>OY282512.1:37891535-39274035 GCA_958296145.1 Hydrotaea cyrtoneurina | reverse complement strand
AAACTTTTAAAATATTAATAGAAAAACTGTTTTTTAATAAATTTTATTTATTTTATGGGAAATGTAAAAAAAAATTGGAGTCGGAGTCGAGCAAATTTTTCGACTTCAGACTCAGACTCCACACCGCTGGGAAAGCCTACCGATATCAGTCACATATGCAACCTAACTTCTCCCTTAGTGATACTTTGTTGTCTATGTAGCGCCTTTGTCAATCTATGGGTCACAGCACCCGGCAGCAGTTTGAAATCATCATCAAGCCACTAGGTGACATCCAGAAGGAAATAACTATAGTTCAGGGAGCTTTTGACTTCTCCAGGTACCATCTTCAGGTCTCCGATTAGCGGTCGTTACTAACAGAGCGCTTGTGTGTAATTAGAACTCCTTGACGTTGCGCTACTCATGCCAGAACAATAGTGTTGGTTCTCTACTATTAGCGATATTATATTCAAGTCGTTCTGAAAAAATATTCCAAAAAAATTGAGAATTATCCCATAAGTTTTGTTTTTGTTTTCGGACTATTATTCAATTTTTTCACAAATCATTTGGTAGAAAAAATTGGGAAAATGTTCATGTTGGCTGTTTTGGGAAATTTTTTATTTATTTTTGAGAACTATTCATTTGGCGCATTCTTAAACCACGCCCCTGTCTTTATCGTAGGCCGCTTTTTTTGTTGTGGAAATTTTTATAATTTTTATTAGGGATATTTCAGAATTTTTGTGGAAATTTTCATGGACATTCTAAACTTACGCCCCTGCCTTAATCGCCGTTTTTTTTCATTGTGAACGTTTTTCACAAATCATTTTGGGAGATTTTTCAGAATTTATTGGGAATACATCTTTTGGGGTCTTCTTAACCCGCGCACTTGTCTTAACGAATGGCGATTTTTTATTGTGAATTTTTTTAATAAATTATTATCGTAATTATTTGTGAGATTTTTCAGAATTTTTGGGATTTTTTTTATTTATTTTTAGGAGTTCTACATTTGGGGTATTTTTATCCCACGCCCCTGCCTTAATAGTATGTCGTTTTTTCGTTGTGGAAATTTTTCATAAATTATTTGGGAGATTTTTCAGAATTTTTTGGAAAATTTTCATGTTGGATTTTTTGAGTATTTTTTTCTAATATATTTTTAGGAATTGTTTATTTGGGATATTCTTAAACCACGCCCCTGCCTTTATCGTAGGCCGTTTTTGTTTTTATTGTGGACATATTTTATTGTTTTTATACGGTTATTTGGGATATTTTTCCGAATTTTTGTGAATTTATTTTTATTTATTTCTGGAAATTTTCAGAGGACATCAAGCACAACGACTTTTTTGTTGTGTTTTTTCCTTAGCGTCTTTATATGCCCACCAATGTACGTGTGCAAAATCTTCCTCGAATATTTAATTAATTACTTGGCTTATTAAAATTTCAAATATCCGCACTACCTAAATACCACACCAACAATGTTGACTTGTAGAAGTTCTGTAGGTGGGTTAGTTAGTTAGTCGGTCTGTTGCCCCCCAACTGAGCCATGTTGATGAGACCATCCAATTATGCAAACTGTTGCTGTATTTTTTTTTATTATTTTTAATTTAAGAATTTTAATATTTTTGTTTTATTATTTTTCTTTTTTTGATTTCTTTCATATTTTTTCTACCCAACAATGAGTCAGTAGGAGGGGATCTTTTTTTCGGATTTCAATTCGTCTACTTTTTTTTTTATTATTTTCGTCTTTCAAAATTTTGAAAATGTTCATTTGAAAGCAAATGTAAGCATATGCCAAGTTTCAAACTGACCGTAGCATATAAATTTCAGTGCTTTCCTTTTTATAAACACACCAAGAAGACGGCGACTGCGAGGGCGGGAGGCAGCCAGCCAGTCACACACACACACACACATTTCTTGAAGAAGTGAAATGTTTTACTTTTTCTTCGATTACGTTTTTACTACGATTTTATTATGATTTTATTTTCTTTTTTTTTCTTAAATTTTTGTGCGTGTGTTTTTATAGTTTCAAAAATTTTCAAGGTTACACACGCAATAACTAACACAGCGTAGCGTGTTTTGTGCCGGCATCAATTTGGTGACGGCACGTACGAGGGCGACTGGGAAAGTAAATATTGTCCAAATGATTTGGCAACATGGTATTAGAGAACTTTTGACAGTTAATAACCACAAGATTTTCTTTTTGTCCTTGTCGTTGTCAGGTTTCTCAACTCGCTTGCTTTTCACCAAACGGCAACGTATTTGAGTCCAACCCGTCCCGCAATTGGGCAACGATTTGGAAAAAATTGTGTACATTTTATTTTTAACAGAGCCAGGATTGCCCAATACCCAGGGGGTAATTGTAATTCGGACTCTTAATTTGTTCGATGGTGTAGCGTAGAAAAAGATGATTTCAAGTGCATAAAGTATGTGAGAGGGCTAAGGTGTGGTGTTTTTCGCCAATATACACTAGGCAACACAAATCTTTTTAAAAAAACAAAAAATTTTGAGACATAAGGTGTCATAAAAAGAAAATGTCTTGTCCGATTTGTTTAAGATAATTATATTAAAAATTTAACACTAAATTGTATTCAGTCTTCTCCTTTAGTGCTTTTGAGTATGAATCACAGTTTCGGAGTTATAAAGGGTGTTTTTTATTGGGGTATAGAACTTTAAGTTGGCATCACTTTTTTAACTGGCGGCCATTTTGTCAGCTGTCAAGTGATTAATATTTAGTTTGGTTTGCCATTTCATCATGAACAGGTTGACAAAAGAACAACGCTTGCAAATCGTGCAAATTTATTTCGAAAGTAATGGTTCAGTTCGCGAAGTTCACCGCAAGCTCCGTCCATTTTATGCCATTACATCCACAAAAACTGACTGTTTGGTGTGCTCTATGGGCTGGTGGAGTCATTGGGCCATACTTCTTCCGAAATAATGCTGGAGAGTCAGTTACCGTTAATGGAGACCGGTATAGAGCCATGATAACCGACTATTTTGTTCCCGAATTGGATGGCATGAATGTGGATGAGTTGTGGTTCCAACAAGTGGTTGAAAATTGGACCTGTAGAATTGGCTTTATTCGAGCCAGCCGCGGCGGCCACATGCCCGAAATCATATTTAAACATTAATGGCATAAAATTATCCTTCCAATAAAGCCAAATTGATGGACATTAAAACGATTTTCTTGTGTTTTATTTCAATTCGAAGTTCTATACCTCAATAAAAAACACCATTTATATATTTTTTGTGAAAATTATTTTAAAAAAATCAAAAATGACAAACAGAAAGCGCCCTTTTTCAGTAGGTTACCATAAGGCCACCTAGTTTACAATTAAAAGGAGGCATTTGTTATTAAAGTCGAATAAGGATTTTAGATTTTATTCCGAATTGTGTGAAGGTCCCTTCTGAAATCTCCCACACAATTTTTTTGGGTATGTGTGATATAGGAAAGTGGAAGAATGGAACGATAAGTTGCTTTATGATAACAACTGAAAATGACCACTTCCTTTTTAATTTTCGATTTAGTAAAAATCAAAAAAAAAATTGGAAAAAAAGTGAAAAATACATAAGTCGATTTGTTCTATTATATTGTGGGTTACGACCCAAACTATCCCAATATCACCCCAAATGTACGTGTAGTTATGGTCAATGTATCATTTTGGGGGCATTTTTCAAATGTGACAATTAGGGTCGTAACCGCAACACATAATCAAAAAATTCGCGATATATGATTCACATTTGTTTTGAAAATATTCCCAAAAAAAGTAGTTCCTTAAAAAATTGGAAAATTGTTAAATTTTTGAACAAAAACGAAAAATGAAATATTAACTAAAATTTTAAAAAAAAAATGTAAAAACTCCCCAATTTCGTTGGAGATATTTTTAAGGAATTCTTATTTATTTTTCATCTTTTTGCATTTGGGGCATTTTTCATAGAGCCATATAGGAATAGTTGGACGGAAATAGAATTTTCAAAATTTTAGTGAACAGCTAAAGTCGGAGTCGAGCTATTCTGGCCTGGAGATGACGGAAAAATTGCACTTTAAAAAAAAAAACAAAAAAATACTCTTTGGAAAAAAAATATCGACCATTTTTGTACTCAGGGGTCCACAGCCGAATTGTGTGGTAGTTATTCATTGCAAACACTTTTACAAATTTTTTTCGTAAAATTCTTTTTGAGCCACTGTGCCAGTAACGCCAAGGGCGTACCTCTTTTAGGTTCAGCTTTTAACCGTTATTGCGTTTAACAAAGAGACACAGCGCGAAATGCAGAAATTCTTTATTACTTTAGTACTACATGCATAAGTGGGCGTGGTCTAGGGCGGAAATGAGTGAAACCAAAGATTTTCATTACATCCCTTGTGTTGCCGGCCTGTCTGAGACATTTTGGGACATTTTCAAAATGTTTCCTTGGAACTGATTCACAGCCGCCTACGACGTAAACAATTTTTGTGTGGCGCTGGCCAAATTTTCGCGAAATATTAAAATGGTTTCTATGTAATTTATTTTTTTTTTTTTTGCATCCGATAGAAAGTCCAAACAAATGCACTTTTCCTTTTTCAAAATAAACATTTACAAAGAATTGTTTGGTTTTCTTGGGGGATCTTTTATTTTATTTATAATTTTTTGCTGTTGGTCATTGCAACCAATTTTCAACACCTCGGCATAAAAAAAAGTTCATCACTTTCGGCCTTTGTGTTTGTTTGCCTTTTTGGCAAACACACACTCAGATAGACAGACACACCTCTGGTTGGATTTGTTTTGGTTTTCGGTTCTGTGGGAATTTTCGCCAAACGATTCGAAACAATTTATGTTTCAATATTGTTTCCAAATATTTCACTCAAGTTTTCCAATGTTTATGTTGAGAGCGTGTGCTTTTCCATTTGATTTCCAAACACCAATGAAAACATTCACCAGTTGCGATGTTATGTAGCTGTCATGTCGGTGCTAGCTGCCTGTGCTGAGCGTGTTGTATTTAAATATTTACCTTGTTTCCACTCTGGCTGCAGTCCGCTGTGAAATCTTTGAGCAGCACCAACGTACGTCTTTCTTTCTGCTCAACTCTCCGTTCGATTTCGGTTCGGTTCGATTTACATTTTCATTTTGCTAGCCTCGTTCTAGTTTCTGTGCTGGTCACAACGGGTTGAGTCCAAATTCATTTGAAACGTTATGTGCTGTGCTTCTTAATGTTCCTTGGTTCTTCTGGCCGAGTGTGTGTGTGTGATAAATAATTCGATGAAATTGCACGAACTTGGCAAATAATTTAAAGGAAATTACATAGTGCAACAATTTATGCCTGCGCTCTGCCATTGTAACGTAAGTGCACGACGATGTCTGGCAGTTTTTGTCGTCATTGCAGTGGATCGCATATTGATGCCAATTCAATTTCAGCAAAGCCGTCTATAATTCGTTAATGCAATTATTACCGTCAACTTTGAACGTTCAGCCAAAGTGGCGATGAACGATTGAATTTTGGAAAAACGGCGCAATTATAATTTGAAAACATTGTGTGTTAAGTGATTTGTGAGTGTGTCTCAATCGGAGCTATTGCATTTCAGTTATTAGTCATGTGTTGTGGGGTTTTCTAATTCAAAAAGTTAACAAACGAAAATATGAAAAACCCCCCTCTGATTAAATTGTTTAAAATTTATTAAAATCAAAGTGTGACAAACATTTAAAATATTCGAATATTTCTCAATGATTCAACGACCATTTAACTGGAACTGAAGGCATCAAACGCATCACATTCCCATAAAAGACAATTCTTCGAAACCCATTGAATTAAAATTAAAAAATGTAAATACTTTGTGGAATATTCAATATGGTCACTTCCCTAAAATTTAAAATTAACCAGTCTGAATGGAATATGTTTAACAGTGGAGACGTTAAACTGAATCAGTATTTCAGAAAGTCTTACTCGAGTTTGTTATGATTTCCGCGTTGTTCTACGAAACTTTAGCTCTCCGTGTCTAAAAACTCATAGTGGAAAGTGGTTGTTTATTAAGTGTTTTTTTTCTTCTCGATTTTCACCCGTTAAACAAAAACGACATAACAAAAGGTATGTAAAGGCTAACAAATGGTTTAGTGTCGGATTCTTAAAGATTGAAAATAAGGCGAAAGTTAATGAACTGAAAAGTCAATGTGACTGAAAGACAATAATTTAACCGAGGCATAGAATTGGTCATTCCACAATATTTTTCGTTAATACAATTTGGACTTTTTAACGAGTTTTACGGCTAATTATAAAGGGACCCTCCACCGGGAGTGCAAGGACATAAGCAGACGGCATCTTGTTTTGTTTGTTTTTGAGTCTACAAACTCCACAATAGAATTGATTTTGTGTTCTTTACACATTTGTTAAGCAAAGCAGCATCGCTGTCGAAATACCATTGCAAGTGGATCCTGCACATTCAGAATATTTGTGACTTATCAGCCAAAGATTTGTCAAGTTAGTAGCAAATAGCTGAATATGATTTTAAATGTCACCACAGGCATTCCTCCCTCACCGCACAAGAAAAAAACTTTATGAATAAAACGTACACTGAAGAAAAAAGTGTAAACAGAAAACGATTTTTGGGCTTAATTTTTTTGGAAAATGTTCAACAAAAGATTAATTGTCGTATAAACGATAAGATCCAATGTTCATCAAATTGATGTACAATGTTCATCAATTTGATGTACAATGTTCATCAAATTGATGACAATGTTCATTAAATTGATGTACAATGTTCTTCAAATTGATGTACAATATTCATCAAATTGATGTACAATGTTCATCAAATTGATGTACAATGTTCATTAAATTGATGTACAAAGTTCATCAAATTGATGTACAATGTTCATCAAATTGATGTACAATGTTCTCAAATTGATGTACAATGTTCATCAAATTGATGTACAATGGTTTTCAAATTGATGTACAATGTTCATTAAATTCATGTACAATGTTCATTAAATTGATGTGCAATGTTCATCAAATTGATTTACAATGTTCATCAAATTGATGTACAATGGGTTTCAAATTGATGTGCAATGTTCGTCAAATTGATGTACAATGTTCATCAAATTGATGTACAATGTTCATCACATTGATGTACAATGTGTAACTAAAAATAAGACCCAATGTTCATCAAATTAATGTACAATGTTCGTCAACTTGATGTAGGAAATTGAAGAAATAGTAGTAAAAAGTTCTACATCAAATTAAAAATAAAAATTTCGTAGGTTGGAAAATGATGTGCAAATTCATCAAATGGATGTCCCGTTTTCTTCAGTGTACAAATAATGACACATGCATATTCGCTTATAAATGTCTTCATTTCATCGATTTGATCAAAATCGTATTTTTAACATCGTATCATGGATTCTTCTTCATAATATTGTTTTTTTTTTTATATAAATGTCTCATTTTGTAGCACAGAAATTCATTTCGCTTGGCACCGGCACCAGGTTATTATGCTTCTTCTGTTTCTTCCAATCGTTTGTCATCAGTTCTATTCCACAATATATTCCAACAACAACGGCAACAACAGCAAAAGATGTATTTCCGCATTTGAAAATTCCTTAGACATCAACACAAACAACAACCAACGAATCGTGAATAATTTTGAACAGGTACGGATGTCTATGGATTTTTCAAACGGACGTTACGTTGGGCTTTAGGTGGTGGTTTGAATTAGGTAACCATAACAGTGGCAAATAAAATCGGAACGTGATGCCCTTTTTAGGGTTTTGCGTAGTTTTAGTCGTTGTTGTTTATTTTTTCTTTTTGTCTTTTGGTTTTAATTTATGATTGTGTTAACAATTTGTATGGCATGCAATTAAATAAATGTTAACAATCCCACAAATTATGTGCTTCGTTGGTGTTTATGTGAAGTTTTTAGTAAGGGGGGTGGTGGGGGTGGGGTCGATGTATGCCGTTTAACGCTTCCATTAAGCGCGTGTTTGTAAAGCTGAAGACGAATGGCATGGGCGTGGTGATGTTCGGCGGTGGCGTTGGCCGCAACAAAGCTTTGGCTGAACACATGTTTTGCACATGGAGTTGGTTACACTGGGCAACAAAATCAGTGTTGTCCAATACATTTTTCTGCCCTGTTTATTTAAAATTCCACTAATAAAACGTTTTCTCAATTTTCTTTTTTTACTTTTGATCAGCAATGATCATTAGAACTGTTCTACGTTCTCCATTTAAAAGTCATTTAATAACAAAAATTTTAGGAATGTTAAAAACAATTAGGAAAATGTGGAAAACACTTGTTCCGATATGAACATCATAAATTTCTAGACAGTAAACTTAGTCGGGATTTTCAATAATTCGGATAATTGAACCTGGTATCATTTAAACGAACTGAGTACAGTCAACTCTCAGAAACGTGAGCTAATTACTGTTGAGTGTGTTCACGTTTACGATTTCGTTCACCTTTTCGAATCCTGAAATTTTGAAACAAGATAGTGCTGTTTTTTTACTGAAAGGAACTTCTATTAATAAATTGAATATCCAGATATAAAAAAAAAAATGTTATATTGATTAATAACAAATTCATGCTGTGTAATGAATTACTAAAATTCGTTGTCCAATGCGTTGTCCAATGCGAGCAATGCATTAAAATTATTAAAATTCACTACAAAAAAGGTGAAAATCTGGCAGTCACAGTTCGGAAAACGGAAGCATTTTTGTGAAACTTCGAGCTGTTGGGACAAGTGAGTGATGCGAAGAAAAAACCCGTGCACATCGCTCAAGAGCAACTGAGAATATTGTCGCTGTATCCCAAAGTATTGAAGAAAACTCGGGTTTGTTTATTCCTCGTCGTTCTTTGGAATTGGGCATTAGGGTGGAGTGAAAACATGCTTTTTTTTAATTTGAAAAAGTTAACCTCGGAAAGAGATGTAGTCTGGGGTCCTAATGAGGGGAAAAATAAAGAAAAAAATTTTAAAACATTTTTAGGGGTCGCTCCACTCCCTCGAAATTTGGAAATTATCGCTATTTTGGCGTTGATTTTAGAAAAATCCTAAAACTTAACGACTTAACTTATTCGAAATTTAAAAGTTTGAGCTTGTTCAGTGCCCAAACAAAAGTATTTGAGGCAAATATGAGGATAATCGACTAATATTTGTAGCTTTGGTAGCCATTTCATTGTTCAGTCAATTTTCTGAAGAAGGGACGATTTGACTTATTTTACTTTTTGAAATTTTTGAACAATGAGAAAATTTTTTTTAAATTTTTTCTTGCCCTTATTTCATTGTTTACGCTATTGCAAACATTTATTGACATACAACTTTTAAGGATTTTTCTAAAATCAACGCCAAAATAGCGATAATTTCCAAATTTCGAGGAAGTGGCGCGACCCCTAAAAAATTTTTAAAATTTTTTTCTTTATTTTTCCCCTCATTAGGACCCCAGACTACATTAGGACCCCAGACTACATGGACTGTTTGGTGCGGTTTATGGTCCGGCAGGCCATTGGACCCTAATTTTTCGAAAATGATGTTGGATCAACAGTTACGGTGAATGGATTGCGCTATCAAGAGATGATTAATGATTTTTTATGGTCGGAGTTGGATGATATTGATCTGAACAGCGTTTACTTTTAACAAGACGGCGCTACGTGCCACACAAGCAACGAAACCATTGCTCTTTTACGGGAAAAGTTTTCGAACCGTGTTATCTCTCGATGAGGTGATCACAATTAGCCACCGAGATCTTGTGATTTAACATCTTGCGACTTCTTCCTTTGGGGCCACGTGTAATAACAGGTCTACGCCAACAGTCCAGCGTCGATTCAACAACTCAAAGGTCGAATTCGTGAGGTTATCGAGGAAAGATTGCAGCCACTTTGCGTTTTGGTTATGGAATATTTCATGAAAAGGATATGGTCCTGCTAGCGTGGTCGTGGTGGCTGCTGTTGTTTGGCTTATGTTGTTTTTCATTATTAACGGCATACCTTCCTCTTTATTATGAAATAAACATGCGATCATTTGTCTCAAAATATTCCATTTTTATTTGAATGCCGAAATAACGCCTCTTGTTGGAAATCACTCTAGTAGAATTCTATGCACTTCTGTCTTGGCATTTGACCTCTAGTGGTCAACAGTGGTTCGCTCATTTTTGAGTGCTACTTTTGTAGGCGACATTGACCATTCTCGGAGTTGGAGCAAAGTGACAGACGAAGAGAACCGATTAACCCATTAATTTCCCCAAATTTTCATTCTGTTCCCTATCACATTTCGATCACTCAGCTCTGGACCATCTTGACCCCATAATCATAACCCTTTATAATCCACGCTTGGTTTTTTGTATTATTAAAGGGACCAACATTGAATAATTAACAATCTTCTCTCTTTTTTTTTCTTTCTGCTTCGACTTAAAAACCAAAAAAAAAAAACTTTTTTCTTAAGATTCACACTAAAATACTTTTAAAATTCATGCATAAATTTCGAAACCACAACCGATGACGCCGACTCCACCGATTAGGACCGGCTCGATTGTTGTTGGCTTTGGCAATCTTTCTGGCTGCTGTTGATGTTGGCCACTACCGAAACAACAACAACAGCAAGCCATAATGAAATTATTGTTATGATTATTACTTCTATTAATTTGTGTTAAATTTATTAAAGCCTGACATGGTCGGTTCGCTTGGCTTGTTGTTGGCCTCCTCCAGCGGTCTATGAATTAATTTCGCGGTATCTTTTTAAGAAACGTTTTTTTTTCGGGTGATTTTTTCTAGTCTTGTTGCTTTTTTTTTGTTTGTTTCGCATGCCATTTATTAGACACGTCTGAAACCCGTTCTGAACCCTGCTAAATATGAACACCTCGATTGGTTGTTGTGCCTTGTTTCGGTTACGTCGTTGTCGTCATTGATTTGTGTTGTTGTTGTTTCTATTCATCTTTTACAAATTTATGTTAAAAATGTCAATATTTTATTTTAAATGCACAGATTTTGGCTAATATTGTTATAGCCGTCATTGGCGTTGTTGTTGTTTGTCTAAAACTTAAAACAAAAAACAAACACATTCTGTTGTTGTTGCTGTTGCTGCTGTTGTTGTTAAATATTTGTCTTAATACCAGAGTCGACAAACTGTCTGAGGTGTATTTTGTAGGCGAGTGAATGAGTCTGGGTATCTCTACACACAATGTGAATCTGAGTGTTTGTGAATGGGGTGCTGTAGTGCTGTTGTTGTTGTTGTTGTTGGTATCGGTGTTTTGGAATCTCGTGCAGCTGCTGTGGTCGTATCGTGCATGGAAATCGAACGTTTCTATTCATGAAATTTTTAACATCTTAACACACTTTCATACCGACACACACAGACACCTAGTCATTACAGACTTTTTCAGATTTTTGTACCGTCAGTTGGGGGCACACGGTTACAGGGGTACGGTTGCGGGTTACCGGTACATGCTGTCAAATCTATCGTCTAACATTTGAAAAATGTACTCGTTCGTAAGATTTCTATGTGCAGCTGTAAATTCTTTTCGAGTGTTGCCTTTGTCGAGTCATAAAATCGTAATGTCAGAATATTGGAAATTCCTTTGATACGAGCATGAATTGCCCCAGACATGTTTGGTGCACACTACCCTAGTCATGAGAGTTTCTGTGGATGTTTGTCACATGAGAGGGTGAACAATGTAAGGGAAAAGCAAACCCATTGTGGTTCTAGAAAAATAGCCCTGAATAAGAATATGTAAGAAAGGGAGCCAACCATAATCGCACTTTTCAAAAGCTACAAACTCCTTAGCTAACATGCCCTCATATGTCGAATAGAACACTTCGAAGGGTACTGCCAAACCGGCTCTTATTAAGTTAGTGACTGGTTTTGGTACCCAACGTCATCTGGCGACTAGGCCCGGCAGTGATACTGACTGTGGACGCAAAGATATCTCGATCCGGGATTGTTTCTCCCCAAAAAAGGTCAACATGAAAATCTCGCCAAAAATTCTGAAAAATCACTGGAAATATGAAAAATGCCCCAAATGTCAGAAACAAAATGAAGAATGACCCGAAATAATAATTCCCAAAAATATATGAGAAATTCCCCAAAAATGTCGGCAGGAAAATTTCCCCGAAAAATCTCGCAAATGCAAACATTCACAAAAAACATAATGAAGAATACCCCGAATGAAGAATTCCCAAAAAATATATGAAAAACTCCCCAAAAAGGTCAACATGAAAAGTTCCACAAAAAATTCTGAAAAATTACCCGATATATGAAAAATGACCCAAATAAAGAATGCCAACATGAAAAATTCCCCAAAAAATTAAGAATCTCCCGATGAAGAATTCCCAAAAACATGTGAAAAATTCCCTAAAAAGGCCAACAACAGAAAAATTCCCCGAATGAAGAATTCCCAAAAAATATATGAAAAACTCCCCAAAAAGGTCAACATGAAAAGTTCCACAAAAAATTCTGAAAAATTACCCGATATATGAAAAATGACACAAATAAAGAATGCCAACATGAAAAATTCCCCAAAAAAATCTCGCAAAACATGAAAAATGCCCCACATGCAAAATTCCACAAAAAATTAAGAATGTCCCGATGAAGAATTCCCAAAAACATGTGAAAAATTCCCTAAAAAGGCCAACAACAGAAAAATTCCCCGAATGAAAAAATTTCAAAAATTTCTGAAAAATAACCCGATATATAAAAAATGACCCAAATGAAGAATGCCAACATGAAAAATTCCCCAAAAAATATAGCAAAACATGAAAAATGCCCCACATGCAAAATTCCACAAAAAATTAAGATTGTCCCGATGAAGAATTCCCAAAAACATGTGAAAAATTCCCTAAAAAGGCAACAAAAGAAAAATTCCCCGAATTCCCAAAAATTTATGAAGAATTCCCCAAAAATATATGAAAAACTCTCCAAAAAGGCCAACATGAATATTTATTCAAAAATTCTGAAAAATTACCCAACAAAAGAAAAATTCCCCAAATGAAGAATTCCCAAAAATATATGAAAAACTCCCCAAAAATGCCAACATGAAAAGTTCCACAAAAAAAAACTGAAAAATTGCCCAAAACATGTAAAATGCCCCACTTGCAAAATTCCACAAAAAAATTAAGTATACCCCAAATGAAGAATTCCCAAAAATATATAAAAAATTCCCCAAAAATGCCAACATGAAAAGTTCCCGGAAAAATCTCCAAAATACTAAACTGCCCAAATGCAAACGTGCACAAACACACAAAATAATGAAATGTCCCAAATGAAGAATTCCCAAAAATATATGAAAAATTCCCCAAAAAGGCTAACATGAAGAATTTCCCCGAAAAATCTCCAAAATATTAAACTGCCCCAAATGAAAACATCCGCAAACACACAAAATAATGAATGGCCCGAATGAAGAATTCCCAAAAATATATGAAAAATTCCCCAAAAAGCCCAAAATTAAAATGTCCTCAAACATTCTGAAAAATGCACAAACAAAACAAAATACATAATGTCTCGAATGAAAGCCTCAAAAATATATGAAAAATCTCCCAAATATGGCCAAGAATTTTATGAAAAATTCCTCAATGATAAATCGTAGTCCAATTATGGGTCCAAACGCAATAACAAAAATCTGATCAGAATAGATTTTAGAAATACGGTGTTGGAGTTATTAGAGGCGTAAGTTTCCTATACCAGATAATATTCGGAATTATACCAACCAGTGTTACTCATTTGTTCAGCACAACTCTCTTAACCGTTAACAGTTAGGCGTTTTGCTTTTCCAGGACCATTGAGGGTATTTCGTTACATCCACACATATCGAACCCTTACCGCAAATAATGTTCGATAAAAAATTTCCCATCGCTCTTAATCCCAAAATATTTAAAATTAAAAATGTATATTTACAAAGATAAAGCAGCACACCCCTTCAGGCTTGACTAAAGGGTTAAACCAAGTGCAGGTTATAATGGAATACAAACAAAATCCTTTTCAAAATCTTTTCACTCCGGGTAAAAACGTATTTCCCGTTGGCCTCGGTTGAATGAGGTTTTTTGGTTTCGAATAAGTTGAGCGTTCTGAGTCTGATTAATATGATCAATCTTTGTTCTTCGTATAGAGTATCATGAAGCCGCCTCCGGCCATCCTACCCGGTTTTTTATTTGAACATTAAATATTTTTTTTCATTCACTCACTCATTCATTCATTCAGTTGTTTTGTTTCTGTGAGTTGTTAGATAAATTGTTTGTTTGCAACGCTGCCGTTTGTTTGTTTGTTTTCATTGTTAAGGTGTTAATTATTGTGTAAAACTTAAATGTTTAGACACAGTATTTTCTTCTTCTTCTTCTTCTTGTTCGTCCCCGGTTGTAACTGATGTGATTTGCTGTTTATTTTCCCATATAAATAAAAATTGTGTTTGCATTAATTATACAAATAGCGAATGTTTTCAAATGAAACCCCTAGCCGGGTCCACAGTGGAAAATATTGCACATGTGTGACGTCGCCCAATTTTGAATGCAGTTTTCGTTTACGTTTCATTGGAATTGTGAGAAATTCCATAGAATTTAAGTTGAAACAACAGAAAATTGTATTTGTAAATGTTTATTGAAAACCAGAATATCAGTGATTTGTTTTTATGGAAACGTGTTTGGCGTTTTGTTTGATTTGAATTTTGAATTTTGATGTGGCATTTGGACGAAGGCGGAGGTGGTTTTATGGTCTGATTAAGCAGTTGTTGCAGTTTGTAGTTGGGTTTGCCAAAGGGGTGGGTGGGCTGCTGGTGAAATTACCTCATAAAGTGACCCATATATTTGTGGAAATTATTGTTAAAACTTGTTGTGTATTTTTGGTAAGAAATGTTTAAATTTAACGATGACACACGTCTCAAAAAGCCAACCGGCATGTGCCGGTTGGCGTTTCTTGGATATTTAAATGATGGCATTGATCGCAGCTCAACTCACTTAATTGGCCACATTGTTTGCATTGACATTTAATAATTTATGGTATGCTAAATATATATGTGTTGTTGTTGTTGTTGTCGTTGAAAACTATAACAAATAGAGCTGTTTAACCATAGCGGGACTCGTTCAACAACAACAAAAATCTGTGGCAGATGTCATTGCTTTTATATGGAAATTCGTTTAGCGAAATGATATGCATGTACACTAGGGTGGCTCATCATTGGCACAAATGCAAAGTGTGATAATCTTATAAACAATGCATCGCATAGCGAAAGCTTTCAACTCTCTTGTTTGACGTGACACGCCCAGTGTTGACAACGGAGTGCGGTCGTTTGCTGTCGCTTCGTTGACTAAACTAAGGACCCAATCTTGGCTTAATGCGAAGGCCCTTGCAGCCAGTTCTTGTTTGTACTGTTTTTTGTAAATTATATTTGCAATAAATACATAAAATAACAATTATAATAAATGGCGTAATTTATTATTTCCAAACATTTCAGTCTATTCTTACTTTCGGTTATTCTACCGCAGTGTTGCTATTACCTGGTGCTTAAATCTTCAGGCGTTGGTCTTTAGGGAGAAATGATTAAATCTGGTTAGGTTAAGTTCACTCTAAGGTAGGCCCTCCCAAATAGTGGGCGTAGAGTACTTCAGGGGGGCGTGAAGACAACATATTGGAATATGTTTTTGTTTCAGTACTTTTCTGGTTTTGTACTGCCTTCTCATCCCCGCTCAGAATTATCAGACCTGTCGTCGACCATCTGTTGTTTGTTTTAATAATTTTTAGTTTGAGTTTTTGTGCTGGTGAGTTCTATGATGTCGTCTTAATAAAAATTACATCGAAAACCCAAAAGGAGCTTAAATTTAGATTCTCATTCACAGTGTGTTTTTTTGCCACAAAGTTCTATCAAACGTTAAAAATAAATATTTATAAACAATATTTTATTTTGTTTGGTTGGAAGATTTGAAGGGTGAGTGGGGTGGGCGGGGTAATTTTCATTTGCCTTTTGGGCGGCGAAAGCCTGAATGAGTTGGGAAGCCCTGCTTTATGAAATGGTATCCCCTATTTGTCTCGCCAAACGTGGCAACTACTGTTTCATCTAAATCGCCCAAACAAAAATTTCTTCAGAGCTTAGAAAACCTTTCGAACACAAATATTGTATGAAGCTTGGTCGTTTGTTTTTTTTTTCATATTTTTATAACTGATTTTTCCAATTTCCAATGATAAAATGTTGACTGTGACAGAACGCCGGCGTCAAATAGTGCCAGTGTTGCCATCTGCCGATTATCTCACTATAGTTTGGATTTTGTTGCCACTGGTCGGCTGAATTGCCAACATCAGCCAGAACTACACAAATTTTCCAATAAGAATCGACAAAGTATTTTATTTCATCTACCGACATCGTTCATATCTCAACAAATCTTCAAAGAAATCGGTAGCAGAATTTGTAAACAATTAAAAAAAAAAAACGTTTATACTCAATTATGATCGGTTTGTTTTATTTCATTCGGCCCGTGTATTTTCCGTGAATATCAGCAACGGCGTATCATCATCAGCGCCGTCATTATCGTCGCCATTAAAAAACAGAATACACGTGGCTATTTTTTCCTAATTCAGAGATATTCGTAGGTTTGAGCAAAAATATATACAGAATACCAGAAATGAGCCGACAAACGGAAACAACAACAAAACACTCATAGCCAAGAATCCAATCACAAATCACCGATAATTAATGAATGTGTTAAAGACCGTTTTACATCATCCGACGGTAGATGAGGGAGGTATATTCGGTTTGTCATTAGCGCACACGGGGAAGATCGTGACTCTGGTGGAAGAACCGAGTGGACGAAGACATTCAAATCCTTGGTACGACGAACTGAAGGATGCACGCACAAGACCGAAATGTTTGGAATATAGATTACTTTTAAAAAGAATTATATTGCGAATCCTCCATTAAACAATTTGTGATAAATAATTGATTACAAATAATCTAAAAGTGATCATGATTACTTCAAATTACTGTACAATAATCAAAAATAATCACTGCTCACTCAATTTGCAGAATGACAGTCAACCGTCAAGACTAATTGGACCTTAACTCAAACCACATACTGGTTGAATTGGATGTGGACACAAATGAGCATCACCATATTTTTTTAATGACATTAATCAGGATTACTTGCGATTACAATTACAAATAATCTAAATGTAATCAGGATTACTTGCGATTCCTATAAATAATCAAAAAGAATAAAAAGTAATCTGAAAATAATCCGACTACTTTCACAGATTACTTTTGATTATTTACAGTAATCGCGAGTAATCCTGATTATTTTCAGATTATTTGTAATTGTAATTAATTATAAGTCTCGAAAAACTGAATATAAGTGTAATTTAATTATTTCTGAACCTCAACAAAAGAAAAATTAATTTAATTAGTACATAAGCGGACACCCATGGAACTGAGAATTTTGTCGCTTATGAGAGGTTTCCGCTGAAGCGGATTGGTACTGAAAAAAGTGTCCGTTTATGAGAGGTGTCCGCAAGGCGAGAGTACACTGTATTTGTTACTATTCGAAATCATTGCCAACAACTGGTTTTAAGACCGTTGAACATTTTTCAGTGGCTGTTTTCTAATTTTATAAGTAAGAGAGTGATCTCTTAGCCATGTTTAACTTCTGTAGAAAAATCATTAGCCGTTCGATCCAGGTAAACACAATCACTAACCTCTCACTGAGTCGAGAGAAGTTCCCCGTCTGTTTCTTCATGGAATGTTAAGGGAAATAAGTAAATAGTAGAGTTTCTCTCCCGGGAAATTCCGGTCATTTTCCATACCCGGTTTCCTGGGAAATTCATACGGGATTCCCGGGATATTATTTTTTCTCTTTCTGCATTTATGACATCAGTTATTTATGACATCGTCTTATTTATCGGTTGATCGACACTTCCCGGGAAATGCTAGTATTTCTAACAGTTTCCCGTGAAAAGACAAACTCTAGGAATTGGTGTAGTGGGAGTGGCAGTGACATTACAAAACTTCTCTTCAGAATATTGAAGTTCAAAAATAGTCAATATTTAGTTCAAATGTTCATTTAAGCCACAAAACCCCTCAGTACTCCTTGACAAGAGGATTTGCATAACACAAAAATTCCTAACATTAGTTTGTAGTACAAATAAATGCCCTTAATACAATTCCCATTATTTGCGAAACGGCGGCATTTTTAATTTTGAATTTGATATTACAGTTTAGCCGAAATCACCTAATTTGGGTTATGATCATCTTCTTGCAAATAGTTATATATGAAAACCACCGGTACCGCCCTCCATTGTGTTGGTATTACATACACCGATCCATTCGAACACAACACTTGTAGTTGTTGTACCTTCGGCTTGGCCAGTCTCGTTTCCCACCACTTCGTAGACCATGTCTGTATTCTCTTTCGCCATAGTCCGATGCTCATTACGAGACGGCTGTCGTTGAGTGACACTGTTCTATTACAGGCTAATAAAAGCTGTCGGTAGCACATAGATACCGACTCAGTCGGACGCACACCCAGGAACATTAACGCTACGGCACGATGTGAAATGGCAAATTGGATGAAGACGGTCTATATGTTTTTGGGCTCATTTAACAGCTCGTGGCCATAAAACTGTTGTGAGGTGTTCGTTTATTTTTGGGTTTTTCGGTTTGTTCTTAATTAGTTTTAGCCCTTTTTGTTTATTTATTTTTTTTAATTACTCGCTGGCTGTTGCTGTAAATTCGTAATGAGTTTATAACAATATTTATCATAATAATTATTATTTGATTTGTTGTTATTATGGCCGCGCCGGCTGCTGTTTTCTTTCTGTTCTGCGGGTTGTTTGGCACGGCGTGTATTCTCTGCGTTTAATTGGTTGTCAAAGATATTAAAGAAATAAACATTGTTTTTATTGTTGTCAAAATACATGCATATGTATAACATTTGTTCCTATGCTTACATATTTATTTTATGTTCTACAAATATACATGTGTACTGAAGTGTAAAATTTGTGGAATTTCTGAAAATATTTCACAGCCTATCCATTACCTTTTGTGGGTTGGAGGTGGGGCGTCCAATGGAAACTACCAATGGACTTTTTAATTGGATTCGTGGAATGGCAATAAATACTTCATTTTCATGCCGGCATTTGAGAATGATAGGCCAGTGAGTGACATCTGTAAACATAAATATTTCAAATTATTATTATTCGAAAGAATTTGGAAGAGTTTTTGTTTCAATCCATCTGTAATGTAGAATAATATAGAGAGCCTGAAAAATCACCTTATTCACCCAAAAATATAATATATTTTTTTTTTTTAATTACAATACAAAGTAAGTGACACAGACCAAAGCCTCTAGTGGCAATCCAACCCACAAGTCCCACGCAGATAGGCCAGCACACTAACCACTCGCCTACCGGGGCGCCAAAACAAATAAAATAAAAACGAAGATTTCCCCGAAATAAATGAGGAATTCCCCCAACAAGGCCAACAAGAGAATTCCCGAAAAAAAATTTAAAAATCCCCCATAATAATTTATGGAAAAAAATATAGCCCATACTTAAGAATGCACAACGATGTGCCTGCTGCTTCGATCGGACATCATGACAACACCGTACAAACTATTTTTTTGGTGTGTAGGGTGACCTATAGATTTTTAAAATCGCTATAACTTTTTTTTTTTTGAATAAAAATGAATACTAGAAAAACAAAAGATTACTAGGATTTTGATATCTTTGCAGTGGCTAACAGAACTGGACATCATAGCTGTATAGTAGGGTGGAGTGAAATTCAAAAAAAAAAAGTTAACCTCGGAAAGAGATGTAGTCTGGGGTCCTAATGAGGGGAAAAATAAAGAAAAACATTTTAAAAAAATTTTAGGGGTCGCGCCACTCCCTCGAAATTTGGAAATTATCGCTATTTTGGGGTTGATTTTAGAAAAATCCTAAAAAGTTTTATGTCAATAAATGTTTGCAATAGCGTAAACAATGAAATAAGGGCATGAAAAAATTTAAAAAAAAAATTTCTCATTGTTCAAAAATTTCAAAAAGTAAAATAAGTCAAATCGTCCCTTCTTCAGAAAATTGACTGAACAATGAAATCGCCACCAAAGCTACAAATATTAGTCGATTATCCTCATATTTGCCTCAAATACTTTTGTTTGGGCACTGAACAAGCTCAAACTTTTAAATTTCGAATAAGTTAAGTCGTTAATTTTTAGGATTTTTCTAAAATCAACGCCAAAATAGCGATAATTTCCAAATTTCGAGGGAGTGGCGCGACCCTAAAATTTTTTTAAAATGTTTTTCTTTATTTTTCCCCTCATTAGGACCCCACACTACATCTCTTTCCGAGTTTAACTTTTTCAAATTAAAAAAAAGCATGTTTTCACTCCACCCTACTGTATAGGAAGCGAAAACAAAAATTCAAATTTATATTTGTGTACGGAGTCAAAAATGGCCAATCAATGAAAAATAGCCCTTGATCAACCGAGGATAACAATATGCGTGCTGCTGCGAACGGACTTAAAATGAAGACATAGCGTAATAAATATTATATCGGGGGGTTGTAGGGTGCAAGGATAAAAAAAAGTGTTGGTGTTCTGAAATCGTCTTTGGATATGCACGCACAAACTATTTTCCGTTATCCTATCTACTGTGCCCTACATTTATAGGGGTCATCCTCTGCGAGTTACCCAACCCCCCCCCCCCCACCATTTTTACGATAACTTTTTGCTTGAATTTAAAATCATTATTTTCAAGTTTGTAGGCAAAAGCTGCAGTGTAGATTGCGTCGTATAGAAAAATTTACAAATCGGAAATTTGAGTTTTTTTAATTTTTTTCTGGCCCGGCAAAACTTGCCAGCCGACTCCAAATGAATAATTTGTTCTCATGTCCAGACATACATACACTTTGAATTTGAATTAAATCGGATCATAAATATAAATATTCGAAAGAACTCCACCCCAGCGCCACCTAGCGGGCCAATATAAACATAAATGTTTTTTCTCATTAACAAACAATTCCGCATTCTGTATTTCAGTTAAATCGGTCCATGCGTTTAAATTGTCGATATAAATCCACCACAGCGCCACCTACCGGGCCCATATACACATACATGTTTTTTCTCATGAACAAACAATCCTACATCGTGTATTTCAGTTAAATTGGACCATATATACATAAATGTTTTGCCCATGAACAAACAACCATACATGCTGAATTTAAAATTGTCGATACAAATCCACCCCGGCGCCACCTACCGCGTTCAAACTACATATAAACCCAATCGGCAATCAACCAAAGCTATGGACTAGATATTGCTTCTGTAGCTCTTATCGTTAAGATCTGATTAAGATGTATTGGAATTTCTTTTTCCAAACCAATTTTTTCCGAATATTCATGGAAACCCCCATATGTGTAATTTTCACACACACCGAAAAAAAATACAAAAAACCTAAGCAAATTGTGAACTACTTAAAAGGCGACTTAATGCAAATGCGTGATCGCATCTTTGGTGTTGTTGTTTTTTATGTCTCTCGCTTTTGTTTGAAAATAAAATAAAATTTTCTCACATCGTTGGCACACAAAGCCAAAGCAAATAAATCGTTTCAGTGGGATATTGGGTGAACTGAACCTCGGAACATATCAACGCACTTAAGCTGTACACAACAACAAGAAAAAAACAAACGAAACAAAAGACGAAGACACTTGTGCCATGTCCAGCTTTAAGTGGCGCAGTTGGTCTTAAACATATTCGCACGTTTCAATTTACAGTACATTTCAAATGAACTGACAAGACATTAATTGTTGTTACAACAAGGAGAGATCCGTTGGAGTGATGGATATTTTCAATAATGATTACAATATGAACCAGTAATGCTTTTGGGATGTTCGATTAATGTTATGGGCTAACAGTGTCACTTTCTCAATGGGCCAAAAAACCACAGAATTTGTAAGACCTTCGAAAAGTCTAAGCTAAAGTTTACTTATTTTTTTCATCAAATTTTCCGCCGACATTTTCTATTGCGTCCATAAATTCTCTTGTCTTGGCAAACTGTGCCTTTGGCAGTTGCCTGATTTAATTTTAAATTGCTGTCATTCCCATTCACACAAAGTTATAATTAAATGTTATAGGCTCGACGGCGTAAAATCTTATCGTTGAAGAAAATGTTAAAATAACATTTTACACTCACATCGTTTGTATTTATATTTACTCCGCCGTTAATATGCAATGAGACACTGGTATTTCGAACGATCTTTATTTTTAAGTCATTTCGCATACCCCTTGCCCCTCCATTAATGATTAATGCAATCTGCTTATCATTCAAATATTATACGAACTCTTAACAAATGAATAATTTACAGATTTTTTTTTTTTTTTTTTTATCGATTTCATTTAGTAATTGAAGAAAAGGCGTTAATGGGCCTAAAATAAATGTTTAGCAGGAGAACCGGGAATTTTTCAATTGTGTGATACAATTTGTGGGAATTTCAAATGAAATTTGGAATGAATAGAAAACTTGTTCGGATCATGGCCTTCCACAGTTATTCAATATCAATTGTAGACACTTGCAATATCTTCCCATTAAATACCTTTTCGGACTCCTGAAAAAGTCATCCCACCAACACTCTAATATCGCTTCTCCAAGAAGACCTGCCGGAACTAATTGTGACTGATTACGGAGTTAACAATATAAAAACTACCAACGTTTCTGTAGATGGAATTTTAAATGGATTATCAATTAAAATTAGTCTGATTTTGACGGACCTTCTCGGAAGAGCTGATAGTTTGTGCAATAGTTTGTTATCTAAACATAGCTGGGAACTTTGCTAGAAGGGACTTTTGTCTAATTTCCGAGTTCCAGAGAAAATAACTTTTTTATTGGCCTTAATAAACGGCTTCATAGGAGTTCCCTATTACACTTTGCAACATCTATTTTCTCCAAAGAATGTTTATAATATTTTTCTATATTTTTTGGTGTCCTTAACTTTGTGCCATAGTTTGTTATCTAAACTTAGCTTTGCTGAGAAGGCCTGTTGTCTGATTTCCGACTTCCTGAAAAAAATACTTTTAAAAAGTTCTTTTTTATTGGCCTTAACAAAAGGCTTCATAGGAGTTCCCGTTTTACACTTTGCAACATCCATTTTCTTTAAAGAATGTTTATAATATTTATCTGTGTTTTTAGGCGTCCTTAACTTGAGAAAAATATTAAAAAAAAATAATTTTTATGTTTACGTTTTTTATTTAAAAAATTTGCTTTACAATTTTTATTTTCGTCGGATGCACCTGCAGTAGTTTAACTATAATTTTGGATGAAAACGTTCAATGAGACTATACAATACACAGCTAAAAATGTTGTAAATATGATTTTTATATAAAAACTAGTAAGTTGTAATGCGCCTATGGCGCCCGTTAATTTGCTTGAGAAAGTATTTGTTACTTAATTTTAAAAATTTTGTAAAAAATATTTTGAGAAAACTATATTGTAAAAAAAAATTTCGAAAAAAAATAAAATTGGAAAAAAAAAAATTTGTGGAAAAAAAATTTTGTTGAAAAGAAAATGTTTTGTTGAAAAAAAAAAATGTTTGTTGAAAAAAAAAATTTTGTTGAAAAAAAAACGTTTGTTGAAAAAAAAAAATTTTGTGGACAAAAAAAAATTTTGTTTGAAAAAAAAAATTCTAAAAAAATTTTTGTAAAAAAAAAAATTTTCGTTGAAAAAAAAATTTGTAAAAAAAAAATTTTTGTAAAAAAAAATTTTGGTAAAAAAAAAATTTGGGAAAAACACAATTTCTGTACAAAAACAAAATATTATTTTTTTATTATTATTATTTATAGAATTATAGAATGCCTATTTAAATTCCTACGTACTGCGTGACAGAGTCAGTGAATCAGTGAATCAGTGTCGAGGGTAAATATATATTAAGATAACAGTGAACAAGCAGTGGCACAAATTTTTTTTAAAAAAATAGATGGCATTTCTGTTTATAGAATACAATTGATAGAGGCCATTTGCCTCAATCTTTATAGTAAGAAAGTATGGCTACAACCCTGACTGGGCTTTGCGAATATAGTAAGCTTTCAAATTTAAGTTGGGCTATAAAGTTTTGCTACTAAGACAGAGTCCCGTCAAGCTGGTATCGGACCGTCATGGCCACTACCTAAGATCGGGCAGATGTCGATTAATCATTTGATTCCCTACGAATAGTTTGCTAGTGACTAGAGGAATAGACGCACCAGTTTGACTGGAATCTTTAAGGATGTCCAGTGTCTTGTTCGCTCGTCTGCTCAGGCGGTATACAATTCAGGATAATATTCTTGGTGAACCACCAAAGTTCTTTCAAACACAGAATTAATGACATTGGGGCCGGTAGAGGCTTTGCGATGATTTCCAACCATTTAAGCACACAGGATTTGTTCTGTTTTTTTTTTGGAAAAGAAGAAGAAATTTTTTTCTATATTTTATCCGTTCTCTGACACATTTGTATACTTTAGCATCACATGTTGAGGTTTCAATTCCTTTCGTGGGATAAAGGAAAAAAAAACCTTTGAATTAGTATGATGTCTCACAAGCTAGTCATGGTATTACTTGGTCTCAGAAAATCCTAACTTGTTGAAGCACATGGGTTCTGCTGTGTGGTAGACGATCACACTGCCTACCTCTTTAGAATAAAATAATGTAGTCATATATGGATGTGTTTTTTTTTTTTTTTTAAGTATTCAATTGTCCAATTTTCAATTTTTGTAACCAAAAAATTCCTGTTGTTTTCCATGTTATTTCCGAAATAACTTAATCCTCAAAATTGTATGTTTTTTTTTTAAAAAAATATTCAATTGTCCAGTTTTCAATTTCGTTGTAAATTGGTCGGTTGATCGTTTGTATGTGGAATATTCTTTCAGCAAATGTGTTTCCTACCGGGTCTGACATTCAGAAATTCAAAACAAATGTCAACAAACACTACTCCCTCTTTCCTCCTGCCGATACCCTAATTTCCATCCGCAAACACAATGCATTGCATGTATAGGGAGCATCCCCTAAGTGTTGGTCTAAAAAAAAAAACGCTGTTACTAAATGATCAGGGATTTTGATATTGTCATTTAACTTCATATAAATTCAGTTATGGAATTTTGACCAATGAAAATCGATTCTGAAACACGGTGCCACAACTCGGAAAATATCTCTCGCTGAATCAAAGAGAATTGAATTTTCGCATAAATACGAACAACATTAAAAGAAAACATTTATTTAAGAGATGACTTGGATTCCAATAACTCAAAATGACTTGGAAACACCATGAATATAAACAACTAGCAATTACCAATAGAAACTTTAAATTGTTTTTCTCTTAGTATTATTTGCAATTTACTTATTTCATTTCATTTTCTGTTTGCAGTTGGTTCTGAAGAAAACTTGTGAGTGGTGGTTCTATCGCAATAAGTGCAGCAACATGACGACCCACTGGAAACATAATGCATTTCTCATACTCACCACCTGCCTGTTCATACTGCTCGGCTTGATTATATTCTTCTCGCTGCCGGTCAAGGAGACCATCAACACCAAGCCATCGCTCACCGGGGCAGCGAGTAACTGGACGACAACAACAACAGGCACCATCATAGCAATAACAACACCAACGACGACAACAATGCCAACAACGAGGACGACGACGACAATGATAACGTCAATACTGCCAATTGATACGGCAAATGATGATGACGGAGGAGGAGGAGGTGAAGCTGGCGGTGTTGATGGCGATGTCATAGATAGTGACTTAGTCGGTGGTGGGCTTTTCGATATAACCGATATAAGCGACATAACCACCTACAATGGCAATCAGACGACCACATTCGAGGGCGATGATGGCGATTGGAGTATTGGAGATGGTAAGTACCCACTTCTCGCTTTATTCGGATTTGTCGACGTAACAATTTCAAACATCTGCCCCCCCGTTATTGCAGATCTCTCAAATGATATAGAGAACGATATTGGTGATATTAACAGTAGGATACCCGATGAATATTCCACGGATTATGTGACACCCAAAAAATTTCACAATTTTACTTTGAATGCCGACGATCTGCTCTATGAATCGAAAAGGAATTTAAATAATAACAACAACAATGGTAATAATCAGCAACGAATCTTGCACACCGGGCAACTGTTATGTTGATTGTGTTTCTGTTTGTTATTTTTGCAGATTATTTTCCCGCCTTTAGTGGAACGGGTACGTTTCGTAGTAAATCTAGTCAAATCTGGGATCCACATCCGGAATATATATTGAATGCATTTGGCCAACGATTGCATTTGGTATTGCATCAAGATACCTCATTTATACCACCAAAAACATTTAGGGTAGGTAACTTTAATACACAACTGAAACAATGAGTGAAGGAGGAGGAAGTTTTATAATGATCTTACCGACAGAGGACCGAATGAACCTGACTGTGGACTAGTATTTTGAAAGGCCAATCAAAGCTTGAATAGATTTTTTTCTCAAAATATCTTCATATAAATTCAGCCGATGGAAACATTTTGTGGTCATTCT
This sequence comes from Hydrotaea cyrtoneurina, assembly GCA_958296145.1. Taxonomy (NCBI): domain Eukaryota; kingdom Metazoa; phylum Arthropoda; class Insecta; order Diptera; family Muscidae; genus Hydrotaea; species Hydrotaea cyrtoneurina. The sequence goes on along the minus strand of OY282512.1, from coordinate 39,247,608 downwards.
TATTACAGACAGATTGATACTATCTTCACATTTAGACCATTTGTGTTGAGTTCTAGAATTCAATAACGCCTTTTCAATGGATTCTCATTGAGATTAAGCCTTCTGTTTGTGAGATGGTCGATGGGTGGCTTAATTAAAAAAAATATTTCCTATTTTTACAGCCAATGAAATGTATCCATATATTAAATGGCAAACATTTCGTTAGATAAACGAAATATTTCATAAAATGTATGAAAACTTTCATAAAATATATGAAATATTTCATAAAATGTATGAAATATTTCATAAAATGTATGAAATATTTCATAAAATGTATGAAATATTTCATAAAATGTATGAAATATTTCATAAAATGTATGAATGATTTCATAAAATATATGAAACATTTCATAAAATATATCAAACATTTCCTAGAATATAGGAAACATTTCATAAAATATTTGAAACATTTCATAATAAATATGAAACATTTAATAAAATTGATGAAACATTTCATAAATTATATGAAACATTTCAAAAACAAACTCCTTATGAAATCTATAACACATTTCGTAGAATATAGGAAATATTTCATAAAATATTTGAAACATTTTATAAAAAATATGAAACAAAATGTATTAATGATTTCATAAAATATATGAAACATTTCATTAAATGTATGAAACATTTTATAAAAAATAAATTTTTAAATAATGTAAAACATTTCATAAAATATTTGAAACATTTCCTAGAATATAGTAAACATTTCATAAAATATTTGATAATAAATATGAAACATTTCATAAATTATATGAAACATTTCCTAGAATATAATAAACATTTCAAAAAATATTTGAAACATTCCATAATAAATATGAAACATTTCATAAAATATTTGAAACATTTCATAAAATACATGAAACATTTCAGAAAATGAATGAATGATTTCATAAAATATATGAAACATTTTTTATAAAATATATCAAACATTTAGTAGTATATATAAAACATTTAAAAAAAAAACCTTTCATAAAATATATGAAACATTTCATAAATTATATGAAACATTGCCTAGAATATAGGCAACATTTCATAAAATATTTGAAACTTTTCATAATAAATATGAAACATTTCATAAAATATATGAAACATTTCAAAAACAAACACTTTATAAAATATATAACACATTTCGTAGAATATAGGAAACATTTCAGAAAATATTTGAAACATTTCATAAAATATATGAAAAATTTCATAAAATATATGAAACATTTCATAAAATTTATGAAACATTTTATAAAACATAAATTCCTAAATAATGTAAAACATTTCATAAAATATTTCAAATATTTCATAAAATATATCAAACATTTCGTAGTATAAAACATTTAAAAAAAAAACTTTCATAAAATATATGAAACATTTCATAAAATATATGAAACATTTCATAAAATATGTGAAACATTTCATAAATTATATGAAAGATTTCCTAGAATATAAGAAACATTTCATAAAATATTTGAAGCATTTCATAATATATATGAAAAATCTCATAAAAAATTTGAAACAGTTCATAATAAATATGAAAAATTTCATAAAATATATGAAAAAATTCATAAAATATATGAAACATTTCATAAAATATATGAAACATTTCATAATAAACACATGAAACTTTTCATAAAATATATGAAAGATTCCACAAAATATATGAAACATATAAAAAAATTATTCATTAAATATATGAAATATTTCATAAAATATATGATAGAATTCATAAAAAAAAAATTCATTCAAAAAACATACCACAAAATTAATATGGTGTCTCGATCTTACCCAAAATATCCAGTTTGCCCTGTTTAGCATTTAAATTTTGTGGGGGGCAACTTTAGATTTGTTTCAAAACTTTATAAATAAAATTCTAAATTCTTTTCACTAATGTCAAATATGCTTTCCATTTTTTTTTTTAATGTTTACCATTAATACAATTTTTGTAAGTTTTATTTTAATTTGTACCCTTTATGCCCTTTTCACACTTTTTAGTATATACTATTTGTTTGGAAAAGTTGTTCATATCTGAGATATTTCATAAAGTTTTATAGTTTCTATACGAGGATTTAATTTCGCAGTGCTTCAAACATTTTGTCTTAGCCCTTTGTCTTTTTTTTACTAAATTTTTAATCCGAATTGGGCCAACCTTTTTTTCGATTTCCTTAATACTTATCGGTGTTGCCCGTTTCATCCTTTCCATTAGCATTTCGATCCTATAACACCAGCCGACTGGTATGCGAAAAAATATAGTATCTACATTTTTTATTTCCACACATTTAGCCCTTTTTACACTTTTTGATATAGCCTGTGGTGTGGGACATACAAAATTGTATTCAGGTTGAGAAAATAGTATTACACTGTGAGTAGGCTATCATTCACTTACGATGAATAATTTGTTCAGTAATTCCCCTGCCTGACCATTAGTATGACTAGTTTTTTTTTTTTTGACAACGACCACTCAAATTGTCTATTGTATTCGATTACTTTGCAAATGAACTTTGACAGATTTCGAAGGGGATTCATTTGCATATCAGCAGCCAGCCAGAGGTGGGCATTAGTGAAAAAGCATTTTGCACAAAACGAAACATGACACCTGTGATGACACTCGAATGACAGATGGACAGACCAGATCATTAAAGATTTCTGAATCGTATGTCTTCATAGAAATAACATCGGAAATAGCTGTATGCATTTATTTTTTAATAATTTATTGTCTTGTTCACCACAACAACAACAACAAAACAAAAACAGGTCATTAACATTTTAAATAATCGCACCGAAGAGGTGGAACTCGAAGAAGGACACTATTTGGGCTGTTACTACAAAGGTCGCGTTGAAGGTGATGATCAATCAGCGGTGGCTGTATCGCTCTGTCACGGCATGGTAAGTACCCCGGTTAATTAAATATTTAAATTGGGCTTTTGTTGTCGTTTGCCCTGCCATTCATTATGAAACGTAACTCTTGGAAGTGAGAACACTCCCTCCCTTTCGTTTGAAAGAAAGAGTTATAATGAATACGATTTCATAAATATTTATGCCCATAACTTTGTTTCTTAATATGTTGTTGTTCATAATTTATTTAAAAACCAAAATATTGTTACTTTTCTCGTGTTAATTGTATGTTGTTGCTGCTGGTGCTGTTGCTGTTGCTGCTGCTGCTGTCGGTGATTTTAGACGGGTTATATCAAAACAAGTTTCGGTTCTTTGCTGATACAGCCGGTGAACAATCAAACGTACGATTCATACAACTCGAATGCCTCCGCAACGTCTGAGATCTTACACAAAGTCTGGCGACATTCGCGCCGCAATGCCAGACATGCTGTCTCTGCTCTTGACATCGATTTGGAAGAACTCGAACAGAGCATACTGCCCAAGCTGAGGCGCAAGAAACGCAACTACGAGAACAATCTCTACACCATCGAACTGCTGGTGGCCGTCGATCGTACCATGAAAGAGTTCCACAAGGAAGATCTCACCTCGTACATTCTGACGCTGATATCGATTGTCTCGAATGTATTCGCCGACGCCAGCATCGGCAATCCCATCTACATATCGGTGGCCAACATTTTGGTGTTGCATGATTTCAAGCGGTCGCGTCGCAAGAGCGGCGCCTCCAATCAAACCGTCTTGGAGACCTTCTGTTCGCATGTGGCCTCAAACGGTTATCATTATGACACGGCAATGTTAATAACCAGGTGAGTTCGGTCGTAGCTTGTCCGCAATGTGGGCTGTCGGGGCAGGAGGTCTGGCCGACCTTCACAACATGTGATTTACTTGTTGGTTGATGGCCGGATGTTTTTGGCGGCCAGATGTTGCCAGGTTGACTTTGTTTGTCTGAATTTGTTGGTAGGTTTCAATGCGATCAGTATCGATTTTCGATTTTCTTTTTATGGAAATGACAAGGCGTACATAGCGCAGCGATGACATACAGACTTACGTACAATTGACGTAGTTATGGAAATTTCGCCGCGTTCTCATTTTGAAAGTACAGGTAATGTGATAAGAAGTCATAGCAAATGGGATATGTTATGATGGTCGTTTTGCCGTTCTGTCTGCCAGACATGCCAGGGGCTAATATTCAACCTAGAGTACATAGTCGATATTTTCGGATCCATTGTGTATGCAGACTATGTCGACAAGTAATTTTTGAGTAAAAAAAAACAAATGTGTCCAACGGATAACTCGAAAAATAAAAAAGACGTCGGATTTTTTGTGTGTAAAAAGTCGGTCAGCTGAAAAGGTTTGTGGTCGGTGCAATTGTTTTCCATCAGATGAAGCTCTAACTCCGAAAAAAGACATAAACGCCAAACAAGTAAATTTTACAGGAGAGGGTTTTTTTTTATTGTGATCCAGCAGAATGGCATTGGTCACTGGAATGAAATCGTTTTGTAGAAATAATTACATGTCATTGTATTTGGGAAATATATGGGCCATGAGTCTGGCCAATACTCAATCTCTGGCCAATTTGCCACAAAATTGGCTAAAATATTTTAATTATTTATCGAATTTTCCAGAGATAAAATCTGTCGCAAAGATCGTGAGACCAAATGTGATACCTTAGGTCTGGCTGAGTTGGGAACGGTTTGTCGACGGAAGTCTTGCTCTATTGTGCAGGACAATGGATTGCCCGCCGCCTTTACCATTGCCCATGAACTGGGACACATGTAAGTGGGAATATTGGACTACTCGTGAGAATGTCGGTGTAATTGAAACTCTTTTCCCTTTCGCCAGTTTAAATATGCCCCACGATGATGATTATCGTTGCAAGCAATTCAATAGGCCCGGTGTGAAAAAGAGACGTCACATCATGTCCAGTGTCATGGAGCGTGATATCCATCCTTGGTCTTGGTCGGATTGCTCACGTCATTATGTATCGGAATTTTTAGAGTAAGTTTGGCATCGATTTCGATATTAAGTGTTTTTATTTATGTCCTACCATCACCATAAAGGAAACAAGATACCTCTTGCCTCGAAGACACACCCACAAAGTTTTTGGTCAACTATAACACCCGCCTGCCCGGTGAAATCTATTCCCTGGACCATCAGTGCAAACTCATTCACGGCAATCAATCGGTCTATTGTCCTCACGAAGCCGACTGTCGGCTGTTGTGGTGCAAGACCCACATCAGCCACAACAATTGTCGGTCCAGCCAATTGCCATGGGCCGATGGTACGCCGTGCAACGAGAATCGCTTCTGGTGCCAGAAGGGTGAGTGTGTGCCGCGTGAGGGTCGTGTGCTACAGGCCATCAACGGTGGCTGGGGTTCCTGGAGTTCGTGGAGCGCCTGCAGTTTGTCCTGTGACGGTGGGGTGCAGGAAAGTCAGCGTGACTGTAACAGCCCGTTGCCCAAGAACGGTGGCAAATACTGTACGGGATCGCGTAAGAAGTATCGGTCGTGCAATACCCAAAATTGTCCGACCGGTTCTATGGATGCCCGCGAACAGCAGTGCTTTCAAATGAACGGTCAGAATTTTGGCATTAAGGGCATTGGTCCGGATACAAAGTGGATACCAAAATATGGACGTGAGTACACCAGTAGATTGTCTTTGCATTTATTTTCCTGACATTATTTAATTGTTTGTTTTTGTTTCACACTAATTTGCAGTGTCGTCCAATGACAAATGCAATTTGTATTGTCGCGGCGAGGGCCGCAACATTGGCTATTTTCGTCTATCCGAGAAAGTTATCGATGGCACCACGTGTTCCTTTGACACCTTCGACAAATGCATCAATGGCGTTTGCCGGCCGGCCGGCTGTGACAACGAACTCAATTCTATCGCCAAACTGGGTGAGTAAAAGCCAACACGTAATTAAGAGACCACTCAAAATACCAACACCCGCCACAGACAACACATACCAACAAACAGATTGTACACGATGCCACAGAAAAGACACGGCACATTTGTTTCGTGAGGCCAATGATTCATGAGCATCGACTACGCACTGCTCGGCATTCTTCAGCTCGCCGGTGATGACGGATATGTCAAAGTCAGTCGCTATCATAACAAATAAAGAAATGTCTCAACACTGACATAAATTTATAGGTGTTTGCTATATACGAGGGCTGTTGCCAAAGGCTTGTAAGCTGTTAGTAAAATAAATAAGGGCAAATTCGTGGGAGAGCTTTCTGTTTTGTGAGTGATAAGAAGAAGCTCAACCGGAAAAGAAGACACGAGCTCTTCCATACCAAGAACCTTAGAGCCTGCTTTTATAAAAAAATATACGTCAGAGATGAACTGAAACGTCGGTCGCCTAAACAAAACTGAATGGTATTTGTTTAAATCCAATGACTGCAAAAATACATTAGACAAAAATGCCAATTAGAATTTCAACAGAGACTTTCGTGTTACAAAAACCCCAACGGAGGGTATGTCAACGAAACGAAAGACCCATTCGTTTTCTAAAAACAGGCAGTATGTGGTATTTACGCACCGGGATATGAGTCGCAAACTGTAGAATTTCGATATTCTTTAATGTGAGGAATTACCTCAGAATAACGATTTCACAAACTTTCAATTTAAAGTTTTTTCGTATTGTTGATCATCGGCTAGACTCTGGAATTTGTTCTCTGCAAGTCTTGGACAATCCCATCCCTTCGTGTAGAATCATCATTCGTACCGACCAAGAGATTTTCTACAATGGCTGTTGTTCTACAACTTCCGGGGGAAATCTTATACTCTTAGTTAGACGCTTCGGTCGGGATCGCATTTCCGGTCCTCCTCCAATACCGAATGCACAATAAAGATACCAATTTCTAATTTCAGTAACTCTAAAAAAATATATATATGAAGAGTGGTTTCCCTGATTCCCATGAGCACTAGCCCCAATTATCACAGGGTTCTACTACATCTGATACAATTAATAACAAAATATGCCTTCCTTTGTTTTTGTTATTTCCTTTAAAAAAAGAAAAACATTAGAATCCATTGCTTACAATTTTCCTGTAAGTAGTTATCGATAGATACTGTAATTGATAACAGCCTAGGCAGAATATGCATGTTCAATTCCCATTCGTTTTATTTAAAAAAAAAACTACATCAATTCCATTGAATTAACCACCTGTACGTATGAGTGCTAGGCTTTCAAATGAATATTACTCATACGCTCCAAAAATTGGCTAACGCTATTCTGGAAAGCAAATGTGAATTGATATACGTTTAAGAATCATTTCTAGGAAGTTTTTATGTTCTAGAAAGTTGTTTGCTGAGATCTGTGGTACATTTTTGTAGTTGATTGTTTCCTTGAATGTTGAACGGTTTGCTACATATGGACCTAAACAGGGGGAAAAGGCTTTAAAAAATCAATTTTTTTTAAAGTTTTTTGCGATCGAATATGTTCACAATTTTTGTTGTTTATGACAAGTGCTAGAAATTCTTTTCTCAGGGAGTAAATCAAAATTAACTACAAACGGTTTGCCAAATATGACCCCGAGAAAATTATCACTTTTTTTTGAAAAAATGACACCGATTCCCCAAGTCATTGGGGACCTATTAAAGAAAGAAAAGACCTTTTTTGCCTTTTATCACGTAGTATTCTCCGTATATGGTTATATTTCCAGGACCCAGTGTTATTATCCAATAAGCACTCTAACTATTCCAAGATAATTAAAATGTGAGTAATTCCATTTGATCTACAGGCTTACCGCCAGTTGGGTACCGCGTTTGCTTTTTATATTCACCCACAATTGTAGGGAATTTTTGCGCCGAGGCAATCGAAAACGATGAAGGTGGTGACAGGTGTTTCTTGGAATTATTCATATCGATTATGTTTCCTTAACCCATTCATGACCAAGACATTTTTTTAAAAAAAGGTTTTATATTTTATAAAAAAAGGGGTCTTGAGTTCGAATCCTTTTCTCTGTGCCATATGGCATCGCTGGCTATGAATGGGTTAATGCACGTCTGAGCCATGTCGTTGAGAGATCTTGGGCAACTGACGTTGTGTTTCCGGAACTAATCCAGAATATAACCAGTTAATTGATAAGTGGGTCTTTGAGTGCAGCAAAAAACATATGGTTTTACTGTACTTAACCCTTTTTTTTGGCTCACTAATCGGGGGATTAAGAAAACAGGCTGATTCAGATTTGCACCCTTTTGGGAACTTTAGTCCGGCTATAACTCAATCGCTGAACACGAGACTGTCATACAAACGCTGATTGAATTCGGATCGGGTATTTTCTTGTCAACTCCCAAATTGTTTAGACCTGAAACCCTGTGACAATCTGCAGCGGAAGCCCACCAGACTACATATACTTTTACAACAACCGCCAAATATTTTAAACATACAAATTGTTCACTAATTTCTCTCATCATACACTTCTTAATTATAAATGTTGCTCTAGAGATTTTCTGATTTTTTACACATGTATTTTTGTTCTGTTTTCCGTTTCTTTACAGACAAATGTGGCGTTTGCGAGGGACGCAATGACACATGCGAAGATTTCGCCGGACATTTCTATGTGTCGGATTTGTTGAAGGTGCCAAAAACCAAATCATATTTCTATCATGTTACCACAATACCCAAAGGTGAGTTTATCGCACTGACTGACATGACAGACAGACAAACTGCGAAACGCAACGAATAGTATGACTGACAGATGAATAACTCGGCGCAGGTCGTGCATACACGATTATTGTGCGTAAATTACCCGCGTATCAATTTTAAGTTATTTTAATTGTTTTTTCTGTTTTTGTGATTAATGACTTGATTTGAGTTGATCGATGTTTGTTTTTATCGCACTCATTGATATGCTCGCGGTGTTGCTGGAAAATGAGACGTTTGCTGCATTTGCAAGCGTTTCGAGTGTGTGTGTGTGTCTGTGTGTGTAACACCAAAATACGGTTTACATCATTTGCGTGAATCTATTACGGAGACAAACGCAAAATGCTAATATTAGCAAAATGATTTAATAGCTCGCATATAATTTACATACACAGAACACTGAGAGAAAAGCGGGGACAATACAGAAAGGCTTTTCTTTAAATTTTCTTTCTGAGTAAACTTTAGAGCTGCTCACAAAATTTGTCTTCTCCAATTTTTATTGTTAAAGGCTAAATTTCTCCTCAGCTTTGCTGTAGCCTTTTCAGAACGATCTTTAAATTTGTTGCCAGAGTAAACGTCAGATCTACTCATAACATTTTGTCTTAGATATGAAATATTTTTTAAAAAAAAAAACAACTTTAGAGTTGAAGGCTCAAATTTGTACTCAGCTTTGCTGTAGCCTTTTCATGACGATCTTTAAATTTGTTGCCACAGTAAACTTCAGATCTACTCATAAACATTTTATTGGATATCAAATATTTTTTTAAATCGTTCAAACTTTAGAGTTTAAGGCTACAGCAAAGCTGAGAACAACTTAGGCTCAGCTCTGATGTAGCCTTTTCTTGACGATCTTTAATTGTATTGTCTTTCTACAAAAATCGCCATCTCTGTGACATTACATTTCAATTTAAGCTCCATTACGTCTAATTTTTCCTCACAATGTGTCACTTTGTCCTCACCTAAAATCCTGTAACTCTGACCTTATCACCATAAGTTTCTTCGAGTGTAAGTCTTTAGCATTCCCTTGGCATTTGTCAGATATGTAAAGACGAAATTCAAATTTTAACTATCGACAATATTGAAAAATGATTATTGTTAAATTATACAACAACAGAAAAGTATTAAGTAGAAGAGAAAAAAAAAACATTAAACATTCTGTACAACAACCGTTTGTTTTTAACACTTCATTTTGGTTTAAGGTGTGTTCTAAAATGCGTGATTATCATTTGTAAATGTTTTAAAGTACCCTACATTCTATGTTCGCCAGTACATGTTCTTTTTTAGTCACCATTAAGTAATCCTTTTGCTAAAGACATACGTAGGTTTCCTGAAGGCTCAGAGGAATCTTTGACAGAAGAAAAAAGTTTGAGATATTTCAACAAAAAAAAAAAAAAAACCTGGTAAATTGTGCATTCAGTCGACTACAAGTCTGTTCATTAGTTAATTTAAAGAAATTTGTTAGTGTCATTAGTTCGTTCTTACTTATTATCTCACGATAGATGTATTTATTATAAATTAGTTGACTGGAACTCAACTATACATCTTCTCTTTAGTCGATACCAAGTCATTGCAAAGACTCACCAGTAGTCAGTTCCTAGTGAACTTGTCAGGCGGATCCCAGGCCACTCATCAATGAACTCAAAGTCGATTTCAAGTCTCACCAGTTGACCCCCAGTCCACTAACTTATCCTCACCTCTTCAACTCATCCGTCAAATCGTATTCAACTCTTCAGTAAATTGACACCAAGGCGCCTCCAAACCGATTCAACAGTACAAGTCATCTTCTTCTTGATTTCCAGTCATATCCAAAATTTTTCTTAAAAAATCCGTCATAGATGTCAAATATTTTCTTAACGGATCAATTGGTTTGAAGTCGACGACTTAGTTGGGTCATCCAACTTGCCCATGCAACGGAATCCTAATCTAAAACCAATTCTATAAAAACCTTTACCGAAAAGCCAAAAGTTCACACTATTGGGGGATGGGGGGGAATTAATTCCATTGCCCACTGTCTGTGTCTCGAAATATATTTGTATGGAGACTAGTGTAAATCGTAAATGATTTTGATGAAAATGCCCCAATTGCAAATTGTCGCCCACAAAAAAATAATAATGCCCCAAATAAAGAATTCCCAAAAATAAATGAAAAATTCCCCAAAATGGCCAACAGGAAAATTTCTCCAAAAAATATGAAAAATCACTTAAACACTTAAAAAAAAGTTCGTCAAAGAAAAATTGGATGTACGACCTACGTCGGCTCTGCCGCTGTTGCCCCAAGTTTGTATACGATTTTTTTGGGTAATCTTTCATTTTTCGGCATTTTTAAAAGAATAGCCGGCGTTGTAAGTACAATTGGAACCATCGTTGCTAACAGCTGTTAAGTTTGAGAGTTGCCACTAGTACAGGTTGGGCCCAAAGTCCATGGGTTGACTACTTTTTTTTTTTTTATATATATTTTACTTTATTTTTTTTAGATAAAATGCAAGTTTTAAACCCCATGGCGGCTTTTAACAGGGTACTTCTGTTGTAAGAAACATTCAGAATTTTCTAATGGTTATCAACTGCTGTCAAATTGGCGATTTTACCTAAACTAAATGTCACAAAATGTAAATCGTATCATTTTCCCAAAAAAAAAAAATTAAGAATTCCCCAAAGAAATGAGAGAGTTTTTCATAATTTCTAGGTAACATTTCATTGTTTGTTTTTGGAGCATTTTTCATGTGAAAAAATGTACAAAATGTAAAAAATCTTTTTTGGGATATTTTCATAACCGATGTCAATCATATTATTTTTTCTATAATGTTGCCTTTTTGGAGTATTTTTCAAAATGTTTGGGGTATTTTGCATAGGGTAAGTTTTCATAAATTTTTTGCGGGGATATTTAAGAATTTTTGGGTAAATTTCCATATTGAACTTTTGGGGGAAATTTTTCATTTAATTTGGTTCTTCATTTTTTAATGAAGAATTTTCATTAGGGGATTTTTTTCGTTGGCTCAGAAAACTCTTCCTCGTTAACAGTGAAATGTTTGAGACTAATTTTTATTCAACATGGAACGTGGAATGATTGAGACTGATTTCTATTCAGAGCCTGGAATGAACACGTGCTCAAGAACACAACTGGATCAAAACTGAAAACTATTTTATCATTTAGGCCGCTGAGTCAAAAAGGTTCTGCGCCAAAATTTTCTCAAAATACCAAATCGCACAAATAAAATCGCACAAAAACGGGTTTGAGTGTAATATATAGAACAAAAAAAAAACTAAAAAAAAAAAAATTAAGAGCGGTTTACAAGAGTCGACGCCAATATACATATGTGTATATAAAAAAACGCACAAAAGTAGGTTTCATTAGAACACAAAAAAACTAAATCTGTTTGAACAACGACCAAAATCAACAAAAGAATGGATAATCATAAACGGTATTCACTACAGACTCCCACATAATCAATGTGTATCTAGAGTGTCTAGCAATCTGCCAACTCTAGCCTTTTCTATTTTTTTTCTTTTTTTTTTTTCGAAATTATTCATCATAACCAGAGTCTCATCTGACTTGTATGCGTACAGGGTGTAGATCGTTACGTTCCGTGCATGGCATGACAGTCCACGCCAATAATTGCTAATCTGAAGGCATGTCTGACATGTGTTACACACAGCGACAGACATACAAATAAATGGGCGGACGGACGGACGGGCGAACTGAGTGACAGACCGACTACAGCTTCCTTATCTGTTTTATTGCTGTTTGTTGCTTAATTGTTGTCAAACGTCTCTCGCGATATGCCCGTGCGGAGCGTTGCTAGTACGAGTCGAAACTTGTCCAAAAGGGTAATGTACCCCACCTTAACGCAAATGTTTTATGTGCACATCATGAACATGAGCATGATGAGCATCTCCACAGTAAGTGCTGGTGATTGTCGTCGCTGGCGTTGACGTTGAAATTGTCGGTGTTATCAGCGTCATTAGTGTCATTATCAGCAGTTTTTCTATGGCGCTTAGTACGTTATGACAATCCACTTGAACTTGTTTTATTTATAGTTTTTTTTTTCATTTTTTTTCTGTAGTTTTTTAGTAATTTTGTGTGGCGCCTTAATAGTTGCTGCACGTTCTTAGACACAATCTGATAGCTCTCCTCTGTATGTGGACAACGACAGGCCGGGTGTTTCGTTGGCCAACATTTTTTAGTTTGATTATTCCAATCACATATAACCGAATAGGAGGTTAAGAGGTGCACATTTTTTTCCCCCGTTTTTATAGCAATTAATTATATTGGCGGTTTTGTAATCCATAAAAATGGGCACAATCATTAAATGCAACAGAAAACTTTTGGCCACTTTGAAAAAAAAAAATTTTGTTAAATGAAAACTCACCATTTGCATACCAGATTGAAATATATACAATGTAGTTGCATTAAATTGACTCACAAAGTTATTAATAAAATTTTGAATAAGACGAATTTTTGTTGTCAGAGATTCGTGTTTCATTTATTTTATTTCGAGCAATCAAATTGATCTACACTATTTCCAAATTCTGCCAGAGTCTGTTGGACTCATCAAAATCATATGCGAAATTGTATTACACCGTGTTACACACATACTGTCCTGTGAACCAAATTTACTTTTTCGGAATGGGGATAAAAAATAAAATACACGGGTATCGCCGATTTTCATGTACACGTCCGAATTTTTTTTTTTAAGTTTGAAGTATGAAGCTCGTAGTGGCCTGTGTGAAAGCCTTTGGACCGATTTTTAACCCTTTTTCAGTGATCCAATCGATCTGATTTTTGGCAGGCAGACTCGTGGAAATGTCTGTATCATTTTTTAAAAAATAGATTATTATCAATTCTCAGATTTTCCTAATTTTATCGTTTTTTTTTTTAATGTTTCAGTTCAAAAAACATTTTTTTTTTCGTAACGCTTAAGTAGTTTAAAAATTTGGAGTCTCTTCAAGTTATGCTAAGAAAAGTGAAAAAAATATTTTTTTTTTCACAAATAATAAAAATTGGGGAAAATCTGAGAATTGATAAAAATTGTTTGACGTGATACAGACATTTCCACGAGTCTGCCTGCCAAAAATCAACTCGATTGGATCACTGAAAAAGGGTTAAAAATCGGTCGAAAGGCTTTCACACAGGCCACTACGAGCTTTATACTTCAAACTTTAAAAAAAAAAATTCGAACGTTTTCCCCTCTTTCCGAATATGTGCATTTAGTTCATAGGACAGAAAAAAATCTATTTTTTGTAACACGGTGTTATTATCCTAAAAACCGTGGTAACTGTCCTGCCTTGGACATCAGGGAAATCCATCATTGGTGGCAGCAACTGATTTGCGGCATGTTTTCCTTGTCAAGTTTCGTTCAATGTAGTGTCTCACTGGCCAAACCTGTACGAGATTAAAATAAACAAATTTTAACTTATCTCTAAAAAGAGCTTTCCAACAATTGAAGAATTATTAACTTATCTCTAACTTATCTCTCAATTGACATTCGAAATCAGTAAGCAAGAGCTGAAGTCAAAGGACCGTTCCGTTCTTAACAGGATTCGTACAAAATGTACAAAAATTCTATGCAAAGATTTAATTGGAATTTGATAGAAAAAAAAATCCTCTCTCAGTTAGGTTGGACCTGTTTTCGGGAGATCTTCTGTGTGGGTTCTGTAGTAAAACATGAACGAATCCGAGATTGTCCTCTGTACACACTTCATAGAGGGTGTTTTTTTTAGGCTGTATGACACGGTGCTGACATTTCTGTTCATTGCTCATGAATCATTTAACGACAGAGCAACGCATCCAAATTGTACAAAAAATTAACTTTGACAAAAATAAATCCGTTTGCGAACTTCATAGAGCATTTTGTCCATTTTACTGTCAACAAAATCGGCCTAGTAAGCAAGCCATCAGATTTATTGGAAAAAGTGGCCGGAAATCATGTTTCAATCATGATAAATGCCATGAAATTATCTACCAGATTGTAATAAAAAAAATTGCATTCCAACAATATTTCTGTCACCAGTTAAAGTTCTCAAGCTTTTAAGCGAAAAAACACCCTTTATTAAATAACGTTTTTTTAAAATCTGATGATATTTCCTGCTGAAAGTTTATTTGTATGGGAAATCTATAGAGCTGATTCAGGAGGAATAAACCGTTTATTTTTTCAACGATATCCAACGTCCGGTGTTGGAACCCCGTGTCGCCCATGTTAATGTTCTACTTAATGTAAATATATTCTCTCATGCGTTAGCCCTTCCCCCAATTTTAAAGATGTTCACAATACAAAAGTTGATTATTTGGAACCAAATCGTTGCAGAGTCCATTTACACCTTGATAAAATAGCGATACTTTGATGGATGGCAGACGTTAATGAATGACAGAGTTGCCACCAGAAACGTCAAGGCAATAATTCGGACTTTGCTCTACGCCCTCTTAGAAGGCACAGTGTATTCACACTGTCTGCTCGAACACTCACCCAACATGTATACACTTACTGCTTTTTTTAATCCCAATTAAATTCTTAACGATCACGCCACATCCACCCGACACACACTGCTAATGTTTACTTTTTTTTTATTTTCATCTGTTTGACAGGTGCTTCCAATATTGTCATCGAACAGCCGGGTAATCATGACGAGAACTACATTGTACTGAGAGATGATCAGGGCCGATCATTGATGAACGGCGATCAACTGCTCACAGCCTATCACAATGTGAGCTATTATGCTGGGGTCGCTTACGAATACAACGGTTCGAATAGCACAATTGAGAGGGTCAATACGACGTATACCAAAAAGCTGAAACGCGATCTAAGAGTTGAGGTAACATTTGCCGCCTTCTAACACCCTAAAAGTATGCAATAACAATAATGTCTATATATGTATATTCCGCATCCGCCGTGCAACAGATCATCTCGTTGACTTCGAATACCCAGAGGGAGAACGATACGCTATTGCTGACCTATCGCTATACCGCGGACAAATCGAACTATGTCGAGCAGGACATCGAAATGTATCGTTGGGAAATGCAACAGTGGAGTTCATGTGATGCCCTGTGCAAGGGCAGCATGCACCGTTTGCCGGTGTGTGTGAGTACGACGCAGGCATTGAAGGTGGCGCCACAATTCTGTGATATTCAGGCCAAGCCACCGCCCGAGTACAGAGCCTGCAATATGGACTGCATTTTAACGTAAGTGTTTGTAGATTGTAGACATGATCTGGAGAAGCTCCAGTGTTAATTGATTGCTTTGCAGATTGAATGTGACGGGCATATCGGAATGTTCGGCAATGTGCGGCATGTTGGGCACGCGAGAGAAAAGCTTCCATTGCATACAGACATTCACCGATATTGGACGTTCGAATATTGTCGATTTGGAATACTGTGCGGCCAGTTTTGATATTAAAACCCACGAAGAGTGTCGAGAAGGTTGCTGGGAATACACGGAATGGATGCCGGTACGTTAACATCGATATTTCTAAGAGACACAGTTTTTCTAATTGTTTCCTCTCTCTCTCTCTCTGTTTCTCAGTGTTCACGTTCCTGTGGTTATGGTGTTCAAACCCGTAATGTGGCCTGTTATTTCAATAATTCCTTTGCCCGCGAAGAGTACTGCAATGCCAAGACCAAGGCCAACTTACGTGAGGTGACACGCATGTGCAGCTTGGATCCTTGCCAGCCGTATTCAACAACCGAAACTGTGATGGTATGAGTCTCGTATATATGACAACGACAACGACATTAAGTGTACCTTACGTTATTTTCAGAAAACCTCCCGGTCAATACCGAACAACTGGTGGTACGGCGACTGGGGCGAATGCGATGAAAAATGCGAAAAGAATCGCACGGTCCTCTGTCGCAGCAACCAAGGCATTGGCTGTGCGGTGGACAAGAAGCCCATCAACAGGAGGAAATGTTGTACCATCAAATACGTTTCGGACTGGTCACCCGTAAGTATCCACAATCGCACAGACGGAATCGCCACCACCACCACCACCACCCTACAGCTAATACCAACCAATACTAATTGTATGCATCCCTTTGTCTTTGATTTTTTTTTTCTTTTTTCAATCATCATCATCACCACCACCATCATGAACCATCTAAAACAAAACAAAACAAAACGAAATGGCGACACACGCGCACAGTGCTCGGTTCAGTGTGGCAATGGTACGCGTCACAAGGAAATGAATTGTGCCCGTGTCTATAAACCGGAAATCAAGGGTGCACCCCGGCGACGGGAATTCATTGATACGAAATATTGTCGCCATTTGCGCGTGCCCAAACCCAAACGTACCCACAAACCCTGTAAGGTTAGCTGCAAATGGTCCGTTTCCAATTGGACCCAATGTCCGGCTGATTGCAGTGATGAATATCAATCCCGTTCGGTGTACTGCGAATCGGTCTTTGGCAACCCCATTAATCATACGTTCTGTGACGCCTCGAAGAAACCGCCCGTTAAGAAGATTTGTAACAATTGCGTGAAAAGAGAATATAAACTATTGTCCAGCGTAAGAGAGATTTCTTTGAAAACATAATCTTTTTCTTCCTATGCTCTTTAGTGTCAGTCTTGCCAGATTGTTATTAGATTAGATGTGGGAGGGGTATGACATTTATGTCGGTTTTAGGTATGTCAGTATGTCAAACACCAACAACGGTTAATTTTCCAAAGTGTCCCAAAGTGTTCACTAAAGAACACTTGGTGTCACAAAGAGTTCTCTAAAGAACACTTGGTGTCACAAAGTGTTCTCTAAAGAACACTTGGTGTCACAAAGTGTTCTCTAAAGAACACTTGGTCTCACAAAGTGTTCTCTAAAGAACACTTGGTGTCCCAAAGTGTTCTCTAAAGAACACTTGGTGTCACAAAGTGTTCTCTAAAGAACACTTGGTGTCCCGAAGTGTTCTCTAAAGAACACTTGGTGTCCCAAAGTGTTCTCTAAAGAACACTTGGTGTCCCAAAGTGTTCTCTAGAGAACACTTGGTGTCCCAAAGTGTTCTCTAAAGAACACTTGGTGTCACAAAGTGTTCTCTAAAGAAGACTTGGTGTCCCAAAGTGTTCTCTAAAGAACACTTGGTGTCACAAAGTGTTCTCTAAAGAACACTTGGTCTCACAAAGTGTTCTCTAAAGAACACTTGGTGTCCCAAAGTGTTCTCTAAAGAACACTTGGTGTCACAAAGTGTTCTCTAAAGAACACTTGGTGTCCCGAAGTGTTCTCTAAAGAACACTTGGTGTCCCAAAGTGTTCTCTAAAGAACACTTGGTGTCCCAAAGTGTTCTCTAGAGAACACTTGGTGTCCCAAAGTGTTCTCTAAAGAACACTTGGTGTCACAAAGTGTTCTCTAAAGAAGACTTGGTGTCCCAAAGTGTTCTCTAAAGAACACTTGGTGTCACAAAGTGTTCTCTAAAGAACACTTGGTGTCACAAAGTGTTCTCTAAAGAACACTTGGTGTCACAAAGTGTTCTCTAAAGAACACTTGGTGTCACAAAGTGTTCTCTAAAGAACACTTGGTGGCCCAAAGTGTTCTCTAAAGAACACTTGGTGTCACAAAGTGTTCTCTAAAGAACACATGGTGTCCCCAACTATTTATAAAATGACTAATGTCCCTAGGTATTCTTTTTAGATCAATTTATAACTCCCCAAATAAAACACACCAGATTTTCCCAATAGTCTACTTGTTGCCCCCAATTGTTTTAAGTGGCTCACATTCCAACGGCACACACTTATCAAATGAGATTCAGTTAGGACACATATCTACACATAATATTTGATATCTTCGAGTGATCCTCTGTGAACGGCTTCTCTATCCCCCGACCTAGTCGCTGTTGAACATTGGTGTGTCCAAGCCCAAATTCATTCCAACATACCGAAAGCTCGCATCATAGTGCATCCCATTGCATGTTTGTAGTAATACCTTTTCTTCTTTGTAGATATGAGTATTTTTCGCTATACACACACACAGAATCTGTGTCGTGGGGAGATTTCGAAACACTATTGAGGTTTTTTTTTACCAATCTGGCAACACTGCTGTATATAAATGAAAGCTTTTCTGTGGTCCTAACCAAGTACACTCTAAATTGCAGATTGTACAAAGTTGTTGATTTTTTTTTTATTAATCGCAATTTTTTTGATTTACTTGTCCCCAGTGCAACTGCGAAGGTTACCGGCGACGCCGCATGGTCTGTTACGATTCGCGTAGGGTACGCATCGCCTGTCCGACGAGAGAGAAAGTCATTCGCGAGAAATGCACTCCGCCCCGACATTGCTATCCTACGTCGTGTTACGATTTGCGACGATTCCGCAATGCCTACGAGGATGGCGACTACACGATTTACATCCGATCGATACCGAAGCAAATCTATTGTCACGATATGCGCACCTCGCCCAAGGAGTTTATCACCGTCAATGCCACGGACAACTATTCGATCTATTACGATCAAAAAACACAAACACCCGACCAATGTCCGCCCGAGTCACGACAACGGGAATATCGTGACCCCGGTTTGAGTTCCGGTCACACATCGTTCCGAAAAATACGCATCGATATTGCAACACTGCGGGTGTATGAGAGCGACTTTACATTTGCCGATACGCTGGGAAAGCATCCGCAGGCGTATGGATCGGCCGGTGACTGCTACAATCGGCGCAAACAGTGTCCGCAGGGTGATTTCTCGATCAATCTGGAGCGCACGGGCTTTCGGCTGAGGCACGGCACGGTATGGGAGGCGTACGGTAAACATGTCATCATGAAGGAGTCATCATCGGTGAGTGGATTATAATTTTATTTTTGTTCAAAATTGTCATGCAACTTTTCGTTGTGTCTTTTGTTTCCACAGAATTCTTTGCACTCGCATCGTGCCCTCTGCGGTGGCTGGTGCGGCGGTTGTCGGATAGCTGGCACATCGGCTCTTTTCTTGAATGTGTGATCGACTGATCAAGGGAAATCTCAGCCCAATTCTGGGCGGTTTCTATAACGAAATTGTATTTGTTTGGTGCTAAAAAAAACTGCTGTTTTCCATTTGCTTCCAAAGTCAACCAGCTCTCTCGTGTTCGAGAGGTAACAAAGGAACAAATCGAAATTTGTATTTTATGCATTTATTCCTTGATGTAAAAGTTCCTTTTGGTCTTTTTAAGGATTTTGTTATACACCCTTTTTTCAAAACACAAACAAAAACTAACTTTGACAACGAACATTTAAAAAAAAAGAAAACCGGAAAAATCCTTGGAAGCTGAAGCATTGAAAAACAACAAGCGGACTTTTGGGGATTTTTTAAACAGAAAAAAAAAGAAAACCACAACAACGGAAGCGATGAAACAACAAACAAGCGTCTGTGCAATGCAACGTATATTTAAACTTATAAATGAAAGTTTAAACTGTCAAACGGTTAAGTCATGAACGGGCCAGGCTTGCCATCGCCAAGACTACATAGAATCCTTACCAAAAAAAAAAAAAATAAAGAAAACACACAAAAAGATAATCCTTTCCCGCCTTTCAACACCACCAACACCACCACCAACATCCATTACATCATCGACAAGAAGAAGCATTCAAAATCATCTCTAGAATACCCCCTCCCCGCCACACGATCATCACCCCGCCAAACGATAACATTCACATTTCACAAAAACACAAAATGCCACTCTCATGTCTCAAATTAAGCTCATGTAGAGAACTGAGCTGTCACAAATGAGACAGACAGAGTGATCGAGAGAGTGATAGAAAGAGATAAAGAGAAATGGAGTTGTAAAAAAAGCTTTGGAAGGTTTCAAAGTTTACGTGATGTGAGAGCTTCATTTGCAAAAGCTCTTAGCCAAAAAAAAACTCCTTTTACAAAAATATATTATTTATTTTGTATTTTTAAACGGCAATAAAGTTGAATTTTTCTCAACTTTGATATATATATATAAATATTTATATACTACATACCTACCTACATGTACTACTACTATTATTACTACTACTACTACTACTACTTATTATTATAAAGGGGCCAGAGAAATGCCCATATTACTTGAGCGTAATTATAGCAAAATCCATTTATGTCTTTGTTTAGTTGGAAAATAACAAAACTATTTTAAAATAAGTTTTTTTTTGTGGACTTTGCCGGCTACGCGAATAACAAAAACGGCAGCTTTCAAAGCGAAAAAAGCTTTTGTAGTATTACTGTTATAATATTTAAATTTGTAATTATTTTAGCCGTTAGGATCTTACTTTTTGAAATACGATTTACTAACGAAATATTAATCTGTGTTCAAAATTCTATGAAACAAACAAACAAAAAAAAACAAGAACATTTAACAACAAAAAAACAACTCTAAGTGTAAGCACATTTTTAAACAACAACAAACAAAAAACAAGTATTTTATGTAATAATTACAACAACCACAAATGAAAGCATACTATTTGCGGGTTTATAGCAAATGTTTTGAAACACTTTTAGTTAATATTTCTATTGAAAACAACTGCCATATTTAAAAGAAAAAAAGTACAATTTCCCATAATCGTATAGCACATGGCTATCATTTTATAGTAAACGACCAAATCCGCACTTCACCACACCACCATTCAAACGCTTCTTGACTTTATGCTAAAACTGATTACAACAAAAACGCTTAATTATTTTTTTGAGAAAACAAAAAAACTAAAAAATTAAAAGCAACAATTTGCAATAACAAAACGAAAAAGAAAAAAAATGCCATAATTATAGCTTAAAGCTGTTCTTGTTACTTACTTATGAATAACACGTAAATGTAAAGAAATATAGAGCTAGAGCATAGCCGGAGGGGCCACACCTCTCAGAACGATTTTTCAGGAAAAACCGCCCATACCCCCGATGACCCTGAGCAAAGTTTGTTATATTAACATGGAACTCAACTCGAAACATGTCTGCCTTGTGTTATAATACTCATAGAATAATAGAAATCTCTAAATCAGACCACAGACGACCCCCTACCCCAAACACTTGTATATTTTAAATGTGGCCCCGCTATGTCCGGATTTTCTTCAGATTTTCCCTTCTTCCCTAATCAGCTACCCCTTTTGTGTTTTTTTTTTCTTTCTTCCTTTTTCTTCCAAGTTTGTCTGCAAAAGCTAATCTATGTTTTAGTATGTAAATGTCTGTAGCCGACCTACGATGTATCATAATTATTTGTTAGTCTAATTTATATATTTTTTTTATTATTAATATTAAATTCTAGATCAAATGTGAGAGAATGAATAATTATGTCTTATATATTTACTCGTATGTGTGTACCACCACCATCAAAGATCCCTGACGCCCCACAATAGAAAAGAAAATCGCAAAAAACGATTGCATAACAATTCCTGTAAATGTGCGAATGAATAAATTGTAATTAGGGAATAAATTGATTGTGTCATTTTGGTTTAGATGTATGAGTAATTTTAAATATTTAGTACGTTTAGATACATTCATAGTTGTAAATTGAATTGAAAACATCCTTATTACATAGAACCATACACACATACAGACATACATACATACATATACATAAATACATATACATACATACATACATACTTACATATATATTGTAAAAAATATTTACATATCCATTCGATGAAATTGTAATAAAGAGAAAAAAATCTTCAAATTTTTATTTGAATGAAAACATTAAAACACGTTTTTTTTAGTTTTATTTGACCCCCAGTGAAGGTGGAATTTGAAAATTCTAAATGTGACAAGTGGGGCAGAAACTCAACGTTTATTTATAATTTTTTAAGAAAATCCAAATAACTTACTTAAGTTGGCTCTACAACCTGTCGTTGGCCTGCTTTATAAACAATAAGTTTGTTGAGTTCTTTCTACAGTACGTTATACCGAGGACTTGCATGTCTTCTTCCACTCGACTCTTACACAGGAGTCTCGATCTTCCCCGCCTTCGCTGTGCGTGTTAGTAGTCGGCCAAAGCCTTTCTGGCTGGAGTGTTGGCATTCATTCGACCGACAGGGCCCATTTTAATGGACTTAACTTCGTTCTTGTCGGGATATAGCTATACTTCTCGCATCGGTCCACATCGGGTCACAGATTTTGTGTTGTTTTTTTTTTTCAAAAAACGCACAGCAATGTTTCAGCGTCCTAATGAAACACATCCTGCCTGTGAGATTGTTTTTATAAAACGTATACGCCTGAGATGAACATAAACGTCGGTAGCCGGAAGGAAAATTGATGGTGTTTCTATAACTCCAACGAATCCAATTAGCCTAAACACACGAAAATACTTTAGAAAAAAATGCTAATTGGAGGCTTTCGTGCTACAAAAACCCAAAGGGACGGAACGGAAGTTCTGTTCGTTATTTTAATGAAAAGTTAGACCCATTCGTTTTTTAAAAACAGACTTCAAGAATATTATTTTGTCGCTTTTCTCTTCGAAAGGACCCCAAAATGAAATGACAAAAAATTGGCTGAGGACCAGTGTGGGCGTGAAATCGAGAAAAACCACCCGCCCACTTTTCTGACAATATGGTAGTCAAATGAAAGGCAATGTCCTCACGTGTTGAAATATGTACTTTTTGTCGGACCATAATGGGCGTGGCATCGAGAAAAACCCCTCGCCCACTTTTTTTTACGATAAGGTAGTCAAATGAAAGGCAATGTCCACACGTGTTTAAATATGAAAAATTAACCCGCCAACTTTTTCTGACAATATGCTACACAAATGAAAGGCAATGTCTTGAAATATGTACGTTTTGTTGGACCACAGTGGGCGTGGCATCAAAAAAAAATATGGAAATATGGGATTATAATCAAAGAGAATATCAAGTTTAATTACGCAGCAAACACTTCAAGCTTCCCACCCAGTTAACCCCATGAGCACCAGAGATATGATTGATTCCATACATCATAAGTTATACCCAAATAAAAGACCATCAAAAATAAAATGAAAAAATTTCCAAAGGATTAATGGATTCTCATGGTATTTTCATAAATTTGACCAACAACAAATCAGCAAGAAATTTGGCATATGGGCATTTCCATTATGTCGCACGGGACAGTCGAGACGAAAAAAGGATTTTTATTTTGACAATATTTTTAATTTATAACTCTCAATTAGCCCTATAATTGGTAGAAAGGTTGATTTTGGGTAGATTTTCCTTTTCAAGATAATTGCAAATAACACAGGCATTCGCACGGAACAACGACAAATCAAACGCCGATTTCAGCGAAGTCAGAAGCAATATTTCAATGTGAATAAAATATTTAAAATATTGTGCAGAGATATCTCTTAAAAGGAAATTTTATTTTACCAAAAAATTACTTAAACTTTTTTTTAAATTTAATATTAAGCACGGTCGCACGGGACATTTTTTCCCTCATGTTTTTTTTATGTTGTCTCTGTTGCACTTTTTTCGAAATGATACATAAACAAGCTAAATAAAAACATTTTTAAATCAATTGAAGTGTTCAATGTATTTACTTTCACATAATAACAACAAACTTAACAAAAATACAAATTTAATATTTTCTAATTTTGTTTGATCTTCCTTCAAGTTTTCTTTCCACCATCTGCACTTCGCCTCCTTGTTTGCATTATCAAACATTTCTACCTCGTAAATATTGGCGACTTTACGAGTAAGCGAGTAATCTCTAAGCCATGGAAAACTTCTCTAGCATCAGCCTTTCGGACCCGGCATTAAACAGATTGTTAAGGGAAAAAAGTAAGTAAGTTTGCTCATCTACATTTTAATATTTTGATGGATTTAAATAAATCAATTATGTAAGAAAGAATTTTTTTGTAAAACCAAAAACGTGCAATATAAATATCCAAATGAGAGCTTCCTCTACTTTGCATTCGAATATTTCGGAATGTGTTACGAATAAATGTAAAATGTTTTTAAATTACTTAATTTTGAATGTTTCTTTATGAAAATAAGATAACACAAAGTTTTGTCAAGAACTTTTAATTTGTTGGTCTCGGTGGACCTTTTGGTGGAAATGCCCATATGTCGTTGAAGTACAGTCGATCGATGACCTTACCTAGCACCTTACTAAATGTATCCCTACAAGAAGGCCATATTTGAACATCTGCAGACATTTCCTTTCATGTGAGTATCGTATTGTCCACAAAGGCGGGCGAAGTCGTGTCTCGGTCGGTCGGTGTCTCGCCCGCTCTGGGCCACAGCCCCACATTTAATGTTCATTTTTTCGGTTATTACGAAGAGAACTGCATATTTTGGAGTTTGCCTATGATTTCTAATTTAATATTTTAGTTTTACTGTAGTCCGCTTGGCTATACATATATTATTTTCCAAGAATGTTTTTTCCCAGACGTACACATAAGTTAAAGTTCCAATGACATATGCAGTTGAATTCGGTTAAGCGGAAATGAAAAAATAAAGAATTTCTTTCATTTATGTGGCATTTGCAATAATGGGGACTTGGGATAATTGAACCTTCTTTCATTTAAATGAACAGAGGATGTTCTTTTGAAATTCTTCTATGAAACGCAGACAGAAACTTCTGGCATAACTAATAAAATACATGGCGGTAAATTTTACATTCAATATTATTGAGATTAAATGATAATAGTCACTTATATGCATCTGGTTCAGTTGTCTTAAATGTGGTTGACACATCATTTTTTTAAGTCATATGTTTTGGCTGGTTTTGTCGCCATTACATTCATAACACCGTGTTACACACATTCTGTCCTATGAACCAAATTTACTTTTTCGGAAAGGGGATACAAAATAAAAATACACGTGTATCGGCGATTTTCATGTACACGTCAGAATTTTTTTTAAGTTTGAAGTATGAAGCCTGTGTGAAAGCCTTTCGACCGAGCTGATTTTTGGCAGGCAGACTCGTGGAAATGTCTGTATCACGTCAAATTTTTAAAAAAAATAGATTTTTATCAATTCTCAGATTTTCCTAAATTTTTTTTTTTTAATGGTTATCGTTTTTTTTAAGGGTTCAGTTCAAAAAACATTTTTTTTTCGTAACGCTTAAGTAGTTTAAAAATTTGGAGTCTCTTCAAGTTATGCTAAGAAACGTGAAAAACATTATTTTTTTAAAAAAAATAAAAAATGGGGAAAATCTGAGAATTGATAAAAATTGTTTTTAAAAAATTTGACGTGATACAGACATTTCCACGAGTCTGCCTGCCAAAAACGTTTTGATTTTTTGACGTGTACATGAAAATCGCCGATACACGTGTATTTTTATTTTTTCCTCTCTTTCCGAATATGTGCATTTGGTTCATAGGACAGAAAAAAAAATCTATTTTTTGTAACACGGTGTAATATTTCTCTTAGGCGGTGTTCGTATCATATACGTTTGTGTCTTTGCATTGAAATTGTGTTTCACATAAACGATTTTTCATTAAAGCATGGAAAATCACCCCGAACAATCGTTACTAATATTTATTTTCAATTAAACGATTTTTTTAATTAAAATGCGTGCTCTTATCCGAATTCGCCTGTATAATATTTCTGCTGCAAATATTGGTCTGATAAGTGCCAAAGCTTTACGCGAGTGAATGAGAACTACTGTTTAGTAAAAATCAAACATTAAAGCAAACACATGCTTTGAAAAGCAACAGCTCAACAAGCAGTAAAGATAGCATTTAATCGTGGTTTTTTGAGAGAGATAAATTGCCTGAAGATCGTTCTTACAGGTGTTCACATGTTGTGAGAAAAGGAAGAGAGGAAAAAGGCTGGGTTGGGGTGAAAGACAATCGTATTCGTTGCAACTTCGTGTAACATAATACTGAACTTCGTCTGGCACAAAGCAGTTCAAAAACTTCGACACAACAGGGTCGAATAATCTTTGATTTTATTTTTTCGCCACTCTCTCTCTCTTGAAAAAACCAACCTCCCAACAGGAAAAGGTAATCGATAGGAATCGAGCTTGTACAGAATGTCGATTCCAGAATACATTATCCATAACACGTAAGATGTCATAGGAAAAGAACAATTATTTCAATTCTAATAGATGAGCAAGACAATTGCTTTTTTCAATTTTCAATAATTAGCTGATGCTTTTCTTTTGCTTTTAGAAATTGCACACTTTTTGTGTACCGGCTCTTTTCTTTTGTATTCCATTAAGGCTGAAAAAAACTGTTAGTTTTTTAGACCGTGGCTAAGAGCGACTCCTCAATAATGTGCTTCATATCACTATTACATGTACCAAATCTCACCTTCCTATTTCCAAAAAGACTCTGAGATATGGTCGTTTTAAATTTAAAATTTCTCATCGACTCGGCATGTGTTTACATGCAATTGTGCGTATTTCAGACAATCTTCGCAAGATCTCCCTTTCAAAATACCACACGATGTCACACAAACGAATTGAAAAAGAAAACTTTCTATTCATCTACGATTCTACTATTTTTCGGTCGACTACAGTGAAATCCTAACCAAGATCTCTGTTGGCTGTGTCGGAATGTGCCAGCTGTATTTATTATTCCACCGTTGAAGGGTGAAATCCAACATGTAATAAGATCGCGATAGAACACAATTAATTTAAAACTCATTTAATAGAAAATATCATTTACAAAACAAAAAGTTTTCACTTAAAACTAAATAATTGTTTTTGTTTTGGAAAAAAAAGAAAATCAAACAAATATTTGCCAATTGTGAATTTGTTATGAAAAAGAAAAATTATGCTGGGTTTTGCAGCGTTTTTTTTTTTTTTTTGGTTTCGGTTTTGTTTTTGTTTACTTGTCAAAGCAATCACAATTTGCAGTTGGTTTGTGTGTCTTTTATTATTTCTTTCGAATTTTGTTTTTTTTTATTATTTCTCCAAAGATGATCTTAAATATTCAAAAAAATATGAAAAAATAAAAACATGTAAAATCTTAATTAAAATGAAAGAAACACGTTACAACTCATCCTTCGGCTGGTCCATGTGATGGCATCAGCGAACGAACGCTGGCCGGCCAAAGGATCTTTATAAAAATTAAACATTTCATGATTAAAATCCATAAAAATTTGTATCTGATGTTGGTGCTTTGTTGTTGGTGGATGGGTGGTGGGTTTGGTTGGTTGGTGATGTTCATATTATTTAAATATTCCCGTAATAAAACTAAAAAAATAAAGAGATAAATTAAAGTGGATGTGTGCTGTTGTTGCTGTAGTAGATGGTGGTTGAATGTTGTTGTTGTTGTTGTTGAAATATATAAATAAATTGTTGAGGTTTGGTTGTGATCTTGGCTAAGAGGGCTTGTCGAAATCTTTTGCGAGCGAAAAGACTTAGAAGCACTTGCGGTGGACAATGCCAGGACCGGACTCATCGTACTCTTGCTTCGAGATCCACATCTGTTGGAAGGTGGAGAGGGAGGCCAAAATGGAGCCACCGATCCAGACGGAGTACTTTCTTTCGGGGGGAGCAATGATCTTAATCTTAATGGTGGATGGGGCCAAGGCAGTGATTTCCTTTTGCATACGATCAGCAATACCGGGATACATGGTGGTACCGCCGGACAATACAGAGTTGGCATACAAGTCCTTACGGATGTCGACGTCGCACTTCATGATCGAATTGTAGACGGTCTCGTGGATACCGCACGATTCCATGCCCAAGAACGAGGGCTGGAAGAGGGCCTCGGGACAACGGAAACGCTCATTGCCAATGGTAATAACTTGACCATCGGGCAATTCATACGACTTCTCCAAGGAGGTGGAGGCAGCAGCAGTAGCCATTTCCTGCTCGAAGTCCAAAGCAACATAGCACAATTTCTCCTTGATGTCACGGACAATTTCACGCTCGGCAGTGGTGGTGAACGAATAGCCACGTTCAGTCAAAATCTTCATCAAGTAGTCGGTCAAATCGCGACCGGCCAAATCCAAACGCAAGATTGCATGGGGCAAGGCGAAACCTTCATAGATGGGCACGGTATGGGAGACACCATCACCAGAGTCCAAGACAATACCAGTGGTACGACCGGAAGCATACAGAGACAGCACCGCCTGAATGGCGACATACATGGCTGGCGAGTTGAATGTCTCGAACATGATTTGGGTCATCTTCTCACGATTGGCCTTGGGATTCAAGGGGGCCTCAGTCAATAATACTGGATGTTCTTCGGGGGCGACACGCAATTCATTGTAGAAGGTGTGATGCCAGATCTTCTCCATATCATCCCAATTGGTGATGATGCCATGTTCGATGGGATATTTCAATGTGAGAATACCACGTTTGCTCTGAGCTTCGTCACCAACGTACGAATCTTTTTGGCCCATACCGACCATCACACCCTGGTGACGGGGACGGCCAACAATGGAGGGAAATACGGCACGTGGGGCATCATCACCAGCGAAACCGGCTTTGCACATACCCGAACCGTTGTCAATGACCAAAGCACCAGCATCATCGTCACACATTTTGGCAGTAGTTTAGAGTGTCTAGTCGGGAGAGAGAGAAATAAACGATGAAAACGATTTGTATGAGAACAATTTTACTTTAAGCAGAGACAACTTTGAGATTTATGTACAAAAACCAGGCACTCCAATTCTATTAAATCTCTTAGAGTTCAATCTCAGCTAAAAACGCTGACGGCCAGTGTTGTGGCTGTCTTTGTTTTTGGTGAGAGCTAGATTGCTTCTCGCGCCCATGAAACAAATTTGCCGCTGTCAGAGTCTTTGATTGTGTTTAAACTCCTAAGAGAGAGGCAATAACAATTGGAGTGAGTCTCAGTCATTGTCGGTTGTTTTATGTACAACCGAAATATATAATTCTTATGGGTGGGCCAGAGTCGCTGTCAGAGATTTTACACTCCCCATAAAATGTTTAGTTTCTACGTATGAAAAGGAGTTGGAAAATATCTGAGATTTTTGCAATGGAAAGAAGTTTTGTTTAAAAAAAAAAGGAACATCATTTTCGGGAAGTTTTTTCAAATAATCTGAACCAAATGAAACTATTTAAAATACCCAACAAATGGGGACAAATTGAAATGCAGTCGAAACCGTTAAATTTAAGTTTTGAATAGATATCGAATTTTACATTTTAGTATTTAGAGCTTTTGATGTCTGCTAAAATATCGTTGTCAGTGAGAGTTTTGGAATAGAAGTCCAGACAATTTTATTTGAAAATATAATCGATTTCATATTGAAAAAGATCGTTTAATCCCTTCCGTGGTCAAGAAGTAGACCATATTATCCACGGCGGATGTGAAAAATAATATAGGTGTTCCGTATTATCCACGATGTTTTTTTTTTTTTGGGTTTCCCAACGAATCCCTTTAGACGTTATTGCGCCAGAGCCTTCTCGCAGTCTCTGGTCTTTTCGAAATGGTTTTTAAATCACTGAGAAATGATTATTTTTGTATCATATCGACTTTTTATTCTGCATCTATTTCCGGCTTTTTGTTGAACTATTTTGTTTTTGAATTTTTCAAAGTGTGCATTGACATGTTTTCAGACACTTTAGGGGTTCCTTAACGGTTGTCAAGGTATTTTTTGTTCTCTAACTCCATTAAACCTTAAAGTTCTGTTTATATACTACTTTAGGTTTATTTTGATATATTTAAATTTTTTAGATTAAAAAAGTGGTGGATAAACTGTTTTTGAATGAAAACGTTTGGAATGTTCTACATACGGTTTTTAAATTAAAGAAGTGGTGGATAAACTGTTTTTGAATGAAAACGTTTGGAATGTTCTACACTAATGTTCACTTTAGTCTAAATGTTTAACAGTTTCTAGTCTTTACAGAAATAATTTTCTAAAATTGTTGTCTGCATATTTAGCAATATTTGCAATTTTATTCGTAATACAATTTTGAAAAATTGAGAAATTTATTCGATCTTCTTATTTTCAAAAATCCCTTGAACAACTTTCACTTGAGACTCAGGCTTTTTTAATACGAATTTCATTTAGAATCAAATGTTGCTATGCTGAGTTATTGCGCAATTGACATA
Source organism: Hydrotaea cyrtoneurina (assembly GCA_958296145.1). NCBI lineage: Eukaryota > Metazoa > Arthropoda > Insecta > Diptera > Muscidae > Hydrotaea > Hydrotaea cyrtoneurina. Next base: position 39,217,183 of record OY282512.1, on the reverse strand, counting down.
AGATCGAATGTCAATCTGAATTCTCTTCGGAGAGTCAACAATTTGTTTCCTTCATCCAACGTATTATTCACACGATTGGATTGAATGTTTGAACTGACACGAATAAGCGACAAATCAATTTGGCAATTTTTTTAAATTACTGTTTTGGCTTTCTATTGAAAATATTTAATTCAAAACTGGGATTTTGTGTAAAAAAAACCAAAATAAAAACTCCTAAGGTTGAGTTAAATTTAATTTTTTTGGTTAATAGTTTTTATCTTCGACCTTTTGGTAAATGTGAATTTTTGGAACAAATTAAATCAGTTGTGATCGTTGCCACTGACTTTTACGACACTTTTTTAAAGTAATCTTTTAGAAAAAGTGAAATAATCCATCAGGGATATCAACAACTGTTCACAAACTTACTACAGAAGAAAATGAAAATCGTAAAAAAAATGTTTAATTTAAAATCTTTTTTCAAACTCAAATCACTTTAAACATTCTTGAAATGATTGTTAACTGACTGATTTTCGATTTTTTTTTTAAATATGTTTTTATGTTGCCAGCTTAGATTAAACTAAATATTCCAAACGTCTTCCTGATTTGTGTGAGGTTATGTTGGATCCACCGTATTGCATAAGTTTTGCGGGGAAATTTGATACACATTTTGAAAACTTCAAAAGTTCATCGTCAACCGTTTGCCGGGAATATTTTCTTCTTTACTTTCACTTTCTTTCCACTGGTATTTTTCAGTTATTTTCTTATTTTTTTGTTTTTCAATTTAAATCCTTTGCCACACTTTCAAATATCCTTTTAGTTTTTAAATGTCTGTTATCCGTAAAGTTATTTTTTTTTTTTTAATTTAGTTCTTGTTTTCTGCTTAATATTTAGAACACTGTGATATGCACCTTTTCGGCCAACAAAAAGGAAAATGTGAATAGAAATTTTATGCTTCTGTTGTAGAATCGTTCGTTGGAAGGATCCTTGTTGGCGTCTCAACTCAACAACAAATGGAATCACTCTAAAGACGTTTAGCCTTTATAAGAGCCGTTTTATTGGCCATTTACCTCTACGCGCAATTAATTCTCAAAATAAACAATACATTCATGGCACACCAATACCAGCAAATCGCACACCAATACACACATCCGCATGCACCACAACACACACACACACACAGTGGTGCTCTTTTCCAACTTACACGTACGCCAACAAATGCTTGCAACAATAGTGGCCACAAAGTTTCATCGTTTGGTTGTCGGTTGCATGATTGTCGATGTATGTGTGTGTGTGTGCATGTGCCTCTGTGTTGGTGCATAGAACGAAAATAATTGATTAAATTAGTTAATGCCAATGAGTACAACCAATCCAAATATGTTCAACTTTTTTATTGTCATGAAAACAATGCAGTCAGTACACCCTACGGACAGCAAAGCGCATCCATTCATTGCCGAGAAATACAAGACGTATTCTTGGACCTGGTAACTTAACACTTTGGCAGCTTTATTAATGACATTGAGTCAAATTCTGGAAAATGTCTACGAAATCCACCTTGAGTTATGTGTAGTATACGTTCGTCTCTTCTACAAATTACAGTCGCATTGTGTGGTGGATTACAAAATATTAGCTGGGAAATAAATGTGGACATGGGTCTATTTTAATCAGATTTATTCTTCTTTTAATTTGTATTGGGCCAATTCTGGTCAGATTGTTGGGCAATGTAAATAAAATTAACTTATTTCCTCTTTTTTTGTCTCGATACTTCCAAGACACCATTTTATAGAGCGTTGAGTAAGGGAAAGAATCTTTATAGCTCGGCCCTGGCTTCAATAGATAGAATGATGACAACAGCAAAACAAAGCCAAGGATCTTGCTGCCACGTAAAGGCCACTTCAGACAAGGCCACGGAGCTCTATCTGGACGAATTGCAATAACGCCTACACACCCACACTTATTCTTTTTCGAGAAATTAAAGCTTCATATCTATGGGCTCCATATGCGATCATTATCAACTGGGAGTGTGGGCCTCAAACGAACCTCATGATCTGTATGAGATACGAGTATGAAGCGTTGTTGGTAGATTTCGAGACAACGAAATTATGGAACCCATGAGGCCGAACGAGGAAAATCGAACGCTTTAAAAAAACATCAACATAGTAGCTGGGACATGCTAACAATATCCCAGCTAAGCTAACAATATCTTGTTTGGAGAAAGAACATGACAAAGGAGACGACCCCTGGAAACAGTGAGACTTTTATTAACTCGGGGTTTTTGGGTTCGATTCCCTTTGGTCTGTGTTTACCTTGGTTTACTCTTGGACCCTTGGATAAATTAACTTTGTATTGTAATTAATAAAAAAAAATATTCAGACCCTGACAACGCCAGTTCTCCTCATGTCTTCGATCAGATACCTGCTTCAGAAATTTAATTAATAATACATTTAATTAATAAAAACCAAAAAAATATTCAAACCTTGGCAACGGCAGGTCTTCTTATGTCTTCGATCCGGCACGACGGTCATCTCTGTGTGGGAGCACAAACACATGCTGTGAAAGCAGTTTACTTCTTACTTAAGAACAACCGTCAGAGTCACCCCAACCTCTGTCTCACGGAACTGCTTGCTCGCCAGGAAATATGAAGAGAGATCTTCAAGATCTAAAGAGAGTGGTGCAGAGATACTAAAGATAGATGAAGGACTCTAGATCAGCCAGGTCTGAATGACTTCCACAGAGATTCGATCGCAGCAGCAATAAACAATCTTCCTATGAATGACGTTCTCGGAGAACGCACATCTACCATCGGAGGAGGAGACAGTCTATCCGGAGACAGTCTATCTGGCTCAACTGATGCTGTAGCCGCCTAAAGTCCTATGGGTCAAGAATTGATGAGGCAATGGCCCTGTTTGTGGACAAGGGTCTCACACAACGCTGCCCCCTCTTCGACAGTCCAGCCAAACGAACTCAGCCCAAGCCAAGTTCACCGTTGAATGTGGCCAGATTCCTGAACTTGACCACGGACAACCCAGATCGACAAGTTCACCGTTGGATGTGGCCAGATTCCTGGTCATGACCACGGACAACCCAGATCGACAAGTTCACCGTTGAATGTGGCCAGATTCCTGAACTTGACCACGGACAACCCAGATCGAAAACATGGCTGTTACAACAACAACCGGATGAAAGAGCAATTCCCTTCAGAAATAATGAGTTTGGGTGCGTTGCAGTAATGAAACGGGGAACTTGACAGCTATTTCGGCCTAGCCGAAATACCTGGTTACCATTCACCGATATCGAAAGGAAGATTTAGGGATGGGTCCTACTCAGAGAAATTCATGTCCATGTTATATCACCTGTGTCGGTATGTAAGCTATCACATGGGCAGTAGCGCGTTTTAAGGAACACAACTTGGAAGTACGTGGTAGCAGGAGACATAAGTCGGATCCCATGGATAGTCAAGAGCCCAGGAACTCGTACCAGCTTGACAAACAGAGTATGGTGGTGTGGTGGCCGTGGCTTATACTCAACACCGGGGGGAAGAGCTACCGGGAGCCGTGACCCATAAACATAGCTATTAGACTGGCCTTACTTCTCCCAATTTGCAAAACATGATTTAAAGGGCCACAGGGCTCAACCAAAAGAGCAATGACCATTGCATGGGCCAACGTCGACCTAACAGATGATTTCGATTTAAAACACCGGCCGCCACGTTACTCTCTAAATGTATGTAACATGAACTCAGGTCAAAACAATTACCGGAGGCATCTGACTATCCATGCTAACAGATGCATGTCTCAAGTCCGACTTAGTCATCCATTGTTTTGGACTAAAAATTAACCCCCAATTACTTACCTCCTTATTAACAACCTGGCGTCAGTCAGACATAATCGTCAGATAACCAGCGTGCAATTTTTAAACAATCTAATAACACTGACTATCCAACTCATAAAGTGCAATGCTCCACAGATAAACTACCCTCGTATAAGGAACCAAACTTATTCGCCGAAATCCTATGACTCACATTCCATTGACCAAATAGTTCCGGTAAAACTTCGTAGCCATAGAGGATGTAGAGCATGCTTGACTAAGCCATGTATAAATGGATTTTGCGAGAGATGTCGAGCCAACAAGAAATCATGGATGAGGCTGAAGTTAAATTCTGGCCATCCTCCTGGAACTGGCACGCCTTTGTAAATTCGTACCTCAGCCTAATATAAATTTGTCTTCGGTTTATTTTGAGGTTGTACTCAATCCAGACAGCTATGGCCCCGATTAGATATTAAGTGTCCTCACACAATGCTGTCTCAATCAAAAACCGATGTCTGATTACTTGTATCCGTCATGACGTGACGCTAACTGATCGGAGGGCAGGAGAGAACCACTAGGTTCTTCTACAGATGCTGTGGAGTAAGAAGGAGCATGAGTCCCCGAAACATCTTCTCTGCACTTATTCCGCTCTGGTGAACAGTCAAATCATTTTAAGGCGCTCAAAGCAGTTCCAGGGAAACGAATTCACTAGTCTTAGTGAGTCTGCTTTGCAGACTGCCATGCTAACCTAACCCAAGATTTAATATCATTTATACTCGTATCATTTAATATAATTCACGCAAGCCTTAAAAAATATCTCGCCGTATGGTGTAGCGCTGGAAATCCCAATATTAATTGAAGGCCTCCGCGATCGTCATCACAAAGTATCACGAAATTACTTACCTACTTAGTTCGGCATAATAATGTCGAAAAAGAGATCAAAGTGACATTCAATGATCACATGGAGTACAAAAGCAAAAAGGCTGAAAAAAAAGGGGCAAGCATCCCTGGCAAAAATACTACCCTATGTTAGAGGTCCTAAACTTTCAGTCACCGTGGTAAACTCTGTGATCCTTTAGGATGTCATTAAGGAGGAAGCTAATGTCTTCCTAATGTCGCCTAAGTTGTCTTCGTACAATTTCCGGGTATCTAACGATATCGGAGGCTGCAGCAGTCGTATGTCGATGAGAAAAAAACAGAGATCCTAATTTTTAGCATGGAGCGTTCCCCATTGATTGGTAGTTGGCCAAGGAAAAATGGCCGATTCACCCTAGGCAATTTTAATTGTCGCAATTCTCAGTTTGCAGGAAAGAGAGGTAAGAGGAGTGGAAAGGGAAAAACTTGCTCGTATTGGCAATTTCTTTTTGTTTTCGTATTTTGATAGTTTGTATTTGAAAAGGCAATGATGAAAACAAAAATTGCCGAAAAAGGATTTCAAGAGGCAAGTTCAAAAGGGAATCATAGAAATTGCCTTAAGTAAAGTTGCCTAGTATGAATGGGGACTAAGATTATAACTCAACGGGTCATATGGGGAAAGAAAGTTCTACATCAGACAGTTTCTAGCAGATCATGATAGCTTCTGGAAGTATCTGTACACGATAGTTCGCATACATACCCTAACTGTAAGGAGGAGGAAGAAGACGCAAATCACGTAATAATTGGTAGTCCTAGGTTCGACATAGAAGACATCTTTTCAATGGAGATTTCGAGGTCAATCAAATATATAATGCGTGGCAAAGCAAACTGTCTAAAGATATCACAATTAGTGGAAAATGTCAAAGCTAACAACATAGTCAATATACGGAAAAGCAGCTAACATAGTTGATAGCTTGATCGATAAACACTTCACGAAGAAATAATTCACAGCGGTACCGTGAAGGAACGATGGTCGAAGAAGCGGGGTGTGGTGTAGTTGGGAAGAATCCTACATGTTTTTCAGTACGGGCTGAATACATCTATGGAAGATGTCACACCTCCAGTGGGGCGAATTAAAAAACTACTCATTGCAATTTACTTTCAAACGTTAAGAGTATTTGAATGGCGGCTGATGACTTGAGCTGCTCATCCCGTGTAAAACTGACATAAGAAAACTGAAATAATCCTGAACTCTATTTTTTATTTTAAAAAAAAGTAATTCATTTAAATTACTAATTAATTTAAAATTATTTCATGATTCATTCCAAAAACACCCATGATTTACTGCAACATAATTAGCTCTGATTCATACAGATAGCCAAGCGATCGATTCGATTTAGGAATAGGTGCATTAACTAAATAAATACCTATTTATTTTTTCATCGGAGAATGATTAGCTCTTGAAAATCCAATTAATTGAGAGCAATGCAAAAAAAAGGTGTGTGGGGGGGAGGTGTTGATAACTGAGAGCCAGAAAACGATCAATCAATACATGGACATTTCGGATAAATGAACAATTTTAAAATCGAATTAATCACACTCATACATGCTTGAAAGGCATATGCAATTCAGCACTAGAGGGCGCTCTAACAACTCTCACACGCTCTCTCTCTCTCCCCAATGCGCTAGTTGATGATCGCTGGCGTTCGGCAACATCTGCCGAAGTAACGCAATAGTTGTTGTTTTCTTTATTTTGGTTATTTTCATGTGTTGTTTCTATTTTTCTGGTTTTGCCTCATAACAAAAACAATTAACAAAGAGATTTGTTAACAAGAAGCAGAAGAAGAAGAAGAAGCTGATGAAGGAAAAAAATACATGCGATGCTTTAAATAGAAACGAACCTTAGAAGGACCGATTTGCACTTGATGTCGTCGATTTTGCAGGCATATGCACCGCGCCACCAAACACCACACACCACCACACCACTCAATGCATACGAAATTGCTGCGCTCTTGTGTGGTTGCTTGTTCGTTCGGTGTGTGTTTTATTTTAGAGTTGACGACAGCACACGAAGAACAACCACACAACACAATTATTGCCATCGCAGACACTTGTAGCACGGACGTGCACTGACAAGTAGTGCCAGCGTGCACACACAGCCATGCACATGCATATGAGCACGCACGCACACACGCACATGCACAGACACAATGGCAATTTATGCGAAGGGAACAATTTGTTGAGGTGATAATAAATCAACATCAAGGTTGGCCTATTCCGTATGATAATGATGAATATCATCACTGATGTTTCATATTCATGTCTCCACGCTCTCTCTCTCTCTCTGTCTATCGCTCGCTGAGTGTGTGTATGTGACAAATTGTTGCATGCGGCAATTGCGAAACTTGCCGTTAGTTTGCCTTATGCCACATGTTGCATTTGTTGGCCATTTATTTTCATAAGAAATTTCAAATGTCTTGTTTCTTTTATAAATAAGTGTTTTTGTGTTCACATTCTGCATTCACTGCGGCAAATAACTCTTTGTGTGGATTTGCTCAATTGTTGTAGTGTAATTTTATTTTAGTTGCCTTCTTCTTCTTTGTCGTCGCTTTGCTAGTGAGCAGAAAATGTCTTTTATTACAAAACTTTACCTTTTTTGTTCAATTGATTATTCCAACTTGTTGTTGCTGTAGTTCTTGTCTTTGGGGGAATTTAAATTTAGCACTGCATTCTTCAGTGGATGTTATTGTTTTTGCTGTTGCTGTTGCCATTGTAGTGTGGTTCGTCGCCTTCTAAAAATACTTTTGTGAATCGATTTGATTTTTTCTCATATCGGAAGTGATTAATTTAAAAGGGGGTCTAGTGCCATAGGAATGCCAATTGTACATTGGACTGAACATTGGGGTTTTTTCTTGTTGTTCTTATTGTTGTTTTCATTGCATTTGCATTGATTTCGGCCCATTGTCAAACATTTCTCATGTAGTCGAAGTGAGTGGCTCACATTAACATATAAAACATAACACAAATACAATTTATTGCTGGTACTCTTGTTACTTGGACCTGCAACAGTGGGAAAAATACAGTTTCCAAACGTCCTGCTATACGAACTCAGTCACCGGGACCAATTCAGTCCTGCTGACTTCGGACAGCTGAAATTAAGCAGAATGGAAAATTCGCACTGTTTGTATAAACGTTTACAATAAATCTGAACATTTTTCCTACGCTCCATATTAGAATGACGAGACAAATAACTAAATGGGCAGCTAATTCTGTGGTGTGTTTGCTTTTAACTGCTTTCGGAAAGCAACCAATCGTTAATTGAGGAAAGTCCACAAGAAACTCGCAATAACTCAATACAATAAATAAATTTGTGGATAAATGACCGATTTGAATGTGGCAGCTTACAGTATTGTACAGCGCTTCTAAACAAGAGGTATTACTTTGGTATACAAAGATATTGGTATACAAGATCTCGGGGGCCAATTGTGATCACCTCTTCGAGAGATAACACGGTCCGAAAACTTTTCCCGTAAAAGAGCAATGGTTTCGTTGCTTGTGTGGCACGTATCGCCGTCTTGTTGAAAGTAAACATCAATATCATCCAACTCCGACCATCAAAAATCAATAATCATCTCTCGATAGCGCAATCCATTCACCGTAACTGTTGATCCAACCGCATATTCGAAAAAGTAAGGTCCAATTACCCCGCCGGACCATAACTCCAGTAATTAAAAATATTTCCAAATATTGATTACAATACGTGTAATTGAAAAAATCCAGTTTACAATTTGAATTGAATTTGCAATTTTTGTAATTGGTAGAAAATCAATTAAAAAAGTAATTCAATTGACGAATTCCACATAATCTTCATTGTTGGGAAACCCAATATTTTTTCTATAAGGAAGATGCAATTGATAACGGCTCTCCTGTTTTGAGTTATGACACTATTCAAGTAAGTGAGCGATATGTATTCCCAGAGATTCCGATAAAACTCCCATGATCGTTGCGGTCTGCAAAGACCGAGATATGATCCTCTTCCATGACCGAGTTTCCTACCCAATCGCTCTCTAGATGTTATGGAGTCTTTAGGGTTTCTCGAAGTTCGTTGGGAGTAACATGTAGTCAGTCTTTCGTTTAAATTTGTCATCCCACCTTTTTTAGAATTTTAGAATGCAGCTATGTTCATATTAGTTTTGTTTCAGCATGTTGGTTTCTGGCTGCCCAGCTCCTGCAATGGACATCTATGGGAGAGATATCGAGTATTAGCTCATGATCTATCTGGGGTACTGATCTAAATTCTAGCGTTTGAAATTTGCTGAGATTGGAGAGATGTTATTTAGTATTCACTACACTCCACACCATGACGCCATAAGTGAGTATGACAATCTCCATGTACATCCAATGTACAATTTTTGGCTGTAAGCACCATTTTTCTTTATTCTTTCCTCGGAATTCCGTTTCCAAACTTTAGAATCCATAATGACGCCTCTTTTGGTAGCTCAAATTTCACAGATTCAGCACTGAAAGTTCAACCGAACAAAACAAGTAATGCCTTCAACTTGAGATCTATTTGGAATCAACTGTCGATTACCTATGATATGCTATTGTTGCAATAGTTAAATGCCTTAAGTCGAGTAAGTTGTCTATGAGGACGTCTCAAATCTCTTGGAAAGTTTATACCGTTTTTCAATATTTTCCTAAACACTTGCATCTATACGAACCATCGTTTGTTTGGCTCTGGAAAATGAACTCCCCCCCCCAAATACAGGATGTCCCAAACGAAGAATTCCCCAAAATAAATGAAAAAACCCCCCAAAAGCTCCATATGAAAATTTCCCCAAAAATTATGAACAATCCACCAAACAATTTATGAAAAATACCCCAAAAAAACAACAACATTATAACTCCTACTATGAAATATCCACCAAAAAAACGAAAAAATCCCCAAAAATAAAAAAATGTGGGGAATTTTCATTGTCCATTTTTTGGGTCAAAATTAAATGAAACTTATGAAATTATTGACCTTTTTTTGGGGGGGGGGGTATTTTTCATTAAGCCGCTTGTTGTCCTCCATTTTTCCTACAAAGGATACTAAACTAATACCGGTTTTTTTAGGACATAACCATATTCTACTTCACCCATCGTCGGGATTCTGTACGAAACCTAACATTTTGCATCGCCTAGTCGGAATATGTAACATCCGAAGATCAATGTTGATAAACATAAATCCACATTTCTGAAAGGAATAGTCACATTCAAGTCAATACTATCACACAGCAAATCCAGGTTTTTATCCGGGTGGTAACCTATAACCAGTGAAACCGTCTGCTGGTGGTCACCGTCAACATTAATTTCTAATGGTTACAGGGTTCGACTTGAGTGGTTAAAGGGTCAAGAGTAGGTATGCCAAACGGGGTAAACTTTTGTAAAACCCGGGATTCGGGATTTCAAATTCAAAAAAACCTGACCCCGGTAGGGATCGGGACTTTGAAATATTTCGGGATGCAGAATTTTTTTCATTTCAAGATTATTTTTTTTTTAATATTAAATAAAAAGTTAACAACTTGTCTACTGTTTTTATATGCAATTTTTTAATTAGACATTTTTAATTTCACAATAAAATAAAATTAATTTATTTAAAAATTTTAAAAATGAAATTAATTTTTTTTCCTTATGGGAATCTACGCGTTATTCCGCAAAAAAACTTCTTAAAAAATGAGGACGTCTTGTGTAATGTCTGACAAACATATTCGCATAAGAAACACAACGTTCGCAGTCAAATCGCTACGATGATTGCACCATTTGCTACGAACGCCGCCCACATGACACATTTTAATCTTCTCTCATGCATTCCCCTACAGCGGAATAATATGTCCTGATTACCTTTCGTATTGCAGCCTCTGTTGGACGATTATGGCTACCAAAAATGTCCAAAATTTTGAAAAGTACATTTCACAGTTCCACGGTTTTTAATTATTTTTAATACGGTTCTCGAGTGAAATTGAACTAATTTTAAAAAATTGTACACTTTTTGCTTGATGTCTGTTAAAGAAACCAATCAAACAAAATCTGCATACATAAATCAAAATTTTGCCGAAAAAGAAACTCGAACTTGAGAAAACTCTTTCCAAACGTGTAAAATGCTAAGCCAAGACTTTGCCAGTCAAATTATTCGATCTGTATCAATACAATGTTGAGAAACCTAATTAAAGAAATTAATTGATACCCGTACTCCGATACATGTTGCCTGGCATGTATATACACATTTTATGCAAGCGCCTAAAAGTATGCTCTCTTAAATTATACAACTAATCATGGCAAGAAGTTTACCTTACAATATGAACAAAGAGGTACGTGCGTGTTACAGGCTAAATCAAAAGAAGCCAAAGAAACGAAGAAAAAAAACACACCAAAGAATGAAAGATGAACCAGAAACAATGTAAGTAAGCATGTGAATCGGTGTGTGTGTGTGTGAGACTATATGACTGAGAATGACTGTATGTAGAAAGTAGAAAAAAGCACAATGACGTGTTGCCGTTGCGTTGTCGGCAATGGTTGAGGCGTTGCGGCGGCGCTCATAAGAATATGCAACAAAGCATAAAAACTAAACCACAACAGAACCAGTTGCTGGCGGCTTTGTTGTTGTTGGTGTTCTCGTCGTTGCTATTGTTAAATGAAATGAAAAAGAAAGGCAAAGCCAAAAGAAGAATACCAAATAAACAAACCAGTAAACCAGTGTTGTTAGTGGCTGGTCTGGAACCTGCGCGCGCCTTTGTGTGTGTGTGTGAGTGTGAGTCTTGGCCATGTGTAGAACAGTGACGCAGTCACACACAGTTGGCTGTTGGTTGGCTTAGCCAACCGTTGTGTGTGTTAACTGTTAACTTGTTTGTTTGTGCTGCCACTGCCAGTGCTTCGTGGCCAAGGGAATGGAACGTTCGCTGTGTGTGTGTGTTTGTGTGTGCGGAAAGGGGATGGGTAAAAAGAAAGTGCAAGTGGACGCGGATGCTTAAGTATTCCAAAGAGGTTTCTTGCTTTATAGTATTTTTTTTTTCTTGAAAAAAAAACCAGTTGGTTGTTGTTGGCCGGTTGTGTTGACTGTGCAGTTGGCAGCGAAATTGACCTACTTTTTGCAATGGTGCTTCTCTTTGTTGTTGTCTTGCTGCTGTTTGTGGTCTATACAATCAGAATGTTTCATGTTTCGATTTGAGCGAGTGTGTGTGTGTGTGAATTTTAAGATTTTTTTTTTTATTATTAAAATGTTGTTGTTGGACTTTCGCGTTGGCTTACGTGAGAGTCCGTCCGTCCGTCTGTCCCTACACTCAATGTATGTGAAAATAAGCTTTCAATGGCATTGTTGGGTTTCATGTTGGCCCATGCATGTTGTTGTTGTCGTTTTGCGTGTAGGTTTTATTTTTGTCTATGGGGGGAGGGGGGTCGAGGTGGGCAGGTGGGTAAAATATTAGGCCCACAAACCGATAGGCAGAGCAGAGCATTTCATGTGATCAAGAACGTACAAGGCACAATTTTGGTCTTCCACATCACAACACTTTCGAATTTCAGTTTCTTAAGTATGTGTCACACTTCAACCCTCCCCCACGCCGGTTGCCTTCTCCTTGTTGTCATACCAAAATACCGAAAAACATGCATGCTCAGTTGTAACGACACAGCAACAACAACGACAACAACAACAAAACCGAAATAAAAGAAATGAAACTCTTGTTTGGTTTAGTGGTTGTCAATCAAAATCTTGTCTTGTGAATTCTAATTGCTTTGATTGGAATCAAACCACGCTGTCGTCTGTGCCTGCTATCGAGTCCAAATCACGATCATGTGCCTAAAAAGCCGACGGGGCTGACTTTTCGTCTATCCATTCTGTGTGTTAATCTTCGAGGAGATCTCATTAATTCCGAAACAACTTTCGATTGTAGGCCTCGCTGTATAAACCCAATAAACGTAATTCTTTTATTTTCTTATGCTCCACACACCGTGAGTTACCATGTGTGTCTCTCTCTGTGTGCGTGTGTGTGTGTGTGCATACAGTTTTTGTTTTCTTTTTTTTTTTGGAGGGCCTTTTGGAAAAAGTTCTTTCATTTCATTTTAGGTTAATATGGAATTAGGTCATGTGTTGGAAAAATCTTTCTTTTCTCTCAGTTCATTTTTCTTTTTCATCTTCTTTCACATAGTCTTGTGCATTTTTTGGGACCCCACTCGGCAGTCTTCTTAAACTGTACTCTAAGTGTAATGTTTAATTTGCCTTGATGTCAGTTGCTGCTCCCTTTTTAATCTCATTGTCTGTTTGGTTGTTGTTTTGGTCTTGGCTCTGGTTGGCCATATCTTTTTGGCTTTCATCTTGTCTCCAGCCGACATTCTTAACCTCATGAGTCAGTTAAGCCCCAATCTTGTGTAGTTGTTGTTTCCGTGGAGTTCTGGTACGTACAACTTCATGCAAACTAATGCTAGGCCAACTTTGGTCTTTGCCTGTTATTAAATGGAGCCTTGTTGGAAATTATGAATTGTGGTTTTGGCTCTCTCACACACAATTAAAAGCAGAAAACTATCTGAGGGCCATCCACGGTTCCACTTAGAACAATATTCAAGATGGAAATTATTGGTGAAACAAAAGACTTAAGGCACAAACTTTGAAGAGTAAATATTAGACATTCACATCTGCGGTAGATGTTCGGTTCAAAAAGTTCACCTAAATTGTTATAGCTGGAAAACGAATTGTTCAATTTCTTTAAAATAATTTAAAAAAAAAATGTTTCACTAAATTATTTAAAGTCTTCGCCTTTAGAGCCTTTGAATCCGAAGGTCAGTCTCAGAGTTATTAAAAAGGTAAGTCGGAAAAGAGGAACACAATTCCTAAAAAATCAAAAATGACTGAAGAAAGGTGGCCATTTTCAATTGTTTGTCATAAACACACATATCTTACAATTCAAATGAGTTATAGATCATTAAAATCCATAAAATATTTTTGATTTTATTTACCATTTATTACCAATTACCGACCTGACGTTACGTGACCAGGACTCCGACTCTAGCATTTTAAAATAGCGTGACTTCGACTATGGATTTGACTCCGACTTCAGTTGTTCAATAAGAAAATTTCGAAAATTCGATTTCCTTCCACTATTCCTATACTCTACATTACATTGAGGTGAGTTTACATCGTTAAGATAAAAAAGAATAATTAAAATTTTAAAAAATATTAACAGATTAACTTGTTCTCAATACATTTTATTTATTGTATGGGAAATGTAAAGAAAATGTAAGCTAATTTATCGACTAAGGGCAAATTTGCCAGACTCAGACACCAAGACTCCGACTCCACAGCCCTGGGCGTGACTAATGCATGTGAAGACCCCATCATTGAGTCGCTAAGGTGATCAATTGCCAAGGTTGCCACCGGTTGCAGATTTTGGAATTTCCCCAAATTTCATAACATTAGCTTTTTGGGATGGCTTTAGAGTTCTTAAAAAAAAATGCTAAATCAGACCAGTTTCGCCCATATTTGTTTGAGGCAACGGCGACATTTTCAATAAGTCCCAAGTACACTACAGAGAGTATAAGCGAAAGAGAGGATTAATCAAAACGCAGCAAAAGCTCTCGTTATGAATACTGGGGGAAAGTTGAATTCTAAAGTACACACTAGGAAAACAATTACACATTAACTTAATGTTTGGGACCTGCTCCAAATGATTTTTGTATTGAATGATTTTTTAATGGACAATCAGGAGGCTCGCAATTAATTACATGATCTTGAGCTGTGTCAATCAATTTTAAACAAAATGACACAAACAAAATTTAGTAAAATTACATTTTATGAATTTTAAGTTACTTTTTTTAGTTATTTTTTATTTATTTAATAAATAACATTTATTTTTCATGAGATAAAGTACAGGCTTTTCCGACAAGAGGTGTTACTTTGAATCAGCCGGCATTTCGGTAGCTGTCACTTTTGAAGCTTTTATTCTTTGACATTTTACAAGTAGAAACTGCGCCAATACTAAAAATACAACGATACACGCTTCAACAACGCATTGAAATTATTAAAATTCATTACAAAAATGGTGAAAATCTTGCAGTCACAGTTCGCAGAACTAAAGCATTTCTGGGTCGTCGTGAAGCATCTTGTCGGACCGCAATACAGAAATTGGTGGAAAAATTCGAGTTGTTGGGACAAGTTAGTGATGTGAAGAATAAACAGTGAATATTGCTGCTGTATCCCAAAGTGATAAAGAAATCCCAGGGTTGTCCATTCCTCGTCGTTCTTTGGAATTGGGCATTTCACAAATGTCATTACACCGTGTTTTGCATAAAGACTTGGGTCTTAAGGCTTATTAAGTTCAGTTAAGACAAGAACTCAAGATGGCCGATCATCAACAACGTCGTGCGTCTTTGCTGATTGGGTCCTTGAAATGATTGAAAATGATTCGCAATTCCATCGAAAAAATCATCCTCACTGATGAGGCCCATTTCCACCTCGGTGCCTACGTTAACAAGGAAAACTGTCGCAACTGGGGACTCGGCAAAGCCAAGAGTTATTGTTGAGAAGCATCTCCTCTCCTCATCGTGTGACTGTTTGGTGCGATTTATGGTACGGCGGGTTCATTGGACCTTACTTTTTCGAATATGAGGTTGGATCAACAGTTACGGTGAATGAATTGCGCTATCGAAAGATGATTAATGATTGTTTATGGTCAGAGTTGGATGATATTGATCTGGACAACGTTTACTTTGAACAAGATGGCGCTACGTGCCACACAAGCATCGAAACCGTTGCTCTTTTATGGGAAAAGTTTTCGGACCGTGTTATCTCTCGAAGAGGTGATCACAATTGGCCACCGTGAAATTGTGATTTAACACCTTGCGACTTCTTCCTTTGGGGCCACGTGAAAGATAAGGTCTTCGCCAACAGCCGAGCATCGATTCAACACCTCAAAGATATAATTCGTGAGGCTATCGAGGACATAGGGCAGCCACTTTGCGATTTACTTATGAACAATTTTATTAAAAAGGATATGGTCCTGTAAGCGTGGTCGTGGCTGATGTTGTTTTTCATTATGAAATAAATATCCGATCATTTAAATTCCATTTTTCTTTGAATACCAAAACAACACCTCTTGTTGGAAACCCCTATATAAATATTTATGATTTTTTACCTCTGAATTTACATCAGATAACTGAAACGTGTTTAACTTATCCGAAATACTCTTTAGTGAAAACTACGGATAACCGAAACCAAATAGCTGCATTTTCACTTAAGCGGAGTCGACTGTATGAGAGTGTGAATGAAGAATAGAGGAAGAATGGGGCTGCAATTATCGCATTGTTCACTGTCTCTGTACAGCAGAAGTAAAACGATAACTCTATAAGGTCTTAACATTCGGTGGAAGACTCTTCGGAAGTTTACATACTGTCGACTACTAGACAAGGTCCAACGAAAGCCTCGTATGTGGATTACAATTCTGTCTTCCTGAATTCAACAGGTCAGCATTTACTTTATGTCAAAGGCGGCCAGACTGGGGAAGTTACCTTACAGATTCGAGTTGAACTGGAATCCATAGCATTACCTTGAGCTGCTTGAAGACAAGTGATGCAACTAAAGGTTTCAATTAGTGACTTCTGCTGAAGCTGTGGGAACCTACTCTGGCAGGGCAAGTACGAACGGAGTTGCCAACATCGGGGGACCTAGAGGCCAAAAAAAAGGTCCCCAATATGTATATGGATATCAAAATGAAAGGAGATTTGTCCTACTAGTTTATGGTATGTATGGGTAAGAAAGATGGTAAAGGGCAAGTAAGATTTGGCACTGCGAACGTGATATTTGTAAAGGCTGTGCTAACAATGAAGTCCTTAAGAAATATATACAATTAAAGTTCTATAACTCGAACCACCATTATCCCGTAAAAAAATTCAACTTTCGGAGACTTTAAGTTACGGATCTACTTGAAATGTTCAACTTATTTAAGTTATGGAAGTTGGAGTTATAGAAAATCAATTTAAGGGAATTTGTCTCTAGACTTAAAGAAAATACAGACAATTCGACTTATGGAAGCTCACTGTAGGGTTATCCATTTCGAGGTTTCAAAAGTATAGGGCTGGAATTCGACATCTGTCAAACTAAGTTGTTAAACCAATTTCTTTCTTCTTTTCAGTTGGAAGTCTGACATTGACTGTTTGGTGTGCTCTTTGGTCCGAAGGTGTGATTGGACCTTACTTCTTCGAAAACGACGATGGAACGACTGTCACCCTCAATTCGAAGCGTTATGGTTGTATGACAACTGACTTTTTTTGCCTGCTATTGAAGAATACGACTTGGAGAATATGTGGTTTCAACAAGACGGTGCCACATGTCCCACAACTCGACCGAATATGGCTTTATTGCAAGAGACATTTCCTGGCCACGTAATTTCTCGTCGTGGCGACATCAACTGGCCACCAAGATCAGGCGATTTGACACCATTAGACCGTGTTTATGCAGATAAACCTTGAGCACTTAAGAACCAACATTCGTCACGTTATGGCTGAGGTATCGCCCAAAAGTGGTCCAAAATTACCTCAAAAGAATCAATGCTTGCAACACTTCGCGTGGTGGTCATTTAAATGATGTAGTGTTTCACACATAATGTCAACGTTCAAACTTTATAATAAAAAAGAGATATCATTTAAAAAAAATATTTTATAAGTGTTTTATTTACGTTTGCTTTTAAAAAGCAAAATGGATAACCCATATGTACACAAGTGTGTCCCCTCAGCGAATCATCTCTTAAATATGATTACCTTCGAGAACTCACATGGTAAAATCTGAAAAAATGCAAATGTTTTTAACAAAATGTAAACCTGGGCTTCGCAAAAAAAGACTACCTATGGCCACATATGGTCAAATTGTGGCCTTTGGTCAAAGGAAGGATAGTGCCACCACCACACTCTGTATCGAGTTAACCCCCATAACCCGTGGACGACCTCTTTAAATGGTCATCGTAAAAATAGTTTATTAACAAAAATACAACCGCCATCCAGTAAATCTGGACAAATGTTTATGCTTCACACCACCTTTTAGTTTTTGATTTAGTGTCATTTAGCCAATTAACACAAACACTTCAACACCGTTGACTCACAACATTTCTTTCTGATGAATGTTTACAATGACATCACCCACACAGTCACGCATTCGCTCGATGTCGATTTTTAAGAAATTTGTATGGCCTCCTCTTATCCAAAGATCTTCACGCTCAATATTGGACACTAATATAGATCACAGTGATTTGTGAATTTGTTAATGTGGTTGGGGCGACTTACAATCGAAACCAAAGACTTAAGAAACAAACTCGATAGATTCATATCGTCATCAGAGATCCAAATCCCTTTGCATAACATCACAGCAGTAGCCAAACACTGTTGTAAACTCTTAACACTCGTTTAGGAATTCGCCTATACAATTGTAAATTTTCGATATTGAAGGGTCAAATTTTGACATGAACTTTAGGCCATTTTACAAGAATCAATCAAAAACACCATTTTGGGTTTCAGGCGACGACATATACAAAATTTATTTATTTATTTATTAATTACAATACAGAGAATATTTATATTCTAAGTTTGGGCAAACCGGGTGACACAGACCATTTCGCTAGATTTTTGCAGCCTCAGGTTGGAATCGAACTCACAACCCCCACGCTGAAAGGCAAGCACGCTAAGAACTCGCCTACCGGGGCGGTTATATACAAAAAAAAATAAAGAAAATCATCTAAGTAAAAAGGGCCTCGTGATATATTTTAAAGAGATGTAAAACTTTACTTATAAAACACTTTATAAAACACCAATTCAGAATATAAGAGAAAAAAGAATGCAAAAGAGTGAAACCTACAATGGGTTGTAATTTAGTCAGGATGTAGTCAAGAACCCGAAGTCTACTTGATTTGCTTAAACAAAAAATACCCCCAAAACTAATCTGACGTACATCCAACTCGTTGACTGCAAATGTTTTAAAAATACTTGAAAGAGAAGTAAAAACAAACTTTAGACAAATAAACAGGATCAGCGAAAAATGTGTCTCCACACGTACGAATCGTACTATTTCGTTTTATTCAATTACAATGAAAAGTAAAAAAAATACAGTAAAACCCAGGCATTTTTCAAAAGTAAGACAAAATAACATTTAATTAATTTGAAGTAAGTTTAACACAAAAAGAAAAAACAATTCTGGGTTTTTCATTAATATCTATCACCTTTTTAAATTCATATTCTATTTAAGGTGGATACATAATTAAGCCATTTAAAAAAATATATAATAAAGTAATTGTAATTTGTAGTTATTGTACCATCAGTACTTAGTAGGATATCGTTTGTGTTTTATTATCTGGGCACATCTGTTAGACATTGTTTTTGTTCGAGCTAAGCATAGGTCAGGTGTTATTCTGTTCCATTCTCCTTGAACAATCTTCACCAAATCCTCATTCCGAGTTGGCTTTTTCGCTGCTACTATTCCTTTTATAATTCCCCATCGATTTTCTATTGGTTGTATATCCGAGCTTTGTGCTGGCCACTCAAGACCCCTTATTTTTCCTAGTTAAACCAAGGCTTAATGACCCCAAATTTATACATCGTTTAGTTGCCTTGCTGGAACATCCAGGCTTATCGCAAATCATATTCAGCATATTCCCCATCAAGATGGTTTTGCAAGATGTCTTTAAACATTTCTATTTTGCCCTTAATTTTCACTATATGACTAACGTCAAATGGTGTAAAGCACCCTCCAAACCATTACCGCGAAACCACCGAGCTTAACAGTTTGTGGTTGTGTATTTTGGATCAAGACAGTTTACTGAACATCATACATATGGTCTGACATCATTAACGAAGACATCAAATTTATTTTCATGTACACGTCAGAATTTTTTTTTTTAAGTTTGAAGTATGAAGCTCGTAGTAGCCTGTGTGAAAGCCTTTCGACCGATTTTTAACCCTTTTTCAGTGATCCAATCGAGCTGATTTTTGGCAGGCAGACTCGTGGAAATGTCTGTATCACGTCAAATTTTTTAAAAACAATTTTTATCAATTCTCAAATTTTCCCCAATTTTTATTATTTTTGAAAAAAAAAAAAAATTTTCACTTTTCTTAGCATAACTTGAAGAGACTCCAAATTTTTAAACTACTTAAGCGTTACGAAAAAAAAATGTTTTTTGAACTGAAAACTTAAAAAAAACGATAACCATTTAAAAAAAATTAGAATTGATAAAAATATATTTTTTTAAAAATTTGACATGATACAGACATTTCCACGAGTCTGCCTGCAAAAAATCAGCTCGATTGGATCACTGAAAAAGGGTTAAAAATCGGTCCAAAGGCTTTCACACAGGCCACTACGAGCTTCATACTTCAAACTTAAAAAAAAAAAATTCTGACGTGTACATGAAAATCGCCGATACACGTGTATTTTTATTTTTTATCCCCTTTCCGAAAAAGTAAATTTGCTTCCTAGGACAGAATGTGTGTAACACGGTGTAATGTCATAGCAGGCAGGAAAACACTTGCTGGAAGATTATTTCACATGCGAACAGTTCGGCTGAAGAACGAATTTTCTCTATAGTGTGTCGCCCGGTCAACCGGCCATTTGACAATGAACGGATGAGAGACCCTGGATAGCCGTGTATTCCGACTAAATGTTCTAACTTCAGGGACCAGACGACGGATATCTTGTGAACAAATACCATTAAAATACCAATAGAATAGCGATACACAACTCACATTCCGACACATGCTGTAGGGAGACAATAGAGTTGGATACCCTACCATCCCCTATCACGACCACCGCTCTCCTCTGTACACGGTCCAAAAGCTGCAAAGATGTCATTGGGGCCCCTGCCCATATTTGGGAGTTGTATTCCATTTTAGGTCGGATATAGGTGGTGTAAATATTTACGAGATCAAATGGAGTGAAGTATTTCTTGCACCGCTTTAAAAAGCCTAAACACTTGAATGTTTCTTCGAATATATGGCTTGCCCAACGAGAATCACCCTGTATCTTCATGCCCAGCACATCAAGAGAGTCTGATTCGTCGATATCCACACCACCCATAGAAATTGACGACGACCTTCGTGGTGGATTTTGCATTGGGTAATTTTTCATAAATTGTTTCTGGGATTTTTCACAATTTTTGGTGAAATATTCATATTGGGCTTTTGGGGGGATTTTTCATTTATTTTGAGGAATTCTTCATATGGGACATTCTTAATTTTGTTCGCATTTTTCATAGAGCGACTTTATAGGGTCTGTGATGGTAGAATGAAATTAAGCCCCACGAAAATACTCCCCAATGTGATAATGAAGTTTTTACATACGAAACTACACCCGAAACTTTACAACGACAATAGCCCCAAATTGTAAACACAGAACAACACCTGTTTCTGGGGTGTATTTGTCATACCTTCAATTAACATTACAGAAATTAGGCCCAACTGCACATTTTTGGGTCCTATTTTCAGTTTACGTTCTTAGCATTTTGAGGTGCACTTTCCTGGGTTATATTTCCATGATGCAGATAGACCCCAATTTTGGGATCTAATTTTATTTTTAATTTGGGCTGTATTTTCGTGGGGCCCAATTTCCTGGCGCTCTGACAGATATTTTAAGAAGTTACAACCATCTCATGGTTGATTGTGTGAATACCACATTTCTAATACAGGGTGACCCACTAATTCAACTGGATAGTATTGTCCTACCTTATCCCTAACAAAAGGCAAGGTAATTACAAACATTTTAATTTTTTTAAATTTATTTTTTAAATGTACATTTGAACCAGTTTTCCACTACACTTGGAAGACCACATGGATGGCATCATTTTGGGGGTTCATGTAGCAGCTGCTTCAATCGGAACATCGGTCATTCAGTTTCCACATTCATGTCCGATATTCTTGGCTAGAATCGCCAGAATCTTACGAATGACATTTTTTCACGATTCGATTTTAAGATTTGTCTAAATTGTAGACCCGGAGCAGACATTTTGGGGATTTGCATGACTTTATCTGTAATCAAGTACCATTAAAGAAAGTTGTGGTTTGAAATTTCACTCGGATTGATTGTCCTTTTTTTATTTTAAGGAATGTTTTCCTTTAGAGCAAACGTTGACAAACCTCTGATTCGGCATCGTGCCCTAACTGGGTGCAGATTCCAATAGAAGTGACCGTGCAATCGAATAGCGAGCGAAGAAGAGCGCTCGTAAATAAAACAGCCTTCCGAGTCCTCCATATTTGAATGTCGTTGAATAGTTCTTTGCATTTTCATACCTGCATTGTAAAGTACTCGCCAACATTCCCTTGTTTTATTTACAAAACAAATTGAAAAGCTCTAAAGCCCATAGAGATTGTTACAATTGTTCGAATAGAACACTCACATGCACAGGCGTAACTGTAAACCTTAATTGGGACAGTCGATCAATCATCAGATTTAATAATTCATAAAAGAAAACGATCTAAACGGGATGAGGATATAATGACACCGAGGGTGTGGCTGCCACAAATCAAAAGCCCATTTTTCTATTCAAATTAAGTACCCAATATGACGATTCTTTACGACTCAGTGAAAGAAATCCAAAGAGAAGCGGAAGAGAGCAGAAGAAGTTTCTGACCAACACCAAAAACCAAGCAAATGTACAATGATGCCAACAACGATTGCTTCATCAAGAAAAAATGCTGGAACTTATAACGAGACCTTCGAGATACCACAGAAAAGAAAAAAAACCAGACGAATGGAAGGAAAGAAAAGAAAAGAAATGTTATAACGTTGATTTGTATAAGAAAGTTTATAACAAGAATTGATAAGATACAAAATAGCTCTGCTCGCTATTCCACCAAATCAAAACAAAAGACTGAAGTCACAAACTTGAAATGTTTCATTTCAAGAAAAAGCCACGACACGACACCTCACCGCACCGAGCCATGCACCTTTCGCCTCTGCTCATCTCGTAGACGACAGAAAACGAAATGAAAAGAAACAACAAACTTTACTTTTTTTTACATTGTAGCAAGTCATGCCGAGAGATCGAGTTGGAGATGGCGGCAGAGATGGAGATGGAAACGCAGATGGAGATGCTTGGTGGTACTCCACGCATGATGATGATTAATATAAAGCGAAATTAAAGATCACAAGAAAACAAAAACTAAAACATTTTCACTTTTTAACAACAACAATGGCAACAACAGAAAAACACAGAAAAAAATTGGGCGAACAACCAGAATAAAATAAAACGAAATGAAAAGAAAGAAATACATAAATTAAGCGCCCCATTAAAAGAAAGAACGGACGAACGCACGAATTTCTCATTGGATAAAAATAGAAAAAATTACAAAAATTCATGAAATTCTACGGCGGAAATGGCTGATGCTCCAGAGGCGTACTGCGATTATTCAAAACAAACACACACATACACGTGATCTTAAAATAGCTCTAACTGTAGATGCAAATTAATATTCTGGCTGTAGATTTTTACACCGAGAATGTCTGAACGAAACAAACACCTGTATCGGATTCCACTATTCAATTGGAATCGATATGAGACAGATCAACTTGCGGAGACATGTATTGAAATGGGATCTAAGTATTCATCAGTTCTAAGTATTCAAGACTGCAACAAAAAGAAAATGCGATCGTTGCTTATCTAGGAAGTTTCGAAACCGATTGGAATAAAACAAAAAATGTATATTCTGAATATCTACAGTCGAATTCGGATAAGAGCACTCCTATTAATTGCGGAGACATGTATTGAAATCAGTTCTAAGTATTCAAGCCTGCAACAACAAGAAAATGCGATCGTTGCTTATCTAGGAAGATTCGAAACCGATTGAAATAAAACAAAAAAATGTTTATTCTGAATATCGACAGTTTAACTCGAATAAGAGCACTCCTATTAATTGAAAAAATCGTTTAAGTGACAATAAATATTAGTAACGATTTTTCTGGATGATTTTCCAAGCGCTGTACTTCGCTTAAATGAAAATCGACTTTAGTAAAAAAACGTTTATGTGATACACAATTTGAAGACAAAGACACAAACTTAAATGATACGAACATCGCTTAAGAGAAATATTATATATGTGACGGCAACAAAAACGGGTTAAACAAATGATTTAAAAAAATTATGGATCGACAACCCAACCAAATGATAATAAGTGTTCATCCATTGAATTTAAATTTTATATACATGTATTTTAATAAGTTTAATAGAACAATTTCAAAATTACATACTCAGGTCGTTTAAATGAAGATTCAATTATCCGAAAATTTCTTGATATTTTTAAATTTCCGCTTAACCGAATTCGACTGTATTTTAAAACGATTAAAATAAAAAACCAAATATAAGAGGTCTCTAAAAGAGCTGTTATACTCTAGTTTCTATCCCAATTTCTAGAACATCTTACAATTCATCATTTAAATTATATGAACGACTTAAAAACAAGTGGACAACCTAATAAGTAAATGACAGGAAAATTAATCAATAAAACCCTTGTTAAGTTCTTTTCATTCTGGCCGAATCCTATAAACCCTTCACCATGGGGAGGAATGTGGTCGTTAGAGGGTCATGATTCTAGACCATTATTGTCTTGGAGTTTATTTGCTTCACAGGACTACGGAAAATGAATTCTGGCTATGTTCATATTAAATGCCTCTTTAGGTTGCGAGACAGCAGCACGTGGTATCAAAGTGGTTCTCAATGGACTAAGTGCATTTAATATGACAGTCACCGCTACCTAACCTAAGTTCATATTAATAGGGCGCCCACGTCCCCAACTCCATATTTGGATTCATGGGAACATGTCATTCTTTCCAGTTAACGTTTAACCCATCAACGACCAGTGAAAAAAATGCAAAAACTAAAAAATGCCCAAAATAAAAAATTACCCCAAAAAAAGTCATAAACCGCACCATACAGTCACACGTTAAGGATGGAGAGGCTGCTCAACAATAACTCTTGGGGTTTCCGGGCACTAGATTCGACAATTTAGCTTGTTGTGGTAGCCATCGAGGTGAAAATGTGTCTCATGAGTCAATATGATTTATCGATGGAATTCCGCCTTAAGACCCAAGTCTTTATGCAAAATACGGTGTCATGACATTGGTGGAATGCTCAATTCTAAAGAACGTCGAGGAATGGACAAACACGAGTTTTCTTCAACACTTTGGGCTACAGCAGCAATATTCTCATTTTCTCGCATTACTGACTTGTCCCAACAGCTCGAATTTTTCCACCAATTTCTGTATTGCGGTCCGACAAGGTGCCTAACGACGACCCAGAAATGCTTTAGTTTTGCGACTGTGACTGCATGATTTTCACCATTTTTGTAATGAATTTTAATAATTTCAATGCGTTGTTGAAGTGTGTTTGGTTCCATTTCCAGTAATGGCGTTGTTTCTACTTGTCAAATGTCAAAGAATAAAAGCTTCAAAAGTGACAGCTACCGAAATACCGGGCGATTCAAAATAACACCTCTTGTTGGAGAATCCTGTATTTTCGGGGTATTTTCCATAATATATGGGTTTAATAATGGGTTTAATAATATTGGTTTTCAGAATTTTTTTTTTTTTTTAAGTAGAAAATGACAAATAGTCGTCTTTTTCTGTGGCTTATCATAAATCCACATAATTTACAATTAAAATGAGTACTTTCGATTTTGTTCACATTCTTAAACTTGTGAGAAAAAACTCGCATTAAAATAGATGTAGTTTGCGATACTTAAGGGGAAAATAAGGCCCTGATCTGCACCTCAATTTAATCGTAAATTATGTTTTAAAAAAAAATTTTAAATTTTGACGTTGATTTGAAAAAAAAAATATTTTTAGAGTCTTTTGTCAATAAATGTTCACAATTTTAATACCAACCAGAACATCTAAAGGAAAAATAATAAAAAAAAAATGTATGCCCGAAAAATTGCAAAAATTAAAAGAACCCAAAGAACTCAAAAAATAACCTTAACATTTAAATCGATACCCATGCTACGAATATTGAACGATCATCCTGTTCTTTGCCACAATTAAATTAACTTGGGCTGAATCTTGTACATTTTGAATAAGTTGATTGATTAATTTCTAGGATTTTTTGTTTCAAATCAACACCAAAATAGCAAACATTTCAAAAACTTCAAAATGCTGCGTGCACTAAAAATTAAAAATAAAAAAATTATTTCTCCCAAACGATATCTCCTTCCGAGTGTGAAATTGTCAAATTCAAAAAGGACGTTTTCACTTAATTACAAAAAAAATTGCTCTTGTTGCAACTTCTTTCTTTATAACTTCTATAAAGACCAACCCCATATTTATAAAAAATTTAAACAAAAAAAAATGTAAAGCCCTTGGTTAAGAAAAACGTGTGAAAATTGTTTTTTGAATTTTCACACATTTTTCCTAACAAAGGTTTTTTTTACATATTTCTGTGGTCACATCCCTTAACAGCCTAACTCGAGTTAGGACACAATTGAGTTATTAGCACCATCGTATTCAGCGTATCTAAATTTATTTGCTCTAAATTTTTCATGTTTGTATCTCTTCTAGGAAGGCAATTAATCCTAAAAAACCTAATAGTTTAAGTTATTTTTCTAAATTACTGTTTTGGCATAACTGCCTAAGTCAATTTAGGATTACAACAAATATAAACATTATTTTTTCATTATTGCCTAAATCAACTTAAGTCGTTAATCCAAAAAAAAAAAAGAAACAATTTTATTTTCCTAACTTGAGTTAAGCTCTTATTCCGAATTACAATTTCGTTTTTTGATAAACATAAATTGAGTTAAGGTCTTTCTCCAAACAAAAAGTTTTTTATTTAATCTGGAATAATAGCCTAACTCAACTTGAACTTTTTGACTTTCTTTCGTTCAACAATTCATAAGAGCCTAAGTGTCTTTTTCGATAATATCTTTTGACTGCGAGAATAAACAACTATTTTTTGTTAACAACTAAGTAAAGAAATTCGTTTCCTTGGAATCTGTAGCAAAGTTTTCCAAAAAACACCTTCTCCTGATTTTCAGTGAAGATTCAAAACTTTAAACTCCTGTACTGAAAATATTGAAAAACAGACTTAGGCTGTTATGGGTTTATCAATACGGGGTTAATTCAATAAAACTTTTGTTAATTTCGATATTTTAATTGCCAACAACTTGCAACTATTTTACACCCCCCAGATCAGTTTTTCAAGACCGTTCCCAAAGGAATCCTATCAAGTCTACTTATTTCCCTTAACATTCCATGAAGGAACACACGGGGACCGTCTCTCGAAACAGTGAGTACTCACGGACCGGGAACTACTGTTAAAGCCGACTACAAACTGCTTTTTCTAGAGAAGTTTTACATGGCTTAGAGATGACTCTCTTACTCGTCTCTTAACGTCGCCAGCATTTATGAGGTGGAAACATCCGCCGAAAAATGTTTAATGGTCTTACCAGGTTTCGAACCAGGGTCGAGTGAGTGATAGTCGCACACACTGCCTATGACTCCACAGTAATACCATTGTTAATCATATACTAGGAAATTTTTGTGATAGCCTTTTGAAGTTGCCTCTTGTGTTCACACTAGGACAACAAGTTTAGTTGTCAAATACAAATGACTTTCAAAATATCAAAATACGAAAAACACGGGAGAATAAATTGCCAATTCGAGCAAGGTTTTTCCGTTTCCATTCCCCTTACCTCTCCTTCCAACAAACTGAGAATTGCGGCAATTAAAATATCCTAGTGTGAATCGGGACTAAGTAAAAACCGACCGCTGGACATTTAAATGTCCGCAACAAGCCTAGACCACGTAAGACCCAATTTCAATGATGACTTTTATCTCTCATTTGAATTAAATGAAAAAAAATCATAAATTTGTAAAAATCCTCACAGAAATTCTGCTTTACTTGTTCGTCCTTTCGCTTCTTCCTCATACAAGGTGGCGCAAAAGTAAGCTTCCGATGTTTTTTAGCTGTAATTAAAAAAAAAAATGAAAAACTTTGATTCTTCTTGTGGATTTTTTTATTTGGTCTTTTTATTTTTTTTTTACATCAAGTCGAGAATATGATGTCATGTAAATGGCCGCCGCCAGAGTTGCCACTGACATTAGGAGGATTACTTTTGCGCCACCCGTTACGAATAACACGGATTCTTTTATTTTGAAGTTTCAGTGCAAACCGTTTATACAGCTCTCTTTTTGAGGATTTACAAACCCGCCGGCCTTTTTGTTTCTATTGGTGCCAAGTTCGGGTCTTAAGTCTTTTGTTTTTAACAAGACTGCTACTTTTCAATTGTCTATTTTTTTTTTGGGGTGGGGGGGAAGGGGGTAGTTTAACTACCAAGATGCATTTCTTTTATTGTAGGAATTTTTGAAAATTCTTCACATCAGAATCTAAAGAAAGCATGTGTGATTACTTCGATACGCTGGAAGAGGAAGAAGAAGAAATAGCTAGTTATGAAAAGCTTTCCACCATAAAACATTTTACCAACACACAATGCCACCATAAAGAACCAAAATAAGAAAATATTCTATGAGAAGAAATGTGTGCATACAACCAAAACCAAAAAAAAAAAAAAAGTATATGCCGCCATTACAATAAACACAAAGACACAGTCGAAGGCATTATTATGACTGTATTACCTCGAGAAGAAATGTTTGGCTAGATCGCTAGGTAGGTTGTAGGTATACAACATACATGCACACACCAACACAGACCGACAGACAAACAGAAGTATTATGAAAAAAACAAAAAAAAAGATCGCGTCTATAAAGTCGAAACGAAAAAAGAAAAACTTTCACCCTATATATCAAACAGCAGTACACACAAACCACACTGAACGTACCTACATACAGACAGACAGACATACGTATACGTACGATACCCGGCCACAACACTCCAATAGTACTCCGCTCGATCGTACTCAGATGGCAGTACAAAAGCACTTAACAACGGCCAACAGCAATAACGTGGTTAGAAAGGCAGGCAGCCAGACGAGCGGACGAGCATATACCGAGATACTTGCAACCAGCTACGTCGATGATGATCACCACCATCAACTAAGGCTTTATTCCAACTCCATGCGGCAATCGCATAGAACTGAACTGAGGCACAGTCTCCGAAACTAGACGACTACACACATTGTGCTGCACTGGAGCTGCTTCTCTGTGTCGCACAGAAACACATACATTTCTGTCTTCGGTCTTTTTTGATAGAAAACGTAAATGATACCGTAACGTATCCAGACTCACCGATGTTGGCGCTGGTGGGAGAAGGCCAATAACAAGAAGAAGAAGAAGAGGAAAAAGAAAAACACGCAAGAAGAAGACAACACAAAGTTATGAGCCTTAGAAAAACTAAACAACAATAAAGAAAAATCAACAAACCTTAAGTTTAACAGATAAAATAAAATATGATTACAATACGACCGAAAATAAATAACAACTAACCAAGAGACACACACACACACACAAACATTGAAAAGCCCCAACGATGCCGTCTTCCAGCTCAGCTACATTTCAGCCGTTCACCAACTCCATCCATGTACTGTGATTTCGAACGTGATAATGGAGTAAACAAATAAATACAGACATGTTTGTGGAGAAATTAGACCCTCAGCAGTGCGTGTATTGTACTGTTCCAGGTGTCACCATCACCCTTCTGTGACAGGTGACAGATGGCAGTGAAAATATGTGTCATGGAAAAAGCGTGCCCTGTGAAGGCCCAGTGAATTTCACGTCCTACCACTTTGGAGGTAAAATAAAGGTTGGTCCAAATACAAGTTTTCCATATCAGGAATTCATTAATGTGGCTGGTTTTTGGCTCTAACTTACCATTGGCTTGCTCCATATTCGCCGTATATATAATATGTGTCATAGAAAAAGACTACCCTGTGAAGGCCCAGTGAATTTCACTCCTACCACTTTGGAGGTAAAATAAAGGTTGGTCCAAATACAAGTTATCCATATCAGGACTTCATTAATGTGACTGGCTCACTCATCCCCTTAACTCAATTTTCCAACTGACGGTTTCTGGCTCTAACTTACCATTGGCTTGCTCCATATTCGCCGTAAGGTCCAGACGCACAAAAAGGGTCCTTTACTAAATAGGGAATAAAATCGAAAATAGCGATTTTTATGATCTCATTTTAATTGTAAGATATGTAACAGTATGATAAACTACCCGAAAATGGTCAGTTTTGGGCATTTTCAAAACGTTAAGAATTTTTTACCACAAAATAAAAATTCCGACAAAAAAATGTTCGGCTCTACTTTGTGAATGACTCTTAAACGTTCATTGGATTTCAATTGCACTAAATGCGATATAAAAAAATTGAGCGATAGATTTTTTAAAATTTATTTCAAGGAAATTGAACAATTTGTTGCCAAGTTATGACAATTCACGTCACGAAAAAGTTATTTTTTTTTTTTTTTTGAAAAAAATTTTATTTTTGAAAAATAAAATTTCGGTCATATTTGTACTCAATTTAATAGTGGACTTTGTATATTTTTTGTTGCTTTGTGTAATTGATAACAGCAGTCTTTCAGGTTGACCCACCACAAAATTTTAACGGCATCAAATTAAATTTTTCACAGACTTATAACTTTTTTTTTAATAGTTTCGAGTGCCACAAAATTCTTAGTTTGGCTTTTTGTATTTTAATTCTCTGATTTAAATGTTTAAAACGAAAATGTTTGCGACATTTGAAAAAAAATGTAAGCAAACATTTGTAATGTAAACAATGAGTTTGACAATCAATATTCCGTCAAAATGAAAAAAAATTTAGTCTAATGTTTGCATGGCTCTACCAGCTATAATGGTGCCATGTCCCGAGATGCAACAGTTTGGGTTGTTAACACAGTCGCCGAGACAAAAATGCGCATCGTCAGAAAGTAGGTCCCGATTCACACTATGATTCCCTTTTGAACTTGCCTGTTGTGTTCATTCTTTTTCGACAATTTTTTAGAATATCAAAATACGAAAAACACAACAAGAAATTGCCAGTAAGAGCAAGTTTTTTCCCCTTTCCATTCCTCTTACCAATCTTTCCATCAAACTGAGAATTGCGACAATTAAAATTTCCTCATGTGAATCGGGAATTTCGGTCAAACTCCTTGTCTATTTCCACCAGCTGCAGACCCAAACTGAGAAGCGATAACGAAACAAATGGTTGAGTGTCCTCAATTTTTGATTCAATTGGATGGTGTAAACGAATATGGCGAGGTATTTGTACAAAAATTGCATGGGACTGGTGCATGAAATGCTGAGTAGTCGAGATCGATGGCGAGTCAGCCTCGGGCAAATTGTCGTTAGTGCGCACCGTAAGACGACGGGGACTGTGAGTGTTGTCCATGAAAATTTTTAATATAAAAATTTCATTGTTAATTTATTGAAACAACGCATGCTCAATTTAACAACGAAATCGTATATTAAATACTACAGTGTTTGTTTCTGTTGTTCGAGATCGTTGATTTATTTCTATTTCTTTGCAGAAATATAAATTTTCCAAAAAAGCTTCACGAATTGTGTTTGCTTTGATTGCAGGCAAGGTTTCGGAAGCTGTTACAGTTCTTCATCGTTGCCCATTTGCAATGATTTCTGCAGCAAATTTTTGGTATAATAAGTGTCCTAACTCTATGCGAGTGAACGAGAACTACTGTTTAGTAGCGCATATCCCCAAAAAATCAAGCACTAAAGCAAACACGTGCATTACAAAGCAACAGCTCAACAAACAGTGAAGATAGCATTTGGTGGTGGTTTTTTTGAAAGAGCGAGATTAAGTGCTCGCATTTTGAGAGAAAAGGAAGAGTGGAAAAAGAGTGGGGGGAGATAATCGCATTTGTTGCAACTTCGTGTAACATAATACTGAACTTCGTCTAACACAAAGCAGTTCAAGAACTTCGACACAACAGAGCCGAATGATCTTTGAATTGTTGTTTATTTCGCAAATTTTTCAGCCTCTCTCTCGAAAAAATCAACCTTATATAATGTTAACTCAACTATTTTTCATGTAAATTTGACTTTATATAACGTTATTTTGACTTTGTAATCAAATATTTACCATGAAAAAATTAACCAGACACATGGTTTAAAAAATCGTTGTACTTTTGGCTCGGTGCAGGAGAGGTGGGTGCTTCATTTCCATCAATTTAGATCTCTGTTTGGACTATACTGCATTGAATTTGAAAAGGAGTTTGCATTATTTTCCCACATTGTTCAAGAGTAAAGCGATTCATTTCGTTCTTAGAAGATGTCATATTACTAAAGTTAATATTTCAAGATTTCAAGTGGGAAATTGCTGTGACTGTCAGAACAACATATGGTTCGAAAAGAAACAACTAGAACTACTTTACACTATATATTTGTAAATTTGTTATAGATATAAAGGGCTTTTGATGTGAATACGGATGCCTATTCAATCCTTAGTCCTTAGTTTGATCATTAATCCACTACGAAACAAAAGGAAACATTTCAGATGAAAATTGTAGATTTTTTTCGCAGATCTCCAAAAGGAGATCCACTACAGCTGATCCTTTCATTCACCACAATCTACTAACAATGTCAACCGATGATGACTTCACCCCGATTTATTCTGCATACATCAATTCATTTTAGTAGAATGCTTTCTAACCAACTTTAGCGAATTGCCCCGAAGACTCTTAAAGGTGACATAAGACAAGCTCGATATTTCCATGGGAAAAGCCACAAAAGCAGAGATGTTTATGGATGTTTATGATACCAAAGATGACATCCGACTTTCCTTAGGCATAGTGAGCACTCAAACATCTAAAGTACAATTGGCATCTACTTTAAGTGCATCAGCTGTCGGGGCATCAATAGGGCAATCTATTTACTGGGAGTATGGAAGATCTACTGAATCATAAACCCACAGAACTGATGCAACTGATACACGACAACTAGCTGGCAGGAGGATGGACTCAAGAATGTAGCAGATCCAACCACCAAACTATCCCGGATAGGGATACAGACCATAGGGCTAGATTTTTGCAGCGACATACTAAAGCCTCCTGCGGGAATCGAATTCACAACACCCTCGTTCATAGGCAAGCATGCTACCAACTCGCCTACCGGGGCAGATTTCTCTTTTGAAAACTACAGCTTCAACCAAAAACTGCTGAATCCACGATCTTAGTAGAATCATTCACCATGTAGTCATGCCCATGATGGAATAATGGACCGCATTGTATAGAAATCATTACTGATAGGAATGGAATAATCACTGCCTTCTCTTCAACGAATTAGAATATGTGAACGTTAGTGAAATGTAAAAAAGAAAATCGAAGTCATATAGATCCCAGTGACATCATTCTCATAGAAGTTACCATGATGGAGGTTCCAGATTTACTGGAACAACGCACAAGTTAAGTATGAACACCTCATTGTTGTTTGGACCAATGAGAAGGGATGATATGCGAGTAGATTCAAAAGGCAAAGAACCGATAAACTATCCCCACAGGTACCAATGTGTTCTGTTCTGAGAGTGTATTACATAATTCCATGATTGTCAGGACTTTGACTGAAATTAACTGTATTAGGTTGTGTAGACCGTAAATTTGTCCTCGCACAAATGGAACTATGGAGCCGACTGATAACTCATAGGTGGAACCAGGGCTGTGGAGTTCGAGTTTAAAATGAAAACAAATTCAGTTCCCATCAAACTGACCCCTTAATAATGAAAATCGAAAAACTGTAAATGCGACCCATAAGAGCGTGGCATCGACAAAATGACCACGCACCCCTATTGCGCCACTATGCCACATACATGGAAGGAAATGTCATCAAATGAGCGATTTTTTGCATGCCTCAAGTTTTTAAACTTCTCTCAACCCCCAATCATTAAAATGACTCTACCTCGCCAGCCACTACCTTGATCTGAATAATAGTTGCCTAGTTTAACCCTTGACGGTATTTCCCTTCAATTGTATACCATATTGTCGACAGAGATGAGCGGGACCTAGCCAGTATGAAGGGCACAACTTTTTAGTGTTCTCTTTTGTATGAAGTTATTTTTAATGAAATATTTTGGTTTTTTTTCCTGAAGACCTTTAATGAACCAAAAAACACGGGTATATGATTTCAGTGATATTGTGTTTTTTTTTGTTTTTGTAAAGGATTAATACTCAGGGGATTCCCTCTATAAATGCAATGCGTTAAGCTGTGTTAAGCTATAGGAAATCGGGGTATCGGAAGAAGGAAAGAAGGTGTAGCGTTTGTTGACATTTGTTTTGAACTTGAGAATGACACAGCTGGCAGGAAAGAATATTCCACATACGAACCGAACGAATTTTCTCTATAATGTGTCGTCCGATCAACGGGCCAGTGGACAATCAACAGATGAGAGTCCCAGGACAGAGGTCTGTAAATCGTTCCAATAAATATTGCTGTACCTATTCGCAATTGACCCTTAACATTTCCTTTGAAATGAACATCACCACGGTTCTTCAAATGAAATTTTTTTGAGATAAATGTTCGGATGTTTTTTTTCATAGTAAAGAAGAAGGTATGCCCTTAATAATGCACATGCCGAGGTGATTTGTTGTTACCAAATATTTAATTCTCTGACATCCAAAAGTTCTGTAACTCCAAACGTTTCGACAGCTTGAATTGTTAAAGCCACTGTGCAATAGTATACTAAGCGCAGAAAAGAAAAATCTTATGTATTTTCTTACATTTCTATTTGTCGTTTTGTTCGCTGTATTCTGCGGCCCCCTCTTCTTCTTTTCCAATAGAAAATGTCTATAGAAAAACAAAAGCCAAGCGGCGAATGAGCCAGCCAGCCGGCCAGCCAGCGAGCGAGCGAGCGAGCGATTTACAAAAGAAAGTTTAAAGGCAAGCTGAGCAGCACACAGTGGAGCAGATACCAGATAAATGTGTATACACAGCCATACCTAGATGCAGACATACAAACATATATTGTCTATACATATAAATGTACTAAACATAAAACTGATAGTTCGGTTCGTTATATGGAGTGAAAGAGTTTGGTTTGTTGTACATTTTTGTTTATTTTATGGAAGATAAGACGAAAAATACAACGGCCCCAGCAACAACAACAACTAGAAACTTCCACACACACAAAAAAAAGCCAGAGCCAGCAAAGTAATTACTTTTTTTCAGAGGCCTATTTTTCTCTAAGCCAACGCACACACACACACAGCTGTTTACAGGTACACTCGGAGTTATAACAGGCAAAAGCTTAGTTCGAGCCGACCGAATTTTATGCTGGTTAAGAGGGCATATGCAGTTAGAAAGATTTTGGTGATTAAGTGTTCTATTTCGGTTTAATTATTGTACGTTTGTCTATACAAATTTCACTTCTTCCACTTCTATTCCATTTCGGTTTTTCACTGTTTTCTGTTTCTGTTTTTTTTTTGCTTTTGACGCAACACTCGCATTGTTCGGCACTAATCGCAAGTGTTTTCGTTTAGAAGTGGAAATGAATGAAGAAGTGTATGAGACATTTATGGCAATCATTAGGGTACATTTTAAATTATCAGCCGGGAATATTTTTAGTCTCTCGGCATGTATATGTGTGTGTGTGTGTGCTGCATTAAATCATTCGCATGCAAAACAAAAGACTTAAGAAGCAAGCGTTAAATTCTCTTTCGACTTGTTGCTGTTGAAACTTTATTTCGGAATTGTATAATTCATGGGTTTTGTAACGGTAACGGTATCTCGGCATTTCCGCTAAGGCTTTCTTCAATTAATTCCCCGAAATTATTGAAAGGGAAATATGCTTCGTTGATAGACGAACCGTGTGTACACTGGTATCTTGTAAGTGTTGCATAAATCTTGAATTTGTTGAAAATCTTCAAATTGCTCATAATCAAACAGACGCCGTATATGCGTGTATAATAAATTGATCTTATGCTTAAAGTTTTTTTTTTTAAATTTTTGAAGCCCCTAGGTAAATCCTTAGAGAAAAATGGCCTAGGGGTGAAGCTTACCAAAACAGAACTAACTTATATCCAAGATACCAGCCTTCACACTCCCAAGATTAAATGGCCACCAGGACAATAGTCTGGACTCTTAACTTTCCCAGAAACGGAATACCCAAAAAAGAAAGAAGAAAACGAAAAGGAGACATTGTATGTACATTAGAGTGGAGTGAAAACATAATTTTTTTTAATTTGAAAATTTCACAATCGGAAAAAGATTTACTTTGGGATCCTTAACAAGGGAAAAATAAAGAAAAAAAAATGTTTGGGCTGCCAAATCCTTTGAAAAGTTGTCTAGTTTGGTGTTGATTTGAAAAAAAACCTAAAAAAAATTTTGGGCTGCCAAATCCTTTGAAAAGTTTTCTAGTTTGGTGTTGATTTGAAAAAAAAACTAAGTAATCAGCTTATTCAAAAGTTACATGTTTGAGCTTGTTCAGAACCTTAACAAGGGAAAAATAAAGAAAAAAAATTTTAAAATTTTTAGACTGACAAATCCTTTGAAAAGTTTTCTAGTTTGGAGTTGATTTGAAAAAAAAACCTAAAAAACTAAGTAATCAGCTTATTCAAAAGATACATGTTTGAGCTTGTTCAGTACCGAAATAAAAGTATTTATCGATTTAAATGTTAAGTTAATTTTTTAAGCTACAGTGGAACTTCCATAGGTTGAATTTTCTGTAAGTCGACACATTTGTCATTTAATGAGACAAATTCCCTTAGACAATTTTGTAATTAATTCCGTAACTGAAAGGATTCGTAAGCCGAGACCATTATGAGTTTTATTACAAAAATTACTATTAATGATTATAAAGGGTTATCCATTTTGCTGTTTAAAAGTAAACGTAAATAAAAAACACATAAAAAAATATTACATTCATTTCTTTTTCATTATAAAGTTTGAACGTTGACATTATGATCACCAAGTGTTGCAATCATTGATTCTTTTGAGGTAATTTTGGGCCACTTTTTGGCAACTATTGGGCGGTATCTCAGCCACAACTTGACGAATGTTGGTTCTAAAAGTGCTCAAGAGTTAAAGGTTTATCTGCAAAAAGACGGTCTTCCGCGTAGCCCCACAAAAAACAGTCTAATGGTGTCAAATCACCTGATCTTGGTGTTCAGTTGATGTCGCCACGACGAGAAATTACGAGGCCACGAAATGTCTCTTGCAATAAAGCCGTATTCGCTCGAGTTGTGTGGTATGTGGCACCGTCTTGTTGAAACCACATATTCTTCAAGTCGTATTCTTCAATAGCAGGCAAAGAAAGTCGATTACCATACGACCATAACGCTCCGAATTGAGGGTGACAGTCGTTCCCTCGTCGTTTTCGAAGAACTAACGTCCAATCACACCTTCGGACCAAAGAGGTCACCAAACAGTGTCTTTTTGTGGATGAAATGGCCTCTCTTCAATTACTTGAGGATTCTCAGAACCCTAAATACGACAATTTCGTTTATTAACATATCCACCGAGTGAGAAATGTGCTTCATAAATCACCATTTTTGTAGTAGGTTTTAATAATTTTTACGCGTTGTGTGATAGTTAAGCGATCCATTTTCGTCAATGTCAGACTTCCAACTGAATAGAAACAAAAAAATGCTTCAACAATTTAGTTTGACAGATGTCGAATTCCAGCCCTATACTTTTGAAACCACGAAATGGATATTTCTATATTATGAGTTTTAAGATTTTTTTCAATGGTATTGATTAAATTTGAGATTTTTTTGTGGGGATTAAAAGAGAACCCCAAAAATAAAAAAAAAATTATTTCATTTGCAAAACAGTGGTCCGAATTTTGAAGCTAAGTTAGTTCAAACTATTTTTCTAAACCCATACCTTACCGGCACACTATCCCTTTATAATGCAATCTCCCTGCATACTCCTCAAGTAAAGGCAATGTTACACTTTTCCGACTTCTGTCCAAATGATAAACTGTTTGTCTATAGCTGCGTGCTCTTTTATTCTTACTCTCTCACGTTTACTTTCTCAAAATGATTTATTTTTAGACTAGACAAATTCTCGATTCGACAGTGCATTTTACTAGGTTGATGCTCTTTAATCTTTCAATTTTGGCATAATAAAGTGAGTTTTTTTTTCTTCAAAAATTATCACAATGGACTGATTTTTATTAATTTACTCACAATTAATCATTAGGTTTAAAGAAAACTGTAAAAATCTAAAATTTAAAAATTATTAACGGTCTCTGATGGTAAATCGAACATTTCTAGGGGATAATGGTGGTTTGAGTTCTAGAAGTGATCGTAAATCGAACATTTCTAGAGGATAATGGTGGTTTGAGTTCTAGAAGTTTAAATGTATTTTACTTTTTGCAATTTTTCATTATATTGACCAGAAATTTCCAAATTTCAAGCGAGCGGCGCGACCTCTAGAATGTTTTAAAATGTTTGTTTCCTTATTTTTTTTTATTTCACTCCACCCTAATGTACATGGCGATCGTCAGACACATACTCATCTATGGCGCCCTTATATGATGGAATTCAGTGAATGCAATATCGCATCTCTTCAATCTAACCAGCCCAAAGGATAGCCTGCTTGGGTATTACGAGAACACTGAGATCAGTTCCCCAAGAACCCCCAGAAATTCTTTTTTCTTGACTTTGTAATCCGATTGTCCCTCTGTGATCCAGGACTGCAGTTATAAACAGAACTCTGATAATGACCTGTTTTCATAGGCCTGAGCAGTGATGACTCGTTGAGTCGAAAGGTGCTTCTGGCTGACTCAACCACTACGAAATCTTTGTAGGGGAAAAGGTGTAGAATTATGCCTGCGATGTACTTATGATGGTCCCCAATGCCGCACACCCCTGTACCTTTTCTAGTTCTTTGTAGTAACTGTCTACCCGTGTTGCCGCCCACCGCACTGTACAACCATATGTTTGAACCGGTCTTATCACTGCTGTGTAGGTCCATTTCAGAACCCTTGGTCGAAGTCCCCAGTTCTTAACTGTGGAGTTCCTGCATGAGTAGTAAGCTTTCTTATGTATTTCTGTAATAGTTCTCTCATTGGGGACTAATTTCCTGAGGTTTCCTTTCCTCACTCTGACTTTCGAAGAACTTTCTTTGATGCAGTAAAAATTATTTTATACATATCTCTCTTTAAATTATGCTATTATGTATATTTATATCAGTCTTTTTATTATCTATTCCATTTCGGTGTTCGTGTCACCAATGACTGGCCCTCATAATCTTTGACATAAAGACTGTTTTTTTCTTTGTGAACCGCTTTCGGCAATTGGTTCTACCAAATTATAACAACAGCTACGATATGAACTAATTCCGAAAATTTCTATGTAAATTTAACAGAGCGCAAACGAAACAGCAAAATGACGTTGGTAGTTCCGAAGCCAAGACTGAACACCACCACCCACTCACCAAAAAAAAAAACGAACATGTCAAATATTTGTTGTTTTCAGAACTCTGAATGAAAGCAAAATCTCAGCATACTCGCATATCTGACATTTATTCTAATTTAAGAAATTGCTGTAAAATAGCGCACAAATAACACAAAAAAAAACACATCTCATGAAAAGTAAAACCATTTCGGCAAGAAAATTAACCGAAAGTCCCAAAACAGAAGACGCGTCTCAGAAATACAGACAGACAGACAGGCGGACGGACGGACGAACATATGTGTACACATGTATGTATGTGTGTGGTATATACGCAACGGAGACGGACACGGAGCGCTCTGCTCTGCCGCTGTGTTGCGGTTTTCGTTGTATTTGTTTGTTGTAGTTTTTTTTCTTTTTTTTTGCTTTTTGTTTAAATTATATAATTATAAACATTTCTGTAAGAAGGAAAAAAATAAATTATTTAAAAAGTCATTAAGTCGCGTGTGTTTTTTTTTTCTTCATTTGATTTTTGTTGCTACTTCTGCTGCTGCTGCTGCGGCAGCTTTCGGTTGTATAAAACCGAAATACTCTTGCACGAAGAAAGTGTTTGCAGGGAACAGAGTGGCAAGAAGACATGACATCGACGTAGCCGACAGACACGATCACATTCAGCGTAAAGCTTAAGAAGTTTATAATGCTGTGGTTATCCACACAGCAAACGTTAGAAATATTTGGCTAATGGGGAAAAGGCCAAAAGAAGGCAAGGAAATGAAAGAAAGACCAAAAGAAAGATGGGTACCATCACCACCACCACGACGAACACAGACGGCGAGTAGAGACAGCGTCGGCGCGAAGACACAGTGAAAGCTTAACACACGGAATGAAATGGCATTACATGAAACACAACACGGAACGCTGCACAGTGGCTTCGAACAGACACAAATTCTTTACAACCCCTGAGCAAATGAAACATGTCTATGTGACCCTGGCAGAGTTTTAGTTTCTGATTGCGATACGTACTTATTATTTACTTATTCACTATTGAAAATAGAGTGGTGATGAGAGACTCTATTGTCGCCCTTCAGCATCGTCGGAATGTGGGTTGTGTATCGCTGTTCTATAGATATTTTAACGGTATCTGTTCGTCAGATATCCGTCGTCTGGTCCCTGAAATTAGAACATTTAGTCGGAATACGCGGCTATCCAGAGTCTCTCATCCGTTCATTGTCAAATGGCCGGTTGACCGGACGACTCACTATAAAGAAAATTCATTCTTTAGCCGAACCTTTCGTATGTGGAATAATCTTCCAGCAAATGTGTTTTCTGCCAGTTGTGAAATTCAGAAATTCAAAACAAAACACTACTCCCTCTTTCCTCCTTGCGATACCCTAATTTCCTTCCGCTAACACAATGCATTGCACAACACAAAGAATTCCCTGAGTATTGGCGTTCCAAAAAAAAAAAAAAGTTCTTCAATCCAAGATTGATTTAGTGAGCCAAAAGTACAACGATTTTCTGGTTAATTTTTTCATGGTAAATATTTGATTACAAAGTCAAAATAACGTTATATAAGGTCAAATTTACATGAAAAAAAGTTGGGTTAACATTTTTTGAGAGAGAGGCTGAAAAATGTGCGAAATAAACAACAATTCAAAGATCATTCGGCTCTGTTGTGTCGAAGTTCTTGAACTGCTTTGTGTTAGACGAAGTTCAGTATTATGTTACACGAAGTTGCAACAAATGCGATTATCTCCCCCCACTCTTTTTCCACTCTTCCTTTTCTCAAAATGTGAGCTCTTTCAAAAAAAAACCACCACCAAATGGACAACATTTTGCTTTGCAATTCACGTGTTTGCTTTACTGCTTGATTTTTTGGGGATATGCGCTACTTAACAGTAGTTCTCGTTCACTCGCATAGAGTTAGGACACTTATTATACCAAAAATTGCTGCAGAAATCATTGCAAATGGGTAACGATGAAGAACTGTAACAGCTTCCGAAACCTTGCCTGCAATCAAAGCAAACACAATTCTTGAA
The DNA here is from genome assembly GCA_958296145.1 of Hydrotaea cyrtoneurina. Taxonomy (NCBI): domain Eukaryota; kingdom Metazoa; phylum Arthropoda; class Insecta; order Diptera; family Muscidae; genus Hydrotaea; species Hydrotaea cyrtoneurina. The sequence goes on along the minus strand of OY282512.1, from coordinate 39,176,218 downwards.
GCTTTTTTGGAAAATTTATATTTCTGCAAAGAAATAGAAATAAATCAACGATCTCGAACAACAGAAACAAACACTGTAGTATTTAATAATATTAACGATTTCATTGTTAAATTATGCATGCATTGTTTCAATAAATTAACAATGACATTTTTATATTAAAAATGTTCATGGTTAAAAAATTCAACAATGCATTGTTAAAACAACAATAATTATTTTTATATCAACCAGTTTCATGGTTAAAAATTCAACCAGGGAGTATTTAAATTAACTATTATTATTTTTAAATACCAGTCAACAAGAAGATGTTCAAATTAACCATATATAACGTGGACTCCAAATCATGTGTATTTATGGTTAATTTTTCTCTCTGTGTATATAGCATATGTGTATATAACAATATTCTCTATATATTTCTTTAAACAAATTTTTGCTTTTATTTTTGTTAACGTGTAGTTAAGGGACGTAACATTTATTCCTAATCGTACTTTATTGCCCCGTTTTCTTTTCTCTTGTTTATTTACAATTATTTATTTATTGTCAAATTAGTTTTAATTACTTCATATTATTATATTATATTTCATAATAATTCTGTATATGGATTTTGTAATTTGTTTAACTTGGCCCACAGGCTTATAACTACAAGGTGGCGCAAAAGTAAACTTCCGATGTTTTTTTTTTTTGTAATTAAGAAAGGAAGAAATAAATGTAAGTGTAAATGTAAAGTAAATAATACAATCAAAAAACGTTGAACGATTAACTACACCAAAATGTGTGTGTGCGTTCTAAGGAATTTTTACAGAAACTGTCCAAAAAGCCATAACTCTCTAAAAACTGACGTTTGTATGGTCACACCCGTCACTGCCTTCTGATGGCCATTCTGAGCAGAAATCACGTTCTTTCAACGTGTATCTATTGTTAAAAGTTTTTAAGAGTAACATCCTTGGGAATCACATCATTTTTCTAGACGATAAACATTATATTTCTGAATTTTAACAAAAAAATGTGAGTCATACAATGTACATATGTATATTATACATATGTACATTCCCATTGTCATTCCATTGGCAACATTTCGAAATATTTATCTACGATTCTAAGCCGACCTAGGCCTGTTAGAGAGGAACGAGAATTTCTATAGATTTCAATTAAATTTAGCCCCCATACAATTTGACATCAAGCGACAAGATAACCTAAAGTACAATACAGTCCGCCCCGCTCAACTTTGTTGACTGTTTTTGTTTATGGTGATAACTTTCTGTTTTTCTGTATTATTTTTTTTAATTATTTTACATTTCATTTGGAATGCCTCGACTCACTGTGCAACGTTATGTGCTGGAGGGGTTCGATGGCAAAGAAGTACAAGAATCCGACAACGGTGAGAATGTATGCGTGTCTCCGTGTGTTTGACTTTGAAAAGAAAGGTGGTGGTGACGAAGAGAAAGAAAGCATTTCTCGCTCATGAAACATGTAAAGACCGCATTGTTGAAGCTTTAGCCGAAGAAGTTTAAGTGTGCTCCACACACACACATACACACACGGAGTAGCAAAGGCGCGCAAGCATGCGCACAGCATGAAGAAAAGACAACTTCTGAGCTGATGGTCGAAGTCCGATGGTGGCTGGTTGTAAGGTTGTCTAGCAGACTTTTTCTTGTGGCTGTGTCAGTGCTTTTCTCTCTACTGCACAGTGAGTGTATATGTGTGTGTGTGTGTCTCTGCGAAGCGAAAGCCTTCACTTTGCTCTAATGATATTGAAAGAAACATTATGAAATTGAAATGTAATGGAGGTGATACTATCTGTGTGTTGCCTGTGTGTGTGTGTGTCTGTGTATCATTTCAAGCTTGTGGTAACTGAAAGTGTTCATCCAAGTTTAAACGTTGTCTTGTTGAGGATAAGCACGGTTTTCACTGCGGCACGCAGAACAGACGTATCACGAGTGTCGAACTAAACGTTACGTTAGCATCTGGCTGTTCTCCGCCGCTCAATCAAACGCACCAACAACAACAAATGCACAATAAACACAGAATATTTACACACCAAGAAAGCAAAGAAAGAAAAAAATCACAAGAATCAACGGAAAATAAAAGTGAAATTTATTTTTTTTTTATTGAAAAAATATACAAACAAAATTTTGGAAAACAAAATAATTCTTAATAAAAAGTAAAAAACAAACAAAATATTTATATTCTAACTGTAATAACGGGATATCGAAAAACAAACATGAATACTATGATAAAGCTGACAAAATGTGGTCCTCAATACCAGTGAAAACTTTATAAACAAAAAAAAAGCCCCAACCAGCCCAAAAAATAAAAACCAACCCAGAAGTATAAGAAGAAGAAGAAAACAAAGAAATATCAGTTCGTATTTTCTTTATGGATATCAGTGAAAAAGTGAAAGTGAAAGTGATTTGACAACAAGCACAACCATAGAGCCCCGCACAATCCCCCCTCCAACAGAATAACTTTGCCAACGGAACCATCAAAGCACTGGGATTACTACAGCAAGGATTAACCCTTTTATAAATTGCAACGGCCGTCTTCTGCTCCTGTGGATTATTTCCCTCTGACTCTCTGTTCTATTCTGTTCTGTTCTGTTCAGTGGTTCCTTTCCCCTTATTTGGAATTTCTCTTTTGATCCTGCTGCTTAAAAAAACTTCTGTTGTGGAAGTTTTTTTAAAATAATACAAAATTATCAACATTTTGCCGCTACACTTGGATAATAAATTCTCACCATCACCGATGGATATGGCTGTCAATGATATTATGGCACCCAGCAGTGTCAATGCTGCGAATTGCCAGTATTCGACACGTTATTGCTGTAAGTCGAAACAATCATTTTATACTTTACCACAAACTTTTAAAATACTAAAACACATTTTTATAGAAAAATTCAAAAATAAAACAGAAACTGGGGAAATTAATTTGAAAAGGCATTTGGGGAAAATGAGAAGAATTTCAATTTGAATTTTATATAAATACTGAACGAACATTTAAGTAATGAAATGAAAAGCTTTACCAGGAAAGTGTATGTGACTAAGCATGCACTCATATTTTGTGATACAAAAAAAAACAGTCATTACACCATTTCCAAGTGATAATTATTGAAAGGTGACTTAATAAAATAGGGAATTTGGTATCTAAACAAAAGGAAGTAGGTTTCAGTTCACTGGGGATGACAATCACGACTAGGTGTACTTCAGTCTAAAACTATTTGTAGGAAATCCTAATGGGAAAATGTTTGCGCTGAAGAGTTTGCTTAACAAAAATGTTTATTATAATTTAAAATATTCTAGGAAATCCGTTTTTAAATATTATGAGAGACCTTTAACTAAACTTTCCACCCTAACTCCGAAATCAAATCACAACAATGTCACAGAGTTAGTCTGTCTGAGTGATCACAATACAGATTGTTTTTTAAGATCTGTTCTATGTTGGAGAATGGTCCCTCACACATAATCCTCTTAGTTTTATTTCTTATTTAATAGCCTATAAGTAAGCGAGGCAGCCTCGGATTAAGTTCCTACTCTGGGTTCTAGGCAAACAATTTAAAATCCAAACCCAAAACGTATTCCAATAATTATTTTATAATAATTTGTTTATTTTTTTCATATTTCCTTTTTTGATTAGTTTTTTTTTATTAGAAATCACCAAACATTTCGTGTGGCTTTAAATTTTAAGGCTCCAGGTAATTTCCTGGCTTAACCCACAATAAATGATAGCCCAGTTTTAAAACCTTAACCCCCATATTCATAAAAACTTAATAAACCTAGTACAGTTAAGAAAAATTTATGAGAATACCAAAACAATTTACACACATTTGTTTTTTCTTATATTTTTATAAGTATGGGAGTAAATCTTAATTAAACTAAATTTGTTTAACATTGTGGACAAAAAGAAAAAATCTTTCTATGGAAGGTTTTTTAATTTTTTTCTTTAATGTACCTTTTTGCGACGAAAACGAATGATACATTTTAATAGAAATAAATTTCAAAAAAATTAACCACTAACTTAGTTTGGATCTTTTTTCTATACTATCCTTCAATCCGAAGCAGAGTTTCAGAGTTATAAACAAATATTAGTCGAATTACTGTTTTCTTAAATTGTTTAAATTTTATTGGTTTAAATAAATTCCCTTAAAATCAAAAATGACACAAAAGGGTGTTCATTTTCAGTAGTTTTTTATTAAGCCAAATATCGTACAATCTTAATATATATTTACCCTCGACACTGATTCACTGATTCACTGATTCACTGATTCCCTGATTCACTGATTCACTGACTCTGTCACGCAGTACGTAGGAATTTAAATAGGCATTCTATAATAATTCTATAAATAATAATAATAAAAAAAATAATATTTTTTTTGTACAGAAATTGTGTTTTCCCCAAATTTTTTTTTTACCAACAATTTTTTTTTTCCAAAATTTTTTTTTCTTAAAAATTTTTTTTTTTACAAAAATTTTTTTTTTCCAAATTTTTTTTTTCAAGAAATTTTTTTTTTCATAAAAATTTTTTTTTTCAAGAAAATTTTTTTTTTCCACAAAATTTTTTTTTTCAACAAAATTTTTTTTTTTCAACAAAAATTTTTTTTTTAACAAAAAGTTTTTTTTCAACAAATTTTTTTTTTCCACAAAAATTTTTTTTTTCAACAAAATTTTTTTTTTTCAACCAAATTTTTTTTTTCAACCAAATTTTTTTTTTTCAACAAAAATTTTTTTTTAAACTAAAACTTTTTTTTTTCAACAAAATTTTTTTTTTCCACAGAGTTTTTTTTTTCAACAAAATTTGTTGTCCATATTTCAACGGGCGCCATAGGCGCATTACAACTTACTAGTTTACAAAATATTTTCCCGTAATGGTGTAATAGATTCTCAATTACATTCTCAAATCAAAAAGTATTTTCAATTCATAAATATCAGAAAGGTTTTCAAATTTAAGATAAATTCTTAATTTCACAATAAATTCTTAATTTCATGTGCAAATATTTTTAAGGCGTCCAAAGTTTTTAATGACTCGATTTCATTGCAATTTCTTAACCAAAAAAAAATTGTTTTTTTTCCAACCCAATCAAAACAAATTTCAAAAACAGGCCACTCACTATGTTGGAAATGGTGTAGTTCCACTTCGACAAAAACCTCTCGCTCCCTCTCTCTCTCTAAAAATAGTCTGTCTCCATGTTGTTATGTTTAAAAGCACACAAATCGCTTCAGAAGTCCATGGAAAATGCAAACGAAAGCGTTTTGGCGATTTTTGTGCGATTAGCTCGCCAAACCAACGAAACAACGTATCTACGAGTACATTCGACAAAGTGTTCCATGGAGACGACAGAACCGGTTCTCATAATCAAAAATATTGTCAAGGATTAATTACACTCAATTACATTACTCATGTCTATCCTGGAATCCTCACCGATTTCGTGAAAAAAGAAAATCTACTTGAACTTATATATTTTCTAATCGTATGATGTAATAATGAACAAAAATTATTTAATACTTCTATGCCAACCATTCACTTACAACATACACAAACATGGATTGTTAAAATATTATGAAATCGCAGAGACAGTGGAACCTCAATGGTCGATAAATTAACACTGGCAAAGACATGCAATGCGATTGAAGTCGTTAGCCTCAGCCTCTGACAACTCTAGAGTTACTTTTTTGTATAAAACTCGCTGAGTCACTGGCATTTATGGCGAGTCGTCACAGTCACTGATGCTAGCGACTTCAATTGTATTTAATGTCTTAAGAGTTTCGTTCTATAAAAAGCTTTAACCTTCCGATTAGTGAGTCTCCCCGATGGCCTTAAAGCTTCCACATCAAAAAGGTCCCCAAAGACTTTCTCACAAACCGAAGGGATAACGTTATAATGATTTGGAAAAAAACTCCACTAAAGAGAAACAGAAAGTTGCCGCAAGATGTGGCTGTTACCAACAGAATATTAACAGTGCCTGGGTATTGCTTAAAGCTCTATGAGCTGGCTGTCATATCGAAGACCATTTAATACACAGACGCCCTAAATCACTTGTTAAATATTTCCATAATACCAGTATTTTCTGTTATCTCCTTACTGGAGAGTCTGAAGTGTGCTTCCGATCAAAAACGTGAGCAAATGACATTGAACGTCTGCCCTCTGTATGGTCTTTGGCCTTATTTCATTCCTTTAAGAGCTTTTGCAAAACTATTTCAGTTTTCAAAAGCTCTTCTAGTATTGTTTTTTTCTTCATTGTGGACATTTTAGATATTAAAGCTTGAGAGTCTTGGCTGTACGTAACAGAACAGATCAACAGAATCCGCTTTAATATTTGTCCATCTGTGTCACTTCTGAGGGCTTAAAGCTCTTGGAGCTTGCTCAAATGTTCTGTATGTTTTAAAGAATTTTGTTGTCAGAAATGAAAGCACCATTAGAACGAGGAAACCAAAGACCATACAGAGGGCAGACTTCCCAAGTCGTTTGCTTAACATTTGCAAGAGAGGGTGCATGTGTATTTTTCTACCATTTAGCCAGTGTAAAAAAAAACATAATTTCTGTGCTTCCGAACTAATGCTTCAACAAACGACTGGGGACGTCTGCCCTCGGTATTGTCTTTTAAGGCAACGAGACCATCTGAATTTTTCGTGTATTACGGAATACTGTAAGACCTGTCTCTTATGTTAGTTATTTTTATTTCTTCGTTTCTCTTCAGAGAGCTTAAAGCACGTTCTGATGATCTGTCCATTGTGTTAAAGGTTTCGATTGTGTTAAAGGGTTTTCTTTGACATTTTTGGTAAAAAAAAGTGAGGTCTGTTAGTAATAGCATGGTGTATTATGTAAAGCTGTAATGTCTACCAGTCTTACAAGCCATTAGTTAGATTACAATTTTCTTAGAAACCGTTAAAAATTTCAAAAGTAAAGTATTTAAGTAAAAAAGAAAATGTATGGTCGAAAAATTGCGAAAAGTAAAATAACCCAAAGAGGCACTTCTTCGAATTACAAATATTTGTATTGAAGTAGAGCAATAAATAAAAAAAAACCGTCTACAAATGGACTTAAACAAAAAAATATATTTTCTAATTTAGTAAAGAGAAACTTAACAGCAGAGCCCTTTTATTACACTTCCCCTTAAAACTTAACGACCTCTGAGAAATATAATTTCTCCACTTTCAAACTCACTTTACATTGAATTCGTGTTGAATGCAAATTAGTGACCTTTAATTTTGAACAACAGAAAAACGTATAAAATATTTCCAAATTTAAACTTCATGCAACACCGACTGATACCCACACAACACACACACGGAAAGTATGCCTGGTGGATATGCAACCAAATGAGTTCACTCAAGTTTACCAAGATTTTAACCCAAGCCAAGTACAATGACAACATTCGAACCCAAACCGCTCAAGACTCAAGACCATAATCAAAATTTTGTATTCCAAAAAAAAAAAAACGCAAAACGACAACCAAAAACTTGCCACACAAAACAAGAAACACAAAGCGCTGCAACCAATCGCGAGCATTTATCTGCCGTGGACGCAAAGAGAAAAAAAAACAAATTGTTCAATTAACAACAGCCAAAATAGTATGAGGGTAGCATGATAAGTTGGGAAAAAAAAATATAAACATTATACAAAGTTTAAAACATTTTTAAACACATCTAAATAGAAAACTTTAATTTTAACCAAAAAAAAGAAATATTTAGCTAATAATTTATATTATTTTATGACAACACTGCCACTTTTGGTAGGATCCTTGTGAATAGATATCTAACGACAGATACCAATGAAATGTCAGGCATGACATTGTCATCGTAGGCACTGCCCTCAAAACTCATATACTCGATTCAGACTGCAAAGTATCTAAATCGTTCATAGTAATTCTGTGTCACGTCCTGCCCTCTATTGGTGAAATTTGCTTGTGAATTAGGATGTCTGCAATCTGGATTGTCTGCGAACTATCACTTGGTTTTCCTATACAAATTAGAATCACGTTTCTTTCACATAGTTCTTGGTAACTCGCAGTTATTTGGGAAATGAACAAACCCCGTTGTTGACTATGACCACTAGATGGGGACAGATACAATTCTGAGTCGTCGTGCATGCGACTTGGCATAAGAGACAGCTTATTTCGCTAGTGACATCTAAAGCTTCAAAAATGTAGATGCTTTGTGAAAAACTAAACGTTTTTCGAATCTGAATAACCCAGTCTATATCTAATCTTTTATGGAATAATTCATCGATAACACAGGAAGAAAAAAATCAAGGCTATTGTCTCTGGATAAAATCCGACGAAAATCACAGCACCGTCTGGTGAAAACATCCATATGCTGGTAAAACGTCGATCTTTAGAGTGTCTGTGTTAGCAAAGCCAACACCAAAATAAAAGTATTTCAGACTAGGAAAATGATGATCGACCAATAGTTGGCAATTTTTTAAAGAATCACTTTCAGTTGCAATAACTTTTGATACCCTGAACCGATTTTAGCAAAGCCAATTCAGACTTATGCCATCAGATAGGGACACATTCATATGTTTATTAATTAATTACAATACAAAGTACATTTATATTATGATTTTGGGTCCAAGGGTAAATCGAGTGACACAGACACAAAGCCTCTCTTGGGAATCTAACCCACAATACCCCACGGCAACAAATCGCCTTCCGTGGCGCTTTAGAAAATGTTATAGTTTGAGGTCACGTCCTCATATACACCATATGAGTTTCCATAATGTTCCTATGTCGTTTAACTGACTCGACACACGCTCCTCGTATATATGATCACTCTACCTCCGATAAATGTTGCATGCCTCTGTGCCAACACAGCCACCAACCAACCAACCGATATAGTAGTAACGTACATGTTGAAGAAATGGTTGCAGCCAAGAAATGTTGCTGGTTGTTGGTGGCGGGCACAACAGCACATGTTGTCGAACAAGTGCTTTGTGAACTGGAAAAAGAAATTTCATTGTTGCCATCGTCCGTCGTACTTGCAACAAGAGTGCAAATTGTGTGTGTGAGCGTACACGTTTTATCGGTTGTTTGTTTATCTCCTTCAACTGCTCTTCTCCTGCTGTTCAACGTGTCTTCGCATGGAACATGCAAGTACGAGTGGCGAGTTGTTGTAGTAGTAGCAGCAGAAGTAGAAGAAGGAAAGTTTCTTTCGTTTGGCTTGCTTAAGCTTATTTTTCTGTTCGCTTCTTCTTCTTCTTCTTATTTTTGTCAAGCATTCGGAATGCTTAACATTGCGCATTCGCTGGCCATAACTAGTTGGAGATCTTCTCCTGCTGCTGATGACGATGATGATGATGTGGACGTCTGTGATCGTAAATTCAACTCAAGACAAGACAAATCGCATCAAGTCGAGTCAAGTTACCCGTGTTGATAGAGGTGGTGTCATGTTGTGCTGCTGGTTGGCTGGAAACGAAATTGTTCCATTGACTGTGTGATAGGGTGGCTCGTTCAGTTGCCAGCGATGGCCGTTGAAGTAGTGAATGCGTATTGTATGATCAGCCGAGGAAGAAGAAAAAGAAAAGCTTCAGCAAGATAGGCTGTTTAACTCTTCTTTTGTAAAATGCACAGTGGTTTCCATCAAGACAAATAGGGCCTCTGGAGCATAACATAACATAACGGAAGCAGTGAGGTTCCCAAGGCATAAAACTCGGGTTTAACAGAAAGATTCTTTGTGTCGAATTTCGTATTTAACGTTTGATGTGCCCACACAAGTAACATGTCAGTAAAGGTTCATGGAAATGTTTGGTCAACAGAAATCAAAAACGACCTAACAAGCATTTTCATAACTTTACAGGAGAAGCAAAAAAAAAAGTTGAAAAAATCTAAACTCTCTGATTGGAATTCGCCTATAAAATTGTACATTTTGGATATTGAAGTGTAACATGTTGTAGACAAATGTATTTTAGGTCATTTCACTAAAACCTATCAACAGCATGATATTTTTTTTTTTTTAAGTTTTGTCCTTTTTCCTTTCTGTGAAGGAACACACAGGGAACTTCTCTTGTGTCAGTGAGCTATGCGCGATATAACTTGTATTACCACTGGTCGGGACCGACTGTTAAAAGACGGCTCCGAAGGCTTCATGATTTTTTTAGATAAGTTTTACAAACATTTGCAACAGAGACAAACAAAAACTGTATAAAGAATAAAAATTGAAAGAAAAAAAAACAAAATAAACCTTATAATAATGCCCTTTCAAACTCCTTGTGTACATTTTAGTATATAAAAAAATCCTGCAATTTTTTCAAATTCCAATTGATCCTATCGGTTCTGTAGTTAACATCCTGCATCGTTAGTCTTCATTTTAATAGAAACAACTCAATGATTTCGAACTCGAACTAGAGCAACTGAAAAAAAAAACTCTATAAAAAATAAAGATCGACCACAAATATTGAGAAACATTTCCGTAAAAATTTAGAATTTAAAAAAATCCTGCAATGTTTTCAAATTCCTGTTGATTATATCGATTCAGTAGTTAACATCCTACATCGTTAGTCTTCATTTTAATAGAAACAATTCATTGATTTCGAACTCGAACTAGAGAAACTGAAAAAACAAACTCTATAAAAAATAAAGATCGACCACAAATATTAAGAAACATTTCCGTAAAAATTTAGAATTTAAAAAAATCCTGCAATTTTTTCAAATTTCTGTTGATCATATCGGTACAGTAGTTCACATCCTAGTCTTCGTTTTAATAGAAATAAATCAGAGATCTTGAAAAAAAAATATTAAAAAAAAGTTAACCTGATAAAAATTTCTTTTATTATATTAAAAAAATCCTGGAATTTTTTCAAATTCCTGTTGATCGTATCGGTTCAGTAGTTCACATCATAGTCTTCATTTTAATAGAAATAAATCAAAGATCTCGAACTCGAGCAACAGAAACAATATGTTAAAAAAATTAAAAAAAAAAAGTAAACTTAATAAAATCGTATTTTAGTATATACAAAAATCCTAAATATTTTTTTTAAATTTCAGTTGCACCAATCGTTTCAGTAGTTTACATCCTACATCGACTCTTTGGTCATTTGAAATCACTGTGTGTGGACTGTTGCTTCTTTAAATCTGCAGGCAGGCTTATGTGTGTGTGCAACTGTATCTGTGTAGATATAGATGACTGTCGGCGGGAGGTGGGGGGCTTCAGTTCATCTGCTGTAGTTGTAGTCTATCAGATATCAGCTGTGTCTGTGTGTGTGTGTGTATGTTTTATAGCACTTTTCACAGTGTTAATGTTACTCTGTTTTTTTTTCGCTTCCCCTCGTCTGTCTGTAAGAGTGCATGTGTTTGTTGTAGTTTTTTACACTATTTCTGTTTCAGTTTGTTGCTGTTGTTGTTGTTGGTGGTGCTGCTGCTGCTGCTGTTACTGTGCTTTCTGCTCAAATGTACAACATGAAGAATATTAATGGGTGAAAGTTGTTGTGATCGTCAGTATCAACCGCATACACTGTGCTATGCCACGACCACCACTATGAATCTATATAGACTATTGTACTCCATGGCACTTATACACCGGCAAATCTGTATGTGTAGATATTTCTCGGTCTGTATGTATATGCAGTAAAACATTTTGGTATCTTGTGTTTCTTATGCTGCAGAGCATATTTGCTTAAGGTTGTTTTGTCGTTGCTTTCTACGTTTGGTTTTCAGTCACAAAATTGCCTGTGAAATGTTAGCTAAAGCTACATGAAAGAAACCCTTCTTCATCATCATCTTGTGGATCTATTTCTTTTTTTCCTGTTGTTTTTTTTTTTTTTTTTTGGGAATAATTTAGCTTTTGAGAATTTCATTTGTAAATTGTAATTGTGCTGAGAGTGTGTGTGTGGGTGTCATTTTGGCTTGGGTTGACATGAAATGGATATTTCTCTTTTTTTTGACATCCTGTTGCCTACACTTTCTTCTTTCCCTGTCATGCTATAGTTGTCTACTTTCTGTGGTGACATGTTTTCATTTATTCTTCTGTTCAGTTTCGTTGTTAATTGACCTACAAATCTTGCGAAGTTGGGCGAAAAAAAAAACAAACAAGATTCGGTTTAGGAAATGGGACAAACAGAAAACACAGGCGGCAATCGTATGCCACTGTCTCGCAGAGTTAACGTCACTGTTTATGGAAAACCAAAATCTTTTTTTACATTTCCTAGAATATTAGAATATTCACATTACATCATGGAGGTTTATGTAAATCTCATTTGTTCTCACTTAAATCAAACTGTAAATCTTCACTTGGAATTTGCTGTTGATTAAATCATTTCGGCCCGACGCCACTGCGACAATTTTTCTTGGGAGGTGAACGTTGGAGTTTCTTGGGGCGAGGAATCAGTAGATCAAAAGTAAAATCAAACAAAAACAATAGAAATTTTATTTTCGTATTCATAAAAAATTAAAAAACCTTCTTTAAGAAAAATTTGTGAAAATTGTGTTTGTATTTTCATAAGTTTTTCCTAAAATTTGTAAAAAAATTTCTTAACAACGATTTGTAAAGTAGTTTTAAATGTTTATGACTTCAGGGGTAGGAGTGTGAGAGGGAGGGGGAAGTCCTAGAAATGACAAAAAAGGAAGTTTAATATTCCAAAAAAATTTAAATAGCTTTACACACCTTTGAGAATACAAAGACAATTTTTACAAATTCTTCTTCGGTCGGGCAAATCATCATGAATCGTTTAACGCCAGAATCACATTTCCAAATTATGGAAATTTACTTTGAAACATTTTTTTTTTTTCGGAAAATTCATAAAACGGCTCAGTTGCCGATTAGGGAACACACCTCCAAAATAAATAAAAAAAAATATGCAGTTCTCTTAGAAATGACCACAAAATTACGAAAATTAAATTGAAATTTGGGACTGGGACCCAGTGGGGGCGTGGCATAAAAAATGTATCCGCCCACTTTTTTCACAATATGGTACTCCAATGAAAGATAATGTCCTCACAAGTTGAAATATGTACTTCTATTTGGTCCATAATGGGCTGGGCATCGAAAATTGACCCGCCCACTTTTTTGACAATATGGTACTCCAATGAAAGATAATGTCCTCACAAGTTGAAATATGTACTTCTTTTCGGTCCATAATGGACTGGGCATCGAAAAAATGGACCCGCCCACTTTTATGACAACATGGTACTCCAATGAAAGATAATGTCCTCACAAGTGGAAATATGTACTTCTTTTCGGCCCATAATGGACTGGGCATCGAAAAAATGGACACGCCCACTTTTTTGACAATATTATACTCAAAAGAAAGTTAATGTCCTCACAAGTTGAAATATGTACTTCTATTCGGTCCATAATGGACTGGGCATCGACAAAATTGACCCGCCCAGTTTTTTTGACAATATGATGCGAATTAAAATATGTACTCTTCTTTGGTGCATATTGGGCGTGGCATCGAAAAATCCCAACAACCCATTTTTTTTAAATTTCTCATGTAATTCGGTAGCAGACACTTCACCTGAGCCGACAACTGAGCACCGGAGATATGGTTGATACCATACATTCTAAGTTATACCAAAATTAAACAGTTATAAAAAAAACTCAACAAAATATTTGGCACATGAAGTGCAATTGTTCAATTACCTTACCTTGTCCCCCATTAAATATATCCGAACAAAAAGTGCATGTTTTTGAAATCGTGAAGATATTTCCTTTCATTTGAGTACCACATTGTGCACATTCCCACAATAATTCAGTCTTGTATTTTCATTGTAAGTTCTCAATCTCTAAAAAAAACACTCAATAAATGTCAAATCTCATTGTTATACCTCTAATAAATGAGCAAAGCAAACATAATGCTTGAAACCTTTTAAAAAACATTTCAATTTTCATGAAATTAGAAATAAATCTCGAAACAACGAAAAAAAAACTGTATAAAGAATAAAGATCGAAAAAAACTAAAAAACATACTCTAAAAGTAAAATGTTTATGATCTCTCTTTTGGTCTTAAATGTGAAAAAGCCAGAGGAGGTGTTTGATTCTGGCTTCTGTTCCCTTTGAAGCCAGATCCATCTTACAGACTTAAGCTCGACAACTTTGATGAAATTTCCATAATTGTGAACTAAATGAACTGTGCAAAATTTAATTTAGTTAAAAACAAAAATCTCTAAATCTAAAAACAAAATTTGGGCAATAGGATCTTCGTTATGGGTTTCCAAGAAGCTTTTATATTCTGTAAAATTGCAGGATGTTCATATACGTTTATTTTTCTCTAAAAAAACCCCTACAATGTAACACAAACAATTTCGCATCCACACCCCTTCTCACTCTGGCACCACACATGGGAACCAAATATGCAAATTATGTGTTTTTTTTTTTAAAAAAAATCTGCCAAATGTTTTCATCGCAACGGACAACCAATTGCCTATTTTCCATTTGCACACCAGCTATGATGTCAGAAACAATTAACAAGTATGTGTGAGAAATTATAGGCTCGACATGCAAATACACTTACTGACACTCGCTTGCCTTGCATACGCTTTTCGTTACGAGGAAATTTGTAAATAAAAAACAAAAGCAGTTTTTGTTTTAAATAATTTGGCAAACGGTTTTAAAACAAAACGGCACAAAGGCACCATAAAAAAAAGTCAATTTTGTTATGAATTTCTTTTTCTTTAAACAAACGCCACAAATGCAACAACAACAAAAAACGAAGGCAACAAACAGTTTCTAAAAATATAAAAAAAAAAGATTTTCTTATTAATATTTCTATACTAACAGTCATACAGACAGACAGACACACACACACTCTGTTTTGTCTAAGTAGTGGTGGTGTTGATAGGGGGTAACTAATAGTGACTAGAGATAGTTGTGTAGTGAGCGAGAGGGAGAGAGAGAGAGAGTAGAAGAAGAAGAAGAAAGAAACAACGTTAGCATTATTATTGTGTAAAGTGAAAGTTTTTTTTGCTTCTTCTTCTTGTTTCTTCTTTCATTAATACCCGGTGTTGTTGTTGTTGTTGTTATGGTGATCACTCACACACACACTCGCACACCGCTGAGCTTGTGAACGACGCACAGTGGTGGGGTTTGGGAGTTGGCATGAGTGAGTGATGATAAGAATTTTAATTCCGCTTCGTTTCAGGTTTGTTTCTTAAGTCTTTCGTTTTGCTGTACACTCCTGTGTGTCGGTGTATGGGGGCTTCGCTGGCGATAGTGAAGAATGCGTTGGTTGTAAATTTGGTTTGTTGTTGTTTGACTTTTTCTTAACAACAAACCAACATGATTGTTGTTGTTTCTTTGGTTTTAAGCTTTATCGCGAGTATATTTTTTGTTTTTGGTTTGAACATTTTTTTTTTTAGTCTTTTTTTCGTCGTTGTTATGCTTTAATCAGTTTATTTCCAGTGTTGTTGTTTGTGCTGTATTTAATTTTCTATAGAAAACAAAAGTGAATTGTTAATTTTAGACGAGTTTTCTGCATGTGTATGTTTTCTTATTATTATTATTATTTTTTTTTTCCTTCTTTCTTTAATAGCATAGAAAAGAGAAACTCTTTTTTTTTCTTTCTTTCTGTTTATACTTAATTAATGTTATCGCTGTTTTTTTTTCGTTGAGCTTTATTATGCTTTTTATGGATTCTTAATTTTTTGGAGGGTTTTTCTTTGTTTTATTTTTAGTTTTTAACATTGTTACATAAAGTCTCTCTCCTCGGGTTGATCGGCTGGTAACATCCACTTAAGCATTAAATTACACCAGCATATTAAAAAAAAAAAAAAAGTATCTTCATTTGGTGGAAGGAAAGAAAGAAACAATGACCATAATTATAGGGTTTTACAAAAGAAATGTGTGTTTACGTCATTTCTACTCGTTAATATGAGTGAAATAAAAATCTATGGGTTTTTTATAATCGTGTTAGTTTTCTTTAAAGAAAGCTAAAAATTTTATTTTTTATTTTAACTTAAATTTGAAAAATTATAAAGACAACAACTCGATCTAGGCTTGGTAATATTTAAATTTAGAGGAAGAGATTTTTAACTATTTCATTTTTATCCATAGAATTGAATGATGGTATCGTTGGTCAGGTGGTGCCAAATCTTAGTGATGATTTTCCTATAATTCCAAAAAAAAATGTAATTTGTTAAGGAAATGGAAAAGAATATATGTGTTTATGTATAAAAAAACAAACCCAATTTTTGTATTTTAACAGAAGTTCCACATTTTGTTTTACATAAAAAATAATAAAATTTTTTTAACTTTTTTAAGTTAAATGTAGTGAAAAATTGTGCTCACTTGGGAAAGTACATTTTTTGTTGTTTTTTTTTTAAATTTAAAATAATTTGAATATTTTCCAAAATCCATACGTCTTGACAACATTCTCCTACTACAGGAAATCCCAGACCATACAGAGGACAAACGTCCCAAGTCGTTTGCCGACGGCTGCAATCTCTAGATGCCAGTAATTAGCTTGGCAAAATTTGAAAAGGTTTTTAATGAAAATATTTTTTTTATAGAAGATACTGGTTATTTCGTAGAGAAACGACCTATCTGGGAAATGTTCAGGAAACGAATTGGGTCGTCTGCCCTCTGTATGGGCTTTGCAGAAAATGTCGTGGAAATAAATAATTATGTCGTGTCTACATTGACTGGTGCACTGTTAAAGCACTCAAAAAGTATTGAAACATATCCTGAGACAGACACAGTTTTTTACGAAAATGTTTGATATAAAAAATCCTCCATAAAAATTATACTAAAAAGAACCTTTGTAAAACAACATCATATTCTGGAGATGAACATTTAAAAAATCCTCCATAAAAATTATACTAAAAAGAACATTTAGTGTCTCGCTTTCTCTCCGAACATATTTATTAAAGAGTCCTCGGACGTATGATTACACTAAACAAAAACAACAAATATTATAATAAACTACAACTATACAATCCTGAGTAAAAAAAAATGGACGAAACTTTTTTTTCTATAAATAGATTTTTTTAAGAAGTTTTTTAATTGAATTTTTTTTGTTTTTTGATACAAAAATTGTCATAGCTCGATAACGAAACGACCGATTTCATTGAAAGAAAATTAAAAAAAAAAGATCACTAAATTATTTGATATTTTAGTTCTTATGAATCCGATCGACAGTTTCAGAGTTCTTAACAGAGTAAAGTCGGGAAAAATAATATTTTTTGTTTGTTTTTTTTTCTGCAGAAAAAATCCATAAAAAATCGAAAATTACAAAAAAAAGTGTAATGTTTTAGTGGTTTATAATAAAGCCACATATCTTCCAATTAAAATAATGTACATGTCATTAAAATCGACTTAGTATTTTCGATGTTATTCACAATATAATGAAGTCACCTGCTGGTGCCTCGCATACAAATTGTTGGGGTGATTAATAAAAATAAAACCGAGTAGTGAAGGGATCCTCACTAAATTGTGTATAAATCGAGAATTCTTCAACGATTTTAATGATTTTTAGCTCATTTTAATTGATAGATATGAGTCTTTATATTTTACCTCTCAAAATTCACATTTATATTATTTCCAAAAAAAAAATTTTTGTAACGCTTTATGATAAACCACAGTTAATTCGCACAATTTTTGTCATTATCTATTTATTATAATTTTGTTTATGTATTGTTGATATATATTCTTCATACCGGTTTGTTTCTATAATTTTGAATTTTGAAAATAAAACAATTCCGTTTCAACTTTATTAACAATTCTAAAACTGGCATTCGAATTCAGATTCACTAAAGGCGAAATTTGAAAACATTAAAAATAATTAAATGATCATTTTTTTAAAATTTATTTCGAAGAAATCGGAAAATTCGTTTTTGAGTTATCACAATTTAGGTCTCAACGTCGATCCTTTCACAATGAGGTTGGAGCTGCGGTTACGGTGAATGGCGAGCCTGGTCGAACCATTCTGCCTGAATTTTTGTTTCCAAAAATTAATCAGCTAGACATCAACAACAGGTGTTAAAAATTTGCCCTTAACAATTGATTTATTGCTAAATCAAGTTGGTGATAACTTTATTTCCAGAATAAATCGTGCGATTTGGGAAAAAAATAAAAATATATAGAGATTATTAATTAACGCCAGGATTGATTAGTTTGAGTTAATAACCTGGCTTTGAACTTAGATTTCTTGGACTTTCCATTTGGCTGTAATCAAACAGAAAACAGCCTTTATCAACAAACCTCTCCCGCCCCCTTTTCACAGCCACAGGACAACAGTCCCAGGGGTGTATCACTTCCAGTGTTCAGCCGAGCATTGCCTCTCCTACAAACAGACCCCCCCCCCTTTACCAACAAAAAAAAAACAACAGTCGCAGTAACAAAAACGCCAACATCATCACATAACACTCTCAGGTTGATATGATTCACTTAAAAATACAATAACCGAAAAAAAAAATTAAATAAAAATAATTTTAGCAAAAAAAAAACGAAAAAAAAAACTCGAATCTCTTGCGTGATTACATAAGTTATGATTCGGGGTTTCTGTTGTTTTCTTGCCGCGTGTGTGTCGTTTTTTTTTGGCTTTTCGATGTAAAAGTGCAAAATAAAGATTTTGTTAACGACAACCAAACAACAACAAATATATACGACCACACACACTCTCAAGCACACACAAAAGTTAATTCTTTTATAATAATTTGTGCACTCCACATGTGTGTGTGTGTGTTGTGTGTAAGAGTGTTGCAGATTTTTTTTTTTTTGGTTAATTTCTATTTTTTTTTTAATTGCTCAACAAACGTGATTTAGACGCCAGCAAGAAAGAGAGAAAAAACCATTTGACCACTCCACACACACACACACACTCAGATCCAAACCCCAAAAGAAACTCTAGAAAACCACATCAACGTTCGCACTTAACAAAGGCCAAAAAATTGAGTTTTATGCAATATTTTCGTGCCAAAATTGTGTTACAAACAATTTGAAATTTAAAGAAAGATAACAACACGCAGAAGAAAAAAAAACGCAGGGGCAAAATTATAAATAATGACAGTGCGAAAAATGAAGCATAAAGCATCCATCACACTGCGAAACTCTTCAAAATATTAAAGATTTTTGATTAGATTGCAATTATATGGCAAAGAAAAAGTAAGAGTTGAGAGCTCCATATCAAATGGCAGCTATTTTGAAATATCAGCGTCTTGAAATTCGATGCGATAGAAAGCATGTTTGGAATGGAAGGGGAATAGGGCCAGGGCTAGGCAGCGGCCAATGTATATTGAAAGAGTCGAAAAGAAGCCATCTATATGTGAAATATTACACTACAGATGGCATTAAAGCTTCCTTCGTTTGGTGTTCTTTATGCACCATAGCCCCATAAAAGAGATCGTAGTTAAACCACAATTATGTAAATCTCAGTTTAAAAGTTTAAACTTCAGATACGTTTATGAGTCCAAATCCAAATTTCGCGCTGTTGATGTGGCATGTTTCCGGTGAAATATTAAAACTTATGGGGTGGATTTTGGTCACTCAATGAACTTGGGCTCGGGAAAAAAACCCATGGTCGAAAACCAATTCCAGCACCAACAAAATTACACAGCAGCTTTATTTATTTAATTTATTTCAATTGTGGAATTTGGTCAACCAACAATAATTTTGATTCTTGCTCTTATTTAGTTGAGTGCTGTCACAATCATATGGCTATTAAACTGCCGTTTAAACGCCCAATATTGATCGTTTAAACTGCAGTTAAACTTTGTCTGAAACAAATGAATTTGAAGATCAACCTTCACTAATTTATTAAACCTACGTATCTCACGTTGAGTATAGTGGTGAGATTTCATCTAGACATGATATACATGATGAATGGGATGGTAGACTATTTTGTTTTGCCAACAGCTGGCACAGAGGTGTCGTTGCTGCCTACAGAGCCATCTATATGTGAAGTAGCATCGATCGAAATGATGCTAAGGCCTCGCCTTAGTAACGTTTCTCCACTTAAAATTTGTGTAGCACTGTCCAGCAAGAATTAATGTAGTGTCCTGGGCTGTAGCATCCAGTTTCCTCTTTCTATAAAAAAAGATTCTCACTAATATCGCATCCTTTTAAATGTTATCCACGCTGGCTGTTAAGACGGTAGGTTAGTTTTCTGAGTTATTCAATTTGAGCTGGTCTTTTCGGTTATGATTTCTGCCATAGTTATTGGCATTTCCTCTTCTCTGCCTGGTATAACACTTTTGTTATTGTCTTAGCCATAATTGCTGTCGTACGTTTCTTAAATCTACCTGATATTTCTGGTTTTATTTGCTGTTGTTGTTTATATCGTTCGTACATATCGGTTACATGCGATCAATTTTGATGTATGAATCATCCGTGCTTGTGTCATAAGAAGAAGAAAAACATACAAGCAACACGAGTTGACCCAGTTTTATGGTATGGAATTCTTGGTAAGGTCGCACGTTACATAGTACCAGTTAAGAAGAGTTGTGGCAACAAAAAAAAAACAGCAACTAGAAAAATTAACAAAAAAAAGTAAATTGAATTGCAATTCTTGACAGAGAGAAAAAAAACCCAAGCGCTTTATAATTAATGGTTATCAAAAAAATAAAGCAGATGTTAGCCAATTGAGCTGACTAATCGATGAAAGAAATAGTGTGTGATGTATGTACTGTGACACATCATCAAATGTTCTTCGACTTCTTCTTCCTGCTATGAGATACCTTACCTCTCCACAAAAACTCTCACTTTCCAAGAGGTTATACCTTGCAACTCTCAATATTCCTCATCGAAACATTTGATTTGTAAGAGGACATTAAAAGAACATAGAAACTGATGAGTATTCTGAGAAATTTTCAAAACGAATATTGGTCAAAAATATCATTACAAGCGCCCTGGTAAACGCCGCGGTTTTGGATTCGATTTCCACCAGATGATTTGGTCTGTCGCTGCAAAAATCTAGCCATATGGTCTGTGTCACCCCTCTCGCTTTGTCTAACTCTATTTGGAAAATCCCCATTTGACTTTGTTTGGTAGAATCTTAAGTTTTGTCCCGCTTGATTTGAAATTTTTTACGTCTACTTCAGTAGCTCCAACTCTGTGTCACTTCTTTTTACGCCGTTAAATGGTGTCGTTAGCGATTACACTCTTAATAATAAATTCGATAGCCATCGAAAGATCTTAATTAAAATACAGTTAAATACCCAGCACTTAAAATGCCCAATTAATATTTTAATTGATTTGGTTAATTTGTTAAATGAATTTAAAAAAAAAAACAATAACTGTCGCATTCTGTTTTTTTATGGGGTTTTTATTAAATAGCTCAATTAAAATGTAGTTCAACACTCAATTAATATTTTAATTGATTTGATTAAATTTTTAATTGAAGTAATAAAAAAACAAATAACTGTCGTATTCCGTTGTTTGGGTTTTAATTAAAGATCTCAATTCAAATGCAGTTAAATATTCAATTAATATTTTAATTGAATTAATAAAAAAAACTAGTAACTGTCGTATTCATTTTTTTGGGTTTTAATATTTTAATTGATTTGATTAAATTTTTAATTGAATTAAAAAAAAACAATTTTTTTTAAATTGAATTAAATTTTTTGGTTTAAATATCTCAATTAAAATGCAGTTAAAAATTAATTACTTAAGATGATCAATTAATTTCTTAATTGATTTAATTAATTTATTAATTGAATTAAAAAAAACGAAATAACTGTCTTATTTTTTAGATTTTAGTAAAATATCTCAATTAAATCACTTAATCACTTAAGATTCCCAATTAATATTCTAATTGGTTTGATTAATTTGTTAATTGAATTAACAAAAAAATAATCACTGTCGAATTCCGATTATTGGATTTTAATAAAATATCTCAATTAAAATGCAGTTAAACACTAAATTAAATGCTCAAATAATATCTTAATTGTTTTAATTAAATTTTTAATTGAATTAATAAAAAAAACACCAAGAGACTGTTGTATTCTGTTTCTTGGGTGTCCTTTTAGTAGTATTTCACAAAAAAAAATCGTAAATTCTTATGGAATATTTTTAAAGAATTTTTATTTGTTGAGTGTAAGCGTTCTTTGTAAATGCTGGCGACTTTGCGATTAAGAAAGTAATCCCTAAGCCACGTAAAACTTCTCTAGAATAGCAATAGCCGCTCAAACGGTAGGTCCCGTTTAATGAATATAAAAATGATATCGTGCACAACTCTCTGATTCGAGAGAAGTTCTCCGCCTGTTCCTTAATGGAATGTTAAGGGAAATAAGTAAGTAAGCGTCTTTCGTTTAGGTCGTTAAAAATCGAATCTATCACTCTTTTCTTTGATTGAACTGTTCCAGTTCCTCGATTAGGGACAGATGTGTTTACTTATTTACTTCCCTTAACATTCTCTGAAGAAAGAACTTTTCTCAACTCAGTTGCAGTTGCACATTGGATTTAAGCTAAGAAACAACTTAACTCACATTACTCAAAATGCCACACAACTCACAAGTCCCAAATTTCAATAGTCAGCCAAAGTCATTGCCAGCCACCAAATCATAGAAAAGTCACCGCTGAGCCACTCTACAGCACAGCAGTGTTTTTCTTTTTTCGATTGATTTTTCTTGTTGTTGTTGTTGTTTGCCAAAGCCATACGATTAACAACATCCTTATCTTGACGCCACTTTCCCTACCAATGACAACCCCTACCCCTAACCCCACACCCCAACATGACGGCTACACATGACTCCACCTTTCGCAAGACGACAAAGTACAATATTAGTCATGCCACATGTTGTACGATTATGGACGTTTGTTTGGCGGTGTTTGATGTTACCTTGGAAAAATTTCACAGCATATTTTGTTGGCAGATAGAAAAATCCAGTACAAAATAGCAACGAAAAACGGCGACAACCGCAACAACAACGTAAGCAAAAAGTTCATAAACCTTATGAGTGCAACAGCGGCAACAACCGCCAACCATCATCACCACCACCAACGGCAACAGCAACAAGTAAGAAAAGCGGCTGTGGCACTTCTTGAAGAGACGCTCGAAGAAAGGCAACAACAGCAACAAACCATTAAAGTAATGCGGTAAAACTATAATAATTTTTCCACACACACTCAAAACAAAAACAAACAAAATTACAAAGCAAAGCCTGATCTTTGAATTGTTGCCTGTTGTTGTTGTTGATTTTTCTATACTGGGGGAATTTTTCATTGGCTTGGTGGCACTTCTTGATGATGTTGCTGCTGCTTCAAAGCTTTTATTGTGATGATTGTCGGAATTTCCAGTAAATCATCGAACATTCAACTGTGCAACAACGATAACAATAACAACAACCACACCATACTCATCGTCATAGTCACCATCATCATCATCATCCCCATCAGCCGATGCCGACTCCGACAACCAAGAGCATTTTCTTTTCCACAAGACTTGTTTCGCTTGACTTGGAAAAACAGAAAAACTCGCCTGGCCTGGCCTGGCCCAGCCTGGTGGCAAGTGTTTGTAGTGAAGTGTTGGTTTGACTGTCGGTGTTGATGGGGTTTCATATGTTGCCGTTTGTTTCGTTGCCAGCTTGTTTGTTTGTGTTGTTTTTCTAAACTTTCCACCAGGCGACCATGCCGCAGTGGCAGGCGGCTCAACGCTTTACAGTCACACAC
This sequence comes from Hydrotaea cyrtoneurina, assembly GCA_958296145.1. NCBI lineage: Eukaryota > Metazoa > Arthropoda > Insecta > Diptera > Muscidae > Hydrotaea > Hydrotaea cyrtoneurina. The sequence continues at coordinate 39,152,696 of OY282512.1, read as the reverse complement.
ACACACAGGTTTCTTTCGGCGTGTATATAAACAAGTAAGTCGTTTCGAGCCCAGCCATGGCTTCTGGCTTTCTATACTTACACACCGACATACCCACACGACACACACACACACCCATGCGAGCTGTACACATTCAAGAGTGTCAAATGTTGTTATTTCCTTTGCCGTTGTTGTTTGTTTGGGTTGACTTCTTTATAGCCTTCCATCTTTCAGTCAGAAAAGTCATAAACAGTTTTTCTTATTGGGCAGCAGGGACGTTCCTTCCAGGAACGGTGGGGGGGGGGCGACAGAGCAAACGTTGTTTTTTTCAACTGAAGCAACATTTCATTTAATAAAATTCAAATAAATTCAGTTTTAGATACGATGAAGAAGGCGTAATTACTTAATTCCTTTCAAATTATAATACTGTCTTAAGTTTTTGGTATAAAGTTGATTAGAATTCGATTCTTCTTCAAATCTTTGCCTGCAAAGTTCGAATTTCAGTAAATGAGGTTCGGAAAATTCTCAGGAATTCCTCAAGGAAAATTCCAAAAGCCAAGTAATAGTTTTGTAGTTATTCGGATTCGTGCAACGACTTCTCCGACCAATGACAGCATTCCTCAAACGTTATGGCGATATCCTGTCTATGTAGCCCCTGAAATTCGACTCTTATTCCGCATGCGCCCAAATTAAAGATAATGGCAAGAATTTCTACGAGAAGCCAACTACAGTTCTCTTACTCTGTTCGATGTTTTATTAGATTATGATCAAAAGGCCATAAGTCAATCCAGGTAATTTGAAGTCATTCCTAAAGCTTATATCGGGATCCTTTCTATACACCCTCTCTAGATATATGGTCTCTGTCAATGGGAGTTACAACAATTATAGAATGTCCTTGAAAATTTCCCAGGAATATCTAATGATTTTGAGTTGTTTAAATTCATGTGGTCAATTGAAAACGACCTCCGGTCATACATCCAGATGTGTGCGATTTTTTTTGGAACGATAAACAAGATGGCTGGACGTATTGGTATTCACGGGATGACTAATGTAGAGCCTGTAATTATACCGCAAAGGTCTACAGGAACCTCACCTTGGGTGCAAGGTCCCCGACCAGTGCACCTCTGACTTCACTAGCTAATTTACTAAATGATTTTAACTTGTAAGCATGGTACTTCATCTTCCTCTCCACCAATGCTCAACCTTTTCCCAAACTCCTCCTACCACGGGTATCACAATGTGTACATTTATGGCCTCCGAGTGCACTCTCTCTGCCCAGTTGGCAACGCACCTAACCCAACATAACCTCAACTTTTTTTATTGGCAATTTTTTGTGAACGGGTAATTCTTACAGGAATTCTAGGATCCTGTCAATGTACATTTGTACATTTATGACCTCAGAGTGCCTCGCTCTCCTCAACTGGCAACTCATTCAACCTAACCCAACTTAACCTCAACTTTTTTTATTGGCAATTTTTGGTGAACGGGTAATTCTTACAGGAATTCTAGGATCCTGTCAATGTACATTTGTACATTTATGACCTCAGAGTGCCACAGCTGGCAACCCATTCAATCTAACCCAACTTAACCTAAACTTTTCTGGTTGGCAATTCTTCGCATGTGAACGGATAACTCTTAACAGAATTATAGGATCCTGTCAATTTACCTTTGGAGCTTGCTAGTGAAAACGTGGAAATTTGTTTGCTACAATAAGATCTTCCGATCTGTTTAGTCAGGAAATCTCTCTTATTGCTAACACAGTCGAAAAGAAATACTGCTCTTCTTTCAGAAGGTTTGTATTCAAGAAATGTCTGTGTTACTAAACCCATGTTGACGCTTCAAATCACCCATTCTTTGTTAAAAGCACAAAATATTTATTTATTTATTATTAATTACAATACAAAGTGAATTTATATTCCAATTTTGGGTGCACGGGTAAATATATTCATCCCGTTATGGCTCTTGCATCTTTTACTGCATCCAGATCATGCAGAGTTTCAGCAGTATTAAAGATTTCACTGCCTTCATGATGTTAATACACAGCTCCTTAATATAAGACCCACTTTCAACTGTAATAAAGGGTGTTTTTTATTGAGGTATAGAACTTCGAATTGAAATAAAACACAAGAAAATCGTTTTAATGTCCATCAATTTGGCTTTATTGGAAGGATAATTTTATGCCATTAATGTTTAAATATGATTTCGGGCATGTGGCCGCCGCGGCTGGCTCGAATAAAGCCAATTCTACAGGTCCAATTTTCAACCACTTGTTGGAACCACAACTCATCCACATTCATGCCATCCAATTCGGGAACAAAATAGTCGGTTATCATGGCTCTATACCGGTCTTCATTAACGGTAACTGACTCTCCAGCATTATTTCGGAAGAAGTATGGCCCAATGACTCCACCAGCCCATAGAGCACACCAAACAGTCAGTTTTTGTGGATGTAATGGCATAAAATGGACGGAGCTTGCGGTGAACTTCGCGAACTGAACCATTACTTTCGAAATAAATTTGCACGATTTGCAAGCGTTGTTCTTTTGTCAACCTGTTCATGCTGAAATGGCAAACCAAACTAAATATTAATCACTTGACAGCTGACAAAATGGCCGCCAGTTAAAAAAGTGATGCCAACTTAAAGTTCCCCCAATAAAAAACATATACCCCAATAAAAAACACCCTTTACATCGTAAAACCATTTTGGATATTTTTGATACTTAAAAGCTTAACAGTTTTTTCACTCACTTCACTCTTCTTCATTGACTTTAATCTTCTATGATTTGTTTTACCATCGTAGGGTTTTATTTTTAAATTATCCACGAATCGATTTTGTTGAAAAAAACTAGTGACATCTAGCGTCTGTCAACGTACTAAGTGTTCCACCAACAGGCCTAGACCTGGCTGGATGGGTTTAATTCTTAAGACATTGAACCATTTCAGACATATTCCCCTAAAAATGGTTCTATTTTAAAGACAAATTAAATTTAAATTTAATATTCTAAAATGTCCAGCCAACTTTAAATTGAAATTTAATATTCTAAAATGTCCAGCCAACTTTAATTTGAATTTAATATTCTAAAATGTCCAGCCAACTTAAAATTAAAATTTAATACTTTAAAATATCCAGACAACTTTAATTTGAATTTAATATTTCTCATTTATTTCCCTTAACATTCCATGTATGAAAAGAAACACTTACCCCATTATTATTTTTGCTCTGCCACGTCTCTGACCGCCTGATGATCATTTGATTGGGCAAAGTTTTTCCTATTTTTTTTTCTCTTACTGGTGTCGGGTTTTTCCTCTGCAATTTTTCCTTCTGACTTCAAGAGAAAGTAAAATTTGAGAATTTCAAATTGTCAGCTTCACATACAGGTACGGGTGAGTGAGTGTGTGTGTGTATAGATATAGAGGGGCACATAAACCGTAACCGGGTGCGATGAAAACAGCAACCGCTTTAGAAATAACTGGCTTGGAGGCTTATGCTGAAGACGATTATTTAGATGATGATAATAAAGATGGTGATGATGACGGCCTTTAGTAAAGTCTGCCTAGAGTTGATCATAATCATGCCAATTGGTCATCATTGTTTGTCAATGTAATGAATTTCTTTAGAGCTGTTTTTTTTTTCTCTTGCAAACGAAATTATCTGCAAATCGTTGGAATATAAATGAAATAACATTCATAACTTATTTTTTTTTTTTCTGTCATAGACATTTACCAGACCATAATATGAAATGTTATTGGTTAGTTTGCCGTTCGGTATTGTTTTCGATACGAGTTTATGGCAACGCTATTTATGTGGACTATTGAGGTAGCTTCATCTTTTTCTCCTTCTCTTCGTGGTCGTCCATTATAAACAGGCTAACGGATGTAGGTTTTGTATCGTTTTTTTGTTTTTGTTTGTGAATTCATAAATTTACCAGTGTTCAGGTATTTGTTGAAAATTGATGGGATTTCTTCTTACGTTTTGAAAGTTTTCATGTTTTCTTGAGTTTCTTCGGCTGCTCCTCAATGCGAACGAGTTGTAGTAAGATCATCAACAGCTTAGGGGTTTAGTGGGACTTTAGAAGGATTCGTTGGTTATGGAACTGTAACACTGTTCGGATATGTGAAACAAATATTTAAGAAAAAATTCAGTAAATATATGAAAAATTTTTAAAAAAGAAGTCAACATTCATAATATTTATCAGATTTCCACAGTCAGAAGTCAGAAGCCACATTTCCTTCAATGCAATCTATGGAATTGAATTTACGTGATGTTTGACATTCTGAGGTGTAAACAAATTAAATGTCTACAGTTAAAACTAGGAATCGGACTCTCAAGCTAGAGATTAATACCAGTTTCGAATTTAGTATAAATCTTCAACCTATTCAGACTCTGATTTCTCTAAGAGCACATCAGATTTTTTAACAAATTTTGTAGACATTTCTATATTTTAGAAATATGTAAATCCTTTTTGTCTTCTCACCCTTTAAGCCATATCCTTTAATTATTAGGTATTTATACGACACCGATTGGTCTCTCAAATGAATAGTGTTATGCCTTAGCCTTCAGAGACAAACACTGAAATCCTAAAGTTCAAGCAACAACATTTAGTCTGTGAGAATTCCGAAAAAGAAAAATTTAAAAACATTGTACTTTTGGCGACCTCTATATGTCAGAACACAGCGTAATGCCTTAGGCATGGCATACACATTGAAACGGGATCAGAGACTAAGATATAAACCGTACTAAGCCTAAGATATAAGCATAACTTCGTGTCAAAAAAAAATTGGGAAAAAAGGAAAGGAAATTTGGAAAACATTTTCAATATGACTTTTAGCGACCTCTATATGTCATGACATGTCAGTGTTAAGGTTCAGGCCATGCATACACAAAGTGATCAGAGAAAAGTCCCTCGACCATAAAGGCTAAAGATGAAAAAAAATATGGAACAAATGAAAAATGTAGAATACATTTTCCATAGAACTTTAGACGCCTCTTTATTTAGGAATTTGAGGGGGGTTACTTGTGGTGCCATCTACATATGAAATGTGTAACCTGGAAATACCCTAGAGAACCCGAATATCGTGGCAGTGTATAATCAAAAACTTATATTACATCTATTTGTTTATAGTTTAATCATAAAAATTATGTACAAATAATAATAATTTGCCATTGCATTCCTCTATTGTTCTCAATCATTCCACACAAAGCTGAAACAAGTTTAAATCAATTCAGAATGGCACAGAGAGTCCTATCACATTCCTGTCTATTAAGAAAATTTAAGGGCACGAACCAATGAAATGTTTACTTATTTAAAAGTTCCTTTAAGAGAGGATACAAGTCAATGACATTTTGACTTACTTTAAAGGTCCCCATCATCTTAAAATGCAATTTTTAGAAATGCTACTATTTTTTTTTTTTTGCAAAATCTTTGGCTTACGAAATATATTTTATATGTAAATTTGTAGATCACTTCATTCTGAAACGCCTTTGCCTACTTTAAGGGCTTATTGGAGAACGGACAAAATGTCCGATTTTCCGTTGTCGAATCTGTTGGCGTGATTTTATTGCAAAGCTCGTTAATATCGGCCAGGTTTTCCCTTTGTTACTTGACAGAATGATATATTGGATATATTTGCTTTCTGTCGTTCCTTCTCTCATTGTACTGCTTCCTTCTTTTGGGGCTAATTTGAGAGCGGGTGAAATGTCTGATCTTTCGTTCTCGAAGTCCACATACATAATTGAAATGATATTTCTACAACATTCCATTAAGGAGTCTGCTTTGAGAACAATTTCCATCTATTCCTGGGGAGCTGGGGGTGCGATATAATTCTTAAGGCTCGGAACGGCCGTCCTCTGGTCTGGTCATGCTTTCAGTTGGCATGGAATACAAGAAGAAGGAACCAAAAAACACACCAGAAAAGCAAACATGACACATGAAGAAGAAAGGAATGCATTTGATTTTCTTCTCTTGGTGGAGAACTAAAGAATCCATTTTATTTTCTTCAGTTGGTGGAGAACTAAAGAATCCATTTTATTTTCTTCTGTTGGTGGAGAAGAAAGGAATGCATTTGATTTTCTTCTGTTGGTGGAGAACTAAAGAATCAATTTTATTTTCTTCAGTTGGTGGAGAACTAAAGAATCCATTTTATTTTCTTCTGTTGGTGTATTCTCTTAAATGAATGACCCTCTTCGAATGGCTAATGATTATTGTAGCGAAGTTTTATATGACTTTACAGATCAATATCGATCTTCTAGAATCGGCGGCATTGATCAGTCAAAGTCTGATATTTTTTAGCATTTCCATTGAATGTAGCATTGAAACTGATCGGTTGTTCATGTTAAACAAAAATTAACCCAACGTATTACAATTTTCGTTTTGAGTAAGACAATCGTTTGGAATTAGACTAACGTTCTAGCACTTTGTAAAAATTCTCATAAACATTATAAATTTCTAGCAACTTTTCGTTTTAAAAATAAAGTAACGACTAATTTTCTTTCATTCTCCAAGATGTTGTCTTCTTTTTGGGCCCCCTAAGATTGATGAGTGCTCATTTCTATCTTAATTTGATCGATGTTCATGAATTGTTAATCCGTTTGTAAACGTTGGCTAATTGTAATCGCCACCTCAAAAAGACTTAAGAAAATATCCTCCGGTGACGATTTATGGAACACACACACGAGCAAGGCCGATAAATATTCCTAGCTGACAGTTGCTGTGACTTCTGTTACAGAAAAAAAGAAATGGCTTTTGACAATTCTAAGTTATGCAAATTGCCACATATTTAAATAAAGAATGACTTGAGGCCTTAGATAAGTTAACGACATTTTGTAAGAACACATAAATTGACGACAGTTTGTAAGAAAATAAAACCGAAATCAAAGATTTAGTAAACTACCAACTGTACAGCTTTCAGTATCAACTGGCCAGGTGTCTGATCTAAAAATGGAGGACGATAACAACAGATTTGCTGACAATCTGTAATTTCTTGTTGTTTAAATTGTTAATCTGCCAATTGAGTCATATTGTGATGAGACCAGTCTAACTGATAAAAAAAAACCATAGTCAACCAAGTTTCTTAATCTAAAAAAAAAAACAATATGCAAATTCTCATCAAAGAATAACTGGAGCATTCTATCGATTTGTATTTTTTTTTTTTATTTTATTACAATACAAAAGTAAATTCATATTTTAATTTTGGGTCCAGATCAGTCTAACTGATAAAAAAAACAACCATAGTGAACCAAGTTTCTTTATCTAAAAAAAAAAATAAGCAAATTCTCATCAAAGAATAAGTGGAGCATACTATACATACTTTTTGTATTTTTTCTTTCTTATTTAATTACAATACATATATTAATTTTGGGTCCAAGGATAAACCTTGCGACAGACCAAAGCCTCTGGTGGAATTGGAACCCACAACCCCCACGCTGATAGGCAAGCACGCTACCAACTTGCCTACATTTTTCATCCACTATCGATTTCCATCCACTGCAAAGTTTTCTCGCATCAAAACTGCTGAAACATTTCATGGCATCTAAGAGGAATTCATGGAAGACACAACTTCACAGTCTGCGATTAATCTCTCCCAAAACTCCCAGCATTCAGTTGAAAACTCCTTCCTTTTTTTTTGTTGTTTTATTTCCCAACATTCCATTAGAATGCCATCTCAGAATATTTTGAATGTACTTCAGTGTCTGCATGACTACTTTCTCTTGCCATGCACACGACAATTTCGTTAAACAACGGCAAGCCCTCCCATCTCTCAGAATCGAACAAACAAACATCATCGACACAAACCTGTCCGTTTGGATTCTTAACGTTCTAATGGAACACATATACACTCGGAAAAAAAAATAAAGTCTTTTGTTTTTTTGATTGGCATTTCTAATATCCAATTAACCTCATTTTCGTTCTTTTACATTTCGTTGCGTTCAACGAAAAAGTCGTCGTCTGAAACAGAAAAGAAAAAGAATCATTTTCATTAATAAGCAGAAAATCCACAGAAAATCAAACAACCAAAAATTTTTATAAAACAAACACACCTTTTTACAACAACAAACAATGCAATACAAAGACTCACTTTTTCTTTAACAAAAAAAAATGAAGTCCAAGACGAAGAAAAGTCTTATCTGTAAGCATGCATCGGGTCTCCTCACATGCTGGCCAAGATTTCCGTTGGCATGGAACACAAGAAGAAAGAACCAAAAAAAAAAAAAAGAAAGAAAGAAAAAAATCACCAGAAAAGCAAACATAACACACGGAGAAGAAAAGAATGCATTTTATTTTATCTACTGTTGTTGGGTTCTCTTAAATGATTGACCCACTTTAGGAATTCTCACGAGACTACAACAAATGAACATAGCATGGCTAACACCAACCAACCAACCAGCCAGCCAACAGCAACAAAAACATCACACAAGTTAAGACCCACGCTAAATTATTAACACTTTTTGTCGTGGCTGTTGTTACTAATGGTGGAGGTGGTTGGTGAGTTGGAGAAGAACACAAACCCCCCCACCCCCCACCACACTTCCATAACACAAAACAAGACTCAATTACGAAAGTATCTCGAATAGTGGCCAACTGTTGGTGTTTCATTTGATCATTTGTATGAAAGTAAATGCGTGCCTTAATCAGATTCTTAAAAGTTGTGGCAAAAAGTCGAGGGTGTTATGATGAGTATGGGCTTCCACTGCAGCTGTAAAGGAAAAACTCTAATCCTGGTAACCATGAACAACAAGTGTGTCTTATTTTTGAACAAGGTCTTTCCACCGTACACAATTCATTTCAATTGAAATATTTTTCGTCCCGTCACAGAGTCTCCGCCAGTTAACCACTTACAGCCTCGACAGAATCCATCGCCATTGTTAAGGTTTCGATAGTTGGCGATTGAACAGCTGATTTGTGTATTTATTATTTATCGGAAATATCGAGAGAGCCCCTCTGCAAAAGATTTTGACAGAAAATCGATTACAGTTTATATGGAAATTAACAGCCCAAGTCCGTTTTATTTCAAGAAACTAATAGATCTATTCCAGCTGTCAAAACGTAGTCGTTGGTCAGATAGCTTTGCCATACAAATCAGAATTATTATATTTTCCTAATTAGAGGACGTGTTAAAAAAATGTCTGGTATTCTCACTGAACATAAAAACCACATTTCCTAAATAATGCGAAGGCCCCAGCAGCCAGTCCTTTTTTTTACTATTTATTGCAAAATTATATTTGCAATAAATAAAGACTGGCAGAGACGAATCGTATTCCATTTAGATAAGAAATGGATGAGATTTTTTTATATTTATTTATTTATGAATGACAAAGTAAATTTATATTCTAAACCCATGAGAAACCGGGTGACACAGATCATATGGCTGAATTTTTGCAGCGACAGACCAAAGCTTCTGGTGGGAATCGATCCCACAACCCCCACGCTGATAGGCAAGCACCCTACCAACTCGCCTATTTTTTTATATAAAAAAAAAACTATGTCAAAAACTACTGATATTCTGAATCTTAAAAGGCCCCTAACAACAGTAGCTACTTTCCTGTTCGCATCAGACCATCCTCGTACGGAAAATGATCTGTTAACACAACATAAACGAAATCAAATGAATCAGTCAAGAACGTGAATTGTTTTCTTAACGAACCAACAACGTCACGCATTTGGACTTTATTTAATGGATGGAATGATAAGCACCAACAAGAAGACGAGAGAAGAACAGCGTTCTTAACGTTCTCATACGTGCACAGCAAAGGAAAACAAAAACGGAAGCTTGAAAACGCTTGTAACCGATTCATACTTACACTCACGAGATCTCAAGCATAAGCAGACAATAGAATTTATAATGAAGAAGACGAAGAAGAACATGGTGTCTGGCCTGTCTTGTTTGCATTACAACAACAGACAGACATACAGACAGACACACTGGCCATTGATGATGACGATGTTTGGTTGAGTCGGCGTTCGTCGGTCTGTCGCTTGGACGATTCTGTTGTGGCTGATTTAGAATTTACGTTTTCATTTGAAAATATGGGTCAAAAGAGAAACTAACGGTAACTGACGTATAACAACATTTAAAGATCTCATGCACACACAAACACTCACACACACGCACTCGCCACATCTTGTTTGGCTTAAAGAAGCAGAAGTTATGAGATGGCGTGCAAGAGTGTGTGCGGGAGAAGGAGGCAGCGAAAGAGGTGGCAAACCGGGTAGATGCTTTAAAAGAAACTGAATGTTTTGCGTTCACGATGGTCTGTCTTTCTTTTACGTTTTGTCTGTCTTCGTCTACGCCTGCCTGGTGACTTAGACTTCACCCCAAGCCCCGGCCGATGACTGCTGCTGCCAACCTCAGCTGCTTAGAGATGAAAGAAAGGTTTTAACTTGAATCAAAGCGGCAGATGAGGACATCTCATAGTAACTCTGCCAGAGTAGTGGAGCCAGGAACCAGGGGGGGATTGAATAAGTGGTTACAGAAAGAAAGAAAAAAAGAAGAAGTGAATGGGTTTTCTGCCCGAGTGTGTGTGTGCGAAGAAGGAGAAGTTAATACCAGAAACATGACTTGAAAGAAGATATTTTTTTTCGTTTTGTTTTTTTCTGCTGCTGCCATACCAATGAAACGAAACGGAATGAAAAGAAGTTTTGTTTCTCTTTTGCCATAAATTTTAATTGCTTTGAAATGTTGTACCAGCCGTAAACTTTGAGACTGGTAAAGAAAAAAAAGAAAAGGAATAAACCAGAAACTCAACAACAATCGTCAAGACTTGTCGAAAAGAAAGTGAAATTTTTTCCATTGGATGTGTATCTGCCAGCCAGCAGCAGCAGCAGTAACAGATACCATCGGCAACGGCTAAAACACACACATGCTTCATATGCGTAAATATCGCCCGTTTACACTTATGTTCAAAAGTATGCATACAAACATACGTGTGTACTATTTTTTTCTTTTCTTTCTAAAATTTGTAATGGTCATATGGAAATTAAAAAATCTGGCTGTGTGTGTGAAGAGTGTTGTTTTTATAGATTTTTGTTGTTGTTGTGTGTGTGTGTGTCTGTGTCTTCTTATTCGTGTTATTATGTATTCATGTGGGTTTTGGTTTATTCCGCTTGAAATTAAATTGATGGTCGTTTTTTGTGTGTTGTTGTCGCTGAATTTGTAACGTACAATTATTCAAACGCTTGTTTTCTTCTTCTTCTTCTACTACTACTTACGAAACCATCTTTTATCTTCGAAAACAACCAAAAAAAAATCATCATAGTGTGTCGATTGAAACGACGAATATTTCCATTTGAATTGCATAACTTTAGATGAAAGTAGATTAGTTTAAGTATTTACTCGTCGATGAAATTCAAAGGCGGCGTGTAAGTCCTTTGACCGTGTAAGGGATCAGGATGGACAAAAGGAATAACTGTCGATGGAAAATGTAAACATTAGCCGCATACTATTGTCCCACTTTGTTTCTTTGTAAATTTCGCAAGATATGAACCCGAACAAGCTTTATGTCGTCTTTGGGTAAAGGTCGATTCTTATGTCTAAAACGTTTGCTCGTTTGATATGTTGAGATGGTTATTTTTCCGTTTGTGTCAGCCATTCACAATAGTGCTCAGAGTGAGAGAGAGGATACAAAATCGATGACTCGGGCAAAATAAATCGATAAAAACATCTGTTTGCTGTATTAATTGGTAATTTTAGAACAGTTGCCATATGAAGTCAGTGCACTGAATAAGAGATTAAACACAATAGGCGCTTTAGCGACTCTAGTACCGATGCCGGCGACTCAGCTTTGTTTCGCTTCATATAATAATGCAATGCAATTTTAGATCATTCTTTAAAACAACGAATAGGAGTTATATCAATAAAATTACTGTTTAAATATCCAAATACTGTTTAAATACCCTCTTGGAGATGTTCAGCAAACGACTTGGGCTGTCTGCCTTCTATGTGGTCTTTGCAGAGTTCGGAAGTATACTCCAGATTTCAGTAATACACATGACACCATTCGACAGTTGTACAAAGGAGATCAGAGATAATACTGGTTTTATGCGGACAATATACACATATGCCCCCTTTTGGCAATACTTAGCAGGCGACTTAAGGCGCCTGTGTATTAAATGGTCTTTTATATAGAGGACAGACAATCCAAGTAGTTGATGAATATTTCCAAGAGAGGGCGTATGTTTATTATTTATTTATATTTTTTTTCGGAAAAATCTTAACTTTTTTATGAATCTTTTTTATAATTTTCTTTATGTATTGTTGATCTATAGTCTTTATGCAGTTCTGTTTTTATTTGTCGAGTTTCAGATCGTTGAGTGTTTCTATTTCTTTGCAAAAATAGAAATTTTAAAAAGAGGCTTCATAATATCTATGAACAATTTCATTGGATTAATGAAATATTTCGAAAATTTCATGCGATTCATAGATATTACGACTAACACTTAATGAATAATGAGTGTCATTTAATTGTGCCATAATTGTGATATTATCTTAACCCTGCAAGTGCATACTTATTTTTCTGCGTATTAGTTTTATATGAACATGCGTCGTCGAGTCGACGAAGAATGACCTTCCAAGGACAATCTGTATGAATCAACCATAAGTGAGACATTTGTTCCGAGATTGTATAAATATTTGAGAACTGATTAAACCTGAGTTAAATCAAATATATATGAAAGACGAGTCAATCTCCTGGTGACAAATAAATCTCAGAGTCTACATTTTAAAAAAAAAAATGTTTTTTTTTCTTTTTTTGGTTTGTTGTATTTTGCTCAAATTTCTTTGAACTGTGACAGACCACAATGGCGATGGTTACAATGAACTCTAAATTCATAAAGTATCGCGAAATCAAAACGAAACAAATTGCAGCAATAATCATAGCCATGATAATGATAGTAGCAAGCAGGCAGGCAGGCAGGCAGACACATAGTCAAAGATTGAATGTTACTGCTGCTACTGCAGTTTTTGTTGTTGTTGCTGTTGATTAGCAACATCATCCGCTACAGCAGCTACATAATGATCATTAATTACAACAGCAAATTAAGACCAAGACGGCCTTTAGCCAAACACCATGAGAAGAAAGACTCAAACTCGAACTTAAAAAGCCACCACACACACACACTGAGTGTCTGAATGTAAGACTAGCGTACAAAATTTCTGTTTCTGTTTCGAAAACAAAAACATATAAGTTTTTTCAAAAAAAAAAAACAAACAACAACACAACAGAAATGTTAAAAATGTACATACGTATGTACGTCTGTCCGTCCGTCCGTCTGTCGGTAAGACAACAACTTTTACCAAGAAATTATATTTTTACCACGGCGATATAACGAAAGAAAACAAATCTGAATGCATACTATATATGCGATCGTATATATAGTATAGTATAGTATAGTATAGTATGGTGGATTTGTATGTACATCAGCAGAAGCCCGTTTATGCACAGACCGACATACCGACGTCTGTATGTATTTACTCGTACTAGGTACATAACTCCTTAGCTCGTAATGTGAAGAATTCATTAGCAACCACACGGTAACCGAAAAAAAAAAACAACAACAACAATAGCCACATTGAAACTTAAAAGATTTCACTTTCGCTCATGACGTTGCTGTTTGTTAAGACCATCGCCGAGCCGCGCGCGCGTATTCAACGAATCGTCGCTGAAATTGGTTTCTTTTCTATATTTCACTGCGGCTGTACGACGTTCGGTGTATGAGAAGCGCAGGCGCGCGAACGAGCATTTCCCCAATGTGTGTGTGTATGAAATATTTTTCTGGTTTTCTTGACGTCCGCCCCGCGACCCTGCCAAAATTTCTTCTATATGTAGAAACAAACACGTCCATAATACTACCAACTTGTACAAGACAACCTCATCAACCCACCTTGGTGGCAACAACACCCAATAGGTGGACGGATGCTCGCATGAGACCAGAAGAAGATGACGATGGCGATGAAATTGAAGTGTTGTGTGTTACCCGTCTTAAGCTTTACTTGATCATCATCATCAGCATCTGAAACGGCCACCACATCCCCAACAGCACTTGAGATTTCTTTTGGTTGTTGGCTGTCTTCCACATCTGTCATGTTGGCTTGTATGTGAATGTGTTCGCATGATTATTATACACATACATACATGGTTGTGACAATGATGAGTCGGGTGAATGTTTCACACACTCACCGAAACTCGAAGAAAAGAAAACAAATAACATATTTTTACTTTTAAATTGCACCAAAAAAAAAAAAACAAGAAAACTATTTAAACCTTTTGCAATACCGGATCTGAAACACACAAAATAATAACGGAAACAACGATAGCCCATTGAGACATTGGCCAAAATGGTTTAGTGAATGCTTCTGTAGAGCCGAGGGAGAAGGGCCAATAAATGTCTTTCATTTCACCAAGTCATCGGCATTTGTCACTTCAATGACTACAGGTGTTATATGAGATGGTATAGACATAACCGCAATTTATATTTAGATTCTTCAGATTATGGTTTTAAAGAAGACAATTCATTTAAAATATTTTAACACCCACAACATGATTTCGCCGATGCTGCGATTATTATTCTCCAAATCGCCAAACCTTATTTAACAAATGACCCCGATTTCACTAAACAATATTTGTTCAATTATGTTTAGTTTAATCCTACGTAAAGTAAAGTAACGCCAGTGGAACACAAAATGTTTTACAAAAAAAAAAAACTAAAAAAATTCGAATGGGAATTTTTTTAAGTCAACTATTTAAAGGAAGAAATCTAGACGTATGGGACGATCATGACTAATGTAAAATAAAGTACATATGCCAGTATTAATTTCAATAGTGACTTGAAGTCACTGTACGGTGCGAAAAGGTTTAAGAGAATGTCGGTACTCGAATGTGGGCTAATATGATGAGGGGTTTTTCACGACGGTGACTTTCCCACCAATAAGTAAGACCTTGCTTTTTAAACTAGCTCAAGGAAATCATTTAGAGACATATTACCAAGTTCGAAAACCTCAACCCACTCACACTTTCATGCTAATACACAGACATTTGTTGCTACTAGCAGGCCGCCTGGCAACTACGATTCCTTGTCAGTGAAATTTTGACACTTGCAGCAATAAAATGTCAATAACAGTTGGTGACAGTTCTTGGGCTAATTTTATTGTGTAATTGTTTTGTTTTATTGAAAAACTTTCAATTTGATTCATTATTGTAAATAAAAAAGTCATCGCAGGTATTTAAAGTAAAAAAAGAAAACAAATGTTTCATGTATTTAGGCAAACTAATGAAAATCCATATTTTCCCGCCAAATATCTGACAACTTGTGGTACATGGCAACATTGTATTCTGCGGGGATGCTTTTAACGAACAGCAATTGTTGCCACAAGGTTTTCTTCTGACGACATTTTTCAAATGAACCTTTACTTGCACATGTGACACCTCAAGCTAGTTGCAGCGGATTTTCCAATGTCTATATGTATATATTCGAGTTGCATGACATTAATTGTACATGTTATTATTGTAATTCTTTTTCTATGGACTTTTGAGAGAAAACACCCTTGTGTGCGCCTGAACACTGTGACAAAATGAGAACCTGAATTATCTTACATATTAAATGTCCTTGACAGAATATTTCCATTAACAGTTGATGGTAGAATATTCACAATAACAAAAGAAGCTCAATGAAAATACAGTCCTGTATTCCTCAGCGTCTCTGTTTATTGTGAATGTCAGCATCAAATTAAAGAAATTAGAACTAAAAATGTAATTCAACAATTAGTTCATTTTACATCTAAGTTAAATTATTCAAAGTCAATGACAAAACCATTTCATCAATAGCAGAGAGCAGAAATCTTTGCAATTCAAATAGCTACAGTGATGATTCAACCCAATGGAATAACTTTGAGAAAGTACATTGCTATTTTCGACAATATTTAATTAGCTCACATATTCCCCGGAAATCGAAATTAATCAAACCCGCACAAAGTGGTTTCTACTTGTCAAATGTCAAAGAAAAAGGGCTTCAAAAGTGACAGCTACCGAATTACCGGGTGATTCACAATAACACCTCTTGTTGGAATACCCTTTAGAAAGTGATTTTGAAGGAAATGAATCAGCTGATGAGTTGCCACTACTTGGATGTATATCAGGAAACACTTGATAAACTATAGTCCAACACAATGTTGTTCAATGCTAGACACAATAAGATTCCTAACGATAAAATGGTATATTCTGCAAAATAAAACTTTGAAATAAACTTTCTAAAAATCCGGTCTTCCTTTGGGGCTTAGCGATATTACTCCTATCGAATAACGGATACAGCTTTTTAGTGTAGTTTGTCATGCGGCCGGAAATTGTGCTGTCCAACACTTCTCCCCTGGAAAAATAACTGGCATACAGCTACATAAAGCTAGAAAGGAAAAACCATTCATTCTTAGGGTATTTTGTTTTACTGTCCAATGGGAAAATAAACAACAGAGTACCACAGATATAGCTTTAGTCATATATGTAGGTAGTTTTCCAACAGAGTTGAGATATGTTTTTTTTCACTAATTCGGCACTTGTATCGTAAAAACTAATTGGTCCCTTTCCTCAGTGTCACGCATACTGTCACCTTAAGTAATAACCGAATTATATCAATTTCAGTTTGACAATACTTTCACCGTTCAACAATTGTATCCACCTCATCTAAAGCGTTTAATTTTACAATACACGGTATATTTCATTAAACTTTCCTTCGCATACCGTTAACATGTTTAATTTGCTATGTTCTCGCACCAACATCGATCTTCCGTGTTCAACAATTCACAGTAGGCAAGTGCTACCCATACAAAAGCTAAAGATTCTGGAAAATTAACGAAACATCAAGATGGAACTTTGGGTTTGTCAGTAACACATCAGAATTATCGATTTATTATCGATATTACTGAAGTGTTTCATTAAACTCTACAATTCAAATCCGCTATAATTGAAATCTTATCCAACGAAATTCATCAAACTCTACAATTCAAATCCGTTATGTTTTAAATCTTACCTAACCGAGTTTTTTCCCCTCAAAAACACATGATTTATTTTAAATGCAGAGATCTCACATAATTTATTTCAAATATAAAATAATTTATGATTTTTGTTGTTAATTTTATTTTAGTTTTATATTAATTCGACGTTTTCTTTTTGTTTTCTTTACAGGGGAGGCTGAAAAAGTTAAATCCTTGATCAGATTAAGAGCCGAGCTCTCACCATTGTTCACAGGCAAACGCAATGCCTCCAAATATGCATGGGCGTAAGTATAGAAGGGCCCACACATGGTCGACACATCTCGGGTCTATTAGATTACAATCGTTTTTTTTTCTTATAACGTAAAAACGTATAAACATAGCTCTTGTTGAAAACAACGTAATTTAGTTTCCATTCTCGGAAATCTTCTGCAAAAGTTTCTCAGGCAATCGGTGAAAAATTACAGACGATTATCGGAAATTTTTATTGAGAATATCGGGGAAATTTGTTGTTAGCAATTCATAATGATCCACATTCGCATCATCTCAACTGTCAACTCAACCATTTCACACATAACTTCTTGTATGTTCATTTCATGTAAACGCTGTCATTTGTCTACCCAGGGTCGTGGAACGCGAGTTAAATGTCCCCTTGCCCCTCTCCAAAATAATCAAGAAATGGAACAATCTCCTACAGGAATACAAGGTCAGTTGTTTGACACTACCACACTCTTAGCATAAACATTCCAACTAATTAGATGGTTTTCTATTTTTTTTTTTTTTTTCGTTTCATTTCATTGCGTTTCAAAGGCCATTAAAATGTCCGAAGAGCCCAAACGCCGCGAATGGCCTTTCTTCACACTCATGGATGTATATTTCAGTGATCAGGTCAACGATCCATCGTTGCGTCTCTTCTCATCCACAAAAACTCTCAAGGAGACCATCGATGACAGCGTCTTCGAGGATGATCCGATTATAGCGTCGGCCATTGCCGCCGCCACTTCGGGTGCCTACATGAACATCGATGAGCTGATTCGCCGCCAGAAGGAAAGGGCGGCCAATGAGAAGAAATTCGCCGCCATGAGCGATTATAAATATGACATCAAGCCGATGTTGACGAACAACAAGTTCAACAGCAGCGAAGCTATAAAGCTCTCCAAGAGTGTCGATGACTTGAGCATGCAACAATACAAAATTAAAGATGAACTCCTTAGGCAGCGGGAGCTAGAGGCCCAGGAGAATTTGGCCAAATTGAAGCAGCAAGCACGTCAGCATCATCAGCAGCAGCAGCAGCAGCAACAAGCCGCTGCCCAACAGCAGGCCGCTCAGCAACAACGCTTTATGCAACAGCATCAGCAAGCGGCCGCAGCAGCAGCTGCCCAACAACAAGCCGCACAACAACACCATGGCCACTTGATGCCACAGGCTACTCCGACCCCACCGCCGCCATCAACACCGACAAGTTTGCATGCGGCCTTGCAACAACAACAACAGAATATATTGCATCATCATCAACAACAGCAGCAGCAGCAACAACAACAACAGCAGCAGCATCAACAACAACAGCAGCAGCACCAGCAACAACAATTGCAACAGGAGCAACAACGTCGTCGCGAGCATCAAATGCACCATTCACCCCATTCGACACCACAGACATCACCCACACAACACCACCTCCAACATCAGCACCGTCAACCCTCACCACCCACACCGACACCCACTCCATCCAATCCGACCACCGCCCAGCAAATCCACTTGCAGACGGCCCAACATCAGGCGGCCCAGCAGCATTTGCACCATCAGCAGAAACACTCACAACAGTCCTTTACCGATCCCAATACGATCGATCAGTACCTGCTGTCATGGAACAATTTCCATGGCAATATGTGTCGTGGCTTCCACACTTTGCAAAAGGATGAGAAAATGGTGGATGTGACCATAGCGGCCGGCGGTAAAATTTTCAAGGCTCACAAATTGGTAAGTGTTTGCCCGGCGAAAAAAAAATATAGATTAGCTTGGCGATGGGATGCTAATATTGTGTGTTTCAGGTTTTATCGGTTTGTAGTCCCTATTTCCAACAAATCTTCCTGGAGAATCCCTCCAGTCATCCCATACTCCTGATGGCCGATGTTGAAGCCAGCCATATGGCCGGTTTATTGGATTTCATGTACAGCGGACAGGTAAGTTTTGTAGGAAGATCGACCGTTTTCCAAATGTCTGTTTAAATATAACCTAGATCTTATGTCAACTGCCCTCAAAAGGCGTCGTTTGTCATCGCTTCCATGTAATTATCACTGGAATTGATTGTAGAACAAGACCCTCTGAGAATCTGTTCTAGAACCAGTTCCTTTTTTTTTGTTCTACGGAAGAGCTGAAACTGCTGATGAAACAAGATCTCCCGTCTGTCATGTCGAAATGATTACCATTGATTTAATGTCTAACTGTTTCCTCACGCTTTCTTTCCTCCAGGTCAATGTGAAATATGAAGATTTACCCGTTTTCCTAAAGGTTGCGGAAGCTATGAAAATTAAAGGTTTACACACTGAGGTCAGTAAAGCACAACACTTGCGATTCCATTGCCCCAGTCATAAACTGAACAATCCGTTTCATTTTCCATTTTGTTTCTTTGCCCAACCAGAAAAACATGGACGATGACAACAAGGACAGCAACTCTGCACTCGATAACGAATCCACCGAATGTCACTTTGAACGCGGTACCCACAGTGTCAACATTACCGGACAAGGCTACGAACCCAGAAAATCTCTACACGATGTCCATGCAATGAACGGTGTTGCCACCCTAAACAACGGCAGCAACTCGCCCATACCCCAACAGACATTCTCCAGCTTCCGTGATCACATCAAATCCAAGGCGTCCCTGGCAGAGACATTTATAAAGAATATCAGTCGCAACAACAACAACAACACCAGTACCACCAACTACAATCACGTGCCGACAAATAGCAACAGCGTGGGTGAGGCCACCCCGAAACCGGACAGCTTCAATATTTTACAGGCGAACAGCAAGAAACTGATGGACTCGGCACGCAAACAGCACAAGTATTTGGCCAAACGCAAGATTCTCATGCACTACAGCGATGAGCTGAATGAGAAACGCCTAAAGGAATACGAACGCTATGGAATGGAACACGACACCAACAACAATCCGGACATACAGATGACGGAACCAGTGCCACAATCGCATAACAATTTCAAAATACGTCTAATGGAGAACCACTTGAAGGCCAATCAGGAACAGCAGCAGAAGCAACAACTCGAACAGAATAACAGCGCCGCCAACCATCAACCAGCCGAGGGCGCCGACGAAGAGGAAGCTCTGAACTTGGTGCAAAACAATACCCATGATTACCACAAGAGCAACGATACGAACCGGACCAGCGAGTCGAGTGATACTGCGCTGGAAACGGAACACTTGGACGTCGATCAGACGTCAGAATCGGATGTGGCCAGCACCACGAATGTGGAGGTCGGCGCCCAGATGCGCGACGAGGATGACATTAACAACAACAATACGACAAAGCAGGAAATCGTTGAGATCGACGACAACAACAACAGCAATCTGAAGAATATCGCTCTGATTAATGCCATCAATCGCAATGTGGAGCACAGCAAGAAACACGACTACCAGCGGCACACCACCACGGGCGGCGGAACCGATGGCCACACGGACCAGCCGCCCTCGTTAGCGCACGCCGAATCGCAGCATGCCCACCATCACGAGAGCGAAGACGACAATAATAACAACGATCGCAACAACAACAATCATCTGCAAATGGACTTGAGTACGGTAAAGAGCATAGCGACCGCCGAGATCTTGTGCGGCCTCAAGAGCAAAGTGTTCAAAATGGAAGCAATCGATGCGAGCGACACATCGCCAACGGCTGCCCAAATGGAGCGACAACAAGCAACACGCACGCTGAGTGAGATCAAGAACGCCGATTGAGCCGGATTGTGGTCAAGAGAGCGCTCGCCGCATTGGAGCTGAGGAAAAGAGAAACGTTTGTTCGGCTGTGATCCGAAGGCGCATTCGCTAGGATCGATGACGCGACAGACGTGACTTTGTTTATTTTGTGCATTTGTTTTTTTTTTATTATTATTGATTTTTAATGAAAACTTTTTTTTATTATTATTATTTTATTACCTAAATAATCGTAGTTATTTATTTTTATATTTAAACTCTAGTTGTACAACCTGAATTAGTTTTAGAGCAAAACAAAAAACAAAAAAAAGACACACACACACAACAACAAATTATTGCAAGTTTGAAAGAAGAAAAAAACTTAAGAATTTTGAACAAAATCGAAACAAATATGATCTTTTAATTTAAACGAGAACAACAACAAAAACTCAAAAAAAAAAACAACAAAAAAAACAACCAACCAACAACAAAATATTCAGAATTATTATTATATTTTATCTACTATTTATTCATTTTTTTATTCTTTCGTTTTTAATTAAATACCGCTGCATCATCAACTTGCCAGCTCTCATTGTTATTTCGAATCAAGGCATACTACCATACCATCCCTACATACATACATACATATGTTTCACTTTCGTTCCGGTCCACGCCCATTCTATATGCATATATCTCGATTTGTCCCACACACCATCGATCCATTCACAATAAACGTTTCATAGCGGTCGCATTGCATGAGTCTCACGTCGATATTAACGTGGGCATACTTTTCTTTTCACACGAATATTATATTATCATTCTATCTCTGTCTCTCTCTCTATCTACCTACATATTTATTATTCTATATTAGTTTTGTAATTCATTAATGTTAATATTATTCAGAAAGATGGCGAAGAAGAAGAAAATCATTCAAATTGTATCCTCAAGCTAGAAAATCCTTGAAGCGATTTTTGTTTTTAGAATTATTCTCCCTCTTTGGTAATAAATAATAGAAAACAATTTATTTAAGAACTCTTTCTGGATTTTTGTAAAAATCTTTGTATTTTTGATTTTGTATTGAAAAATGATATCATTTTATGTAATTTCTTTTTCTGCGGATTTACTCTTTTCTTTTCAATAAAAATAAAGAAATCTTTAATTTAATTTTGATAATTAATCTGTTTCTATTTATTCATATTGAAATGCACACTGAGGGTGTTCCCTGATTGTGGTGCCCTGTACTTACTTTTTTTTTGTTGGACTCACACTCAGGGGATTCCCCCTATACATGTGTTAACAATCGGAAAGAGGGGTATTGGAGGTAGGAAAGACGGAGTAGTATTTGTTGATGTTTGCCAGGAAAAACACTTGCTGGAAGATTACGAACATTTCGCTTGAAGACCGAATTCTTTCTATAGAGCGTCGTCCGGTCAATCGGCCATTTGACAATAAAAGGATGAGACTCCCTGGGTAGCCGCGTATTCCGGCTAAATGTTCTAGCGTCCGGGACCCGACGACGGACATCTGACTAACAGATACCGTTAAAATATCTATAGAATAGCGATACACAACCCACACTCCGGCGATGATGGAGGGAGACAATAGAGTTGGATTTCCTACTATCCCCAATCATCACCATCGCTCTTCTCTGTACACGGTCCAGAAGCTGCAAAGATGTCCCTGGAGCTCCTGCCCATATACGGTTGTTATATTCCATTTTAGGCCGGATGTAGGTGGTGGAAATATTTACGAGATCAGATGAGGTGAAGTATTTCTTGCACCGCTTTAACAAGCCTAACCACTTGAATGCTTATTCCGACACTTCGAATATTTGGCATGCCCAGAACATCAAGAGTGTCTGACTCGTCGATATCCACACCACCCATAGAGATTGACGACGAGGCTGGACCAGTGAAACGTTTGTGTGACAACAAACAGCACTGGATCTTTTGTGCATTAAAATCAACTCTGTTCATTTGGCCCCACTCACAAATCGTCGCCAGATCGCGGTTAAGTGAGTCGTTCATCTTTTGCCTTTTGTCAAATGAGTACGAATGACAGAGGTTGCTAGCATCCGCAAAGGAGTAGATTGGGTTCACAATCTGACCCAACAGGTCGCCAATGAAAATAAGAAATAGAGAAGTAGAGAGGACAGAACCTTGTGGCACTTCTGCGGATCGACTTCATCGTTCCGAAAGGAACGCCATTCGGTCTCCAGTAGATCGATTTCTATGAAAGCCATACTATCGATCATTCAGAAGGCCGTTAAACTCTAGATACTTACCTAGATGGTGGTTAACCATGCTCTCCATAACCTTCGAGAGTGCAGAACATATTGCAATTGGACGATAATTCGCAGGATTTGTAGCCTCTTCTTTCTCGGGGATCGGCTGAATATTGACATTTTTCCATTGTGAAGGGTAAATACAATGGACGAGCTAGCGTCGAATAGCACTTACATAGGACAAGTTCTGAAATACCTTCCGGCCCCGGAGTTTTATTTACCTTGCTATCTGCAAGAACTCTTTTAACTCCACGTGTTTGGAAGAAAATCTGAGTCATCGAACTAGATACGTTTTCAATCACGGGGAGTGGTTGACTGCCTCCTGGCAAAGATGAATTCTTTGCAGAAAAATTCAGCCTGAAGTTTAGCTTTGTCAACAGGGTGAGTGAATATCTGGTCAACGGTAAGGAGGGTTGAAATAGAAGTTGAAGAATTATTCCTTACCCTTTTTACGAATAACCAAAAGCTCTTACTTCTCCTGGGAGAAGAAAGAACTTTGGTACGAAGGCGCTGTTCATGAAGAAGTTTTTCTCCAGCAATATCCTTCGCTTTATTTCAATGCTGACATTATTATTTCTGTTAATGGCGGATCCGAGGTGTATAGATTCCTCCACTACCTCGACGTATCAACTTCCCGCCTTTCTTAAGTCTCGACGCTTGTCTAGCAGTTACAAGCATACATTTCGCATGCACCTTATCAGATCTTCTCCACCGGTCTTATGCAGCTCTGCTGGTATTCCGTCAGCAATTCTTGATCCAGGCTATTGGTGCTTTGACCTCTATGATCTATGATTGTTCGCGGGATGTTTTCTTCCCAGGGTTCTTGGGCCAGTAAAAAACTGGAGAAATGTTGCTTCCAAATTCTCAGTAAACTAGTCGTGTCTGTCAACTGATTCTTATTTTCATCTGTATATGAAGTTATGCTAGTAGACGAATCATTAGTTGAATTTTTTACTCGCTGGTATCAGTTAATTTCCATAAAACTCAATCTCCTCACATTTCCGTCTTTCCATCTCTTTTTTCCCTCTTCGGTATTGACGATTTTCCTCTCTGCTGAACTCACGGAGACGCTCCAACACAGCGATGTCATAGGCGCGATGTCCTGTATACAACGTTCTTAACTTCAGTGATGGCTTTACACACCTCAGCGTACCATTGGTTCCGTGTGTAGTCATTGTTTGCGGATATCATCGGGAGGAGGAGGGTTTAACAAGGAGATGAGTTAGCTTCGTGAGTAAGCTCAAGCTGACGGTTGCGATTGCAGTTTTTCGTCGTCTAGCTTTCGTTTCATGCTGTTACGGCTGCTACAAGGTAGTGGTTCGAATCAATGTTGGCAGTTCGGAACGTCAGTACGTCCAGCACGCCTTCCGTCTATCGCAACGTGATATATTTGGTTTTCTCCGATCTATTTCCTCATTAAAATCCGCCAAGAACAATTTTAATGTCATGCCCGGGACAGCGGTCGTAGGTTTATTCTAAAACTTATCTTCGGTATCTTAGTTTTTTTTCTTGCAGCGGCGCGTGATGCGGATTGTGGTCAGCCGTTAGTCCACTGATGTGAAACCAGTTAACGTAACGTCGTGCACATACTAAATCCACAGCCGAACTAATTCTTGCTTTAATGGCAGCTTTAATAAATATCGCAGTTTTTCATTTTATTTACGCCGTGCCTTTTCCAACTTATTTCCTGGATGGCGATGATATCAGCTCTGTATTCTTCGAGAACATTCCGCGTTGTGGTAATCGACATTATTAGTGTG
Organism: Hydrotaea cyrtoneurina; assembly: GCA_958296145.1. Classification (NCBI taxonomy): domain Eukaryota; kingdom Metazoa; phylum Arthropoda; class Insecta; order Diptera; family Muscidae; genus Hydrotaea; species Hydrotaea cyrtoneurina. The sequence goes on along the minus strand of OY282512.1, from coordinate 39,127,780 downwards.
ACTCCTTTTTTCTTCATTTTCTGCAGCTTTTATTGTGGAAGCCGTTACAGGTCTAACTCCTACCATCGTCAATCTCGATGGATAGTTTAGATATCAGATACTCTTGAAGTTACAGGGTGATGCTCGCTGGGCTAGCCATATATTCGAAGTGTCGAAAGAAGCATTCAAATCTTTGGGCATTTCAAAGTGGTGCAAGAAATACCTCACCTCATCTGATCTCGTAAATATTTGCACCACCTACATCCGGCCAAAAACTCCCATGTATGGGCAGTGGCTGCACAGACATCTTTGCAGCTTCTGGACCGTGTACAGAGGAGAGCGGTGGTGATGTTAGGGGATAGTAGGGTATCCAACTCTATTGTCTCCCTACAGCATCGCCGGAATGTTGGTGGGTAAGTATTTCAACGGTATATGCTCGGCAGATATTCGTCGTCTGGTCCCTGAGGTTAGGACAGTCAGCCGGAATTCGCGGCTATCCAAGTTAACCGGACGACACACTATAGAAATAATTCGTTCTTCAGCCGAACCGTTCGTATGTGGAATAATCGTCCTGCAAGTGTTTTTTCTCCCTCCAATACCCTTATTTCCCATCGCTAACACAGTGCACTGCATTCATAGGGGGAATTTCCTGATGGTTAGTCAAAAAAAAAGTTCCAGGCTGTGGACTGCCAGTGGAGCTAGACTTACATCTCCGGATATACATCTTAGCCAAAAACGCGTTACTTCTCAACCCACCCAAGCAGTGCCACAATCCCATTTCAATACACGTCTAATGGACAATTCCTTGATGGCTAATAAGCAGTAACAACAACTCGAACAGAATAAGGGGACATTTGGGGGAATTTTTCATTTATTTTTGGGTATTCTTCATTTGGGACATTTTTCAGTATATTGTTGGGGCATTTTTCAAAGAGCATTTACCACATAAGACCCAGCATTAACGTCATCGCATGACCCATGTCTAACCCATCCGTAGAAATTGCTATAGCGCCCTCTGTTGGAAAACTTCACAAGTCACTCGGCACGTCTGCCCTCTGGATTATCTTTGGTGTTATTACCAACACTAAATGGGCAACGCGACTCTAGGAAACCGCTTTACTAAAGACAACAACCCTGTAGAGAAAGCCATGGTTGCCACCTCCCAAAATATAATTGGGAATATTGATTTCATTTCACCCCGGCAATCCTGAAAATTCGTAAATGTTAATGACATGTCACCAAGGCGTAACAGAAATTACGTGAAACTGACGGTGGTGCCCAGCACACGGTTCAGTACAGGGCGCTAGCGCCATACCCAAAACACTACATTCACAAATTACAACCCCCATTCACATACCCTTCATTGAAACCATCACCTCCACCCCTTACCCCTTTACAGAGCATGCGCTCTCCCTCGAAATATTTGAGAAATACTTTTGCCAACAGCAAAAACGAAGAGAGGCCAATCGAGTGATGAGAGTACAAAGGAAAATTCCCAGCCCAAACAGAGAATTTCACACACAAAAAGGAACACACACGCCGAAAACGAAACCCGGACAAAAAAAAGCCAAGTTAACACATACACACACAGGACACGGAGCAGAAGTGATTGTCGGTCGGTAAAGTGGAAAACGGACACACAATACGCTACGACGACAACAACAACGGCAGCAGTGCTCACTAGAAGACAACACAAATCAAAAGAAATGCACAGAAAAATTATGAAAAACCGGTTAATAAATTATTGGCAATTGACGGCGTTAAACGGATAAAGAAGGTGCCAAATGGTGAATGGTGACTAAAAAACAACAACAACTAAACAAAACAGTGACAAAATAACAATTAAAAAAAAACAAAACAAAAATTAATAAAACGACAAACTAAGAAGGAAAAAAGTTCCAAAAAAAAACCCAAAGACATATTTAATAAAACAAATTAAAACATAATTTCGCTTTAAAAAATTGTTTAAAAACATAATTTTGCTTTAAAAAATTGTTTAAAAAAAAAACGAAAAAAAAGTTACAAATATTCCGCAGAAAAATTGAGGATTTCAAATATTTTTCGGTGTACGAGTATAGAAAAATGTTGGGCGAAGAAAAAAAAAACTTCAATAGATACAGGATTCTCTATAAGGATAGTGTTACTCCTTAAATCAGCAGCGCAAGCAAACATTCACGGGCATAAGGAGGACTTCTTCTTTAAGCCTTATTGCCTGTGAGTGTACATGTGTGTGTGTATGTATTTTTTCGAATGGAATAAGGTAAAACAAAACAATTACATTTTAGTTGTTAAAATTACAAAACAAAACAAAATGTTGAAATATTTTAGGTTGGGGGGCGCAGCGGCTACTTTAAGTTTTCGGCTGCTTGTAAAATAACAACTGAAAACGACCGACCGAATAATTACATTCGGTTGGATATTCGGCCGTAATCGGAAATTCGGTGGGATCTTAAAATAAGCAGGACTATGGCAATGATAATTTAGAAAAAAAAATCTACAGTAATGGAACTAATCACGATAATACCAACTGTCAAAACGATATCGATAATCGGAACTATTATTTCTGTACATAAGGGAAACAATTGGCAATTTGTTAACAGATTTCCAAAAGGATTATAAACATTTTATCTAAAATCGTATATTTTTACATGGAATTTTCCCTCTGCCTTTTTCGTTTTTGTGATATTTTTGGGAAAGAAAAGACCCAACAGATAATACCGGTTGACATTAGTGTTTGCGCCTTTGTTGATATTCCTATTGTGAATGATTTACCCACAAACACACTCAGAACTTGGAAATTTATAACTACACCCACATTTACGTTAAAGACACATGTTTAAAAATACATTACGAGTTAACTTTGATTGCTGTTGGGGTATTTCGATAAACAAGGCACGGCACGGTCTTCGAGAAGTCATCCACAATAACCGGTTCCTTAAGGATTAGACTAATTTTAAAAAACTTTTCATATATGGTCAATTCATTATAAACAACACTACTATTTTATTTTAAATTTATATTTAAATCTTAATTACTCTAAACTAAATTATAGGTCAACGTCAAAAAGTAAATTTTTTTGTAGAGATGGTTAAAATCTTTCATAGATTCCAGGTGTTCTTGGATATGTCAGATTCTTACTGACTAAAAGACACACCTTCGCTCACTCTGGCTCTAAATTCTCCTCGGGGTTTTCATGATTTTCCGAGATTCGGATCCCTGGAAGTATGTCAGTCTTTATCCGCCGCCTGCAACCTCTGGTAGTTTATGAGTGTCATGATTGTGTCTCAGGTTTCTTTCCAGAGTCACCTATATTTTGAACGGTGAGGCTTCAACTGATGTGGTTCTCCAATCTCGTTTTGAGCTCATTTGTCAGGTATCGAAATACGTCGTGATATATATGCACATCCTTTTTAGATCAATACACCCGAAACTTATGGCAAGGACAGAAAGAGAAGAGCAATTAATTTGTTCTTCGTTTTAAATATAAATACAGCTACGTTTTAAATTTTACCTTTACTACGCAAATGATATTTTGTTTATTACGGCGACATTCACAAACATTTTAAAACGAAAATCTATGGGAACGAATAACAGTCACTAACTTTCACATGTTTACGTTTTCCATTGTTCTGGTGACTGTTAGTGGGTTGCAAATCAACTGTTTGTCACATACGAACGTCGTCCGTTCTGGCCGTAAATTTATTGTATAACTTTAGGAGATCTTGAAATTGTTAGAAATAATAGTGGTGATTGCCTTGTGTTAAGAGTATGTGATAAAATTTTGCGAAAGCGAATATTTCAAGCCGATGCGAATAATTCGCATACAGTATGTAACGGATATAAGAACGAATATAAAAACGCATATAAGATAATATTTTTTTTATGAAAGCGAATATTCCAAAAGTGTTCTTTGAGAATGATCAAAACGATGCGAATTTCGTATCATTTAATTTTTCGTCTCACTGGCTTTTCTCCAGCACATGACATTACTCTCACACATACAACGGTTTGTCTATGATTTCGAAAGTAACTTATAGAACAATGTTAGTTGTTTGCTATGTTTTGAGAGAGAAGTGATTATTGCCGTCACTTTGACAGTTGGTAGTGTATTTCGGCTATAGTTTCAATCACAATAACGATTAGAGATTTTAATCTGTAATAAAAAAAACTCCCAGTCATGAGATTTTTCGGATTTGGCGACTAATCTAAATTTTGTTTGTCGTTTTAATTTCAAAAGTGTTTTAATGTAATTAATTTATTTAAGGTAAATATTTATTTGGATATTTTGTAAATATTAAATGGAAAAGAGCTCAACTTTTTCGATTTTTACAATAATTTGTGAAGGTCGCGCCATAGCCAAGCATATGAATAATTTGAAAAGTCCGCCATTAGCCATATAAAACCTTCGGTGTGTTTCTTTTTGTATTCGGTGGTACACTGTCATCCAACGAATGCAAGAACAGTAACGACAACAAAGTAATCATATCATTACCAACAAATAAAAGTTTCTCAACCCCCAATTGGAACCCGAAAGTACACACTCGCACAGTTAACAAAAATGAACACTCACACTAAATTCTAAGAAAAAGCGCTTGAGCATAAAAATATTCGCGCCATCAAAATTAAAAAAGTACCCACCCTTAATACCGCCTAAACAATGTTCTACTCGTATACGATTTTATACACACTTTCGCCGTACATACTGCACACATTCGCTGTGTGTATGTACGTGCCATTACATACACACACACACACACGCGCGCACACTTGTTCTACCGACATATTCATAAACTATAAGGATAACAGGAAGAAGTAAAGGATGCCGTAAAGTCAACAGTCGTCAAACTCGTCGGTATTCCATTGTCTCTCGTTTACCCTTCGAAATATTCTGTAACAGTAAAAATGTACTCCTCAGTTGTCGAATGGTGGTGGTGAGTGAATGAGTGAGTGAGTAAACGAATACTCAAAAAACAGCTACGGCTTTTGCAGAGTGCGAGAGTGAGAGAGCAAGAGAGAAGACAGGATATTTATGGCAGAGATTGAGAGTTGTTTAGATTCTTTTGCGTAGTATTTCTTCATTTGCGTTATTTTTTTTTTTTTTTGTTTTGTATTTTTGTTTGATTATTCCTTCTTCGGTTTCTTTTCCCGTGGATTTTCTTGAATGTAAAAAATAAACAAGTGTAAAAAGGGCGTTAAGGCGTTCAACTTTTAAAGGGCGTGTGAGCAACACTTGCTATCTTCGTGGTTTGTTTTTGGAGCAGAGTTGCCAACGTTTAGTTTCCATAGAGTAATTAGTATTACCATTGCAACAGGGCTGATCTGCTTATGCAATTATAAGTCTTTGTGGTGTTGTACTAATTCTAGGTGATCATTTTCATACCAAAAACTCAACAGGTGTTATCTGGATTTCCCTGACAACACGCGAGTATTTTACTTGTTTTAACTATGCGGTGATTCATTGCAATTTTGCAATACTATGTGTTTCATTGCATGAATGTCAATTGTTCTTGAATGCCGAAATGTTGTTTTCGTGACTCACATCATGGCGCAAACAACATTCTGTGTGGGTGATGGATTCAAAGGAAGGTGACTTATTTGTATAGCCTTTGAATCGTAAAAGTTCAAAGATCACCCTTTATGGATGCATTTAAATATTTTTTACATGCATAAATATAACTGAAGTGGAAATCGTGAACCCCTTACTAATCCTATTTTTTGCATTTGTTTGGCAGACATATGGCAACACTACAACTGTACCGGCTGATCTTTTGGAATCATATATTATTTTGACAGTGACAGCTCTTTCCCGTTCGAAATATTGACCGAAAGTAAGATGTTTTGGACTGTTTGGAGTTCAACTGGTAGAAGTTTCGGAGCCCCTGGACTTAGTCCAGCCTGGCTGTTGGTGTGGCCCCTTTGTGGTGCTTCGTGGTGGCTGTGGTTTAAACCCAAATCGCGGGGAGAGCTTCGGCTCAGTGTGAAGTTGCATTTCCAACCGGGCACCGTGACCCATAGAGCGGTAGAAGTGTTAGATAGGCTCCGCATCTTACCAAGGGGAATACCATGCCAAATACATGGTTTTAAATTGGTAATCACGTACAGCTTTTCTGCATGTGGAGGCGTTGGTAGATACATTGTATTCACCCGGTGCTAAGGAACACCGCGAGATTGGCAGGTACTGACGTAAAACACGGCGACTCTGTTACCTCAGAGCTGGAATTTGACGTTGTTAGTTTTTTTTTTTTGCGGGACACCATTAAAGTTTCGGGCAAGCCATTCCGCGAATGTAAAAACCGCCACCAAAATTGGGTCGTGTTCCTTAAATAATGCACAATAAAGATTTTCTTTAATTTTTTTTTATTTAAAAAAACGAATCTTGTACTTCAAGAAATCAGCTGTTGTCGAAAGCGACATTTTCTTTTGTTTCTTTAAAAATGTATATTTCTTTCCTCAGTCTCAGTTCCTATCGTTGCACAATAATAGAAGGTAGTGGCAATTGCCCAACAACAAAACAACAGATACGACTGTGGGTATTTTGATTGTCAAATTCGGACATATAAATGACAGACAGCAGCATTTACAAATCATGGCACAATTTTTAGAGAACTATAACCGTATTTTTAATAGTTTTGAGATACCCAAAATTCTATTAGGGTGTTCACAAGGGTGTCCTAAGTAAGTAAGTAAGAATTGTACGACAGTACAACGTTTGGATATATGTTTTGAAATCGTACTAAGAGACAGTGATGGAAGAAATGGTACATTTGTATAATTTTTGGTACAATTGAAATTATTTGGTACGCTTTGACCATACCCGGACCATTTGGTTAAATCTGTTGTTGTCGAAAGAAGCCAAAACTTTCTGCTGCCAAGCCGCTGATTTTGGTAGTCCCAGGTGAACACTTCTTCGATTCTTCATCAAACAAATCATATTCATTCTGAAATTTTCATGAATTTCATCCTCCTCATCTTCATCACCTGGAAAAAACTTAGTTTTGTAACAAGCCAAAGAAAGATCCCAGCACTTACTTGACTCAACCATAAGTATGTCAAATGCAAAATTTTCGCATAAAGCGGTTAATATTTTATTTTTTTCGCTTTCGAAAGGCATTTCTATTCAACTAATTTTTTTATTATTTATTATTTTTACATTTGACGTTTCTTAGATGTCAGTACATACACATACGACAGGTTGTTCACATACGTACTATTGTAGGTCTCGTACTTTGTTACAACTTACAACATTAGTACACCTTGTGAATTCCCTATATGTGTATTAGCCATTTTGAAAAAAAAAAGTAAACGAACAATTGGAATGTAAACAATTAATTTGGCAATCAAGCTTCTGTCACAATGAAAAAATTCCTTAATTAAATGCTCAAAAAATGCTTAATTAATTTTTTTTTTATTTTCTTCTTCTTCGTCCTTTGACATTTGCTATTCGACCTAAATAAAACAACAAACAAATAAAAAAAACATTTGAAAGCCATGATCCAAATTAGTCGAAGCACCGACAACCATCTCGACACGAAAATGTCCGAAATACACGGTTTTCCAACAAGAGGTGCTATTTAGGTATTCACAGAAAAATTAAAATTTTTCAGATAAATGATCGGATGTTTATTTCATAATAAAGATGAAGGTACGCCGTTAATAATGAAAAACAACATCAGCCAAATGGCCACCACGACCACGCTTACGGGACCATATCCTTTTCATGAAATTTTCCATAACCAAATCGCAAAGGGGCTGCCCTCACGAATTCTATCTTTGAGGTATTGAATCGACACTGGGCTGTTGGCGTAGACCTTATCTTTCACACGATCTCGGTGGCCAATTGCGATCACCTCTTCGAGAGATAAGACGGTCTGCAAACTTTTCCCTTAAAAGAGCAATGGTTTCGTTGCTTGTGTGCCACGTAGCGCCGTCTTGTTGAAAGTAAACGTCGTCCAGATCAATATCATCCAACTCCGACAACCAAAAATCATTAATCATCTCTCGATAGCGCAATCCATTCACCGTAACTGTTGATCCAACCTCATTTTCGAAAAAGTAAGGTCCAATGACCCCGCCGGACCATAAACCGTCACACCCAATGACTCGTGGGTTTTCCGAGCCACATATGCGACAATTTTGCTTGGTGTAATGACGTTTGTGGAATGCCCAATTCCAAAGAACAACGAGAAATGGACAAACCTGGGTTTTCTTCAACACTTTGGGCTACAGCAGCAATACATAACTTGTCCCAACAGCTCGAGTTGTTCCACCAATTTCTGTATTGTGGTCCGACAAGGTGCCTCATGACGACCCAAAAATGCTTTAGTTTTGCGAACTGTGACTGGGCGGCCGTGGTGTGTTAGGTAGTTAGGCACAAAGAAGAACCCGAGTTCGAAACTGGGTAAGACCATCAACAATTTTTCGGCGGCTGTTTCCACCTCGAAAATGTTGGCGACTGTACGAGTAAGAGAGTAATCTCGAAGCCATGTAAAACTTCTCTAGAAAAGCATTAGCCGTTCGGAGCCGGCTTTCAACAGTAGGTCCCGGTCAGTGAGTATACAAATTATATCGTACACAGATCACTGATTCGAGGGAAGTTCCCCTCTGTCTGTTACTTCATGGAATGTTAAGGGAAATAAGTAGGACTGCAAGATTTTCACCATTTTTGTGTGAATTTTAATAATTACAATGCATTGCTGAATCGTGTGTCGTTCCATTTTTAGTAATGGCGTAGTTTCTACTTGTCAAAAGTCAAAGAATAAAAGCTTCAAAAGTGACAACTACCGAAATACCGGGTGATTCAAAATAACACCTCTTGTTGGAAACCCCTTTAAATATATTTCTGTGGCGTCCATGTGATCATAAATGTACAAACATTTCTTCATATCTTAACTGCAATTGAAGTTGCCCATTTTCGTTGGCATTACAAATGCAGTTGGCAACCCTGTGTGATAGTAATTCAAATTAAAAACGTAATAATATGAGTTTTCTACAACTACTCGCACTCGTCGTACCGCACAATACAACAAAACCCAAAGGAAATGAGTTCTGTGTAGAACTTACCAAATACTCGCACTATCCTACCAACAACAACAGCACTACACACACACACCACTGCACATCTACGACATCTGCTGCTGTTGCTGTAGATGCCTTGCGAGAGTTTTTCCCACTTTAACAGTTCGCAGTTCGTATTATTGGGGAAGTGTATGCCTGTGTGTGTGTGTATCCTGTGTTATACGAACTTACACACAAAGCTACATGACGTACTATGTATGTATGTATGAACGTACTTTGCTCGTACTAAAGCTTAGTATGTGCAAATTACCAATGTTGTTGTTGTTGCTGCTGCTGCTGCTGCCGTGCCGATGATGTTGTTGTTAATGTTTTTGTTGGCTGCCATACTAGTGGAGAAGTGAAATGTACGTGCGCGTCGACGGGACACTACAAACCGAAAAAATGAAGAAGAAACACACTCAAAAAAAAAGAGGAAAACGCTAGGAAGAAGACACAACAAAAACTGTTAAAATGAAATGTTGTTTTTTCACAGATTTTAGCCGGTCGAGGGCGGTGGTTTTTTTGTTTTGTGGAGCGATGGTGCGAAGGAAGAGCAAAAAAAAATACCAAAAAAAATGTTTTAAAAAATATTAAAAAAAAATAAAATAACGAAATAAAACTAGAATTAACAAGCGATTGTTAAATGAAATCATAAAACAAAATTGTGAAAATTCCATCAAATACGGAAAATATGTATGCATATTATAAGAAACATATATTTGCGTAGAAAAAAAAGAACAAAACAAATCATTAAATTAATGAAAACAATTTGCCAACAACTATTGTATAAACTATTCTGCTTTTCACTAAATTCCATTTTTTAAATTTAAAAAATTAAACAATGCCACATTGAATAACCACAACAGAAAAAAAAAGAAACGGAAAAGAAAAATGAACATTTTTATCTTGAAATTTTCATCTGTGTATGTGGTGTTACTTGTATAATTTCCTTTGGAGGTTTTTGTCCTCCAAGTAACAGTTTGCCTGTATCTGTGGGTGTGTGTGTGTGAATGTAAGTGAAATGTTAGCATGTAACACGTTCAGCAGCGTACGAGTACTTTCAAAGTTAATATCAGTTACTTTTCATAGATGTCAGCGTAGATGTGTGTGCGCCTGTGTGTGACATTACTGCGGAAAGGTATGTACGTGTGTGTAACGCTTTTGTTAGAGTGTGTGAAAATGTATTGTGTGTGTTTTTTTTGTGAATGTATGAAAGACGACAGCACTGGCACAATCGGGGGCAAAAGTATTCGCAACAAATGCAATTGCAATGAATTTAAATGAATGTAAGTTAGAACATTGCGTGGCAGAGGTATGTGTCTACATTAGCAAGTTAAACTTGCGATGACAACTGTCAGCTAGACAGTTGCCGGTGTACTGTCATAATTATTTCATTCACAGGTTGTCGAAAGTTCTACATGATTATCACCGTGAAGTTCTAAGCTTGAGTAAGCTATAGTGCGACTGTCAGAGCCCCCTTTGGCTCAACAAGTTGGAGGCAATCTAGGTCACCCGTACGGAAAAAAATTTTAGGGCCTGTGGTCAGACTTCGTACTCATGTTCAGCCACATACCAGGCCAGGGGTCTGGTCGTGAGAACCAATTTCATTCACAGTACCTTGGTAACCAAAGTGACAACAGCTTTCTTATTGTGATTGAGATAATCGCGACAATACAACGCTAACTGTCAAACTGACAATTGGGGCCTTATCCAATCGAAACTCAGTTTTTAAAAGAAACGACTGGGGCTTCTCCCACTAAACCGTGCGCGAATCTCATTGACGACGACAGATCAGACTTGTTACTAGCACAGCTGTACCCTCCGAACCAAAAAAATCAAATGTTGCGCTTTCCAATTGCTGCCAGATTGTATGACTAGGGGTTTTTCCCACTTCAAAGATGTTTATCAAAAACAGCACATGTGTTGAGAGTTTAGTGAGGTTGCATTTTATTAGAGTGTTGCATTTGAAGAATTTTTTTGAAGTCAAATATTTTTCTATTTCAAGAAATGTAAAACTTTTTCAAACGGCACACTGAGTAACACTCACAGCGGGTTTTGCAAGGAAATCTTTTTTTTATGGAAATTGATGAAAGAAGTCCAGAGAGTATGGATTTCAATGTGTAGTCCGAAAAAGGCTGATTTTAAGGCCCTCTAACACTTCTCTAGAAAAACATTAGTCTTTCGGAGCCAGCTTTTAAAATGAGGTCCCGGTCAGTGAGTATACAAATTATATAGTGCACAGCTCACTGATTCGAGAGAAGTTCCCCGTCTGGTTCTTCATTGAATGTTAAAGGAAATAAGTAAGATAGCAACGACTTTTCATTTTTTCATCAATTCGTACTGAAGAAACTGAAAGAGATTTCGACTGATAATTCCACGCTTTGTATTAAAATTCAAATTGAACAAATCCGCCCAGAAGCCGACATCTAAATAAGATTTTTTTTTTAAGTTGTTTGGTTTTTGTTATTATCATGTTTTGTTTTTTTTTATTACATTAAGAGTGTTGTTGTAAAATGCAGAGAAATGTAAAGAGTATTTTATTACTCGATAGATTTAGTCCGGTTAGAGTAAAGTTGAAATATTTGTACCAACAAATAAATTACTTTAGGAATCCGGCCATCTTCGGTTTTGTAAAAAATAATCCTGCAACTCACAGAAAACATTTATTCTGCGTTGAATTCAAAAAATGCGTTTAGCCTTGTCCAATTACAAACAAATTTACTCAATCAACCCTTGCAGATTTGTTTCAAATACGAAAACAAACTTCAGACATGTCAGAGATTTCAAATAAAGTTTTCATCAGTTTGTAAATTTTATAGATTTGCCCACTGAATGTAAATTTTGTTTGTCGAATGCGCAATCTTCATATAGCACACATTCTGCCAAAGAGGCACAATTCCAAATTTTACAATTTTCAAAAAATTTTCTCTAAAAATTGTGTCCAGTGTCTGCCATTTATATGTCAGAATTTGACAATTAAAACACTCAGGGTTGTATCTGAGTTTTTGTTGTTGGACAATTGCCACTACTCTCTACTATTAGGCCATGATGTCAAAGAACAGAAAGAAAAACTTCAGTAGTTTTTTAATTCACTATTGTTATGTTTTTGCCAAAATCCGAACACAATTTTCTCTGGCGAACCGAAACCTTTTATTTTTTGCGGTTTTTGGTTAGGATCGACATTTTTTCTTTAACGGTAATTTAGTTCACGGTTAAGTTCACAGACAAAATAGTGATATGGTTCGGTTCAAAACCGGTTCGATTCGGTTTACATCCCTGTTTTAAATCTCCTTAGAGAATACAAAATAATTTTTTTTCATTTTAATGTACAGGGTTCTCCAACAAGAGATGTTATTTTGGTATTCAATGAAAAATTACATTTTTTGAGATAAATGATCCGATGTTTATTTCATAATAATAATTTCATTTAATAATGAAAAACAACAGCAGCCAAGTGGCCACCATGACCATGCTTACAGGACCATATCCATGTGGCTGCCCTATGTCCTCAATAGCCTCACGAATTCTATCTTTGAGGTCTTGAATCGACGTTGGCCTGTCTTTCACGGGTCCCTAAAAGGAAGAAGTCGCAAGGTGTTAAATCACAAGATCTCGGTGGCCAATTCTGGTCGCCTCTTCGAGAGATAACACGGTCCGGATTGGCCCTTTATTAGTATGGACATATGGCTTCAACATGAAACCCATTGAGCCTTTATTTTTTATGAGGTTTTCCGGTGGGGAAGCATCGCAAATTATTTTAAAATTTAAATGTTCTTGTCATGCTTGTGGCAGTCTCATACAGGAAAATTGTTTGTTGTTACCAAAAATGCGTCGGTGGATTTAGTCAAGAGATTTAAATTAAAAGGTCTATTACCTATTATGTTAATTGTGTGGTACACATTCTTCCAAATATGGTTGAAAAGAGTGCAATGTTGGGTCAGATTCCGAATGTTTTTACCGGAAGTTCGAAACAGCACAATGTCGGTCATTTCCAACTGACAGTGCGACTTCTTGAAACTCCGGTTCTCCACGCTTATTTTACAGAATTTCTGATTACCCTATTTCAAATGTATTTCAAATCAGCCTAAATGCCGTTGGCCTAAGGGTTGTGGTTTTTATCAAAATGCTTGTACTAAGACCGCTATTCGGTAATACTCGCATATATTATCGCATTTTATTTTAACTTGTTGCATTTATGTATTTTTTTTATGTACTTGTACATTAGGGTGTCATTTTGCTAAAGATTATCAGATTTCCTTCAAATTGCCAGCAACTACTTTTTGTATATAGGCCAAAGGTCGTCTGATGGTCATTTAAACCCTTTTTCTCTAACATTTCATCTAAAAAATATACATACAGTCAACCTGCGGAAACGTGTCCATTATAAAACATAAACGGTCCAGAAACGTGAATACCACAATAAAACTGTTTTTTTAAATTATACTCGTCATTGGACCTCAAATTTTCGTTATTCTTTACACAAACTGCATTTTTTTTGACCATTAAAACACTTTTTTTATAGACTGGGTATTGAATTGATTAAAAGATGTTCATTTGAGATGTTCCAAAATTTCAGGATTCGAAAACGTGAACACCCTTAACAATAATTAGAGCACGTTTCCGCGAGTTGGCGTATCTGATTTTAGGGAATATTATAATTACAGTAAAAGCTTGATTTCCCCAACCCCCGATTACTGCAACACCTCGATTAGTGCCAACGAAATTTTTTTATTTTACGTTCTTTATAATTGCAACTTTTTGAGGAAAAAATGTCGTGATAAGTGCAACTTTTTTCTGATGAGCTGAAATTTTGTGTTTTTTTTTCGATATCATGGTTATACCAAACACTCCCTTGTCAACATTATTCTCTGTACGACTCTGTCAACTATAAACGAGCGTATTACAACTTATGTTACCGTTGTTTTCTTGTTATTTTTCATCCCGTATTCTTCGATTTCAAAATTTAAACATATAGATTTGAGGCTCGGTAAGTGTACAATCTCAGTAAATGCAACAGGCTCGATTTCCTATCGCTGGCGCAAATCAAGCTCTTACTGTATTACCTTTTGTACTTCCAGTTCAATTCTAATTTTTATTAAGCCATATACTTTTCACCACAACTGTATATAATTTTCAGTATACCCAAAGTGCGGAATCCAACAATCCAACAGCAACCAACAACAAAACACAATTCTGTCGAAAAAAAAAAAGAACACCCGAAGCTGAAAGTAACGAAACCAAGGAAAACGACGAACTCACTCATATGGCAATGTCATTGTGTTCGTTACTTTTGTTCTGCCTCCACCCCCCCTCTACAATCGTCCTACATCATCATCATTATCATCATCTTCCTTTGCTTTTATGGCATTTTCTAACAAACATTCCACCAACCCCCCACACCCCACCCTCCATACATGTCCCCAATAACAGTCTTGTGTATACGTAATATATTCCGCTGTTATGTATACGTTAGTACGATAAATGTGAACAATGTACAGGAGATGTATTGTAGTGCGAAAGAGGGAGAGCGAGAGTGTACAGAGCACCAAGTGTATGGCCGATGAGAGTGACAGAGTGGGTGAGGGCGAGTTTGTGTGTGTGTGTATGTGTATGTGTTTGGTGTGTTCTGTTGATTTTCAACGAACGCCAAGAAATATCATAGCAAAGTAGCAGAAGAAGAAGAGCGAACAGCAAAAGGCAATTTCAATGTCATCAAAATGGGCTGTTGTATGATATTTTGCATTCGATTGAGTATCACAGCCAGCTTTGATGAGCATTGCAAAATAATCCGAAATCAGCATAATAACAATTGTGAAAACCAATAAGAACGATAACCAAAAAAAAAAAAAAAAGAATATACCAGTTTGTAAGCGGGAGAATACGTAACAGAGAAAATAGAAAATCTAACAACAATTGATATAGTACGCAATAAAAAAAAACACAGAATACGATTCAGGTGGAAAAAAGAAAAGTGCCTAAAAGTATGTTTCATGCCCGTATGCGGGTAAGTGTGTGTCTGTGCTGGTGTTTTTGTGTATAACTTCCGGTGAGATTCAAACAAGTTGTTAGTGTATGTATGTACATCGCAATCGTACACAAATGCGTTGCGGCTTGATTCGGTTCCGTTCGGTACATTTCGGCTGGTCGGTATTTCGGTGCGAGCGCGTGAGTGTGTGTATTTGTTCGATTCACTGTATCGACAATTTCTTGTTTAGTGAACTCTGCTCTCCGTTTTATTTTTTCTGTTCATCCTTCCTCATCATCGTCATTATTATCATCATTGCCCAAGTAATGGGCGGAAAGTAACAAACAAACCAAAAAAAAAAAACAGAAAAACTAAAACAAGAAGAAAATAAAATTAAAAATATTTCTGCTTCTTTTGGTTTTTCCTGACAACACATACATACACACACACACACACACACTGACTCTAACTCTCACATACAGCCGGATGATATTTAGCCTGGAAAATCTGGAGTTGTCTGAAAATTGCCAAATTAAAGTGTTGTCAAAATGCAAAAAGAATAAAGTGCAAAGGACATGTCATTTTTAGGATGTGAAGAAACCGGGGAATTTAGTATAAAAATAACGGCGAAATTCTTGCGTAACTCTTCAAGATGTTGTGAAATGTTAAGATATTCACAAATGAAATTCATATCACAGCCATTTTGATGAGTTTTGCGGGAGTTAAGACCAACACCAACACCAGCCGCAGCAGCAGCGGCATCATCAGCAACAGTATTATTTGTTGCCAGTGAATTCATTAACTTGACATAATGCCCTCAAATAACATTAAAGACCCAATCAACCAATCCTCAGAGTCTTGGCTCCCCAGCTAAGAGTAGATTTTCTTTTGACTACTTCGTTAAAAAGGTTGGTGATTTATGTATAACTTTAACAAGAGACCAAAATCGTCTTTTTTATTGCATTTGAAAAACACATATCACAGCCATTTTGACGAGTTTGAATAAAGAAAAAATTCAACAGTTCAAACAACCACAACAATAACAACAGTGCTTACAAAGCGGCAACAGCAACAGCTTCAATACACAAAACGGCCAAGAACAGTAACAAACGGCAGCTGCAGCAGCAGCAGCAGTTGCTGTCGCCGCATGAAGTGTTTTTGAGCAATTGCATCATATCGACTGTGAATGTGTTTCTTACGTACATGCATATTTCTGTGTGTGTGTATTTGTGTAAGTTCATATGGATGTGAGAGCGCCATCAGTTTTCACATGACACACAAGGAGTGCATTCACACACACGCACACACACACATCCATACATTGCCGTACCATCCATCTGTGTACTATGACATCTTGCGGCTACAAAACTTTTCTAATGAATCTTCTTTTCTTTCATTTCAGTTAAAATTCTAATAAATATTTTTCAATTTCTCTCAAGGATTCCTTACAACTGGGTGTGGTCCTTTAAACAGATACTCCATTTCATGTCAATAACCGCAAAATATCCGATAATTCCAAAAGTGTTCAACATAAAATGGCAACATTTTCGTCGCTATTTTAAGTACTTTAAAACCGTGGAATACAGGTTATTCCAATTGAATCAAATCAGAATTTCTTTTCAGTACTACAATGAGATGATGAGCAGAGTAATCGTGCTGGACAGTACAAAAATATTTCGCAATAATTAGCACAGTAACATGTATGTGGTTCTGTAGAGGAGGAGTTACGATTTCAGATAACTTATCTGCTAGTCACCCTGTATCTAATCAGAGTAGTGGACCACCTCTGTTGTCAGAATTTTCTGAAATCTGGTTATCAGCCCTATTGCGGTAGTCCATGTCGACGTCATTTGGTGTAGACTCATGTGTTTTTGCATTGCCGTTCTCAATATTGAAGATTATCGGCCGGTATTGCCAACGACATGTGACATTGATACTGCATTTGGATTTTGATAACGACACGGAAAATTGTGTAAGTGTTTCAAAGTAAAAAAAAAATTAAAAAAATAGAAGAAAATTAAGGTAGCAATTGCAAACCAATTTGCCAAACGTGTGGAAGAGTTGTAGAGAAATAAAGGGTTATCCATTTTGCTTTTTAAAAGTAAACGTAAATAAAACACATATAAAATATTTTTTTTCATGATATTTTTTTTTTTTCACATTATGTGTGAAACACTACATTATTTAAATGGCCACCACGCGAAGTGTTGCAAGCATTGATTCTTTTGAGGTAATTTTGGGCCACTGTTTGGCACATATTGGACAGTATCTCAGCCATAACTTGACGAATGTTGGTTTGAAAAGTGCTCAAGAGTTAAAGGTTTATCTGCATAAACACGACCTTTCGCGTAGTCCCACAAAAAAAGTCTAATGGTGTCAAATCGCCTGATCTTGGTGGGCAGTTGATGTCGCCACGACGAGAAATTACGCGGCCAGAAAATGTCTCTTGCAATAAGCCATATTCGTTCGAGTTGTGTGGTATGTGGCATAGTCTTGTTGAAACCACATATTTTTCAAGTCGTATTCTTCAATAGCAGGCAAAAAAAAGTCGGTTATCATACGACCATAACGCTCCGAATTGACGGTGGCAGTCGTTCGCTCGTCGTTTTCGAAGAAGTAAGGTCCAATCACACCTTCGGACCAAACAGTGATTTTTTGTGGATGTAATGGCCTCTCTTCAATTACTTGAGGATTCTCAGAACCCCAAATACGACAATTTGATTATTAACATACCCACCGAGTGAGGAATGTGCTTCATAACCATAAACCATAATCTCCTCTTAAAGCACCATATGTAGAAGGAATTTTTACGCGTTGTGAGATAGTTAAGCAATCCATTTTGGTCAATGTCAGACTTCCACAATTTGGTTTAACAACTTAGTTTGACAGATGTCGAATTCCAGCCCTATACTTTCGAAACCACCAAATGGTTAACCCTATACTTAGCTTGCCGGAGAAGTTCAAAGGGGCACTATTCCAAGTATTTTTGAACAGCAACTGGACGGCATAGCAAAATTTTTGAATTCCTTTCCTTACCCAGAAATGGGGGAGAAAGATAAAGAGATTGTGAATTGATATACACAGCATATATTTGGTCACCAACAAAGCAGAATGTAATGCCCACCAGTGGCAGAAGATTTAAGCAAATTGCTCTCAGACCGCCGAAAGAAGGGGTGCGAATTTGCTACAAAGTGATACCGATTGTCCTTTCTAAGGCATCCAGAGTCTCAGACAGTTTCTGGTGAACGACTAGCAGTGTAATTCCCAAGTAAACTTCGTTTCTCCACATTGCCGACAATTTAGTTGTTTACGAAATAAATGTTGAAATGATTCCGTCTTTCAATTTGGATGTTATTGTGTCCACTCAAACCTTTTAAAGAAATAAAAAACACGTCCAAGACTGTTTTAGCCACTCACTTTTCATTTGGTAATTGGAAGATATCTGGCTCTTGTCACGGTACTCTTCTTTGTTATATTAGATTGTGTTCCTCTTTCTTTATCACACAAAGCGCAATCAGAATTAAAAATAAAAAAAAATGTTCCACCAATCAAAAGAAATATACGGACTATATAAACTAGAGATGACAGCTGGTACATGTAATTTATCGATAAGTTATCGTGGTCACATGGATTTAAAATGTCAAGTTGTGATTAAATTGATATCGATGACAAGAAGTGACGTTGACTCAAAAACATGAAACAAATATGAAACAATTTTAATGAGGTAACCGTTGTTTCTAAATCTCTATTAATCGGCAAGGAAAAAATACTCAGACAATATTAGATTATCATACATACATAAATACTGATAAAACCTATTAATAAAGCTGAAAAAGTTATTAAGTTCGTTTATGTTCAAAAACTAAGTAAGTACATCCCATAACCATTTGCATTAAACGTGCACTTTTGCACTTTTTTTTAAACGTCTGTATTAATTTGTCAGATCTCTCAATCATTTTAATATACGCTAAAAAAAACTGTCTTTTTTAAAGTTTTACATACAAGTAAATCTCGTGTTTGGAGGTTTGTATCAAGTAAAGCTTTTTTGCTTCGAAACAAGGTTTATTTTTTCCCAAAAATACAATTCTCCTACTCTAAAAAAATGGGGAGAAAAGTAATAAGGGAGGGAAAATTTCATTTATTTGGCTACAAAATTGCAAATTATTTCATGACGCTTCAAAGTGAATATAAACAAAACAAGTATTTTAAAAGCAATACCAAAATTTGCGATGATAACAGAAGAAACGCTGAAGGAGAAGAATGTGCAAAGGATAGAAAGGGAAAAGTTACGCAATGCCATCATTTTCAAGATATTCATCAGAATGATCACTAATTGATTTTTAACCAAAAATAAATGTACAGTTCTTTGATCGTGAGCTGAGGATTGACTACGTGTACGCATCGTATCCCGGAGCGTGTCACGACTCGTTCATTTGGAATACTAACTAAAGAGTTAATAATCTAAAAAAAAAAAAAACAAAATTCCGGGGTATTGTATCTGTATGTCTCTCTCAAACACACACAAAATGGACTTACCTCCAATAACATTCTGAATATGACCCCTGTGAAGCCAAATCATACAAATCATAAATCATTCCATTAGCTGCTGCATTTGGCACTTCGATAGGAGACACACTTTTAAAATCATGTCTCCCCATGAGATCCCAGCAAAACTTGTACTTGTCACGAGATCCTCAATACAAATTTGAAGCACCTCTTCCAACCATTCATCAGGTGCATTCGACAGGGTGGTTGCTTGTCATACAATGTCGGAAATATAATGGCTAAGAATTAAAAAGGTTCAAAAAGGAGTCAGTCAATACCAATCTCAATCCCAGCCTGTTCGATTTGAGTTCCAAACAGACAATGTCCTGTCATAAAGGACACAACGAAGCAGATGTATAAAGAAACTGGAAGTTAAAATAGTGTCATTGTATGGGAGGCATCACAAGGTGAGTTGGTAGGAATCCGCTTAGTGTAACTACAAATTGTGGGTGGTAGTCCCATGTTGTTAGGTCCGAAAGGTGGACCTAGTGGGTACACCCATAGATGAGCTAAAAATCGGGAGAAAAAAAATCGGTTCTCAAAAAAATAAAACAAAAAATTGGCCTAATTTGTATTTATAGTCCAATATGCCTAATGGAGGTGGTGGTGACTTATTAAAATATGTCTTTACTTTGTGGTTGTCTCATAGAACGCGAGATAAGCGCTCCGGTAATTTTAAAAAAAAAATTATTGATTTAACTCTTGGCATATCACAGTTATGGCAGTCAAATCATTGTAACAAACAGGTCATATTGGACCATAAATACAAATTTGGCCGAAGTTTTAATTTTTTTGGAGAACCGCTCGGTCCGCTCGTCCTAAAGCCTTGAACCAACTTCAGCTAGGACTATGAAATAGGAAAGGGCAATTCCAAATGGCAGATGTACTTCCATAAATTCATTAGCTGCCAGTCGATATCACGCACAAGAAGCCTGATGCGAATTTTGCTCAAAAACCTTGCATAATTTGCATAACGTGCGGAATGAAATCGCAACAAAAAAAAAACATTTTTTTTCTTTTCAACAAAAACAACAATTTTATTTCAATTTTTTTTTAAGATAATACATTGTACTAGTTTAATGTAAAAAAATATTTGGTCCCATTCGAGCGGCAATTTTGAGGAACTTTATCCATGGCTGTTGAAAATGTCGAAGACTTTGAAGATCCTTTCGAATTATTTGAATCAAATTTTTGGTAGTTTTGGGGCTGAAGTTATTTGCATATACTTTTCGTTTTAAATTTGCAAAAATCCTCGATTGGGCATAATTGGCGTGGATTTTCTTCTCAAAACCACGACTTTGGAATTTGAAGGGTGTCCATGGCTTCCAATGTCTTCTTGGCGTAATGACTTGATGCTAAGTCGGGCCAGAAGATTACATTTAAGTTTCTATGCTTCTCATTCGTAATTCTTCAACTTTTGACGGCCAAACTGGACTCAAAAAAAAAACTGGTTTTGACATACCATGCTGACTAATTGCAAGTCATAATAAAACTTTTTTAGGAAATTTTGAATGCTCCACATACTTTATTTTATCGTCTACGTGTTTTTTTCCTTCAAAAAACGTTTTCCTTGCCATTCGTTTCCATCCAATGTGAAATAAATGAAATACAAAATTGAAATAAATTCAAATTTGACTCATGGTCCATGGGGCATACAATGTCGCTCTTGGCTTTGAATATATTTTTGACCAAACTTCTAAGTCGAGACTTTTGGGTAACTTCTTCAGCTTCTGACGCTTTTGGCTTGTTTTTTCTGGACTTTCTCTGAATTCCCATATCACTCAGATACTTTTTTACTGTTTTTCCGTCACATTGTAACTTTATCCCCAGCTCCCTATAGGATTTAGCGACTTTACCATCGGTAATTTTTCGAAGTCGGCTTCTCATAGAAGAGTCGTTCAAACTACAGTTTTCTTCAAAACCACGTTTTCTTTCTGTTGTTTGTTTTTTTCTCATATATCGCCAGTGTTCTATATACTGAACTTCGATTTTCTCCTTGCTCTACAAAATGTGAAACGATATCGGATTTCTTCCAATCAGGATGATGGTCGAAAAAATTACAAATGGTTTTTCGACGTTGTTATTCTTTTGACGACATTGCAAACAAAATAAATGATCAACTTCAAAAAAAATCAAATGAATCAAAATGAAAAATAACGGTACTTTGTTTACATTTTAAATTTTGCTTTGTACCCAGCGTTGTAAAATTTGTCCAATTGATCATCAGCTATTAAAAGGCACACGACCATTCACTTCGTTATCGCTTTTCAGTTTGGATCTTAGAGCGGCACGCAGTGGCTATGTCAACAATCAAAACTACCACAGCTGAATGCATTGTTTCGGGCACTCTAAACAGGTGCCCTTCCTGCCTATAAAGCCCTCATGACACAGGGCATTTATTTCATTGTCCATCCGATCCCACCTCCCGTCGACCCATTGATTTGTGGTCACGTCCAACTGAGAGAGGTGGCACGGTTCCTTCACCTCCCAACATCACACCTCCCACATGGCACACAGTAATCAATATTTATTCCACAGACAATAACCTTCGGCAACAGCAGCAGAACTGCCGATCGAAAACCTCGAGAAGCCGATGCACCCTCAGAGGGTAACACTTTGTTACGAATTTTATATCTAAAGCAACGACGATGTTTAGTTTAGACAACCCACTCCACCAATAACGACCGAATTTGATGTGAACAAAAATGTGCATCACCATATCAGGATTACTTCCGATTCCTATAAGTAATTGGAAAGAATCAAAAGTAGTCTCTGGAAGTAGTCGGATTATGTTTGGATTACTTTTGACTTTTTTTGAATATTTATGGTAATCGCCAGTAATCCTGATTAGTTTTAGATTATTTGTAATTGTAATTAATTATTAGTCTTGAAAAAATGAATATAATCGTAATTTAGTGCACCTCTACAAAAAATTAGTAATCATTACTTAAGAGCTATGGATACCATGAAGGAACGATCGTATGCGAACAACCCATTGACTATTGAGGACCAGTCATAAGATAGAGCCAGCAGCAGGAAATAGTGTTCCATAAATACTGTGAAGGCCCAACAAATTGGTTTTTATTATTTTTTACAAATAAACTTACATTTGAACCACCCCGTATAAACATGTGTTTTCATTAGCTTTACCAATTCTCCAAACATTTGATTGAATTTTCCAAAACCTTTGTCATTCTATTTAGCGGTACTTTTGAGAACTTTTCTATTATTGTAACATTATTCCCCAAAATAAAATTCTAGTAGATTTTGTTTTTTTTTACGTTTTTTTTTATTATTATTATAATTACACGCGTATTATGTATTTGATTATCTTTATACTTGTTTTTTTTTAATCGCTCTCCTTATTTTCCAAAATATGTTCAAATTATACCACGAATTTAGATGGATGAAGACGTTTACAAACGAACGATGAAGACATGCATAAGCAACAGTTTTCCCCATTAACTTACAACAAATGTTAGACTTTTGTTTGCTAATAATAAATAAAAAAATACACAAAAACTTTTTTTTTTTTGTATCAAAAATGTGGAATGATAATTTTTGTTTTTTTTGGAACAAACATTTGTTAAATTTCAAAAAGAAAGAGAAAAAAATTAAGTTATGGCAATTTTAGAAATCAAATGATTTGTAAGCAAACTGTTTTTAAAAAAAAGGGGTTTTCAATACGAAAATGTTGATATTCTGTTAATTTTAAAACATAGTAAACATTTAATTTTTTTTACATTTTCCAAAACATCATGCTTTCGAACAAAAACAACTAGCGATGTGTGAGGGACAGTGTTTGCCTACAATAGTTTTTTTTTCAAAACTTAAAAACTTTTGCAAATTGATTCTGAACCTCTGCACAGTGGTCAACACCCGTTGAAGGTGAGTATTGGCGACTCTAACGGAACTTTCCAGCTGGATCAATTTAACAAAGTCTCTTTGTTGACAACTAAATATTTGTGTTTTCGATTGTAGAAAAATCATTTCAACACGTTTAGAGATTTGAGAATCCCTAGTGAAAACACAGAAGTCAAAATATTCTGACTAATAATAACTGTTCGTGAGCATAAAGGAAACGCAGTGTCCTAAAATAAGCAATCCAAAAAAAAAAATTATTTTATGGATAATTTTTTTTAAATTTCTTTTTTCGTCGTCTGTTATTATTCTGATTATAACTGAAGGAAGGTGACGTCCGATCAAACAAATTACAATATATCAAATTAAAGGTAATCATGTGAGCTCAACATATTGTAAACACAAATTTTAAAGAAAAGTGGGCAAAAAATTTGAAAAAAAAATCTAAACCTTATTTTGTTTCCGAATAGCCCTATTTAAGAAAACAAGGCATATTTGAAGAAAATCTATTGATCCTTTTGTATAATTACCACAATGTCAATCAATAAAACAAAAACAAAAAATGCAATACATCAGTTAAGTGGAGGAAAGAAGATAAACAGCACTTTTTTTTTGAAATTGTGATACTTTTATAAAAAGAGCCATAACTTCTAGATATCGCTCATTTACTTCAATAGTGTCTTAAATAAAAATACACTTTTTTTTGCCTCAGTAAATCCGCTGTAAATTTCTTACTTGAGTTGACTTTTGTTCTGCGCGTATTAAATATACACATGTCAGGGGTCTGATTTATTGGGGAACCTACGATTGTTTGCTCAGTAAGACACAATAGAAAACTTTAAATGGCTCTTCTCAAAAATTGTGTGTTTGAGTTGTGGCACTATTAATGTAAATGAGCGACATTTATATCCAAAGACAACCATTCAATATGGCTTGTTTTCTTCAAGAGGGTGCCAGCTAGTCGGAAAATAGAAAAACGTTTAATTTTTTTTAAATGGAAAAATAAATTTTTTATAAAAAAAATTAATTTTTTTAAATCGAAAAATTTAATTTTATAAAAATAAAATAATTTTTTTTTAAACGGAAAAATTTAATTTTATAAAAAAAAATTAAATTTTGTTTAATGGAAAAATTTATTTTTTTTAAATGGAAAAATTTAATTTTTTTAAGGAAGAAAATTGGTTTTTTATATAGAATTTATTTTTGTAAAAAAAAAAAATTCCCCCCACTGTATGTACAAATCAGGATTAGAATTTTTTGGGCAATCATACGTCATTTCAAAATTATTGTTTTAAATGATTTTTTTTTAATTTATCCATAAAAATATTTTTAAATATTTTTTTTTCGTGTTTATGATGCCAAAATACACCAGAAAATTTTATAAACATCCCATGGACAAAATAGCTGTTGCATAGTGTAATAAATTAAATACAGTTTGCGGGCGCATGCCCGTGTGATTGGTGCGGATATTGGACTTTCAGAACAGAGTACAATTTTCACATTTGCCAGAACTAATCTGGAAAAGGTTTAGACATAAATAGGTATTTCATTCATTTACAAACATCTTCTGTGTTGTCTTGAATTTTCAAAACCAAACGTTTAAAAAAATCACCCTTCCCTAAATGATGGTGAGGTCAATGTGTTTCACAGAATGTTACAAAACGTTGCACGAAAATTATTCGGTTTGGGAAACGAAATGCAAGATGATTGTCCGAATAACCACAGACTAGGTATTTTAGTACCAGTTATGTTTCTTCAATTCGTTCCTAAAACCCCTGATCCTTGTAACGATGACCAGCAGTGTTGCGGTTCTGGGACTACATCAACGTTCATATTAATTTTAAAAAGTCACTATCAATATGTCAGAGACATTTAGAGCAGAGAATATTAGATATTAAATGCTAAACTATTCGGTGGAAAACTCAGGACCAAACCTAAAAAGTGCTATTGGTTCGCCAGTAATATATTCAGCCCTATCATGAAGAATTTGTGAACTAATTTCCGCTGGCGAATTGTGCAGTCTCTTTCACAATTTTTTCCATCACGCAGATTATGGGAATTTAATTTTTTCGTACATTTGATGCATTTTTCAAAAATTTTAATTCAATTTATAAATTCGAGCGCTTTTATGTACAAATTGAAAATAAGTTGAAATAAAAGATTGTAAGACGAGGATTTCGAGATTCTTCAAACCCTTTGGCGCTGCCGAACAACGTAACATATGCTAATATCAATTCAATAATTTCCAATTTGAAAATATATTTTTCAGGTTGGGCAATAGGGTGGAGTGAAAACATGCTTTTTTTTTAATTTGAAAAAGTTAACCTCGGAAAGAGATGTAGTCTGGGGTCCTAATGAGGGGAAAAATGAAAAAAAAAAATTTAAAAAATTTTTAGGGGTCGCGCCACTCCCTCGAAATTTGGAAATTATCGCTATTTTGGCGTTGATTTTAGGAAAATCCTAAAAAATAACGACTTAACTTATTCGAAATTTAAAAGTTTGAGCTTATTCAGTGCCCAAACAAAAGTATTTGAGGCAAATATGAGGATAATCGACTAATATTTGTAGCTTTGGTGGCGATTTCATTGTTCAGTCAATTTTCTGAAGAAGGGACGATTTGACTTATTTTACTTTTTGAAATTTTTGAACAATGAGAAAATTTTTTTTAAATTTTTTCATGCCCTTATTTCATTGTTTACGCTATTGCAAACATTTATTGACATAAAACTTTTTAGGATTTTTCTAAAATCAACGCCAAAATAGCGATAATTTCCAAATTTCGAGGGAGTGGCGCGACCCCTAAATTTTTTTTAAAATATTTTTCTATATTTTTCCCCTCATTAGGACCCCAGACTACATCTCTTTCCAAGGTTAACTTTTTTTTTTTAATTTCACTCCACCCTATTGGGCAAGCATAATGGAGTGAATAAAAATATATCTGTGGTCACAACCCATAACAGCCTAAGTCTGTTTTTCAATATTTTCAGTACAGGAGTTTAAAGTTTTGAATCTTCACTGAAAATCAGGAGAAGGTGTTTTTTGGAAAACTTTGCTACAGATTCCAAGGAAACGAATTTCTTTACTTAGTTGTTAACAAAAAATAGTTGTTTATTCTCGCAGTCAAAAGATATTATCGAAAAAGACACTTAGGCTCTTATGAATTGTTGAACGAAAGAAAGTCAAAAAGTTCAAGTTGAGTTAGGCTATTATTCCAGATTAAATAAAAAACTTTTTGTTTGGAGAAAGACCTTAACTCAATTTATGTTTATCAAAAAACGAAATTGTAATTCGGAATAAGAGCTTAACTCAAGTTAGGAAAATAAAATTGTTTCTTTGTTTTTTTTGGATTAACGACTTAAGTTGATTTAGGCAATAATGAAAAAATAATGTTTATATTTGTTGTAATCCTAAATTGACTTAGGCAGTTATGCCAAAACAGGAATTTAGAAAAATAACTTAAGCTATTAGGTTTTTTAGGATTAATTGCCTTCCTAGAAGAGATACAAACATGAAAAATTTAGAGCAAATAAATTTAGATACGCTGAATACTATGGTGCTAATAACTCAATTGTGTCCTAACTCGAGTTAGGCTGTTAAGGGTTGTGACCACAGATATATACAGTCGAGTCCGGTCCGGTAACGAACTTTCGTCCATAACGAACACTTTTTAGTCCCAAGAGTTTTGCTTCTACCCTATGTTAGCCTGGATATAACTAACATCGCTTATAACGAACTAATTTGTCGAGTCCCTAGGAGTCCGTTATAACCGGACTCGACTGTATATGTAATACATATGTAATTGAGATGCTCACCAACGTCCTGTCACAAAACAGAAAACCGTGCCATTACTCCACCAATAATAAAGTTGACTGCATGTTGTTTTTTTTCAGCGATATTAAGGGGGGTAGTTCCCTGATTTGTTGGAAGTCTCAGTTTGTCATATCGCTCCTTTACTTCAATAGTGTCAACCACAGGGAGACCATCATCAAATCCAACCCGCGGGTACCAATCTGAAGCATTATATGGCCTATGCCGATGTATGGGTCTCGGCACCCAGTTGCAATGCCTAGCATTGCACGGCTTCTGGGAACTTAAGGCGTAAGATGTCCGGTCTACAAACTTATGTCTCTCCCAAGTTGAAGAACTAAAAAGCTTCATAAGAAGCCTACGATGGTTATACATCACCACACATTATTCCACTGTTTCCCATATCTATATTGTCACACCGATTTCTCTCAATTAGTAACTACATGGGCTTTCTTCTATAATACCTTTGTACCCTAGTGGTACCTCCGAGTGGATACACCATTCTTCCTAACGTAACTTAACAGCCACCAAGAGGCCTACAGTATTTAACACAAAAAAGAATAGTGGATTTTAAATAAATTTTTAGGGCATTTTTGAGGAATTTGTCAGACTTCTTCATTTGAGGCATTGTTCATAGAGCCATACTTCCACTCCGCCGGAGACAAAATATCTCAGTGACCAGGAATTCAACTGTTACTTTTTTTATTTATATACTTTTTAAAGTCTAAGCTAAGTTTCTATTAGAAAACATACTAAAAATCATCCTCAAGTAGGTCAAGTATTGTTTGAGCTCATTGAGAACTGTAATACAGCAAGAACGTTGTTTGTCATTTGAATAACATTATTAAATCAACATTCACTTTCGTGAATGTGTATTTTTATTATTTGTTAGAGAAGCTTTTTTGGATCCTTAAATGTGATTAAACTCAAATCGATGTAAACGTTCAAGTGTTTATAATTATTTGAATTGTGTTACACCATAAGAGTCCTATGATGTGCATACGTATTTCGCATTGCATGAATGAACAGACGAGAAACATCTCTCAAATGAGTGAGCTGGGCACTGTATATTACTCGCGTTAACTACCTTCACGTGGTGGAAACGGCTACTGAAAAATATTTGTCTTATTGGGATATAAACCTGGCTCTGTTCTGTGATAGACTAACGCACGTTTACACCACAACAGCAAGCAAATGTTTACTTTAACATATTCCCGGATTCGTTTGTATTAGCAGAACTGCAAAATTAAATTCACACCCTTCATATCTTTTTACACAATTCTAAAATCGTCCATCTTGACCTTACTCGAATAATATGCTTAACTAATCAAATTTTCCCGTTTCTAAACTTCTTTCTTTAGCTTCTTTAGGTGTAGATGTAGAATTAGAGAATGGATGCACTTTCAATAGTAAGTGCAGATGAAATTTCGAAAACATATTTGGATTCACATTCAGAACCACTTGCCAGGAACCCTCCTTAGAAGCGTCTACATAAAACAAGCCGAAAATGTACTTCGTCTGACATAAATATATTCTATATGTTGCCAAATTTATCGGGTCCTTAAAAACCCTTCTAGTGACAAATTCGACATCTACATATACACATTTTCGTATTGAAATAAACTCTTTTTTTTAATTGCAACAAATATTACGAAATATTAGTTTAATTTGTAAAAATCTTCCCATCTAATATTCTTTGTTTGGTTGTTGGTTTTTTTTTTATTATTATTAATTATGTATTTTTTCTCTTGCATCGATTTCGATCTTGTGTTTTAAAACATCAGACATATGTTTTAGCTATTTGAGACATTTGAAATTATGTATGATTAGAGACAAAAAAAAACGAAATCAATTATGTATTTGTTTAAACACTCAAAAGCACTGCTGGATTTTTTTTTTCTTTAACATTTTACTTTTCAAATTCTCAACATTTGAGCAAAAAATTTTCCTTTATCTAGATGAGGCAATACAAAAAAATTAAACAAACAAAAACTGAAAATATATATAAAAAAAAGTAAACAGATAGAGAGGAAGAGGAGTTCGAAACATGGATGGGTTGATTGATTTGTTGTTTCATTTTTGTTTTAAATATGAGTGGGGACATTTTCATCTTTGTTGCAAAGAATTACATGGAAATTATGTTTTGATTTTCTTTAGCTTTTTAATGTGGGATTTTCACAATTTGTTTTTAATGTTTATGTTAAGCTTTTCTTTAAACAGGCAACAATTCATTCACATTACAAAGCAATTTTACATTAACGACATTGTGTTTTTTTTTTCGTTTGCTTTATGGGAAAAATTACAATTTTAGAAATGGACGACGCTGTCTTATGGCCCGACGGTATCTTTTCCATGTTGGGTTGAATGGTATCTTTTGTTGTTTTTTGTTTGTTTGTGGGTTAATGAAATTTTAATTTACGAACACACATGACTTTTCTAACAACCCTTCTACTCTACTGGGCCGGATGCGGCGGCATTATCAACTGAAATTGTTGACCTTGTGAGGGATGTTGCGTCGTCGCTGTTGGATAGTAGGGATTGTGCATGAGCTGTGTGGGATGTATGGTTAGGGGACACATAACGTGGTATTGTGGTGTTTGCGGAGCAAATGTTGGCTGGGGACCCCCGCCAGCGGGGGATGGTTGTGGTTGTTGATGGAACGTTTGATGCGGTTGTCCTGGAGAGGGAGTGGTAGATGGTGGCGTCTGTGTCAGGAATTGCAATGGCTGTGGATCATACATGCGCACCTAAAAAATTAAACATACGTTAATATTTTATTTCAATTGATATTGTTGTAGTGCATAAATCTTACCATTGGTGGCGCGTAGGGCTGTGATTGGAAGTGTGGTGCATGTGGAGTTTGTGGATAAGGGATGAATTGTGTCGGCAATGGTCCAGTGGCTAATAATGGTTGCCCTGTGGCAGCTGAAGCGTGCATTTGTGATGGCGTCATGGGTCCTGCAACAAGAAAAACAAAGAAAAAAGTTTTTTTTTCAATCTATTGAATTGAAATGTATTTAAGTCATTTAGTTTTCAATTATTCAATCCATATTTTAAACATGTGCGAACATTCAACGATGGAACTCTATTAGGAACTCTGTGGGAGCTATAGGAAATATTCTGAAACTGACTTTAAATATTTTGCGTGAAAAAAAAACAACAAAAAAATAAGTGTTTTTTTCTTGCGAAAAAAAAACTAGTTAATATCAACATCATATCAAAAGAAGAATTGCCAGATTAAATCAAATTAAAAATTCGACAACAAAACATTAAATCTACAAGTTGGAAACAATACAACGATCGAACAATTGAACAAGATCATTTTCACGAGACTGTTTTCGGTTTTATGTGTGCGTATGTGTGGCGTATAAGCTCTATCGCAACTTTTCGAACATACACAATGGGTATTCATTGAAACGGATACGAAATCAACTTCACCTTTAAATTTATACAAATGTATTGATGAAATTCTGTTTCTGTGCATGAAGAATGAATACGTGGATTGACGGAATTCAAACAGGCACAAAAGATAGACCAGATTCAATGCGGACATCACAATCAGCACTTTACAACTTTGTTTTCTCCGGGAAACCGTTTCGAGTCAAATGTAAACAGTTGGGCAGTTTGAGTGAGTGGCCGTTTAAAACCAAAACAGATTTCCAATTTAAAATGTATGGTTAAGTTTCATGTAATGAAGAACGTGAACTATTTCGGATTATTACACGTTTTCATCTTTTGAAAAAAATGATTGACTGAGGACAAGAAAATGTCCAGCGGTTGGGGAAATCGACGTACAACTTTTGAGAATGTCACGATCCATGGTAGATTAGTACATATCGGGTGGTCCATCTAGTGGCTTCTCTTCGAATCATATATTATTTTCGCATTGTATATCATATCTTTGTGGATCGAAATGAATCGCTTTACGCTTTAACAATATTGTAACAATGATGTAAACTTATACAAAACAAAGTGATTTCGGTCACTCAGAGAGTAACATGGTGGTGCGAATTTCGGAACGGTGCCATCATTGGAAAGTTTTTCTTCAAAATATTCCTGTCACGTGCTGCACAAATATGGCAAACATAACAATGAGGAAAATATTTGTTATGTAGCCATTGGCGAATTCTTGCAACAGAGATTGAAGAGCAGAAGACCTGTATATTTTGTTAGAGGTGCAATTGTAGAGCACTGAACAGGTAAAATAATAACACTAGTTTACAGCTATTTTACGCATTCAACGTCATCTCGTTTTTTTACATATTCCGGTCAGTTAATTTTAATACAAAATATTGTTGGGTGATTTTTGTATAATTAATATTGTATGTCATACGATTATTTTGAACTTTGTGTGAGTAACACAATTCAGTTTCATATTTTCGCTATTGCCGCACGGTCAGCTGTTTTAGCATACAAATTGCAACAGATATGAATTGTTTAGAAATTGTCATTCTGCTCATACAATTCAATTCCACTTCTAGATAAAAGTAGATTGTATCGGTCCTCTGTACACCTGGGAACTAAAGGATTTAAACTAAAGATAATAAAGACAGAAAGAAATTATATGTTTAATCAAATGAATATATATATGATCAAAATACAAATAAAAATAGAGATAAATAACAAAAAAAATAAAAATAAATAAAATGGATGAAACCCCGTCAGGTTGTGTCGAAATCGGTGGTTATCCTGTTCTATTGGCTTTGTGTTGGGCAATAAGTCTGCTTTAATGATATTACACAACCCCCCACCTAACTAATGCGCGGATAGGTAAAGTGGGTGGTGCATCTCCCCATTTAATACAACATTACATATACCCCTAATTCTGTTAGCACCACATTTTTCTGTGTCGCTGTAAACTCAGAAAATTCCAGAAATACCGAAATACTTCACCGCATCAAAGACATTCTCATCTATTGCCGAAACCAAGATGTGTGTTATCCCATTTTGTATTACACTTGGTAATTGATCAGAAAACTGTATGTGAAAACCCGTATGTCCATGCTTCTTGCGTTATCCATTTGGCGTAATGTAGTAGGAACTTGTGATGACTGCATTTACCGATCTAAAACGCGATCTGTCCTGTTCCATTAGTACCCTTGTTCTTGTGGCTGCTGTCGGTGATGTTTCTGCGGACCAAGTGATTATCACTTTAGCACTTCTATATTCACCTGGGTCGTTTAACATTTCATCCGTTTCACCGGTACTCACCACCCCCTTCCGTTCAATTGTGACCTGGCAAATAGCATAAGCCTACAGTGAACCTAAAACCGCAAGAACTATCTTCGGCACTGTCAGATGTCTTGTTACAGACGTCCAAGGTGCAAGCTTGTAGCCCAATCTGATCCGAAAACAGCTAAAGTCACGTCAATGAATAGAGTATAATATGAAAACAAAAGAAAATAATCTTTAAACCACTACCAATCACTACGATATCAAACGGACAGACACTCGTCTATACCCCATACGACAGTTACAGAAAAAAACATGTACAGGTTAGAAAAACATCACGAGTTATTACTCCAGCTGTCTTATAAGTATGCGGATTACTTAAGAGTCGATGTTGTTACACAACCCGCAAGAAGTCAAATAAAAACTAAAGAAAAAATTAAAAAAAAAAAATGAATGACACCATTTTCAACTCTAGATTTGCAGGACAAAATATGTAAAAGAGCAATAGTCGCAGAATGTTTTAGTGTAAACTAGTGTAATTAAAGTTGCAATTACGAAATGTTTGAAAATATGGATAGAAATGTCATTGATTTCGCTGTCGAATTCTAGTTTACCTCCTATACATTCTTCTTTAAAAGACCCTGTATTTGTAAGATAAAGTGTTTTGAGGCCTCCAGAAAAAACTCGTGCTAAACGTTGATGGCAATAAAATTTTAAATTCTCATAAGATTGTCTTAAATATTAGCATGTGTGTATGTTGACACATACACAATAATTTGTTGGTCAAACAATTTACACAAACACACGGAGACACATTTACTCACCATAGTTGCTTCGTCTCATGCGCGGTTGTTGTGCAGCTTGAGGATGAGCTGGAGCATGGAATGCAGCAGTCGGCTGTTGACCTGGCAACATATACATGGGTGTCTGTTGCCCAGCAGCCGGCAGTGGAGCACCTTGGGTGTATATGGTTGTCAGGGTAACGGGCGTCTGTGGCGTATGTGGACGTGATGGATTTGGAGTGCTGGGACTGCGAGGTGTGAACGGTTTTGCCGAAGGATTCAGCACATGTGTCTTCTTCACGGGCGGTGCAGTGGTGGTGGTGGTGCCTGTGTTCGTGGCTACCGCTGACGGTGGTGCGGACGCAGAAACCACAGCCGTTGTGTTACTTGATGGAGGCGTTGATTTATCTGAAGGTGTAGAACAGCTGTTCGAAGATGAGGCAGGTGTACCAACGGATGTATCCGATTTGGTGATGGGTGTTTGCAGTTGCTGTTGGGGTGGTGTGTTATCGATTACCACGGGCGGAGTGGTCTGTTGTTGAATGGATTGACCTGGGACAGATTGTGGCGACACAATTTGCTGTGTTTGTGGGGGTTGCTGCAGCGTATTTGTTGGCACATTTGCCGGTGGCAAATTCGTTTGTTCTTGCATTATGTGTGGTGGTGGCTGTTGCTGCACAAGTTGCATGGGCATTGATGCTGGTCCCGAACTATGTTGGGGTACATGTTGCATTTGTTTTTGTGTCTGCTGCTGTTGCGGTGGTGGCAAGTTTTGTTGCATATGCTGCATGTGAGTGGGCACATAATGTTGTTGTTGTGGCCCGGCATGATGCTGTTGTTGTTGTGTTGGTGGTGGGCCACCATGATGTTGCTGGGGCACATGCTGCATAGCAACATGTTGCTGTGGCTGATGCGAAGCCACATGTGGTTGTTGCTGCTGCTGCATGTGTGGTGGCTGTTGCTGGGGTGGCGACACCGATGGCTGTGGTTGATGGCCCTTGTTCGGGTTCATATGTTGTGTTTGTGATTGCACTGAAGGTGGCTGCTGCTGCTGTGTCTGAGGACCAGGAGATGGTGACGTGTTGGCCAATTGGAAATCTTGTCCAAACTGTCTTAAATCTTGCATTTGATTCTCACGAGAACGCATTTGTCGCTGCGGCTGTGGCTGCTGTTGACTCGCCGGACCAGGCATGCCTGGCCCGTGTGAGCCACCGCTGCTCTGCAGTGGTGGTGAACTACCATTGCCGCCTTGGCCGCCGTGAGGAGGACCATGTTGTGAATGTCTAACTTGATTTTGATTATCGTTACCGTAGGTCATCGAGGAATTTGACGATGATCCTGAATATTGACGCATTGGTCTTTGAGGAAGGGGTTTGCCGCCACCTCCTCCACCACCAATATTGCTTCCACCACCTCCACTTTCCCCATTCAGCTTAGAAGGACCGCGGTATTGAGATGGGCCACCATGCATAGCTGGTGGTGTATACGGTTGATAAGATGATTGAGATGGCTGTTGATTTTGCATTGGCATTGTGTTGTATATAATTTGTTTTTGTCCTCCAGCGTTGTTGCCACTTTGTGACATTCCACTGTTACCGCCGCCCTGCGACATGCCTGTCGGACCACTTCCACTGTTAGGTGGTGGCGTATTACGTACCATTTTCTGATTAAGGGGAGGATTGGACTTGCGTTTCATCATCGAACCACCACTTTGATACTTGTTACCACCATCTTGTTGCGACATCTGGGACGAGGAGGAGACTGAACCCTTCATACCACCTGCCATGCTACCAGCAGATGATTGCGTAGAGTTCGGCCCTTGACCCATCCCCGAAGCCGACGACGATAGGCTATTGCCCATCATGCGATCGTTGCGATCATTGCGATCGTTGCGATCATTGCGGTCATTGCGATCGTTACGATCATTACGATCATCACGATCATGACCACCATGGCCGCCGCCGCCTCTTGGTGTTTGACCACCCATCGATTGTGATGACATGGCAACAGGTGGTGGTGGTCCGGTAATTGAACGCGTTGGCTTTGATATATAACGCTCTGTCATGACAGGAGGTTCGTAACGTTTGCGCTCTCGTTGTTCGCGTTCTCTATCCTCACGATCACGTTCTCTTTCCCTCTCCATATCTCGCTCCCTCTCGCGCTCTCTTTCCCGATCACGTTCTCGTTCACGTTCTCTTTCACGTTCGCGCTCCAATTCAGGCCTTGATACGGCGGCATACATTGCTTCCTCGTCGCCATTTTCTAAATCTAAACGATCACGACACGTCGGATTGTTTTCAATTTCTGCTGCCAATTTCTCTGCTTTGGCTTCACGTTCTTTAAACTCGTCTGTATCGATTTTATCCAAGGGCACAGTATACGAAGAGAGGGAATCGTCGAATGTGGACTGGACACCAAATTGATTTTCGTTCTTACGAAACATATCGTTCGCATCCCAGCCATTGGCGGCATCATCCAATTCAATGTCGATGTCACCGTTCATGCCCGACGGATCCCAAGGTTCAAGTTCTTTTTCATCAAAGCGTGTACCTAACAGAGACCAAACAAAAGCAAATTGCTATCGCATTCATATTATTTTCATAAACTCTGTTCTAAACTTACCATTGCATTTTTCTGATATGGCCGCGTCTGTTTGAAATGTTCCACCAGTTGCGTATTGCGAGTCAAAATCTTTCGCTGAAATACTAACTACCGTATCATATGGGAATATCATTACATTCGGTACAGGCTTGGACTCATCAGGCGAATTTTTGCTTAATTTAATGCATGACGGCAACTCGAGGGCTACATCGAAATTAGGCGAGAATGTTCGAAAAACACCCTCGTAAACATTACCCGATCGCAGACGCATCTGTACAACGTTTCCGACCAAAGCTGTGGCTGCATGCATGAAAAAGGCATTATTGTAGATGCCCTGAGCTTGGGGACGTGTCTTATTCGGCTGTCGGTTATCATTCGAATATCTGAAACAAGAATTATGTATTTCCAAAAATTAAGCCACAAATCATCATCCAATAAAATAATTTTAAATAGAATTCCATATATCTGTACTGTATAAACCGAATTATTTGAACTATTAGCATACTATTTCGCTGACCTGTTAGATTTTGACAGAGGTTGTAGAATGCATGAGGAGTTCATAGGAAACTAAGGTATAGTGACACATAGGTTCGGAAGGGTAGTGCGTTTAAAAGTGTTCCTCCACTCGGAGACACATAGGGTCCATTGTGAATCCTTTCTTCACATGGAGATTAAGGAGAATGATTTATTGTTGAGGGAGTTAGGGTTATTATTCTGTTTAGTCATATTATGCCCCTTATGAACATTTTACACTTACGACCCTGATCTTTGTGTCGGGAATCTATCCCCTAGACACTTTTATCTGTGGCATTGTAAACCTAGACTGTGTTCAATCTATCACATAAAGCACAAGTGGCAGCATATTAAGCTGAAATTAAAAGTAGAATTTAAAAAAGTGGCTTACAATGAAACAAAACCAGAGTAGTGACAATGTGCCAATTAAGTGCATGGGGATGCATCACAGCAAAAAATGTGGCGAAAGTCCTCTCACAAAATCTGTTTCCTTTCTTTCAAAAATTACAATTGTGAGGAAACCAGAGGAAAACTGGGTAATAACCGGTATCGGTATTTGAATATATTTTGTATACATCATCTGTAAGCAAATGAATTTATTTTGAATTTAAATCCCATGAGTACATTTTATTAATATGTATTTTCATAGGGACCTCCAGTTGACAGGCAAGTAATTATTTAGATACTGCCAGACGACCCAACGATGTACCTTTCAGAAAAGATAGGTAACACTACTAACTTTTTGCAATCGCACAGTAGGTCAATGGGGAACACAGTACCGATCAGAAGAAAAGGCGTTACCACTTTACTTATTCAAAATACTACAATGAGCCAAGAAATGCCTACGCAGTACCTTACAAAAGAAGATGCACTGCTGATGTAAGCAAACTACTAACATGACTCATAACGATCTTCAATTATACCCACTAAGATCTCCAATTATGCTCATTAAGACTGCCGCTTCTAACGTAAAAAAACTTTTTAGGATTCTGGAGTTCTTTTGCAGAGATTGTTGCTGGTGGCTATTGTATATCTGCCTCATGTCGATCTTTTTAGGTTTTCAAACAATGATTCAGATTATTTATTGGTAGATAGGCAAATATTATTATGTGTTATTTTATAAAACGATTTTAACTTACAGCTGCATTTCAATTCTAATAAAACGAGTTCAGATGCAGTAATTAACCAACGTATTCTTCGTTGATTGATTTTTACTATTTCATCCTGAAAATATGTTACCGTTTGTCCAGCCATATCTAACCATGATTTTTTATAGATCTAGTTTTCTTAAGGACAAAAGTGATGACTATTGGCAATTTTTATTCAAACGCTGGGAAAACCACAACCTATTATAGGAACGATTGAGAGCAAGGGTAGCAATGATATGTAAACATTCGAGGTTTGCTAGGCAGGTCGCTGCATTGAGTATGCCATTCATTAAGTATCAACTAAATATTCTCGTCGCTGCATTTCGGGAGTTCTTTTTCATGTGGTGAACATCTGCCGTAATGTTTTCCTATAGAATGGATAATTGGCGAACCGATAGTTTGAGGCAAACGTAATTGCTGTCCGTGTTGAAGTGATAGCTTTGAAATTGAATAACTGTTGAATGTTTTTTTTGAAATAGTGTAAGTTTATCGTCAGTTGGCCTTACCAAGCCAGAATACAATAATCTACCTATGACAGGATAGATTATGTGTTATTTAGAGGTAAATTCTATGTGGATTTATATAGAATGTCTTATTATTTACAGTCGAAAAGTGTGGAAGAAGCATCTTCGTCTGTTTTACCTGAACAAAGGTACAGTTCTGGTACCACTTTAAGTCATTTTGTTTGTTGATGACCGCATTTCAGTAGTTTCGAAAATTGTGGATGGACCGATCCACTGTGGGCAGATGACAAAAAACGACTACATACTGAAATTTATTAAATTTAAAGTTAATTCATTTTCGCTTGAACAACGTTGGGAAATAACGCAAAACCTATTTCCGAAGTCATTGTGGTGTAGCCTAAAACAGTTCGTTTTTTTTTTTTTTTAAAAAGTTTTGAATAGTTTTATTAGCCGCCCCGTACCTGCCGTTTGAAGTCGTAACATTAATGCACTTCGTGACATATACGCAGAAACCGTCAGCAGGTCTTGGACAATTAGGTTGAAGGGATGCTCTACTACGACAGAAAGCAAGACGCAGAAGCCACACAAATAAAACTGTGTTCCATAAATAATGACACAATCTGCTGTTTGGGACAAACCAATAATTGCCCAAAAGAATCGATCACAGCTAAATGTACAATTTCTTGTTCCATTAGTCTAATTAGCTAAAAACAAAGCCCCGGTAGTTCAAAAACTTTTAACGTG
The DNA here is from genome assembly GCA_958296145.1 of Hydrotaea cyrtoneurina. Classification (NCBI taxonomy): domain Eukaryota; kingdom Metazoa; phylum Arthropoda; class Insecta; order Diptera; family Muscidae; genus Hydrotaea; species Hydrotaea cyrtoneurina. Next base: position 39,089,145 of record OY282512.1, on the reverse strand, counting down.
TTTTCTACGATTCATGTTTCTGATATTTTTGTATTTATTCTCATATTTCGAGTAGTTCATGGTAAGTCATTTAATATTTTGATGCATTAATACGCCATTAGGCTTGGACAATTACAAGTTAATTAATAAATATAACAAGGTGTTGCAAATGAAATTTGTATAAACCTTAGTCATGGGCGTGACAAGAATTGTGCATTATTTCATTTTATGTGTTGAATTAGTCAAATGATAGTCTGTGTTAATTCACCCTTTATGGCACAACGCCTTCACCCTTTACTACTAACAATCATTTTCGATAACGAACGAAGCAAAGCAATAAAAAAAAATATTCAATTCAATTCTTTTGTTTTGTTCAGCCAAAACAAAAGGCAGAATGCAATAATAAACACAAAGAAGCAGAAGAACAGATGAATCATTGGAAGAGGAGGGAACAAACATTGAACTGAAAAAGACAAACAAAATCATCAACAAAATGCAGAAATAATAAAAAAAATAAACTAAGCACAATCGCTGCAGAAAAAAAGAAGGGAAATACCACTACTCTATTTGAAAATGATGCAAGAGAGCGTTGTGGAGGGGAGGAGAGGTGTGTGAATGGAATGAGGCCACGAAAGTATACAAAGCCAAGTATGAGCACGGACAGGCACAACGATAGAAACGAGAAACGGCAACGGTAACGTCAGCAGCAAGCAAAGCTCCGCCGCCGATGCCAAATTTGCCTCTTCGATGAGCTGAAAGGAAATAAATTAAAGTTTCCTAAACAAACCAAACGCCGCCACACACGCACGCAACCAACATAGTTACTATTTATGAATGTTTCGATGTGCATATGTATGTATTTACTATTTTTATGTGTGTATATGCACATGTGTATGAACAGTAATACATAAATACATATGTACAATTCAAATGAAACGGAGAATAATGGGGAAAATATAGAAAGACACAGTTCACTGTTATATTACAGAGATCATGAATTAGGGTCAATTAAGAATACATCAAATTGTTCAAAAAAAAAAAAAAAATTTAGGACGAAATGTTATGTTGCCAGTTAAAACTAACACAACAGCAGACAATGGTCAATGGAAACATTACAACTGATGTCACAGTTGACACAAAAGCGATGCAAGAGGACATCGATGAAGAGTATTTGGGTATGTTAAATCAGGCCACAGGAGAACAGGGCAGCCAATAGGGTCAGAGTGGAAATTGTTTGCATCACCTGTGAACAGCAAGAAAGAAGGGGACAAAACTAAACTAAACAAAACATTTTTATGTTAGGGGTACATGATGTATGCTCCACGTATAAAAGTAGTTCTGGTAGGACAGTATTTTAATCTCCAAAGCCATTATTACATATGTATATAAAAACTATTAGTCATATGTAGTGGATGTGATAATCTTGGTGTCGGGTACGTTCCTATCAACAATCCGTAAGTTCATAAAGGCCGCATTGCCGGAACTATTGCCATGGACTTGTAGTCAAGCCAGTTATAACAGAGCAAGCATACTTTAACGGAGACACAAAATGGAGGAGATTCGATTATCAGACCTGTGGGGAAATATACACAAACTAGCAAAGGTTGCTAAAAGCGTCCGAGGTAAATAAATACTTAAATTATAGTCAAAGATAGCTGGTGGAGAATTTATACATACAACTAGAAACGGTGGTTGAAGGCAACAGGGTGTATGAATATAGCTGCTTCAAATTCACTTAATATCAAGAGGGCTCTTAGAAGCACAAAGCAAACTGCACATAAGACTTCCTTTTTAACCTACTCCCTAATTGGAGTTTATAGTAGGATTGCGATTTCTATAAAAATGAATAAAATAATTTTAACTCCTGAATAATAAAGACATTTTCCACCACTTCTATTATTTTAATTGTTTTTTCCCAGACTTCCGCATTTAACAGAATAGTTTTCGAGCAACAGTAGGCCTAGGTCTGTGAGTATATAAATGATATTACGGACAGCTCACTTATTTAAAGGATTTTCTACTTTCTTCCAATCTGCATAGGAATATTGCAGGAGATCAATAAATAAAATGATCAATTGCATTACCATTGAATATGTCGATATATGGGAGTTAAATAGGCTTGTATTTGATCACCTTAACTATTGGCATTATATCTGAACGATATACATGTTAGCCTAGGAATAGGTTATTTGTTTTTATTTGACCAACACTGATCGCAATGCACTGTGATGGCGATAGGATGGCATTAAGGAGCAAGAAGGTGTTGTTTTTGGACAAGCTTATTCCATATACGAACAGTCCGGCTGAAGAACAATTTTTCTCTATACCAGATAACAATACGGATGAGACTCCCTGGACAGCCAGATATCTGACGAGCAGGTACAGTTAAAATATATATAGAACAGCGATACACAACCCACGTTCCGGCCATGCTGAACGGAGACATCACCGCTCTCCTTAGAATTCCATCAATTTAGATTTTAGAAACCACTCAACACAACGGTAGTTATTTGTAGAACGAGCAAATCCAATTCGTTTTTGAAATCAGGTGAAATAAATGCTATCGGAAATTCACAAATTTCACAAAATATTTTATCTAGAACTATCAGACGTATGTAGATTAAAATAAGCTGGATGCATTGCATGAAAAAAACCACACGTTTCCAGCAAAAGTATTAAGAACCGCTTATGGTTTGCAAAAGAGCATCCGAATATAGCCTTTAGATTTTTGGAAAAAAATCTATGGAGTGACGAATCAAAGTATAATTTGTTAGGATCGAATCGAAAATGTTTTGTAAACAAATCTTTGGACCCTAGATACACCATCAAGGCGATTAAACACGGAGGGGGAAATGTGACGGTATGGGGAGAATTCAGTTGTTATGGTGTTGGCGCCATTCATAGAATGGTCGAATGGACCAACATCAATATACAAATAGTTTGGATAATGTAATGAAAACGAATTCATACGAAAATATGACAGTTTCGTAAATTTTTCAACAGTATAACAATCCTAAGCACACTTCACCTGTTGTGAAGCAATGGTTTACAAAGACTCCAAAAATAATGAAGAACGCTTTCGAAATATTAAAGAAGTTTGGAATTCGCTACCAGCTTCACAATGGCGGACTTTGCCTGAAATTTTACCACGGAAATTGGCCGAAGTGATTAAAAATAAGGATACACAACGAAATATTAAGCCTATTTTTTTTCTTGTTTTATTATATTTCCTGTATAATTTGTAATAAAGTATAAGTTCTGTGTTTGTTTCTAATTATATGACCACTCAATTTTTAGGTTTGATTAGAAAATTAAGTCAGCCATGTTCAGGAATAAAACTAAATGTAAATTATATGCCTAAAACAGTGGTTCTCATCTGTTGGGCCGCAGCCACATTACATTATCTAGTGTAAAATCAAAATATAATTCCGCTATTAAATGAAATAATTACTACTACTGAAGCTAAAGACGAAAAATTAAAAAACACTATTGGTGAGCATTTAGATGCGCTCTTTAATGAATTTAACAGATATATTCCAGAATTGAATATAGAATCATGGCAGAATAACTTATTGCGAAATCCGTTTATTATAAATATCAATGATGTTCCTGATAACGTACAAGAAGAACTTGTTGAATTTCAGTGTAATATAACAGCAAAGAATGAATTTGGGGTTATGGAAACAGAGGAATTTTGGCTAAAAGCCTATCTACAGATTGGATCTGCTGCAATGAATTTTTTTTTTCTTTTGTTACTTTTTTTTGTTCTTAAATACGTTAAATAAACGATTGCTTTTTATAACTAACATGTGTTTTTAGGGTAAATTACTTTTCACTGCAGGGGGGACATGAGCTCATTGAGACTTCAGATTTGGGACATGAGAAGTATCAGGTTGAGAACCTCTGGCCTAAAAGATATCGTATGAAGTGCAAATAATAATATTTGGAGCATATTTGATTAATTTTTATTGTAGGAGTCGTGGTTATAAAGAAACCCAATTTAAAAATAGCGTTTCCAATTATATGACCACCACTGTTCATACGAGTACCGTTGGAAAACGAATCGTAACAAAAAACCGCATTAATTTTAAGAAAATCGGACGTTTTTTTTTTTTTTTTTTTTTTTTGACTAACACTCAGGGGATGCCCCCTATAAATGCAATGCACTGTGTTAGCGATGGGAAATAAGGGTATTGGAGGGAGGAAAGAGGGAGTAGTGTTTGTTGACGTTGGCCTTGAATTTGATAATGTCATAGCAGGCAGGAAAAACACTTGCTGGAAGATTATTCCACATGCGAACAGTACGGCTGAAGAACGAATTTTCTCTATAGTGTGTCGTCCGGTCAACCGGCCATTTGACAATGAACGGATGAGAGACCCTGGATAGCCGAGTATTCCGGCTAAATGTTCTAACGTCAGGGACCAGACGACGGATATCTTCTGAACAGATACCATTAAAATATCTATAGAATAGCGATACACAACCCACATTTCGGCGATGCTGTAGGGAGACAATAGAGCTGGATACCCTACCATCCCCTATCATAACCACCGCTCTCCTCTGTACACGGTCCAGAAGCTTCAAAGAGGTTAATGGAGCCCCTGCCCATATATGCGAGTTGTATTCCATTTTAGGCCGGATGTAGGTGGTGTAAATATTGACGAGGTCAGATGGGGTGAAGTATTTCTTGCACCGCTTTAAAAAGCCTAAACACTTACATGCTTCTTTCGACACTTCGAATATATGGCTAGCCCAGCGAGCATCACCCTGTATCTTCATGCCCAGAACATCAAGAGTGTCTGATTCGTCGATATCCACACCACCCATAGATATTGACGGCGATGCTGGATCAGTGGAACGTTTGTGTGACAACAAACAGCACTGGGTCTTTTGTGCATTAAAATCTACTCTGTTCATTTGGCCCCACTCACAAATCGTCGCCAAATCGCGGTTAAGTGAGTCGTTCATCGTTCGCCTTTTTTCCTCGACTTCCAGAGGACTTCGATCATTCAGGAGGCCGTTAGACTCTAGATACCTTACAAGATGGTGATTAACCATGCTCTCCATAACCTTCGAGAGCGCAGAACATATTGCAATTGGACGGTAGTTCGCAGGATTGGTAGCCTCACCTTTCTTGGGGATCGGCTGAACATTGGCAACTTTCCAACGTAAAGGGTAAATACCAGCACGGTACGACATGTTGAAAAGATTGCGCAATGGACGAGCTAGCGTCGAAGAGCACTTACATAGGACAAGTGCTGAAATACCATGAATGCAGGCAGGCCCTAAGCCTACTTCTAAGAGACTACAACGTAGGCTTATGCCGGATGCCAGGGCACTGACCCATTGAAGGGATTGAAAGCGCAGATGAGTTGGCTCGAACAGGCTCGGCTATGCATATCGACTAGGAAGCTGATAGATAGGTTAAACCGCCAATCAGCCACTTTTCAAAAGACAGAAGGATCATATACTAAAAAGAACAACTGGGAAACGAAAGTGGATTGCAATGTATCGAAGGCCTTGTGGCCTAGGTTAGACATAGCAAGAACAAGTACACTGATGGGACCAGACAGAAGAAGTGTTAGAACGGCAATAGGAGTCATTACAGGCCACTGCTCAATAAGGGCTAGGACCAGCAGATGGACTAACAGATCTCCGGTTTTCTATGGGAGGATGAGGAGCAATTGACATTTTGGACACCCCTTCCTAACCTAACCTATACTATGTATAGAAACTATGTCATGAATTTGGAGGCCAGACACATTTACAAGTATACATTGAATTTGTCATTTAACTTCGTTATCTGATGTTTGTTTCAGTACACCACAAACAGATTACCGAAATTAATACTGAGAAAAATATATTTCTGATTTATGGATGAATAATATTGGGCAGTCTAAAATTGACTTTGCATTCGAAGGGTTACGGGTATGTAAGAAAAAAGTCTTAGAATTAACGCATCTCAAACAAAAGCAATTTTCAAATTGTAGTAATGTTCTGCGGAGATTTTATAATGGAATTAAAATAGATTTTGTAGATGATAGGAAATGTTTAGGAGCCCGGTTGGACGATTAATTGGGTTTTGAGCCATTTGTATGCCACTAATTTATAAATGAAAGGCCAATGCCTGCCGAGTTGTTTCGTGCCTAGACCACCAATTATGTATTATTAACTACCAAAACTATAAATATATATTTTCTTTTTAATATAAACGCCTTCAACGGCACAACGCAAATAAAGAATATGGTCTATGCACAGCTAGAGAAGACGAAACATTTCATGGCGTCATTTTCAATTCTAAGAAAATGTAAAGGCAGACATTTAATGTTATTTGAATTGATTAACATACTAAATGGATGTAAATAAATGTTTGTACAGTTTTGTGTATGCAGTTTTTAGCTGTACTTTTTGTAAATTATAGCAGAAATAGTATTTAAAAAAACATAACTTGATACATAATATATGAAACCTTATTGAATTTTCCTTACGGATTGATATCCGCGTACTTATATTTAATTGTATATGAGAATTCGTTCACGTTTCATTTCCATTTATTGTAATCCCGTCTCTATTCCACTGGATATTAGACGACTTTTCTGATAGTATTTGTTGGCTCCCTAGCAAGGAATCATAGTTTAAAGTTGTCATTCGATTTGTAACTCTTGGCAAATAAGGTCTACTTTTAAAACAAAAGCGCTAATCGCCTTTTACTTAACTGCTAGACGAAAATAAAACAATAAGCGATCGGACTCTAACTGACCTGCGGGACTTTAGAGGCTATTGAATTAGCCTGAGATTGGGTACTGGCGATTCGTCTTACTCGAGCCAGAAAAGCAAATTATAATAAACATTATCCATTACAAAATCTAAATTTGTTTGTTTCTGTGTTTACAGTGTTTTGTTTCTGTCATTATGGAAAAAGAAAAGAAGTTCCGTTCACCTCTATAATACTGACGATTAATATCTCAGCGGTTTGAAATAATATGTCCCGATCGTATGTATATACAACTGGCAAGTTCCCCATCTGTTCCTTAATGCAATGTTGAGCTAAATACTTATAAATTCGATCCAATAACTTCCAAGCTGATACGCTACCTAAACCTGATAATCTTAGTATAATACAATATACAATATTGTTTTATTGAGGGGACGATATATTCTCTATATTCTACTGATATTCCAAATAATACTTGTTTTGAATTTCCATTACACCATATTATAAAATCGGTAGTGGTTCATACCTTCTCGATTAATATCTAGATATCTCAGAGATCGCTATGCACGAGTTGTTTAGCCTCTAGACCGGATATCCAACTCAATTGCCTACATTCAACATCGCCGGTATGTGGTTTTTATATCGCTGTTCCTGTGATATTTTAGGGTATCTGCGAATACCCGTTGGTTTGTTCTGATGTTATGTCTTTCAACCGAGATACGCGGCATCTTTGAAAGGCAGTTGATTAAACTATTGAGAAAATTCGTTCTTCAGACGAACTGTTCCCTCTTTACTCCTTCCAATGCCGTAATTTCCTCTTCAAACATAGCATTTTTAGGAGGCATAACGATTGCGTGGTGGTCAAATAAATAAAATCTAGTACAATGTAGGCTCTCTCGCATCGGTATAAGGCTCATTTTTTTTTAAATTTAAAATAGTTCAAACTGCTTCATAACGAAACATGTATGAAGTCATTAATGTTCGTGTGGTATGGTTTTCGAATTTGGAAGGACGGTTAATGGTTTACTCTAAAGTAAAGTAATGGTTTACTCTAAAGTAAAAAAAAAAAATTGTTATAGCTGTCCTTAAATTAAGTGGTTATAAAACATTTAACAACATTTCAACCTCAAATTGATCAAGGAAAAATAACATTCATTTTGTGTACCGACCGCGGTATCATGCCTTAATACAGACTAATAAGATCCTATCAATTATGGACAGTTAGTGTCACTATGGTAGGTAGTGTCACTAGTTTCATATTCTAGTTTTTCTTTACAGTTCGTGAGAATTTGATGGATCTGGGTTGCCCGTGGTCAAGTTCAGTAATCTGGCCACATCTGATGGATCTGTCCAGAGTGAACTTGGCAGGAGCTAAGTTGGTTTGGCTGGACTATTAGAAAGGTGTAGCGTGGGGTGAGGCCCTTATCAACAAGCTGATATTCTTCAAAATATTTGAAAACTAATATTTATATTTCAGATGACTCAAAGAGTTATACAGTTATAGATCTCTGATGAATCATTCTCGTCAAGTCTTCGAAATGAAATAAGGTTTCTATTTCTAATACGCCCAAAGTAACACATCTTTAAAATATTGTTTCAAAGGGCACTTAGAAAATTGTTGACTGTAATTTTTTTTTTTTATGCGATACTTTCGTAATTTGCGGATTATGAAAATAAGCTATTATTCTCCAAAACCGTGTAAAGCTCTAGAAAAAATAAATGTTAAGCGTAATAGCTTACTAGTTGAAGAAAAGTTCACCTTTGTTTCTTAATGGAGAGAAATAGGTACATATACGAGCCATGATTGGACCATCGTAGTCTCAAAACAAACCACAATATTAATTAATTCCAGACTTTTATGTCATTCGAATAGAGAAAGTTGTCATTAAATGTTAATTTGTTTCTCTGAACATATACATCTGAAACACCTCCAAGACCACTTCACTGGTGTTCGAAGGTCTCCAAGTAAAAAAAAAATGAGGTATCCAGTAAAACACAGGTGGATATTGGATGTGAATAAATAATTAGTGAATAGTCGTTTGTACCTCGTCTAATAAACGAATATTACACTATTTATGTGCTTAACCTAATCACTGTCGATCGGAGGTGAATTAAATCGTTCTTATCCACGAATTTGCAGTTTTTAGACACGCGTACTGTAGGTACATTTATCTTGTAGTTGCAGCCATACATAGGTGTAGCCTGGTCCTCGTTCTTTTCTTTATTTTTATGAATATTTTGTAAATAGCAGATTTTGGAAAAAATATATGTATAGTGGATCTGTTTTATAAAACTATATTCTATAAGAATTCATATTTAAGAACTGTGTAGAAGCTTCAATAAAAGCAGTCGCACTATCTGAGGCAAAAACAAAAACTCTGGATGTGTTCCAGGTATGCATGGGGAAAGGAAATGTGACTAAATTGTCAGCATAAATAAGGCATTCCAAGATACGACTTTCAAAACTTTTTTGTAAATTTATTTTCTAATATCTTCGACTAACATTTACCAAAATGTCATTTTTTGTTAAAATAAATCTGGGTTTTTGACTCTCAATTGTTAATTAAGGAATTCATTTTAGATCCCAAAACAGGCGCGTAACTCCCACACAAATTTGGCAAGAACCATCACATCTCCTTACAAAGATGCATAAGTAAAAAAGATGTTGCATATCTGAACCAGATGGAACGTTATGGAAACCTCAAGAATGTTTGTTTATCAATTAATTTGCCTCAATAAAACAAGTCGTTGTTATTTGCCGCAAACAAAAAGAAAGAGGGGAACACAAACACAAAACACCGACGAAAAGAACACCACCAAACGAAGTTAGTGGTAACTATGTTGTCAAGTTTCCCAATGAAGAATATGTTGAAATTACATAATTTTCATTGAAAACATAAATAATATCTGAATATCTACTACGTTCGACACTTATCATCGTTTGATAGTTACGAAAATACCAAAACAGTACGGAAATTGTGATAAAAGAAGGTTCATATACGATACGCGCGTGTAAAAATGCATTTCTGGCTTACCTTGAGATATTGCCACCGGTGTTGGTTATACCGCCACCACCACCTCCTCCACTTGGGCGATTTTTACGTTTATTGTTGTTCATTATTAGCCGAAGAAGAGAGATTGACAAAAAGAAAATCCGCTGCAACCAGAGACAACAGGCACAAAGGTTTCTCGGGGTTTCTTCTCTGTATGTGCTTTACTTCGATAATTTTTTACTGCAGAGATTGTATTTTGGGATGGTGGGTAAAATTCACTTTGTTTATTCAACGTGTTTACCTCGCGTTTCCCATGCACTTATGCTGTTCTTCGTTCTGTGTGAAGTTTGTGTTTTAGTGGAAATTTTCCGTGTTTTTTTTCGAAGTATAGATGTAATTTCCGACAATTTCCTTCTTGTGGTTGGTGTTTGTTTTCGCTTGTTTCTTTTGGTCAGTTGTTCGCTGCAAATTTTCACGTTTTTTTTTCTTTGTTTTTCCTTTCCCTTTTGTTCTGTTGCTGTTCCACCACTGCCAACGCTTCGCTTTGCCGCTGCGACTGCTCTGCTTACAACACTTTGCTTCCTTGCTTCCAAAAAAAGAATTCGTCGGTTCGTTTTCTTGAGCAACTTTCGCCACGTAATTTTGTATGTTTCCAATGTGTTGTTGTTGCTAAATCCTTGTGATTGTTGCGTGACGTTACGAGTTACTTACTTTTGTTATGTATTTGCTAATTTAAAGTTTATAACAATTATTATTTTTTAACAATCTTACAATCTTTAATTGCTATTTAAACTTCGGCAAAATTATTTCACTCGACCGCAGAGAACCGAGCCGAAGCAATGACGACAATGGCGGCGGCTAGGCTTTTTTTCCAGTCGGCGGCGGCGGCGTGGTGGCTGAGTACCATAGTTGGCTGAGAAATGGAACGGAACGGAAAAAAAGTTGTGTTTTTGGATTTCTCCATTCCATGTTCCTCTGATCGGAAATTCCTCCATTCCTTCATCCTCTAATCGGAGATTTTTGTGGTGTCATATTATGAAAGGCGTATGTAAATGAAATTGATGCCCCATGAACTGTACGTTTTTTCTCACTCTATAAGTGCCTTTCGTCTTAAACTGATTGTCGCTAATAAGGACTAATATATTTTTTTGGTTCCTGATTGTTGTTAATGCATGTATGGCCGGGGAGCGGTATATTCAGGGTTCTCCAACATGAAGGGGTTCTTTTGAATCATCCGGTATTTCGGTAGCTGACACTTTTAAAGCTTTTATTCTTTGATATTTGACAAGTAGAAACTACGTCATTACTAAAAATGGAATGATTCAAGCTTCAATTAATTTTTAAAGTGAGATTTGATCTAAACCGTGGTACAGGAGGAATCAAAACGAAGAATTACAATATATTTTTCTTTTGCTTCGAAGAGAATATATGTATTCAACTAGCAAGAAATTAATTGTACGTGTAATGGCATGGTTATAATATATTTCTCACAGAAAAATAACGTTCGTTTCAACCGATTTGAGCTTTAAGCAAAGGCGGCGGCGCAAGATTGCTAAAAAGAAAGTGCGGCGCCGATTTGCGCCAACTCAGCTCGGACCTCTGCTCGACCGTATTAACAAGAAGTTACCACAATGAACCATTTTGTTCATGGAACAACCAGTGGTGTCAAAACATGGTGAATGCTATCACAATAACGAAAGGAAAAACGCGATTTTTCGCTGTGTATGTATTCGCACACAGCGAAAAATCGCGGTGCACTTATACAGACTAAAGAAATTCAGGCAAATCTGTTATCAAAAACCAAATTTCGAATACATCGGAATTTCATCTTTCAGTTCCAATAGACTCGTTACTGTATTACTGTCAAAATCACACCTTAAATCAGTTTAGCCATGTTCGCATATCCAAACATAAACAAATTTATAGATTTGTTTGCAAATCTGCTACACTTTGTATCAATATTTGTATAAAATTGATTGTGCCAATTGTTGATCAGTGGATTCTCAAAAATTTGGATTTCGCAAGCAAGTGCGAACGTGATTGTTGCGGCAGCAACTGGAAGGGAAAGGGTTACGACAATAACTATTGGTTGAACTATATTAAAACACAACGTTATTGTGTATCGACATAAAATCTCTTTCCAAACTTATGGTGATTTCGTTTGTACAAAATAATGTTAATTTTTTTCTTCACATTGCACTGAAACCGTACTTTTTGTTTAAGAAAATGTGCAGAATTTTAATGTTCGTTTGTCAAGGTGATGCAGAGTTTTCTAAACAAAGCGATTTAATAATATTTGCGATTGACACTATAGGCTCATAATCTAAGAATTTTGCATGTGAAATACGATGGGAACCTGATAGATTAACCCTTTCATGCATTTGTTGTTTGTATACAACAACACTTTTTGAGAACAAATTTCTCATTTCTAACGGTAAATATTGCAAAACCAAAAATGACAAAAAGATCACCAAGGCCTTAACTACAGATTGGCTTTGCACTTGAACATCATTAAATAATTTCTGTGTTTTGTATTAAATTTTTCATTCGCTGAAGTCGGTCGATATTTTTGGTGTAAATTTTGTGAATAAATAAGGTCTAATCTTTTTATGAAAAACATAAAATAATTCAGTGACGATTTTTTTCCGGTTACATTATTTAATAAAGAAGTGAAAAAAAACAAATAAAAGGTAAGAAAAATGTTCAGGTAATTTTTGGAGCCTTAATTTCATGTGTTGTATGTATACAACATGGCGCATGAACGGAGAGTTTTGATATTTTTAATTTTGTGTTTATTTCGTTTGTTGCACTGTAATTTTGGTGTTTTTTACTAACTTTTCCAGACTTTTGGTTATATTTGTTCATTGAATGTACTATGGCCCAACGAAAGGGAATAACTGCAAAAGAAATAAATGAAATTATCGAGTTCGATTGGGATGATTCAGAGGCTGAAGCAGAACCAGAAGTACCATATACGGAAATTTCTGTTGAAGAAGCGAGCGTTGTAAATAAAATATGTGAAGATATAACGGTGGCAGATTTGCAGACGCTTGAACTCCCCGAAGACATGGAAATCATTGATGATCCCATTTTTGAAAACTTTGAGATGGAAACGGAGCAACAATTTGAAAAAGTGGATTTAAAAAACTTAAAATGGAGAAAAAAAGATTTGCAATCTCATGACAAAGTATGGAATGGGCCTATAGGCAATGAAGTAGAAGTATATTCCCCGTTACAATACTTTCATATGTTTTTTGATACTGATATGATAAAGAAAATTGTTGAAGAGACAAATCTGTATTCAGTCCGACAAAGTGGATTATCAGTCAATGTTACTTTTAAGGAAATGGAGCAGTATTTAGGAATTCTTCTTTATATGGGGATCATCAAATATCCTGAAATGAGAATGTTATGGCAGGCAGAGTTCCGAATTCCGTTAATAGATGCAGCAATGACTGGAAAACGTTTTGAAAAAATTAAACAATATTTACATTTCTCCAGTGACGATAAAAAAAAGGTGAGGATGGTTATGATAAGCTGCAAAAGATTAAGCCGATCTTAGAGGGCTTTCGACAAAATTGTTTAAAAGTTACTGCAGAGCAGCACCACTGCATAGATGAGCAGATTATTCCATTCAAAGGAAAACAACTTTTAAAACCATATAACCCGAAAAAACCACACAAATGGGGGTTTAAAGTATTCACCAGATGTGGAAAGTCAGGCATCATATATGACTTCGCAATATACACCGGAGAAGGAACTTGTCCTAGTTATGGTTTAGGCATTTCGTCCGACATTGTAATTCACTTGTTGAAGGGCTTACCCGAAAACCAAAACTATGAGGTTTTTTTTGACAACTGGTTCACATCATTCCATTTGATGAAGACCCTTAGAGATAAAGGTTTTGTTGCAACTGGAACAGTGCGCAGTAATCGTTTGGGAAAGGTTGACTTAGATTCAGATGCAAAGTTGAAAGCAAATGGGCGTGGTGCATACGACCATAGAGTAGAATCAGCACATGATATCATAGTTGTAAAATGGTATGACAACAAATCAGTACAGCTGTTGTCCACGGACTATGGTATTGAACCCATATCTTCGTGCCGCCGATGGAATCAAAAAGATAAAAAGTTTGTGGAAATTCCTATGCCAAATATAGTTCAGCAATACAATCGTTTTATGGGAGGTGTAGACTTAGCAGATATGCTCTGTGAGTTATATAGGATAAACCATCGATCCCGAAAATATTATATGCGAATTTTCTTTTGGGTTGTTAATTCCGCAGTCACGAACAGTTGGCTACTTTATAGGCGCCATTGTCAGCTTACAAAAGTCAGTGATAAAGATACGCTGACCCTGGTACAGTTCCAGACTAGAATTGGAATTGGCCTTATTTATACAAACACTTCCGGTCTGAGGAAACGTGGTCGTCCATCAGATTATCCACAAACGACTCCATCAACTTCTAAGCGTAGCGCACCCTCTATTCAGGTTGAAGAATTTAGGTATGATGGATTTGGACATTTACCGTCTTACAAACCGAAGCAGTCGCGTTGCAAATTTTGTAAAACTGGCTTCACAACTGTCTATTGCACAAAATGTAATGTATCCATATGCTTTACTCCTAAAAACAACTGTTTCAGTAAATACCATGTAAAATAGTAAGACTTATATTCGTCTTGCAACTCTTGTAAGATATTACATCCATAATTTTGTGCATAAATTAAAAATAAATAAAACAAACTATAAAAACGTTGTTTTTGTTTTATCAAAAAATTTTATATTTTCAGAATTCGTTTATGCACCATGTTGTATATGTACAACATTTTCTAAAACCTACGTGGAGAGTCTAATTTTTTTTTTAACACTTTTTTTGTGTTATTTGACTCCAATATAGTCATAATTAACGTCAAAAAAAAATATAGCTGCCATAACGAAGTTTGGTGCATGAGAGGGTTAAAAAAAATTTGGCTGAAATAAATTTAAAAAAAAATAAATCTTCGTATTAGACGGCCATACTCGACAAGACAGTATGGTATGATGAGAAAAAGCGCTTTGTTATTAAAATATCATGTCAAACATCATTAAAAGAAACAACGAACAGTGACGTTCGGCAAAAACCGTAAGTAAGTAAGTAAAAATTTTATTGAGTCTTCTTCTTTTTCGATAACATATGCTTACTGAAATGTTTATGTGTATGTTACATAGAACTATTGTTGTCTTATTCTATTACACGGTGGTTTATAGGAAAACGCTACTTGCTAAATTTGTTTTTTTTTCGATATGTTAATAACATAATGTGATGGAGAACAATAAGGCTTGCTCGTGGCCTTTGACGATTACAGACAGAGCGTGAGAGTCTGTTAAAAATAAATAAATAAACAAACAAAATAAAATACATAACACTTAAAACGAAATAACAGAGAGAGAGAGTCTGTTAAACCAAACAGATCTCATAAACATATGATGAATGAAGGTACGTATGTATGTACATTTATATCACAGATTGTTTTGTAAAGTGTAAATATGGAATTATAATATTGCTTAAGTCGAATGTTCAGGTACTTTTAAGAACTAATGTGCGTAAGTATGTTATAAATTAGGATTTGTTTATATCTAGTAATAAGTCAATGTATATATTTTTTCTTTTTAGCCCCTGTGGGAGCCAGGTATTGTTTTGGTGTAGAATTGTGGCAGTATATAATGGTCAGGACCGTTGTCAATATCTTCATCTTCATTGATGATGCCAATTGGAGACAGGTAAGCTGAATCCGACCATTGCAAATTTTTCTCCAATTCGTGAATTTCATTTAGTAGGACATTTTCATGTGTGGCTAGTTTTTCAACAAACAATTTTTGTAGATGGAACGCGTAGCTGCAGAAGGGTTTGACTCCAGAGGTGTCGTATATGTAGGTGTTGGAGTGTTTTTTTGTGGGATTTACATAATGTTTATTAATACACTTCCGCAGAACTCTTCGTTCGAATTTTTCCAGTTCGTTGGCCACTACTGGTGAAATGGAGAACCAAATTGGGAAACCATATGAAAGAACAGATCTGATGGTGACCTTATAGAGTAGCAGCTTGGTCTTTTGGGGTAGGTGTTTGCTGTTAAATAAGTATGAAAACATCCCCGCTATACGTTTTGTCTTTTGCAGAGCTGATCGTGCGTGCGTGTTGAATTTCATCAGTTTTGTAAATGAGATGCCAAGGTACTTGATGTTGGATTTAAAAGGAATCTCAACCCCGTCAAGAGCAGTTCGTAGCATTTTGCTCTGGGGGACCACTGACTTGTGACACTTACCAGAGGCATTTCTGATGCATATGGCTTCCGACTTGGCCGCATTAATCTTTATTCCCCAGGTTTTATAAAAGTCGCTGATGCGATTGAGGTGGGCAGTGGCCTTTTCGAGAGCTTGGGCCGGCGATGCACTATGAGCGTAAATCAAGCAATCATCCGCATATAGTATTGCTTGAGATTCATGATTGATATGTGGGAAATCGTTGAGAAACAGATTAAATAAGTATGGTGCCAGGACGCTCCCTTGCGGCACTCCACAATTAACATTCCCCAATGCTGAAGATGTGTTCCGGATATGTACGGTAAATGTTCTATCAGCCAAGAAACTCTGGACCAATTTAACCAGGTGAGGATCAACTCCCAAGTCTATTAATTTATAAATAATTAATTCCGCTATGACAGACCGAATCAAACGCTTTTTCTATGTCCAGGGATATTGCAACAGTGCAAATTTGATTTCTCAAATTTGAGGTTATGTCACTGTGGAACTTTAGTAGTGCGTGCTGCGTCGAGTGGAATTTTTTAAAACCAAATTGAAAATTTGATATTGGGTTTATGATAAATTCGTTTTCAATTTTATCCTTCATTACACGCTCAAATATTTTTCCTGTATTAGAAAGAAGGGATATTGGGCGGAAATCGGATACGGCCTCACTATCTCTTCCCTTTTTTATTGGAATTATTCTCGCCAGCTTCCAGTCAGTGGGGAAATATCCGTTGTTGAAGCAGTGATTTATAATGGTGGTAATTAATTGAATAGTAGCATCGGGATACTTTTTAATGATGTAATTTGAAATTCCATCTACACCACTTGATTTTTTTTAATTAATATTTTGGATTACGCTTCTAATTTTTGCAGAGTCTGTGAAGTGGTAGTCATCAGGATTTGAGAGCGCATTGAATGTATCACTGAAGGTATAAATATGATTTGGAATTGCATTGGTACACGTAGAAATTCTCGAAGCAAGGTCATCTACTGGTCGATCTGGAGTTGTTTGACGGAAAATTGAGGAGTAGAAGGTATGGAATTGATCTGCAATTTCCGAGGGGTTTGTAATAAGATTATTATTATGTCGTATGTGTTGACAAAATGGGGATTTTCTTTTCCCTGTGAATTGTTGTATTTCCTTGAACGCGGACGGACCTGGTTTGATATTTTGCAATTTGTCGTTAATTTTTTTCGCTTGTTCAATTCCTACTGATTCCTTAATTATTATTTTCAGGAGCTGGATTTGCTTTGACAAAATTTTATACTCACTGCTGAGTCTATTTCCCGTGCGGTGGAAGATGTTCTTAAGCTCCTTTTGCCACTGGTACTTCAGTTTGTACAGCTTTCTAGATCTCTCCGAGAGTGGATTTTTTCCGTTTTTGATCTGGATTTCCTGAGAGTGAGAATCATGGATAGTTGTAAATCTATTATTGAATTCTCTGATTAATGTATCAATTTCATTATTTTCCAGATTGCTGTTTGATGGGGGCATAATGCATCTGGACGCACTTCCCAAATCGCTGCGAAAAAGATCCCAATTTGTATTTTTGTAGGATGTAAATGTTTGTGGTAGATTTAATATCAGCCCTGACAAATCTATTTTTAGCTTTAGTTTTAGAGGGAAATGATCCGAAAAAGTCGGTAATGACGAAATAGAGTAATTTGGATAATTTCTATCGACTAAATCTGCGCCGACGAGGAAGTGGTCCAGGAATGACGGTCCATTTGGGTAGGACGGTGTAGAGTCACAGATGCGAACTATGTCTATCGAATTGTCCTCTAACCATTTCTCCAGTGTTTTTCCGTTGGAGTTATCCAGAATGTCACCCCATGACGAGCATTTTGAATTAAGGTCACCGCCAAGGATGAACCCATCAAAGCTTAAGCAAGTTTGAAGAATAGTATTTAGATCAGACTCTAGCTGCTGCGACGGATAATTGCATGGAATATAGATTGACCCGAGTAAATATCTCTTCTGTGTGTTGTCAATAGAGGATGTTATTTCGACAAAAGAAGTATTTATTCCCACGTTGTTTATGGAAACCCTGCTGTATTGGATGGAGTTTCTAACCACAATAGCTACTCCAACAGGTGAGTTATCATAAATAAAGTTATATCCATCGATTTTAATTGATTTGTATCTTCTTAGGTGGCACTCTTGGATGAATCCAATATCAATGTTGTTATGATGGAGCGTATTTCTCAAATCAATTTGTCGGCTTTTGTCAATCAAGGATCGTACATTGAAAGATAATAAGTTTAAGGATCTATGGTCCATATTGTGATCTTACTTTGTTAAGAAGGCTCACAAATACAGATTTGGCCTCCAACTTTGTCATGTTTTTAAAATCGTTCAAAAATATATTGATTTCTTGCTCCAAGGTTAATTCCTCTGGATCCAAGAAATAATTGGCTAACTTTAGAAATTCCTCTATTACTGATGGTTTCTGTGGTCGAGAGTTATGCTGGGTAGTAGCAGACTGGAAGAGACTGGCGAATGTTTTCCCTGGGGAACGCATGGACATGTTAACTGCTGTATTAATATTTTTTTTTGCATTGGCATTTTGTTCAATTGCTATTTCTACTTTTTTCCGTCTCGCGGCAGCGTATTTTTTGTAGATCGGACAGCCTCTCCAGTTGGCAGGATGGCCAGGCTTGTCACAGTTTGCGCAGAATGGTTCCGAGGAATCCTCTCGTGTACGTTGACATTCACCAGGAGCGTGAACTTGATCGCACTTTACGCAATTGTAAGCGGAGTTGCAATTGCGCGATATGTGCCCCCAACGCTGACATCTATGACACTGAATATCACTGTCCTTCTTATTTGGCTTTTCCCAAGAAATCACTTGGTGTTGTAAACCTCGAATGTTGGCTACGTCACCCAGTGATTTCCCTGGAAGAAGTGATACGAGGAAAAGGCCCGTGTCTATATTTCTTTTAATTGATTGTGGAGTTTTAAATTTACCCACAGATGCAACAGTGTCAGGAGCTAGTGTGTCAATTTCCAATTTAATTTTGTCACACTCTGTATCAGCATATAATCCGCGAAGCACCAGCGAAATATGTTTGTGTTCTTTTGGGGTAAATGAGTACGAGTGAATGTTCTTCGCTCGAAGAATAGCCATCATAGAGCTGTGTACGTTAGCGTCTGAAAAATATAGCTTGCTTTTATTTTTGTTTATATTTTTCACTTTAAATGAAAAGTTTGGCACTGTGGCTTTTAGTGTTTCAACTAAAGCTTTTATGTTTACATTGTAAACAAATATTGGGGGACACCATTTTGTTTTTATTTCGGTCTGCTTGCCGACATCTTTGGGAATTTGAGGTTTATCACTAGGCGGACCATTTTGTATATTAATGTCTGCCAAAACGCTAAGGATACCATATCTGTTTGGGTCCAGGGGGTTATGATTTGACAATCTCTCATTCAAATCAGAGATTTCAATGTTAATTGGGGATAGGCTAGTTTCTACCCTTTGTCTTTTATTGCTTGTTGTTGTTTGAGTGTTAAAGTTGCTACCGCTTGAAGTAGCCGGTTGAACAATTGGAGTTGACGCAACCTCTTCTTCAGCAACGTCATGATCCATGTCCTCAGGCAAGGAAGCAGGCATCTCGAGTGCAATGCCCTGCAACGTTGATGCCCGTAAATAATGAAATTCAAAAATTTAAAAGATATTTTTTTTATGCGCTTAAAACAATACGTCTGAATAGTTCAATGTAACATTTGATAACATCGGCAAAAACCGTTTTGTGAAATGTTCTACACACAATTTATGATTATATGTATTTCCTTTATTGAATATGATGGCCGGCATTCATCAGTGTACTGTGTGAGTAAAAGATTTATTTTTTAGAATTGGCAGTACTGTTGCGGAGTTCAATGCCGATCCGGCTCACAACAGAGATACGACGCCGTTGTTTTCATCGACTCCTATAAATGTGGTTGGGCGCTTTTAATTCATACCGGCTTCATACAGGTATTTATTTAAACTAGAGATATTAGGCGTGTTTTTTTACACTGTTAGCTTATATAATAATTTGTATGGAGAGCTAAGCGATATTAAGCATGGAGTACAAAGATATCATTCATTGAGAACTAATACAAAAGAAGAAAATAAATACAGTTTTTCACAATACTCAGCGCTGGTTTCCGTAAAACGAATTTGAGCATTCGCTTTGAATCGTTAAAATTGAAGGCGTCATAAAACGGATATTTCTCAGTAAGGGAACGTAGTTTTTTTGAACGTACTTTCCATATGTCATTCTGTAAGATACATATATCTAAAATTCAGAATTGAATTGAGGTCGCGTGTTATAACGCTTCCAATTTGGATACTTTGTAACGAACGAATTCGTTTTTTTGAAAATAGGCAATTACTTACGAATATTTTTTTAAATTTTAATTTAAACGTAAAGGGTGTTTTTTATTGGGGTATAGAACTTTAAGTTGGCATCACTTTTTTAACTGGCGGCCATTTTGTCATCTGTCAAGTGATTAATATTTAGTTTGGTTTGCCATTTCATCATGAACAGGTTGACAAAAGAACAACGCTTGCAAATCGTGCAAATTTATTTCGAAAGTAATGGTTCAGTTCGCGAAGTTCACCGCAAGCTCCGTCCATTTTATGCCATTACATCCACAAAAACTGACTGTTTGGTGTGCTCTATGGGCTGGTGGAGTCATTGGGCCATACTTCTTCCGAAATAATGCTGGAGAGTCAGTTACCGTTAATGGAGACCGGTATAGAGCCATGATAACCGACTATTTTGTTCCCGAATTGGATGGCATGAATGTGGATGAGTTGTGGTTCCAACAAGTGGTTGAAAATTTGACCTGTAGAATTGGCTTTATTCGAGCCAGCCGCGGCGGCCACATGCCCGAAATCATATTTAAACATTAATGGCATAAAATTATCCTTCCAATAAAGCCAAATTGATGGATATTAAAACGATTTTCTTGTGTTTTATTTCAATTCGAAGTTCTATACCTCAATAAAAAACACCCTTTATTAACATTTTTTCATAGCGTTCTCAGAATGATGGCTTGTTTGTGTCAAATCACAATATCGCTGGTTTCGCGTTTTCTTAACAATTAAGCAGGCGGTAATATCTAGCTTGTAACGAAAACACGCCTAATGAATGACATCTATGTTCACTTGACACCATTTAATTATGGCATTTTGTTATTTTTATGTTGGCAGTGCCGTGCAAACTTAAGCGGTAATTTATATCCATGCTTAATATCGCTTATGTCCCCATACAAATTAAGCGATTATCTAAGCTAGCGGTGTAACGAAAACTCGCCTATTAGCTCTTTGTACAAAATAAGCAGATGTCTAATCAAGCGGTGTAAGGAAAACTTATATTCCTACATTGGCAAGTTTTAGATGCCACCAACAATGCTCAACGATGTAGTACTTCTGCAAATGGATATGTCGATAATGATTTGGCGCACAGTGGGACCAATGTCCCAAAATTATATAACTTTTGATCCAGTAGGAATTTTTAAAATTTAGTTGAATGTACATATAAATCGGTTTACTCAAAATGTCATAGCATCGATGATGGTTTCATAAATCCGTTAAACAATACATTTAACGATGATGATTGCGGTCCACAAATACCTCTAGCTCAAAAAATCTCCTTAAGATGTGATATCTTTGTCTGACTCCTGAAAATTGTAGACTTAACATTATTTTGTATAAGAAATAATGAATATTTCGTCTTCACATTCTGAAAACCAGAAAATCGGGAAACATTTTCGCACACCCCTTTGTTTTTATCCACCACATCCTCCAGGATTTTATCCTTAAAGTCTCGATACTACATGACAGATCAGAAGACAAAGACACCTATCCAGTGTAACCTGATTCCACGCAATCAACTTATATTGGCATTTCCTCCTCGTCGAATCCAATACAGCCGGCACAAGGCTCTTGAAAAATTGGCATTGACATTCTCTGAAGTCTTACTGGGTACGGACCAAGGCAATAACGTGTTGCTGGGGATTTTACTTACTGAAGTTGGCTCTACAATCTGTTGTAGAGCTTGGCCTGCTTAATAAATGATTTTCAATGTTCTGCTTGGCTTCCCCAGTTCATGATACAAAGGATTTTCATGCCTTCTTCCACTTGGTTCCTCCACCGGAGTCTCGGTCATCCCTGTCCGCGCCTTTCTGGCTGGAGCGTTTGAGTTCATAATGCCCACAATCATTATTGGCTTTCTCATTCGAGCCACCCATGACCGTAGGGCCAATACCGAGATATTCGCACCCACATAATATTCTTAACCTTATACCTTGAAAAGTACAAAGTTAACACTCTAGCACCTCTTGGCAGTTCGGATCATTTCAGCATACTTTTCCCAATTGCCAATGTTTATATACGAAAATAAAAGTTGGGTCGAGCTTAACAATTTGTATCAGCATTTTAACTAGAAATAATGTTTCCCTGACAATAATGTCATACTCATTGTACTAAATCAATACCTAAGCATGGAATTGCAGATAATAGACTTGTAATTTGGGAAAATAAGTATTCCTCGAAGGCTTCTTCGATTAAACCTTCAATGAAATGTGGGTTTAATCAGAAATGTAAAGAACCTGTCGGATCTAAAGGGGAAGCGTTTAGATGCAACTACTAAGCTGCCGCGTTAGCAGGCAATATCAAAGTTCGGGGGAACACTTAGGCGCGTAAACTTCTTCAAGAACATACACTGACCCGGTTAAGAAGCTGACCTTCTTGCTGAAATCAGTCAACCGATCCCCGTAATCGACAACGTATCATGTTCAATGCCTTAGATATTTTCAATTTCAATTGCCGGGTAGCCAACAATAGTTCTTACGCTGTGTTTCAATCTGAAACTTGTCACTCGTTGTAGATACACATAGAGTTGGCAACCCTTACACGGGACAAACTACGTCATCTAAAGCGAAATCATCTATCATTCTTGCCATACAAGAATCTTCCAGCAGACAACTTGTTATGATTGAGAACTTTTTAAAAACTAATTCAACAAAATTGTTTTTTTCCAAAAATTAAGAAAAAAAATGAAAAAATAAATCTTCCGCCATTTTTGTACTCAGACCGACAAAACGGATTTATGTCACAAAAAAAAAAATTGAAGCAATAAAAATAAATTATTATTGAATACTTAGACCACCATAATACATCAGACAGAAACATTAAAAAAAAATGTCTGTTGTACAGTGTAATTAATCCACAAGCATTAAATTTTGTTATTTGAAATCCGCATTCCTTTTGAGGGTGTCTCTGGTCACACCATTTGATTAGTCTGGTCTAATAATACCTCCAGATTTCACACATACCCAAACGAATTCAAATTATTAAATCTGCAATCTTCTTAAATATACACATATGTACATACATATAAACTGCTATCGTGTTTACACAATTTCGAAAGTGATAATAAAGACAATTTGAAAAAAAATATTGATACAATCAATGATCTCCAAAGCAGTTGTCAAAGCAATTAGCAAACACCCGCCTGATTCCAGATGTCAAAAGAAAAAAAATTTGCATGACAGTCCAAAAAAGACATTATTTTGTTTTTCTTATGGAAAGTTTTCGTAATATTTCCACTGCGGAATGTTTATTTGAAAATCTTGTGCATGTTGTTGGTGAAGTCTTTGTTCGGGCGCTTCAAATGACCAACAAACCATGTAAAGTATGATAGATTACAACTAAACCATTTTAAGAATGTTTCATAAAATGTTCGGTCTGAAAAAAAGATTTTAGTAAAAGAATGACCGACATTTGTGTTAACTATTCAGCTGTAAAATGTGCCCAGCCTCCTTATGAATGTCTTCATTTCCGAGGGTGTCAGATCCAAAATACAGTAATCCCCCCATTTACGAATAGGATACGTTCTGTGAAAGTAGACAGATATAGCGGGCTCAATATTAATATGCCATTCTACTGAAAATAAATAGATACGTTCCAGGGATAAAAAATATTCATAAAGCGAGATCCATATTAGTATAAGTTTTAAAAACATTTATAACAAAGTGATATGAAAAAAAATGTATTCATTTTAAAAAAAAATACATAAGGCATTCAAAAAAACAGCAAATTTTACATTAAAAATAACGTTTAATTCTAAAATTAAAAATAACATAACATTACATATCCTTTATCTAAACTAGTATTGGAAATAGATTGAGTAGAGAATTGAGTGTTCTATTTCTCTGGAAACCTTAAGACTTCTTTCTGCGGAAGGATCGTTTTCCGAAAATATATCGATAGCTTCCTGGATTAGAGAAAACGTTTTAGACATTTTTTGCGATGTCAAAATACGAGAACTTTGGCAATGCGTAAGACTCCCCGCATTTTCTGCATCCGTGCTGCCTTCAAGAATCGCTATTAATTCTTCATTTGAAACATCTTCCTGTCCCGATCCAAGAACTTCTGCCACATCTTCATTGCCCACTTCATCCATACCAACTTCGCGTACCAACTTTGTTGTCACACAAACGTTCACCAGATCCAGCATCGTCGTCAATTTCTATGGGTGGTGTGGATATCGACGAATCAGACACTCTTGATGTTCTTGGCATGAAGATACAGGGTGATGCTCGCTGGGCTAGCCATATATTCGAAGTGTCGAAAGAAGCATGTAAGTGTTTAGGCTTTTTGAAGCGGTGCAAGAAATACTTCACTCCATCTGATCTCGTAAATATTTACACCACTTACATCCGGCCTAAAATGGAATACAACTCGCATATATGGGCAGGGGCTCCATTAACATCTTTAAAGCTTCTGGACCGTGTACAGACGAGAGCGGTGGTGATGATAGGGGATGGTAGGGTATCCAGCTCTATTGTCTCCCTACAGCATCGCCGAAATGTGGGTTGTGTATCGCTATTCTATAGATATTTTAATGGTATCTGTTCAGAAGATATCCGTCGCCTGGTCCCTGAAGTTAGAACATTTAGCCGGAACACACGGCTATCCAGGATCTCTCATCCGTTCATTGTGAAATGGCCGGTTGACCGGACGACGCACTATAGAGAAAATTCGTTCTTTAGTCGGACCGTTCGTATGTGGAATAATCTTCCAGCAAATGTGTTTCCTGCCATTTGTGACATTCAGAAATTCAAAACAAATGTCAACAAACACTACTCCCTCTTTCCTCCTTCCGATACCCTAATTTCCTTCCGCTAACACAATGCATTGCATTTATAGGAGGCATCCCCTAAGTGTTGGCCTTCAAAAAAAAAAAAAAAAAAAAAAAAAAAAAGCATTAAATATATTAAATTGCTTCCAAAATTCTGTAATAGTTGTCCGGTTTTGACCATCAACTTATTTGATAAGATTCTTGAAAACTCGGCGCAAATAACACTACTCAACAAAATGAAAAAAATTTCATGTACTCGGGATGCGATAATTTTTTCTGTGTAGATAACCTTGACATGAGCTCGAAAAACGCAATAAAAATTTTTTTTTTCGTTTGGTTTTTGTTTTATTTATTTTTTTTTAAATTTTAAAAAAATTTTTTTGGTTAATTTGTTTCGTCCGGCATAACTCGGGAACCACTAGCCCGATTTAATTGAATTAAATTTAAAATTACAATTCCCTTAATCTGTTCATATATTGTTTTCCTATACAAGCAACAGTTTCCAAGTTAAAAATGAATATATAAAGGAAAAAACTTATTTTTTGCCTAAAGATTTAAATTTTTTTTTTTTAAAAAATCCAAAATGAAAAAAAATGTCAAATCTTATTACTTTTACGTAAAGTCACATAACCTATGAGCAAAATGAGACAAAGATAACCTATGAGCAAAATGAGACAAAGATCATGAAAATCGATGCACGCGTTTCGCTTTTATTCGCAATTGAGTAAAGGTATGAATTTCAAAAATTTGCTCGACATATGCACAACTTTGTCTATGGTAAGGTTTTTTCTTTTTTATTACAAAAAAAATTAAAATTTGTTGGGTGACAAAAATATATGAAAATTTGAATTTCATACCTTTACTCAATTGCGAATAAAAGCGAAACGCGTGCATCGATTTTCATGATCTTTGTCTCATTTTGCTCATAGGTTATGTGACTTTACGTAAAAGTAATAAGATTTGACATTTTTTTTCATTTTGGATTTTTTATGGATTTTTTAAAAAAAAAAAAGTTAAATCTTTAGGCAAAAAATAAGTTTTTTCCTTTATATATTCATTTTTAACTTGGAAACTGTTGCTTGTATAGGAAAACAATATATGAACAGATTAAGGGAATTGTAATTTTAAATTTAATTCAATTAAATCGGGCTAGTGGTTCCCGAGTTATGCCGGACGAAACAAATTAACCAAAAATTTTTTTTTAAAATTTAAAAAAAAATAAATAAAACAAAAACCAAACGAAAAAAAAATTTTTTATTGCGTTTTTCGAGCTCATGTCAAGGTTATCTACACAGAAAAAATTATCGCATCCCGAGTACATTTTGACTGTTGACTAGTGTAATCAGCCTTAAAGTTAGCAATTACACCCTGATCCAGTGGTTGAAGTATAGGAGTAGTATTTGGTGGTAGGAATACGACTTTGATGTTGTCGGGTATGAGAGTTAGCTAATGGCTAGGTGCATTGTCAATAATTTGCAATGCCTTGTTTGAAATATTTTGCTCTGAATTAAATTTTGTCACAGAACTCGCAAAAAAAGTATTCAAGTAGTCTTCAAAAAGATTTGCTCTCATCCCCCCTCGCAATGGTCGAATAATGGTCACAGTGTAATCCTTAAGATGATGGCACAGCTGACTACACTCCGGCCGAACCAGAACACCTTCAGACTGATTGACCGTTTATGTCATTACTTGTGTCCAGTATGATGGGAAGGCATGCAGTGACAATGAAGGTTGCCTATGTAGAAGCTGTGGAAATCAAGAGGAGGAGCAGTCCATAAAACACCTTCTGCGCACTTGCTTAACACTGACGAATAGGCGGAGATCAACACGGGGCTCTTATATCTTTAATAAAAATAGGCAATCCAGCCGATATTGTGATTGCCCGAATCAGGAGCTTTTTGAGGCGCTCGAGATGATTCAGCTGGAGGAACAAGGGGTAAGATTTCCGCCAGCTTCCATGGCATTACAATGGGTTTCATAGTAGAAGTGCAACTGCTTGTCAGACTTCCATACCAATCTAAGCTAACTCTGTCTCCTGCCGTTTAACTAACAAGTCCGGCAGAATGCCTCGAGCTTAAGTTTTCCTACTGGAACAAGATCTTCTCATTATCAATTTGAGGATTGTTAGATTTTCAAACTTCATGGCGCATATGTTATTTTATGTTTTGTTAATTAAAAGACAAATTACCACTTACTCGCTTATGTGGGGTGCTGTCGGTCATGTGCGTCATCTTCCACTTGATCCTTCCCTGTCAGTTTCTTCCGTGGTAGCGGACTGAGCGTTTGGATCAATTCGTTCGACATGGCCCAGCCAGCACAAATGCTGTATTTTGATGCGCTTATCTGCGTTAATATCGGGATGTAGGCCATACTGTTCTTGGTAGGTTCGAGGCCTATACTCCTCGTTAACACAGAGCGGGCCATAGAATTTACAGATGTTTCAGAGCCATAAATAAGTTTAGTTCATAGAGAGAAGGATCTGTTCCTGAATTGTTAGTTTTGAACCTATTGATGGGACAGTCGTGGTAAAAAAAAGCGTCCATTGTATCTGTTTTCCGATGATGTCAATGTCAGCAGCATATGCGAGGAGGATACGTCTTTTGGTGTTCATTGTGCCTGTTTTATTATCATCTACTTTTTCAATATTTCCTCCATAAATATGTTGAAGTGCCAATTCAAGCTATGCAATTTTAATTGCCGCAATTCTCAGTTTGATGGAAAGAGAAGTAAGGGGAATGAAAACTTGCTCGTACTGGCAATTTCTTTTTTGTATTTTGAAAGTCATTTGTATTTAAAAAGACAATAATCAAAACAAAAATTGCCGAAAAAGATTTTCCTTGTGTGAACACAAGAGGCAAGTTCAAAAGGGAATCATAAAAATTGCCGCAAGTAAAATTGCCTAGTCTGAATCGGGACTAAGCTGTCATCCTGTCGGAGACCTCTTGTAGAGAATGGTTCGAGAGGTCTCTTCCAATTTTTACCGAGGGTCTGCTGTTGTGCAGAGTTTTTCTACAAAGATGTAAAGGGGTTTTCAACAAGAGGTGTTATTTTGAATCACCCGGTATTTTGGTAGCTTTTACTTTTGAGGCTTTTATCCATTGAGATTTGACAAGTCAAAATTACATCATTACGCATTGAAATTATTAAAATTCACTACAAAAATGGTGAAAATCTTGCAGTCACTGTTCGCAAAACTAAACCATTTTTGGGTCATTGTGTCGGACAGCAATACACA
Organism: Hydrotaea cyrtoneurina; assembly: GCA_958296145.1. Taxonomy (NCBI): domain Eukaryota; kingdom Metazoa; phylum Arthropoda; class Insecta; order Diptera; family Muscidae; genus Hydrotaea; species Hydrotaea cyrtoneurina. The sequence goes on along the minus strand of OY282512.1, from coordinate 39,060,799 downwards.
AATTGGTGGAAAAGATCGAGCTGTTGGGACAAGTTAGTGATGTGAAGAATTAAACCTGTGCATGTCGCTCCAGAACAACTGAGAATATTGCTGCTGTAGCCCAAAGTGTTGAAGAGAACTCAGGTTTGTCCATTTCTCGTCGTTCTTTGGAATTGGGAATTCCACAAAAGTCATTACACCGTGTTTTGCATAAAGACTTAGGTCTTAAAAGTTCAGTTATAAAGTTCAACTTATAAAGTTCAGTTAACACAAGAACTTAAGCCGATCATCAACAACTTTGTGTTTTTCCTGATTGGGTCTTTGAAATGCATGAAAATGATCCGGAATTCCGTGTGATTGTTTGTGCGGTTAATGGTCCAGCGGGGTCATTGGACCTCACTTTTTCGAAAATGAGATGGGAGATTGCGCTATCGACAGATGATTAATGATTTGTTATGGTCGGAGTTGGATGATATTGATCTGCACAACGTTTACTTTCAACAAGACGGCGCTACGGGGCACACACGCAACGAAACCATTGCTCTATTACGGGAAAAGTTTCCGGACCGTGTTATATCTCGATGAGGTGATCACAATTGGCCACTGAGATCTTGTGATTTAACACCTTGCGACTTCCTCCTTTGGCGCCACGCGAAAGATAAGGTCTACGCCAACTGCCCAGCGTCGATTCAAAACCTCAAAGATAGAATTCGTGAGGCTATCGAGGACATAGGGCAGCCACTTTGCGATTTGGTTATGGAAAATTGCATGAAAACGATGTGGTTCTGCAAGCGTGGTGGTGGTGGCTATTTGGCTGATGTTGTTTTTCATTATTAACGGCATACCTTCCTCTTTATTATAAAAAATAAACGGCCGATCATGCATCTCATTTATTATAAAAAAAATTAAAAATTAAACAAAAAAATTAAATCACTCAAAGTGTAACATGTATGTTGCATATGCCGAAAATATCTGGATACACTAAAATTCAAAATATTTGCATAAATCAAATCCATTTATTAACAACTTCTTAACCCTCTGTTGGGAATAAGAAATTAACGTGACACTTTAGCCGAACTGTCAAAACCAACACATTCTGCCGCTTAAACACATGTTTAACTTGTTTACATTACAAATTATAATCCCGATTGTCGCTGTCAGCTTGACAGTTGCTAGTGTATTTCCATAATTATTGCCTGATGACAATGAGCCGATAATCATATATTAATCTATAATGTAAACATAGTTTAGACTACTCGATAGACATACGAGCATGTGGATGTGATCATAAGAAATTATGAACTGACGCCAATTTACAAAGTCCACACAAACTGATGTTTTCGGTTTACGTGGCGGCTCCATTGGCAAGGACCGCCTAGTGATACCGTAAAATCGTTACTGGCACAATCTCAATATCGCCATAAAATTGAAAGTATTGATATACAGACATTTAGGAAAGTTGTGATGGCTATGGAGATTGATAAAAGTCCAGATAAAAAATTTGTTAGAAAATGTATGGATGGAGACTCAATAAAATGATAAGTACATCGGACTATCCGGATCCATAAAACAGTTCCCATACCGAAGCATCTTCATGTATCTACTGCGGACCAATATCGTCCTATTGCTGTCTTGTCAATAATTGATAAAAAAAAAATAGAGAACATTTTGTTTGATAAACTTATTTTTTTATCTAGAGGGCAATAAGATCAGGCGTGGATGTGGTACTGATGACGCTGTTTTGTGACGGCTAAGATAAAGGATCACACCGAGTAGGTGGCCTATTTTTTTACTAGTAAAAATCGGGTTGTATGGTATTCAGGGTTTAGAGTTGTCTTTGTATATAAGTTATTTCTCCAACAGAAAACAGCTTTGAGCAAATTAATAACTCTAAGAGCTCGACAGTCTGTATTGAACATGGTGTTCCGCAGCGGAATGGTCTAGGTCCATCATTGTTTTCCATTTATATTAACGATTTTAAGAACTTGGGTTTATTGAGTCAGCTTTACATGTTTGCTGATGATATCTGTCTGTTTTATACGTACAAGTACGATTTGGTTTTGAAAGCTCACAGGCCAGTAGTTTGAACGCTGATTTCCAAGTCAATGTGGACGGAATTTTAATATACGAAACACAGTCTATAAAATACTTAGGTATAACATTGCAGGACATACATGTCGTGGGACATACATATAGACAATGTAAAGAATTGTATTGTATAAGTTAAAGAACAAGTAAATGAAATTGCCAATCGAGTGATATTTAAATTTTTGGTGTTGTCCCAATTGAAGTACTTGGCGGTTACATATGCCTATAACCGAAACAGCAATTAAAGGTTATGAGTAGAATTTCCAACTTCAAATCGTCTATGCAGTAAATTTTAAAAAATTTTTTAAGTACAAAATGTAATTTGTATATAAATTTAAAAACTAATTAAAAATGTTGAGTGTAATAATATTATGAATGTAATAAATAAAGAAAAAAGAAATGAAAAGAAAAAATAATAACCAATATTTTTTGGAACGCTGCAAGCTTTTATTTGGCAAATAGCATGAAATATATTTCCTAAGGCGTTATTTTGAGTTTATTGTAGATTGTAAAGTCGCATACAAATATATTTTTATTTCTAGACGTCGTTCATTTTCATTTAGATCCATTGTGTTTGTGTTAAATCTTTTCAACATATCTTCAGCGTTGTGTGCATTGATCTAAACCTAATCGAAGGCTTTAGTGATAAATTGACTGTGATTAAGAGTTAAATACCAATTTCTTAAGTCCAAGAATAGTGTGTGCTGTCTACTTCTATAAAATTCGCCAAAACAGCAATAAATCATGAAAATAGCCATGTCGGCAAATTCGATGAAAACTCACGACTTTTGGCAAACGCCACGGCGGCATAAAAGAAGATAGTTGCAGCATCTAGTTACTGGAAGAATTTGTCTACATCGGATCCACCAACAACATTTGGTGTTGCTAATAACTTCTGTCTAACATCGCTCTATACGATTTGTAACAGATAGGGTCTGCAACGTTTGTCATTCATTTGACCATCGTCCAAGTCCTTTGGAGGTCTGGGGGGCAAAAGGTGAATGATTCTCTCGGACAATCACCCAAAATTACCTTACAAAATGTGGTCATCTATTAGCAAACCCTGGTTCGCATCTTGATAAAACCACCAAAAACATTTTTTCAGCGGAAAATTACGAAAACTGTTGGAAATACATACATATTTATTTACAGGGTCCGCCAAATAACTTTTTTTTTTTTGAAAATTCTATAAAAAAAAACTACTGGATCTTTTCTCAAATTTCTTTTTTTATTTGAAAGTACAATCCTTCCGGTTAATTATGGAAAATAATTTCATTGAAATGGCTGCCTCGGCCGGCCATGCCTAATGACATCAGCTCTGCGGCTGATAATGCGGCTGTATGGCACGTAGCGCCGTCCTGTTGAAACCAAATGCTGCCAATATCCTCCTCTTCAATTTTTTTAAACAAAAATTCGTTCAACATGGTCCGATAACGAAATAAGCACTAGTTAAAAAAGTGAGATGGCGGACCCTTTATTTATTTCGACTATGGAAATACAGTTCCTTACCATCTGCTCATATTCTAATTTAGACCATAAATAAAAGCTTTCGAACATATGGATCAATAAATTCGGAGCAATCACGTGTAATAAACGCTAGAATCGAGTAAGCCTTTGGAATAATGTAATCAACATGGGAATGGAAATTCAATTTAGAGTCAAACAGAACGCCAAGATCAAGAATTTTAAAAACCTGTTTAATAAGTTTACCTTTAGCATAGTATTCCATGAAAATTGGACAATCTAAACGACTAAAGCTCAAATAAAATGTTTTGTTTTCATTTAATGTCAAATTATTGCACTCAAATGTTGTACATAGTTGAATTTAATAAGTTCGTTGTCTGTTTTTCCCAAACACGCTTTTGCTTATACACAAATATGTAATATTAATAGCAAATGAGTTATATTTACATTCAAATAAGCTTTGCGTAGAAAGGAATAAGCTTTACTTGCTACAAATACCAAACACGCTATTTACTTGTGTGTAAACATTTAAAAAAGGCGTATTTTTCAGCGTGTATAACAATTGGTCATTGATTAGAGAGAAACTTCCTGTCCATTGGTGAGGATAATGGAAGGATCTTCATCGCTTCCAATGTATACTTCTCGGTTGACTTTCTTACTTAGGAGTATGTGGCTGTTTAGAACCGGGATCTGAATTTGCTTACTCCAACATTTATCAGATTATCCTGGATATGGTATTTGCACCGAAGTCTGGATCGTTCTCTTTTGCGTGGTTCCCCTAAACTCGACATTGAAGATTCTTAAATTCGCCGCACTTGTAGGCCATCCGATCGGATAGATATCTGAGAGAATACTTTCTGGGAGTATTTGAGAAGTTAACTTCTTGTTAAACGTTAGACTGTTTACGCTTTGTGAACGGTCTGACCTACACAACGGTGACGTATCTTCCAAAACGCAAACAATAATGTTCTCGCAATTGAAGGAGCCCCTCTGGCAATTTGTTGACATGGCTACACGTCCTTCGCACCAACAGTAACTCAAGTTCACGGATAACATACAAAAAGTTGGCCTCTATCAAAATAAATTAAATGTGCTCTATTCTGTTGGGTGAATATTTATTTCGGCAGTAATCAAATATATAACATGGACTTATGAACATTATTTGTTCTAATTGTTTAAGGCTTATGTTAGATTTTCTCATCGTGCTTTTTTATAACCGCCACTGTGTTTAAAGTTATTATTGTGCTGTTTACGTAGCTAATGTTATTTAATTGTTATTTTTGTTCTAATTTATAACGTGTTGCTGCAAAAGGTATTTACAATTGATAAGACGTCAACTGTTGAAAATGCCGTTAGTCGTTTAATTTGCGGGGACATTTTCTAGACTGTTTTGCTGTGAATGAAAGCATCTATTATAGACGATTATAACTACGACGTAAGAGACACATTTTCGTAATTACAATATAAGTTTGGAGATAAATCCGCATTTCCAGAAAATGGTTGAAAACAACTTTGTATGGAATTCTCGACGACAATTTTACAGTTTTGTGCCAACTTACTGCCTGTTTCCTTAAATGGTTACAAATCGTCAATATTGGAAGCGCTTAAAAATGGGTTTCAGACATTATTGAATTGTGATTCAAACGAATAGTATCTCATCGATGATAAAAATCCATTTTATTGGACATTCTATTTATAACTTTCGTTTTTTGGAAAAATGCAGTTAAAGTTCTACGAACAAACTACATGTCGCACCCTAAATACAAAAGAGTCACAACTCAGAATTCTCCAAAACTGACTTTTCAGAGTACACATCGCAAACTATTGCAAATATTTCTTTTTGGGAAAAATTCAGTTATGTCTATTTTTATGTTAGTTACGTTGCTTTTGCACAATGAAGAAAATAGCATTATTTTTAGTTGGGTTAGAATTATTTAGAAGAATTATCAGTTGTGACACTTTTATGTTTAGGTCGTATAGTCCCAAACAAAAATGAGTATTGAGGATATTTTGTTTCCTTCAAGTACTTAGATTTTCATACTTTATAAGCATCATTCCGAGCCCAAAATTAGAAAATAAATCCCATATTTGGATTTGTGAAAGAAATCCAATTCAATTTCAGTCCTATTCGGTTGTAGGAGCTGCTTTTAAGTCCTCAATGGACTGTTGGCCCATACAGTACTTATATTTTGCTGACCGTCAGTCAGGGCAGGGGGGTCAGAGTTCAAGGATTTTGCCCGGAGTGGGCAAAGCCCCTAACACGCTGTTTGTCTCTACAAAATCATGCAAACATTGTCGTTCCACTTCGTGACTTCGACTGTTAATACTCGTCGTTATTTAGCTGCGTTAAATTTAAAAGTCCACACTTATCGGTAATGTGATCTCATCTTTGGGGGGCAGGACTAATCCGCCATCGAAAATCTTACAGCCATTCGCACAACATATCGCAGCCAGTGCAATCGTTGCCGATACAGCGCACTACCTTATTTATGTGACCGAAGATTTTACGAATAGTCTTTCTCTCGAAAACTCTTAACTCTCTTTCATCTGATTGCGCAAGTACGCAAGTACGCAAACCGTAAACTAGCTCCAGTGAAATTCGTGTTCTTCAACGGAGGTTTCTCTTCTTAAGTCGCTTGGTGAGTACACCCTGTAGCGTAGCTTAATACTCTTCGTAGCACCAATGGATCCGTGGGGCGGTATTTGTTATCGATGTTTGGATGATTGCGAACTGTAGGTGGCGGCTATGATTGAATTTCTATAAAAGAATTAGTGGCATCTAGAATTTTTCCTATTTTCTCTTTGCAAGTATTTTGGAATTAACTTATCTTTTAAGTAATTGATAAATGCAACGAGGACTTCTGATTGATGTGTGCTGTTAAAATCCATGGTATACACGCAAAACTCTTTTTATGGGAAATTTTAAATATACAGAATTTCCGTGTTATCTCTAGAATAGGTGATCACAATTGCGACATCTTCCTTTGGGGCCACGTGAAAGAAAAGGTCTACGCCAACAGCCCAGCGTCGATTGAAGACCTCAAAGATAGAGTCTATGGAGAACATAGGGCAGCTACTTTGGGATTTGGTTGTGGAAAATTTCATAAAAAGGATATGGTCCTGTAAGCGTGGTCGTGGTTGACATTTGGCTGATGTTGTTTTTCAATATTAACAGCATACCTTCCTCTTTATTATGAAATAAACATCCGATCATTTATCTCAAAAAATTAAATATTTCTTTGAATTCCAAAATAACACCTCTTGTTGGAAAACCCACTATATGAATACTTGGCAATTTGTACGGGTCGCATTCATACTCTTACAAGGTATGTTCAAAAAATATCGAGAATTTTGTATTTTTTTAAACAGTAATTCTCCTCGAAGCACTTCAAATAATATTTTTTTTTGTGATTTTGTTTAGCTCCAGCTTCGATGCCGTCTTTATCTCCTCAATCGTGGCGTAGCGTCGTCCTTTCATGGGCATTTTTAGTTTTGGGAACAGAAAATAGTCACATGGTCTAGGTCAGGGGAATACGGTGGCTGCTGCAGCATTACTGTGTTATTTTTGGCCAAATATTCGTGCACAAATCCGGGCGTTTTTGGCGGATTGCTTCGTGCAATTTGCGCATAACTTGCAGGTAATATTCTTTATTGACCGTACTACCCAGTGGCAAGAACTCATAATGCCACGCGCCCCTGCTATCAAAGAAAACTGTTAGCAAAAGCTTTACGTTCGACCGAACTGGGCGCGCTTTTTTCGGTCTTGGTTCATGCGGCAGCTGCCATTGGGGTGATTGAGATTTAGTTTCTACGTTGTAACCATAAACAAATGATTCGTCACCAGTTAAGCACCTTCTGGAGGAAATTTGGATCGTCACGGATCGAGTTCAACATCTCCTGAGCAATTTTAACGCGATGCTGTTTTTTTTTTTGTCAAATTGAGCAATTTTGGCACGAATAGCGGCGACCCGACTCATGCCCAAATAATTGGTTAAAATCGAATGGCACGAGCCAATCAATATGTTTAGATCCTCAGCAACTTCTTTAATGGTAATTCATCGATTGGCCAATATATTATTATGGATAATATTCACTTTATGTTTTCGTCTGTTGTTGACGTGCTCGGCCCTCTAAGAACATTTTGTACCACCGACAAACGTTGCTTTGGTCCAAGGTAGCTTCACCATATGCCACAGTCAACATTCGGAATGCGTTAGCGCACTTTATTTTATTTTTCACACAAAATTTGATGCAGACTCTTTGATGCATTTCCTGAAATAGATAACAATTTAAGACAAGTGAAAATACATCGAAGCACAGCAGCTGTACAAAATTAACTAAATATTCAAAATGGCCGACCATGTCAGCATAAGTAAGGGACATGAGTACCAACATAAAGCTACAAAAATATCCAAAATCAAATAACGTAAACCGCGGAAAATATTGTCCGGTAGCACTGGGTATAGGGTAGATTCACATGTGAGAGCTGGGGCTATCCTGAATTCAACTCAGTGTACAGTTGAATTCGGTTAAGCGGAAACGAATAAAATCCAAAAAAATGTTTTCACTTATGCGGGATTTTTAATAAAAGGGCTCGGGTACTTTTGACATTGTTCTATGAAACCAAGATAAAAACTTGTGGCACAAGTTTGAAAATTAAAATGTACTATTAATGAGCTGGATGAAAGTAGTCACTTATTTTCATTCGGTTGAGTTGTCCTAAATGTGATTGACAGATCATTTGTTTTGCCCAGAATTATGATGATCTAATAATCTAATTCTATTGAACAGTCTACAGCATTTTCAACGTTTCCATTGGCCATATACTTTAATGTACTTTAATGAGTTGCAAAAATTTCTCTTAAGTGGTTTTCGTATCATATAAGTTTGTGTCTTTGCATTAAAAATGTCTTTTACATAAACGACTTTTCAATAAAGCGGATTTTCGTTTAACCGAAGTACAGTGCATGGAAAATCATCCAGAACAATCTTTACTAATATTTATTTTCAATTAAACGATTTATCCTCTTATCCGCCATTCCTCTCACTGAGAGTAAAAAGCTGGTATCACAGAAACTTCATCCTATTGCAGAAGATAGGTAAAGAAAGGAACCAACCAAACTGGATTCTGCTTTGTTTCGAGAGAGAAAAGTTCAACTTCATGTTGCACCTACCACCTGTATGTTCCCCCTTAACCGCTGCGGCATGTAGAGCACGAAGTCTGATGGTAAGGTAATCCTAGTGTGTGGGTATATAGGGGACAACTCCACTGTCGATACGAAATCGCTTTGATGTGTTGTGAACTGTCGAAATCTAAAAGTTCTCCTTCAACACTTATTGGAATAACCAGAGTCATCTGCCCCTAACAGTGTACCATCAATTATGGTTGTCAGGGTGCCATACCTTCAATTGAATACTCATCCAAACTGCTATCGCCGCATCACATGTGACGCTGACTGATACGTTTTATCATCTCTGCCCAAAGACTTATCTACATTTATAGAATCTTCTCAACAATGTCTACGAGTATTTCTGTTTCCATTGAAATTATTGTAAATGCAAGCGATTCTACGCGGTATGTCTGTACGAATGTACAAATAACACGCTCCGTGTCGCAGTTTCCCACACAGATAAGCGGGGTTGCTGGATGACAAAAGGCGGCGAGTGAATATTATTTGTATCAACTGGTGGCTCTAGTAAAACCGCCCGCCCAGCCCACTCGATTGCTTTGAGAATCATGTGTCGTGCTTACTTGTGCGTTCGGTAGGTAAATGTCGACCGTTCGTTCGTCCGTCCGTCCGTCCGAGTACTTAAGTAAATATAATCAAATTTGTATATTTGGATTATTTATCTTTTCTATATTGTATGTGTGCTAATTATCTCATTCCATCCAACCCATATCAGTTGTTGTTACAACAACGACAACAATTTGGACCACATTCACTAACTATCTCAGCGACTTGGTTCTATTTTTTGACAGTTTTTATTCAAGCGCGTTTCCAGGCGGTTCAGTGAAACGGTCACTGCTCACATTGGATGTCTCCGGGACAAAGTGATAACACAACGAACGAAAAACGTATAGAAAAATGAAAGATTTTCTTAATTTGAAGCTGCAAGGTTAGTGTCACGAACGGAACAGAAGAACACAGAAATCTAAAACAAAAAGTGAAGTTGACAAATTATAATTATTATTGGAAATTATTGGAAATGCTGACGTATATTTTTGTGCAATTCATATATTTGAATATTTAGTTGGATAACAAGGAAATCTATTTTTTTATCCGAATTATGCGGCAATTTACTTGTGATGAAAAGTGATCTTAGTTTGTGTTATCCGAAGCGACGCTATCTGTAGAGGTTTTTTTTTCTTGAAAATGTTCGCAAAGAAATAATATAAACATTGAAATAGTTTAATTTATAACACTATTTTTCATTGAGAATAAGGAAATCTCGCTACAGAATATCTAAAGAAATAATGTACATTTTTAAATTCGTTTATTTTCGATACGACTTGTTGATATGTAGAACCTCTGCGTCATGTTAACTTTTTGTTATACGCAGATGACCTCCAGTAGGGTCGTTGTGAAACTCAGTTAAATCTTCTTCGATCTTCTATGCAGGACAATACCATTTGCCTCCATCTAATATCTGAAGATTAATCCTTTTAGGTTAGGTTGCGGTGACTGTCCCATTAGACGCACTTAGTCTCGCTACCCTACGGTAAAACCTATGTAGTCCTGTGCAGGATATGCGGCTATGCTCCCAGTTAATTCCCTAACGATATGTTCACGAGCGTCGGGAGATGTAGACAGACATGATTGCCTTTTTTCCTTAGATTAGTCCCTATTGAACCGATCTGAGCTCTGCATGGCACATCTGCAAGGTCCGAGAAGAAAAAAAATTAAATCTTCTCGAACAAAACACAAACATTTGATGTGTTTGATCCAACAATCCCCTTCATCGTCTCCAAAGCTTCTAATGCATTTGGCCCAATTTGTTTTCACTAGAGGGATTTTGTATACAATAACTATTCACGCTGATGTTTTTTTTTGTTTTTCAAAATAATAGTATTTGGTCCTTCTTTACTACGAGGGATTTAGTCAATAACTCAACATTTCGTCTTCTAAAGTATTCGGCTGACTTTTTGAGACCACTAACTAGCTCAGAATGAGATATGTGTTACAAAAATCAAAGCACCAAAAATAGTCTACCTGTAAAGTAGTCTTAGTGTACGTATGAGCAATCTTAATTTGTTAGGACACAAGTAGGCATGCTTCCATAGAGCCTTTCATTTTAGAATTAAGTTTGGACAAATGAACAGTAAATTTAGTAATTTCAAAAGAGTTTTCTTTAAGTAATAATCAAAAATCGCTTTAAAGGACTGATCTTTCAAAATAAAGGATGTCGACTACTCGGCGACTTCAAGGACAATCTTGACGACAATAACACCGGCCTGGAGGGCCTAATGGAACGCCACGGAATGGGCATCATGAACTTTTCTTATGTTTCTGCCTAAATCATAGTCTTGCCATTGAAAAATAGGATGAATAGAAAGTAGGGAACTCATATTACAAAGTTAACAGCTATGACCGATCATAGTTAGGGAGCCATTGCACTTTTCAGGTTGTCAGCTATGAAAACGCATATTTGTGATTACGATTGATTTATTCCAAAGTTTCAGCCTCGACATCCGCTTAGAACGTGCCCCGGGGCCCAAAACTAGTAAAATATAAATCAGAAATACTTAAACACACGAGTATATAAAATTCTGGAGTGACTGACTGATGCATCACTGACCTGACCAAAAAGCTGATGTTGGGGGGGAAAGGGCGAAACAAGTTGCAACACCATGGGTATTTCAGTTAGAGAAGGGACGAAAAAGTGGCCAAAACGTACCGAAACGGGATAAAAAAGAGAAGAAAAAAAATTGTGCTCGACAGAAATGAGCCAAAAATTGGAAGTAATGGAAAACAAAAATAACGCGGTATACATATGTGAAAAGGCTATTAGTTGATTGATTTCATAAATTCATTATATTGTTATTTACAGTGGTAATCCAAAAAGAAAAACAAGTTGAAACTACAATAGAAGCATTTCCAAATTACTAAGCAAGTATGATTTCAAATTATATTTAAACGTAGAGATTCTTGAGATATTCTTTAAAGCTGGGGTTAGTTGATTAATTTCAAAAAATCATTAATTCAGAAACTTTTCGCATTAGGAAATTCAGAAAAAATCATGGAGGTCATATAAATTAATAACCCAGCAGAAAAAGATAAGCGATAGGAGTTGACATGGTAATACATAGCTTGTACATTATTTTGATTCCATAATATTTACACATACCGATGAGTACACAAACTGTACGAATATTCAGAATAAGAACATTAAGTCCAAAATAATTGGCAACAAATAGATATATGAATGGTATAAGAAACAAGTTAAAGTAAAAGTAAACGCTTCAATCTAGTTATTGAAGTGTTCCAGTATTTTCCCACGAAATACGTTGTTAGAATAAGAGAAAACACGCAAAGAGAAAGGCAATATATTCCAGCACCGAGCAACTCTTACCAAAAATGATATCATATACATGGAGTTCCTTATTCTCGGGATAAACACTTGAGGATTTCTAGTAGATCTAATGCACATAAAGTTCCTACACAACGATTGAGGTGTTCCACTTTTGATAATTTTTGATTGATCATTGATGTTGATTGATCAAAGAAATTTAAAATTTTTGTTTGTTTTGTACAAAGTCGCTTGTTCAGTACTACACTGCTTTGTAGTCTCTGAATGAAGTAATGTTTTGCTCCGCCCATTCTAAGCAAATATTGAACGTTGATATAGTCTCCTCCGATGTAACTTGCTTCGTATTGAGTATCACGTCACCGGTTTCTTCATCGGTACACTGCTCTTCATTTTGTGCGGTCAGCGCCACATTAGGTTCAACAATCCGAGAGTTTAATCGTCTTTCTTCTCCCAAGGCCGAATTCAGAACGTTTCACAAATTGCTTTATGGTGTTTTCATTTCTCTTAACACGAGTTATTGTTGATCTATTCACACGAAAACTTTTGGCTAAGGAATTGGTGGAAAATCCTGCATTTAATTTCTTTAAAATCTCAGCGTTGTCTTTAATTGTCAGCAACGTATGCCAATATGACACCGCACCTCTCAATAGTAAGCTTAAAACTGATTCAAATTACAACATTTCATCAGCAGTGTAAAACGACGGGGATTTCCCGAAATGTATTCAGTTTAAGAAAACGTAAACAAACCTGCACGCAAGAGTACTACAAAAATAGAGTTCAAAATTTCGGATGTCGCAAGTACTGAGTGTGTAATGAAAAATATGTCTGTGTTACAAGAATCGAGGTGTGGTGTATAATGTAATTTGTATAATGAATTACATAATTAATTCTAAATTGTAATAAATTCCCACTATTTTAAGTTTCATAGTTTTGTGCTATACAAATATTTCACATTAAAGTTTTTTGTTTTATTTTGATAAATAATTAATTAGAATAAATAAAAATAAATAAATGAAATAAAAGGAGTTTTTGCAATATGTAATATGATATTAAATATAGATTCTTAGAAAAAAAACCAAAAAAAAAAAAACGTCTGTACCATATAATTATTTCGATGCCTGTAGTAGTTCGTCTGTCGGTCATGTTTAGCTGAGTCATTTTAGGAAACAAACATTCAATCAATGTTATTCAATTCAATCATGTTATGGCGATTCGTTAACAGCTTCGGATTTTCTTTGTTCCAAATGCGAAAATTTTGCTTATTGACGATGCTTGTTTGTTTGCTCAGTGGGCCGATTATGTTGACCGTAAAATCGACGAAGTCCTTAGCGGACAGATTTTTTTTTTTCAAAATAAATTTGCACAATTTGTTCATGATGAATTGCCAAACCTTACACGGTCAAAATGCATAAACAGTTCTGCGATAGTTACTGTAAAGTTATGTGCCTTCGTCACACCGACACTGACAGTGCAAGACAAATAATCAAAATGTTTCGATTGTGTTTCAAGCAATTATACCGTGAAAAGGGCGCTTTATAGAACGGAAATATCAACACAGTTTGACATTATCAGCTGTTAAACTATATTGAAGAGGACTAATGTTGGGAATACCAAATACATGCAATGTCCGCTTAATGCGGTTAATTAGTTCAAGAATACCGCGTAAAGTGAAACCGTGTTAATCGAAATTATATTTTTATGTGTAAAAAAAGTAAGGCGCGAAAAACTTCTTTACGAACAGCGTCTTCGTGGTAAAGTGATGGCGTTCCTTACGGAGCGATGGAGTCGATCTATTCACGCCCTTGGTGAAAGTAAGGTCGTTGCTCTAGATATTTCCAAGGCATTCGGTAGGGTCTGGCACGGAGCACTCATATCAAAACTTATTGCATTTGGTGTCGGTAATACCATCTCTCGATTCATATCGAGTTTTCTCAAAGACCGCTCTATACGAGTTGTTATAGATGGGGTCTCAGCCAACGATCATAGGCTGACCGCAGAAGTGCCAAAAGGTTCTGTCCTCTCTTCTTCTCTATTTCTTATTTTCATTGACGACCTGTTGGGTCAGACTGTGAACCCAATCTACTCCTTTGCGGATGACAGCAACCTCGGTCATTCGTACTCATTTGATCATCGGCCAGGTCCTCTGTGGGTCAAGTACAAAAGACGAACAATGCATGACTCACTTAACAGCGATTTGTGAGAGGGGCCAAATGAACAGAGTACATTTTAATGAGCAAAAGATCCAGTGATGTTTGTTGTCCCACAAACGTTCACCAGATCCCGCTTCGTTGTCAATTTATATGGGTAGTGTGGATATCGGCGAATCAGACACTCTTGATGTTCTGGGCATGAAGATACAGGGTCACTCTCGTTAGGCAAGCCATATGTTCGAAGTGTCGAAGGAAGCATTCAAGTGTTTAGGCTTTTTAAAGCGGTGCAAGAAATACTTCACTCCATCTGATCTCGTAAATATTTACACCACCTACATCCGACCTAAAATGGAATACAACTCCCATATATGGGCAGGAGCTCCACTGAAATCTTTGCAGCTATTGGACCGTGTACAGAAGAGAGCGGTGGTGATGATAGGGGATGGTAGGGTATCCAACTCTATTGTCTCCCTACAGCATCGCCGGAATGTGGATTGTATATCGCTGTTCTATAGATATTTTCATAGTGTCTGTTCACAAGATATCCGTCATCTGGTCACTGAAGTTAAAACATTTATCCGGAATTTCCGTTCGTTGTAAAGTGGCCGGTTGATCGGACGACGCACTATAGAGAAAATTCGTTCTTCAGCCGAACTGTTCGTATGTGGAATATTCTTCCAGCAAATGTCTTTCCTCTCAGTTGTGACATTCAGAAATTCAAAACAAATGTCAACAAACACTACTCCTTCTTTCCTCCTTCCGATACCCTAATTTCCTTCCGCTAACACAATACATTGCATTTATAGGGGGCATAACCTGGGGCCGTCAAATAAGCAATACACCAAAAGATAAACCAAAAGTCTCTCGCTAAACGAAATCCCGCTAAGCGGACATTGCCTGTACCTTGGCCGAATATGAAATAAGTCACCAGACCCCATACAGACTTATTTCTGTATGGGAAGCCGACAAGTGCGAATATGGCCATCGTTTTTCGAACACAATATAAAAATGCCAAAAACAAAACCATCCGTTGCTTCTTCTTGAAAACACCCGAAGCACTTTTGGTATCGCTATGACAGACAGCCCGTATTAACGATGCCGTGGTGCACACTCCCTAGTGGAGGAGTAGTATGTACGAGTTAGCCAAACTGTACAGAACGTCGACTTAACTTGTTTTTAAATGAAGCTTTTGGCATGTTTTTATTATGAAATATGTCAAAAGCTTTGGAAAAAACCCAAATATGACTGATTGACAACCTCAATACGTGAGTGTGCTGTTTTTAGCCTTCTTCGTTGCCAAGTACCGTAACGACAACCAAGTTTTTTCTCCCGTTACCTGCAGGAAATATAAAATAGTTCGTATTACATCCGCAGATATTTAAGTAATTAAAACCAATTAAGAGCATGCAAATAAAATAATTGTTCATTTATTTATGGGGTCATGTTCCATTCCAGTGACAATTACACAGTTCGAGAATTATTTAGAAATGATCTCCACAAATCACAGTACTGTAGGCATTATGCGTTAATATATTGTTTAAATAAATAATTCCTTGTAGTACGGTGAGAGAGCTCCCTATAAATAGGTTAAAGCATATTAAAGCTTTTACCGAAATACAGGGTGTGAAACACCGTTTGACAAATTGTCCGCGATGTTAACTAAATGTTGAGATTGTTTTAGCTAAAGTTACCGACAGAGTCAAAAAGAAAGAAATCGGCCACGACCCAAATAGCAGCTGAACTATACTGGCCTTCCGAGAATGAATTTAACATCTCCACTTTGGTAGTTTTGAGATATTTACCCACGTATTCAATAAAATTTAAAACAGCTTTGTCAAGAAAAATGTATGAAAATATAAAAACAATTTTCAAACATTTTTCTTAACAAAAGTTTCGTATCATTCGCGCCTTAAAATTAAATATTTTTGAAAAATGTCAAAAATGATTTTAAAATATATTTATGTTGCAAATGGGTCTCATAAGCGTAATACAAAAATCAGAATCTCATTCAAGGTTCCGAATCTGGCCTTATCTCAATTTTGAAATTTTGGCAATGACTTTGTTAGGGTGGCCCTAAATCCTTTTCTAAAAACTACCAGATTTACTTGGTGATAATGGATTTGCCTTGTGTTTGTAAAAGCTCAATCGAATTCTATGGCAGATCAGTCCGCAGGGATTAATGGAAATTATGAAGTGCCCCATCCAGATGTTAAAACCATATGCCATAGAGAAATCATGCAAAGGTTGTTTTTTTAAGACGTATAGTTTTCAAAAAGAAATAAATGGCCAGGAATTTATCTTTATTTTAAAGATAATCGTTTGCTCTTAGGTTTTAAAACGTTTTTGGGTAAGTGGCCACCGCGGCTAGCTCGAATAAATTCTAGCCAAGAGGCCCAATTTTCGACTACTTTATGCAGCGTTTGTAGCCCTATTTTTTCAATAACGCGGCGAATATTCTCTTCCAAGGCGTCAATAGTGCCAGGCCCATCTGTGTAGACAAGCGACTGCACATAACCCCACACAAAAATATTCCAGCGGTACTAAATCGACCGATCATGGAGGCCACGCTACAGGCCCAAGACGCCAGATAGTGCGCTCACCAAAAGTTACCTTCAATTAATTGATTGTTTCTTTGGCTGTGTTGCATGTAGTGCCGTCCTGTTGGAACCAAAGGGCGTCCACACCAACTTCCCTCAATTCAGGCACGAAAAAGTCATCAATCAGGGCTCTATAGCTTTCCCCATTGTCTGAAACATTATGGTCGGCTTTATTTTTAAAGAAATATGGACGAATGTTTTCTCAACAATGGCTTGTGGATTTTTCATTACTTCAAAAGCGACAATGTTGTTTATTAACGTATCCTTACTTACTTACTTAAGTTGGCTCTACAACCTGTTGTTGGTCTTAACGTATCCATTCAAACAAAAGTGAGCTTCATCCCTGAACAAAATTGTCTTGTGAACATCGGAATCGGTGGTGATTATTTTGGTTGTTGTGTTTGTTGTTGTAACAGCTATGTTTGGGCATTCGAGTTTTCATCTATATCTTCTGGATCTGAGTTGCCCATGGACAAGTTCAGCTATCTGGCCACATTTGATGGATGAGTCCAGAGTGAACTTGACACGGTAACTAAAGGTAGGAGCATGCAAACAGCTGATTACATTTTTTTTCATTACAGAATTTTGATTGTCAAACTCATTGTTGGTTTAATTCTTTTTCAAATGTTGAATACATTTTCGTATTAAACATTTAAATCAAAGAAATAGATTACAAAAAGCCAAACAATGAAGTATGTGGCTTTCAAAACTACTAACAATTAAATTATAGTTTGCTAAAAATTGTCCCGTTGTAACTGTCTGCTGTCTGCCAGTTCTGTATCGGAATTTGACAATCAAAATACCCAGGGTTGCATCTGAGTTTTTGTTGTTGGACAATTGCCACTACCTTCTATTATTGTGCCATGGGCATAAGCCAAGATTTGCAAACTTTGTTCCGGAGTAAGTCTATTCATTAGGAAATGGCAAACCAAACTGAACATAAATTAAGTGACAGCTGTCAAAAAGACCAACTCCGAAAAAAAGTGTGGCCAGATTGAAAACCACACGTCTAAAAACAACAACCGGTACACCAAGATGTAGACATTGTGCTACCAAACATGAGTTTGACAGTCTGGAATGGAAGTAAGTGATAAAGCTACGAGTCTGTATTCTGGCATCACGCGGGTTCAGGGTCCCTAGTTTGTTTACCTCAATCTGACAATCTGGAAAGATCCTTTGGGGAGTTTGCCAGCCAAATCGATTGTAGAGTTTAATTCGATCTTTTCTGCCCCAGGGTTGTTCCACTTGGTCAACCCTTAACCACGAAAATCGATTATCTCAAGCAGAAAAGCATTGAATTGATTTCTCCAGGTCTTTCAGGTTTACCGACTTCTCCGTCTGTTCATTCCTGAAATGTCAAGCGAAATTAGTGGCTCTATCAAAAATATCCCAAATGAAAAATTCCCCCCAAAAAATGAAGAACGCCCCAAATGAAGAATTCCCCAAAATAAGTGAAAAATCCCCCCGTAAGCCCAATATTAAAATATTCCCAAAAATTCTGAAAAATCCCCACATAAGCCCAATATTAAAATATTCCCAAAAATTCTGAAAAATCCCCCAAACAATTTATGAAAAATTACCCAATGCAAAATCCCCCAAATACTATGGAAAAATACCCCAGAAAACAACAATAGATTTTCGTAATTTGGAAAAAAGTGTATTTTTTAAAGAATGTGTAAAAATCCCAAACAAAATTATTATATCGATTATGTTTTTACGATGTGTTGGGTTTACGACCCTTATTATAATATTTGAAAAATTACCCCAAAATGTTGTTGTGGTCAATGAAAAATTGTTGGGCGATTTTCATATTGGAATTTTGGCCATTTTTCAAATGTGATAATTAGGGTCGAAACCCCAACACACTATAACACAAATATATGATTTACATATGTTTTAAAAATATCCAAAAAAAAAAGGTTGATTTTTTGTATTTAAAACTAATTTTTTATTTATTTTAAATGCATTTATATATTATACATTTTATTTATTTCGATAAAATACTGATGTTTAAATTTAAGACTGAAAAAAAGGTGGCGCAAAAGTAAACTTCCGATGTTTTTTGGCTGTAAAAATGACTTTGATTCTTCTTGTGGACTATTTTTATTTGGTCTTTTAATTTTTTTTACATCAAGTCGAGAATATGATGTCATGTAAATGGCACAAATGTCAAAACAGAACTGACATTAGGGGTCAATCGCAAAATTTATAGCATTTTCTGATAGGAGGATTACTTTTTCGCCACCTTGTAGTTTATTGTTTCTTCGGTTTGTTTAACGATATTTGCACTGCTTGATCGCGAAGGCAATGTAGAGCTTGTATATTCGCGAAATTTGTGGTATTAGCCTCTGCCCATTCGATACCCTTATCAAAAATCTTAATGGCTTCATCAGCTGATATCGGCATCTTCCGACGACATCTTCCCCAGAAATTGGCTCTATGTACATACGAGTACAGTATATTCTCTACCAACACAAACCTCAATGAGCGCAACTCCTACATTATTAAACTAGCCAAATTATTTACACGGCACACCATCGACGCAATTTTTTCAAAAATACGACATTTTAATATGATCGAATTAATGCCATTGATCGAATTAATGCCCTAACACCACTCAAGATATTTTTTCTGAGTTACTGCAGCTCCACGGTTTCTGCAACTTTCTTGATTTCTGTACTGTATTTGTGTTAGCAAATGTTACCGTTATTGTTCTCTTTAATTTTTGTACTCTTTTTTATTATTTCTCTCTTTCGGCAAACCTAAAAACTTACTATAAAGTATGTTCACTCTATTGAGGTCCATGACTGTTCACTCTATAGAGTAGTCAATGTAAACATTCTGGTGTTCACTCTAACGCGGTGTTCATTGCATCGGGTGTTCACTCTACCCAGACAGCACTGTATTACCAAAAAAATTATGAAAAACTCCCCAATTTTCTTATTTTTTTTGGTGTATTTTTCATAGAGCCGAAATTAGTAAGTAAGTTAGTTAGACAATGACGGTCTGAACCATGTAAAACTTCATTGTTCGAAAAATCAAATGGTACCTAACAATTATGAAAAACTTCCCAATTTTGTTAGGGATTTTTTTTTTTTTTTTTTGGTAATTTTTCATCTAGGGCATTTTTCATAGAGCCGTAATTAGTAAGTATTTTAGCCATCGACGGCCAGAACCATATAAAACTCAGGAGAATTATGTTGCTGATGGTAGACGACGATAGTCAGGGACTGCATGCCTTCTGCGATTGTCCACTATATGAGGATATTATAAACCAGACGCCATCTGATGGTCTAAAGGACGCCATTAAGGTGCTTTCCACTACAACAGCCATGCTAAGATCGGGCCGTGTCTTTGTCAGGCCTTTTCTAGGTGTCGCTATAATGATCGTTGTGGATATTTCGCTATCCGACATTATGTTGCCTCCACTGATAAGGGCGATTATACGTTCTATGGTCACAAGGGAATGAAACTGAGATTGACAGTGGTTAAGATAATATTAATGTCGCACGCTAGAATTAGAAATCCATATCGATCTGAGAGGTGTGAAAGCTATGAGCGATGCTTAAACATTAAGTGTCCAATTCAACATTTTTTGGAACGCTACTGGGAAGTCGTTTGTGGCTACGAACTCAGACCGAACACTTAAGTCGGATACCACGGATTTCCAAGAAAGCCCCCCACAACTTGTCCTACTAGTTGAGGCCATTCTGGAGTTTGCATTCGATTTTCTGGGTGAATTACCGCCCGCTCTTAACTCATGCGGGGCACTGGCGGAATCGGGCCTGTTCCGTGTGATGGTTACGGAGCCCTGTGCGATGGCGCACCATTGATATTGATTGATCACACAGACGCAAGATCGACAAACAGTTCGCACCTAGCTTTGGTTAAGCACCCATTATTTCGAATAGAAATAAATTCATATTTACTTAACTTCATGTGAAGTACATTTTTTTTTTTATTCGAAGAGATTTTTCTCCTATTGTTCGAAAACAAATAGCAAAAATCAAACTACACGGTTGTTGTTGTGATTTTTTTTTCTTGCTGTTGCTCAAATTATTCTCGGAATATAAAAATATTGTGTGTAAACAACAAAAAACAACGAAAGCTCGCAAATAGCTTGAGTGTGATCGATCTATCGACGGGAGAATAGTGTGGATTCAACGAAATTTCTTATTACGAAAATTCAAACCGGTGGGTAAAAATGAAATCGCCAACGCAATTCGAAACAGTTCAAAATGAGAGTTTTTAGCAAAGCGTTCATGCCGTGCTTAGCCAGCGACAAACCAAAGCAAAAGTTATACTTGAATACAGCCGCTGGGAATGAGGAACCCGCTGTGACCGCAATATACAAACGTATTTACAACGATGAAGATGTCAACGAAATTGCAAATTCATTGAAAGTGAAACCCATTCAGTGTATTTATTAAAAGGTTCTCCTTCAATTTCTTTGCAGCCAAGGGGGATGAGTGTGTGGCCATGAAAAACGATGGCGACGGGGCCACCGACTTGAATATAGACATTGACCACAAGTACACCAAGCCAAATGAGCCACATTGGCTCTTGAGACGTTTCTTCATATTGACCTGGATACGAAGCTATGATCGTGAGAAGGCTGTGGCCGATTTAATAGCCGGCATAACGCTGGGCATGACGATTATACCGCAGAGTATAGCGTACGCAGCATTGGCCGGCCTATCATCGGAATACGGTTTATACTCAGCATTTATAGGTGTGTACACGAGCGTTTCCATAAGCTGGACATACTATTTGACAATAAAATCTCAATAACTTTCTGTTACAGGTTCGATAATTTATGTGTTCTTTGGCACCATACCGCAGGTCTCTATTGGACCAACTAGTCTGATGGCTCTGTTGACTTTGCAGTTTTGTGCCGACAAACCTGTCCAGTGTGTGATAGTGCTGGCCTTTCTGGCCGGTGCGGTGGAATTCTTAATGGGCGTCTTTCGTTTGGGTATGTCTCACTACTATTAATTTGTATCAATTCTCTAAATTTTAAACTCCAGCACAAAAATCTGAAAGAAGTTTCAGTCCATATACCCCCATTCAACCCAGATTTACTTTTAGAGTTTGTCCGACACAGAGCTCGAGAGTATTACAAAGTAGCGAAGTGAGTAATTTGAATGGATACAGGAAGGGCATGTTTAGATTGGTCGTCGTCCATGTTACCTGAATTTCAGATAAAATGATCCAGCATTTTATCTGAAAGTCAGGTAACATGGATGACGACTAATCTAAACATGCAAATCATTAAATGGGTTGGAAAGGACTAAATGGGTTGGAAAGCACTATGACAATCATTTAATGGGTTGGAAATGACTAAAGTGACCAGTCTGATGGAAAAAACTGTATGAAAAGCGATTAGTTTTCATTAGTCCCTTTTCCCAATTCAAAGAAAGGCTTGGTAACTCTTCTTACATCTGAAGCAAAGACAATGACGATGGCAGACATCCCATCACAATGGTTTGGAAATAAATCTGCCATTTTCAACTGGCTGGTCCGATTTGATTGCAATTCCATACAGAACTAACAAAGCTTAAGTCAGAATGATGGTCCCAGTGGGTCTGGCCAGAGATGAGCTACAGAGGTCCAACATTTGAAAAACTCGGTTCTCAGAAACATTTAAAATTCCGCCCGAAGACATTTTAAGCTAGGTCTGTCTGCAAAATTAATCAAATCGTACAAGACAATTTCAAATGGGACATTTATTAACAAAATAAATAATTTCCCCCGCTGTGCCACCACAGTGAGATGTGGATTTTTCCAACAAAGGCCAGCTGACAGTCATTTGCTATGAGAGATGCAGTGACATTTAGAGTTAGCAGACGTACTACTATTGCTGCAATTATACTTAAGTCATCAGTAATCTAGATCATACGAACAGTTCGCAAAACTAAAGCATTTTTGGGTCGCCGTGAAGCACCGTTTTGGAAATTGGTGGACAAATTCGAGCTGTTGGCACAAGTTAGTGATGTGAAGACTAAAACCCGTGCACGTCGCTCAAGAACAACTGAGAATATTGCTGCTGTAGCCCAAAGTGTTGAAGAAAACCCAGGTTTGTCCATTCCTCGTCGTTCTTTGGAATGGGGCATTCCACAAATGTCATTACATCGTATTTTGCATAAATACTTGGGTCTTAAGGCTTAGAAAGTTCAGTTAACGCAAGAACTCCAGCCAGCCGATCATCAAGAACGTCGTGTCTTTGGTGATTGGGTCCATGAAATGCATGAAAATGATCCGGAATTCCATAGAAAAATCATCTTGACTCATGAGGCCTATTTCCACCTCGGTGATCAACAAGCAAAATTGTCGCATCTGGGGCTCGGAAAACCCAAGAGTTCTTGTTGAGAAGCCTCTCCAACCTCAACGTGTGACTGTGTTGTTTTTCATTATTAACGGAATACCTTTATTATGAATTAAACATCGGATCATTTATCTCAAAAAATTACATTTTTCCTTGAATACCAAAATAACATCTCTTGTTGGAAAACCTTGTATTTTGTATTTGCTTTTTGGTTTTTTTAACTTGTTTGTTAAACGCCACTTGTCGGATATGAAAATCTATTATCATCTGGTTCGTCCATTTCATTTCGTTACAACTACGGCCAAGTTTCGCATAAAGAGAACGTATCAGCTGACATATCACGGTTACGATTTCAGTCAAGTAACGCGCTCTTCACTTTTTTTACTTGCAGGCCAACTGACAACAAAAATTCCTTGCTAGTGAAATTTTGACACTTGCAGCTAGAAAATGTTATACATTTCGCAATTCATTGAATTACATCTTCAGGGGATTGATATATAAAAAGAGAGCAAAACAATTCTTAAACTGCAAACTTCATTGATTTTGTTACAAGTAAATATGTATATGGATAACAAATTATTCTTAAAATATGCCGTCTCGCATGCATCGCACAAACATTGTATTGACACGTTTAAGGCCTCGTACGAAACTTCCAACCACTGCAAAATTACCCCAACATTCAGTTTTAATAAAATATATGTTCATGCGTAACAATTGATATACTCTGTGGCAGCGACAATTACGTGCTTTCAATTGAATTTCTGCAGAATTGTGAGTGTTAATAAAATTGATTGATTTCTCACGAAATGGCCAACTCAGTACTGGCCTATTTATTGAGACTAAGTGTTCGCACATGATGCCAGTGTTGTTATTAGGGTTGCCAGATGGGTTGGATTTTCCAATTACAAGACTTTGCATAATTTTTCCAGTTAAAGCGAAATTGTAAAATTCCAAATTGTTAGTTGAAATGACTTATATGCTGTTGGGAAATCAAATGTGTCGAATCGACATTAGGATCCGCATTTTGGTGTCAGTGGAATCACTTTGACATTTATTGATGAATGTGAAATCACGGTACCTGTTACTTGAAAAATCTCCGCAAATGATATTTGAAAAATCAGTGTACCATTTTTTTTCGGAAAATCACTGACCCTGATTATTGGAAAAATCACTGACCTTGATTATTGGAAGATCACTGAACCTGAAGTTTAAGAAATCCCTGAACACATTTGTTAAGTAAATCGCTGTACCCTATGCTAGGAACCCGATCTTTCACAAAAATTACATTGACTGGATACCGAGTTTTCCAGATTTGACCCCTCTTGACTTCTTGACTCGCTTCAGAACATTGACGAGCACACAAATCAAACATTCGTTCCGAAAACATCGCTATACCGTTCGAGTTGCTTGAAAAAGTGAGGAAAACATAGAGAAAAAAACTCACATGGTCAATAAAGGCGGCCATTTAATCGAAGTTAAGGATTCTTGAATCCTTTAATTAAAAAAATATATTGGGCTCACTGCCCAGAATTGTAAATGATAAAAGATATAAGTTTAATTCTTCAAAATATTTGATTTTCTTGAATTAGATAAATTTTGAATAGCACTATGCTCCAGATCGTCCCGAACTCGACTGACTCCAGAGTAGGATGGTTGTCAACTTCACAGCTTAACTTATCGACAGCGAAGCGATCGTTCTCAGTCTTGTTTGTAGCTCGGTGTATGAGGCCAAACATGGCCTTGATTTCCCACAGGTGCATTAACTCAATGCAAGTGGAAATATCTCGTGTTACATCCTATGGCGAAATTATATGCCGATACTTCGGCGCGTTGACATTGTCAGTTTTTTGGTCGGGCTTACGCCCGGTTTGCCCAACGGAATAAATAATCTGGTTGAAAGATTAAAATTAATAAATTTCATTGTTTTGTTGCAGGATTCATTGTCAGCTTTATACCAGCACCGGTGACAAAAGCATTCACAACGGGTACAGCTCTAATTGTGGCTTTGGTTCAGATGAAAACTCTGGTCGGTGTCAAATACAAGGGTCTACCATCGCCCAAAGAATTTTGGGATAAAATTCAAATTCCCGATGCTATTGTCGGTATCACATGTTTAATCGTCTTACTTTCCTTAAGAGTAAGTCCGAAAAGTACAGTCGCCCACTACATTCTAACTGTACACCTTCTCATTGACAGAAATTATCCAGCATCACTTTTAAATCGAAATCGGAATCCACTCGTCGTCTGAAGAAGTTCCTGTGGTACATCAGCATATCGCGCAATGCTTTGGTGGTCTTCACTTGTGGCCTGATGGCCTTCCTGTGGGTTCACAAAAGTTCGTTAGAAGCGGTGCCATTTTCCCTGTCATCGAAAGTGAGTTCGGGAATGCCTCAGTTGAAATTGCCGCCCTTCGTTTTTGATTACAACAATAGAACGTATGTATTCAGTGATATTCTTCATGAATTGGGCAGTGGCATTATTGTGGTACCGATTGTTGCTGTGCTGGCCAATGTAGCCATAGCTAAAGCTTTTGGTAAGTTGTGGAGATTTAAGGCCCGACGAAGAAGTATTTCTAATGTTGAGCAATTTACAGTTAAGGATGGCCAGTTGGATGCCTCTCAGGAAATGTTAACATTGGGCCTCTGTAATCTGGCCGGTTCATTTTTCAGTGCCATGCCAACATGTGGCGCCTTTACGCGTTCGGCTGTAAGTCAAGCAAGTGGTGTTAGAACGCCCATGGCTGGCATTTATACGGGTAAGTAATAGTATTTGCATTGTATTGAAGGGTTCGTGTTGTTAGGAGAGAATCGCCGGAAAACTTAATGACTTTTGGGACAAGAATGACTTGTAGTCATGTGAAAATAATTTGCACGTGCTACATAGTATCGGAGACTTTAAAGGGTCTATTGTGAGCTTCGTTCAGAAGCTTTTCCTAAACGACATAGTCCAAATGAGCTATCTTGATAACTCGTCCACGCATTCTTCCAGATATCTATGCCACCTTCTCTAGAGAGCGCGATAGGCTACCCCATTTACGTATCCTCCTCACATAATCTTGACAATCTCCTGTCATTGCCGTTCCCTGTCACAGCTCCTACTAATACCCTACTGTCATTCTTCCAATACTGGGTTCCCAACAAGACGTGTTATTTTGAATCATCCGGTATTTCGGTAGCTGTCACATTTGATGCTTTTATTCATTTTCATTTGACAAGTTGAAACTGCGCCATTACTAAAAATGGAGCGATACACGCTTCGCAAAACTAAAACGTTTCCGGACCGTGTTGTCTCTCGAATAGATGATCACAATTGGCCACCCAGATTTTGTAATTTAACACTTCTTTTGGGGCCACGTGAAAGATAAGGTCTACGCCAACAGCCCAGCGTCGATTCAATACCTCAAAGATAGAATTCGACCTCAACAAATTTCATTTATCTTTAAATACCAAAATAACACCTCTTGTTGGAGAACCCTGTTCATTAGGTTTTTATTTTGAGAAGTCACACTATGATTTCCTGTAATCTGACCCTTGAAGAGACGTTATATATGGGACTCCGTTGCAACTACGACTCTCTATGTCACAACGCCGACGCAATTGCTTTCAAATGCAACACTGTGTTAGGGTTTCTTGTGGCGTGCTTGTAATTGATCCAACGCCAACAAGTTTCTGCTGCCCTTACAAAAAAACATATGGGTGAATAATCTGAAATGACTCCTTTTCTTTGCGAAAAAGGGGAAAGTTCCCGACCACTCCGACGAAAATAATTCGCAAACTAAAATAGAAGTAGAGTTTCTTCGAGAACCTTCGAAGAGAACAATACTTCAGCGCGAGAGAAACATTATAAATTGAACGTAACGGCCGTTACCTTTTTTTTAAGCAGAAAACCACACCAGGCACGGGACTGAGAGAAAATGTTCCGGACAAAAGTCAATGATTTTTATAATTTCTTAAAATTAATGTAATTAAATCAAAAAAAGAGTATATGTGACTTGAAGTGATAGTGCATAAATTCATTTGAATGCAATTACAGATTTTTAATATTTACATACATAATAAGTACGGTTTATTTTGCTGCGTCGGTTTTGGACACGCCACGGGACTGAGACTATATGTACTGTTTTCTTTTTTTCGATATTAACAAATTCAAAATTTTAAAAACTAATACGTGGGTTATTTTAACAAATATAATATGCTGCTTAGAACATATTTATAAAAAAAATTAGTTAATACAACACAATTTTAAACAGCCGGACACAGAAAGGAGTCATTTAAGATTATTCACCCATATACTTAATTTACTTTAATTGAGTTTATTGGAATACAAAGGGATTGGGGTCAAGGCTTACTCGCCAATATTGACCTTCATTGGCTAGCCAAACAGTGACATCCTCCAGCTCGGGAAAATAAGCCCAACAGTCTCCTGTTTGAAAACAAACAGCAAGTGTTTTTAAATGATGGGAATTTTCTGAGGAAAAAATCGAATTTAATTAATAATTTGCCATTTCTTCTTGCAGGTATAATTGTGCTCTCTGCACTGTCGATTCTGACGCCATACTTCCAATATATTCCCAAGTCATCATTGTCCGCTGTCCTCATAGCTGCCGTCATATTTATGGTAATACTTTCGATGATATCATCGATAAACTGATTCTGTCACTGAAGCAAATTAAATGGTCTGGGTTGAATTCGATATTCTGTCCACTAAACCATGCATTTACTTTTCAGATAATCTTCGACTAATGTTTTCCTTCCCTTCAGGTTGATTTGAATCCCATTAAAACACTATGGAAGACCAGTAAGAAGGACTTTTTCTGCTGGACCGGCTGTTTGCTGGTGTGTTTGGTTGCCGGCGTAGAAGTGGGTCTTCTGTATGGCATTGTACTTAACTTAATCTTTGTGCTCTTGAGGCTGGGTAATCCCAAAGTGGAGGTCAACTTGAAACAGGTAAGTTTAACTGAAAGTTGTAGGAAAAACGCAATTTAAAATTAATGTTCTCCTTTGAAATTTCAGTGTGACGATATCACATATGTCCATGTCAAACCATTATCGGATATATATTTCTCGGGCGCCGATTTCCTACGCACCGAAATCTGTAGCGCTTGTGCGATGTATCGAAATGATTTCCCCATTGTTGTGGACTGTTCGCGCTTTATGCTCTTCGATGCCACCTTCATTGAAATGATCACAGCGGTGGCCAAGGAACTCAATCAGATGAAGGTGTTGTTGATAATGCAATCGATGAGCGTGAAACATCAGCAACTGTTGCCACCTACTGTAAATGTTAAATTTGCCACGGATCCATTGACATTTGATGATTTCCATGTGCAGAAGGAGAAGGAGATTCAAGCGTAACTCGAAAGTGACCTGTTGACTGATTACTTTGTACATGTTATGACATCATGGCTTATTTAGAAACTGTGGAGTTTCTTAAAAGGGCTGATGAATTAGAAAATGATTTACAGACGTGCATGAAGGAAGACACAAGAATAATTGTAATAGTATTTTTTTTTTTAGAATACTCGTGACACTCACTAATTTATATTTGTAAAATTCGTTAACTTAATTTTAAAATAAATTCGTTATGCCCATGTTGGCATTGTTAAGATAAAACACTCGACTTATCTTGTTTTGTATGGCTTTGCCGTAATCAGAACGGGACCATGCAATGTGGTCCTGCCGTTTTACGAGGCTTGAAGGGATTTTGTCCTCGTTGTGTATGGACGATATGAGCCCGGTGCTGCTTAATGTGATTGGGAATGCACTAGGAAATTCTTTCATTTTCAAACCTTTATTGTTCAATGTGTTTTGCGAACCCTCTCTTTTCCGGTGTCCTCGATGAACGCTTCACTTAGTGCCCACATTTTCTGGCGACGACAACTACGACGTTCGGAAATGGCTTGTCCAATACGAAAATTATGAATTCCTAGAAGATGGATTAGTATTGTAAGAAGACTACGAATTTCTAGACGACGAACTCTAGTCCTAGTCCTACAGAACATACTTTTTTTTTTTCAATTATGTTATATTGGACCATCAGCATTTGGTGGAATATCCTTTCTGTTTTATTATTTGGGCACATCTGTTGGACATTGTTTTAGTTAGAGCTAAGCATTGGTGAGGTGTTATTCTGTTCCATTCTTCTTGAACAATCTTCGCCAAATCCTCATTCCGAGATGGGGTTTTCGCTGCTACTATTCCTTTTATAATTCCCCATCGATTTTCTATTGGTTTTATATCCGAGCTTTGTGCTGGCCACTCAAGAACCCTTATTTTTCCTAGTTAAACCAAGGCTTAATGACCCGAGATTTATACATCGGTAAGTTGTCTTGCTGGAACATGCAGGCTTATCGATAGTCATATTCAGCATATTCCTCATCAAGATTGTTTTGCAAGATGTCTTTAAACATTTCACCTGCCATTTTGCCCTTAATTTGCACTATAGGACTAACGTCAAATGGTGTAAAGAACCCTCGAAATCATTACCAAGGACCCACCGAACTTAACATTTTTTTGGTTGTGTATTTGGGATCAAGACAGTTTACTGGGCTTCATACATATGGTCTGCCATTCCGAAGACATTAAATTTAGATTCTCTGCTCCGCTCAGGTTCCAAAAATGTTGTTCACTGTTATGTTATTTTTAGCGAACTGCTGTTTTGTTTTCCTCTAGCTGTGCGCCCATGCACGTTTTTTTTTCTGTCAGACGTCTTCTTACGGTCCTTGCTGGTATTTGGACATTGTGATCTGACTCCATTTGCAACCTTATCAGCGTAGATGTCAGAGTTGTATACTTATTCTGGCCATAAGACGTTTTTCGCGGTTTTTTTTTTGCGCCAAATTATCAAAGGTCTTTTATAGTGTTGAACTGCGTTAGCTATTTTTAGTTTTTACTCCTTCGAAAACACAGCACACATTTTCGTACCACCTCTAAGTTAAACCCATTTTGAACCGGGGGTAGTACTTTTATTTGTACCCTATATATAAAAAAGAGTACAGGTAATCGTCGTAGATGCTCTAACAAATTAAGTACACACTCTTTTATAAACAATAACACTAGTAGATATTCTAAGTTACTTATTAAAACTCGAATGACTTAATTATGTGTCCACGCTAAATCCAAGGACTGCAGTCGACCATCAAACGGTTCAATTTGTGTATGGTTACAATGAAATATAAAGGGACTACATTCTTCAACTGATCCCAAAGCATTCAACAACAAAATATCGCCACAATTACACGTAGACTCTGAATTTAGTAAAGTGACTTAATGTTCCCAAGTGTATACGTTTTATAAACACAGGCTGCTAATTTCTCTATACTATTTTGTCATGTGTGTCGCAGACAAATTTACACATACATAGGTCTCAACAACCACTGCATGGAGTAGGGTATCAATAGTGTGTATACAACTTTTAACCTACATAGCCGATGTTCAGATGCTCAATGAGACTCCAGTGGTCAGACATGAGAAAATATTTAGTGAAATGTCATAAACGAAATGCTTAGAAAGCATTTCTTAAACAAAGATTTAACAATAGGTTGCCCAGACAGCCTAAGTAGAGAACAAATAAAAGATAAAGAGATTAAAAATAGATTATTTTTTCTACAAATAGTAAAGACCTTATGTGTCAATTATATTAAAAGCATGCGCCTATTTTTATGAGATTTCCCAGTATAATTTGTCACGATGGACTGTATAGACACATTTATTTGTTTAGTCTACATCTCTGTTAGAACGTACATATACCTTTGTCTCGCAGTCACTGTCACTGATATGTCTGGAATACGTACGTATATTATGAATGAAATTTGTATAGGGTTTTCCAATAGGGACATAGTAATTTTTTGATTAAATATGAGTTATGCGTATGACCTTTAATCCAGGAATAGTAAACCCAGTGGTGTTCTAAGATTAAGTGGAGTTGGCTTCCTGATATCGCAGAAAGAAATACGAGCATTGCTAACATAGAAATCTATCTCCGACAGAGTCGTCTCTATTCAGTTAAGGACACGTATGCGCAACATCTGCTGCATCAAAAGTTATGCCTGCACTGAAGTAGCGGACACCAAGGTAAATGATGAGTTCTACGGTCTGCTCAAAAAAAAAAAAAAAAAGATTGGAAAACACGAAATAGTTTAGTTTAACATCCTAAGCCGCGATGTCGACAAACAGCTGATTTCGAAGCCACATATCAGCTGTTTGTCACTTAGAAAGCATACGAACGTTCTCGCCCAAGGTAAAGAATGAGTTCTCCGGTCTGATCAAAAAAAAGATTGGAAAACACGAAATAGTTTAGTTTAACATCCTAAGCCGCGATGTCGACAAACTGCTGATTTCGAAGCCACATATCAGCTGTTTGTCACTTAGAAAGCATGAGAATGTTCTCGTCCAAGGTAAAGAATGAGTTCTACGGTCTTCTTAAGCGCCCCGGTAGGCGAGTTGGTAGCGTGCTTGCCTATCAGCGTGGGGGTTGTGGGTTCGATTCCCACCAGAGGCTTTGGGCTGTCGCTGCAAAAAATCAAGCCAAATAGTCTTTGTCACTCGGTTTATCCTTGGACCCAAAATTAGAATATAAATTTACTTTGTATTGTAATTAAATAAAATAAAATAAAATAAATAAAATACGGTCTTCTTAAAAAAAGATTGGAAAACACGAAATAGTTTAGTTTAACACCCTAAGCCGCGATGTCGACAAACAGCTGATTTCGAAGACACATATCAGCTGTTTGTCACTTAGAAAGCATGCGAACGTTCTCGCTCCGTTTTCTTTCAACATCATGGCTTAGGCTGTAAGTGTTTCTTGTTTTTTTTTTTTAATCTAAAGCCTTATGTTTTTTTTCTAAAGTGTGTGATTTTTTGTATATATATATATTTTTTTAGGCGCCCCGGTAGGCGAGTTGGTAGCGTGCTTGTCTCTCAGCGTGGGGGTTGTGGTTTCGATTCCCACCAGAGGCTTTGGTCTGTCGCTGCAAAAATTTAGCCAAATGGCCTGTGTCACCCGGTTTACCCTTGGGCCCAAAATTAGAATATAAATTTACTTTGTAATACATTTTTTAATAAATAAAATAAATAAATTTTTTTTTTTAAATTTTTGTGCCTTTTCTTGTGTTGCTTTGTGTCTTTTCTGGAGTATATACCGGGTACGCTTGGGAAGACAATTCGCATCAGTGGGTGAATCCTACCTCTGCGTTAGGGGTTAAGACCTAGCTACTCTTTGTGTCGTACCGTCCGGTGTAATAGCAACTACACGCCGATCTTAACTCTGCCTGCGATTTAGGTTTAGTTTTTTGTATTTCTTTTAATCTAGCAGCAACATAAGGGTAAGCGACAACGGACTCAGAATTCAGAGGCAATCGTTTATAACTTCTATTTCTTGAAATTCGTTATGATGAACAGAAGAAATGTTAAAATGTTTTTTGTATTAAGTACACACAATAGTTGTAAGCCTTTTGGATAACCCTTTACCGTTATGAAGCATTATACCCGAGACTGTTATCGCTTCCGCCAAGTCTTGTGAATGCTGCGGATATTTTCATTTATCTTTACCTCTTCTACTACGTTTTGTTGGATTTTTCTGGTTTAAGATTTCATTATTTGTCACTCATTCCTGGTATTTTGTCGATGCCACTGTCCGCCTGAGCAGACAGCTGCTGGTTGAGCGACAGTGTAAATAAGGTCTTCGTTGTGATCTTCACACCCACACGAGAATATGACGTATGTATATTGTTTGTTCATGGATGATAATGGAATCTATTTAGTTTGTAATTGTTAGACAGAATATGTGTGTAATTTCAAATATACTAGGGCTATTCACCGTTTTGTAGTTAAAGAAATAGGATTGCCCATCGAACATGTTTTGTCGACTTGAAAATGATGCCAAAAAATTAAAAGGGCCGGCAAAAATGTGTGTGTATTGGTAAAAAAAAGTGTGAGTGTGTTGAGTTTTTCGAACAATTACTGCCCAGTGTAATGGCTGGGTTACATGTTATATTACCGTGTAGTAAAATTTCGCTGCCGTTGGTGTATGCGCAAACATTTCGTGTGCCTTCACTTCTTACGCCTTGCCAACCCTTTTACTTACACTGAAAGACTATTAAGGAGATAGCAAGATGTGATTTCTTTAAATTTTTATTTTTTCAGTTTTATTTCAATAAATAAATTATAAGTTATAGAAAAAGTATAATAATACCGTATAACAATTGTTTATTATTTTGTTATTTTTATTATTATTATTATTATTATGTTTAAATCATTTGTTTTTGTTTTCTCATTTGTTTTAGTCAAAGATTTGTTGTTATTTGCTTTTAAGTTGCTTATACTTTTGGTAGATTTCTTTGGGGTTTTTTTTTTGTTTTATTTTATTTACTTTACTTGGTTTCCTTTCGGTTTGTAATAATGATTGGCTTACAAAAAATGGGATTTGAAGAAGGAAACAAATCAAATCAAACAAAATCTAAACTAAGTAAGAGAAATAACCAATTAAAGGGGGATTTTAATAAAAACGAACAAAATTAGTTATTATTTTTAATATATATTTTTGTTTTGAATTTCAATAACTATGATTGTGTTGTTGTAACTGTGTATTTGTTGTTGTATGAGTGTGTAAGTCAAGAGTAAACAAAAATATTTGAAAAAAGAAAGAAAACTGATTTAACAAATTTTACAAAAAAACAGAAAATAAATGAATACATGCATATGTATGTATGTAGATTAATTATAAATTAAAAAATATTGTAGATTCGGTTCATACATTTTGCGTGGGATAAGTTTGAGAGTTTTCAAAAAGAAAATATTGTTATATATATATTTTTTTTGGTTTTCAAGAATTTGTATTCGCTTTAAAGTTCCATAAAGTTTTCAATCGTTTTTGCGGTTTGTCTGTTCAATAAAGTTGTTGTGTTCATTATTATTATTGTTGTCAACTTTCATTTGTTTGTTGGTTTGTTATGCTTACTTCCGGTTGTGATATATTTCTCTTTAAATATATTTATGCATGTCTGTATGTTTTTATATTTATACTTTTATTTGGTTTTCATATATTTTCATACTTTTTTATTTGTTTTTTTTTTTTGTTTGGACTGGGGGACGAGGGGGATATTGGTTTTTGCACGTGTCGAGTTGTTGTATCTCAGATAATTTACAATTTCATTTGTCATTTGTGTTGTTGTTGTTCTTGTTATTATTATTATTATATTGTTGGTTTTAAAGTAAATATTTCATCTTTTTGTTGTTGCTGTTTGTTGAACGGGATTGTATAGAGTTCTCTGGGATTTATTTATTAGGTTTGTCATATACATATATATATAGATATATATGTATGTATATATATATATAGATGCATGTATGTATATATAAATGTCTGTCTCTATATATATGTATATATATATCGGTATGAATGTTGGTTTAGTGTAATTATGTACGTCAATATTGGAATTATTCTTTGTTGTTGTTGTTGTTTAAAGCAAAAAAGGTACATTCGAAAGTAGAATTATGTATGTATATTTTGTTTTCCATGTATTTAAGAGTTAGTATGTATGTATGGCATTTATTAGGTATGTATGTTTGTTTGTATGTATTATTGTTGAAGTGGCTCCATTTGTTATTCCTTATTATGTTGTCGTCTTCGTCTTCTTTGTCTTGGTTTTGTTTTATAAAATGTATTAAATAGTATTTCTATTTTTTTTCATTTTTTTTTTAGCTTTTCCATTTAATATTAATGATATATTTATGTTTTAATAGGAAACATGTTTTGTTAAATTAAAATAAAGCACTAAATTTTTGGATTTTTTTGTTTTACTTTTTGTATTTTTTTTTTTTGTAAGCAGAAGAAAGTTTGGTTTTTGTTTTGTATATTAAAGTTTTACCATAAAAATTAACGATATTTGAAAAATATAAAAGGAACTAAAAAAAAAAAACAAAAGAAAAAAATTAATTGCAAAACATTTATGGGTAACTAAAAAACCATTTACATTAGTCCAAATTACTGTATGCAGAGCACATACCCCACAGTTCATTAGCACACTACAATGGAATAATGTAAACAGTCCCTTAACTACGATAGTTTGTATGCGCTAATGTCTATTTTCGGTTGACTAATGGTAATTTTATGTTTTACAGTGTCTGTCTGTATATGTGTATGTATGTATGTGTGACTAGGTATGGTTTAATATTTCTTGTTTGCTTTGCCTTCTAAACTTTTTCTGTAACTATTCCACTCCTTGTAGTTGCATGTGCTTTTTCGTGGTTCTATCATTTTTGGTGTTTTTTTTTAAATATTATTATTTTTTTTTCATTTGTAATTGGTCTATTCGCTTTGGTTTCTTTACTTTTACGAGGTTTCAGTTATTGCGTGTAAATTGAAAAGAAAAATAGGAAACACATTGAAAACAAAAACACCAGTCTGTCTACTGCGTAGCGAAGTCATCGGCGAAACGTTCAGCAATTTTTCTCTGTGTAAATGCGAATAGTAAAGTTTTAAGCCAATCCTTATTCCTATACCTTTTTTCCCTTACAAACGTTGCAGTTAAATTACAATAACCGACATGTCCCCTAAACATTTTGTCTTTATCAACAAGTACACAAAAACAATCGTCACAAACTAAATTTCGCTTCCTGCTTTATTGTTTTCGAAGCTTACGCTTAATACTGAATCTTCAAGAATATGTCAGCTGTGTTGCGCTTAATGCAACATGGACGAACGTTGTAAAACAGTTTGATACGTATATAGTTTGAAAAAGCTTCTAAGCAATTTCACATTATCAGTCCAAGCCTTTTTCTCATCCTTTGCATCATTGGCGAAATCTTGTCTTTACCAGTTAGTTTTCTCAGTTGCAATCTGGAAAAGTGGTTGGCAACTCTTATTTTTTATATGTTGCACATAATTCAACTTAAACCTTTATCCACTGGAAATGTGGTGAAATGGTTAATTTGACAGATGTTTCACATGACGGATGCCGTGATGTCAGCCGATGTAAAAAATGCACTCATACATATGAATACACATTAACAACATAACTGGCCAACATTCCACTTTTTACACTTGAAAAAACGATTCTATTCATGTGGCCACACTCCTATACGCTAAAGCTTCAAGCGATTGAATGCTAGCATAGCATTAAAAGATCACTGGTAACTGTTTAAAGCTGAGAGTATAAAAAAAGAGTTGCCAACTCTTTTTTTAGGTTTGTGTTGGACATCATATCCCTGCAAACATTTCTGATTACGGAAAAATCATCGGAAAGATTAGGCTCTTTAAAAATGCCCCAAATTAGAAACTGAAGAATTCCCCAAATTTCATAATTTATAGATAATATTTAATTTTTCGTTTTTGGAGGATTTTTCATATGTACAAATAGACTTTATTCAAATCTATTGTTGTATTTTGAATATTTGGGAGATTTTGCCTTGGTAATCTTTCATAAATTGTTTGGGGGATTTTTCAGAATTTTTGGGAAAATTTTCATTTGGGCTTTTGGGGGGATTTTTAATTTATTTTGGGGAATTCTTCATTTGGGACATTCTTCATTTTTTTTTGGTGAATTTTTCATAGAGCCGTAAAATTAACTGAATCGCAGAGATCATCATTTGTGATCCATGGCCGAATCCTCAGTCGTGTGACGCTGTCGTTTGAAAAGCGATCGCCTAAATGAATCGCCATCAAATCACGAGTAGTCGACAAATGGCTCTGATAAGTAATTGGCATTTCGTCGTCTAGAATAACGTGTGAATCTCTCTGAGGGTTCGTCAAAGCGAATCAAACACGATTTGCCCCCAAGCGCATGAAAAAAAAATAAGTTATTGCAACACTTTCATAAGGAAGTTCATAAGTTTTGTTTTATTTTTTCTACCAAAGTAACTTTCATGGAGACGAATTTCAGGTTCATATCGAATACATCTGTACATGCGATTAATCTTCCCATGATCACCAGGAAGAATCGCATGTCATATTACTATTTCAATAATCTTTCAATTGTTTGAAGAGATGGCTGAACTTCAGAAACTAATCGTTTGTGTCCTCTGTGCCCTGTATGAGACTTTTGGAAGGTATTATTCAAATGGTGGAAGTGTTGCCAACCTAATATACATAATGTGTTGCAAAGACAATTTAAATTACTGCAGTTCCTATACAGACGGCACTAGCAAATCATCTCTCTTGCATAGCAAATCGTGTACAAAACGTAGAATTTGGAGTGTGCCATCTACCAATCGAAGTCTGCAAATGGCAGACGTTGTATATGCAAACCTGTAGCCTAATCAGTCGGAAAATCATATTGAAAATATACAAAATCCTGGGAAGCACAGTAAAACCAATTGCAGCTTAAGTAGGTCTGTACATTTTATGGCAGAATATCGCAATTACCCATCTCATAACAATGGATGATTATTTTGAGATCTTTTCGAAAGTATCTTCTTTTGATATTTTGCAACGGTACATCCTCATCTGACTAAAACCAATTGCAGATTAAGTAGGTCTGTACATTTTATGGCAGACTATCGCAATTACCCATCTCATAACAATGGATGATTATTTTGAGATCTTTTCGAAAGTATCTTCTTTTGATATTTTGCAACGGTACATCCTCAGCTGACTAAAACTGTTCAAAATTCTACAGTTTCGACAGAGTGGATATTCGGAACTCTAGAGACTCTATAAATAGCATAAGAGATTTCATGATGGAAGTGAATATGATCCTGGAAGACTTGGTGTCTACAATTGGAAAAGATCTAAACCAGAAGATCTGGTTCTATCATGAATTTCGGCGAATTCCATAGCCGAAGAATGTTTGAGTATTCCGCTATTCATTTTGCATCCAAACAAGAATTGTATTTGTACAAAGGTGCCACTATTAATACGTTCACTTGCCTCCTAAGCTATATCGGTTTTATGTGTGAAAACTTTGTTTAATCTGGAAGCCCTATTAGGCAAACCCGAAACAGATGTGAACCGTATAGTGCCACATTTTTTTTGACAAGTACTCGGGTCCCGTATATCTCTGCCGGTATTTCGTAGAAACCAGCGTCTTTATTGTTGATACGAATTTGGAGAAAAGAACCAACCAGTCTGCAAAACAGAAAAATCTGATCTGTTATGGACGAGTGGAGGACGCGGAACGAGATCAATCTGCCAAGATTCCCTCGTAGAAACCACAAGCCTGAAATCACTGACCTCTGTGCTCTGAGACGAAGAATAGGTGGAGGAGACAACCGAACAGCTTCTCTCTAGTATGGCCCGGATATTTGTGGACTTAAGGCGGAAGATGTCTGGTCTACAAATTCTAGTAGACAAAACCTGTCTCTCCAAAGTTGACGTGGACAGAATGTACTCCTTCATTTCGGCGACGTTTTGGCTGATAAAATACGACCGCAACCTAGGATATATTCTTGGCGTCGATCCTAAAAATCTGTGGAACCAGAGTTTCAAGAGCTGTTGTTTGCTGATCCGCGAAGTTGACACACACTTTTCGCTTTTTATCGACAGCTCAGGAAAAATAGTTTTTACTACGGTGGACAAATAATGAATGTCACCTAAAACTTAAATTGACGGTTTCCGACAACATATCTATAGAATATTGTAAATAAAACGCTAAAGAATTTCGGAGCTTAGGCTAAATCTGAAATTTTTAGGACAAGTGTAAATAGAATGGCGGCACCTAATCTATTCGTAAAAGGGCCCTGGTACGAACAACAAGAGGCCATTGTCTATTCAGAATTCAAAACTCGAATTGCCAACCATTTTTCTGATTTACATGAGGAAACCAGAATTTTCTCACTCGGTCCATTTTCTATATTGGAGT
Source organism: Hydrotaea cyrtoneurina (assembly GCA_958296145.1). Classification (NCBI taxonomy): domain Eukaryota; kingdom Metazoa; phylum Arthropoda; class Insecta; order Diptera; family Muscidae; genus Hydrotaea; species Hydrotaea cyrtoneurina. The sequence goes on along the minus strand of OY282512.1, from coordinate 39,021,871 downwards.
TTTCGTTTTTTCTATATTCAATTTATATCTTGTAATTGAGCGATATTTTCAAAGTTGGAGTCACCAATTTCCATGATATACCTGTTCTCATCAGGTTTCATTCATTTTAACAAATTCTGATTTCAACAGGAAAAGGTAGGAATAAAAAGTTTTCCAGTCGATGGTTACGCGATAAACACTTTTGTGGACGTGGGCAATGTTTTAAATTTTCTGAACAAGTGCTTTAAAGTGTGCCTGTTCGGTGATATGGAGATGTTTGGAAGTACGAGATTCTAATTTCTGTGAAAGCATGTGAGACTTTGTCAGTATAAGTGTGAAACTATAATGACTATAATGAAATCGTAAATCTTTACAAAAAAAATGGTTGGCAACTCTATTTATTACATGGGAAATAGTAACCCCCATATTCATAAAAACATAAAAAACCTTTGTTAAGAACAATGTATGAAAATACAAAAACAACTTTCACACATTTTTCTTAACAAAGGTTTTTTAAACTTGTAAGAAAATGCGGGCAAATCTTAAAAATATAACGGTTTTTACAAAAACGATCATACAGACGAGCGGCAATACCGTCGCTGGCGACTCCAATTGTGTTCAATTCTTTGGGGACAAACATGGCGAACAATGGAACGTAATCGGACGAAATGGAAAACATTTAGAGAGGGAAAAATTGCTTATTTCAGAACTCTTATCCGAATGGGCTCGAATATATTGCATTAGATCTATATACGTACTAATTTGTTTACATTTATTTACTCATTGAATGCGGCAGTGCCCTATTTTGTAATTGGATGGTTTTTGTAGCGGTTTTTTCTTTTTGTAATTTTTAGATACATTTTAATTAGACATTTTGAGTTTTTATTTCTTGAGTCCAGCGAAGTGTAGAGAAATTCAAAGTGTGTGTGTGTTTTCCCGTTAGAAAAATTAATATAAGAACAAATTTCAGAAGAAATTAGTACAAGTATTTTATGGCTGAATAATTGTGTATGTACGACGTTTGAATGTATGTAACGCTATTAGGAAATATGTTTGTAGGTAGAGTTTGTAGGTAGTACGTATTTATGTATTTCCTGATTTCAACAGGAAAAGGTAGGAATAAAAAGTTTTCCAGTCGATGGTTACGCGATAAACACTTTTGTGGACGTGGGCAATGTTTTAAATTTTCTGAACAAGTGCTTTAAAGTGTGCCTGTTCGGTGATATGGAGATGTTTGGAAGTACGAGATTCTAATTTCTGTGAAAGCATGTGAGACTTTGTCAGTATAAGTGTGAAACTATAATGACTATAATGAAATCGTAAATCTTTACAAAAAAAATGGTTGGCAACTCTATTTATTACATGGGAAATAGTAACCCCCATATTCATAAAAACATAAAAAACCTTTGTTAAGAACAATGTATGAAAATACAAAAACAACTTTCACACATTTTTCTTAACAAAGGTTTTTTAAACTTGTAAGAAAATGCGGGCAAATCTTAAAAATATAACGGTTTTTACAAAAACGATCATACAGACGAGCGGCAATACCGTCGCTGGCGACTCCAATTGTGTTCAATTCTTTGGGGACAAACATGGCGAACAATGGAACGTAATCGGACGAAATGGAAAACATTTAGAGAGGGAAAAATTGCTTATTTCAGAACTCTTATCCGAATGGGCTCGAATATATTGCATTAGATCTATATACGTACTAATTTGTTTACATTTATTTACTCATTGAATGCGGCAGTGCCCTATTTTGTAATTGGATGGTTTTTGTAGCGGTTTTTTCTTTTTGTAATTTTTAGATACATTTTAATTAGACATTTTGAGTTTTTATTTCTTGAGTCCAGCGAAGTGTAGAGAAATTCAAAGTGTGTGTGTGTTTTCCCGTTAGAAAAATTAATATAAGAACAAATTTCAGAAGAAATTAGTACAAGTATTTTATGGCTGAATAATTGTGTATGTACGACGTTTGAATGTATGTAACGCTATTAGGAAATATGTTTGTAGGTAGAGTTTGTAGGTAGTACGTATTTATGTAGGTATGTTTGTTTTTGTAGTTACGAGTAAATACGTGTAGAGACTTAATTAAAGCAATCGAAATGAAAGAACCCAGAAATATTGATAACTTCTTATATATGTATGTATGTTGTGGTTGAATGTATTCGTATGTCTGTTGTTAGGTAGGTAGGGAAGAAAGAAACAATTGAGTAAAGTTTAATCTTTCGTTAATGCATAATAATAATAATAAGATTTGAATTCAAATGTATATAGAGAGAAATAGTTTGTCTGTCTGTTTTTGTTTATTCAATTATTTGTGAAAGTGTATTTTGCATTTGTTCTGCTTTCTCTTGTCACTGTGATTTGTTGGGTTTTGATTTAATAATATAATTACTTGTTTTGTTTTCAATTTAATTTCAATATGTTTTGGTTTTAGATTTTGTCATAGTTTTGTTTTGTTTTTATTTTATTTTTTATATTATTAATTAATTTATAATTAATATGTATATGTATAGGGTTTTTTGTCTTTTATTTAATATTATATAATCTTTTCATATTTTATCAATTGTTTATGTTTAGGTTTTTTTTTTTATAAACTGGTCAGCAACAGTAGCAAATTTAACAATGTGCGTAACAAATAATTGTAAATATTTAATATGTTTATAAATTTTAATTTGTTTCTTTTTCTGTTTTTCTTTCTTCATCCTCTTTATATGTATATATATATATATATAACTTTATAATATTTTTTATATATAATTTATGTATGTATAATATGATTACAATCAAGTAATGAGGGTGATGTTTCTGGGGGAAGGGTTTCTGTTTTCGTTTTTTTTTTATTTTTTTTAGCTTTTTTGGTTTTCATCAATTAACTTTAAGTTTGTTTAAACAAATATATTATTGCATTTTCATTTGAAATCTCATTATAATGATAAATTTTGCTTGCTTTAATTTTAAATTTTACAACGGTTTTGTTGAAATAAGATGATTTAATATTCTTTTCTTTTAACAAAAGGGGTGAAAGTATATTTAAGTAAAAATGGGGCAAATGTTTTCTATTCATTTTTTTTCTGGGGGGAAGATTTGCTTCTCGTTTTTTTATCCTTTTTTTTGTTCATGTGTGGATTACTATTTTTGTTTTGTTTTTTTTTTTTTGTTGGAGGGAGGATTGGGAAATATCGATTAATTTTCTATCAATTTGTAATTAATAAAAAATTAGTCACTATTATTTATTGCAGCAAAGGAAATCCATAAAATCACATACTTCCGCGTTGTAAACATTTGAAAGGAATTATTAATAAAGACATACAACGAATTCATCTATTTATCAGTTTCGACAATCGCGTACATGTTTCTCTCAACATTCCCATTTCCCGTGTGATTATTTCCAAAACACCCAAATCAAGTTAAACGCTTACATACAAAATGTGAGTGCAAACGACGCGCGATTATTTAGGTTGGGATGCTTTAAGTGTTAAACCTAAGTTTGTTCGTTTGTAAGTGCAAAAGTGTGAAATTTCCAGGGTGTCAATGAAGCATTTTTCAAGCGAATTCAACTCATGGCGATTCCGTTGTTCCAATCATGGATTATCATGAAGGTGTGAAAGGTGTTCAAACCACCTATCGACCAGACCCATGCCACCTAGTTAGGATCACAAGCAAATACATCTCGAGTGTCATGTTCTTTCAAAATCACTGCATTTCCGGGCTCATTTTCAAAGAAGTAAGACCCAATTATGCCTTGTGACCAGAATCCGCACAAGGCAGTTACTCATTATAAAAGCATTGTTAGTCATAAGTCATGAGCTGATTTGGGACTCAGAAACCTAAATTCCACATGTTTTATTGACTAATCCATTCGCACTGAATGGCAACGCACTGTTGCCCTTAATCGTTGGCGATGATTTGATTCAAATAATCGGCATTCACCTATTAAACTAATTGATAACGATGTGCATTATGTTGGTTTTTGATAATCCGAACAATCACAGGAAAATGACAGAGTTACCACGTGCACAGAAGAAATGCAACTAACATTGAATGTACTTTCATCGGAAGACCCTATAAAACAAGAAAGTGCACGAGACTTATTGTCTGATATCCTTACATTTGACGCGACTTAGTTCGCTGATAAAGTCGTAATGGTAATGTTTAAAACAACAATAAAAACGAAACATTGTCATAGTATGCGTTGCCAACAGGATAAATAAATCCCTTTATGAGGATTTGTAGCGAGACTTATTATCTTATATCCTTACGTTTGACTCGACTTAGTTCGCTGATAAACTCGTAACGGCAATGTATAAAAACAACAATAAAAACGAAACGTTGTCATAGTATGCGTTGCCAACAGGATAAATAAATCCCTTTATGAGGATTTGTAGTGAGACTTATTATCTGATATCCTTACATTTGACGCGACTTAGTTCGCTGCGTTGCCAACTAGATAAATAAATCCCCTTATAAAGATTTGTAGTACTTTTTGTAATATTTCAAGGGATTTTTAAACGATTTACGAAAAAGTGAAAGGAAAGGATGAAAGCAGACTCCAGTTTATACCTGTACACACATTTCAGCTATAGTTAATACGCAATATTGAATTTGTCTATACGACACGATTCCACCAAATACTCTGGACACTCTTAAAATGTAGATGCACTCTGAATAAATACAGAAAAAGCCTTTATGCTCAAAAAAAGGCAATACTTTTCAAGCTGGGTAATTTCGGTAACCAACCCATTTGGACATTTTGGTTCATGTCTCATGCAGAGATCGCTTTTGTTATGTTTTGCACGAACAGTCTGAGACGAATATCATCACTCCCGGCGTTTTTAGCCATCCAAGCTCAAGTTATATTAGAACTAGATCAAAATAGTGTAAAAGGAATCGATGGAATTGCATGTATGTGATTTGATGGCTTTTCCCTGCACTTAGATATTATTTTTATGGTTTCTTTTGGTTTTTGTTTTGTTTTTGTAATTTTATTGTGAATGCATATTTTTAATTATAGTAATTTAATATTATTATTAATATAATATATATAAAAACGACCTATAATATGACCGGGGTTATTTACCAAAACCGAATCCGAATTTGCCAAAGAGATCTTTACCTTTCGACAGCACATCACCGCCCGGCGCCGCTGCTGCGATACCTTTGAGACCGCCCAGCAGACCGGCGCCCGGCCCTTGGCTTTGCGGTGGTGGCTGTTGACCTTGAGGTGGCACTTGTGGTTGTTGTTGTTGCTGTGGCTGCTGCTGCTGTTGTTGCTGCTGCTGCTGCTGCTGTTGTTGTTGCTGCTGCTGCTGTTGGGCACCGCCGCCAAATAATCCCCCCAGGCCGGTTGATGTTTGCTGCGTTGGCTGCGCACCACCTGGTGGTTGCATTGGATCTTGTTTCGGTGGTTGTTTCGAACCAAATAGACCACCGGTGGCAGCCGAAGTAGCACCCGAGAGTAAACTAGTTGCTCCGGATAATAAACCGCCTGAGGATTGCGTTACGGGTGGAGGCTGTGGCTGTTGCTGGCCCATCATGCCCATTTGGCCCATCTGCTGTTGACCTGGCTGCTGCATGCCCATCTGACCCATCTGGCCCATTTGCTGTTGACCTTGCTGCTGCTGTCCCATTGGCTGTTGACCCATCATACCTTGCTGACCCATCTGCCCCTGCTGCCCCATCATACCTTGCTGTCCCATTTGCTGTTGACCCTGCTGTCCCATCTGGCCCTGTTGCCCCATCTGGCCTTGTTGCCCCATCTGACCCTGCTGTCCCATCTGACCCTGCTGTCCCATCTGGCCCTGCTGTCCCATCTGGCCCATTTGACCCATCTGGCCCATTTGCTGTTGTTGCTGTAGTTGTTGTTGTTGCTGCTGTTGTCCCATTTGCGATTGTTGCTGACCATATGGTTGCTGTTGCATTCCGCCAACAACATTACCACCGCGACCGATCATCCCCTGTAAAACATTTCAACCATATAAATTACTGTCCACATTTCAGAGAGATCAAATCAAAACAAATAATAAAATCCATTACTCTGAATTATATCAAACAAATGAAAAAGTAGCTAAAAGAAACTCGTTATACACACAGTAAGTATTTTCCAAAAAAAAGAAAAAAAAAACAAACAATAAAATAAAAAAAGAAAGTAATGTAACAATGTTGCGGGGCTTTAAACATTATCCATACAACAATTTTGAAAGGAAACAAATCATTAAGAAAAAAAGGATTCCACTCAGTTTCACTTGTCTCCTCTTTTTCGTTAACAACAATGAAAACGGATATCGAAATTATATGAATAAAATATTGGCCAATTGGAAGAAGTACTACTTAAAACTACAAAATTGGTGAGAAGTTTGGGTGGTGTAAACGCTTTTCAAAACTGACATTCTTGTAACGGTTATCAGTTGTGTATTGTTTTTGTTTTGTTTTTTTTTTCAATTTAATACAAAAATGTCTACTCAAGTTTAAAGTATTTCGGTTTGGACTATTTCTCTATATTTTTTCTTTGCGGTGGTCACCCTGTGAGTTTTTCTCGAACATTTTTCGTTTGAAATGATGACTCAACGACTTTGAAAATGTCTTTTATTGGCCAACATGTGGTTGAAATACGATAAACTCAGAAAACCCGAATTTTTCGCCATAGAAACGATTTGTGGCACCTCCAAACCTTTTCCAAAAAATCTCAATAAAAAATTGTTTTTTTTGACACCCTATTCTTCATAGTCATTTTTTTTAAACGGCCAACAAATTATTTTTAAGGTTTTACTAAAAATCTTGCTGTCCTCAGATGAACTTTCTAGGTCCGTATTAAAGATTCTGGCTCAAAACTTTAAAAACGATTTGTGGGGAGAAAATCTAATAAAAAAACAAGACAAAAATGATCGCAGTCATTTAGGAGATAGAAACAGCCGCTGAGTAGTTTTTAATGTTCCTACCAGGATACGAAACTGGGTTCAATGTGTTATCGTCGTACCAACTATCTATTACATCACGACCCAGCCCATTTATACTTACTGTATCTAGTGGAAAAAGGTGTACCCTTTATTGAAATATGTACGCTGAAAAATCAGTCTTTTTTAATGATTGCACACAAGAAATTGCGTGTTCGCACCTTGTGCTTCTAAACAATTTTTTTTTTGGCTGAAAATTTAATTCATTTGCTATAATTATGTATAATCCGTCCGACCGTCCGATTGCTTCTGTCCGCACTAATGAAGGTAAATGCTAGTTATATTCCGCTGATTATGGATTGGCTGAAGAGAAATTCTTCTCACAGGAAAATAAAATAGTTCACATATAAATATGGCGAATATTAAGTTGCCACAAACGATTTGATATTCATATTAGGCGTGTTTTAGTTACATCTCTAGCTTAGATAATCGCTTAATTTGTGTGCAGAGCTAAGCGATATTTAGTGGCATTTGAAATCATCGCCCAAGTTGCTGTCTTATGTTGGCACGGCATTGCCAGCATAAAAAATAATAAAATGCCACTATGCCAAATAATGGGAAGTGAACAATGATCTCATTCATTGTGATTAGGGTTTTTAACCCGGGAATTCCCGGGACGTATTTCCCGATTGTACGATTTGTTACTTCCCGATTCCCGGGATTATTGGTTGGGATTCCCGTGAATAAAATACTACCAAACAATGCAACTATGTACGATTTTACGCAATTTTTACAACTGCGATTGTGTTTTTTAACCGGGAAATTACACGTTTTTTTACTTCCTGACTCATTCCTGAAACAGTTGATGTTATTACATTTAAATTGTATATGATTTTGTTTTTTAATGTTAATTGTCAAGGATTTTTAATTAAAGTTTTATTAATCGTTTTAAGTTTCTTAATCCTTTCCGTGGCAATTAATTTTTTTTTACGTGCTAAACATAATATGAATAATACTTTAATTATTTATATGTTTAAGTTTTGGTTAAATAAACCATTATTATTTTTTTTTTTTTTGAGAATATTATTTTTCATTGTATTTTATAAAGTAAATCAAGTCCCGGGAGAGAAAAGTTTCCCATTTTCTGGAAGATTATTCTACATACGAACAGTTCAGCTGAAGAACGAATTCTCTCTGTAGTGTGTCGTCCGGTCATAAAGCCACTTTACAATCAACAGGTGAAAGTCCCTGGAAATATCTTGTGAACAGATACCAATAAAAAAACCTATAGAACAGCGAAACAGGCCGACGATGTTGAGGGGAGACAATAGAGTTGGATACTCTACGATCCCCTGTCATCACCAACGCTCTTCTGTATAGCCTTAGCCCTTGTCCATGAGGGAGTTAAATTCCATTCTAGTCGGAATGTAGCTGGCGTAAATAATTACGAGCTCAGATGGGGTGAAGTATTTCACTGGTCGTCAATGAAAATAAGAAACAGAGAAGGAGAGAACAGAACCTTGTGGCACTCCTGCGGTCAACCTATGCTCGTTAGATGACACGCCATCTATAAAAACTCGATATGAATCGGGAGAAGGTATTACCAGCACCAAATACAATAAGTTTTGATATAAGTGCACTCTATCGAAGGCCGTCAGATCTAGAATAAATCGGTTTCTCCGGAAGCCATACTGCCGAAGACTTTTTTAACATGGCACAATAACTAAAGGTAGGCGCATGTAAACAGCTGATTACAATTTTTTCATTTTGACAGAATTTTGATTGCCAAACTCATTGTTTACACTTCATTTGTTAGTTTTTTTTTTCAAATGTCGAATACATGTTTGTACATAACATTTAAAACAAAGAAATAGAAAACAAAAAGACAAACAAGGAATTTTGGCGCTCTCTAAATTATTAAAAATAATGTTATAGTTCACTAAAGATTGTGCCGTGAGTAGATATGAAAAGCTTTCCAATAAGATATCTGAAATGGGCACTTAAATGAAATGCTCTTAACAATAAGACTCTCAAAGAAAAGTAAAGAATATTTCAAAATGACCTGACTTTTGGGCAGTTATATGAAATATGCACGTAAGTGATAGGCGGGTAAACGAAAAATACTGTACCTTAGCAGAGCTTATTTGAACTCAAAATATTGTTAGGGGCATGACAATTTGATATTGTTCTTAACTTTTAAAATGTCGTTTAGGGTTTTTATATATTTCTTTCCGACTTTTGTGTACTGAGGAAAAAACGTACGATATATTCGACAACCCTTATTAAGTAAACAAAAAAAAATTCCTCTTTTTTATAAATGTTGAAAAATTTCAACCCACCGTATTTCTATTGTAAATTTTGGTTGACGTTACGAATTTCAATGACAAATTTTGTTGAAATCATCATCTGGACTTTTTTCAAAAATTCTCTTAACAAAGTTTAATTGAAAATAACACCCTTCGATAAAGGGTCTGTCACAGCCTTTAACTACTGTTTCGATGTCTGTACACATTGGTTTTAATATTAACCATAAAAGTTTGCCATTGTTTTTGGAAAACCAAATATTTTGTATTTGACGTTTAATATAGCTTTTCTTCAGTTCCTTTTTAAAAGAGGAGGATTGAAATCCGGTCAATATTTCAAAAAGCTCATCGATTCCGATTTTTTTTCCTGATTAGCTGTAATCGCCGTCAATTTATTCAGAATTCGATTGCAAAGTGCAGGCTTAAAACCATAAATAAATAATTTATCTACAAGTTAGAAAACTCAATTTTACCTCATCTTTTAAAAATTGCAGCCAAAGCTTTAAAAGTGGATTTCGAAAGAAATCCTTTAAAATCTGTAGGCTTTGAGGAGTTTCCTAGAAATACATAGTGTCACAACTAAAAATACGATTTTTTTCAGGAGAGCCATTTAACGATTTCAATTACGTCTTACTTAGCAAATATAGGAAAAAACTAATAGATGTCCCGAATAAACTAGAGCCCTGACATATGTAGGTACGCAGAAAAAAAGTCAACTTAAATAAGAGACTTACGGCTTTTTCTTGAGCAGAAAAATCAAAAGTGAAATTTGAATTGTGACACTATTGAAGTAAATGAGCGATGTGTATATCCATCGCCAATTGATGCTCAAAAATCCACCAAATTTTAGCACAATGTAAAAATAAAATTAAAAAAATTTAAAAATTCCGAAAAAGCGGATAAATGCAGCTTTAAGGACCATCCCGCCAAAAGCGTGCCAGTTGGTCACTGGTGGCACGAGAATAACTCGAATTGTCTGATTTTTATTAAAAATCGTAATGTCACAATCCGTTTAACTCTACCAAAGTTGTTCAGAAAACCTTTCGCATAAACGCGACTACATATACAAAATTTTGCGTACAGCAACTTTTTGTACAAATACGAAATGGCGCAAAACTCCATTGGCCTGACAAAATAACATTTAAAAACACACTCAATTAATTACGGTTAGTGTTTAATTGCACCCTAATATTAGCAACAGCAGCTAGAAATCGACTATTGCAATTGCACTGTTCAAGAGTAAAAGTCGACGATGACTGAACTTGAACGAAACAAAATAAAATGAAAAACATTTCATTTGCTTTGAGTTCGACTACAACAGAAACAAAACTCACAGTCTCAGCAATAGTTATTTCGCACAGAAAAAGTCAATGCAGGATTCTTTTATGTTGACTGTGGCAGTTGTTTGTCACCTTTATATTTAAGCTTCGCGTTTCAAGAAGTATGCAATTTTGCAGTCTAACCTCGATATAACGCTTTCCTCGATTTAACGAATTTTTTGAAATCCCCTACAATGCACCATAAGATCTAATAGAAAATAAACCTCTCTCTATTAGGTTTTGTGAAAAACCTCGTTATAACGATACATACAAAATTATTGTGTTTTTTTTTGGCTCAGACAAAGTTTTCTAAATTTCTCGAAAGACAATCATTGTTGTTTTATGCTTAGTAAAATGAGCACAGATAGTTGTCGTTGCTCTTAGTCTTAATGTTGTAATGGCAGAGAAAACCAAGAAATAGTACAATTTGCTTTAATTTATTAGCGAAAATCGTAAGTAGATAATGATTAATAAACTAGGTTTATTTACCTCGTTATTACGAATAGAAGTTCAACTTCACCTCCATATAACGAACCTCATTCTAACGAATTATTCGATATAACGTTTTAATCCCCTTGAGATTCCTTCTATCGCGGTTAGACTGTATATGATTTTGATTCAATTGAGGGAGATTTTTGATGAAAATTGTTGTTAATTAAACATTTGTTCTTATTCTTTCATTTATTCTTCTTATATTTGGTACTGAATTCGATATTTGCTCTTAAATCGTTTATATTCGATGACTGTAGTCATTGACAGTCACTTGCAGTCATTGCTTTGCTTATTCATTCTGTTGCTGTCGCAGTTATTATACTGTGGCTTTGACTGTGACTGTTGTTTTTGCCGCAGTCAACGGCAGTGTAGGACTTGACTGTTGTTTTTGCCGCAGTCAACGGCAGTGTAGGAATACATTCTGTTTTTGTTTCGCATTTCATTTCCCTGCAATAATTTTCGTAGTCTTCGTTTGTAAAGCAAACACTGATTACGGTTCAAGATTAATTTGATTTAAACGGATTGAATAAATACTTTTCATACGCATTTTCAATTGTAAATTAGTTTACCTATTTTTTTCCTAAAATCTCATCTAAAAAGAAAAGTTAAAAAAACAACTACTTTTTCAGTCAAATGTATACCGATGTGTAAGGCAAGATACCCGGTACTTGAATAGAATTTGCGCAGAAAACGACATTTATTATCTAAAATCTGTAAATTACTATCAAAATGTTACAAACTAAATAAAGCTGCAATAAAAAGTTTTAAACGTGTAAGTATTAACTTTGATAAACAAATGTAAGTTGAAGACCCCCAAGATACTCGGGCTAAGCTTTAAAAACATGTGACCCATTGATCGTCTTGGCGAAAATACGTTTTGTTTATTTACCGACCATTCGAACAAATGGACGTAGTGAACTCGAATGACAAGTCCTTCACCCACCGAATACGTGTGTTTACTTATATATGACTTTAAACTTGAGTAGAATTGTGTTGTGTTCGGTATTTTTTTTTTTCATTCATAAGTGTGGTGTATGTAGAACTAGCAACTTTTTTTTTACATAAATCTTTTTTTTTTTCACTAAAAACATTCTATATTAAAAATGATGTTTAAGCATTTTCGTTACTGTCTGTATACTTGGTTAATATTGTAGTATAATTGATATTTAACCATAACTCAACTCTAGTTTTGTTTTTTTTTATAACAAAGTTCTGCTCTTGTTTTTTTTTTAAAAATCAAATGTATTGAATATGGTTTTATTTGTGTTGGATTTTTTTTTTATTGAACTGAAAAGTCTCAACTAAATCGTAAATTATAGAGTAATTTGTAATTTTGCAATTTATAATAGACACTCGAAAGGAAAAACAAATTATACGAAAAGAAGCAAAAACGAAATGGAAATAATATGATATGAATGAACTAAAGCCGAAATCAGAAGACACTATTAATGAAAATCAAAAGACATTTTGTACACATACAGTGAATCACATAGAAATTTTTACACACCATTTATTATTACATCCAATATTTAAAAAAGAAATTTTTATTAAGTTTGTAGTAGAATAGTACGTGTATACGATATGTATATTTTGTAATGAAAAGGTTATAATTAAAAAAAAATATATAGTACAAATACTTAAAGCATTTATCGGTTTTAGTAGTACGAGTAGTTACGTTTAATCGTCTTACACAATGCTGCTATTTTTGGTTTTTGTTTTTTGCTTTGTTTAGTAATAAGTTTGCGAATATATTTACAAAAATATTGATAAACTATGTATAAATGAATTATCTAGAGGGTTGAAGTTTTTTGTTTTTTTTTTTTGGTGACTGGTATGAGAACTGATGATGTAAGAGTCATAGGAACTTCGCTCTGCTTTATGTGGCATGTATTTGAAGAGTGGAAAAAGTCCAATTTCACTCACTCAACATATTTGTGCAAAATACGGTTTTGCTCAAAATAAGGTAAACGCTTTGCGCAAAATACATTGTGAGTCAGTGCAATGGCCTCGGGGGGCGGGGGCAGGGCTTTTTGTACAAAAGAAATGTTCGGGAAATGTTTTGGTGGAAGTGGAATTTTCTTGTTCCAAATTGGGGAACAGGGAAAATGTATACAAAAATTTTGTTGGAAAAAAGCAATTAACTCAAAAGAAGACAACTGAAAAATGATAGCGAAAAGGAAATAATAGAAATCATTGGAAATAAGTTTGTATTCTGGACAACTTCCGAATACGACAACCGGAAGAAGAAATGTGATTGTGGCTAGACGTGTGGCAGTGATGGTGGTCACAGTGTGAACTATGTTATGTTATTGCACTTAAATGTGTGTTTCTATTTAAATGAGATTTACTGCAAAAGTTCTACCTGTTCTATGACATGAAGGTGATCGGTGATCCGTGATCTATTAATGATTGTTTCGTTACTTTTGGCATTGAAAACAATTAACTACGTTTTTTTTTAGTTGGTTGGTTGTTGTTGTTGGATGTTAAGTTTTAATCATTTTAAAATGTTGCTAGCTATACATAAAGTATACTTTGTCTTGTTTTTTTTCTTTTTGTAAATTGTATTGTAATTTTGTTTTTGCTGGGCAAATAGAAAACAAATCGCGTTTAACTGAGTTGGTTGAATTGTAAAAAAAAAAAACGGTGTCGAGGTGTATGTGAACTCAATTCATATTTTATGATTTTTGATTTATAAACAACTATGGAATGTTATTCCTCAAAATTTTCAAAAACGAAACTCCAAATCAAACACAAAAATTGGTTTGAACAAAATGAAAACAAATATAAACAATTTGAATGCATGATTAGGTTGTTGTTGAGTTTCTGATCAAAGACAGAGTTGTGTAGCACACAGTTGTATTAAGTAGTAGTAGTAGTAGAAATAGTAAATAAGTAGTTTTAGAGAGACAGTTATATATAGAGAGTGTAGTAGTAGTAGTATAGTAGGAGTAGTTTTTTTTTTCATAAAGTGAGTGGAGTTTTTTCTATTAAGGGTTTTTTTTTTAATATAAGTTTGGTAAAGAGTTGTATGTTTAGAGAATAACGTATATTTCAAAACAAAACAAAAAGAACAGAACAAGTTAAATGCATTTTTTCTTAACAAAAATGTAAAGAAGTAAGAGTATTTACCTGCGTTTGGTGATCGGGGGCAGGGTGGCCCGTGTTGTCTAACAGTGTAGGGGAAGCAGGGCGAGCATCTATAGCAACAAATATAACATAAAGACTTCACATTTACCACAGCAGACCATTACAAAATAAATTTTGTTAACTTAAATTTTTGGTATTGTTTCGTATTTTTTTTTTTGTTGAAAAAAAAAGAAAAATTCAATTTGATAAATCATAAGAGACAGTCGTAAAATAAATTCATATTAATTCATTGCGTTTGCAGAGAAAACCAATTATTATATATGTATTTTTCTGTTTGTATTTTCCCTGACCTATGACCACATTTTATATAGACAAAACACACCAGCGCCTAAAGGCTTATGCTTCAATCACATTTTTTTTTTTTTTTGAAGAGTTTCTATATAATTCACCACAAGTTTTGAGTTAAGTTGTTTTTACATTGTACATAATATGTGAACATAACATAAAGAAAATCAAAAAATGTGTAAAAGAACACAAAAGCGTCATATCCTCGTTTATGGCTTTGCTTCCAGAAACAAAAGGAGACAAACGGAAAGGAAACTTAAATGGGTTCGAAATAAATATTTAAATATTAGAAGGTTACTTGGTATCCATAAAATAAATATGTGACTTGCGAAAAACATTACCTTCAACTATATTGTATTTTGTCTGTTTCTTTTTATTTTATGTTTTTTTTTTTAAATAAATATCTTTGTTACGAATTATAATTACAGTATTTGATAGTTATGCGCTTTTTTTACAATTAGGTATTTATAAATATGTAGTAGAAATCATAAAAAGGAGGAAAAAAAATGGATACATATGTTTAATTTCTTTTGGGGGTGCTTTTGCAAGAAGCAATTATTAACAATGATGGTTGTTGTTGTTATTGTTGTTTTCGTTGTTTTTGTATAATGTCAATTAATTAAAACCTAAGCAAAATAACGAGTAACATTGAATTCTCTTTGAAAGAAACAGAAGAACATTTCCAAATCATTTTCAAAACGATGTCTAGTTTACAGTGGCGGAAATTCCATTCACACATTCCGCCCCCCAGTGTAAACTAGGCATGAGGTTGGGGTAGTGATGCGGCGTTGCCAGATACGAACAAGACTATGTGTTTTTTTTGTGTCGGTAATCTTTACAAACCTTTGAGGAATATTATTTTAATAAAAATGTGTACGTGTGTGGGGGCGTGTCAAGAAGTAGAACGGAAAAAGATTTCACTAAATACTTTGAATACTCCAATTTTAGTATAACATATTCGACATTTAGATATTTTGAAAAGATATGCAAGCAGATCTACACAACCGAAATCAGCCACCGATCGGGCTGTAGTTGATACGAAATTCAAGAGCCTGACATTTTCCAAATACACTGTGCGACAAATTTCCAAAAAAAAAGGTATTTTTAAAGTGTTTTTTCATTAAAACGGCAAAAATTGGAATCATAGCAGGATTACTCACTACATTGTACTAAATATGTGAAAAAAAAGAAACGGAAAATGTTGAGAAAAAAAAAAAATATAAAAATCACTGTAATAAAATATTTTTTGTATCTGGACCAATGGAAAATATTGTGAAACAATTGTTTTTTTGCTCTTTAGCCGACATGCTTGTTATGGAAAAAATGTTTTATGGCCAAATTCGAGATAAAAGGTTAGTAAAAAAAATCTAAAATTCCTGGAATTAGATTTGTATTATATTGAAAATATTTGAAGAATTTAGTTGTGTTTTGTCTTAAGTCATGGTTAATACTTGGACAAAGTATCTGATACTATTCGAGACGACAGATTTTTTTTAGTTTCTCTAATATTTCTAATCTAATCACGAAACGTGAATTGGTGTTGCCAAATCAATGTTATCTAAAGGGTGTTTTTTATTGTGGTATAGAACTTTAAGTTGGCATCACTTTTTTAACTGGCGGCCATTTTGTCAGCTGTCAAGTGATTAATATTTAGTTTGGTTTGCCATTTCATCATGAACAGGTTGACAAAAGAACAACGCTTGCAAATCGTGCAAATTTATTTCGAAAGTAATGGTTCAGTTCGCGAAGTTCACCGCAAGCTCCGTCCATTTTATGCCATTACATCCACAAAAACTGACTGTTTGGTGTGCTCTATGGGCTGGTGGAGTCATTGGGCCATACTTCTTCCGAAATAATGCTGGAGAGTCAGTTACCGTTAATGGAGACCGGTATAGAGCCACGATAACCGACTATTTTGTTCCCGAATTGGATGGCATGAATGTGGATGAGTTGTGGTTCCAACAAGTGGTTGAAAATTGGACCTGTAGAATTAATGGCATAAAATTATCCTTCCAATAAAGCCAAATTGATGGACATTAAAACGATTTTCTTGTGTTTTATTTCAATTCGAAGTTCTATACCTCAATAAAAACACCCTTTACATGTTATTCTGATAGTGACAGCTCTATTCGACACGAAATCTTGTCAGAAAGTCTGTGTTATATCTCTGTGGCGAATAATGCAAACTCATTTCCAAAGTCACTGCTGTGTGGCCCAAACAAACGCTTTGTAAAAGAACTTTTGGAGACACTCACCGGGGTGGAAATAGTTCGTGTGACCAGCATGCTATTGAACAACATACTCAGTCACCGTTCTTACACGCTGCACACCGACGACAATGTGGCTGCCGTAGCCGAAAGTGAGTGACTCCGTGTGTGAGTTATCGCGTCGGCTCTGATAACGAGCAAAACTTTCGCATCAGGCGATTAGAAAACCCACACGTAACACTCCAGTAGCTAATGCATCTCCAGAGAGTGACTCTGTGGTGCGGATTACCGAACTTGTACAGTTTGGTCGTACGTCTGCTTTAAAAATTGTAGTCAAAATAATAAAGCTAAATCCGACACAGTGGAATTTCAGATAATTTATTTCGACATAATAATATTTCTTTGGTGACAGTTTACAGATTCGGTTTTTCTGTGGATTTTCTGGCCACATGACCCCATTTAGACGAAATCAAATATTTTCGAGGCCAATGGCAAATCAAATATTTTCGAGGCCAATCATTTGTGGCACGACCTCTTCCACATTTGAGTTGATGTACTAAATAGTGAATTCTTTGGAATTTTTGAGGATTTAGGTCATTCCAAATGGGAAAATTTTTGATATTGAAAAATCGACCGAAACAGAAATACTTCCTGAATCGAATTGCCTCTTTTCTGAGGGAGAAGTTGAACTGTGAAACTATGACCTCTACCATGATATAGTGCCTCAGAAGAGGATGATAATATGGAAAAACGAAATAGTCGACTGCATCATTTCTACATAGCTGCGTAACTCAAAATCAGACATTGGAAGGAAACCTAAACAATTCTCTACCTGACAGTTAAACAAATATTTCGTTATCACACCGAATTTTCATGATGAGGATTGACAACATCGGATTTATTCTGTTCGTAAGGGGTTGATAAAGGTATTTTATCAACGAATCAACAAATTTAATACCGACCTAACATTTTTTTTCCTACTCAAAAAGATTATGAAACTTTTTTAACTAATCCAGAAAACTATCTTGTTTTTGTACATTTTTGTGGATTGAGAAATACAAAATGAGCAAAAAAATTAATTTTAGCATTCCACTGCTCTGGAATGAGCTGAATTAGTTGTCATATAAAAAAGGAACAAAACAAGCTTGGTAATTCTATTAATTCCATTATTACCATTTTTTTTTTAAATTCATACATTTTTTTTTTAAAAAATTCATAATTTTTTTTTAAAAAATTCATAATTTTTTTTTTAAAAATCGTAATTTCTTTTCAAAAATTCATAATTTTTGTAAACAAAATTTTCTTTAAAACTCTCATTTAAAAAACTATTCTCAACGGATTTAAAAATAAGCCACTTAGACCACTCGAATGATATATAATTTTTGTTTAAAAAAAAATCGTAATTTTTTTAAAAAACTCATATTTTTTTTAAAAAAATTCATATCTTTTTTTAAAAAAATTCATATTTTTTTTTAAAAAAATTCATATCTTTTTTTAAAAAAATCATAATTTTTTTTTTTAAAAAATCATATTTTTTTTTAAAAAAATTTTCTTTAAAAATATCATTTAAAAAACTATTCTCAACGGATCTATATAATTGTGTTTAAAATTGTCCACCAAACACATTTTTTTAAAAAAAATGTTGGCCGTTTTTTAGCACATTTTTTAACACATTTTACACATTTTTTAAAAAAAAAATTTTCGCTTTAGTGATAAATTATTGCAAAATAGTACAGACCATTCCAGAGCAGTGAACTTTGTAGCGAAAAATTATTGCAAAATTGGACAGCCCATTCTAGAGCACTTAACTTTTTCCTAAAAGCTCATTTACATTTGTTGGCTCATTTAAAATCTGTCAATTCCTAAAAAAGTACAAAAACTAAATATTTTTTTTTCGACTTACAAAATTCTTAGCGCGGCATTAACAATTTTAAATTGTTTTTTTCCGACTCATAGATTTACCATGAATCCAATAACAGAGTTCGAAAAAGCAGTACGTTACACGTACGGTACGTTCCACGACAACATACTCTATTTCTTTGTTTAGTGTTTCTGTACGTGTACACAATTCCGTACAGAACATTAAATTACTGTATCTTATTGTTTTTTTTTCGAACTCTATTCTATAGCAGGGATGCAGTCGTATCTGCGCTCATTGTTAAGGACAAACAAATCTGTCAAACTATACA
Organism: Hydrotaea cyrtoneurina; assembly: GCA_958296145.1. Lineage (NCBI taxonomy): Eukaryota > Metazoa > Arthropoda > Insecta > Diptera > Muscidae > Hydrotaea > Hydrotaea cyrtoneurina. The sequence continues at coordinate 39,003,051 of OY282512.1, read as the reverse complement.
GGAAACAGGGTGATTCAGTTCACTTTCGCAATACTTATTGGTCTTATTTTGTTGAATCATAAAACGTCGAATTTAGAGATTCAGTTTTAAAAATTTGCTTAGGAAAAAAAAGTAAAAGTTGTGAAGACAAAATCAAGAAGAACAAAAGAAAGGAAGAGAACTGATAAGACATCGCATGCGTTGTATGAACTAATAAAGTAAAGTAAATGAAAAGTGGGAGCAAACACACAGACACAATTGGATATTCATTAAAAGTTACAGACAGGACACGCATAAATACTTAAGAATTAGGAATTAGAAGACGTTTTCGAAACATATAAACAATTAGAGGTGAAGAAGAAGAAAAACGATAAAGATTGGTGGACGACAAAATAATATAATGCTGACATTGGATGGATGGATGATCAACGAATCCCAATTCCAATATGAACTTCAGACAAACTCTGAGCTTTTGTCGGAAACTCATAGCGAATTGCATGGACGCCGGACAATTGCGATGAGGGGTGGTGGGGTGTGGAGATGATGGCATGAACTAAAACATTTTCGATTTCATTGTTATCATGTTTTCGTATTCACTATAGTATTTATTAGTTAACAATTACAAACAACAAGAACAACAACTATATTCATATGTATGTAGTATATTTGACAAAAAAAAAAAAACGAAAACGAAAAAGAATAATATTATTACAGAAATATTGTGCCGAAATAATTATTAATGAATTTGAAAAATATAATGAAATGAAAAAACGGAAATAATCTTTAGTAAAAAATGATATTTTACAAAAATTAAAATTTAAAAAAATATAAACATAAAATCGAAAACGTTGTAAAGTCTTTTTGTTACTTGTTTCAAATACATTTCTTTTGCAGTGTTGAAAATTGTTTTTTTTTTTTTGGTTCTTTTGCTAAAGAGGCCTAAAGTCCTAATCGGATCTGAGTTTATGTTTGTCACCGATTTATATCAAAAATTTTGCTCCGCAAATGTTATGTATACGATTTTCAAAACCAATATTTTCTCAATTTTGTTCTTATCGTAATACCAAAAAAAAAAAAAGGTTATAGAAAACAAAATACAACAAATAAAAGAAATGGAAAAGAAAAGAAATATCCTTGACAGGGTCCATAATACGGACTCATGTGTTGTTGTAAAAAAGTTGTCGGAAATAAGTTAAGTTAACAAAACAGAAAGTGGTTTTGCGTAATAACGGAAAAAAGTAGGGTGGACAAATTTTTACTTACTCTTTCCTTGGGGACCACGTGGTCCCGCCATACCAGGCATCATGTTGTCGCGCGGAGGTGGTGGAGGTCCTCTAGCACCCGGCCCTTGACCTCTGCCCCTTTGACTGGCCAAGCCACCGCGTCCTGCAGGGCCACCACCTTGCATCATCTGATTACTATATGTGTCGGGCGCTTCGGCTAAGAAATTCGATGGCACTAGGCCACGAACACCATCCAACTCGCCCATATAGAAACCATCTTCATCCATATCACCATACACAAGTATGATTTCACCCGTTTTGAAACTTAATTCCACTTGCTGATTGTTTTCAGGAAAAAACAAAAAACAGATGCAATTAAATATACGTATGTATGTAAACAGATAAATGATGAAATCTTAAAACTGAAAGATCAAAGCGCATTAAATACATGTACAAAGATATCATTTTTGTTGTTTTTGTTTTCTGGGTACGGGAGCGAGGTCACAATCAATTCTAGCTACGCACAATGACGTACATACAATTTGTTTCGAGGAACGAAGGGGAATTGAAACACGTCATGGGGATTTAAAGAAGAGCCATCCGTTAGTAAGGTTATTAGTGCTAGCTAAGGATACAATATGTGTGGGGTATCGATCTGTATTGACGCCTCCCCCCACGTCTTTGCCACGTACTGCTAGCACGCCTACGACATCGGGAGTTTACATTCCAGTCCCTGCTGGCACAACTAACCTCTCCAAGGACTGATCTGGATTGTTGTCTGCCTGTTATACTTTAATGCGAGTGCTTGACTGACATGCTAATTATGAGAACTCTTCGATTAACTGATAGATAAACCTTCCCATCCAGCCAGGGCCGGACTAACCATTGAGGAGGCCCCAAACAAAAAAATTGTGGGGTATTTTTTTTAATAAAAATTTTGGTTAGAAATTCATTAAAATAATATTGTATTTATTCAAATTGTAGATATAAAATACGAGGGTATCATAAATTCAACAAAATAGTGGAGGAAAAGGGGCCCCAGGCAAGTGGGGTACTAGGCTTCAGCCTAATGGAAAGTCCAGGCCTACATCCAGCTATTAAATGTCATGGAGACTGAAAAAAAAGCTTTTTCCAGAAAGTAACTGACAAGGCCATGATAAATGAAAAATATGTCTCCATGAGATCTTCGAGCTATACACACGATATGGAAAACTAATGACACATGTTCTAAAAAAAAAACAGTTCTTCGATCCTGAGTTCGAATCCCTTGACATTTTTAACTTTACGAAATCCTTTTCTCTGTGCCATATGGCATCGCTGGCTATGAACAACAACTTTTTTTTTATAGAGAAAATGTGTTGTGAGTCGAAAAATTGCATATGATATCGGTCTATTTTCTGAGAAGACATTACTATCTCATGGAAATTACGACAAGCTGAATGGGGGTGATCGAACACTGAACCATTATCGTTTAGTGAATTTAAACGAATTCGTTCGATGTCTGCTGTTTCCCAAACCAGCAGAGCATAGCATAGATGTGATAGTATCTGTGTTGCTCTTTACGATTGTTATCGGGATTTTAATACCAAACTAGGCAGGAAGAACACCGTTGCCTCAATCATCGGTAAAGGATTAATTCCATTACGCCACTTCCGGTCCGCTGGGGAGTGTAAAGCCGTCTCGGAAGCAGAAAACGTAGCATACCGAGATTTCAGGAGAGTGGCATAAGACCCAAGGAGACGGGCAAAATAACCCAACATTTTCCGCAAACGACTTCTCGTTTTGTACATATTTTATTCAGAGGTCATTGCTGACATCGGTTGTGGAAGGAAATATTTAATTGGCGGTACATTTGAAGTGTAAGAAATTAAGAAATATTAGTATCAGGAACTGGGGAATACATGCACACGATTGATGTGCTTCGAAACCCTTTCATAATCCCATTTCTTACAGACCATAGACCGTAGTTTTATAACTAACTAAAGTGAAACCCATCTACATACAGTATATGTCTGTTAATTGTTCCCTATAATGCTAAAGATAACTAAGATAAGACAATATTCAATGGTAGAGTTGCCAAGACGTTGCACAATTTACTCTGGAACAGTAAATTTGAAGTAATTTTGAAGTAGCAGTGACATTAAGCATGGACCACAAGGACCCACTTTACCTCAACGAAGTTTGGCGATCGAAAAATGTATAAGATCGGGGTATTTGTGGAACTGTCTACGTGTTTTAGATAAGGGAAGGACTGTTATCGTGTGTGGGCAACACCCAATCAAGCGGTCGAGGTTTTCTAGCTTTTTATCCCACAAAAAGAAAGGTTTATATGTAATTGGGTATCGACACTCACATTACGACGACGTGCCACATCCTGGGAAAATGTTGGCATAAGATTACCAAGAAATCCCCCAAAGAGACCTCCTCCGCCCGTATTAGCCGCCTTACGCTAATTAAACACATACACATATGTACACACACACACAGGCACACTAACAAAATATAAGAATTCAAATACAATGTGGTACTCACTTCAGCGTCCACATTCGGACTTAACTCTTGTGGATCGTAGTCGTAGAGGGCGATCATACGCTTAACTGGCATGTTCGCATAGATATCGCCCCAACGATCGCGACTAACGTTGCGCATACTCTGCTGCGTGCCCACCTGGCCGGGCATAACTTGTGCCGTGCCACCCGGTTGCTGAGGCATCTGGCCCATTTGGCCGGTGCCGTCATCAACCTCTGTCACCATATTGTGGGGCACATAGCCGCGTCGACCACGCAATTCGCCCCAATAAAAACCATCCGCGTCTTTGTCGCCATAAACCTAAATCGGTGAATAGAGAGAGAGAGAGAGAAAGAGATGGTACGATTAGTCTATGGACCTATAAATGGTTACATATTGTGGATTATGAGAGCAACGCAGTAACATTAACACGTTTAAATAAATCAAAGATTATATAGAATGCATCAAGTATAAACATATCTGGTTACCAAATGTAAACGAAAAAAAGACTACACTAATTGTAAGCTTAATATTTAGAGAGTATATTATTATTTGAAACTATTCTATCAAAGGAAAACAACTGAAAGTGGGGAGTAGAGGGCGGGTTGGGTGGTGATTAATATAATAATGAAAACATCTAATTCGTTAATGATCGAATCGAATGACAAGCTAACCGATCGAGCTTAATGTTGGAATCACCAATCAAACTTTTTTATATTTAAATACTTTTAAAGCGGGTTAAAACACTTTCGAATTTCCCACAAGATTGTTTTTTTGTTTTTGTTTTTTTTTTATATTATTATTTGACTTTTTTTAGTAATACTAGTCTTACCTTGGCTTTGGTTATACTGGGCGGGGGTCACAGACTTACTTTTATTTAGCTGATCAACTACAGTTCTGATTTCATTACAAATTGTATCAAATAACAATCATTCCAATATTAAAGGTTGTATGCTAATATTTTAAATCGAGAGTGTCCTACACCTTGTCTTTTCGAAATGTTCAATGTAATCATTGGCCAGCGTTGCCCATTCAGTTTATGCAATATTTTTTTTATTTTTTTATTATTAATTACAATACAAAGTAAATTTATATTCTAATTTTTGGGTCCAAGGGTAAACCGGGTGACACAGACCATATGTTTAGATTTTTGCAGCGACAGACCAAAGCCTCTGGTGGGAATCGAACCCACAACCCCCACGCTGATAGGCAAGCACGCTACCAACTCGCCTACCGGGGCGCTTAATGCAATATATATATTTTTAATATCACTAACACCCTCCTATAAATGCGGTGTGTCACCCTGCGTTTTCACAAGGCAATTGGCACAACTGAGAATATGTGTTAGTTGTCAGCAAACTAACGAATTCTGAATGATTTCTGTGTTGATATTTTGTTTTTGGTTTTTATTTTGTGTCTAGTTTTTTGCTTGTTAGTTATCGAACAACATTCGCGGAGTTCACTTATGTAGCGGATGGAAATAGTTTGGCATTTTTGTGTTATTTGAGAGCCAACTGTGAAATCTATTTCACATACCACATATTTGACCATGGAGGCGAATAGATGTCCAAAAGGCAGACTCAATAATTGTAAACACTACTGCAAAATACGGTCATAATTTTGAACGAGGAGTCTATAAAAATGTCCGAATGTCATAAGATATCAGATCAGAATTCTGTCGGCAAATAAATCCGAATTCCGTCAGAAACCACTTCAGCATTCTGAACGACATTTCGAATTTCCCAAGATATTAATTCAGAGTTCGGTACGATTTCCTTTCGACGGTTTGGTCAGAGAACGCATCAACTACTCCATATATTTTTCGTACAGATTTCGGTCAGAATTCGGATCCGACATAGGAAGTATTTGCCAACTTTCGTACCCATTTCTGACAGTTTGGTTTGCTGGGTGTTTTCAAAAAATCAGAGGCTGCGACGAAGTCAATGAGAAATATTTCTATATGTGTTAGTTAAAAAGTGTCAATGTATTGCGATTTGAAAAACAGTTTCGTGTAAATACCGGGTTAGCAATATAAAATAAGGGTATTGGAGGGAAGAAAGAGGGAGTTGTGTTTGTCGACGTTTATCTTGAATTTAAGAATGTCACAGCATATAGAAATGACACTTGCTGGACGAGTATTCCACATACGAACAGTTCTGCGTAAGAGCATCGTCCGATAAACCGGCCATTTGGCAATGAACGGATGAACGTCTCTGGATAGCAGCGTATCCCGTCTGAAAGTCATAACATCAAGGACGAATCAAGGGATATCTGAGGACAAGAAACTGTCAAAATATCTATGGAACAGCGATGCTGAAGGGAGACAATAGAGTTGGATGCCCTAATATGCCCTGTCCTCTGTACACGGCACGGAAGCTACAAATATGACTTCGGCCCATATATGAAAGTTATATTCCATTTTTGACTGGTTGTAATGAAGTATTTCTCTTCAAAAAGCCTAAACATTTGAGTGCTTCTTTCGACACTTCGAAAATATGGCTAGCTCAGCGAGCATCACCCTGTATAATCATGAACAGAACTTCAAGAGTGCCTGATTCGTCAATCTCCACACAACCCATAGAGATTGACGACAATGCAGGGTCAGTGGAACGTTTGTGTGACAACAAACAGTACTGGAGTTTGAGTGAATTGAAATCTACTCTGTTCATTATTCGTGAATCATTAATCTATCACCTTTTCCCCCCCGAACTCCGAAGGACTTGGCCGATGATCAAATGAATGTGGTGTTGTGTTGGTGGTGTCATCCACAATGAAGTACATTGGGTCGCAGTCCAACCCAGCAGGCTGTCAATGAAAATCAGAGAAAGAGAAAAAGAGAGAACAGAACCTTGAGGCCCTCCTGCGATCAACATATGCTCATTGGATGCGAGCTTATATATAACAACTATTTCATAGCGATGTCTGAGAAAACTCGATAGGAATCAAGAGAAGTTATTACCGACACCAATATGATATGATAGCTCCCTGCCAGACCCAATCGAACGACTTGGATATATGCTGAGTCACGACCTGGCTCTCACAGCGGCGGTGAATAGAACGACTCCATCGTTCTGAAAGGAAAGCCATCAGTTGTCCAGTAGAACGATATCTATGGAAGGCATGCTGTCAATAATTCAAGGCCCCTCGCGAAGGGGTAACCAGCTGGCCATGCTGCCGGGAGTCCTCTTCCAGAAATGGATAATCCTTTACGGGAACTCCCTCAGGTCCAACCATGTCAGAAGGGCGCTCGACACTAACTAAGAGTTCCCCATCCCCGACTCTCAAGTCAATAAATCCATCCAGCGTCTGTTTCTTCCCATATTGGACGGCTGGATGGTCTGCGTCTGTCTCCATAGGAGCGGCAGAATTAACCACACCTGGCCCTAGGTATAAAAGGCAACCCCCCCCCCAAACCAAGATGAGCCAATTATTAAATAACTCTGCAGGTGGTACCCAGGTAGAACCTGGAAATCCACACGAAGAATCTCCCTCGGGGGATTCTTCCGCCGGGGCAGAATATCTGCAGGCCCCAAACTCATCTGCCCCTACAACGACTACAACAAACACGGAAACGGATACGAATACGAACAAAAATACGAATACGACGAACAAAGCAGTGGGAGACTTGGCTGCCTTGTTCGAAGACACAGCAAGAATACAAACACCAGATGAATTGGCAAGTGAAGGGAGTCATAGACTAACGTCACAATCCTTGCAGGCCCATTAGCGGCTAGCAAAGACCGGAAGGATGAAGCAGGCAATAGCCCAGCTAAAAAGAAAAAGTTGTCAGGAGCTCAGAGGAAAAAGCTCCGAAGAATTTGAACGCCAGTTTCTCTTAGGATATGTCAGCTTCCTTTCAAATCTGATTAAACCAACAATTCTTTTAAGAATTGCTTAAAGTAGTCTTCGAGGGAATAATATATAAATTATTTATTCCAAGGCAAAAAGCTCAGCTTAATGGCCCTACAAAGGTATGTGGCTTGAATGCGAAAACTAAGAATGATTATGGACATTGAAATTAATATTTTCACTATCCGGATAACCTTCGAACGTTTTTGAAATAGAGTCGGAAAGGATCTTATAGCCAAATTTGGTTTTCTGTAAATAAATTCGTCTAATTTGCGCTATCCAAACCTGAATGTTATCCAAAGGTAGTTAAGTTCTGAGTCCAAATATTGCTGGGTGTGGAACTTAACACCCTTACGTATATAAAACATTCTGCCACCGTTGCGTCTAAATCGCTCTGCTGAACCTTAATGTCGCATTGAACCATTTTCGGTGGAAATTGCCAAGATAAAATTTACGCTTCTGTTGCACAGAGAATGTACCTAAAATTGCCGAAGATCTATTACAACAACTCGCCATTTGCCGTTATTGGTCACCTCTACCAAACCATGATTAACGAGATCTTTGTTTTGATCTGGCAGACATGTATTTCCAACTGAAAAACTACTGAAGGAGAGTTTTCTTGGGTTGTGATTTCCATCTACCAAATGTTCTGCTCCAAACTTCTTTCAGAAGTCGTGGTTCTATGTGAACAACTCAGTGTCTAAAAGATCGCATAAAATCTATCCGACTAGAGCGTGAGAACTTATTGAGAACTTGGAACGATTGAAATAGAAATATGGTGACTCTCATTAGAAATAACATGGAAGATGAATATTTTTAGGACACCCTGTATGTTACATTTGATTGATATTTTTCTGTTATACATTTTTTGTAGAGTTCAACGTTAAATCTAAATTGTGATACGTTAAGCAAACCTCTAGTACAGAAAACAGATTGCATCGAAACCGGACCGTGAGGAATTTCATACCACTTTCGTAAGAGGCAAATTCTGTTTTGCGGAAGTAGCAGCTGCATTGTTTTGTCTAAGCTACGATATAAGTTCTGCCAATGGCTGTCTCACGAGAAATCAAGATTCAATAATCGCCTGCATTTCGTGTAAAAGCCCCTACAAAACCGCTTCTTCAAAGATGGTTGCGATCCCGATCAGACGGTATAACGATTATTGTGCACACAGTGCGCTGCAGGAAAAAAACCAGATCCCTAAATATGATTCACCACCACCGGACACACCTCAAATCCTCAGCTCTACCCCAGTTTGAACTCTTCTTTAATATCCATCAACCAGTTTGATCTGCTTACTATTGTTTTCTATTCTTCATCTATCTAATATTTTGAACTCTTCTTTAATATCCATCAACCAGTTTGATCAGCTTACTATTATTTTCTATTCTTCGTCTATCTAATATTTACTCTCTTACTATCATCTTAACAGAGGGGGTAATCCATGGCGTATCAACAGACATAGACATAAACTTTCACTACAAAGTAGTCCCCTAAAGGCCATTCTGCCGAGTATTGCCAAAATTCAGAGATAACTGATTCACAAAGGTGTAGGAACACTCTGTACAGTACAAATACGGCCTAGTTTAGATTTTGTTAAACAAGCCTTATTTAAAAGTAGTTAGCCTAACGAAAAAGTGTTCTACGGAATTTCAAGGCCAGTCAATCAATTTGTTGTTGTTTTTGTTTATTTTTTTTTTGTAGGTCTATATGGTGGTTTCTAGTCAAAAAGCAGTTCTTGCGTTTCAGACTTACCTTGATTGTATCACCTTCTTGGAATGGCAGTTCTTCGTCACATCCATCTGGATTGGGACTCATTGTGCTTGGATCATAGTCGAACATAGCAACGAAATAGCGGGGCTTTTTCTGGGCTGCCGTTGCCATTTGCTGTTGCTGCTGCTGTTGTTGCTGTTGCGGTGTCAGGCCTTGTTGGCCGGGCATCATTTGGCCCTGTTGCATTTGCTGTTGTTGCAATTGTTGTTGTTGCTGCTGATTGAGTGGACCTCGAAGGCCCATAGCGCCTTGCATTTGCCCTTGCATACCGGACTGCATTTGGCCGGGCATCATGCCCGGCTGCTGCTGCTGCATGGGTCCACCAGGTTGCATTTGACCCGGAGGGGCAGGTCCTCGTTGGCCGGGGAAACGCTGCTGTGGACCCATGGGGCCTTGAGGTCCATACGGTTGTTGCTGCTGTTGCATGCCCTGAGGTCCTTGTGGCCGCATCATACGTTGTTGCTGTTGGCCCGGTGGGTAACCCTTTAGTTTTTTTCAATGGTTTAAACCCGAATTAAATTATTTTCAATTTTTGTTTTTGGTTTTGAAAAAATTTCGATTAAAGCAAAATTTCGTAAGTTGTTTTCAATGCAATGTTTCATGTTAACAAGTATTTAGTTTCAACGAAAGACAGTACGTATAACAGGCACACACTGGGACATTCGAGCTTGCTGGCCATAAACTAAATACTCTGAGACCAATCCAGATGATGCCTCGCTCCATCCGCACCTCCAAACTCCGTCCGTCAACCGATCTTCAAACTCACACAAATCATTAAAATCAAAATCATTTAAACATCAAATGTCCCAGCAGTGTGCATGTAAGTAAGTAAAGTATTTAAAATTGTTTGATCGTATTTAGCATATGAATTTCGTTTTAAACAAATGATAATGTTTAGAGTAGTAGTAGTAGTAGAACGAGTATTCAAATAGCAGTAAGTATTCAGAACAAAGCTAATAACGCATGATGGATTCGTTTGAATTTGGTTAAAGGAACCATAACAGAAAAATGATAACCAAACCAGAAAAAAAACAGGAAAAATAAACCAAAGCAGCATGAAAAGTTTATCAAAGCCAACAACACAAAAGATTAAATGAAAAGTTAAATGATAGGAGGATCAGCTATTAGAACAGTATGATACAAATTAAGTTCACAAGTATAGACAGTTTCATTTCTTGAGAAGAAACTTCAGTTGTAACAGGTTACGATTGTGGTTATTTTTTTACAGTGTACGTGTTTGAGTTATGTTGTGGTTCATTTACACTGTGAGCAATTGTGGTGTAGACTCAAGTGTGTATGTTGCCCTAAGCAGTTCGTACGATTGGCACTCTACACCTACTTTTGCTGTCGTACATTAGTTTGGCATATTCAAATACGCTAAATATATTTTGGCATTTATCAAACCACTAAAACAAAAACTAATCATTCTAAATTTAAGTTCACCTTTTTTTCTGCTATGAAAAGAACACCAAACATGGAATTTGAATTTAAGTTGGTTTTTAAAACTTACAGTGCTAATTACAAAATAAACGAGCTCAACAAAAATGATTACTGGTTACAGACTTTTGTAGGATGGAGTTGTATTCTGGACCACGTCATCGGTTATCGATAACTATTTTCATATATTCGGTATTGCCTAAGAAAATATGACGTTTGTATTGTATTGGAAAATTTGCAAGTGCATCGAAGTAGAAAAAAATTAACGTAACAAATGCCAATTAATTCGAGAAACATGTAGGAGAATTGGACAAAAATCCTTAGCTTACAAGGCGATTTAGAAGGGTCACTGTTGCAAGCAACTGTAAACAACAACGGGACAATAGCAAAATTGAATGTTTTCGAAATTAATGTTCCGTAAATTTAATTGTTATTGGTTCTAGAACATGCTTAAAGGCTGCTCGAAAAATATACATGTCCCGGAAATAAGAGACATTGAATTACCCACTCACTTTTCATCTGGGAATTTGGAGATATCGGACTCCTATTTCAGTGGTAATATTCGATTTGGTTTATTTTCTTTGTCACTTGAAGCGGAATTTGAATCAGAAGTAAAAAACATTTTCCCTCTAGAGATGCATGTTTTCAATCAAATTATCGATAAACAGATTCGGATTGAATTGATGACGACGTTGACAAGAAGTGATGTTCACTCAATAACGATGACGATGACAAGGACATCGACAACCGATAATTAAAATTCGTAAATTTGTGTTTTCTGTATAAAACCCCCCTTAAAAGATAACACCGACGCCTTCATTAAAAACCAGCCATGGATAATTTTAATAGCGCTTTCAAACTCTGAGCATGAGTCGACGATTGAAGGTATAACCGTGTTCCAGTTGGAAACACGTTATTGGTCAATACCCGCCGATTTAATTTACTGTTTTGTGAGAGATTATATTATCCATCCTCCGTCATGAGAGCTGACAACTTTATAAAATTTCTTTTAGAGAAAGAAATGGTCTTACTCAGAAATTGTCAATAAAAAACGGCTGAAGTATTGGCCATCCTAAACGGACACAGTATATTTGGGTAATGACAGTAGTACGAATGCAGAAATATCTGAAAACTATTACCAGTGATAATTTGAATTGTTACGGACATATTTTATGGTTTCGGGGATAAAGTAACTAATAAGGAAGTTGTAGATGTCACTATCAAAATTTGGTCTCTCACAGACCAAATTGTTATAAACAAAACCACATATTTAGAATTCGCTATCCAGCGATAAAGTTTTATTTTCCCTCAATTTATGTTTCACTGGGAAAAGTGGGTCTTCAATTCAATATGGAATTCCGAGTAGCCGTGAAATATATGTTGACTACCAAAACCAGAAGCCGGGGGTTACTAGAAAAATATATATTTTTATATTTAGAAAAATATATATTTTTATATTTAGAAAAATATATAGTTTTATATTTAGAAGCATATATATTTTTATATGTAGAAAAATATTTATTACAGCTAGAATGATAGAAATATGTGGGGGAGAGTATAATAACCGATGCATCGTTATCTGACCACTGTTTTGATAGATCACGAAAAACGAAAAATTCGAGATATTCAACAGAAGGCCTTTACTTCACGTAGCTGGTATTGCTGATATTGTCCCAGATGAATCTAATATTATTTTTAGGTCATAAAACAATTTGCCAACATAATTGTTATTGTGAATTGATGAAGCTCATAAAATTGGTCTCCAAACTACCTAGGTTAACAAATCTTGAATTTCTTGCAAACTCGTTCTTGTGATCAGCACTGTAATTTCGAACAATCGCTATTTGAAAGCCTGAACTTCTGGGAACTTTTGTCTACAAATCTACGATTAAAACTTATGCTATTTAATTATTAATATTTATATATGTATGTATATATATATATATATTGTTTGAATCATATGTAACTAATATTAAATATAAATTATGAAAATATATATTTTTAAATAGCACTAAATACTAAATTGGTAGTATTCAACAAGCATTTCAATATAAAAGAATATAAAAGTCTCGGGTATTCAATAAAAAGTAACAAACGTAATAATAATATGTAGTATAAATATCGAACGATTTTCAACATTTCGTTTCATTTGCGTTGAAAAGAAAACGTTTTCATTTCATATACTTTATTAATTAATTAATTAACTATTATAAATATGTAGTATTGAGTGGTTAATTATGTGTGTGTGGAATTATTAAGTTAAAGAGCAAATGCTGATTGAATGTGATGAATGAGTTTAGACTTACGTTAACATTTTGAGTCGCTTGAGTCTGAGGTGTTTGTTTGGAAAAGAGGCCGCCGAGTAGGCCTCCTAATAAACCAGAACTTCCGTCGGCCTGCAGTTTGTTTCGTACACAGATGATTTGGGGTAGTAGGAATTTATGTTTTAATTTCAACATTTACAAAATATACAAATGTCATGATGTTTTTTTTTTTTTTTCAATTTAATTTAAGTAAAAAAAAAATCAATAATAATTATATTTATATGAAAAAGATTTTTTTTTTTAATATCGATTTTCAGCTAACAATCGTACAATCGTTTTAACAGATCTTTCAATCATTAATCATGCCAAAAGAACTTTGCTTTCAAGGTTGTTCTCAAAGTAACGTAAAAAAGGAACTGCAAGCATTTTGTTTTTTGATAAAAAAAAGAAAGAAATTCTTTCCGTAACGCCGTTTTTTTGGTTGAAGGAGGGTGGTGGGTGTGTAGAAACTTACATACATACATCTTAAATAATTATCTTTCACATACAATTGCTCTAATACTTCAATAGGTGAATTATTCGTAATCTTGGTTTTAGTTCGCTTTTAAGCTTTAGTTCGCTTTTTGTTTCAAAAAGGACTCTCTTCTTCAATGGAATACTATTTGTTTTTCAATAAGAATTTTTTGTTGTATTGTGTATGTAGGTTTTTTTTTAGTTATTAAAGTTCTGCACGTTTGTGTTGAGAATAGTGGAAATTGTGAAAAGGAAATGTGGGTTTAAAATTAAAGAACATTTGTGACCCGAGTATTGTAACTTTATTGTTATAGAGCGCAAATATTACCAGAAAGTTTCCGGTTTGAAAAACTTAAGAAATGTAAGGCAACGTGTGGTTGTGTGAAGAAGGAAACCGCCTTTCTAAAGGGCTTTTTGCACATGGTCTCTAGTCTCTTCTTCCGAACATAACAGTTGAATATACTAATTTCCCTTAACATTCCATGAAGGAACAGACACAGGGGAACTTCTCTCGAATCAGTGAGCTGTGTACGATATAATTTGTATACTCACTGACCGGGGGACCGACTGTTTAAAGCTGGCTTCGAACGGCTAATGCTTTTATAGAGAAGTTTTACATGGCTTAGAGAATGCTCTCTTACTTGTAAAGTCGCCAACATATACGAGGTGGAAACAGTCGCTGAAAAATTGTTGATGGACTTACCCGGTTTCGAACTCGGGTTTTTCTGTGTGATAGTCGCACACACTACCTACCACACCACGGCCTTCAGATGAATATATGTGTATAAAATATTGACAGTTTTTAAAGTTTTTCCCCCCAAACATATCGAACTTTTTGGTTCGGCACTGTACTAAGTGGTTCAAATTGACACGGAGTAAGGACGACCATTTTAAGGATTTTTTTAAACACATTTTTAGAGATTATTCTCTCTTACTCGCAAAGCATTTACGCCAGCTAGTAAGAGGTGGAAAACAGCCACTGAAAAATGTTTCGAATCTGGGTTCTGCCGTCGACATACGGTCTATTTGCAGAACTATTAGTACTCTAGATGCCTCTCAAGCAAGGGCCAAATTCGACAAATATTTGAAGACAAACATGTCAAATATTTGCTCATCACAATTTGAACACCGAAAATTCTTTAAGGCCAAATAAGAAATCAGCATATTGTTGACAAATAAAATTATGGGCCAGCACATGAAAATTCATGAAAACATAGTGTGAACAATCAATGTCAAATATTTGACTCTCTTTTTGCAAATATTTATTTGCGCAAACAAGTGAAAATAACAGCTTACGTAGGCCATGATCCCTTGATTTTATAAAGTTTTTTCGTATATCGTATCAGCCCGAAATATAAACAAGAAATTAAATAAATTTTTTGTATATCTCCCCTAGTTTTCGAAATAATCGCCATATAAATAGCGTTCGCAACCGTCAACAAATGGTTCTAATAAAGGATGTAAAAAGTGAACTTTTCCACACGTTACCGCTACGATCACGCCATACGAATTTGAATGCATGGGGATGTCCTTTACATTAAGTGTCATAGGTTTTTGCGATCTCCAACCAACATCGTTCTTACACTTTTCAAAATTAATTGGAAATTAATTTGTAATTTCCCAAATACAGTTGGCTCTTCCAAATATTCTTTAATTTTTCCACCCCAGTTGTTAGTAGAGTAGTTTGATTGTAGAGTACTAAAATTGTTATGGAACAAGTCTTGCAAATTAGTAAGATTCGAGAAAAGATAGAAAGAAGAAGGTCGGTGTTGCAAATGTGAAAAAAAAAACAAGAAACGAATAAATGCAAATGAAATGAAAGATATTTCACAAGTAAGAAGAAGTGCAGGCAAATAAAATATGAACATATTCTGTTAGAGTAGAGAAGAAGTTGTTGTAAAATATGTCATAGTATTGGAAAATATTTTCCAAATATGTATTGGAAATAATCGTAAGAAAGAGAAACTCGTTTGTTCATTGCTCGATGTGAACATTTCGGTTTTTGTTAAGTGTACTGTGTTTTATGTGTATGGTAATGCAAGTGTTGCCATTACGTTGTGGTAATGTTGATTTGTACAGTGTTGCCAACACGGTGTGGTGTGAATAAAGAAAAGAGACAACGGACATTTCTGTATGATGTTGTTTGGAAAGAGGACTCGCACAAAGGTGGGTTAGTAGTAGAATATTTTACAGAGTGTATGTAGAGTTTTGTGGTGAAAGGGTTGAACACAAAAAATAGGAGAAGAATAACTTTGAACGGTTTTGATTGAAATGTTGTGTTATTTTTTTTCTTTTTGATCTTGTTGTCTGAGAGCTTGACCGAATGACCAAAGCGACACTCACCTGTTGGCCGGGTTGTCCCGGCTGTCCGGGTTGTTGTTGGCCGGTTTGTTGCATGCCTGGCTGCATTCCTTGCTGCATTCCTTGTTGCATTCCCTGTTGTTGGTGTTGCTGTTGTTGCATTTGATTTGGATCGTACTGATTGGGATCCTGTTGGCCCATCATCTGCTGTTGCATACCCATTTGGCCATGCGGCCCCTGGGGTAGTTGTGAGCCCATGCCCATGCCCATTTGATTTGGTCCCCTTCTGCCCACTGCACTTCGTACAGAATCTACATAAACAAATACGAAACCGTTTTAGTTAAGTCTGTCAGAGTCGTCCGGGGGTCTATACTCACTTGGTATTAATATGGGTGCACTGTCGGCCGATTGTGAATCTCTGGATTTAGTACGTATAGTTACGGCTCTCGGATTGAATGTACCCAATTTACCAATGTCGATGAGAGCATGATCACCCGTGGGTGAATTGATATCGGTTACCTTTTTACCATCAGCGTACACAGAATAGCCGGTTACAGGCCCCGATGAAGTGGGCCTATTAACTGGCTGCCATGTCACTAAAATGGTACCATCTTGAGGACCAGCCTCAAGTTGAATTTCCTGAAACAAAAACAAAATTTTAAATTAAATCTGTTGTTGTTGTAAAAAGAAATTTCTTATGTGGTAGGGTAGTGACAATATGGTAAATGGAAATATCTCCAAGATTTGACCTCGGCAGAGAAATGTTAAGCATTATTACACATGAAGCGTGTGACAGCACGAGCGATATCGACAGTTTAAAATGAAATTTCGTCTTATTCGAAGAGAGAAAAAAAGTGGAAAGACGACAATCGCAGCAGATTGGGAATTTCTGAAAGCGAGGTAAAAAAACAACACTCGCGGTGTAAGGAAAATATAAAGGTGTAATAAGGAAGAGAAAAAAACTGAAAAGACGACCATGTCAGCTGATTGGGAAATTCTGACAACGAGTTCAAAAACAAGGTGGAGAGAGGGAAAGAGTAATTACATCTTATAGAGAAATTTCGTCTTATTCGAAGAAAGAAACCAGTGAAAAAGTTGCAGTCGGGTAAACCGACTTATAAATATCCTCACCATCAGTAAAAACATACAAGTCTCATATTTCATAATAGCAAACTCAAAATACCGCATGTTATAGAAAAATATTGTAGAGTTTTTTCTCGAAAATTGTATGTAAGTACCAGAAGGGGAGTTGCCAGACTTCCAAGTTTGTATCCAAAACTTTGTCTAAAAAAGGTGAAAACAGTCTTACTTTGTGTCTAGCAAATACTTCAATAACGGAGCCCTCTCTCGGCAAACAAATAAAGCGTTATAAAGGGTGTTTTTTATTGGGGTATAGAACTTTAAGTTGGCATCACTTTTTTAACTGGCGGCCATTTTGTCAGCTGTCAAGTGATTAATATTTAGTTTGGTTTGCCATTTCATCATGAACAGGTTGACAAAAGAACAACGCTTGCAAATCGTGCAAATTTATTTCGAAAGTAATGGTTAAGTTCGCGAAGTTCACCGCAAGCTCCGTCCATTTTATGGTCGACATCGTCCATCAGAGCAATTAATTCGGTTAACCATGGATCGTTTTCGCACTACGTTTACTCTATGTGATAATACGCATCCGCAGAGACGTCGAACAGTGCGCACCGAAGAAACAATTGCCGCTGTTGAGCAAAGTGTTGAAGAGAACCCGAATGAATCGATTCGCCACCGTGCACAGCAATTGGAGCTTTGTCCATCAATTGGAAAATTGGACCTGTAGAATTGGCTTTATTCGAGCCAGCCGCGGCGGCCACATGCCCGAAATCATATTTAAACATTAATGGCATAAAATTGTCCTTCCAATAAAGCCAAATTGATGGACATTAAAACGATTTTCTTGTGTTTTATTTCAATTCGAAGTTCTATACCTCAATAAAAAACACCCTTTACAAGTGTCATATTGTACGGGAAATTGTGTCACCCAAACAAGCGTACCTGCGAAACAAAAAAATTAAACAGATTTTCAAGTAAATAGAACTGTATACATAAAGTAAAAATGAATAAATTCGTATAAATAAATAAGTAATATAAATAATTCTATAACTCAAAGTCTCAGTAAGTCGAACTCTTCTAGGGGATAATGGTGGTTTGAGTTATGGAAGTTTGACTGTACTTTATAATAACCAGATAAAGAGGCGATAGAAATATGTTGGGCTGAGATGAAATCGATGCATTGGGAAACAACAGAACCCATTTCCATCGGCCAAAAGTTTGTAACATTTGATCTAGGTAACTTGTTTGAGTTCTATACAAAAATAGTTGTAGACAAGGAATGGGGGATTATTTTATTTACGGTATTAACATTCACCATTGGACATTTGGATATATTTTAGAAATGTTTCCAACAATTGGCTACTTATCATATTTTTCGAAAGAAAATTTTTAAATATTTTTTTAGGATTTTTTACCCATTTCGATGTAACTGTTCAAATTGCAAAAAAAACTTATTGTTTCATATTAAAAAATGATATAATTTGTTTTTTTAAAATTTGAAAAAAAAAAATTATATAATATGATTTTTTGACTGTATCTTATACATTTTAAGAGCTATTGTACTCAATTTTTTTTATTATAAAGTATAGTCAAACTTCCATAACTCAAACCACCATTATCCCCTAGAAGAGTTCGACTTACTGAGACTTTGAGTTATAGAATTATTTATATTACTTATTTATTTATACGAATTTTTTCATTATTTACTTTATGTATACAGTTCTATTTACTTGAAAATCTGTTTAAGTTTTTTGTTGTAAACGAAAGGTGACTCCAATTTGTTTAGGACTTTGTAAGATAGAAGATAAATGATAGATGGAAGGATTAGATGACGTAGTTTGTCCCTTGTAAGGGCTGCCAAATCTATGTGTTTCTACAACGAGTGACAAGTTTCCGATTTGAACGCAGCCTAAGAGCAATTGTTGGCAACCCTGCAATGGAAACTACTTTGACTATTAGCCAATAGGAACAGACTTCGCGTGACGTCCAACCTGCGCAGAACATTTAAATTGTTTTTTCGAGATGGCGTAATCGTTATTTCTATCATTCTTGGGTTGTATAACAAAACCTCCTCCTCATCATCATCATCATTTATGACGCGTTCTGCGAAGTAATTGATTCGGAGGAGCAATGATCAGTCATAGCCGGCATCCGCAGAAAAGTCTAATGAACTTCTTCATTATCAACCTCAGATATTTCTGAGCAACGTTTTTTTTTTGATCCATTGTAAATCTCAGAACACGTTTCGATGCCATCACAAATATGTTAAGGGTGAACGACAAGAAGGACACATCGGCAATTCCACGGTGTCGAACGTGACCGTTGTACACATTCAAAGTGCAAAAAAGGTCAGAATAAAATATATTTTAGATTCATCTTATGGGTGAATAATCTTAAATGACTCCTTTCTGTGTCCGGCTGTTTAAAATTGTGTTGTATTAACTAATTTTTTTTATAAATATGTTCTAAGCAGCTTATTATATTTGTTAAAATAACCCACGTATTAGTTTTTAAAATTTTTAATTTGTTAGTATCGAAAAAAAGAAAACAGTACATGTAGTCTCAGTCCCGTGGCGTGTCCAAAACCGACGCAGCAAAATAAACCGTACTTATTATGTATGTAAATATTAAAAATCTGTAATTGCATTCAAATGAATTTATGCACTATCACTTCAAGTCACATATACTCTTTTTTTGATTTAATTAAATTAATTTTAAGAAATTATAAAAATCATTGACTTTTGTCCGGAACATTTTCTCTCAGTCCCGTGCCTGGTGTGGTTTTCTGCTTAAAAAAAAGGTAACGGCCGTTACGTTCAATTTGTAGTGTTTCTCTCGCGCTGAAGTATTGTTCTCTTCGAAGGTTCTCGAAGAAACTCTACTTCTATTTTAGTTTGCGAATTATTTTCGTCGGAGTGGTCGGAGACTGTCCCCTTTTTCGCAAAGAAAAGGAGTCATTTCAGATTATTCACCCTTATACATATTCGTACAGGTCCATAGTAGTACTATCACCGGTGGTTTAGTTTTTTTCAGGCGAAATAGTGATAACAAAATAAGGACAAAACAGGGAGCGGGTCGAACGCGACAAAAACAGAAGTAGTTTCCGTGAACATCTTTAAAAACATGAGAATCAGCGAAATCAAACAGAATATGTTATCGATGAAAATTGTAAAATGTTAAAAAATGACAAAGCTTTCGTATCCTCTTTATTTCATAGAAATATCATGGATAGTTTTTTTACATTTAATTTTTAGGTTGGTTCGAACGTGACATGTCGAACGTGACATTTTTTCTATCACTATCATATAGTCAAATTAGACCAAAAAGTACCGTTATTCTTCATTCCTTTTGATTCGTCTCTTCAATTTAAGATTTCTTATGCTCTTAGAAAGATTATTTATAATAAGCCTCTTTTTACATAAGCCTCTCTTTACGAAGGAAATTTTAAAAAAAAGTGCATTTAAAAATCTGAAAATGATCCAAAACTACAATTTTCCACTTTGCAATTGTTTTTCGTAAATTTTTGAGTAAATACACGTGAAATTCTTTAATTTCATTAAAATTTTAATATTTTTGTATAGTAATATATTACATTAATGTGATTTTAATAACTTTTAATTTTTTCATCACGGTAGACCTTTTGGTGGAATTACCCACATGTTGAATTATTTTCACAAACTTCTAAAATAAGCTAACTGTTTCCGATGTCAAAGCCCGCAGAAACCGACAACTGCCGACTTCTAACAGGCGATTGTAAAGATTACCGAATATAAATTGTGTTCCCGAATAGAATATCTTACAGAAATTTTGTCATCAACTGACCTGTGGTGGATCCGGTAACCCCTTGGTAAGAGTACGAAAATCGGCGTACGCTCCGGGTGCTTCTTCTTGCGGACGTCCCTGTCCCGGCTGTGGGCCCCCCGGTGCACGCAAATGTTTTGCGCGCACCGTGACTCGATACTGAGTGCTGGGTGCCAAGCCGGTTATGGTGTGACGATAGACGCCCGGCTTAACAGTGCGCACCTCGACATTATTTACACAGACAATATGCTGGTGATTAGAATTGGCCGGCAGCCATGTTATGACGGCAGATGAACACGTTATATGCGTAGCTCGCACAGATGATGGACCCAAATGAGAGGTATCACGACCAATGATCATAGTACAGGCGGCGTCACGTGATTGTTGGCGATTTTGCGTGAGACTGCGTACACTAATGCGATGAGGCTGTAAAGAGAATTACAATTACAATTGCAGTCGTTGCGTCCACACATACGGGGTGACAGCACTTACTCGATTTGAATCCACGCCCTCTATAAGAGCACGTGTGCGTTCATTAGCTTTTACGGTTACTTTGAGCACGCCATCCACATAGACATGATAGCTGTCGATGAGATTGTAGCCACAGGGTTCGGGTGGAGACCAACCAATCAGCACACTCTTGTTCAATTGTCTCTCCAATGTCAGATGTTTCGGAGCTGGCACTGTTCGGCACACACACATGGAAAGGAAAGATAACTCGGTGAATACTCGCTTCCGCCTGTACACTTTGAAATGTTTATTTTGTTTTTGTTTTGTTTTGTTTTTTTATTTTTCGAGAATCGAGCCAACGGTTAAGGATAGGAATTTAGCCGTACAATTGAGTTTAGTTAAAAATCGTGTATAGAAAGTTGTTGCTTACTTGCAAATAACAATTGTCAAAAAACAAATCATTGTTATTGTAAAATAAATAGACAGTTATAATATGAAGAGAATAATCGATCGTGTTAATTGCGGCGCCGACACAGTCGCGTTTTTTGTTAGGATCTTACCATTATCACTGATGTCATCTTGATCGTGCTCCAAATCGGTGTGCGATTCACTTAACCTAGCCAAATCCTCCTGGGTATGTGTGAGCAATGGATTGTGTGGCGGCAATGAGGGCAATGATGTTGAATCGCACTGCATGGAGCCGTCTTCGGCATCGCGTAGCGTGGACAGAACAGCTTGATGGAATTCCAAGAGATCATCGCCTGTTTGTAAGCCAGCCAAGAGGTGTCAAAGTTATACGAAATGTTGGGAATATCATGTGGAATCGTACCTATTAGACGCTGCACAAATGAAGCGGGCACCAGGCCACGTCTGCCATCCAACAGCTCAGCATCGAGGTATCCACCTTGCGGTTCGCCACTGGTCCAAACTAACAGATAATCACCAGCACATAGGGAGAGCTCACCTTCCGCATCCCTGTTAAAGATATTAGAAGCTCTAGAAAACAAATTGATTGGAAATCGAAAGAGAGATATATTAGGGAACGAAAAGATCCGTAATAAAACAGTGTCCCATGCAAAATCATTCAAAATTAGTTCACTTTTCTGAAGATACATACTTATATCTATACTTAGTAGAACGAGTTTGAACTCTGGTTTCGTACGAACAAGTGTACTGGCGCCATTCGGACTTCAAGGACAATCTAGGCAATAGTTGAGTTTCAAAAATATGTAAATAAATTCCGGTATTTCACTTAGTTGAAAACCTTTTCGCAACAAAACCAAAACTCTTTGACTGATCGACAATGGTTTTCGGAGGAGTCCGACAACGATCTTCAAAACACACTGGACCTGTGATATTTAGCCAGCTTAAAAATGGGTACATGTGAAAGCAGGCACAGCGTGCTGGGTGTTTTCGAGAGAAAATTGTACCATCTGTATGATCTATGTAAATACACCAAAATACAGTGATTGCGCCGGCTGGGCCATGTCGGTCGAATGAATTTCAACGCTTGGCTCAGAATGCAGACAGATATCCCAAAAATCGACTTTGGGACTACTGATGTCAAAGACAATACCAGTTCCCTTAAACAATAGGTTCTTGAAATCTGTATATGACTGAAATCCTCACAGACTGTTCGGGCTTCGAGTTCGTTTACCCCATTCAGAAAACTGTTGACATATTTGCGTCCGAAAAGAAGCTAAACACAAATGGTTGTTCTAATCCTTTATTTATTGATCTGTTAGAAATCCCTAAACGAGATACCTGAAATGGAAGTGAGTCTGTACAATGTCTACATGGTTTTAACCAGTGTTGCCAGTTTCCGACTAATGAGCAAAATCCAGCGGGAAACCGTTCGCCGGCCAGCAAAAACACTAAAGCTTCTCATTGATCTGAGAAAAATGACTTCATTTTAAACAGAAGTGTTGACAAAAACTGAGCATAAGCTTCGAATTGTCTGAACGAAAAGGTACAGAAATCAGAAGAGCAGCCTAATTTGGAATATCCTTTGAATTTAATGCATTTCTGACATACAAATATCATTTATAGGTCTGAAGGAAGTGGACCATCCTTCAGATTCCGCTTCTGTGTCGCTAATGTCACTGTAGTTTATTTTTTTTCTAACGCGAGTGACAATCTTCTAAATATTTATGCTGGATTTTGGTGTATTACATTGATTGAAAATTACATTTCGAATTGAAAAATGTTCAAAAAAATATATTTTACTCCCAATTTAGACGACGACTTTTCCACCAGGGGTTTTCATGACATTTTCTTTTAAAAACCCTTCGTTAAATCATGACCGACCGTTCACTTGATGACTTTTGAAATAAAACCATGAGTGCCTGTTTCGGATGTGTATTCTTCTTTTGTCAAACAATACCAACAATCGTGTAAATCGGGCGTCATCGTATAGTCATGATTTTAAGCAATTTGAAATAAAATTGATTTCCGAAAAAAAATTGTCATCTAATACTTTTGCAAACGGGGATTGAAACAATGTAGAGTAGAACAAATTATTAGAATTTTAAGAACAAGTGAAAAGAAAGTCCACTTTTTGATCGACGTGATTTTCGTTTTGATAGAGCTGGCATAAAACGTCAGCTACACCGTCTATGGGCTTACCAGATTGTTGGAAAACATACATAAATGTGCAATTAGTTCAAACAAACATACAGATCATTCGATAAGGTGCAATTCGTTTTTTAACATGTTCGATTTGAACACATGATTGTGCGTTAAATTGTGTTTTACCAAAAATTGTTGTATTTCACTTTCAAGCAATACTTACTCTGGCGGATCGTATGGAAAACGGGCTATAAAGACACAACAACGCCCTTTGCCTGGAATGTCCAACATATCAACTTGTGGCTCACTGATTCCATTCAAATTGTGATTGCGAGCTAAAGAAGGTGAAAGAGAAAAACACAGAGAGAGAGAGAGAGAGAGAAAGGGATAGGATATTTAACAAGCGGGCACTAGAAATCCTTCTACTTTAGGATGGGCAAAGGTCTAGCCGATGCTCTACCATGGACGCGTCTGATTAACAAAGACCTTGCGGTGGGCATATTTCAATACTTACTTTCCAAGTCCAATGGCGCTAAAGCTAAACCGCTACGACTGTGCAGCATACTGTCCTGGAACTCATCCAAGCCCCAGGTATTAGGTGGTATCGGTGAGCAAGGCGAACTGCGATTGCCGTATCGCGTCAACGGTATATCGATCTCATCGAGCATTTTCATTTTCGTGGCATTACGTATGGCGGCCGATGTGAAGGGATATGAAGCAGACGACGCCACGTCCAGAAATGAAGGCGGTGGACCGTAGTTGTTTGGCAGGCCGGCCGTGAGGCCACTGACCCCACTGCCCAGGCCATACAGCGACGCTGTGCCAGCCAAACCAGTGCCCAGACCCGTTAAGCCGGCCGTACCCAGCAACGCACTCGTGTCCAGGCCCATCGAGGGATGCGTCAACGAGGCGCCCAACTGTGGCATCCCTGCGCCGGTGCCACTCAAGCCGAGCGCCGAATAGCTGTTGGTGCCCGTGGGTATATTATGCGAGTTCAGCGAGAGTATAGGCATAGTTGTGCTCTGTAAATTGTATAGTTGTATTGTGCCACGCTATTATTACAAATAACCATCAAGTTTGCATTTATTTATTCAAATATAAAAACAGTTACAGATACCGTCAATTCGTATTCAAATTCAAATGATTTGAATGGCGCCGACGATATTTAGTTCAATTCAATTACATTTGTATGCACATTTCAAGTCAAGTAGCATGGTTGGTTTTGGTTAGTAATTTGATTTGTTTGGTTGTTATTGTTATTGTTGCAAAATAGTGATTTATTGTTGTTGATTTTTTACAGTTTGGTGGAGTTTTTTTTGGTTTGTTTATTATTTGTTTGAAATTATTAATTATTTTTTGTATTTACAGACACACACACACACACACAGAGAGAGATAGAGAGGCAGATATAAAATGATCACATAAACGTGGTTAATAAGTTTAGACAGACACAGATAGTGAGAGAGAGAGAGAGAGAGAGAAAGATATAGATAGGTGGGTAGGCACACATATTCACAGATGTTGTTTATTGTACATACCCATACATATGCATGTATGTATGGATGGGTCGTTATATTAATAGAGATTGAAACCATTGTTGGAAAGGAAACGGATATGAAATTTGTATCACACCACAGCACACAGCAGCAGTTAGAGACACACGCACGCACACACACACACGCGACAGCACGACAGAGAGCGACAGCGAGCGAGAGACAGAAATAGAGATACAAGAACGTAGGAAGATAAAAACATATGACAGCACATACAATATAGGTGGGGGGGGAAAAAAAGTAGAAAAGAGAAATCAAGTTGAAATTGGTTTTTCCTTCTTCGTTTCTCAAGAAAATGTTGTTTCAGGTTAGGTATCAGTTTCAGTTGTGGGCGAAGTACGATAATAATGAACACGAATGACTGCTGTATGCTGATGACGAGTCCTTTCGACTCTTCGATTTAAGCGCAATGATAAGCTTTCCCATGATGTGGTGCTGGTGGTGGTAGAAGAGCCTTAAAGATGACGATGTTTTGTTTTTTTAAATCCATAAAAAAAAAATCAAATACGTACACATCAAACTAAACGCATGAAAAGTGGTCGGTTGCCGCAAATAATTTGGAAACATTTCAATCAATCAAAAAAGAACGTACATGCAAAAGCCGCATTACATACATACGTACATACATACAAATAAAACAACCATTTCATATTCAATTATAGTATAAAAGCATTTTAGATGACATTTACATAGAGTGTCCATACCTAGCAAACGCTGTGGACCATTTGGAGAATAGGCAACTGCAACACAATGTTTCGAATGTAATAAATGTATGTGTTACTATGCAACTAGTGAAGCGATGTACACTATACAACGATTAAATACTTTAGCAAAGTGGCACTGTGGTTTTTGGTGCCGGGTGGCAATATTAACCAGTTGGAGTGTCACTGCATGATTGTCGAACGCACTGACGAATGGGTCGGCCACTGAGCAAAATAAAGATGTGAGATATGAACACACTGAATGAGAAACGTTCAAATAAATCATGTATTCATTTATTTTTAACTTATCATTATTCAATCTGAGTTTTTACAACTTACAGGCCAATTTTTGATACTTGGAGCAAGAAAATGTATGTTACAGCTCCCCAACAATTTTTGTATACCCTCAACCTATGGGTAGAAGGGTATATATCAGTTGATACGACCTAAAGTCGAACACATAGAAAAATTCACTTTAGACCATAGGTGTCTGTGAATCAAATTCGATTCATGACTTTTTAAGACGTTTAAGCCATGTCCGTCCGGCTGGTACGCACGATAACTTTCGACAGAGTTAAACAATTGGTTTGAATTTTTTACATGGGTTAATATTTTCTCAAAACAAATTATGGGATTGCATATGGGCTATATGGCCACACCCCTTCGGGTAATTCTCGTACAAGTCCTCTATTGCACCCACTTTAGAAATCGTGTAACAATATCTGGTATCTCCCATACACTTTAGATATCATGTGATAATATTAATTCGCTCAACGCAATCTTGCCGAAATTCTGTAGTTAGAAAAGCTTCAACTACATACAGTTTTCGAAAGTAAAAACTCTGCTCTATATTCCGTCCTTTTTGTAAAACGTGTAATACAATATTTTTCTGAAAATTCGGTATTTTAAGGTTGCTATTATGACATTTCATCAGATATCCAGTGGTGATAGCCATACTCACTTTTGACTTTCCAAATCTTTGGAGTATGAGACTTGTATGTTTTTACTGAGGGTGAGGGTATATATCAACTTTCTCACTGTTTTTTTTTTTGTCAATTTATGGGATGATTTTATTTGTATTGTAAAACATTCAGTTTTGTTCATTATTGTAAATTAAAAGAGGCCATCGTTGCGCACCTCAGACTACAAAATCCCATAGAATCCACAAAATGTGTTCATTTGGCGGGAAGAATAATAATGAAAAAAAAAAATATTTCTACTTCTAATTATGAAATTTGTACAGGTCCATAGTAGTACTATCACCGGTGGTTTAGTTTTTTTCAGGCGAAATAGTGATAACAAAATAAGGACAAAACAGGGAGCGGGTCGAACGCGACAAAAACAGAAGTAGTTTTTTACATTTAATTTTTAGGTTGGTTCGAACGAGACATGTCGAACGTGACATTTTTTCTATGACTATCATATAGTCAAATTAGACCAAAAAGTACCGTTATTCTTCATTCCTTTTGATTCGTCTCTTCAATTTAAGATTTCTTATGCTCTTAGAAAGATTATTTATAATAAGCCTCTTTTTACATAAGCCTCTCTTTACGAAGGAAATTTAAAAAAAAATGTGCATTTAAAAATCTGAAAATGATCCAAAACTACAATTTTCCACTTTGCAATTGTTTTTCGTAAATTTTTGAGTAAATACACGTGAAATTCTTTAAATTCATTAAAATTTGAATATTTTTGTATAGTAATATATTACACTAGCTGACCCGGTCCGCGTTGCTGGCCCTAAGCAAACATTAGTGTTGTATTACACATATTTATATAGGAAAGGGGTGTTTTTATCCCTTTTGCCATTTTCACCCCCTAAATGTAGATAAATCCAAACAATGTGTAGCCTATGTTACTCGCGGGGTTATTCGGAAGATTCCCTGAAAATTTCATCAAAATCGGTCTAGCCGTTTTCGAGTCCATACGTTCCATACATACACACATCCATTTTTATATATATAGATTGTCTTCAAAACAAATGAAAAATTCCGAAAATCGTCTGAAAAACCTGACAGTCTACATGAAAGGGTTAAGAATCGGTTTTTACACTTTTTCACTTTACTGTTTTTTTATTACAAATTGTCTTCTAAACAAATTCCGAAAATCGTCTGAAAAACCTGACAGTCTACATGAAAGGGTTAAGAATCGTTTTTTACACATTTTCACTTAACTGTTTTTTATTACAAATTGTCTTCAAAACAAATGAAAAATTCCGAGAATCGTCATGTTTTTAAATAACTGCAATTAAACGTTCAGCTGTTATAATCAGATGTTTCCATAAAACGAATTCATTCGTTCGTTACAAATCGTCAATATTGGAAGTGTTATAAAATGGGTTTCAGACATTATTCAATTCTAGTTTTCAGATATATGTCAAATACCGACATATGGAACACAATCCCAAAAGAATTAGCTCTCATTACTGATCCATTTTAGTGGGTCATTTTTTCAATTTAGACAATTTGTGACGAACAAACAAATTCGTTTTATGGAAACAGGCAGTTAATTTTTTTTTGTATCGAAACGTGTGGCCTTTGTTCCCAACGAAAAGGGGTTAGTTCTACTTGAAATAACTTGCAACAATTGGGTATATCACATAATCCCCAAGTGATATGTAAGAATAATTTCAGAATTATCAGTTTTTCATGTGAAAAAGTACACAAAAAAATCCAAAACAGTAGGGTGGAGTGAAATAAAGAAAAATCACACTCGAAAGAAGCTGCGATACTTAATAAGGAAAAACAATTAGAGGCGCGACCTTAAAAATTTGAACTTTTCGCAATTATTGTGTTGATTTAAAAAAAAATTGTTTTATTTTTAGAGTTTCTGGTTCAAAAATGTACAAAATTTTTCAAAAAAAAAATTGGTAAAAACAAAGCAGCCATAATGGTACCTTAACATTTAAATCGATACTCGCCTACCGGGGAGTTGGTGGCAAAAATCTAGCCATATGGTCTGTGTTACCCTTGGATCGAAAATTAGAATATAAATTTACTTTGTATTGTAATTAATAATAAATAAAATAAGGCCCCGGTAGTCGAATTGGTAGCGTGCTTGTCTATCAGCGTGGGGGTTGTGGGTTCGATTCCCACCAGAGGCTTTGGTCTGTCGCTGCAATTTTAGCCAAATGGTCTGTGTCACCCGGTTTACCCTTGGACCCAAAATTAGAATATAAATTTACTTTGTATTGTAATTAATAGTAAATAAAATAAAATAAATTTAAACGGATACCAAAGCCAGGTATACTGGTCGATCATCCTCTTCTTTGTCTCAA
This sequence comes from Hydrotaea cyrtoneurina, assembly GCA_958296145.1. Classification (NCBI taxonomy): domain Eukaryota; kingdom Metazoa; phylum Arthropoda; class Insecta; order Diptera; family Muscidae; genus Hydrotaea; species Hydrotaea cyrtoneurina. The sequence continues at coordinate 38,973,771 of OY282512.1, read as the reverse complement.
ATACTTTTATTTGGCTACTGAACTAGCTCAATCTTGTAAATTTCGAATAATGAATCAACATTTATTTTAAGGGTTTTCTTTTTCAAACCACATCAATTCAATAGCAAAAATTTCAACATTTTAAAGGCCTTTTTTCCTTTATTTTTTCCTTATAATGGATCCCAAACTATGTCGCCTTCCGAGTGTGTGATTTTCAAAATAAAAAAAAGTATGTGAACTACTTCAACCCACTCCGTTCACCTCGCACAACAACTGTCGCTGTGTAAAAACGCCCATACCAACAAATAGAATTATTAGTTTTCATTAAAAATATCCTTCGACTACAAGCTATATCATTAAAAAAAAAAAACATTTCTCCATACAACTAATCGCATTATATTCCAAATCGCATCTGATAATCATTGACTGACAAAATCACAACTCAATACCATATGGACGACATCAAATATTCATTACCCCACCCACGCAATTCGTTTTGGTTTTGTGACATTTATCGTTCCACGGAATACAAAATATTAAAATAATAAAAAAAAAAACATTTTGTATATTCGTGTCGCTGAGCACATACATACATATACTCGTACAAATACATTTGAATTTATGTATATTAGAGATGGTCGATTTTAGGATTTTTAATTTCCCGACCCTTTTCAACTCCTGGGAATCGGTAATTTTTTTCCATGTCACCTCAGTGTGATAGAGAGTATAGGAATAGTGGACGGAAATACAACTTTCGAAAATTGTTTGTTGAACAACTGAAGTCGATATCGACTCCAAAGTCATAGTCGAGCTATTTAAGTACGAAATTTTTGTAGCTTGGAATTCTTAATTTTTTTCCATAGTTGAACCCGAATGGGCTTGATTTTTAAGATAGATTGAAGAAATTAGTTCCAAATGGACTTATGTGTAGACCGCTTGGATTAATTTAAGCCCGAATAAATACTTGAAATACTTGAAATTATCGAAATCCGGGATTGATTTAAGGAAAATTTAGATAAAATTTATATCACAATATTGTTGTTGTGAGAATATTAAATTCATAAGAGGATGAGTTCGAAATGGATTTAAAGAGAGTATATTTTTATCCGATCCCAGTTTTCTACGATTTGATTCTCTTGCCTCACTTCAAATTGGACTTAGGTTTCCTAACAAATATTAACGCTTAAATACATCGGCACCCATTTTCAAGAATTCCTTTTCCAATCATTCGTTTATTATGCGCTATAGTCTTCCGTAATTAAACGAGAACTACTGTTTACTAGCACATAGTCCGTAAAACGACAAGCAGTAAAGCAAACAAATCTTTGTTTAAATAAATCAATTTTTTGGAAAGAAACATATTGAAACTATTGAAATTGAAAGAAATTTGCTTATGTTTTAAATGCACTCATCGCAAAGCTTGATGATAAATCACGTTTATTGTCTTTCCTACCGGAGTGAAAGTGAAAAGCGCCGATAATATAGCGACTGTCGAGCATGTCCATGGGGAAAAAAAGGAAAAACCGAGCATTATTCCACAGACTTGCTATCATTGGCCTTGCGATTTGTTGGTCGTCATTATGAAATCAAGGCGAACTGTAAACTTGACACGCTTGAATTGAAACGTCAAGACTGTTGAAATCATTGGTATCCTTGGTGCTTCATCGGATTTTTATCAGCTAGTATTGCTCCATTACAAATGGAATGTCATATCTCTTTCTGTGTAGCTATAAAAAAAAAAATGTTATTCCCTTTAAGGCCAATACTCATCAGCGTATTATATCATCAGCCGCCATTGACCACAAAAGATAATCGGAGCACTTTAGGGACCCCAGAAATCAAATCAAGGCAGAGTTGCTGACATTTGCAGTTAAAGATTTCAAAACAATTATTTTCCGAAACTTGCTTTTTTCTGAAATTCGATAGAAAAGTGTACCAAAAATATTAAAAATTATAAATTTATATTTACATAGATATGGCAAATTCATTTGTATCGTAAGCGTCGCACGCCTCTTTGCTTGACCACAAAAAGCGTCTATTGTAAAATTTTTCTTTTTGATGACTACCTCTACCTCTTTTTCGGAGTTAGGGCTCAATAAGCAGTTAGATAATTATTTTGATTTCCAAACACTGAAACTATGGCCTGTTTTGTCCATGGTTCATTTAAATCCCAATTAAGTTTAAATTTCGTTTAAAAACAGATCAGTGCTCCGATAGCGACAGTTTCTGCACTCAGGCCAATCTGTAGGGGAAATGTTGCACTTTACGAAACCTTAATTAGGGTTTTCTACAAAAACCCAACCCAAATAATTGTGTTCCTCCAAATAACCAGATATGTTTTTTTCATTGATTAATTATCCTGAGTATCGCGACGTCAGACGAACTTTTTTCAGCGACCCACCCCAATGTACACATGTACGCCCGCCGCACATACGTATGAGTATCGTAAAAAAAAATATGTCCGTAATTAATAATTGTACTCGTTAAGGCACATTTCATGTACAAAGGACTTGTTGTACTTGTCGACGACGACGAGTTGAGAGTAGTAGCATGCACACATTAAATATTTAAAACACTCAAAGGCAGAACATTAAGCATTAAACATATGACAATTTGCATTTTAAATATTTAAAAAAAAAGCAACACACACGTACGTGTGTAACATCAACAACAACAAAATATGACCCTTTAAAAAAAATGGTGCTGCACCGAAAACAAAAGCAAGAGAAAAAGCGTGTATACATGAACTTAGATTGAAACAAATACAAGGAAAGTAAGTGCGACAATTCTGAAATATTAGAAAAGTATATTGAAAACTAATAGTTGGCTACTTGTGATGGCGTTAAGTAACATTTTAGAAATAAACAAATTAATTAATTAATTGAAAGGGAAACTATTTAGATTTTTGCATAATTTTGTATTTTTTGTGGGCATAATTTTGGAACACTAAAACTGGTCGGTCCATCAGACATTTTTCAGCGGCTGCTTCTAACTCGTAACTGCTGGCGACTTTGGGAGTAAGTCAGAATAATCTCTAAGCCATGTACAACTTCTCTGGAAAGGATTAGCCGTTCGGAGCCGACTTGAAAAAGGGAGGTCCCGGTCAGTGCGTATACACAATTATATCGAGAGAAGTTCCCTGTCTGTGAATGTTCCCTTTATGAAATGTTAAGGGAAAGAAGTAAGTAAAACTGATCATGTTTTACTGTATTATTTCATACGGTATCATTAGTAATTCACTTTTTTTATTTACCTAAGACTCTAAGAAGACCCTCAGACCCAGTGAAGGAGATAATAGTTAAACCACGATTATGTTAAACTCAGTTTCAAATAAAACTGAGTTTAACTAGAATTTTGAGTGGTCAGTCAAAATAGTCCACACTTTCGGCTGTTGATGTGGCAACACTAAACATGAGTTCCGGTGAATAATTAAAATAATACAGATTCTCCAACAAGAGGTGTTTTTTTTAATCTCCCGGTATTTCGGTAGCTGTCGAGCCACGTGAAAGATAAGGTCTACGCCATCAGCCCAGCATCGATTCAAGTCCTCACGGCTATCTATAAGGCTATCGAGGACATAGGGACAATTCATGAAAAGGATATGGTCCTGTAAGCGTGGTCGTGCTGGCCATTTGGCTGATGTTGTTTTTCATTATTAACGGCATACCATGAGAATGTGTAAAAATAGATGCGACAAGCCCGTTGCGAAATTATTGAAATGTGATTCGATGGCAGTTCAACAATTTAGTTTAAAACAATTAAAAGAAAAAGCATGTGTACAATAAAATTCAAGAGAATAAGAGAAATATATGGGAAAGAGCATAAGTAAGAAGCGGGTGTTGAACAACAAAAACATTAGCGGAAATGCAAAGTAAAATAGAACAGCACCATTTACGTTCACTTAACATCGACTACGCATGTAATTATATACGAGTGGGGTGATGGGGGTGAGTGCAGATGCATGTAAATGTCTCTGAGGCAGTGGGTGTATGTATAACAGCGTTGACTCTAATTACGAGGCATGTATGATGAGTTGATGTGTGTGCTTTGTTGTGGGACGTAATTAATGTCGCCAATGTTGTTGTCTAATTGAAATTTACATGTTTCGAATGCCAAAATGTTGTATGTACAAATGTTAGCAATGTCATGATGGCGATGTAAGGCAGGTGTGTGCATGTGAGGAGGTGGGTGGTTGATGACTGGGTTAGTAGTTTTATTGAGGTAGTTGCTGTTTTGTTTGTAGTATTTTTTTTTTTTTTTTTGAGGAAGAATTGTTGTAGTTTACCTGACTTAATGCTGATGGCATAGACTTCATCGTGTGAATATTTACCGGCAATTGTGGAATGCCAGCGATTCCACTTGTTCCACTTAACAGCTTGTCGACCGCCGATGAGCCGCCATGTCCGCCAGCGCCATAGGCGGACGCGGCTGCCGCTGTTATGGCATGACTGCTCATACTCGAGGAAATGCCACCGATTGAATTTGGCACTAAAGCCGATATGGATGTTAAACCTGTGCCCGGTATCTGAGCGTTGGTCGCCGTTAGACTAGAAACCGCACCGGACGTGCCCACACCCATGGATGCGCCGCCATTGGGTAAACTCGAGGTGAGTGCCGACGAATAGCCCGTTAAAGCACTGCTGCCCATTGTGCCCGAAACACCGGAGACGCCCGTAGCACCGCCCAGTACAGCTCTCTTATAACGATTCAGTTCTTCTTCTAGTTCTGCGAAAATAACCAAACGACAGAGGGTGGGAGAGACAGAGAGAGAGAGAGAGAGAATAATGTTAGGATCCATACATTGATGCTGACTAGTCTAGGATGATGATTCGTACCGGTTTTTGATATGGTTTTAAATTCGCTATTTGTATTCATAATGGAACTTGTGGGCATGCCTGAATGAGCTGCTGATGTCCTGGGATGTTCTAGTTCGGCCAACACTCGATTATCCTGTGAAAGTTACAGAATTATATGAACAAACTTAAGAATAAACACGTACGGACACAATGGGGCAACACTTCTACACGTGTCCAACTGCAAAGCATAAAGTCGCACAGTTGCACTATAGTTTTGATGAAATCAATATCAGTAGACATTCGGGTGGAACTTCATTTGAGAATACTTTTTTTTTAATATTTATATTTAAAAGACTAACATATTAACACTTGGTTTGGGTGAGAAAAAATGGAGGTCTCTGTATGTACCCCGAAAACCAACAAAAAAAAAATATTAATTACGAAACTCGCAGATTACATTTTTTTAAACATTTTTTATTTGTTTGTAAATTACAGTCGTATTCGAATAAACTGACGCGTTTTAATTGAAAAATTGCTTACTTGAAAATGAATACAGTGGAACTTCCAGTAGTCGAATTTTCTTTAAACCGAAGCACTTTTAGTGACAGTGTAACCATTTTAATAAGTAATTACACAACTCAAAGTCTCAAAGTAAGTTGAACTTTTCTACGGGTTGGACTGTATTAGTAACGATTGTTCTGGATGATTTTCCAGGCACTGAACTTCGCTTAAACGAGAATGCGCTTTATTGACAACACGGTTTATGTGAAACACATTTTTAATGCGATGACACAAACTTACACGAAGCGAACTCGAATTAACATACCAAGCGATACTAGAGAAGATTGACGTCTATGGCCAATGGATACGTTAAAATTGCTGTAGAAGGTTCAATAGAATTTATTATGAGATCATCAAAAAAATTTATTAAAAAAAATTCTTTAAATTATTTTAAACATACTGCGAAGGAGACTCTGTATTCAATTTATATTATGAAACCATTTTTTGTAGACAATTCTAAAGCCTCGGATAAAAGAAATGATCTCAAAAAATTATGTGTCAAACAGCTGACCAGTTTTAAACAATTTAAATTTAACAAACATGTATTTTAATAATTGTGCCACAAGTTTCTATCATTCAACAATTTCAAAAATACATGCTCAGTTCGTTTAAACGAAAGAAAGTTCATTTACCCGAACTCCGTTTTATTCAAAATCTCGCATAAGTGAAAAAATCTTCTTGTTTTCTTTTCATTTCCTCTTAAGCGAATTCGACTGCAACTTATTTTTAAATTTATTTGGACAAAATTAAATTCAGAAATTCATTTTTAAAAAAAAAATTTTAAAAAAAAATTAAAAACAAATAAAAATACAAAGTTTGCAAATTATTTACCAAATTATATGCTTTTTGTATTCAACACCATTATCAATTGTCTACCAATAGTTTGTTTTATCAATAGTTTAGTAAAACTGCACGACTTTCAGTTTCTGACCAGGACAGTGTAGAAATTTTGCCACATTTACAAAAAAAAAAAAATTGTATTTGTTTCTGAGTTGAAATGGTCAACTAATGTAAACGGACATTGATCGATTCTAGATTTGATAGTCTATATGAATTGCAAATTCATGTTACATGTCATTGTGATAGATTCTGAGGAATGCACATGTCTCTGTACATTAGGGTGGCCAAAAAAACATTTTTAAGATGGGAAACAACGGAAACTCTTCTCACAGTCAATGGGCAAAGTTTAAAAAAAAAACTATTCTCAATATTGGACAGCGATCATGTTCAGACTTAAAAGCGATTTGATTTCGCAAAACGAGATATTAACATTCGACAAAAACATTTCTATGAATATTCACAATCGGTTTTTAAATTCATTTCGCAGAGCCTTTAAAACTTGTTATTCTTCGAATATTGCTATAACATCTTGGGCCGCAAGATATAACAGCCTAAGGCCCATTATCTCAATGTCCGATTAGAATTTATCGTAACGATATACTACAATTTACTTTTCTCAACATCTAGCGTTTATAGGGTCGATAAATGATAACCGGCACTTAGTCGTTTATCATAACGAAAATCACGAACAGCTGACATCAGCCAGTGGTCTTCTGTTATTTCATGAAACTGAGAAATACATATATTCTTGTTATTTATATGTTATATGTAAAATACGCTACTTTACCTCTCCAACGAAATCGTCCAATTCTTCTGATTGGCATTTATTTTTGACATTGGCAGATTGTTATATGCTAAGAAATAACATATGCAAATAATTTCGCAAAAATATTTAATATTTGTAATTACCATCTTTGTCGTATGGATTGTATAGGCCATTTTTGCTCTATTTGTTTTTTGTTTTCACGAAAATATTTGAAATTGAATTGAATAGAAATTTAATAATAAACTGCACAGCTGAGAATACACAGCATTGCCATTTATTTTTATCAATTATGAACAACTACACGGTAGAGTTGCCTTACTTACCAGTTGTCAGCCAGTTAATTTAGCGGATACATGAGAAAATGTTTAAAATGTTAATTAACCGGCACTTTAACCGTACATTGAGATATTGGGCCTAAATCTGTTTGAAAATTTGTTGCGGAGAGCAGTTAAAACTTGACTTTACAATGTCTGCATAATGACATAGCATTGTCTGAATAATTACACTAGCCAACAGTCGTTTTGTTATTTGGTTCTTGCATAATTTTTCTCATTGATTTTGACCTACTAAACACGAAAATGAGTTTTAAAAATTTTTCTGTCGATTGGTTTTCGAGATACAAATTTTTGAACATTTTTTTTTAAATTTTTGGAGGTACACTTACAATTTTGAGCATATCTTTCGTCTTCTTTGACCGATTTGATCCTACTACTACTCAAATTAAAGAAAATTGAGCCGTCTACAACTCAAAATTTTTCGGGTAAGTAGTTTTGATGTTGGCGGCTTTAAAAGGTTAAAAAACGGCGTTTTTTTTAGTAAAAATGTGGCAGAAAAAACCATATAAAAATTCATATAAAATATAAAACATTTTTTTTTTTTGAGTAGTAGTAGGATCAAATAGGTCAAAGAAGACAAAAGATATGCTCAAAATTGTAAGTGTAATTTTGTAATTTAAAAAAAAAAGTTCAAAAATTTGTATCTCGAAAACCAATAAAACTCATTTTCGTGTTTAGTAGGTCAAAATCAATGGGGAAAAGTATGCTAGAAACAAATAACAGAGAAAATTTTGTTATTTCTGTTATGGAACACATTTTTGCCTGTATTTTTTTTTTTTTTTTTTCTCTATAAAACAAAAGTTTAATAGAAATGCTATCTTCAATCGAAATATGTACTAACAAATGTGATCAATTGTTTTAATAGCATTCTAAGTATTTGTGTGTTTTTCTCATTGTTTTTATCTGTCGGAAATTAATTTTAACAATTACTGTATTTGTATTTTATTGAAAAAGTGCCACACTAATGTGCAGTGATAAAAATGGATTGGATAATTTGTGAATAAAATAATATTTTGATTAGAAAAACCGATGATGATCGTTGATTCATTTCATATGACGTGAGAAGCTCTAAGCCTGCTTTTTGTTAAAAACATCCAAATCTATTTGGGCTTTCTGTTAAACGAATGTGACTTTTAAATTTTAAATTGAAAGAAAAAGAATTGGATAATTGACATACGCGGCGAATTTCTGTGTCGACGAATTCCTGCGTCTTAAAACACCTGTATGTTTTATATTTCATCTAAAGCCTGGTACTTATTTCGATGTTTTTATGTGAAAATTACTGAAACCAACAAAACTAAACGAAATTTAAAAAAAAAAGAAGTGCTGAGTTCATATGTCAGTCATTTGTGTGGGGTAACATTATTATACTTTATCATAAAGGGTGGTCCAAGTAGAAGTGTTTTTTATAAACCATTTTTTCGACATTTCTTGATTTATTCCCATTATTTATGGCACACGATAAAGGGGGCACCAAATAGAAGTTTTATTTTTATAAATTAAAAAAAAAAACTGAAAAAAAATCCTTTTGTTTCGGCTTTTTATTGGTTTATTCCCATTATTTATGGCACACGATAAAGGGTAGTCCAAATAGAAGTTTTATTTGGGCCTCGGTGTGATTTTTGCAAAAAAAAAGTGATATTTTCTTAGGCTCATAGCAAGCAAGCAGTTTGGAATTTTGATTTACTCTCTGAGGCAAAGTTGTGCCATAAAGAACAAAAATTGTGAACAAATAAAATCAAAAAAAGGTCTAAATCATTTTCAAGGTCTAAATCGCGAGGTGAAAACTTATAAAATTCAAAATCGTTTGACATAGTTCGCAATATTTAAAAAAAAATTATATCAGTTCAATTTAATTAACCATCTGTGATTATGAGTGCTAATCTTTCAAATTAATATTACTCATACGCTCCAAAAATTGGCCAATGCTATTCTAGAAAGCAAATGTGTATTGATGCAGTTTTAAGAATCATTCCTAGGAAGTTCGTATGTTCTAGAAAGTTGTTTATTGAGATCTGAGGTACATTTTTGTAGTTGATTGTTTCCTTGAATTTGGCTACGTATGGACCTGAACAGGTGAAAAAAGGTTGTAAAGTTTTTTTCTGATTTTATAAGTTCACCAATTGTCTATGACAAGAGCTACTACTTCATCTCATCTCAGAGAGTAAATCAATATTCGAAACGGTTTGCAGCTTGAATTTAGAATGCAAATTTTTGTAGTGTTCCCTGTATTTTTGTATATTTCCATGACTTAAAAAATTACACACACAGTGTATCTCACAATTGGCTTACTCGATATTCGCCCTTGAATCATTCACGTCACGGTACCGCACAAAAAACAGGGGCAACCACGCCCATTTTTTTCTGGATGTGGTTGCCTTATTTCAGCTAACACTTGTTCTTATTAAATTATTATTATTTCCTAACGTCAAGCGTGAGCGATTCATTTCGAGCGGAAAAGAGCTGTCGGTGTCAAAACAACATATGATTCATTAAAAAATCACTATATGGACCACCCGGTATATGTATACAATCAATTTGGAGACAAAATATTGTTAGCATAAAGAATAAACGGAAATCAACACATTAATTTTTAACAAATTCTATTTAAAAATTATCTGCTCAATCTCACGCTGATGTGATGTCTGTTTACAATGAAGTCAACAATGAATTTCTTTATTCAAATAGGCGTAACATTCTCAAGAACAAAAAATTAAAGTAGTCGACACTGATCTTGTCCGATTCAGCGATGAAAAATTGATTCTTGCAAGTATGTTTCAAGTGAACGAACTTAGTACCCGGCTGCTAATGATGATATTGAGAATACTTCTGAAGTTGTTTGGTTTTTGTTTTCTTAGAGAACTACTAGAGGAACAGACGGTCCTTAATACTTCTTTACTTGTAAATGGCTACATTTCTAATGGATGCTGAGGCAATTAGCCGGAGACAACTTTCTGTACAATTACAAATTTCGATTGGCTTACCAAAGTAAATGCTGTATGAAAATAACTTGCAAGTTGCCAGACAAGTAAGTGTTTTCAGATCGGAAGAAAGATTATTTCTAGCACACCCTGTATACAAAAGACTTTTTGTTATCGACACAAACAATCTTCGATAATTGACACAATTTCTGAATGTAGGTATTTAAAAAATTGTTTTTTTTTTTTGGTTAAACGCACGCAACGCAGACTGAGAAAACAGTTGGTTTCTGAGATGGTTGCCACCGTTTCGATCTGTATTATTGCCATCCTTTTGGACGGTGAAATGACCTGATAAGCGACAATTATTTGTAAAGACTCTGCCGATAACAGGTTCTTGACCACCTGTGCGAATATAGATTGCTTTTTTGCAGGATCACGCAGATAAATACAGATTTATTCAAGAAACTCATTTGTGGTACGTCTTTTTTTTTGATCCCCTTGATGTTAATGCGTTAATAGCTACAAAGCGGGGCGGGAATTTTGCATGATACTAACACTGAGATCATGAACCGTTCATTAGAATTAAGAAACACACACATACTTTAGCTAGGGATAAACGTGCCTGTTCGATTTTTGCCATAATGATATCAATCTCGGAACCCTGATCCTCGTGGCCAATCGTCGGGGCCCATGTTACCGATGTACTGGTGCCCGATACCGCGGCAGCGCTGGATGAGACGCCGGCCGAACGCATGTCACTAACATTTCGCATATCCGACATATTGCGCATGTCGGACATGTTGCTGCTGCGCATATCGGACATATTTCGCATGTCGGACATGTTGCGCATATCGGAGGCGTTACGCATATCGGAGGCGTTACGCATATCGGACATGTTGCGCATATCGGATGTGTTGCGCATATCCGACATATTGCGTAAGTCGGATGCGTTGCGCATGTCGGAGATGTTGCGCATATCTGATGTGTTGCGCATATCGGACATATTGCGCATGTCCGACATGTTGCGCATATCTGATGTATTGCGCATATCCGTTGTATTGCGCATATCCGACGCATTACGCATATCCGACGCATTACGCATATCCGCCATAGTGCGCATATCCGCCATAGTGCGCATATCCGCCATATTGCGCATATCCGTAACATTTCGCATATCCGTTACATTGCCGGACCGCGTAGCTTTCGTTTTCATGGCAGCCGATAATTCAATTTGTAATTCTTCGCAGCGCACATTTTCCAGAGCCGCCTAAATGAGCCCAATGAACGGATGACAAACAAAGAAGAAAAAAAGAACAAGAGTACACAGTGTCAGTTGGCGCAATGAAAACGTTGCATTGATTTAATAACAAAAATTCATTAAATGCATTGACCCGGCAAAGCGATTGCAATTTACCTTCTTCTCCAACTCTCTGGCACGAGATTGTAAATTTTCAATAGCTTCTATATCACTGCGACCGCCCGAGGTGCTGAGAGTGCGAATTTGTGCCAAGGTTTCCTGCAAAATACACACAATATTAAATGTTTATTTATGTTTACAATTTCAGATACGACAGCGTATTGCACTGGCTGGCACATGCGTTCCCTTTCGGGTGGGGGAAGGTGGGTGCCGTCAAAATTTGTTTTATAATTAAATTTGAAAGCTCAGGCTGAGGCCACCACTCACTGGTACTTACTTGATGTGCTCTCTCGATTTCCGCACGACGCGTTTCCGCATCCCGCAATTGCAGACTTAACGAGTCCAACATACCGTTAGCGGTTGTCGCCTGATGTAACTGTGTATGGTGCATTGTTTCATATGGCATTCTCTCTGGACACTCTGCTGGCGTGGCTATGTCTTGCGACTATGTGCTACGTATGGATGTGTGTGTGTGTGAGTGTAGTTTATATATTCCAAAGGCTGAAATTGTAAAAAATACGAAAATACACGAATTAAATTTGGTGGCAGCGTGAATCATGGACAGATTTTCCATGTGGAAAAAGAGATGTGAATATATGTGAGACCAGTTATTAGTACAGATTTACGACGTCCACTGGGGAAACGCTACAGTTTATTTGACAAAATGTTTTATCACCAAACTCACGGTTAACAAAAAAAACTAAAGTGCTGCTTCAATAGAGCCACTATTGCACATTAGGGCTCAAGTTAAGTAGGTCCAATGATTTTTTTAATTTCTTTGAAATAGTAAAACAAAGTTTTTAAGGCAGGTGTCAGTATTGCGATTTCGAGGGATGTCTCTAGGCAAAGACTTTTTCCAAAGTCTCTTTCGAAATACCTACTTACATATAAAGTCAGGGTTATCTATTGCAGTTAATACACAAATATTTTACATGGCATACTAAGGATCTTAACCGAGCTTTATCTTATGCACAGATGGTACCTGATCGAAGCAGTGTTGCATTCCATATAACACTGGTGGAAGTTGGAAAAGTGAAGGAATTATTAATCTGCACTCGACCTATTCCTCCATTGTGGACAAAAAAGAGTCCGTGATCATCGAACTGTTCCTTTTTCAATTGACCGTTGCGTTGCGACGATCATCACCTTTAAAGAAGTTCGGTCCAATTCACAGTGCATTGATCAGTGAGCATTGCCAGCTGTTGAACAGCCTCTGGCCGCACTTCGGTCCAAATTTGGCAATACTGTTATTGACGTATCGATAAATAAATTTTGAGTTTTGATTTGAAACAACTCATCCATTTGCAAGCTTTGTTCGTTTCTATTCGTATATTCGTCTGAAATGACAAGGCAAAGTAAACATGACAAAAACCTAACAGCAAAAATTCCGTTTTCAACTGCACAAAGTCCACAAGCCATAGATGAGTGGACTCAAGAAGACCGAAGATCCTACCACCCAAACAACCAGATCAGGTTATCGAGCCTCACACTTATAGAGCCGGCGACCGACACTGTCATACAGAGAGAATTCTGGGCTGAACTTGTCATCCTCGGTGCAGGGGACAACCGGTGTAGGCTTCTACATTGAATTTCTCGATACTGAAAAATGCTTCCGACTTGCCAATCAAAATATGTTCTTTCATGCCTGAACATGAATAATGTTTTAACGTGAATAAGTATTGATCGCTACTTGACTGTCAGTGACTTGGTCTTTTACGACTGTGATGACTCGCACGTGGCTTGAAGACAAAGTGGAAATCAGCAAGCGGATATAAGTCTCCGGGCACTGGGACAATTCCAACGCTACAGATTTTGTACTTCTGATATGGGATGTGCTATGCCCTGACAATAAGGCAGAAGAAAATGTGGTCAAAATCCGCCCACAAAATACTTCGACGGGCGAAACAACACACAATCTAAGGGATGATCCGAATGAATACAAGGCTAAGAAGCCCAAAAAAAAGAATTAAGAATTCCCCAACATAATTTAAAAATCCCCCTATAGCCCAAGATGAAAATGTCCCCAAAAATTATAATAAATCCCCCAAATTTTGTGAAAAATATCCCAAAAATACAACAGCAACAGATTTTCGTAAGATTTCTTTTTTAATCAGATGAAATCCATTACTTTTGGGTCTTAGCTGGAATTGAGATGACATTTTTGACCGTTAGGAGCATAGACAAATATATTTATTGGCCAAAGGCTGAGGAAGACGTAAAAAAAAATATCGCTTCTAAACCCCAAACGAAAAACTGTAATAATCCCCAAAAAGATATATTATTCGGTTTTGGGGGTTATTAAATTATTTTTTGGAAAATACCCCAAATGAAAATTTCCCCCAAAAAAAAATTAAGAATTCCCCAAAATAATCATCCCTAAAGCCGAAGATGAAAATTTCCCAAAAAAAAAATCTAAAAAATACCCTAGGCAATTTATGGAAAACTACGTGATACAAAATCTCCCAACTTCTGTGATAATACCCCAAAAATACAACAATAAAATTTCGTAATTTGGAAAAAGTGTATTTTTTTTTAAAAAAAAAAATCAAATACATGAAGAATCCCAAATTTGCAATATTACCCCAACCTAAAATGGGAAAAAACCCCAAAGAAAAGTGGAAAAGTCAAATACCTCACGCGTGCGTGATAATTAGGGTCGTAACCCACACATTATAAAAAAATCGTTATATGATTCCTATGTCCTCGATAGCCTCACTAATTCTATCATTTAGGTCTTGAATCGACGCTGGGCTGTTGGCGTAGACCTTATCTATCTCGTGGCCCCAAAGGAAGAAGTCGCAAGGTGTTGAATCACAAGATCTCGGTGGCCAATTCATGCGAGAGATAACACGGTACGGAAACTTTTTAGTTTTGCGAACTGCGTCTGCAAGATTTTCACCATTTTTGTAGTGAATTTTAATAATTTCAATGCGTTGTTCTTGTATCGTTCCATTTTTAGTAGCAGCGTAGTTTCTACTTGTCAAATGTCAAAGAATAAAAGCTTCAAAAGTGACAGCTACCGAAATACCGAGTGATTCAAAATAACACCTCTTGTTTGAGAACCCTGTATTTAAAATAAAGTTATAGTTCTCTAAAAACTTTGCCACGAGTCATAACAGTTTGCTGTCTATCATTTATATGTCAGAATTTGGTGAGCAAAATACCCAGAGTTGTTTTCAAGTTTTTGTTGTTGGGCAATTGTCACTACCTTCTATGAGACCCGATTTATAAAAAAGAAGAAGAATACACTTCCGAAACAGGCACGCGTGTTTGTTTTTAAACAGTCATCGTGTAAATGCTCAAGACTTTACGAAGGGGTTCCAAAAACAAATGTCAAGAAAAAGTATGGGGACAAAGTCATCGTGTAAATTGGGACTTCATTGGGAATTATTTCATTTATCTTTTTTTCTTTTGCTGTCTCTGATATCCAGGTATTTAAAACTGCAACTGATGTCACTCTTTGCCAAGATTGCGAAATGCGAATAAATATTGGAGAGCAAACATTAAAAGAGATAAGTTTTTTCAGTGGCCAGTTTCCACACCAAAAGGTTCGAAGACATTTTCATTTTTCAATTTGTTCCGCATTTTTCAATTGGTTCACTGAGATCGAACTGTTATTTTAAGGTGAGCGTGAGGGTATCTTACATCTTAATGCAACGTCAGTGGATTTAAAAAGTCAAATACAACTCTTAGACTTCGACTTACTCTTTACACTCGTTTAAAAATACAAATGCCAAAGACTGAGTGAGAGAAAATCCTCATACATTCTAGGTTATGTCTTCATTTCCGGTTTAAGAGTAAATTGTTATTTGCACGAATTTCGCTTCGTCCATGCCAGAATTTGGTCAAATCATGCGGTTAATTCAACACTTTCATGTTGCCTTTCACAGTTAGCATGACAACATCACGTTCCATGTCGCCGGGCGTGACAGACATCCTGGTGGCTGTAGTGGAGTTGGCCGATGTCGAGGACAATGGTGCGTGTGATGGTGTTTTCTATCAGTTCTATTCTGTTCTCTTCTGTTGCTATGTTCGCTTTTCGTTTCATGTTGCCTTTTCTGTTGTTGTTGTTGTTGCTTGCCCGGTTTCTCCGTCGTTACGACAACTTTCGCATATGAAATTATGAAACATTTTATTTCCTCAACTTTGTTATCTTCAAGTGGGTGGCCCTACCCACATGCTCGTATCCCCCGCACTGGATTTATGTGCGGCTGTAGTTGCTTGCCACCACGTTTGACCTTTCAACTTAAGGTTAATTACAATGTTAGGCATAAGACAGCCAACGCTTATCCCAGCACATCCGTGTCTATGCTTTTGCATGGATGAAATAAACTAACCATCGAGATGTAGCTGCTTTTGCATGTCCTGCGTTCGGCGAAATCTTCCAAATTTCCATAATATTTCAAAATTCGAATACTACATTCCATTTCATTTCATTCATTTCATTTTGAAATTAATGCTTATTCTATTTTAATCTTATTATCATCCAGCTACTGTGTCGGCCAGAATAATGGTCGTTGTGGGAGTGCTGCTCGACTGGAACATTCGATTTTATTTGGCCACGTGTTAAATCTTACTCACTGTGAATGTACAACGTGTTGTGATGGCATTCGATTTGAATTGCAAATATGATGATTATGATGACGATGGTGTGGGGAGCTGGTGATTGGTGCCGGACTAAACCCACATATTCGTAGAATTGATTCCGGGGTTTTAGAAACTCTCCAAGTATTTGCAATGCTGGAACAAATAAATAAAATCAGTTGACTCTTAGACGCCAAGTTATTAACACAATGTCATGGTGTGTCTTAGATGCCCACGGATTTTGTAGCTTCGCCGCATTTGTATAACAAAAAACCCCACTTCCAGTCAGTATCTAAGAAAACAAGTTTTGTGTAATCGATAATTACAAAAAATCACATTTAACTTGACACCAGAATAATTAATCAACATTTCCATATTAGATACAATATTTTCCGTGTACAACGCCGAAATCAATATGAAGTCAAGCCCCCATCAAAAGAGTTTATCATTCGAATATGACATACCTCACAAACAAATTATAACAATTTCACTAGTTGATATTAAAACTTAAAAATAGATTTTTTTTCAAATTGGAATTTGGAGATTTCCTTTTCGGATCCCATTCATCACATAGTTCATAAGGGATAAAATAAAAAAATCCCTATTATTGTATTTACGATCATTGGTTCAGATTAACCGTATTTTGTTTATAAGTCGTAATTCAAAGACAATTGCTATATCCAAAGATTCAAATTATTCTTTGTGATTTTTCGAGATACTTTGGCCAAAATATTGATAAACGTATGCACAGTGTAACCTCTCTATTTCGGACACTCGCTAGTCCAGTGGTACTGAAAGCTCAATCTTTCGGACAGTTTATAAAGTTTACCTTTTGTTTTTTTTTTGTCAAACATTAATAGGAGGAGCGCACAACAGGCCGAATTGCTGGCCTAGGTGTATGTCAGTGACATGAGACGGTCATGGTACATGACCGATCCTCCATTCAACCTAACCTAATAATTGATTGTTCTCTGATTATTGATTTTTGTTATAAATAACATATTTCATAAGATAGGGTTATACATTTCAAAAGTAAAGGGCTGGAATTCGACATCTGTCAAACTAAGTTGAAAAAACCATTTTTTTTCTTTTCACTTGGAAGTCTGACATTGACGAAAATGGATCGCTTAACCCTAGGATAGACTACTTGGTCTGGCCAGACCAAATTTGACTTTGAGCGCTTATAATTTTTTTTAAAGGCAAAAATTAAAAAATTGAGGGTGTTTATATCTATAAGGGAAGTATGCTGAATCGGACGAATTCAATTTTGACTCGAAAATTGCAAGCTAATGGGGAGAAATTCCCGTTGGAAAAAAATTACCACTAAACTAACCTCTTGGTCTGAGTAGACCACAGCTATGAGTTTACTCATGAAACCCTCATGAAAGGTAGAAGTTTGGTTTTGTTTTTGCTTTTGTCTTTGTTTTTCTCTTTATTTTTGATTTTGTTTTGATTTGATTTGATACTTATGTTAAGAACTTGAATTTACTTCTTGAAAAATAAACATGAAATTTGATTTTATCAAAAAAGAGGATGTTTTACCTTTTTTGTATATTATTTTTTGTGACCTTTTTAACTTATTTTGGAAGTATGTAGATACAGTTTCGCTTTAAATGACTATGTATAACACATATCAACAATTTCCATATGAATTAAGACCCCATGATTAGGTATACAGTATGTTTATAGCCAAAAATCTGTCTATTATAGTCATGTGGTCTGGCCAGACCAAGAGGTCAATTTAGTGATCGAAAGCTTATCGCCTATCTAAGGGTTAACTATCACACAACGCGTAAAAATTATTAAAACCTACTACAAAAATGGTGATTCTGGCACAGCCACGTATTGTGCTTTAAGAGGAGATTATGGTTTATGGTTATGAAGCACATTTCTCACTCGGTGGGTATGTAAATAAACAAAATTGTCGTATTTGGGGTTTTGAGAATCCTCAAGTAATTGAAGAGAGACCATTACATCCACAAAAAGTCACTGTTTGGTGTGCTCTTTGGTCCGAAGGTATGATTAGACCTTACTTCTTTGAAAACGACGAGGGAACCGTCATTTCGGAGCGTTATGGTCGTATGGTAACTGACTTTATTTGCCTGCTATTGAAGAATGCGACTTGGAGAATATGTGGTTTCAACAAGACGGTGCCACACAACTCGGGCGAATATGGCTTTATTGCAAGAGACATTTCCTGGCCGCGTAACTTCTCGTCGTGGCTACATCAACTGGCCACCAAGACTTTTTTGTGTGGGGTTACGCGAAATTTTACTTCATCTTCAAGGTTAAAATCGCAAAAAACTTTAAAAAAAATTGATTTTTTCTTAACTTTTTTCCCTTGTTCAGGTCCATAGGTAGCAAACCGTTCAAAATTTAAAAATCTACCTAAGATCTCATCATCTGCAGTTGATAACAGCCTGGGCAGAATATCCATGTTCAATTCTGAACAATAATGTATTTTACCTTCGACATGGTTCGAGCTATTTAAAAAAAAAATCACATCAATTCAATTTTTTAACCACCTGTACGTATGAGTGCTAGGCTTTCAAACTAATATTACTCATACGCTCCAATGAATGTCTAATGCTATTTGCTAGAAAGTAAATGTGAATTAATTGATACAACAATCATTATTAGGAAGTTCATATGTTCTAGAAAGTTGTTTATTGAGATCTTAGGTACATTTTTGTATTAGGTTGTTTCCTTGAATTTGTCTACCTATGGACCTGCAGAGGGGAAAACATTTACTTCAATCGATTTTTTTTGCAATTTTGACCGTTTGATGCCGTTTCCACAATTTAACAATTCTTTATGACAAGAGCTACAACTTCGCCTAAGAGAGTAACTCAAAATTTGCCAGATGTGAGCATGATCACATTTTTTTAAAAAAATTATATTTCCCAAAAAAAAAAAATAGTGAAAAATTAAGTCGACTTTTAATAAGGAAAAAGTCGAGCTAATCGACTTTTTGTTCTAGACTTTTTTCCAATTTTTAGCTTAAATGAAAATATTGACAAATGTATGATACAAATGCATTAACATAAATATGCTAATTCACATTAATTTTACTACATCTAGTACATCTTTACTTTTTAGACAATCGTCCTGCTTGATACAATTTTGGGTCATCACAAATTTTTTTCACAATGGCACTTACGATACAATTAAATTTGATATATCTTTGTAAATGTCATTTTTTAATATTTTTGCGTTCAGAGCGTTGGACAATTTTTTTTCGAAAATATTTCAATATTTTCGTTAACTAGGCAACTCTTTTTGTTTCGTATTCCATAAAAGTTATTGAATTCGTCCAATTTTAACTTTTTTTTGTTAAGTTTTAAACATAGAACTTTAAGTTGGCATCACTTTTTTAACTGGCGGCCATTTTGTCAGCTGTCAAGTGATTAATATTTAGTTTGGTTTGCCATTTCATCATGAACAGGTTGACAAAAGAACAACGCTTACAAATCGTGCAAATTTATTTCGAAAGTAATGGTTCAGTTCGCGAAGTTCACCGCAAGCTCCGTCCATTTTATGCCATTACATCCACAAAAACTGACTGTTTGGTGTGCTCTATGGGCTGGTGGAGTCATTGGGCCATACTTCTTCCGAAATAATGCTGGAGAGTCAGTTACCGTTAATGTAGACCGGTATAGAGCCATGATAACCGACTATTTTGTTCCCGAATTCGATGGCATGAATGTGGATGAGTTGTGGTTCCAACAAGTGGTTGAAAATTTTACCTGTAGAATTGGCTTTATTCGAGCCAGCCGCGGCGGCCACATGCCCGAAATCATATTTAAACATTAATGGCATAAAATTATGCTTCCAATAAAGCCAAATTGATGGACATTAAATCGATTTTCTTGTGTTTTATTTCAATTCGAAGTTCTATACCTCAATAAAAAACACCCTTTATTTTGTCCATTAATACATTGCAATTATTTTGTTGTTATTTTCTAATATAGGGTTCACCAACAAGAGGTGTTATCTTGAATCATCCGGTATTTCGGTAGCTGTCACTTGTGAAGCTTTTATTCGTTGACATTTGACAAGTAGAAACTACGCTGCTACTAAAAATGGAACGACTCAGGCTTCAACAACGCATTGAAATTATTAAAATTCACTACAAAAATGGTGAAAATCTTGCAGTCACAGTTCGCAAAACTAATGCTTTTTTGGGTAGTCGGACCGCAATACAGAAATTGGTGGACAAATTCGAGCTGTTGGGACAAGTTAGTGATGTGAAGACTAAAACCCGTACACGTCGCTCAAGAACAACTAAGAATATTGCTGCTGTAGCCCCAAGTGTGTGATTTATCATCGGGCGGAGTCATTGGACCTAACTTTTTCGAAAATGAGGTTGGATCAACAGTTGCGGTGTATGGATTGTGCTATCGAGAGATGATTATGGTCGGAGTTGGATGATATTAATCTGGACAACGTTTACTTTCAACAAGACGGCGCTATGTGCCACCCAAGCAACGAAACCATTACTCTGTTACGGAAATGTTTCCGGACCCTCTTATCTCTCGAAGAGTTGATCGCAATGCGACTTCTTCATTTTGGGGCCATTCAAGACCTCAAAGATAGAATTCGTGAGGGCAGCCACTTTCCGATTTGGTTATGGAAAAATGGTCCTGTAAGCGCAGTCGTGGTCGCCATATGGCTGATGTTGTTTTTCTTTTTTTATGAAATAAACATCCAATCATTTATCTCAAACAATGTCATTTTTCTTTGAATACCAAAATGACACGTCTTGTGGGAAAACCCTGTATTTAGGCAAGACTAACTGTTCAGCTACGCAGAACCATGAGGCAAATGGCCTATTGCAAACTACAAATTCCATGGTGGGACAAAAGCAAACCCCACACACACACGTCTTTTCTCAGATGAAATTACGCAAAAACCTATCGCGTTCCGGCCAAAGGCGACCTTTTCAAGCTGTACTCACCATTTCACTATGAGTATGATGGTATGGTGACCGGCCATGTCGTGCCGTATCGTATTAATGTTTATTAAATACATAAATATTTCTAAATTGTATACAGTGCTACTTTTTTGTTCACTTCCAAGGTCGTCTTATTGAATATTTAATTTTTCGTATCCCCTTAATCTTGCGAACAGCTCTTTTATAAACCACCCCCCACGAATAATTAAGTTGTAAATTACAAAAGATAAGAAACGGAATTCATGCTAAACCACCAGCAACAACACAATAATGCAAAAGCTTCGTCGTAAACGCAAATTGCGTAATTAATATTGAATTAATGTAGACACGGCAAAGAAAAAAAAGAACTTCAATTCTGAGTCAATTTCACGAATTCATTTTTCTTCCTTCCACACACTCTGGCACACACACTCCGAGCCGATTCCTCTTTTATGGGGAAGTTTTGGAAATTTGTTTAAAGTATCTTGGATGCAGCGTTCATTGAGTTTCGGTTTTATTTGCCAAATTTTCTAAACAAATACGATGAAGAATATTCGCAAATATTTGCGAAATACCCACTCCTTCTTGGAGTCTCCCATTAAGAAGTCAAACACTTGATGTGACGCCTGCCATCATATCTACATCGCATGTGGATTTTCAACGCTTGTTTTTGTTTCATTTTTGTTCATCGTGTGTGTTTTCGTATATTTTTTTTTTTTGTTTTTTTGGCAAATCATCGAATGTGGTGACACTTGACAACAAAGTTTATTGAACTTTTTTTTTTTTTTTGTCATTCTGAATTTATTATCGCCGCAATAAAAATAAAACAAAACGAAGACAAACACAACCACAAGCCGAAAATAAACTCGCCCATCGAAGACGTACGGAAGGAGTCGTAAGGACAGACAGATGGATGGATAGACCGCCCGGCCAGGACAAGATGTTAACTGTGAAACTCGAAATAGAAACTGACGCAACTTTCGCAAAACGGGGCAAATGAAATGAATATTCCGTCCGGGCTTGCGTATGCCAGTGTGTGTCTGTGTGTACAGTTGAACATGAAGATTACTCATACGTCCCCTCTCATACCAATTGTGAATTGTAGAAGATAGTTCGTGAGACCGCGCTCACACACACACACACACACTTATATGAGTTACACTCGAGGAATATTGTTGGTGACTTGGCAAATCAGCTATTTTGCCGAAGCGAGGTATCAATGTCTAATTAAAAGGATTAATCCTTCTTTCATTTCAATTCCTAAGTTCAAAGTTTTAGGTAAAGGTCAAGACAACAGCAAAAAAGGTCATCTAAGGGTGTTTTTTATTGGGGTATAGAACTTTAAGTTGGCATCACTTTTTTAACTGGCGGCCATTTTGTCAGCTGTCAAGTGATTAATATTTAGTTTGGTTTGCCATTTCATCATGAACAGGTTGACAAAAGAACAACGCTTGCAAATCGTGCAAATTTATTTCAAAAGTAATGGTTCAGTTCGCGAAGTTCACCGCAAGCTCCGTCCATTTTATGGTCGACATAATCGTCCATCAGAGCAATTAATGGATCGTTTTCGCACTACGTTTACTCTATGTGATAATACGCATCCGCAGAGACGTCGAACAGTGCGCACCGGAGAAACAATTGCCGCTGTAGAGCAAAGTGTTGAAGAGAACCCGAATGAATCGATTCGCCACCGTGCACAGCAATTGGAGCTTTGTCCATTAATTGGAAAATTGGACCTGTAGAATTGGCTTTATTCGAGCCAGCCGCGGCGGCCACATGCCCGAAATCATATTTAAACATTAATGGCATAAAATTATCCTTCCAATAAAGCCAAATTGATGGACATTAAAACGATTTTCTTGTGTTTTATTTCAATTCGAAGTTCTATACCTCAATAAAAAACACCCTTTATATGAATGTGTATGCCACTCATTTGATGAATCACGTGCTTAGTCATCGATTTTGTTAGACACAGACAATGAGGAAATTCCAGTTGACGCTTCCACTGATCTCATTTCGCTTCCACCTAATTTTTGTCAATTCACAACGTCAAAAGAAGATCTATTAGCGAGATTTCCCGCGTCTGGAAGCCAATTATAAAAAATATCAATTCCAAGTCAAATCTATGGCCAATTGTATTTATTTCAGTTGATTGATTTTATTACAGATCCAAATGAAGCCGTCAACTACTCAACTGAATTCCTTGACTCAGGGGTTTTCCAGGAATGTCACCGCACAATTTGCAGTTCAAAGTAGGATCGGTTATAGAATTTATACAGGAAGAATACTAGCTGATAAAAATCTGATGAAGCACCAAGGATACCAATGATTTCAACCGACTTGACGTTTCAATTCAAGCGTGTCCAGTTTACAGTTCGCCTTGAATTCATAATGACGACCAACAAATCGCAAGGCCAATCATTGCAAGTCCGTGGAATAATCCTCGGTGTTCCCTTTTTTTCCCCATGGACATGCTCGACAGTCGCTATATCATCGGCGCTTTTCACTTTCGCTCCGGCAGGAAAGACAATAAAGGTGATTCATCAGCAAACTTTGCGATGAGTGCATTTAAAACATAAGGAAATTGTTTTAAAAATTTGTTTCTTTTCAAGAAATTTATTATTTGGAGTCATATAACTGGCGTTTTTGGGGACAATTCGCCTGAATTTTAACTGGAAGTTACTGTCACCTTAATACACCTTAAAACTCAGAACCCCCCTATCGCATTACCTATTTGAAGTATACAGATGAGATTTGGTACATGTGCCATTAGTGAAGAAATAAATATTTCCTTAGGCGCCCCGGTAGGCGAGTTAGTAGCGAGCTTGCCTATCAGCGTGGGGGTTGTGGGCTCGATTCTCAGCAGACAGAGGTTTTGGTTTGTCGCTGCAAAAATCTAGCCATATGATCTGTGTCACCAGGTTTACCCTTGGACCCAAAATTAGCCGGCTTTAGCCTGTAGGTCAGTCGATTCATCGATTCGGGAGAAGTTCCCTGTATGTTCCTTCACGGAATATTAATGGAAATAACTTGGAATCAGATATTCAGTGACAATTTGAAACTTTCAACTGCTGCTCTAAAAACATTTAGTCTTACATGGCTTAGGCTGTTATAACTTGTGACCACCGATATATGGATTGAACTGTTTTTTTCTTCGAGTGTTGCAACGAAAAGGATACGGCCACGCAAACAATAACAGTTGTAGAAGTCAGACATTGTTTAAAGCGGACAAAACAAAGAAATAAAACTACTTAAGAACATTCTATAGAAATGAAATTATGTATTATTTTAGAATACACACACACACATACATATATATAAGCGTGTGTGTGTGTGTGTTTTTAGTTGTGCTGACGTTCGTCTTTATCCCCTTCTAATATTGAACTTTTGAAAGGAATTAACAGTAATAATAGTTTTTATCATTACTTACTTAGAGGAACGACAACAAAAAAACCAAATATAATAATTCAATTGTACACAGTGTAAGTTTTCTTTTGTACTGCTACGAAAATAGATAGATACATTTAAAAATAAAAAAAAGGTCGCTGATGATAATTTAAAAAGTAGACAAAACTTTAAACGGAATATTTTGGATACAAATTCAAAGTACTGTGAGGTTGTAAAAAGGGAAAGTACAAAGTTCTGGAAGAAGTAGTAATTGTGATGTACTCTGGTCCACTGAGTTCAGGAATGACAGAATTTATTTTATACGTTGTTTTTTTTTTAATTCAAATTTTCTGGACATTATTTGTCATTAATTGAAAACTAATTGTCTCCCAAAACCTTTTTAGTATTTTTCTCTAAAAATGTTAATGTAAAAAATGTTATCATAATAGGTGTTCACTGGTGGTTACGATCGGCCTGTTGTGCCCATTTCATTGATATGGTCGACGCCAGATCTTAGGAAAACATTGGCCCACTCGGTGAGAGTGTGTTAGAGATCCCGAGGCAAACGCATGAACTCCGGCTCTCTTAGACATCAACTTCACGAATTATGCGTCTGGACTACATCCAAAGGAAAAGTCAACTACCCGCAGAAGCCGAAGAAGATCGATTATAGACGAACGCTGCACAGTGGTTATAGTGAAAACAGTGAAACATAGGTTAACAGTGAAAATAGAATTGCATGGGTATAAATTAAACAACTTTCAGCATTTTTGAGCGCTGAAAGAGTAGTTTGAAAAATAATTGTTAGTTGGTGAAATGTTTCTGTTTGTCAATATGAATTACAATACCGACAAATGATCAACATATTTATTTATAAAGGGTGTTTTTTATTGAGGTATAGAACTTCGAATTGAAATAAAACACAAGAAAATCGTTTTAATGTCCATCAATTTGGCTTTATTGGAAGGATAATTGTATGCCATTAATGTTTAAATATGATTTCGGGCATGTGGCCGTCGCGGCTGGCTCGAATAAAGCCAATTCTACAGGTCCAATTTTCAACCTCTTGCTGGAACCACAACTCATCCACATTCATGCCATCCAATTCGGGAACAAAATAGTCGGTTATCATGGCTCTATACCGGTCTCCATTAACGGTAACTGACTCTCCAGCATTATTTCGGAAGAAGTATCGCCCAATGACTCCACCAGCCCATAGAGCACACCAAACAGTCAGTTTTTGTGGATGTAATGGCATAAAATGGACGGAGCTTGCGGTGAACTTCGCGAACTGAACCATTACGTTCGAAATAAATTTGCACGATTTGCACGCGTTGTTCTTTTGTCAACCTGTTCATGATGAAATGGCAAACCAAACTAAATATTAATCACTTGACAGCTGACAAAATGGCCGCCAGTTAAAAAAGTGATGCCAACTTAAAGTTCTATACTCCAATAAAAAACACCCTTTACATGAAGGACCTTGTCGGACCGAAATACAGAAATTGTTGGAAAAATTCGAGCTGTTGGGACAAGTTAGTGATGTGAAGAATAAAACCCATGCACGTCGCTCAACAACAACTGAGAATATGACTGCTGTAGCCCAAAGTGTTGAAAAAAAACCAGGTTTGTCCACACGTCTTTACACCGTATTTTGCATAAAGACTTGGGTCTGAGGGCTTATGAAGTTCAGTTAACACAAGAACTCAAATCGGCCGATCCTTAACAACGTCTTGTTTGCATGAAAATGTTCAGGGATTCCATCGAAAAATCATCTTGACTGATCAGGCCCATTTCCACCTCGGTGGCTACGTCAACAAGCAAAATTGTCACATCTGGCGCTCGGAACATGCAAGAGTTCTTGTTGAGAAGCTTCTCCATCCTCAAGTGTGGCTGTTTGCTGCGGTTTATGGTCCGGCGAGGTCATTGCACCTTACTTTTTCGACTATGAGGTTGGGTCACCAGTTACGGTGAATGGATTGCGCTATCGAAAGATGATTAATGATTTTTTATGGTCGGAGTTGGATGATATTGATCTGGGCAATGTTTACATTCAACAAGACGGCGCTACGTGCCACGCAGGCAACGAAACCATTACTTTGTTACGGGAAAATTTTCCGGACCGTGTTATCTCTCGAAGAGGTGATCACAATGGGTCACCGAGATCTTTTAATTTAACACCTTGCGACTTCTTCCTTTGGGGTCACGTGAAAGGTAACGTCTACGTCAACAGCCCAGCGTCGATTCAAGACCTCAACGATATAATTCGTGAGGCTATCGAGGACATAGGGATATGGTCCTGTAAGCATGGTCGTGCTGGCCATTTGGCTGATGTTGTTTTTCATTATTAACACCATACCTTCCTCTTTACAATGAAAAAAAAAACACCCGATCATTTATCTCAAAAAATTCTTTTTTTCTTTGAATACCAAAATAACACCCCTTGTTGGAAAACCCTGTATCTGAAAGAGCCTAGAGGCAAAAAAGAAATTAGGAAAACTGCTGCAAATACACACTTATTCGCACTCGAATGTTATACTTTGTTGAATTTAATAAGTTTGTTGTCTGTTTCCCCAAACACGCTATTGCTTATACACAAATATGTTATATTTACATCCAAATAAGATTTGTGTAGAAGAAAATAAGCTTTACTTGCTACAGAGACCATACTCTCGTTTAACTTGTGTGTAAACACTTATTTTTCAGGGTGTACATAAGACATTCCTAAAGAAAATGTCCTTTCGTTGGAGTATTTTCCGGTCTCATGGCCCATTCTTACTTATAAAGGGGCATTTAATGCGCCCACTGGCAATCAAGCGAACAGACAAATATCTCTAGACGATTTTAGATTTTTAGGGCCGTCCAGAATATACATACACTTGACAGATTCCGAGGTGAATATTTCACCAAGCTATCAAAGGCAAATTATTTTACAGCCTTTGGGCTTTCTTACAAACCCCAACAAATGTTCAGGTGACCACAGACGATCTAGAGGGAAAATGACCTCAGTCTATTTGCAGAAGTATTAATACGTCTCCAAACACTAGGTGTCATAGCAAATGTCGATTTCGTTCCCAGAACGTTCATTTGCAATTAATTTAGTTGGCAAATTTTGAATTTTTCCGAAATGCATCGCTCAAATGAAATTATTGAAATAGTTTTAATTCCGCTTGAATTCTCATTAACTGGGTGGAACTTCTGTTTCCTTGGGAACATTAATTCATTAATATCATCGGCAGTGCCCTGCGCTGATCTATGGGCAATCGTTCTATCTGCATTTCATCGTAAAAGGTCATTAAAGTCGTATCAATTCTCTTAAAATGCGTATAAATACGAACAACGTCGTCATGTAATATTGTATTGTTTCGGTGACATAAAATAAAAAGGTCCTAACTCAAGAAAAACACTTTTAACGACAAAAGGAAAAAGACTTAATAAAAACACTGACAATGAAATGTTTTTTCTTTTTATTAAAATGAAACGAGGACTTCGAAAAAGTGCATGGAGGATGGTTTTTGTGCAACTATATAATTGCTGGTGTGTTTTTCATGAGTTGAGGCATTTTTAAGGCAACGCTATATCATTTTATCAACTACTGCCCGTTTAGTATCAGCGATATTTCTTCAGAACCAATTATATTACTACATACGTTCTGATACTGCAGTTTATTTTTAATAATGACTACTTGCAATGCATTAATATTTAATAATACTATGAATTCAAAACAATTTAAAAAAAAGGACTACGCCCTTGCGTGTATGTAAGTTTGTGAGTATGTATTTGGATGGCTTGTCCGGCCGTATCACAATCGCCCATTATTGTTGTCGAATGCCAGACAAACCGCCATCTATAGTTCCTGGTTTGCTTTGATTGCGAAAATGACCGTACATGTGTATGAAAGTTAATGATTTAGCAATTGAGTTGCTGAAGTTGACCTATTACAATAGGGCTCTATGAAAAATGCCAAAAACAAAAAAAACAAAAAGTGAAGAATGCGCCAATATGAAATGTTGCCCAAAAATTCTGAAAAATTCCCCAAACAGTTTATGAAAAATTACCCAATGCAATATCCTTCATATTATGAAAAAAAACAACAAAAAAAACAACGTTATAAAAACATAGCGTAAGGATGATTGATTGACTTCTGTTGTGAAAATGCCCCAAAAATAAAAAAAAATATATGAATTTTTTATTGTTCATTGTTTGATGCCTTTTTTTCATATGAAAAAGAGAAAATGAAAGAATTATGAAAAATTCCCAAATTATGAGATTTTATTGGCGAAATTTTATGAAATTTAGTTTATATAAAAAAGAAAACTACGGTCTATATTAGTCGTCAACATTTTTATTGATTATTGTTTATTTTTAAACAAAGATAAAGATTTTATGAAATTCTTATTCGACAAGACCTTAAAGTATTCGACATTTGAAAAAAAACTAAACAAACAATTGCAACATGGCACAATAACTA
Source organism: Hydrotaea cyrtoneurina (assembly GCA_958296145.1). Lineage (NCBI taxonomy): Eukaryota > Metazoa > Arthropoda > Insecta > Diptera > Muscidae > Hydrotaea > Hydrotaea cyrtoneurina. The sequence goes on along the minus strand of OY282512.1, from coordinate 38,944,781 downwards.
AAGGTAGACGCAATTGCCCAACAACAAAATTTTAGATACAACTCTGGGTATTTTGATTGTCAAATTCTGATATACAAATGCCAGACAGCAGACAGTTACAAATCGCGGCACAATTTTTAGAGAACTATAACATTATTTTTTAATAGTTTTGAGAGCCCCAAAATTCTTTGTTTGGCTTTTTGTATTGTATTCTTTGATTTGAATGTTTAATACGAAAATGTATTCGACATTTGAAAAAAAACTAAACCAACAATTGAAATGTAAACAATGATTTTGACAATCAAAATTCTGTCAAAATGAAAAAATTGTAATCAGCTGTTTGAATGACTCTACCTTTAGTTATTGTGCCATGCAATTGCAATGTAAATACTGAATTTTGACAATCAAAATTCTACCTTCTACAGGGTTTTCCAACAAGAGGTGTTACTTTTGTATTCAAAGAAAAATTTCATTTTGTGAGATAAATGATCGAATGTTTATTTCATAATAAAGACGAACGTATGCCGTTAATAATGAAAAACAACATCAGCCGTATCCTTTCATGAAATGTTCCATAACAAACTCGCAAAGTGGCTGCCCTATTGAGGCGTTGATATCTTCAATCGACGCTGAGCTGTTGGTGTAGACCTTTTCTTTCGCGTGACCCCAAAGGAAGAAGTCGCAAGGTGTTAAATCACAAAAATCGCGGTGGCCAATTGTGATCACCTCTTCGAGAGATTACACGGTTCGGAAACTTTTTAGCTTTGCGATCTGTGACTGCAAGATTTTCACCATGAATTTTAATAATTTCAGTGCATTGTTGAAGCGTGTATCGTTCCGTTTTTAGTAATGGCACAGTTTCTACTTGTCAAAAGTCAAAAAAAAAGCTTCAAAAGTGACAGCTACCGAAATACCGGGTGATTCAAAAGAACACCTCTTGTTGGAAAACCCTTTATAAACATAGACGAATATATAACAATAATCTAGACTTTCCTAATATTCTTTCCATCACCCCCTTAAGAAATTCACCATATTTCTTTAAGGAAACTCCCACTGTGAATCACAATTTCTCATCCCAAATTTTTCTATTTGAGAACATTTCAAATTAGGAAACCATTGTGTGGGCACAATTCTTCACTCGCTTATTGTTGTACAGAATTTCTCCCGGTACCAAACTTCACAGATCATCCTCGTTGTCAATGTGTACGGACAAGATATTTTGGCATTTAAAATTGAAAAATATCTCTTCTGTACACACAACTACACAACGCTGTCCATGTGTAGGATGAGTTGAATGGATGCTATGGAATGGAATGGGCTTGCATGTGAAATGTTCGAATGCTGCAAACCCGATTACAACATGGCACATTAACAATGAGTATAATGACAAGAGACCCATGGAGAAGCCAGAGAATGTATGAAACTAGGCGGCTGGTGGACGACGTCGTATGACATTTAAACGTCGGTGGATACATACAACCGACAAAAACATTGATGGAGATATAAAAAAAAACAGAACGTTTTACTCTTTACAAGGCAACATCAAACACACATACCCACGCACTATCTGCAAATGAATAGAAAGCAGAAAGACAACACTGATAACTGATTTTTATCAGTCATATTCAAAATTAGTCCTCCCACCATCCACCACCCGCCGCTCAATGACATCAATACCGCGAACACCGCCTCCAAAGTGGATTATGTGGGGGCACAGCATGTAATAAACGATAAGGGAGGCCCACAAAGTACAATAACAAACAGCAACAACAATGGCAATTTCAATTTCAATTTTAGATTCATCCGATTTGAGGAAAATAGAACGGGAGGTTTATTAAAATGACATTCGGGATTTACCTACTGGCGATGCGCTCTGCCACAATAGGGATTTGCCATTTAACTTTGACTTTTCAATGTTCTTTTCACAAACACTATGATTACACATACACACACGCACGCACATTCACTTGGTGTGCTTTGGAGCGCCTTAAAGTATACTATGATTCCAGCATATTCATTATTTTGCCACTGACACTGCATTCATGTTGCCGTTCCGAAAGAGTATCTGCAGTTGTAGATAGATAGTTGTAGTTGAACTTCATTTAAGCCATCGCACTCACACCCATACACAGACCCGCACGCACGCACGCACACACCATCAGCGTCAGCGTCATCGTCACTCTCTTATGCAGCACGACGTGAACGAACGACTGGCAGCAGCACCAGCAAGGAAATGCAGGAAATTTCATTCACAGCATAGAAGTGAACCGTCGTCGTCACTTCAGTGAGGAACATGAAAAATGAACAGCCACAGTGGCAGCAACAACAACAACAAAAATGTCGTTCTTGCCTGCTTTTACTTTGACCACTAGTTGCTGCTGTTCGAAAGCTACTTTCAATATTCATTCAATGAGAGCGAACATTCAAGGAGAGCATTACTAGTACTCTTGACAAATTGTTAATATGTGTGAGTGATAGTAGGTATGTGTGTATGTACTACAAGCAGCAGTAGCTGTCGCGGCAGCACTTGTTCGTGTCCAGTTTTCTACATGCAGTTTAGCCACAATCAAATTGACAATTCATACTCTACTGGCATACATATGTGTACACACTATTTATTTATGTGTACATACACATATATTTAAATATAGACTTAGCTTCATATGTATGTCCATATGCAGAACTGTGTGTGAAAAGAAAGTTCAATATTTTTTTTATGGTTGTGCACATTAATTCGTGTTTCAAATTAACGAAAAGAGTTAACTACTGGCTGTGCTCTCTTTTCCTCTCCATATCTCGTTCACTCTCGCTCTCTCTTTCTCGCACTCACTCCCTGTTGTAGAATGCACATTTTGTCATCAACATAGAATTATGTCAACAATTTAAGAGAAAATATCCCTGTGCCACCCTTTGCCCTTTTATTTGGTCGTCCGTCATGGTGCGCATGTCCTGGGTTCAGGCGGAGCATTAAGGGAGCGTATACGTTATGTTGGCCTTAAAAGTCACTGTTATCGCAATACGTACGCAAATGGGCATAGTAGTATCAGTATTTTTAAGGTTATGTTTTTTAAGGCATTCAATAGCGAAACATTTTGGGAAATGAAACAATCGCCAGCTACGTTGCCAGATTTGTGTGCCAAATTCCAGTGAAACATGGACAAATACAAATGGTGGCTGAAAAACACGTGAAGGAAATATGTATGTATATCGTTCATTGCATGCTAGACTGTCACAACTGGAAAAGTGGCAGGTTTGAACTGAGTAGTGGATTAAACTCTACTGACTTGGATTTTGCAAATGATATCAAGTACTTAAGTAATTATTTCCTGTGTGGGAAACACGCCAAACAAAATAAAAGAGCGATCTAAAAACACAAAGCATTTGTGTCAGAACTAAGCTGATTGAACTGAACCCTACGCTATTCTTTTTTTTATAAACTGGCACAGAAAAATCCTTAAGAAAATACATTCATATTGGTAACGTATAGATTCAAAAATGAGTCCTTCAAAAAATAGTCATTTTAGCAAATTTCTGCAAACAAATTAGCATTTAACACATACATAGGCGCCCGGTAGGCGAGTTGGTAGCATGCTTGCCTATCAGGGTGGGGTTTGTGGGTTCGATTCCCACTAGAGTCTTTGGTCTGTCACTGCAAAAATCTACTCAAATGGTCTTTGTACTCGGTTTACCCTTGGACTCGAAATTAAATTATAAATTTACTTTGTATTGTAATTAATAAAACAAATAAATAGGTTATAAATATAAAACACATATATATGTATACTAGGGTGGAGTGAAAACATGCTTTTAATTTGAAAAAGTTAACCTCGGAAAGAGATGTAGTCTGGGGTCCTAATGAGGGGAAAAATAAAGAAAAAAAATTTAAAAAAAATTTAGGGGTCGCGCCACTCCCTTGAAATTTGGAAATTATCGCTATTTTGGCGTTGATTTTAGAAAAATCCTAAAAATTAACGACTTAACTTATTCGAAATTTAAAAGTTTGAGCTTGTTCAGTGCCCAAACAAAAGTATTTGAGGCAAATATGAGGATAATCGACTAATATTTGTAACTTTGGTGGCGATTTCATTGTTCAGTCAATTTTCTGAAGAAGGGACGATTTGACTTATTTTACTTTTTGAAATTTTTGAACAATGAGAAACATTTTTTTAAATTTGTTCATGCCCTTATTTCATTGTTTACGCTATTGCAAACATTTATTGACATAAAACTTTTTAGGATTTTTCTAAAATCAACGCCAAAATAGCGATAATTTCCAAATTTCAAGGGAGTGGCGCGACCCCTAAAATTTTTTTAAATTTTTTTTCTTTATTTTTCCCCTCATTAGGACCCCAGACTACATCTCTTTCCGAGGTTAACTTTTTTTTTGAATTTCACTCCACCCTAATGTATACATTTTTGTGTTACTTCTAATTTTTTTTTTCAATTTGTGAATCTCTATATTTTAAGTCATCTTATTCTCTCGCTTATTGTTATTATATACAACAGTGTAGAGACTAAAAAATACTTATTCGCACTCAAATGTTGTAGTTTATAGAATTTAATAAGTTTGTTGTCGGTTTTTCCCAAACACGCTAATGATTCTGTCCAAATACTTAATAATTCCAGCAAATGAGTTATGTTTGCAGCCAAATAAACTTGGTTCGAAGCAAATACGCTTTACTTGATACAACCTCCAAACATGCGAATTACTTGTGTGTAAACATATGAAAAAGACAGAGTTTTCAGCGTGTAGCTATCAGAGCAAGAATAACCAAATCAACAATCGGATTTACGTATTTCAAGTCACATTTCAATACGCTGAGAATGTTAATATAACATATATTTCATAGATTTATGTTCTGGACTAGATGTCATATTCGTATAATATTTGATAACAGTGAACCTTACAGATATTAAACTCGTAAATTAAAAAAACAATGTGAATAGTGCTTGTTGACGATTTACACATCTCTCGACACTTTATTTCACTACGGACGGTTCTTTTGAACAATGAATAATAAACGTATATTTTGTATTTAGCGAATGCCTTGTGTTTCGTCTGAACCGGTCTTTAAAGTCATCTGCTAATTTGTTGATGTTAGATTACAAATTCAGTTGGATGTGACTGTCGTTATACGGCAACTGACACAGAAGGTGCAGGCAGGACTCCGCGGAAGGAGAAAGCAGAATCTGGATTGCGTCCAATTCGGACCGCTTGCTCTCGTTGTCGTTGACGATTCTTAGAGCCGAAACATTTGTATACACTTGCGCTAAATGCGCGCCCAAATGTGTCGATGCCAGCTCATATTGCAGCTACTAATACTAATACTAATTTAACTCCTAACACTTACTGATTTGCATCGATGTTTCAGCTCTATAGATAACCCATATTCTTGCTTACTTTCTTACTTCTTTACGCTTAACATTCCATGAAGGAACAGACGGGGAACTTCTCTTGAATAAGTGAACTGTGTGCGATATCATTGTGTATACTCACTGACCGGGACCTACTGTTTAAAGACGACTCCGAACCGCCTATGGTTTTCTAGAGAAGTTTAAGGTGGTTTGGAGATTACTCTCTTACTCGTAATGTCGCCAGCATATACGAGGTGGAAGCAGCCGCTGAATAAATCAATCGATAAATTAATGTCGGCCATTTACAATGTAAAGATTATTTCTGATAATGTTCGACTCTAACAGATGCAACGATTCAAGCTTAATCTTGCAAAAACTTAATATTGAAAAATGTAATATTTCAATAAATAACACCGTGTTACACACATTCTGTCCTATGAACTAAATTTAGTTTTTTGGATAGGGGATACAAATAAAAAAAAAAATAAAAAAGACTCGTGGAAATGTCTGTATCACGTCAAATTTTTTAAAAACTATTTTTATCAATTCTCAGATTTTCCCCAATTTTGATTATTTTTAAAAAAAAAAATTTGTCACTTTTCTTAGCATAACTTGCCTCCAAATTTTTAAACTACTTAAGCGTTACGATAAAAAAATGTTTTTTGAACTGAAACCTTAAAAAAAACGATAACCACTAAAAAAAAAAATTTAGGAAAATCTGAGAATTGATAAAAAATCTATTTTTTAAAAAATTTGACGTGATACAGACATTTCTACGAGTCAGTCTCCAAATTTTTAAACTGCTTGAGCGTTACGAAAAAAAAATGTTTTTTGAACTGAAACCTTAAAAAAAACGATAACCACTAAAAAAAAAAAATTTTAGGAAAATCGGAGAATTGATAAAAAATCTATTTTTTAAAAAATTTGACGTGATACAGACATTTCCACGAGTCTGCCTGCCAAAAATCAGCCCGATTGGATCACTGAAAAAGGGTTAAAAATCGGTCCAAAGGCTTTCACACAGGCCACTACGAGCTTCATACTTCAAACTTAAAAAAAAAGAATTCTGACGTGTACATGAAAATCGTCGATACACGTGTATTTTTATTTTTTCCCCTCTTTCCGAATATGTGCATTTGGTTCATAGGACAGAAAAAAATCTATTTTTTGTAACACGGTGTAAGTGAATTACTAATTACGAGAATGAGTTTTAGTCCTGGGTGGACGTTCTTTTAAAAAATGCACAGGTTTTACGGTTCTCTCTTATCCGCATATTCCGGCTGCAAGTCCTAATACCACGAACTAGACGACGGATATTCGAAGAACAGATACCATTGAAATAGATTGATACAGAACATTGATATACAATCCATGTTACGGCGATAATGAAGAAAGACAGTGGAGTTTGGCTAAGAAACCTCATATCACGTTTACATGGCGTGTCGCTTGTTAAAAGATCCGACGCCCGCTTCCAGCCACCCTTTAAAATGAGGATCATACGCTGGCAGTAGCTGACTATTAAGTAGTTGAAAAAGCCAATCAATCGCCTTGACCTTTCAAGTAACTATCGAAGGCACTAAGAACTTGTGAAAAGTCCGGCTATACCCGTAAACCATCGGAGACTTTGCACTCGGAAGCGGTGGTTGCCGGCGACTGCCTTAGGACCTGCTCTGCAAATCTACGAAACTATCTTCTGATTCTAAATAGTTTTAAGTTTGTCACGTCACTGTCTAACGCTAAATAATGATCTACAAAATCAAACCTAGTTTTTAGATGTTTGGGAGAGTTTTTAATTTTACTGGAAAAAGATTAAAAAAAATAATAATTTATGCCAGATATTTTGTCATTGGGTTTGGTTCACAGACAACAACAAAAAAGTGATATGGTTGGGTTAGAAAACTGTTTCGGGTTCGGGTTCGGCTTCACATCCCTGGTGTAATCTCTTAAAAGAAAGAACATATTGGATGGCCAATAATCCGCTTTTAAATTGTACTCAACTTCTACTATGAATTATTTTCAATATATTGCCATACATATTCGTATGTATGGTTGTGTTTGTATATTTTCCGAACTCATTATAATATTTAACTAAAGAGTAAAATTATAATTGCCACCACCAGTGAGTGCAGCTCACTTCCGTCATTCTCTTAACGCGCGTGTGTGTGTGTGTGTAAACTATGAAGATATCTTGTCAAGTCTGGCAACTACCGACATGTTCATTATAAAGCTGTGCGGGTTTTTTTCTTTTTGTTGTTGTTGATGAACATTGCTCGTACGAAGCTAACACATGTTATAAATAGTACGAGTATATAGTATGAATCTACGTAACGGTAGATTAACAACATAACATTTTGCTCACTCATATAGTACGAGTGCCACTGTAATATTCATGTTCGTTCCTCTTTTGTTTGTTCGCACTCCCCTACTCACGCTCACACACTCGGCCCCTCATTCACGAGTGCTGTAACAGCGAAACAAAGCAATTTTCCATGCCATCTTCTTTATTTGCAATGGAAATGGAACTATGTACATACATACATACTATACTAGTACATATTTTTAGCGTTTGTCATCCAAGAGTGGATGGTCGGTCGGCTGGTACTTGGCACCATTAACTATGTCAGAGTTCCACCAACAACAGCCACAGCCAGCAGTGAGAGAGAATGTACCAAAATTAAACATTAACAAAACCAACAACAACAAAAAAACAAAACGGAAGAATCGTCCGACGTCATAGTAGTGACAACTACTTCCTTTAAAACCCTATGACTACTCGTGAATTTATCGTACGATATCTGTGTCTATCTATCTTCTTCGCGTCGGAGCCAGCAACGAGAATATAACTACCAAACAAACAAAACAGAAATGGAGAAAATAAGACAAGATTTCGTGTTCTTTCGTTTTTATTTTTCATTGCAAATGCTTAAAGAGTACACACACACACATATGTGTTATGTGAATACAGAGCAGACATATATAAGTACACTTTGCGCCACATGGATAGGATTACGGGCAATATCTTTTTCAAAACTAACTCCAAACAGTATCTGTAATAATTGAAATTGTATACACATGTTTAAAAATTAAATTTTTGAATGTTTAAGGGCACACTATTTATCGGGAGTATTTGTAGTTTGTCTCTGATAGGGCCCAAGCACGACACCAGCAACCTGGGACAATAAAGTGATTGTGCCATTATGCTTCAGCACACAACACATCAGTATGTTGGTGCAAATAGTGCGAATGTGCCTTAGGACGTCTGCCCAATAGATACGAACCTAATCGGCAAGACTATTCACAAAATGGAAGTTAAGAGAGATATTTGATTTTCCGATTGAAAAAATATATATAAAAAATATATTTTTTTTTGACATTATCAATTTTATATTGTTTATACAAAATCATGGCACAATAACTACAGGTAGATTCATGCAACCGGCTGATTAAAATTGTTTTATTTCGACAGAGTTTTGATTGTTAAACTCATGGTATTTCAATGGTGTGTTTCGTTTCTTTTTCAAATGTCGAATACATTTCGTATTAAGCATTTAAATCAAAGAATTGGAATAAAAAAAAGCCCAAAAAAGAATTTTCAGGCTTATGAACTTTTAAAAATAAAGCTATAGTTCGCTAAAAATTGTGGCATTAGTTGTAACTGTCTGCAGTCTGCCATTTATATATCAGAATTTGACAATCATAATTCCCAGGGTTGTATCTGAGTTCTTGTTGTTGGGTAATTGACCCTACCTTCCACTATTGTGACATGATACAAAAGAAGAATGCCCTTCAGAAACACCCACGTTTGTTTGTTTTTAAACAGTCATCGTGTAAATGCTTATGTTTTTTACAAAAGGGGTTTTGAAAAGAAAATGTCAAGAAAAACTCTGTGGAAAAAGTCATCATGTAAATTGGGACATATAGTTCGACCTTTTCAGATCAAGTTATGTCCTAGTTTGTGCCAGTGGCCATCTGCGTGATTGATCTGTGAATGCCTGAACTATAGTCTTCCACTTACTATAGTTAGAAGTCTATAGGGCAGCCGATCTATATAATTCTCTCATAACCTTCTCTAATAGAAAACATTTGTGGACGATCGCGGTGTCATTTGCATCCTGGTAAGGCCATCAAACATTTGTCAACATTTTTTTCTAATAACCTGCTCTAATAGATAACATTTGTGGACGGTCGCGATGTGTTTTGTGTCCTGGTAAGGCCATCAAATATTTGTCAGCGGCTGTTTCCACCTCATATATACTGACGTAGTAAGAGAATCAACTCTATTCTCTTACTACGTCAAAGAGTACAAGCGTTTACAAAACTTTCAGCATTACCAGTTCGGAGCTGCAGATCCCGGTCAATGGTTATGTACATTATATGGTTCACAGCTAACAGATTCAACGGAAGTCCCATACCGTTAGTTTTCCTTCATGGAATGTTAAGGGAAATAAATAAGTAACATCCCAGCTGGTAGTCTCTATAGTGAATTGGTAGTGTTACCTTTAGCCCAAGATCTTTGGAATATACCCCGAATCCTACCTGATTTTTTTTTAAAAGGTATGTCATATGAAAAGTGAAAAGTGGACAATGATAAATTCTCCAATAGTTTTATTTTTGAGGAATTTGTCGAATTTTTTTGGGCTTGTTTCATAACAGAAGTCAATTCAATCAAAAATTGTGTCCGGTTTTTTTTTGTTTTAAATATTATGAATAATAATATTTGGGGGATTTTCATTGGGTAATTTTTCATAAATTGTTTGGGGGAATTTTCAGAATTTTTGGGGATATTTTCATATTGGTTTATTTGGGGTATTTTTCATATGTTTTGGGGAATACTTCATTTGGGGCAGTCTTAATTTCTTTGTGACATTTTTTATATAGCCAACATTCTCAAAAAAGACCAAAATTAAAATTCCCCCAAAATATGAAAAATGCTCCAAAAAAATGGACATTGAAAAATTTCCAATTTTTTTATTTTTGGGATATTTTCATAACAGAAGTCAATCATAAATCGCGTCCGATTTTTTTTGCGGTATTTTTCATAATATTTTGGGGGATTTTTCATTCGGTAAATTTTTTTATAAATTGTTTCGGGGATTTTTTTCAGAATTTTTGGGGAAATTTTCATATTGGGGCTTTTGGAGGATTTTTCATTTATTGTGGGGAGTTCTTCATTTGGGGCAGAAGTCAATCATAAATCGCGTCCAATTTGTTTTATAATGTTGTTTTTTTTTTTGGTATTTTGCACTCGGTAATTTTTTATAAATTGTTTTGGGGATTTTTTTCTGAATTTTTGGGGAAATTTTTATATTGGGGCTTTTGGGGGATTTTTCATTTATTGTGGGGAGTTCTTCATTTGGGACAGTCTTCAGTTTTTTTGAGCCAATTTTCATTCGGGGAATTTTTCATTCTTCAAAAACACCAAAATTAAAATTCCCCAAATATTCTGAGAAATCCCCCAAATAATTTACGAAAAATTCTACGAAAACGGTGGCGGGAGGGCCGGTGGCACCTTCAAACCTACGTATTCAACATAAACGGAAACAACCATAAGTCACATTTTGAAATGTATCGCCAATTAAACATTTCCTTCTCCCGATCGGCATCTTCACGTTAATCATATCAGCAACGGCTTCTAAAACCTAACACTATTCCCAGCTGATTGAAGAGATTTTACGAATACCCTTCGAGTTAAATACTGTAAATCTCTTTAAAACAATGGGGGGAAATGTCCCAAAAACGAAAGAAAAATTATAAAAAAAAAAAAATTATAAAAAATGCCCTAATTTTGTATGGGTTTTTTTTTTTGGGTCATCTTTCCTTTTTTACAGTTGTGTCATTTTTCATAGAGCCTCAAAAGCCAAATGACCAATTGAGTCCAACAGTTTGTTCTGGTTGCAACCGCGACATTACTTCACACCTGTGACTTCTAAACAAGCTGATGTATACCGATGGGATGTTTGCCATTCTTACGGGTATAACGTGCCGGTTATTGACTATCGGTAATCAATTGTATTTGATAGTGGTGGAAAATCAGCTTGTAAATTTCCCATATGAACTATGACCACATACTAGACTCTGACAGCAGTTCCAAGCCATCTCTCTGCCAGTCATTGGTCACTGAAACTCAATGGAAACCTTGTGCCACTTGACATTTTACAAAATCCGATACACATACCTCTGAACATATTCAAGTAACCCGTAGTGTATGTGCGGATATAAAGAAAGATAAAAGATTATATGGAATCCTGAAGTATTCTTGAAATAGTATTTTTCTGCGAAGTTTGTTTTTTGTTCGAGTCTCTGTGACAACTGACATTTGACACTTACAATTATTTTCGTTTTCGCCGTGAATGAATGCATGAATGACAATTGTGATCCATTTTTTTTGTGCACTCTGGCATACTCCTCGGTAGATGCTGCAATTGTTAACTGTAATTAAGGACGCTGACACACGGCGGGGGAGACACGGAGACATTCACGTATATTCATGGACAAGTGCATTATACGTTCTTCCTTTTTCTCGTTTTGTGCGGAAAGTGAAAATGGTATTAAACTCATTTCTGTCTCTTTATATATACTTGTCTGTATCTACGAGGTTGGGCCCGGGTTTCTTTTAATTAAATTTCATTCATTTTCCATTTATCTATTTCGAATTTGAAATTAAAGCAATTGGGAATAGGTGACCACCTTCGGGTGTTCCTCTACCAACAAATATATTTAGGTCGGACGATCCTAAGAAGTTTGAAGCTTATAACTGCTCATGATATTCGGGATTCGGTAAAAAATTCTCTGGCGACAGACGAATATTGTCTTACTACAGTACTGTCTGCGAAAGATCTCATTGCGGTAGTTACCAGAAGTTGACTTGGCGTTGTTCAATCGACACAGGCAATATTAAGCTCCCTAAGCCACGGAATCAGCGTATCCGTCATACTTTGTAGTTCACCTGGTAAAACACCATCCGGTTCGGGTGCCTTGAAAAGTTTGAAGCTTATAATATTCTGGATTCGGTAAAACATTCTTTGACGACAGTCGAAGATTGGCTGAGCAGTATATTCCTTAGCTTTACGGCTTCGAAAGTGACTTCCCTTGTGCAGCAGAATTTAATCAGTAATGGTGGCTAGCTTTTAACTGACTTATGGGAAAATTGTGGTTAGCCCACAAATAGTATTCAAATAATGCTGATCCGTTGCATATCAATAATCAAATTCGACTTTCACCCTAACTGTAGTATAATTGGCAATAACTAAGATTTAAAAAAAAAATGATAAACAGAACTCCTGCTTTACACACAACTTGTACACCTGTACTTTTATACCCTAGAAGTACACGATTTAAACACGGTCCTCACATACACATTTCATGCATTTCATTGCGCACTCTTCAGTGTCTGTGGACCCAATACAGATTAGCTTGACTTTTCAAGATGCCATGTCATTCACTCCAAGTGTTTTGCATGTATGTATGTACGGATTTGTATTTGTGTATGGTATGTGGCAATGTATCGTGGCCAATGTTATGGTTATAATTTGACGCTTTCATACCCCCTTACGACCACTTTTAAGTGTCATGATGGAAATTTCTTTTATTTTGCCCTCCGGTAACTTAATTCACGTTCAAGCGCTCTCCCTCTCTCTTTCGTTCTGCCCATTTTTTTTTCTCACAACCTGCAGAAACCGTCATCACACACAAATACAGGCGCAAGGACTCGCAGTCGAACATTGCAATTACACTCACACATACACACACACACACTGGCATACACACATTCAGTTTGTTTGTATAGTATACTTTTAGGCCCACAAGTTGATTATTTGCTTTAGCATTCATTCTGTTCTTCTTCTCCTTCTTTGCCTTTCTTTACACTCTATTAACCTAATTTTCGTTTCCATGTCTTTTTATATTTAGTTTTTTTTTCTGGTCGCTTCACTTTTTGTTTTTTTTTTTTTGGCAAATGCGGTTATCAAAGAAATTAAATGGAAAATTTTTATTTGGAATTTGTATCTATCCACCGTTTCCTCCACGACGTCAGTTGATTGTGCTGGTCTGGCATTGTGGTAGCAACGTTTACAGCTGATGGTATGAATACACGACTATATAATACAGCTACATACATACATGGGCAAGTAGAGAGGAGGGTTGTATGATGTGTGACTTGAAAATAAGCAAACTCCAAGACTATTAGTTTTGGTGGCGAAGGCATTTCAAAACAGTTCAAACGGTTTTAACGATCAAAGTTAAAAAAAACTTGAAAAATCACAACAACGTTTTCGTGCTTAGTTGTGTTTAAGAGTTTTTTTTTTTTTTTGTAGCTGTAGAGGGTGAGAATTCTTTAATTCTTTTAAAATCTACAGATCCACATTGCTTTGACTTGAGTCCGCTTTTTTGTATCACTAAAGACGTGTGGACCTTCACAAAATGCCCACAGGAGGTATTTTCCATTTTCAATAGCATGTAATGAAGAACTTTCGGATTGTACTCGGATTGTTGTACAATAAAACATTAATTACAAGAAGGCGAAAAAAGTCTAATGCAGCGTACAATAATACTATGCAACAAAAGTTTGTGTCCACTAATGTTTTTAATATTTTCCAATGTTGTCCTAAATATGAAGAACAGTTTCGGATTTTTTCTTGAATTTATTTTATGTTTACCAAAAAAGTTTTTTTTTAGATGAACATTTTAATTTAACTTTTTAAAAAATATTGTTTTTATAATTTTTTTAAAAAATATTGTATTTTTATTTTTTTTTAAAAAATATTGTTTTTTTAATTTTTTTAAAAAATGTTTTTCTTTTAATTTTTTTAAAACATATATTTTTTTTAATTTTTTTTTAAAAAATATATTTTTTTTAAATTTTTTTTAAAAAATATATTTTTTTAATTTGGTTTTTTAAAAAATATTTGTTTTTAATTTTTTGCCATCAGTCATATTTTTTTAATTTGGTTTTTTAAAAAATATTTTTTTTTTAATTTTTTGTCAACAGTTATATTTTTTATATGTATAACGATCATTTTCACAATAATTAACTTTCATTTGATCTCCAATGCTTTCTTGGTGTGGTGAACTAATTTCATAATACACAGGATGTTCTCTAAATCAAGGTGGAATTGTTTGTTGTATTTAAAAAAGTACTTTATTTATTTTAAATGCATTTTATTTATTTCTATTTAATACGGAAATTGAAATTTATGACTGGAAAAAATTGATAATAGTTGTTTGTTTGCCGATATTTGCAGTGCTTGATCGCAAAGTAAATGTAAAGCTTGTCTTTTTACGAAATTTCTAGTAAGTAGTACCCTTATCAAAAACCTTAATGGCTTCAGCAGCTGATATCGTAGTTGTGTTTTCTGATGATTCGTCTTTAGCATCTGCCGAATGAAGCCACACGAATAAGCTTATTTCCCGTGGGAGTAGGAATTGCGAGATGTGCCCATATTTCTTACTTTGTTGCATGGTGTAAATCAATTCGATGAAGATCAACCGTTTGTCATGGTTCATTCGGAAACTCACGTCTAATTTCTTGTTGATCTTCAAGTGACTTAAATTAAAAAACAGCAACTTGATATGTTCTTCTGTACTGTTCGAGTTGTCCGAACCGAATTTTAACGGCTCCAAGCAATACTTGCGACCATTGAGCAGCTCAGTCGGAATCCAAAGACAATACCTGGCCGGTCAAAACACAACCCCGGTTTATTTTACACTACCACAAATCACATCATTCCTCGCCTGAACTGTTGCACGTGTCTGCCAATTTTATTGGTGCTGTTAATGCAACAGTAGGTGTAGGTAGTTCCGGTACCGCTACCCGAACAGTATTCGTTTCATTCATCATTGGTTATGACACACATCGATCATTGAACAACAATGGTTCACCTAAACTAACTCGGAACGGCCTTTCTGAATGTATGGATATTTTTCGTCTCTCCTTCTTGCCCACTTTCGTTTTCTATATTTGTTTACCACGACGGCGTAAAATCTTAAAACTGTTTTAATTGTGTGTAAACAAGAACTTGATTAACCAATACAAAACAATCTGCATGTGGCATCAAATGCTACGGGTTCTATCAAGCTTTGAAAATACGTTAGCTCGTCTTAGAATTTTACACCAAAGCACAAGTAATTTTTTTTCATCAACAATACTTTTCTTTTATAATACTGCCCTTCATGGAAATGTTTAACAACTCAGGAAACCTCTAAACCAACCTGTGTTAGCGATCCCACACATTTTTCGTTACTAAAAAATTTCGTAATTGTTTTTTTAAGCAAAATTAAGCAAAAAATATTAAATAAAAATTTTTGATAACTCGCCCTGTTTTCCGGATATTGACGTGGTTTTGAAAGGCTTTGCCTTCAACTGACGATATCTCGAAAACTAGAGAAGGGCTGTCTGATACCAAAAACTATGTGAAGTCAAGGAACCATGGAAGGAACCATGTCGCCTGTTATTTTCACTTATTTATTCTTATAAATGTTAAGTAGGAGCAAATAAATATTTGTCAAAAAGTATGGCAAATATTTGGCGATGAGTGGTCACACTTGTTCAATTTGTTTGCTGGCAAATAATTTTATTTGTCACAATCAGCTGATTTCTTGATTTGTAAGATCAAATAAATATTTGGCAAAAAGATAGACAAATATTTGATGTTGAGTGGTCACACTTGTTCAATTTGTTTGCTGGCAAATAATTTTATTTGTCACATCTGCTGATTTCTTAAGTGCCCCAAAAAAAATATTTGGTGTTCAGATTGTGACAAGCAAATATTTGATATTTTCTTGTCAAATATTGCCTAGCTTTAAGAACGCTTTAAATAGTAATCAAATGATTTCTGGAATTTTCTGAATATTGGATTACGATCACTAAAGAAATGATTGAAAGCAAGCGAAAAACCATACACGAAGAATAAAAAATTGTGACTCCCTCTGGTTTTATCAGACTTATTAATTGACCCTCGCACATGTTACATTCACTCCCAGTTAAATGATAATTGTGTGTGTGTGTGAGTTTGTGTACTTGTACATAATGTATAATTGAAATGAATATAATAAAAGCCCAGCCAACAACAACCACAATCGCAGTTATCTGCTCCGTATCAGCGGCAAAAACAACAACTGCCAAATGCCATAAAGGAAGCAGCATTAAAAACGAGCCAAAGTACAACAAAAAAAAAACAAGTGCAGAAGAGCGACGAAAGACCGAACGTAAGCAAAGAAAACCGCACCATCCGTCCAACAACACAATGGTCTAATTTGAGACTTCCTCCGCATGTCCTGTGTATCTTTTTTCGGATGAGAATATTATTAATATAAAAATATAGTATATATAAATGTATGTATATGTATAGAAGCACCTACACACACACATATATACATAGTACATTTTAGATAATTACTTTTTTAGTGTTAATTACAAAGCCATCCGCTCTTTCGCCGCTCCGCATGACAATGAACGGCAGCAATTTAATGTCTGCATTGAACGGAGCACTTCGCTTGTCTGGGCAACTAACTATTCATTTTGGAGGATATTGCCAAATGTCCTTTGTCAGTTCGAATCATTAAACTATAAATTTCCAAACCGTAATTTGACAGCAAAGGGGATATGACCATCAAAAGGTTACGAAAGGATTATCGTTGACATCTTCATAAGATGGAGATTAATGTGATGCTCCCATAAAATCGACTATAAATTTAGAAGATTGGCTGAAGTTTTAAATATTCGACAGGGTGAATAACGGTATAGGCATCTAGTTTAAAAATTCTATTATTTGCATTGCAAGTTTGTAACGATATCAAAATCCTCATATGAAATGATTTCTAACGTATGATTTCTAACAGTAGTAAACAATTGAAATTACTAAAGATTTTTGTTAAAATTTACTCGCCCAGCAAGCGAATTGGTATTATTTGGCACACGCTGTTTCGCTGCAGTAAATCTATATGTTTTTCTGATACTGAACAAAAAAACAGGCGCAATTCTAGCATATTTTTTTAATTCAGTCTTTCTTTTTAAATCTAAACATAAAAGCCTTTGGTGAATTTTGTCACCATATTGTAGACAATGCATATAAATATGGCAACGTTGGTCAAACATTCTGATCAATGTTTTCATATTTCCAGCTAACCAGCGAGTTAATTTTCTAGCAGGGTAATTTTCAGCTAAGCCACGAAGAAATATATATCCCGTCTTGTAAGAAAACGCAGAAGACTCCCACAATAATCGTAACGGCAGAAAACTTGGCAGCATTGTGTAGTCAGCTGTTGCATGTTATTGAAACATAATAGGCGTATTTTCGTTACACCGCTAGCTTAGACGAGCGCTTAACTTGTATGGAGAGCTAAGAGTTATTAAGCATGGATAGAAATTACCGCATACATTTGTGTCTCAAGTTGGCGGAGCCTTGCCAGCATAAAAAATAACAAAATGCCATAATAAAATGGTGTCAAGTGAAGATGGTGAACTAATATAAAAGAAGAACAAAATAAATACAAAATTCGAAAATTATGGACGAATGGTTAGACCAAAATACAGTGGACGTCCCAAGACGGTTGCTAAACATTTCCAAGAGGGTATTTAAACAGTATTTGTTTTAAAAAAGTATTTTTTTTTGAATAAAAAACATTATTTACTTTGAAAATCTTTCAAAGAGTCTACATCTAGAGTGTGTAGCCAAACTAATGTGTTAAAAACAACTTGCCACGTCTGTCCTCTGTATAGTCTTTGGCTAGACTATAGTTTATTTATAATTGTATTTGTAACATTTTTTCACAACTCTTACTTATCATCAATATTTTTTCAGAATTTAATAAAAACTTTTTCACAGAATTCTCACAATGCTGCCTAATTTGTCCTTTGTATTCGTCGATCACTTTGTTTGAGCCGGATCTTATTAATCACCCGCAAGAAGGGTGTGTGCGTTTATCACACATCAAAACTAGGTTCGTATTATGTTAGGTTAGGTTCAATTGTGATACCACGGAAACTACAGGGTTCTCCAACAAGAGGTGTAATTTTGAATCACCCGGTATTTCGGTTGCTGTCACTTTTGAAGCTTTTATTCTTTGGCATTTGACAAGTAGAAACTATGCCATTACTAAAAATGGAACGATACACGCTTCCACAATGCATTGAAATTATTAAAATTCACTACAAATATTGTGAAAATCTTGCCGTCACAGTTCGCAAAACTAAAAAGTTTCCGGACCGAAGAGGTGATCACAATTGGCCACCGAGAACTTGTGATTTAACACCTTGCGACTTCTTCCTTTGGGGCCACATGAAAGATAAGGTCTACGCCAATAGCCCAGCGTCAATTCAAGACCTCAAAGATAGAATTCGTGAGGCTATCGAGGACATAAGGCAGCCACTTTGCGATTTGGTTATGGACAATTTCATGAAAAGGATATGGTCCTGTAAGCGTGGTCATGGTGGCCATTTGGCTGATGTAGTTTTCCATTATTATTTCATTTATCTCAAAAAATTCTATTTTTCTTTAAATACTAAAATAACACCTCTTGTTGAAGAACCCTGTACTAAAAAAAAACAACATGAACATTTTCCGAAAAATTCTGAAAAATCCCCCAAATAATTTGTAACACATTTCCCGTGAGAAATCGGCGCAACATATTTTAGTGTGACACTAAAGTGCACATTAAACCCAAGAAAAAAAATAATAAAAAAAAAACGAATCTTGATTCCAACAGTGAATCAACGGTTATTGCTGACTACTACACTGCTTTTATCCATTTTGTTCACAATTCACAATAAATGATAAAAAAATTTATTTATCGAAACAAAAACAGCTGTAAGGTTTCGAAGCACTTTTATAACAAAAGAACACAAAACTGCGAAACAATTTAAAATTTTTTTTACAAATGAAATCACCACTAGACTCCTAAAGTCGCCTCTATTTAAGTGGTGGAAAATGACCTCTATCAACCGATTTGATGTGTCCACCAGCATACGAACCAGGGCATGTTGTGTGATAGCACGGCATGGCATGGCAGAGTGTGTACCACCAAAAGTCACTGCTGTTCCTTTCACACTCGACAAGGGAAAAATCGACAGCATGACACCGAAATACGTGACAATATTTAACAAGAAGAAGAAGAGAACACGAATTATATAAAGAATTTAATATATATAGAAACTCTGTGTTGTAAATGTGGATGTGCGTTTAGGAACACTTCGATATATTATAAATATTTATTAGAGAGGGTCGAATTTCAAGAATTGTGGATGCATTAAAGATGGCTTATTATTTGCTGAGCCAATTCCTGAGACATCAAAAACATCGTTTACATAGGGTGGGAATTGGGAATGTCCCTTATCTACGCCACCATCATTGAAAGAAAAGTCTTCAGGCGAACGGGTGCGGCCAAATTCAGTTTGAAAAAGGCTGATAAAAACCAACGGGCGTTATGTACTTTTCTGATTTTTTGTTCTCAATAAAACAAGAAGAGTGCATATAACAAAAAACTGTTTATAATTCAAATAAAAAGAAGTAACAAAATAAATTCATTGATCAAATCTATTTTCCAAAACATGACGCGATTAATTAAATGAAAAATCGATACATTTGCCATGAAAGAATTGGACGATATGTCCGAAAATTTATGACCGCTTTCGGGGCAGTCGTAACACCAAAAAGAAAATTGGGCCTTATGTCCACATAAAGAGGAGTTATAAGGACCAGAATTTGTTTTTGGTCGTTGTGTACGTGTGGCGTTAAGTCCGGCGACCGCACCCATGGTCAAGGTTACATAAGATTCGTTTCGGCCCAACCTGAGGCCATCCCCAGCTGTGTGAAAAGTATTTTCCTTGAGTTGGAGCCTCTTAATATTAAGGTAACGATACGATGTGTTGGTGAAAGAGGATATGTGCCTACCGATCCTGTCTAATACACAGGCATATGTGTATGTACTCAATAGTGTGGGAAGTTATTTTTTGAGGGCAATAATACAGAAATTCTTGGTTTGCATGATGCATTTTTGACACGTAATCGGAACATAATATTTGAAATATTTTAGTAGCTCCCCCCACCCGAAAAAGGAGCAAGTCGTCTCGTGTAACACACACAGGCTCATGAACATAGAAGCAAAGGCGATATAGAGAGCGGAAAAAGAAGAAAAAGGCAATGAAAAGTGCAAATAAAAGCGGAAAACTGGAAAAAGTGGATGTATAAAAATGGCATGACACGGTTATATAAATAAACAACCTTGTGGAATATGAATTTATGGCGTTAATAAAACAAAACCCACAATAGCAGCAAACAACGACAAATACAACATCAGCTGCAAATGAGCAAAAACAACAAAAAAAAACACAAATATTTAGAAATTTTTGTGAATAAATTATACGAAAGTTATCCGTACATACATATTTAAGATTTGCATAAAAGAAACATGTTTAACATTTTGCTCACAAATGTACACAGAAACACGTGTGTGTGTATGTGTGAGTGCGCACAAACACACAGAGTCAGGCTCAAAGGAAAACAGTGGTAATAAGTGGAAATCCTCCTCATGTTTTGTGGCACCAATAAAGAAAAACAATGCTGAAGTCTTAAGAGATTGGATGTGTAGGCTGCTGGGAAATTTCCTAAAAAAAAAAACGCAACAGCGGATACGCCATGTGTGTCCTTGCAAGACTTTAAAAACAACCGCCCGGTATTCGAGATTAAGAACATACCCACACACAAATTGCAACAGAAGCTTTTTAAAGTGTTTTTTGGAGAATGATATTATGGCTTTTCCTCACCAAGAAGCTTTTAGGAAAATAATTGTATTCGGAAACAACAAAAAAAATGGTTTTCTCCCCCACCACACACACACAGTGGAATGACATACAAAAACATATCAAACGTCTGAGAAAAAAAAAGACACTGAACATACCCACCTTAATATCTGTTTTTTTACTTGCTGAACATACACTATTTGACAAACGCATTTTATAAATTCATTGTAATTATTTTATTTTTATTTATTTATTATTAATTACAATACAAAGTAAATTTATATTCTAATTTTTGGGTCCAAGGGTAAACCGGGTGACATAGACCATATGTTCAGATTTTTGCAGCGACAGACCAAAGCCTCTGGTGGGAATCGAACCCACAACCCCCACGCTGATAGGCAAGCACGCTACCAACTCGCCTACCGGGGCGCTTCATTGTAATTATAAAGCAGCTATTAAAAGAATATTTGACAATTTGAATTTTTCGTGACTGCATGTATGTGAAATATTTGTGAGTGTAAGGAAAAACATTAAGTGAATGAAATTGGCAAGGTCGGTTGAAATGATTCGAACGAAAAATATTCGGCTTAATCGATTGGTCTTTTTAACTAGATTTGCCTGCTTAACCCTATAGCCACTGAAAACAAACCATATAACCATTCGATAGGGCCGTCGGTAGACTGTAGTCTTAATGGTTAAAGGGTTATCAATCGTATAGTCCTAAAGTCACATAATAAACGCATGCATCAAAGTTGGCACACCCGGTTTTGATAAATTAAAGTTCACATAATAAACGATCAAGCCAATGCCAGACCCAATTGAACTTAACGCACAAGAAACAAGCAAGATGTTACCAGATTTATTATCCCAAAACTAATCATACATAACACACCCTGTTTTAATAGAATAGTAGAGATTTTAAACGAAAATGTCGATTTGTTTTCGTCTTAAGACAAATGCAAACTGTCTGATGTTAGCTATGTTTTTTCGTTACGAACTTAGCATTTCCATAAAAGAATTAGTGACATCTGGAGTTTGTATCCGAACTAATGCATCTGCAAACAGACTTAGGACATCTGCACATGGTTTTCAGTGCCATTAATTTAATTATGAACCACACAACTCTACTGTGGCAAACATGAAAGACATGTTTTGCTTGATTCTAAGTCGATAAATACAAAATCGCATCCACGCGGAAAGAAATGATCTTCGTGAAAAACGTGAAATGTGTTTTATATTTTTACAAAATAATATTTTTATAATTTTCGATATTACATGATCAGCTGGGTTTAAGAAAGCTGTCGGCATGATGGGGGCCGCGTTTGCTCTCAATTGACCATAAACATAATCGTGTGACAACTTCAAATTATTATTTGAAGTTGTTTAACCGCAATTCGAATGAGTTTTTGCGGAGTTTTGTAGCTATGAATGAAACATAGATCCATTACAACGCTCCACAGACCAAGCAGCAGTCTAAACAATGGGTTTCTCCGGGTGAACCGGCTCCGAAGATGGCCAATGTGACTTTATCGGCCAATAAGGTGATCAAAAGGGAAAAACAATAAACGGTGAATATTATGCAAATTCATTGAAACGTTTTAAAGAAGATTTAAAAAAAAAACCGAGTCCATATGGGGTTGTTTTCATCAAGATAGCACATGTGTACAGACTCAATGGCAAAATTGCATGAATTCGGTTACGAATTAGTTCCTCATATTCTCCGGATTTAGCCGCCAGTGAGTATTTCCTTAAGAAATGGCTCCAACGATGAAATTAATTATCAAACAAATGCCTATAGTATAAATGTCGAATCCTAATCCAATTTTTTTAGAAGAGATACAAAAATGTTATCAGATAATTTGATTAAAATTTGCTCGTTCCCTCCACTTAGCCACACAGGTATTCTGGCAATCGTAAGCTAAATAAAAGCAATCATCGTATATAAATAAATAGAAAATACCTCAAATAGTTCACGAGGCAGCACTCAGTTTGCCCAAGTAATGCGTGACATTTGTGTTTTATTTTTTTTGGCAAACAAAATGTGTGTCTCCGTTTGTTGTTTGTTTTGGAAAGGTTCAAAAACCTTAGTCCTTATTGCGGCAAGTTTTCCGTACACAATTGATAGTATTGTAAAAGAGTGTATAACGCATTTACAGTAAGGGTACTCATTAGGGTGGAGTGAAATTCAAAAAAAAAAAAGTTAACCTCGGAAAGAGATGTAGTCTGGGGTCCTAATAAGGGGAAAAATAAAGAAAAAAATTTTAAAAAATTTTTAGGGGTCGCGCCACTCCCTCGAAATTTGGAAATTATCGCTATTTTGGCGTTGATTTTAGAAAAATCCTAAAAAGTTTTATGTCAATAAATGTTTGCAATAGCGTAAACAATGAAATAAAGCCATGAAAAAATTTAAAAAAAATTTTCTCATTGTTCAAAAATTTCAAAAAGTAAAATAAGTCAAATCGTCCCTTCTTCAGAAAATTGACTGAACAATGAAATCGCCACCAAAGCTACAAATATTAGTCGATAATCCTCATATTTGCCTCAAATACTTTTGTTTGGGCACTGAACAAGCTCAAACTTTTAAATTTCGAATAAGCTATTCGTTAATTTTTAGGATTTTTCTAAAATCAACGCCAAAATAGCGATAATTTCCAAATTTCGAGGGATTGGCGCGACCCCTAACAATTTTTTAAAATTTTTTTCTTTATTTTTCCCCTCATTAGGACCCCAGACTACATCTCTGTCCGAGGTTAACTTTTTCAAATTAAAAAAAAAGCATGTTTTCACTCCACCCTAGTACTCATTTCAAAAATAACAACAACATCTATGAGTAAGAGCTTTAACACTCTCGCTTTCTCTCTCTCTCTGTTTTAAATGACGAACTGTTGACATTTGCGTACCTCGATGTGTTCGTTCAACTGATTCCGGCTTTTCTATGTTCATTTTAATTTAGAAACGTGACTTTTTCTCATTATTCTTACGGTGGAACCACGTCTATGCGATATTATAGAAAGAAGTGGAAAGGAAAGAAGTGGAGGAAAGAAGTGGAGGCCTTTCTAAGACCTCTGATATAATTTTAGTCGCAGCAACCGTTTAGGGTACAACTCCATACACTAGTTGTATAAAAACCAAAAACCTTCACGTATATCTCCGAGGAGTCGAGCCTGCTAGACCAGCACGAACAACACTGCGAACACACTTTAAGTCTTCAGGTAGACTAATACTAATTCCTGTATTAGCATTCCATAAAACTCAAAATGTTGCCAAGATATCTTCAAAATAAGGGCATCGGCAGTGAGACAGCATGTAGGTCGATAAAAGTGCATAGTCATAGGTGTTATGGCAAGCTTCATCGAGCTAGGTCTACCCTTTTTTGTTACATTGGTCGCCGGAGAACGGCGGTTTACCCTTAGACTCAAAAATTAGAATATATAGTACTTTGTACTGTAATAAATAAATAAATAAAATATTTCGTAGTAGGCTCATTCCCACAACGCTTAAGATACATTTTGGCAAAATCTTTACTACGACCTAGCAGTACCCGATCAACCTCTCCTGAAATCTGTGTACTATTATCCTTCACCATAATTTTCTAAATACGGTTAGAAGGCAAATAGCCCAAGATAAAATTAGTGGTCACCAAATAGTCCAACTTCGGTAGAACAACTCCTCTGGTTTCCTAGGGTGACAAAAGTAAACTGTAAACTCCGTCCCAATCCGTACTTTCGACACCGCTACAGCTTCATTCATGTAAGGATTACTTGCTTTTTTTCTGTTAGTGTATGTGGAAAAGTATTTTTGAGAATTTCTCTCGATTTAAGGAGGTTTTCTAAATTGTAGGACAAGTTTGTCAATGAAAAGCATTTTCTATGCCTTTGCCATGATTTCAAAAGTTAATTGTTGGAGATTTAATTTGTTGTATTGTCTCCAAATAAGAACACCTTCATTAGCGATATCGTGTGTTAATTGCTGGAGAAATTTGGAAATTTCAGAAAATAGATATTCGAAACACTACACAAAAAGCAAGAGACAAGACAAACTCACTTCTGTGGAAATGTGAAAATCTACAATCGTGGTAGGAACATCAAGAGTATCAACATTGCATGTCAGCCAGATGTCCAGGAACTGGAATTCTTCACTTTTTTTTTTATAAACTAACACTCAGGGGAGGCAGGAAAAATGCAGTAGTATTTGTTGACGTTTGACTTGAATTTCTGAAGCGGTAGCAACATTGGCCCATTTTTCTTGGAAAAGCTGCTGGACATGCCATTTTGGTTTAACGGTGGACGCTGCAGAGCCAAGATAAACCATTTTTGATGACCGACGATGACATGGACTTGGGCGACTTTGGTTTCAAAACACATGGCACACATCTCACGCCACAATGGATCTTTCACGAACCTAGCTCGGTTTTCGTGTTATCAATCGTCTCTTTTAAATGTCAATTGGCCATCGGGGACTTGTGTCTAGACTTTTAAATTTTAATTTTAATTTTTGGGCCACCCCTTGTAGTATTTACGAAATACAACTAAATAATATAAATATTCTAATAATGGGATATTTCATAGACGCAATGGAAGCTTTTCTTGTGCAACATTCCTAAAACAAACTAGAAATTGAATATAATCTAGAAAATGTTGTCGTATAAATGGTGTTTTCTAAGCTGCATGATAACCATCGATAAGTATGATTTGCCAGCTAATAATATGTCATTTTGCAAAGCAGAAACCAGGTTCAATGCCGGGTAAGACCATCAAACATTTTCATGTTTTCCAAAACATTTTTCATGTTTCCAAATGCTGGTGACTTTACGAGTAAGCGAGTAATCTCAAAGCCACGTAAGACTTCTCTAGAAAAGCAATCGCCGTTCGGAGCTGGCTTTAAACAGTAGGTCCCGTTTAATGTGTATAAAAATTATATCGTTCACAACTCACTGATTCGAGAGAGGTTCTCCGTCTGTTCCTTCATGAAATGTTAAGAAAAAAAAGCAAGCAAGTTCACATTTCTGTTCAGTAAGGTTTGACAAGACATCATGAATGATTTAACGCCAGAACTACGATTTATTGCAAAATCTATTTGTGCGACTTAACGCCTCTGGATTACTTTTTACGGGGCTGTGTTAAATCATTGGTTTATGGCGACAAATCAGCAATTCTTGAAGCATTGAAAGTCAATATTCAGGCCAACATTGATGTCACACGGAAAAAGTACTCAAAAATTGGGGTGATGGATATTGCCATGAATGTATCTACCAGATTGTAATCAAAACAAATTTCTTACCAACAATGTTTTTGTATCCTATTAAATAATTTTGCCAAAACTTATTATAATACATCTTTACTCCATTAAAAAATTACTAACTATGACTTCTGCATGGCTCTGTATAAGATTCGCCGCCGAAGGCACATTAACAAATAAAGTAATATTTAAGTTTCTGCAGGTCTGACGTCTTGTAACTAATTGGACCATCTAATCCGTTTAATTGATTTTGTTCGGTTGACATTTTACTTAGTTTTATGATTTGTAACGTACATTTTCATGAACTGAGTTGCCTTAATATTTCTTCTTGTTTCATAAAAATTATTATGAATTGCTTAGTTGTTCGGCGTGCTCCCATCCCTCCCCCAAGTCCTTAACAGTCGCGTGCATGGAAGTCTGCCCGAATGTAGGTGAGTGTGTGTATTTATGTGTGCCGTAGGAATTATATTGAACTAATGGTTACGCATTTAGCAGTTTTGTTTGAAAAGCAAATAGTTTTTTTTGTTTCTTTCTTGTTTTCGATTTTCTGCTTTTGTTGCTTTTTTCAATACACAGACATAGTTTGCGTTCATTATTGCAAGACCCAAAAAGTATGACACGCATAAATCCCCCTTCCCCAGCCACCTAAAATGAGATCCCAACACAGCACGACACAATATCAAGAGCACAAGAGAGCGACAGCTAGAGAACAAAGGAAACGGAACAAAAAAATGTGACCAACCATTTTTACAGTTTTCATGTTCATCGTCGCGTATACACAGCGCCAAAAAACGCATAAAGGCAAAACTACACGACGATATGGCAAATGAAACGAAATCCCTGCATATCTCAGGGGGAGGAAGTCCAATAACGAATATAAATGGGATGGTTGCACACACAGTCACACATACAGAGGAGAGAGCAGGCATGTCTGTCTCTTACACAGTGTTGCCCAACAAGCGTTTTTCATTTTTCATATTTTTGGTAGTTGGATCAAACCTTTTTAAATCGATTGAGCATAACTGGCTGCTAAATCAGACAGCTCTCCAAAGAAATGACCCTGTAACTGCAATAAAAATGTAACCGTTTTGATACCTGTGTTATTATCTACGGCTCAGTGAATATGTGCAGCGAAAAATCATGAAATTAAACAATTAAAGATTATACCACTTTCCGCAGAAAATATTCATTATTGACCCCATATTGACCCAGCTTCCGAACACTATTCCCCAACAAACAGGAAAGAAAAAATACTTGGACTTTAATGGGTTAACGGATTTTATTATTAAATTTATATAAATAATTGGAATTATTAGAATAATTCAATTTATAGAGGTGGTATAACGTATTTAAAGTGAGGCAGATTTTAGAAAAACCTCTGCTTGTAATACCATGTTCGCATGTGCGAGCTATTACAATTAATTGAATTAAAAAAAAAAATACACATAAAAACAAAAACCGCTTTTCAATTCAAAAACTAGTACCAGCCATTGTTTCTGACTATTAATAAATGTCCTCTTGGGCTGTTGGCGTATACCTTATCTTTCACGTGGCCCCAATGGAAGAAGTCGCAAGGTATTAAATCACAAGATCTCGGTGACCAATTGTCATCACCTCTTAGAGAGATAACACGGTCGGGAAACTTTTCCCCGTAAAAGAACAATGGTCTCGTTGCTTGTGTGGCATGTAACGCCGTCTTGTTGAAAGTAAACGTTGTCCAGATCAATATCATCCAACTCCGACTATAAAAAATCATTCATCATCTTTCGATAGCGCAATCCATTCACCGTAACTGTTGATCAAACCTCATTTTCGAAAAAGTATGGTCCAATGACTTCTCCCAACAGCTTGAATTTGTCCATCAATTTCTGTATTGTGGTCCGACAAGGTGCTTCACGACGACCCAAAAATTATTTAGTTTTGCACACTGTGACTGCATGATTTTCACCATTTTTGTAGTGAATTTTAATAATTTCAATGCGTTGTCAAATGTCAAAGAATAAAAGCTTCAAATGTGGCAGCTACCGAAATACCGGGTGATTCAAAGTAACATCTCTTGTTGGTGATGAGCCCAATTCAGATCTCTACAGTAAACACATTTATGGTTTTATTTGCTATTAGAATAGCATGGAACAAAAAGTAAATAAAATTCATTCCAAAAAGTCTCATTTAGATTCCGTTGAATGTACGTGAGGAGACAACTTTGAAAGTTATGTTCACAGTAATGTTTCTAAGGCTTATGCTTAGTGTCTCCGCCATGTGTACTGTGGAAACGGGAAAGTCGATTAGACCACAAATCAGATACTCTTGCCGAATGCAGAAAAATATTTTTTTTGTAAATAATATGTGATGATGACAGACTGCCAGATTTCTGCAGGATGTGCGAGGAGGATCTGAATACAGTGAAGAATGTTCTGAGATCGTTATTCGAGTCTACAGCAACACAGGCAAATGTGTGATGTGGTCACAATGGGTCTACAAGTTTACACCGTAATAAAATACTACATTGTACTACAAACCTAATACATTGGTCATCCGACAATCAAAAAGTAAATTAAATTAAAAATATTCTTTAGATGTCTGGAGTTTTTCCGAGTATATCGGTTACACGTTTCGGCGCGCTTTAGTTGATGAAATTTTCACACTTTTAAAATTGTTGCTGCCATGTGTTATTATGAGCATGACAACTAGTTATTCCTAACAACTACAACAAAAAGTGTTTTTATTTCCAACCCAGAATAGCAAATTGCTGTGCTTGTCTAGAGTGTTGTCATTGTTTCGAGAATATCACTGTAAAACTTCAGTATTTGCTTTTCGTTGCATTTAAAGTCGAGGCATGGGGCACTAAAACGATCATTCATGGTCATACAGCATGGAATTATGGGCACACGCATGAAATGAAATTTCCTTTCGAATCGAAAAAAATCATGGCCGTCATAGACATTTCGTAGCCTAAACGGAAAAATTGGTAAGCGCCAGAAAGAACACTTTAAGGGAGAGGATTTCTTGTGTGTTTTCAACCACAAGGTTGTCTGATGCTTACGATACAATTGAATTTGCTATATCATTGCAAAGACTTGAAAACTTTAACCCCATATTCATAAAAATTTAAAAAAAAAAATCGTTTAGAATGAAAGATTTTTAAAAATAGTTTTTGCATTTTCATAAATTTTTCTTAACAAAGTTTTTTTAAATTTTTATGAATACGAGGGTTAATTTTTAATATGTTGGAATTATTCAAATTTCATTAAAAAGCTAGTTTCGAAGAAAATGGCGTTTAAATCTCTTCGCGGTAAGGGCTCTATTTAGTCACGAATTTAATAATTCAATAAACCTCGCTTTTCGTGACAAATGTCCATTTAAACGATCTCTAATGGTGTCATTTACAGAAGAAACACTAACAACAACAAAACACAAAGTTAAAACTAAATATCGTCACCAGAAATCCAAAATGACTTAACAAGCATTTTCAGAACTTCACTGGAGAAGCCAAACACTGCTGTAAAATCTAAACACTCGTTTAGGAATTCGCCTATATAATTGTAAATTGTGGATATTGGAGTGTCAAATTTTGCAGAGACAGGCCATTTTACAACAATCAATCAAAAACACGATTTTGGTTTTTTTTTTGGTGATAGGTCATTTTGTTATTCAGGTGACGATATACAAAAAATATCGAAGATCATCTACGTCAAAATGCCTGGTGAAATATTTCACGTTACGTCTATAAAATTCTTAATTTTAGATATTAAAGTGTCACATTTTGCAGAGACATGTATTTCAGGCCATTTTTCAAGAATCAATCAAAAATACTATTTTGGGTTTTTTGGGTCATTGAGGATTTCAGGTGACGATATGAATTTTTATCATGCATATATTCGTTTTTATTGAGACATAACTCGAAGATGTCATGCATTAGTGGGCCAAAATAATAAGTCCCTCTGAATAATGCGATTTTTTTTCTCAAGAAAATGATTAATCAGCGGTTTGATAATAACTAAGTTGGCAGCACTGAAGCACTGAGAATACTCTTTGGTGATTGCAAAGTTATTTTTCTCACTCTCTCGCTCACACAAACACACACTTTGCTGCCTGCTACTAAAAGAGAAGAACGGTAGGCGTGTGTGTGTGTGTAAATGGAGCAGATGAAAAGGACACGAGATTGAATGTGTAAAGAAATTTCTATAATTTTGTACTTACAATTCCGTTTTTGGCGAAGATTCCTTTGGAGGCTTAGCGGTATTTATGCAGTTGCTGTAGTTGTTGTCTATTTGAATTGTTGTTGTCTTATTCTTCCCATTCGTTTGGTTGGCGATGGTGATAATTTGCAAAAATAATTGTGTTTAATAGTGATAAGTGTCAACGACATTTGCGACACACACGACGACGGTACGGCGATGACGACGACGACGACGACAACAACGAAGGAAGGCAGCAGTTTTAGGTCGTCAATAACGGTAGTAGCCGTGGTACTGGTGGAGTATGCGTGTCCAATACATACATAGTACGTTCGAGCATGTTTGTGTATGTGTGTGTGCGTGTGTGTGTGTGGTGTTGCTGTCAATGAGTGAGTGGGTCCATGTGTGTGTGTGTGTGTATCGGAGAGAGAGAGAGAGCGCGTGTATGTGTGTGTGTGTATTGGTATTTGTGAGACAGAGAGAGAGTGTGAAAATATTGGTGTAATACTTTTTTTTCTGCTATATAATTTTTTCTTTTTTTTTACACTTTTATCGATATGCTTTTGGAAAGAATTTAATTTTACTTAATTTTGCATTACTTTCGAATACTTTTTACATACACTTTACACATTTCTCGCGTTTCTTTAGAATTTGTATACACTATTTAGCTCGTTTCCATTAATTATGACGACTATCGCTTACTTTTCATTTGTTACAATACATTTAATACTATAAATGCAATTATTTTTTTTTTATTTTATTTTCTTTTTCTTTTAAATGGCTACTAACTACTTGATAATAGGTTTTGTTCACTGTGAGATTTTTACATATTTTTTGTATCTAAAAATACACAAGAATTCAATGAAATTTCGGTAGATTGTTCGTCAATCGTTTGAGAAGAAGATGTTTTCACCAGATTCCATTTTTGCTTAATGCTGGCATTCTGTTGGTTAGATTTGTTCACACTTTCCATGGATTTGTTTCATCTTTTCTCAAAATTTAGTATACTAAGCGTAAAAATTTCCTACAATAAGTGTTCTTCTCCGCCTCGTTTCCGTTCTATGCTTGATTCTTTTTCTACTCTACATATACACACACATGTACGAGTATAGGAAAAACAAGCAAGTGTGCCAATATTCCCGTTATGGTGGGGCTATAAACCTCAATTGTGGCAAGGAAAAAAAAAAAGAAACGAATGTGGAACTTTTTTTTTCTTCTTTATCTTTTGTACAGATGAAATTCACTTTTTATTTGTTGACTTTTCACAGTTTTCCATTGCGAAATTGTATAACTCCGTGTGGCGTAGAGCTTTTCAATGGATTTCACTAAAATTAATGAAGAACTTTACACTTTTTCTCTGGTCACATTTGCTACTACTTTTCAGATTGTAATTAGAAAAAATTCTTTTGGTTTAATGCGAAAAAACCCCGAAAAGTGGGTCATCTTCGGTCGTTCGGTTCGGTCTACTTGTATTTTTCATCTACACTTGCTAGCACACACAGCAATCGATTTTTGCTGTATGTGTCTTACATTTTTTAACATCAATTCCATTGTTCTCCCTCTCTCTCGCTCACGCGAGTATGTTGCTAACAGTGGCCGTACTCTTAAGCCGAAATGGGAATGAAATTGTACTCTTCAGCATGAACGAGCAACGGCGTGAGCAGTTCCGGTGGGTAGTTCATATCCGTTTTGTTTCTTGCGTGGTATTTGTTAAGTGTTGCCTACCCTGCGGCGATTGACGATTGTTGAGAACACAAATATTTAGTATTCATTTTTTTTTTTTATTTTTTGTTTGTTTTGTAACATATACGCAATATGGAGCAATGCCGTATGTATTGTGCTTAGCACGTTTCAATGTCGATTAGTTCAGGCTAAGATCATTTGAATGCGTTTTTAATTGTATGTACATGTAGATATGTATGTGAAAAACAGACGAGAGTGTGTCAGTCGGGTAAATCGACTTATTGAAATATACAAGTCTGATTGTCCAAAGTATCCACAATATATATCCCTTCCACCAGTAGGGTAGGAATTTTTTAATGGAATGCTAAAACAGACTCCCGCCAATTTACGCTTAATGGAGTTTGTTTTGCAAGGGGCTTCAGTGTTATACGATTTTACATAAGTCATTTATGTCATGTCCGTGTGGATCAGGCAAACACTTTACAAATGGAGCAAGGGCAAGCTCTTTCACGATTTGGTCAATAGGCATTAGGAAAGACATAAACAATGAAATTACTATAGACAACATACAAACATCGTTGTATACATGTGTTGGTATGAGTGAGAGACATTCCGCTAGAGATATCTAGAGTTGGTAGGCACTTAGGATATATACGAGTACCAAGCCTTCATTGTTTTTTTTTTTTTTTTTTTTTTTTTTTTTGACTAACACTCAGGGGATTCCCCCTATGAATGCAATGCACTGTGTTAGTGATAGGAAATAAGGGTATTGGAGGGAGGAAAGAGGGAGTAGTGTTTGTTGATGTTTGCCTTGAATTTGTCCAAGGGAGTTTTTATAATGAATGTCGCCAGATTAAGTGTTACCGTCGTTCAAAAATTATCTTGCTTTCCAGTTGGTTAAACTTATGATTTCCGGAATTCAATCTGAGGTCCATTAATAATCGAGAAGGAATGGCCGAATACAAAACTTATGCTTGTAAGTGCCCGAGAAATACTGAGATGATATAGTGCTGGCCGTCAAGGCATTGGCAGAATTTGTCTACCTAGGCTCCGCCATCAATAGAAACTATGATGTCAGTAGCGAAATAAAGCAAAGCATCGTGCTGGCCAACATAAGATACTTCGGGCTTAGCAAAGAATTCAAGAACTGCGACCATTCTCCACAAACTAAAATAACTCTGTATAACACGATTATTCTTCTTTGTGGCGCTGAAACATGGGACCTTTCGAAAGCAGACTTTTTTATAGGAGAAAACCCCTTCGCAAAATGACAAACGAACCGTAAGCTGTATAAGCTGAAATATGAAGTGAAAATAGTTAAGCACTAAACAAATTACAACGATTTAGATCGAATCAATCCAAACTCTCCAGCCAGAGTTATGGGACGAAAACTACCGTCGTAGGCGCCGACAGAGAAGACCTAGACTCCGGTGGAAGGACTAAGTGAAAGAAGACATAGAAATTCTTGGGGTCACGAAATAGAGAAAGCTCGCACAAGTCCCAAGTGCTTAGAAATCATTTAGTAACAAGCCAAGTCCAACAACAGGTTGTAGAGACAACTTATGTTTTCTAAGTGTGATCGTTCTCTTTTTTATTTATTTTTAATTTATATTTTATGCTCTTCGATTCATTGTTGCTATAACAAAGACGTTTGTTTGCCTTTCATTTTATGTTATTTGCTTTTCATTTTTTTTTTTATTTTAGAGATCAGTTTTTTACATAGAAGATTGCGCTTGGTTTTTCAAAAAATCGTACTTTTAGTATTAGTATTTATAATAATTTAGAATTTATAATAACTCGAAAAAAAATTCCTTAAAAAAGCCACTACTGTTAGGGCTCAAAAATATACTACTCGCAATTATTTTTTATCGTCAACATTATTTGATTTGTTTTTCGTATTAAATGCGTGACACTTATGAATATTTCATTGGGTCTGAAATGGAATAAAAACAAAAATAGAAATGTTTATAATCATTGGTGTGTATTAATTAAGGCATTTAAAAAAAAGATTTAAAAAATTGGATGTAAAAAATTAAATTAAATTTTATTTCAGATGGCATCAGAATAAATCTCGGAGTTAAGCATCCGCTTAAAACGAAGAATTAGATAGAGTTTTGTTTAAAGCTTAGCTCGGTTCTCCAACACCCTCTACGACAAACCATAC
Organism: Hydrotaea cyrtoneurina; assembly: GCA_958296145.1. Classification (NCBI taxonomy): domain Eukaryota; kingdom Metazoa; phylum Arthropoda; class Insecta; order Diptera; family Muscidae; genus Hydrotaea; species Hydrotaea cyrtoneurina. The sequence goes on along the minus strand of OY282512.1, from coordinate 38,910,451 downwards.
TGCCATTCTGATAGTTTTTGGAGATTTAGCTTTTCATTCGCGCCTTAAAATTAAATATTTTTTTAAAAAGTGCAGAAATGATTAATGATTAAATGTTAAATGTTAAAGTTGAAAGTGGGTCTTATAAGCTTAAAACGAACAGAGTCTCATTCACGGTTCCGAATCCGGTCTTATCTCAATTTTGAAATTTTGCCACTTGTCACATTCTTTCTTAGGACGGCATCATATTCCTAACAGTTTTTCCATAAGCAAAGTTCATGCTAAATTCAATAGTCTCCACTTAACAGAAATATGTATATTGGATAACTGAAAATCTTTTCGTACTCAAGGTTTCGATTTAGTATGAAAAGGGCGAATGCCAAAGAGGACAATTTTATATTTTTTGAGATAAATGATCCGATGTTTATTTCATAATAAAGAGGAAGGAATGGGCACATCTGTTGGACATTGTTTTAGTTAGGGCAAAGCTTTGGTCAGGTGTTATTCTATTCCATTCTTCTTGAACAATACTCACCAAATCTCATTCCGAGTTGGTTTTTTTTGCTGCTACTATTCCTCTTATAATTCCCCATAGATTTTCTATTGGTTTTATGTCCGGGCTTTGTGCTGGCCACTCAAGAACCCTTATGTTATCTAGTTCAACCATGACTTAATAACCCAAGATTTATGCTTCGGGTAGTTGTCTTGCTGTATCATTCAGGCTAATCGCAAATCTTCAGCATATTTCCTATCAAGATTGTTTTGTAAGATGTCTTTTGCCCCTAATTTTCTCCATAGGACTAACGACAAAGCACTCTCCAAACCATTACCGAGGATCCACCAAGCTTAACAGTTTTTGTTTGTGTGTTTTGCCATCATTTCCGAAGAAATGTAATTAAGATTATCCCCTCCAGACGACCAGCTTCCAAAAATGTTGTTAGCGGTTATGATATTTTTTGGAGAACTGCTTACGCTACACGAGATTTTTTGGTTTTCAGACAGACTTCTCTTATGGTCCTTGCTGATATTTGGTCATTGCGATCTGTTTCAATTTGCGACCTTACTCTACTTACTCTGGTCATAAGCGTCAGACGTTTTTCGGAGTTTTTTCGTGGCAAATTGTTAAAGGTAGGATTTTTTTATAATATTGAACTAAGTTAGTAATTGTGACGCGCGATAGTGAAAGTGATTTTACCACTTCGGAAATACAACAAACATTTTTTACCACCTCCAAATGAGCTCCATTTTAGCTGGGGTAGAACTTTTATTTTTACCCATTATATAAGAAGCTATAAAAAATTAAGTACACACTCTTTTATAAACAATAACTCAGGTAATTATTCGATTTTACTTCTTAAAACTCAAATTACTTAATTATGTGTCCACGCTAAATCTAAGAACTGCGATAGTTTTCAAAAGGGTTCAATTTGTGTTTGGTTACAATGAAATATAACGGGACTACATTCTCGAAATGATCGCAAAGCATTGAACAAAAAAGTACCGCCACAATTACATTTAAACTATGAGTTTAGCACAGTGACTTAATTGTGTGTTCCCAAGTGTATCTACACAATAGCAGTGAAGGAAAAGTTGCATCAAATGAATGAAAGAATGCATCACTATGACATACAAAATTTGATGAACTTCGATTCAAAGTGATTAAATTATTTCTGATTAGGTCAACATTTTTGAATCCATGCTGTATAATAGGGTATTCCGATATCGGACTATATTCTCTATTAAATTTGACAACCGTGTTGCCCCACCCTTTGATCTCCGAGCTCTTATGGTATTATCGTACAAATAATATCAATTGTATTTCGCCAAAAACGTTTTTCATGACAACAAACAAGCGATAAGATTAGTATTTATTCGAGTACGTACATATGTATCTACAATTGATTAAATTTATATCTAAAAAACATGTGTACGTTCTCATGGTCATTAAGGGACAGACCCATATGTTTATTACATCTCGAAATACAATTGACGGCCGTACAAAAGATATAAACCCCGCCAACTTGCTTACGATTTTTACAATACCTTTAGACAAATTTGACCATACAAAGGCCAGACGCCCCAATTCGTTTGCTGGACATTTCCAAGAGAGGGCGTACATGCACTTTAACATATGTTTGCTATGACAAGACAAGCAATTGCCACGACATGGCACAATAATAGAAGGCAGGGCCATGCAAACAGCTGATTGACATTTGTTGTCATTTCGACAGAATTTTGATTGTCAAACTCAGTGTTTACATTCCAAATGTAATTTTTTCAAATGTCGAATACATTTTCAAATTAAACATTTAAAACAAATAATTAGAAAACAAAAAGCCAAACAATGAATTTTGGGGCAAAATTGTGCCATGAGTTGTAGCTGTCTGCCATTTATATATCAGAATTTGACAATCAAACTACCCAGAGTTGTATCTGAGGTTCTGCTGTTGGACAATTGCGCCTACCTTCTATTATTGTGCCATGTTGCTACGAAACAAAAACATCAGCGCCCCGGTAGGCGAGTTGGTAGCGTGGCTTAAGACTTGTACAGCAATTTAGTTTGGTCCCTAATAAAGGGAAACATTTTATACAAAAATACATGGGAACGTTGTTGAAAAAATACTTACTGTCCTTTATTGAAGTATTCCTTCAATGACGTACGGAATGCCTTCGAATATTCGACAAATTCCAGTTTACGCTTTTCGACATCTTCTTTGCCAGTCACATCAGGTACGTATTTGTCAATTTTGTTGACAACATTCAATAGATTCTTAATGGCGCCGGCAGATTCTCTGAAAGGCATTTTTTTTTATTATCACTACTTATTAAAGCATTTAAATTTGCATATGTTTGTATATGTTATGGCTTAAATTAAACTAACATTACATCTCAAAATTGGTAAAACTTTTTTATAATTTAACCACAAAAAAACGATGATAAAATTACATTCATTTAAACCGCCAACACACAAACAGACATAATTTCAATTATCGCGTATTTGGAGCTTGTATCAAGAAAAGCTTATTTGCTTTTAAACAAAGTTTATTTGGCTGCAAATATAACTCATTTGTTATTATTATTACGTATTTGGGCAGAAGTAATACCGTGTCTGTATTTGCAGCAATATTCGTAGATTTCTGTCTCTAAGCTCTTTAAGAGAGTAAAAATAACCGAGATGTTGAGAGATTCACAAATTATTAAAACGTAATACAAATATACTTATACACATAGACCATAAAGTCTGCGTTCACCTGACAAATTTTTATAAATCATAAAAAATCACAAAATAAAAATATAATTCAAATCAGTTTTTTTAATTTATTATTCGTACATATAGCTTAGATTAAAAAACAAAAACAAAATTCCAGATTTCTTTTTGCGTTTTTGTTCTAACGGGATTTTCGTGACATCACAAGGAAATATAACAACCAAAAAGTCTGCGTTCACTTTGTTTGTTCCGTTAGGTTTTTTTTCTTTTTGATGACTTTCCGTGCACTGTCATTGCAAGTGATCGTTTAACAAGCTTAGTGGCACATTTCATTAAAAATAATAATTAAGTGCTCAATATGGAAAGCAAAGGAAAGGAAATTAGTGTTCATGAAAGAAAAATAATTATTAAATTATGGAAAGAAAGACAAAGCTTCAGAAAAATTGGAAAAACTATTGGAAGAACGTATTCCTCTGTCCAGCGTGTAAGAAACAATTTCAAAGAAACCGGTATTTTAACATCCAAGCCTCGGTCTGGCAGTCCAAAAAAATTATCCGTGCGGGAAGAGTGCAATGTAATCAATATGGCAAAGGTTAATCCCCGCATAACATGTTGAAAACATAAATGTAATGTTCAAAAAAAGTATTTGTGTGGGTATCATGGCAGAGTTGCTCGAAGAAAGCCGTATATTTCCCTCGTGAACAGACAAAAGCGCATTGAATTTGCCCATAACTATATAAATAAGCCCCCAGAATTTTGGAAACAAGTTATTTTCTCAGACGAGAGTAAATTTTGTATATTTGGTATTAAAGGCCGTCAAAAAGTGTGGCGCAAAGCAGGAACTGCGATTGAAAAACAAAATCTGGTTGGTACGGTCAAACACGGTGGTGGTGGAGTTATGGTGTGGGGGTATATGGCGGCTGGTGGAGTGGGTCAATTGGAATTTATTTTATTTCATTTTATTTGCACAGATTTTGTAATTTAAAGCCTAACGGCCAATTATAATAAATTACAATAAAAACTACTCCAAGAATTCAAAAACTATTTAAGGTATAATAATTTACATTAAAAATAATAAAAATAAAATATACTTGTTATGGAAAAATTGGAAATTATGTGCTACTCCGATGTGAACAAAAATCGAAAACTGCAACAACGAATCAAGCTTGATGCATAAGTATTAAATTAATCAAGTACTTGTATTAAAAACTGTATTTAAAGCAAAAATAAGATCAAGAAAATGAAACAGTCAAATTTTATAGTTCCCAATAATAAAATATAAAAAAATATCTATAAAATTACGTCGTCGAAATTAAAGAAAAATGTTGAAGAAGCTTTATGCGATATGTATTGTTAGTCATTGAAAATACTTTCAATGTATTGGGGAGCAAATTAAACAACCTAGCAATTCTTACTCGAAATGACTTATTCATATATCCATCTGCTCTAGGAATAATCAGTTGGTTGGCACGTGATGAACGACAGAATCGACAATGAATAAATGGGGATATTTAAACATTTTGAAAAGAAATTTGAAACTAAGTGCTGCCAATCTCGGGTTAGCAACGACATTTTGGTTCCAACAGGATAACGACATAAAAAAACTGATTTGAATTATATTTTTATTTTGTGTTTTTTATGATTTATACAAATTTGTCAGGTGAACGCCGACTTTATGGGATATGTGTATATTAGGGTGGAGTGAAAACATGCTTTTTTTTTAATTTGAAAAAGTTAACCTCAGAAAGAGATGTAGTCTGGGGTCCTAATGAGGGGAAAAATAAAGAAAAAAATGTAGGTGTCGCGCCACTCCCTCGAAATTTGGAAATTATCGCTATTTTGGCGTTGATTTTAGAAAAATCCTTTTGGCGCGACCCCTAAAATTTTTTTAAAATTTTTTTCTTTATTTTTCCCCTCATTAGGACCCCAGACTACATCTCTTTCCGAGGTTAACTTTTTTTTTTTGAATTTCACTCCACTCTAGTGTATATACGTTTGATGCATAAATTCTTTGCTGGAATTTGTTAAAATAACCAGTTTTTTCAGCGTGTAGGTGCAATATCTCCGTTGTGATGAAAGAAAAAACATCTCACTTTTTTCTAGTTTGTCACAAAAACTCTTTTATTTTTAAAAAAAAGTTCTGTTATAAAATGTAAAGGGTTTTGCAACAAGAGGTGTTATTTTGAATCACCCGGTATTTCGGTAGCTGTCACTTTTGAAGCTTGTATTCTTTGACATTTGACAAGTAGAAACTACGCCATTACTAAAAATGGAACGATACACGCTTCAACAACGCATTGAAATTATTAAAATTCACTACAAAAATGGTGAAAATCTTGCAGACGCAGTTCGCAAAACTAAAAAGTTTCCGAAGAGGTGATCGCAATTGGCCACCGAGATCTTGTGATTTAAAACCTTGCGACTTCCAGCCCAGCGTCGATTCAAGACCTCAAAGATAGAATTCGTGAGGCTATCGAGGACATAAGGCAGCCACTTTGCGATTTGGTTATGGAAAATTTCATGAAAAGTATATGGTCCTGTAAGCGTGGTCGTGGTGACCATATGGCTGATGTTGTTTTTCATTATTAACGGCACACCTGCCTCTTTATTATGAAAAAAAAACACCCGATCATTTATCTCAAAAAATTACATTTTTCTTTGAATACCCAAATAACACCTCTTGTTGGAAATCCCTGTATATTACAAACGACCAAAGCAAACTTTTATGTAGTGTATATTACATATAGCTTACAGAATTGATGTTAAAATGTGGCTTGCAGCTGGAAAAGAAAATACAGATAAAGTCGAGCACAGAAAACTCTCAATACAGTCAAGATTTAAGTCGATATGCCAAAAAAGAACTTTGGCAATACGAATGATGGAATGTGTTGGATGTGCTGTATTCACAAAGGGAATCATTGGTCAATATTTGTTCAAAAATGAAGCCAGCCATAGTGTCAGTCAATGGGGATCGCTATTGAGTCATTATTAATGACTTTTTCGTGCCTGAATTGGAGGACGTTGATGTGAACGACCTTCGGTTACAACAAGACGACGCTACAAGGGAGCCATAGAGCCAACGAACCAATCAATTTATTGAAAGACTCTAGGCAGATAAGCCCGACACGATTGACGCCTTGGAAGAGAATATTCGGCGGGTTATTGCTGCAGAAAGTGGTCGAAAATTGGGCCTTTCGGCCAGCAGCGGCTGCCACTTGCCCAAAATCATTTTTAAAACATAAAGGCAAACCCTTACCTTTATAGAAAGATAAATTCTTGGCCATAACATTAAATTATTATCAAATAGTAGTGCACAGTACGATCGGTTACATCCATGTGAATCGTAAGCAATCACAAAAAAAGGTTGTATCAGTAAATCCTTCAATAATTCCCCGGCGAAATTCTTTAAAGGTACCGAGTGGTTCTAAATGTACACCATCATCTCCATTACCCCTCCCTCTTCACACCTTCACCAACCGAGGGTACCACAATGGACCAACTTATGAACCTGCATCCACTAGCGGGCAACCTATTCAACCAAAACCGACACGTGTAAGACTGCAAGCGAACATTTGATTGCCTTTTAAAGTGTGTGTGTTTAATTTGCATTTGGAAAAGAGACCCTATATCAAAAAGACATCTTTTGTGACTTTTACTTACTTAATGATCTCTAGAAATGTTTCAGGATTATTAATTTCCCTGGGTATACGACGTAAAATAACTTTGAGCTCCACCGATTTACGATTCAACTCTTGGAATGGTTTTTCACTGCGACTCAAACGATATTCATTCACTGTAAACGCACAAAAAAAAATCAACTGCCATTAGAATTCAGCGATATTTGTTTTTAGGCAGTAACACATGAAATTACACTTCAATTGAGGGTCACATTCCGAATGACCTAGTCGAAACTGAATTTGTTCCGACGGTTATGTTTTTGTAACGCAAATCAATTTCAGATTAACATAGTACAATATTCAAAATAGTTGTCTATTATTTCACCCGTACATTCAGTGTCCGTTATATTGACATTCTCTTTAGCTGCCATGATCAGATCGTATCAGAACCTCGGTCTTCAGAATGGTCGAGCAGCACACACATCACGCCTTTCCAACTAAAACTAGATACAAATCAGAAAACGGCATTAACTAAGGCCGGTCCGAATCTTTTGTACCCTTCAACCAAGATTCATTTCAGCCGTATCGTAGGCGATATACTTACTAAATGCCTGGCCGACAATCACTCATACTACACTGTGGAAAAGTATTTTGCCAAGCCATTGGACGATTGTAGCAGCTTTTACACACTATATTTAGCATCCAATTTTTGTTCATTATGACATTTTAGTTGAAGTACATCGCAACAAAATGTCATTTTTAGTTATGATTTGGAGCAAAGTTCCATGTAAAACTTTTTAAGTTTTTATACTTTCCTTATATCGCCACTATGTATTGTCGCAATTATAAAAATTAAATAACATTTTGTTTGTTACTTTTTTTTGTGAGAATCGTAAATTAGTCATCAACGTTTTTTCCATAAAGATACTTCAAATTCAATTTGTTTTCTACATAAATGTTACAACTGCCAAACTGTTGATTATGTAGAGAAAGGAAATGTAATTCTTAATTTTTCTAGATTTATTTTAGCAAAATCGAACAAGCCCTTCTCGAGTTATGCCAAACTAATTATTTGACAAAATAATAAAACTAAGCGAAAAAGCCTTAAGATAGGGAAAAACTGTAAAAGGTCGTAAAAAAATGTTGGCCTCATACTTTTTTTAGAAAACGACTTTTGGTGCGACTTTTTAAAATTCTCAGCGGTGACACTGCAGACTTCTATTTGTTTCAAGTTTTCACAGTGATGTTTTTACCTTCGAAACTGAGTTTTACAAATCTGTGATTTCTTTAGACGTGTGGTTTTCAATAAGAAATAAAACTCATATAATATTAATGTTACTGCCATGAATTTATCTTGACTATAAAGATAAGAGTTTACCAATGATTTCCGGCAAGTGTCCTCCGCCGTCTCGTTTATATTCCAGCCTCTGGGTCAAGCGACACATAACCCCACAAAAATAGTCCAGCGCCCCGTTATAATGCGCTCACCAAAAGTTTCCTTCAATAAATTGTTGGAACCAAAGGTCGTCCACATCAACATCCTCCAATTCCGGCACCAAAATGTCATTAATCATGGCTCTATAGCGTTACATTATGGCCGGCTTCAATTTTGAAGAAATATGGACCAATGAGCACATCAAACAGTGACTTTTTTAGGATGCAATGGCGACACAATAATGGCTTGTGGATTTTCATTACTCCAAATGCGACAAGCCGGTTTCTTAACGTTATTAACGTACTCATTCAACCAAAAGTGAGCTTCATCGCCGAACAAACTTTTCTTGTGTCAATCGGGAACGGTAACCATCTCGTTTTGGGCACGATTTGCAATCGTTCTTCCGGAGTCAGTCTATTAATTATGAAATGGCAAACAAAACTGAGCATAAATCAAGTGACAGCTGTCAAAAAGACCAACTCCGAACAAAGTGTGGCCCGATTGAAAACCACTTGGTTAAAAAATCACCCGGTACCTTAAAATTGCACACTACTCTACATTTTGAGGTGTTACGAACGAAATGACCAAGTGAATAATACGCTCCGTCCAGTGGTGGAGGACTTGAGCGATTAGAAATGTAATCTTTATTGTCCATACCAACACATTGGTCAAATTGTCTACTTTACTGATTACTATTTTATTATTTTATCAGTTTCTCTGTTGTGCGCGAATAGAGTTCTCCGAATAACGGATGAAATAACCCAACAAAAATAAATGGAAGTATTTTCAAATGAATGCACTTACTGCAGGCATTTAATTGAATTCCTTCCAAATATAGCAAATGGTTGGGAACGTTTTATTTAAAAAAAAAAAATATTTTTAGATCAAGTCTTTCCCTGGTTCCGGGGATGTTTTTACACTCAAAATGTAATGAGTGTTGAGATCGCAATATTTCCATTTTTGATAATACACCTTATGCTGTTACTATGCGAACTGATTTTACGTGCCATAAAAATCTAAGTACAGTCGAGTCCCGTTATAACGAACTTTCGCCTATAACGAACTCTTTTTTAAGTCCCAAGAGTTTTGCTTCTATCCTATTTTACCCTGGATATAACGAACCAATTTGTCGAGTCCCTAGGAGTTCTTTATAACCGGACTCGACTGTAGTTGTATTCGAAACAAATATTTTTTCGCCGAATTTAAATGACCGGTTTTCTGCAAGTAGCGCGCTTTCAATTATTAAAATTAAGGCAAAATAGCATCTGCTGATGAGGCTGCAGCTAACGAATATTGGCTAAAATAATTGTGGATGGACACACTCCGGATGAAAGAGACCTTTACTTGAAACGCTTTAAAGTAGTCAAAGATCGTGTGACTTTCTGAAAATCGGCTAAAGTTTCTTTGTTACCAACCTACTTTTGGTTTCTAAGCCGATTTAATAAGAAGAGATCTCAAGTCACTTCATTGTGTCCCTAAGTTATAGAAGATTTAAAGTATGTAGGGTTTTGGACATAGAATGAATTATTTTAATAAATATTTTTTTCAAACAAGAGTTGTTATTTTGGAATTCAAAGAAAAATTATATTTTTTGAGATAAATGATCGGATGTTTATTTCATAATAAAGAGAATGGTATGTCGTTAATATGAAAAATAACATCAGCCAAATGACCACATTTCATGAAATGTTCCATAACCAAATCGCAAAGTAGCTGCCCTATGTCCTCGATAGCCTTACGAATTCTATCTTTGAGGTCTTGAATCGACCCTGGGCTGTTGACGTAGAACTTACCTTTCACGTGGCCCCAAAGGAAGAAGTCGCAAGGTGTTAAATCACAAGATCTCGTGGCCAATTGTGATCACCTATTCAAGAGATAACACGGTCCGGAAACTCTTCCCGTAACAAAGTAATGGTTTCGTTACTTGTGTGGCACATGGCGCCGTCTTGTTGAAAGTAAACTTTATCCAGATCAATATCATCCAACTCCGACCATAAAAAATCATTAATAATCTCTCGATAGCGCAATGCATTCACCGTAACTGTTGATCTAACCTCAGTTTTGAAAAAGTAAGGTCCAATGATCCCGCCGGACCATAAACCCAACAGTGGCAAGTTGAGAATGGAGAGGCTGCTTTAGTTTTGCGAACTGTGACTGCAAAATGTTCACCATTTTTGTAGTGAATTTTAATAATTTCAATGCGTTGTATGTGTGTATAGTTCCATTTTTAGTAATACCGGGTGGTTCAAAATAACACCTCTTGTTGGAAAGTCCTTGGTAGTGGTCAAAGTCTTTTTTATCCACTTTTGATTCATGCCGACTAATTCTGATATAAATACCGAAAAAATCTAAGGCCCAATTTTGTTTATGACCTTTTAAATTTTTTCCTTATCTTGAGGCTTTTTTGCTTAGTTTTATTATTTAGTCAAATAATTAGCTTTGGCATAACTCGAGAAGGACTAGTTCGATTTTGCTAAAATAAATCTAGAAAAATTAATAGTTACATTTCCTTTAATCTATTCAAATACTTTTTCACTATGTCACCGAGTGCAATCTGCTGGTGAAGTAGGCATGTGTATGATCCTGATGATAAAGAATTTTCAGAAGGTGAAGTCACACATTGAAATTATGTTTAGTTAGGAAACTGTTGACGGCGATGATCGCTATAGCGATAACACTTAGCCCCAAACAATCACAAACGGAAAGGTATAGGTACAATTTTGTTATTCATTAAACTTTGTTTTTCCTTCATTTTTCAATCAATCAATAAAATCAGTACTTGTTTTTAGTTACTATTCATAGAACTCGAGTAAAGAGAAATTGATTATGTAAGAAATCATAAAATGAATAGATAATTCATAAAAAAAACTCATCAACGTTTTCAAATAGATTCCTTCACTTATTGTGAATAAAACGAAAATGCGTTCATCGATTTTCATGATCTATGTTGAATTTTAATAATGTGACTTTACGTAAACCATTAAGGTAATGATTTGTAATGCTTAAGATTTGTTAGTAAACTGGCATCGTTTTTTTGACTTGGTTGTGCACTGGTGTCTGGTGCGTCCCACTTTGCACTACAATGTCTCAGTTTTATTCATGATGTACCACTCTTCGTCATTATTCAGTATTAACTCGCATCAGTTCAACCTAAAACTTATACTCTGGCATTGTGTGTGAGTGAACCTAATTAGGAGTGACCCTAATTTTGAGAGCACACAATATATGCATCAGAAGAAGAAAACACTAAATTGGTTTATAGGTAAAATGGATTATAAATACATATTTATTTGTCATTATTATTAATTATTATATAGTTGGTTGTCTTGTTATCGATCGGTCAACATAAAAACAAATAAATGAAATCTCATATTTCTACGTTTTGTGTATAATTTGTAATTGAATTAATTTCATTTTCTTAAAACATTCAATAATTGTTTATCGTTTTATTTTTAGTTAATGCTGTTAGATTACAATATCGGAAATTCTTTTCAGTTTCATCACTTTTTTCATCATTTAAAATGTGAAAATCAAACTACGCGACAACGCGAGTGTTAATCAAATACAACAAAACGAACAGAAAACACAATTCGTTTAATTAAACAAATGACAACAAAAAAAAAAGCCAAAAAGGAAATAGTATTTACATTTACAGAATTTTGTGGTGTTTATTTTTAAAAATGTTTTCACATTCCTTCTTTCTTTTCGTGTTAGTTGAAAATGCTAAAAACTACATAAACAATTGATAAATATATTTGTAAACTTACTGTACTTTTCTTCCCTACATTTTTTTTTTTGTTTTTGGATTTATTTTTGTAAATTATATTTTATTGGATTATTTTTGTAATAAAGTTTAGTTTATTTAGTTAGTTATACATATGTTTGTTGTTATGTTCTTCGGCATTTAAACAAATCTTGAATTCAATTATTGCAAAATGATTCTGCTGCAACATTAACATGGTTACTTTTAAATATTTCTAAGTTCTTTACTTTTCTATTTCTTTTGTTAGGTTGGATTTTGGAGGAGAGTGTGGAGTAAGAGTAGTGTTACATACGATTTCTCTTGCTTTTTCATAAAATTATACTTTTCATAATAAAATAGATAATTTATAATAATAAAAAAAAAATTATAAAAATGCCACTAATTTTAGCAGAAAAGTGGTCTACTCGCATTTACTTTTCACCGTCAACATTATTTGATTTGTTTGTCGTATTAAATACAGGGCACTTATAAATACTGCATTGGGTCTGGAAATAGAGAAAACAAAATTAAAATCGAAATGGTATTGGTAGTAATTGAACAGATACAGAATTTGCTGACAAATTTAACGACTTCTGAATGAAAAATTGTCTTAACTGATACTTTGCATTCGGTTTATTGTCACAATAAACTGACACTTGCGATCAAATTGAAACCTTGATCGTGTTGCTTGCAGGGGTTGATATAAAAAGTATTATAGTCGGGCATGACCGATTATATACCCAACCCAAGGACCTGTCCACAGATTGGAGACAGAAAAGTAATAACCGATCCGTAAATCTTGTTCGAACCGCAAAAAGTGTGGATTTTGACTGCCGATACTTGGAATGCAAAACTCCTGAAGCCCCCAAGTCACGATTGAAACAAAAAATTAAATTCTGACGCTCTTTAAATGCGCAGGTCATCTTATACTGACGTTAAAGACTGTGGATTTGATTTAATTCATTTTAAAACATGCCATTTTAAACTCCCGACTACGATGACAACGTGAGGTATGGAGGAAATTAGTTTATTATCAATGAATAAAAGAGAAATTCAATGATTGGCAAAATGGGGATTGATTGGCAACAGGGCTGTATACGATTGCAGGGACTAACGTATAAGTAATATGTATCAACTGATGTAATTATTTTTATCAATCGGTTACAAGAGCTTGAAATTTCAATTTTGTACTTTGTAAAATTCGAACACGCTTGTCTGCAATTTCGAAGAAATCTGTCAACGTCAACGTCAACATAAGACGAAGTCGTGTTTTTTGTATTTCCATTGTCCCCAGCACAAGCATAGAGGCTACGTTATTAAGTCAAAAAAATCATAACCTTTTAAAGAAATAAAAAAATTACACGTCCACAAAAAAACAGACTTTTATTTAGCCACTCACTTTTCATCTGGTAATTTAAAGATATCTGATTCCTGTCGCAGTATTCTTCTTTGTTACACAGAGTTCTCCAACAAGAGGTGTTATTTTGAATCACCCGGTATTTCGGTAGCTGTCACTTTTTAAGCTTTTATTCTTTGACATTTGATAACGCATTGAAATTATTAAAATTCACTACAAAAATGGTGCAGTCACAGTTTGCAAAACTAAAAAGTTTCCGAAACGTGATATCTCTCGAAGAGGTGATCTCAATTGGCCACCGAGATCTTGTGATTTAACACCTTCTTGAAAAATTTCTTGAAAAGGATATGGTCCTGTAAGCGTGGTAGTGGTGGTCATTTGGCTGATGTTATTTTCATTATTAATGGCATTCCTTCCTCTTTATTATGAAATAAACATCACACCATTTATCTCCAAAAATTTCACTTTTCTTTGAATACCAAAATAACTCTTCTTGTTGGAGAACCCTGTATAACCATGTTAAATAAATAGGAACCCATCTCAAGAACCGGATTTACAAGCAGAAAACTATTTTTGAGCCGACTGTAACTATTAACAACGATTTGTGAAGAACAATCGTCTCCGTCCAAACTTCTTAGTCGCCGTCTCAATAGACTCGCTTTGAAACCGTAAATCTAAGATGTTTCTGCATTTGGAGCACAGTGCGCTGAAAATGTTTTACAAAAAAAAAATACGGCATACAAAACAGAGTACGATGCGTGGGCTATGATGGTATATTCTACTCCCAACATATAAAGTAATTAACAATTAAATTTCGCAGTAAACTTTTTCATACCAACAAAACTGCGATAAGATAACTACCAAATTCCGATGGTGTCAATTTCTATCTCAAAAAATGTAAAGGTCATTAATAAAAAGAGATATTGTGTATACACATAGAGGGACGTTGTTTAAAATTAATACTTACTGTCCTTCTTTGAAGTATTCCTTCAGTGTTGTACTGAATTTTTTCGAATATTTGACAAATTCTTTTTTACGCTGTTCCACAGCTTGTTTGCCCGTCACACCTGGTATAAAGTTGCCAATTTCATTGACAACATCCAATAGTTTCTTAATGGCGCTGGCAATTTCTCTGAAAAGGGAAACATTTTATATAGAGAATTTAAGAACAATTTCTACCAAAATTACTACATTTGATAACATATTTCAAATATATGTCTCTGTATGTTTATGATTTCAGTTCCGACTACTTTGAAAACCCAAACAAAATTCGGTGACCTCCGATGAAATGGTCATAGAGCCCCATTTCATTTTGGACCTCCGGATTTTTTTTCTTTTTTCAATAAAAAAAATATACTTAAAATTATAAAAAAATAAAAAGTTTTTGCAACAGTAATTCAAATAATTATTATTGAAGTAACAAAAAAAAATCGCTCGAGCACCACACATCCTAAATATGTCCCATGATATTAACTTTATGACAGTTTTCGGAGAGGTCGCAATGGGCGTTGTGTCCGTTAGTAGGGCTGTCATAAGGCTTAAACAAAATTGTGCGTTATGTACGAGGACGTAAAGTCCGGACACCAAGAAATCTATTGCTATTCAAATTCAATTATGGCAAGAAGTTGCTACCAAGCTACGTCAGTCCGTTTTCAAAGACTGTTGACCCCATACGTAGACTTTGCCAATTAATCGTTCATCTAAAGTGTTTTCACTTTTAAAAACGAGTCGGCATCTCTAGAAATCCCTAAGATATTCGAGATATGCCAACTGTTTGGTACATTTGATGTACCGATGTGGATGCCACATGTGTATCCTGGTAAAACCATTTTTCAGCGACCGTTCGTCGAATTTACGAGAGAAGCAAATTCCTCGTCTGTGTGCAGGGATTCTTTAGGGGAATATACACGATGATATTCCTTATCATTGCCTCCAATTATATTAAGCCTGTGTATGTTTTCGGAAATGACATTCAAACTTCATGTTGAAAAATACTTGCAAATATTTACTTCATTAACAGAAAATAATCGATAACTTACTTAATGGTCTCCAAAAATGTTTTACGATCTTGAATTTCATCGGGTATACGACTTAAAATAACTTTGAGGGCCACCGATTTGCGATTTAACTCCTGGAATGGTTCTTCAGTGCGTGTCAAACGGTATTCATTCACTGTAAACACACATACAAATTTAGAGAAAATAGTAAAAAAAAAAGTCCACATAATAAAGTAGTCAAAAAGTTCTGACGAAAGTAACATCGGATTGAGAAACTTGTATAGTTCTCAATCCGATTTTTTTTTTTTTGAAAATATTTGAAACACAAACGAAAATCCATTTTCAACATTAGTAAAATATTCAAAACCTCTGACTACTTTCGTATACTTACAATCAGTCTCTGTTAAATTTCCCTGTAGCCTCAAAACCGACTCATTTAGATTGACATTCAGTTCAGCTCTTCGAACGATGGCCACGATCAGATCGTAGCAGAAACCTGGATTATTCTGTTCTGTTTTCAGAATGGCCGAGCGTAATGATTGAGCTGCACAAACATCACGCCTTTCCAACTAAAATGAGGCACAAAAAAATGCAAGTTGTTGTAAATTTAATCATTCATATATTATTGTCAAAGTAACTACTTTCTGATTACTACATTAGTACGTTCTCTTTCAGTCCCACATTACCTGTGCAAATATAGGTCTCAATATTACGGGTAGAACAAGTGACGGTGTTGGCATTTGCATTTCACCCATCATATTTTACATTTACTTCAAACTCTTGTCAATTTTCTCACAATTATCTGAATCAAAGATTATTTATGCGACTGTGCTGTGTGGTTTTCTATGTGCATAGATGTTGAATTAAATCAAAATGAACACGGAAGATATTCACAAAATAAAACCATAAAAAATACCAACAACACGACAAAGGGAAAGCAAAGACAGCACTGACATTTGAGTTTGACATAGGAAATATTTCCACTGACATTTGAGTTTCGTGCAGCTGATATTGCTGGTCTATGTTTTGTTTATCCACGGTTTAGGGTTGCCAAGGTCATAAAATATGATTGTGTCATGGATTTCGAGAATTTGCCCGGCAATCTTAAAATGTTAATGCCATGGCAACAAAAACCAATGGCACATTTTCAATAATGGAAGTAATTTTCCAATTGCGATTGAGTTGCCGCATAAATGTTCGTTAATGTATGAAAGGACTGAAGAAGCACTCTTAGCAGTCACTGGTTAACTCGTTCCTCTAAGAATCCATTGATTTAGAATTGGAATTAGAGTGTCAATGTCTCTCATTTAGACGGGTACCGTGAAACAGGCCCCGTTCATATCATCCGAACTCCCACTGGCCATCAACTCGGTTCCAGAATTTACTAAGTCTATTTAAAACGATTTTCCGGGTCCGTAAATGGTCGAATCGTTGATAACCACGCCTTCTTATATTAATTATCGACAGAAGCTCACGCAGACCGACCAAGGTGACAAGTGGACACAGTTATTGCAAATTTTGTTGCCTGGATAGTTTTGTGAAGTCAATAGCAATATAGTTACACTTTTTTACTAACACATGCAAACATTTCTAATTAGCCTCTTCGCTGTCTCTGATTTTTTGAAGATGGTACACCAGCTAACATTTTCAATCGTGGACGATTCTTGTGCAATCGGACCGGGCGATTAAATGAATCTTCGACAATGTCCAATTCCGAACACGCACGCTACGTACAATAGAAGATGTGTAAAAAATATGTTTTTATTCCTAATATCTGAAACTCGAAATAAAAACAATAACGACCGAGAAAAACAACAAATGGAAACACTTTTTGTAATTAATAACAAACTAGCATCAAACTTTAGTCTCGACATGTATTAAATACTCTACAACTGTATTAAAATAATGCAAATATCACTTGTTTTTTGTAAACTTTTCTAGACATAACTGTTAAGTTCGTCAAACGATTGCGAGATTTCAGAGTAACACAAAATGCACAGACTTCATTCATTCGTAGAACAATCGTCACAACGACTCGCAAGAGCATCCTTTAAAAGAGCAAACTATGATTTTACTTAAACAACCATCTGGACGATTAAAAAATGAATCGCGAAATGATCGTGCTTGTCGTACAATTGCCAGCTGGGACATTCGTCAAATGCATTGTCTTCATAATAATTCCAATAAGAATAAGTTTCTCCTCATCCTTCAATTCCCTCTTAACAATGTCATCAGGAATAACGTAAATCATTTTTCTATATTGATGTTCATTACGCAAATATCAAAACACCCGATTTTATGGTAAAGAGATTTGTTTCATATCGCAAAAAACGAAAAACCAGCGTTCGTTCTCCTTTATTGTTGCATACTTACAAATTAAAGATGTGCTGCGACCTCATTCAAAAAAGTTGCTCGGCGTTTTTTCTTGTCGTTATCAGTTAGTTCGACCTTTATACAAAAAGTACGGTTTTTAGAAGTGTGGCAACTCTCAGCAGGTTGTCTTGCCGCCATGTTTGTTTAGAAAAATGGTGGGCAAACGGAATGCAAGAAAAACCGTCCGGAATTTGTGGAATCCGCGAATCGAAGACAACCGAACGTGAATGAAAAGGGAATGGACAACAACCGAACGTAGCCGAAAAGAGAATCGACGAAAATTGCAGAATCAATCAGTGATGGTAAATAAATTGGCAAAATCAAGTTCTTGGGCCCGTGGCACACTCAAATTTATTTTGGCACTTTTTCACAATTTCACAAATGAATTTCTGACACTGATTTAAAAAGAAGAAATACATCGTAAAAATCCCATTTTTTTATTGAATGAAACCTACAATTTAAACAATCAATTGTTTGTCGACTTGGCAGTAGTAAAATACGCTAGTATTTTTTTTATAGTTTTAAAATAAGAATGTAATATAATTTAAGCGAATGTCTATGTAATAAATGTTATTGTTAATAGGACAACGTTAATGTTGGTCCTATTTGGTCACATTTAACGTGTCATTGCGGCTTAAATTAAACTGTTCAAAATACCAACACTGGAATCAATTGGTTTAGATCCCTCAGCTGCAAAATTTACATCGCTTGGAGAAACGACAAAGAAGAATCCAGTTTGTGTAAATTCAATTAATACAACCAAAGTCTGCATAAATGAACTATTGCGACTATTGCGTGCAATAAAATATTCCAATAAAATGCTGAAGGTAATTTTCGCAGTTTTCATAGCTTTGTATTTTGGCTTCGTTTCATTGTTCTCTTTTTTTCTGCTGCGTGTCTCAGGGTAAAGGACAACGTTCCTTTGAAGAGGTATGGCCCGATATGCGAGTAATTGTTCTCAAGCTATTGAAACAGGAAACCGTCTCACAAGTCGAATGGCAAGATCTATTTTATGGCGTCCACTTGGTCTGTTTGTGGGACGAGAAAGGTGCTGCCAAAATATACGATTGTCTCCGCAACGATGTCATCGAATTTATAGCCCATGCACAGCTTAAGGTCCAGTCACAGAGGGGCGAACACGCTCTGCTCACCACCTATATTATAGAGTGGCGAAAATTCTTCACTCAATCCAGTTACCTGCCTTTGCCGTTTCGCCAGTTGGAACATTGGTTTCAATCAAAAGCCCCCTCATCCTCCTCCAGCTGTTCAGCTTCAACTTCCGCCTCAAGTTCCTCAGCGGCAGCTTCGACGTCTGCAGCTGCCGGTACTTCATCTGCCTCAACGTCTTCGTCGTCGACAGTAAAGAAGAATCCCACCGAAGACAGTATTGTACGGAAGCTAATGTTAGACTCTTGGAACGAACACATATTCAAAGATATCAAAGACCGTCTGCAAGAGTCGGCGATGAAAATAGTTCATGCCGAACGCAATGGTGACGCCTACGACGCACAGTTAGTGATTGGAGTGAGAGAAAGCTATGTCAACCTCTGTTCAAATCCTGAGGACAAATTACAGATTTATCGAGAAAACTTTGAGGCAGCCTATCTAAAAGCCACAACGGACTTTTATCGTCTCAAGGCCACCGAACAACAGCAGGCAAATGGCGTACTAGCCTTTATGAAGTATGCCGATGCCAAGCTGCGAGAGGAAGAGGCACGTGCTAAACGGTATTTGGAACCTAGTAGTTATGCGGTGTTGGCACAGACCTGTGTCAAAGTCCTTGTCGGAGATCACATGAATACCATCATAGCCGAATGCGCCCCACTAATTAAAGAATACGAAACGGATCGTTTGAATTTAATGTTTCGCCTCCTCGATCGTGTTCCCAATGGTGTCGATCCTATGCTGCGTGATTTGGAAAATCACATTGTTTCCGCCGGTCTGGAGGACATGTTATCAGCGTCAGAAATTATAACTCAAGACTCTGAGAAATATGTGGAACGTCTGTTGGAGTTATTTAAGAAATTCAGTGCTCTCGTTAAGAATGCCTTCAACGACGATCCTCGCTTTCTTACCGCTCGCGATAAGGCATTCAAGACGGTGGTAAATGACACAAGTGTTTTCAAATTGGAATTGCCCACAGGAATACAGAATCGTGGCGTCAAGTATACGGCTCCAGAAAGTAAATGTCCGGAATTATTGGCGAACTACTGTGACATGTTACTGCGACGTACGCCGCTCAGCAAACGCCTGACAAGCGAACAAATTGATGCACGTCTACGGGACGTTTTGTTGGTATTGAAATATGTGAATAATAAGGATGTGTTTATGCGTTATCATAAAGTACATTTAACAAGAAGGTGAGTAAACACTCTTGATGAAAAAAGTTAATGGTTGTATACGAAGATCGCATAGATGGTAGTATTGTAAATGATAACGAACTTATTAACTGAAAAGCTTGAGTTTGTCACCAGTCCTTCAAAAACGTTCTAACTGAAACAACGCAGTGTTTTGAATGAAGGGAGTTTTTTCCCCTGAATTCCTCACTAATAAAAGAGATTTAATGGTGAATTCCCTGTACTTAAACTGAAGCCAATATTTTTATTCCGTCGCAATCAAGAGAGATATATGTTCAAGATCCCTTCAATAGTGTAACCAAATTCTGCATTCTAAAAATTATAGGTGTGTTTATTTATTCATTTGCACTACTTGACCAATGTGATTAGTTTGACAAAAGGTATTATTACATCCTATCTGTTCGGACAGTATCCTCTTATGAATTCAGACGTAATAGATGAGCACATTTGCAATGTTTGCTAGACAACAAATATTTGCAGTGATTTTAAATATTGAATAGTAATGTTGTATTGCAGTCCCTTTTTTATGAGCCTAATCGAAATTACATAAAAATGTAACTGTGTATTTCTATTTTTAAAGATTTTCGGCGAGAATGATTGTTTTATATAGTGAATAAAGAACAATAAATCTGTTCTTTCAATCTATTTATTGCAACAAAAATCATTAACATATAATCTTAATAGGCAATAACGTCACCAGTAAAACCATATTTAATCATTCACAAAAAGTCTACTATAGTCTTTGTTTTTCGTGTGCGGTTATCAATACATGTACGTTAGGGTGGAGTGAAATTCAAAAAAAAAAAGTTAACCTCGGAAAGAGATGTAGTCTGGGGTCCTAATGAGGGGAAAAATAAAGAAAAAAATTTTAGGGGTCGCGCCACTCCCTCGAAATTTGGAAATTATCGCTATTTTGGCGTTGATTTTAGAAAAATCCTAAAAAGTTTTATGTCAATAAATGTTTGCAATAGCGTAAACAATGAAATAAGGGCATGACAAAATTTAAAAAAAATTTTCTCATTGTTCAACAATTTCAAAAAGTAAAAAAAGTCAAATCGTCCCTTCTTCAGAAAATTGACTGAACAATGAAATCGCCACCAAAGCTACAAATATTAGTCGATTATCCTCATATTTGCCTCAAATACTTTTGTTTGGGCACTGAACAAGCTCAAACTTATAAATTTCGAATAAGTTAAGTCGTTAATTTTTAGGATTTTTCTAAAATCAACGCCAAAATAGCGATAATTTCCAAATTTCGAGGGAGTGGCGCGACCCCTAAAATTTTTTTAAAATTTTTTTCTTTATTTTTCCCCCCAGACTACATCTCTTTCCGAGGTTAACTTTTTCAAATTAAAAAAAAGCATGTTTTCACTCCACCCTAATGTACGTTCAATGCAATGCATGTACGTTTTCGCTTTAAAATCGGACAACGGCTCCGAACGGCTATCGCTGTTATTTCCTTTGGAATAATGCCGACGTTACAAGGTTGAACCGACACTGAAAAATGTCTGTTGTTCTTCATTGGGATTCAGTTTTGGTAGATGCATCTAATTTTATCAACCTACAGCTAACTCTGCTTTGGAATCGGATGACTACACACAGTTCACTCCATATATGTTATATATTTTCTAGATTGTATGAAAATATATAACATATTAGTCACAATATTTATTAATATCTCTGAACATAGATAAATGTCTTTCGATAATGTTTGCAATACATTTGTCAAGACTTACATGCAATATTGAAAAAATTAACTTTCAGATATATGATTTCACGTACTTTATTTCATGAAAAGCTTACTATTTAGCAAAAAGTTCAAAATAAATTTCAATAACTTAAAAACTAGATCTTCATTGCGGTTTTGCATTGTGAGCCTTTCATAATGTTTCCAACGACGTAAAACATTTTCATTTAGTAATGTTTTTTTTTGTGCCTTTTCTATCCATCTTGGGCAATTATGCGACTGTCTACTCTATCCTATGCATATTCCTTACCGATATCCACAATTTCAGTGCTCTGATGTTCCCGTCGAAGATTCGCATAGCGTGTCCTAGTCGTTAATATTCAAATGGTACTCAATATGACCTCTATGTTTTTCTTTCAGACTTATTTTAGGCACTAGCGCTGATAGTGAAAAAGAAGAAGATATTGTTGAATGGTTACGCGAAGTTGGCATGCCTGCCGACTACGTCAATCGTTTGGCCCGTATGTTCCAAGATATTAAAGTAAGTTCGTTTTCCATATACAAATTGTAACTATTGAAAATATCCTTCTATAATCTTATCCTTATACACCATGAATATAGGTTAGTGAAGACTTAAATACACAATTCCGCAATTCAACCGGTCGTCATGATGCTATTAACATAAAAATATTGAATGCTGGCGCATGGGCTCGATGTTCCGAACGTGTGTCGGTGAGTTTGCCACTCGAACTGGAGGACTATATACCCGATGTTGAAGAATTCTACAAGAAAAAACATTCCGGCCGTAAATTGCAATGGTATCATCACATGAGCAATGGCACCATAACCTTTGTCAACAACTTTGGTCGTTATGATCTCGATGTAACAACATTTCAAATGGCTGTACTGTTTGCGTGGAATCAGCGACAGAATGACAAAATATCATATGAAAATCTGAGATTAGCCACAGAATTGCCTGGTAAAACCAATAAAAACGCAAGCAATTGCCCAATATAATACAATTAATATATCAATTATACCGTTTATAGATCCCGAGTTAAGGCGTACGCTGTGGTCGTTGGTGGCATTTCCTAAATTGAAAAAACAAATTTTGTCCATGGAACCAAATTGTCCGACACCCAAGGATTTTGCAGAAAATACAATGTTTTACGTCAACCAAGACTTTGCTGTTGTAAAAAACGGCAAATCCCAGCGTCGCGGCAAGGTATGCGTCGAAAACTAGTTTCATTATTGACCATTCCTATTTGTTAATTTGCCACTTCGTTTTGTTTGTTGTTTCTAGTTGAATTTAATTGGCCGTTTACAATTAAGTACTGAGCGCTCAATACAGGAAGACAATCAATCCATTGTTCAGCTGCGTATTTTGCGTGTTCAGGAAGCCATTATTAAAATTATGAAAATGCGTAAACGCATGAATAATGCCACGTTACAGGTAAGCCGACACAGACAATTTTACTTTCGAAGTTACATAACAAATAAGATCGCAGTTTGTTTAAACCGCAGACCATTGGATGACACCATTCTAGTATTTTTTTCAAAATACAAAGTAATTTTTTTTTAAATATTCCGGTAGTCATCTTTAGTGAAATCTGCCTTATGGGAACATAAACCAATAATTATACTAAACATTTTTTTTTCTTTTTCGAGACCTATTTTGCAAACTTATCAATGGTTCCAAGAAATCATCCAGAGAAATATTGTTTTGTTATTTTACTTTATATTAGGTCTTTAAAAATAAAAAAGGGCAAACAAATACTTTTTGACGGTTAGGAAAAACTTCATTGTTTTGAAATTGGTTGTCCGATTTTAGCCAATTTTGTCATATTAAAGACAATACGTGAGTTTAGTAAATTCCATTTTTTTAATTGTTATACATTTTTTTAAAACTTTTTTTTAAAAGAAATGTAGATTTTTATTTAACGGCACCATGCCGTTAGTGAGAATTGAGTGGTATGTTAATCTAATAGAAGAATAATCGCCTTTGCTCCCGAGGCTTTGCATAAGAAAGGTGTACAATATCCTAGAAATTAACTGCAACGTAATCTTACGACTATAAAAGAAGTAGGAGATACGATTTAAAAAAAAGAAAAAAATAATTTTGAATAAGAACGTTCGCACCGTACAGTTTTTAGCCAAGTTCAATTGTCGTGGTAGTTCCGGCACTTTTGCTTGACAGTGAGATCAATTGCTACTTATTTACAAAGTTATGGACAAACTAGGGAAATATATTTCGATTCGTATTCAGGGGTATATTCAATTTTAAGACCGAAATCTTCGGTTTTTTTTCATTGCTAATTTATTATAAATATAAGATTATATGAACGACTTGAACATATTTTGCACGATGTCTAATAAATTAAACTGTTTCGTTTTCTATTTACTTTCAGGCAGAGTTAATTGATATTTTAAAAAACATGTTCTTGCCTTCGAAGAAAATGATCAAGGAGCAATTGGAATGGCTTATCGAACATAAGTATATGCGTCGTGATGATGATGATATCAACACTTTTATATATATGGCTTAAGTTTATACATATTTTTTTACATACACATATAGTATATACACTTATAGGAAAAAGGGAATCTTTTATTATAGGAATGCTCGAAAATTGTCTTTGATTTGCTTTGAAAACTCAACAATACTACTACAATACCATGCGCATACAATAAAATGAAAACGTAACTAATTTACAGGGAAGGGAAATAGGAAAAAAAGACATACATATTTCTCTTATGAAATAAGCAACACTGATAGTCTTGCATAGTTCGAATAAAAACTGGATTAACGTGTAAACTACATTTTGTTCATAGTTATGGTCCGAATGGAAAAGATTTAGATCTGAGTGGATCATGTATACTCTGTACACCTTTTTTTGACTATGTTCGAATTTCGAACTCTTCAAGACTGAATCAAAATTGTGAATATTTTTAAACAACCAAATTCCATTATTAATTTTTAACGAAGGCGTATTGTTTTGCAGACATTTCGAATTGATTTTTATACATTCGCCTCTTAAGCCCTTTCCTAATGCCACACACACACACCCACACATATACACATCCGTATTTACAAGGCCTTTATATTTACTTAATTGGCAACTTAAAATCAAACTAATTCGATTACATTCTCTACATATATAAATACATACCTACATACATATATCATTTAAGTAGATGTTTTGCCAATTGATTATTGTACAATTTAAGAGATTGTGTTTTATATACGAATAATTTATGATTTATATATTTCTGCATGAACTTTTTTCTTAATGTTTTTATTTGCTCTCCTTTAATTGTATTTCTATATTTTTTATTTTTTTTTTTGTATAAATTTAAGTGTTTTATTGTTACAATTTTTTTTTATATTTTAGTGTGTTACAAAAGTTCTATTTTCTCGCCTTTTCTGATTTGCTTGCTTTCTTATATTACATATAAATATGAAAAATGCTTTCTCCTTTTTCTATACTCTAAGAATGGGTGATACATATATTTATATATCAACTAGTTCTATTTATTTTTAATTTTTAAATTCCACTACTACCTACTATTGTTGAAAACAAAAAATACAAATATGTGCTTATCATTTTACATACATACGCAGTGTTTAATTGTCCACCATATCTGGTCAAGAGCATCCGTTTTGTATGGACTTTTAAATGTCACCCGTAATCGGAGACTGTATAAATTCCAGTTGAAAATATGTTCGTATGTAAAAGAAATTCAAAATTTGGAAATCATCATGTCCCTTATGAAGCCTACAAAAAAGTATGTAAAAACTGATTATGGATACATGGAATTCCATATTGCGAGTGGAATTATTAAACCAATTAGTCACAAAACGTTCTCTATCGGGGTGAATATGTGGAAAGCGCATTGCATATACATATGTATTGATTTCGAGTCTGTACATCCAAATATATTTCAAAATTTGTCCAGCTTGCCGACATTTGCAGTTACCATGCATATATGTACAATTGTAATATGAGAAAAAGAGAATGTGACGTTCATAAGATACGATTTGTTGTTATCGAAAAGTGTACATTTATTGAATGTCAAACATTCCCTTCAATGAAATTGAAAACCGTGTCATGAACTCGATAATTTTAATTGTTGGGGGTCTTCCAATAACAGTTGTTGCTCAGTTTCAATTTTGTATAGCTATATCTTAAGATCCAACATTAATACCTCTTCCAGTTTCTGAAAACAACGGACTAATCCTACAGTCATAGATGATTTGGGCGCTGAAC
The DNA here is from genome assembly GCA_958296145.1 of Hydrotaea cyrtoneurina. Classification (NCBI taxonomy): domain Eukaryota; kingdom Metazoa; phylum Arthropoda; class Insecta; order Diptera; family Muscidae; genus Hydrotaea; species Hydrotaea cyrtoneurina. Next base: position 38,884,431 of record OY282512.1, on the reverse strand, counting down.
TTGAGTTCAAATATAATTTCGCTGCGTCAGAACAATTGATCGTTGAGAGAACAGGAAGAATAATGTTGTTGACTGTACGTGTTCATTTAAAATGTTCACTAGTTCAGTTAAAGAAAAAAATAATAATATTAAAAAATAAAGAAGTTATTTGTGTTCCACATCAGGTGCTCTCTGTCGGGCCAAATTGTAGTTCAACGCCAGAACCGATTTAATTGGCAATTATCGTCGACTAGGAAATTCGCATGTAAAAAGAGGCACATGCTTCCATGTCGAATGTATTGACCTGGAACTTTCTCTTCTAAATGTGAGTCAGTGCAACTTGCTCGGAATCGAGTACACTTAAGACTATTATAATATAATGGAGACCTTTGAGAAGTATCAGAATTATTTTTACATCCACCACCGCCATCCTATGGTCGTGATTCTGTTTACAACACCTCAATTCGACATAATCCAATCATATCCTTCTTTCTGTCCGTGTCGATATAGAACACAATGTTTATACTTTTTGTTGTTAGGGTTTTTTTACACAATTTGGTTATGTTCACTTTTTCACCTAATTTGAATTTTCGAACTGTATCTCATAGATTCTAAGAGTTATTGTACCAGTTTTTTTTTTTGTAATTTAAAGTGTTTTTTCTTATCTTCATTATGACGTCAGTATTTATCTTTTTTTAAGCAAATATATATTTTTAAAAAAATGTACATCAAATTAGATTTTTTCAAAATCTGAAAGGGTGAAATTTTCTAAAATGAAAAAGTAAAAATTTTAACAACTATGTACGTCATAATGTGTTTCAAAAACCTAACAACAAGAATATAAGAATAGTTTCCCCTAAAATTTAAGAGTAGTCTACTATGGAAATATTTCTAAAATAACCTTTCAGTACTTGCCTACAAACAATTTTTAACAGAACTACAAAATGTTTACTAGATCGATAGATACAAACATTTGGCGTGTGGAATTGGATTCTGGCCACTGCGCGGCGGGGACTTCTCCCAAAGATTTTTTTTCGAGAGATATTTAACATATTAGTCTCATTTACGACAACGCAAAAACGGTCCCTAAATAACGAATGTTTTTGTTAGAATATGAATCTGGGATTACTGTGTGTTCTATCACACGGTTGTGGTGTCAACCCCCTTTGTAAATAACGTAACTTTAACCCATACGCAATAGATTATGATATAAAAGTATGGCAATATGTATTATCATTATCAAAAAATTAGTCGTAGGATACTTGCCAGCTAGGATGTGAATCGTACAAACTTCAGGACGATTTTACCTGTAATCGTACAACGTGTTGGTCAAATATCGAAACAAATTTGGATTCTTGAGCTGAAAATCTTGAACTATCGGTTTATTTCCAACAATTGAATGTCTCAAGGACAACAACTCAATAATGAGATGTGCTCGATTTACATCGTCACCAGAAATCCAAAATGACTTAACAAGAATTTTCATAACTTCACAGGAGAATCCAAACACTGTTGTAAAATCTACACACTCTTCTTGTTAAGTCGTCAACGAATTTACCCATACAATGGTAAATTTTAGGCCTTTTTACAAGAATCAATCAAAAATACGACTTACGGTTTTTTGATGACTGGTCGTTTCCAGGTGTTGACATACCTACAGTTGAACGACTAATACCGCCTATGATGTAGTCTTAAAAGTCATTTAACGATGTTAAACCTTCTCGACTGGTTTAATATCGTAAATATGGCCTGTTTTTTTACCGACTTCAAATATAAAATCGATGTTCAATTTGTCGGTAACTGTTCAGAATCGGTTTGGTAGAACTTCCGCTGAAAATACATTATGAATAATATAGTTGAATTGAAGGTGTAGTGGAATATATAGAGTCGTGTCTTGCATTTCATAACTATTTGTTTTTATCCCCTCATTATTATTTCGTTATACTCGGCTAAACTAAAACAAATCGTGAGAGATTGAGATAACGTATAATACGACAAAGAACGTCTGCCTATATAGTTTATAACTAACAGAATTAAGTTTTGTTCCATATTATTGATAAAATCGAAAAACAGACACAGCAATTCATATAATAATAAGTCATTTAAATTATTACAAAGTATAAAAAATGTTTCGAGTTTAATAAAAAAAAAAAAAACTAAATAAATCGTAACAAATTGGGTTTAACTTATTTTTGTTAAGGAAAATTAATTTTCTTTGGACATTTTTTTTTGCATAGTGTTAACAATTTAATAAATCAACGATTATCGGATGAAATTTTGTATTATTTTTATTTGATGTGAACATATGACCTTCATATGAAACGTTAGCATTGTTTAGTTATTAACCCCTGTATTCATAAAAACTTAAAATAGCTTTAAGAAAAATGTATGAAAATACAAAAACAATTTTAACACATTTTTCCAAACAAAGGTTTTTTACATTTTTATGAATATGGGGGTAAATTTTTTATTTTACTTTATTAGGCCAACAAATATTGATATACATTTGTACAGTTTATTTAATTCTCTTCAATAAGTATTCGAATGTAAAACATATGCCGTGACCAGTAAAGTTCAATAATGCACATTTAAAGTCAATTGGTGCGATATTTGTGGTTGTGTAAAAGTTGTAAAAATACTCCCCCAAATATTAAAGTAAATATTTGATGGCAAAAAACAATATTTTTTTAAATTAATATTTTTTGGGCTGTATTTTTTCTGTGCATAATATCGATGGCTTTATACCAGAGTATGCTAAGACGACTGAGAATACGGCCTTTGAGAAACTCCAAATAAACTTTGAATGTGTCTCCTGTAATATTGACTTTTTAAGGTTAGCTTACTATGAAATGAAGCCATCGATATAACAGCCGTCGAAGTCCATTCATTAGAATTGTTTTTGGGGATTTGTGCATCTATGAATTGACAGTCAGGAAATTTTGCATTCACGAGAAGATGGAATTAAGCAAATTCAAGTAGAAGTCCATTTTGAACATAGATTATAAAAAAAAAGTCTAACATAGGTCTGATGGTCCTATCATTAGTATGAACCGAGGACCTGGTAACGGATTCGACAAGTGTAATGCGAATATCTGACCAGAGTCGTTAAGACTCTTGAACATTTCTAAGAGGGTATTTAAACAGTATTTGTTTTAAAAAAGTAGGTATTTGTTTTACAAACAAAAATTATTTGTGTTAAAAAAGCATTATTTGCTTAGAAAACCTTTCAAATATTGCCAGGCCAATTACTGACATCTAGAGTTTGTAGTCTTTGGCCCCACTTAACATTTTGCTCCAACAAAAAGAAATAATAAAATTTTTATTTGTTTTTCAAAGTAGATAAAGTTGTTTCTAAACCGGGTAGTTCGAATTTATTTGAAACTATGAAACGGTCTGCTATTTGTAATCTGTTACAGAATTGTCGCTGTCGAAAATTCTACCTGATACCGAAAGATATTTTAAACGACACCCAAAACAGAGACGATAGTCTAACATTACAGTATATTTATTTCGGTACCCCACTCGTTATAATCTGTATGAACTTCCGGTAGATATCGAGAAACCCAAGTAACTCAATGGTGTCGGAAAAATCGAGTGAAGTCGGTACAGGAAATTTTGCAGTTCTTATACAGGGCTCTCCAACAAGAGGTGTTATTTTGAATCACCCGGTATTTCGGTACCGGTACAACAAGTAGAAACTACGCCATTACTAAAAATGGAACAACACATTGAAATTTTTAAAATTCACTACAGAAACGGTAAAAATCTTGCAGTCACAGTTTGCAATTGGACACCGTGATTCAACACCTTACAACTTCTCCCTTCTAAAGTCTACGCCAACAGCCCCGCATCGATTCAAGACCTCAAAGATAGAATTCGTGAGGCTATCGAGGACACCACTTTGCGATTTGGTTATGGAATATTTCATGAAAAGGATATGGTCCTGTAAGCATGGTCGTGGTGGCTATTTGGCTAATGTTGTTTTTCATTATTAACGGCATACCTTTCTCTTTATTATGAAATGAACATCCGATCATTTATATCAAAAAAAAATCATTTTTGTTTGAATACCAAAATAACACCACTTGTTGGAGAACTCTGTAGTTTGCCGATGTCTGATACACACGGAAAATAATTAAATTGTTCGGAATATACCCGTAGACTCTAAATAAATAGAGCCGCAATTACACTGTGCAACAAAAAAAAGTTGTCTGGAAATTCAAAGGTTTTTTTTAAAAAAAGGTTCACACTTCTTATTTCCCTAAACATTCCATGAAGGAACAGACGGAGAACTCCTGTCGAATCAGTGAGCTGTGCACGATATAATTGTGTATACTCACTCACCGAGACCTACTTTTTATAGCCGGCTCCGAACGTCTAATGCTTTCGGGAGAAGTTGTACATGGCTTAGAGATTACTCTCTTACTCGTAAAGTCGCCAGCATTTACGAGGTGGGAAACAGCCGCTGAAAAATGTTTGATGATCTTACCCCGTTTTCAACTTAGTTTATTTGTGTGATAGTAGAGCATCACGGCTGTCCACTAAAAACCTAGGTCTTATAAATGTAAAATGTTTACATGTGATTGAGCTGGAATAGGTTAGGCATTACTTAACGCTGTGCGCATTGAAGATTTCGATTGTCTTTTCTGATACGTTTTATATTTAAACCGTATTATTTGCAATGGTAAGTATTTTGCATGGACGCCCTCGTAAATGCCATCGAATTACTAGTAACAGAACATTCACTGAGGAGGATTATTCACGAACGAACCTGATCCAAGGAGATATGCGATATTTTGTGAAATACGAGATGGTCAAAAATCTGAGCAATTTCTGCAAATGCTGTGATGGATGCGAATTGAATTGTTCGATAACACTATGCAACTGTCATTTTGTCCAAGGGACTATCTAGCATTCTTTTGAAGATAATAAGCCACATTAGAAGGATATCTATGGATAAATGTAGAGTTAAGATCAATTTTGTTCTTAACCGTTGATCGTTAAAAAACGGTGCTTTTTATTTTTCCAAAATCTCACTAAATAATTGAGCTCCGACTCAAAAGTTTCGGTTTCCGTATGTGAGTATACACAATTTTATCGCTCACAGCTCACTAATTCGAGTTCCCCGTCTGTTCCTTCATGGAATGTTAAGGGAAATAAGTTTTTTTTGACTGCATAAATATTCCGATATATTTTTATTTCTTTCTTTTTCCATTTAATGAATTAAAATTATTGTAACAAAATTTCGAAATCACTTTATAGAATTAAATTTAATAATTTACATTTATTTGGTTGCCACTTTTCAAATGACGATTCATTCAATGATCAAAAAAGCAATCAAAAGATTAGCTTTTACCTAATGTTGTTTCAACGTATTTATTTATATAATTTGAAAGTCTTATCTAGTCTGGAGACCGCTGTCGGGTCTCTTTACACTCATGGTTGTCAGTGGCATTTCCCTCGGTTTTTGCCTTATTTAAAGTTCCAATTATACTTACTTATTTTTTTATACACTGTATTTTTCGTATTTTTTTTTGAAAATACGAACTGTTTCATCCATTTCCAACCGCTGGGCAGAAATAAATGAAACTTAAAATATTATGACATTTCTTCCGAAAATCTTTTCGTTCAGTTTGGGCTGGTCGTATACAGTGTAGTCTCTCCTAACGAACACTTCTCATAAACGGACACTTTTTTCAGTACCAATCCACTTCAGTCCTCTTTGTGTCCGCTTATGGGTAAGAGTGAGAGCCTTTATCCCCAAGGTCAGAAAACTAAAACACCACAACAAAAGCCTATAGACCTAATAGACTTTTATCGTTATTATGGAATACTCTGGAAATATTAGTAGATTTTTATAAAAGGAAAAGAGGTCAGAAAACTTCAGCAAGGCACAAGCATGCTTGAAAGGTAGGCCAGAGGAAGCATCACTGCACGAGGTTGTAAGCGTTATCGAAGAAACGCACACATTCAAAGAATTCCCCAAAGACACCCTTAATCCAAGTATATATATTACTAACTGGATGGACAACATGCTTAATAGCATGGAAATAAACTTGACGAAGGGCAACGAAGCAGTAAGAATAGAGTACACTATAGGCACCTCTCTAGAGTTCAGTGATATATCTGATCTCAACGGGAATGGCACCAAGGTGCAAGCCTACGTCGCCGATGTTGTGGTACTTACGAAAGACAGTCCTCATCGCAGCGGGTAGGGTAAAGTTGCCTGGGGGTCAACTCAACAAAAACCCAAGACTAAATGGTGCAAATATGTTAAAGAGACGACATAAACCGGACATAAACTCTAAAAAGACTAAATCGTTTCTGGGTTTCGGCAAAAGATAATCTGCATTCTCACAGGTAGCTCTTCGGGCAGCTGCTGTAGAGCTTGAAACGACTCCCAAGAGGAAGAATTAGTAGAACACATGTTATGCCACTGAAAAAAAATAGGTAAAAACTCGAACTAAAAACAAAATCATTTATGTTTAGAATTTTCTGCAAACCTACAAAAATCACTGGTCACTGATCGATTTCTTCACCAAAAGGTTAATTTTATTTATCGGACATTTGTGGTAGAGAAATTAATTTTTTAGATAAAAAAAAATTTGTTTGCTTCTTCCCATCTGTATTTTAAGTGACCTCGGTCAGAATTACTGGCACGAAACAGAAAAAAATGTAATCTCTTCTACTGAAAAAAATGTGATTTTTGTATTTAATAAAAGCTGTTTTATACAAAATATAAATAACATTGTCATTAGATCTTAAATTAATTCTTTAAAAATTACAAATGTTAATAAATACAAATGGCAACATTGTTTGTAAATACAAAAAAGTCACACTATGTAAAGGAAACATAGTAAGTAATACTACCAAATACAAACATATAGACAGAAACATACATATGTATACAAATAAATAAAACACTTATTTTTCGAACACGATATCTATATATATGTATATGTACACAAAACGAGGAAGATAAAACGAACGCAAAACGAATAATTTCAAATGAAAACCTTTAACTTAAAAATAACTACACATAATTTAGTATCGATATTTTGCTAAACTATTTTCTTCGTCGATTCTTTTTATAGCCCTTGCCATACCAACCGGCTTGAGTTCGCGCCAATTTGCGCGGAAATGTATTGTTCAAATGCATTTGTCTTTTGGCCGTTTCAGCGGCAGCTATGTGGGCTAGTGATATATTTTCGTCGTAATCATCGTCATCGTCATCCTCGGTGTAGGAGCAGCAATCACACAGCACAAAACGGCCGTTTCGAGCACGTTTTTTATGTTTCCTTTCGGCTAAGTGGAATTTTTTATAGAATTGACAGTCGAATTCAGCATATTGGTCAAAACAGAAGTCACAGGAGGCGGCCGAACGATTCATGGCGAAATTTGGAACAACTTCAAAGTTCCAGACATTGAGATCTTCCGGGGGTGGGAACACAATGCTATGAAGTCCAGAATATGCATATTTGGCATCATACCAAAATGGCAATTTCCGTATTAGACAATGCTTTCGCTGCTGAGCCAGTGCATATGGGGTAATTCCACAGGAGTATACTTCCTTTTTGGGCGACGATAACGACATATTCTTTAGTATATCCATTTGTGACTCGATTTGTTCATCTTCTTCAATAGAGTTTTCATCCGCCGACAGTGTCTCCTCATCCACCGCATCCACATTTTGCACTTGCACTACTCTTGGCATCTGGGCCATAGGAGGAGGTGGTTTATATAAAGGTGTCAATGGCGGCGGTTCCTTTATGTTAGTGGTTTGTGTCGAGAGTATTTTGCTTTTGTCACTGTTTTTAAGGCCATTGAATGGAACTGATTCTACACCGTCGTCTGTTTTGAATTGTACCTGTATACACTTGGGCAATTTCTTTAAAATGTGCAACGGAAAGTTATTTTGCGAAGTCCCTTTTGGCGTTTCGGCTTTGTGCGATATAGGTTCAAGTTTTAAGGGTGGTGGTGTCGTAAGGCCGTTGAGGGATTTGGTTAAACCGTTCTCCACTTGTGGTTTAGTTTGTACCAATATCAAGCTCGGTTGGTCCATGTGCGCGGGATTTTTAATACCCATTTGATTCTCGAGCTTTTCCAAGAACTCCTCTGCATTTCTGGTCAACTCGGTGGCTTGTTTAATCAACATTTGTTCACTCTTGTGTAGTTCGGCTATTTCAGTTAAAACGTCGGTATTCTGCTCAAGTTTTACGGGTAAATTCGCTAAGGCTTCTGTATTTAGTTCGATTTTAATTTCTTTCTTCGGAGTGTCAATACACTGGAGTGACGAGAGATTTTTCCTTAAACAACTAAGACTTACAGATTTGTCTTCTGTTTTAATGTTATTATTCGGGTGTTGGTCCTTGCTTCTAGAAATCTCAACCGAGAAACCCTTATTTCTAAGACCATTTATAAGATCCGGCTCTACTTTGGGCTCAAAGGGCATTGCTGTAGATTCGTTGAGATTTGTGAAAATCTCCTTCATTTCCATTGAAATGCCATTGAATTTTGGATCGGATTTCGTGGGGATATCTTTCACACAACCATTTCGTTTACATTCAAATTTAAATTCCTGTTTAGGTGTGGCAGTTATTTCTGTATTATTCATGGCTATCTTTGAAACAATTTCCTCTAATTTGATTGAATTTTCATCCGCCGATTTGTTATGCTGGGAAACTTCCGACATGTTCATGTCTGGCAAATTTTCGGATTTTATTGTATTTCTCAGTTCTGTTATTGCTTCATCGTCTTTATCTCTGAACGTTTGCGTTATATTTGGATTCGGTTTTAAAATGTCTGAAAAATACCGACACCCCAAACTTTCTCTCAGAATATCTCTTACTTCAATGTCATTGGATGGATTTATTGTTTTTCCACTTCTCCACGTAGCTGCCCTGTCGTAGTGCTCTTCGGTTTTAACATCAATTTTTTTCACATCCATGGTGTCGCCATCTGAATCCAACTTAAGTTCTTGCTTAATTTTATTTTTCAGTTCCAGATTAGTTTTAATTCTTGATCCCATTTGTTTGAGCGGCGTTCTAATACGTGGTCCCTTTCCTATACGATACTCTGTCCCAGTACCGAAGCTATCACAACTCATGGCTGAATCTTGTGTCTCTTCCTCTGCTACAGTGGTCACCGAGCTTGACTGGGTGCCTGTTTCATCTTTTTCATCTTCGTCGATTTGTTTCAATAGCGGCTGCGTTAGCGTATGTAACTCTTCGGGCATTAAGAGTGTAGCATGGGCAAATATGGGATCTTTTTCCTTGGAGTAGACGGGTACTGGAATTTTCAATTCATTCATTAACATTTCCATAATACGGTCACATTTCCCATTGATTTTAACCTGAGCCAATGTGTCCTTCGGTGTCCACTGCAAGTTTATGATACAAATCTTGGCCCTCTGTCTGGAAGGTTTATCCATTTGCCAAAGCCAAGTGTATTTTTTCAATACCTTCAAACTGGATCCCAAACATAAGATAACGTCAGCCTTTTCAGCATGATGGCAAGCGCCAGTCCAATTTAGGGGCCACTTCAGATTACCGCGCTCCCCAAAATGGACAATTGTATCGCATAGAGGTTCAGAACATTGGTGACACAATCGATTGGTTTTATGGCAGTATCGTGCAGTCATTTCAGTGGTATCGAATAACCTCCAATATACCGAATTCGGCTTACAATGTTTACACACTTCGACGTACATATTCCCATGTATTTCGGACAACGATGACCGGGGCAATCCTGATCTCAAATGCAAACCATCACAATTCTGTGATACCACATAGCGCAATATACCCCTTCTGTGCAGTTCATACAGAGCCATATGGGTGTAAGTGGGATTGGCGGCAGATAAATCATGTTCTCCGATATCCTCACCCTTTTTCAGTAGAGTCCATATCCCTTTACTGCCTCTGTAGTCGGGTATTAACGCTGCTGTACTTATACCAGCTCCGGTATAGCAAATTAAATGCTTTGCCTGCAGTATAATACTGGCTAATTCTTCGATTTTGCCTTCTATAATTTCAATGTCATCTTCTTTCTCAATAACCCGATCTTTGTAGATCTCTACACGTTCTTTGCGTTTCTTTACTTGTTTTACAATTTCCGGATGTTTTTCAAGCAGTTTTCGATCATCGGTCGTACGAGATGATTCACATTTTCTGTATATGGAAGATATCTGAAAGTAAAAGACATAGGATATAAAATGAATTTTTACAGTTTGTTTAAATGTATATTTTCTAATAAACGTATATTTAAACCTAATTAAAAGTTTGAATGAACCTTATTTTTTTTTTGGAGTCGGGTATCCATTTTGTTAATACTCAAGCTCAAATTAAATGGGTTGCGTTGTCAAACTGATAGACATGACGAACTAGAGACGATTTACACATACCTCTAGGCGCACTTATCAATACTGATTTGCCTCTGCAGATATATTTCGCATTGTCAGCAATTCCGTTCAACTTAAAAAATAATAATTTTGTATGATGTGGGTCGCTACCTGGAAAGACCATTTTCTCAGCGGCTGTTTTCACCACTCAAATGTCGGCGACTTTACTAATAAAAGAGCAGTATCTAAGACATCTATAATCTTCTCTAGAAAAAGCATCAGCCGTTCGGAGCCAGCATTACAGAGTAGGTCCCGGTTAGTGTGTATACAAATTTAATCATGGGATGTTAAGGAAAAAGGCAAGAAGTATACATACAAACGGTCAGCGATTATACAACTCACCGACATAAGAGAAGTCTGTTTCTTCATGGAAACTATTTTTTTTATTTTCTTACGATTTAATTCCCATATAATATAAAATATGACAGGCAGTATTTTACTTTCCATTTTTTTTGTTGTTAAAAAATCAATTTAAAAAAAACAATAACTTTCAGATGGAAAATGATTTACTTATAATATCTGATTTTTATAGGTTTTTCGTTTGGTGTTTTTGTGATAAAAGAACAAAAGGAACATTTAAAATTAATGTTTTTTCGTTACTTAAAACAAAAAAATGTTTCTGAGTTTGGAGGCGTACAAATTTTATTGGAAGAAAAATGTAGCTATTTTAATTTTTAACGTTTTCTTCTTAATTTAATTACTGAATACCAGTCAAGAAATTTTTTTTAAAAAATATACCAGATTAGTTCTGCGAAATCCAACAAGCAATAAATTGCTCAAATAGAAGTTGGTTACATTTTTTTTTTATTATCTATTGCTGATCATTATGAATCATCATTATTAGCATTTTTGATACATTTTTTTTTGGCTTGGTGATAAAAACTAAAACGTCATAGCGTAAACTCTAACTTTCCAAATAAAACATGACTACAAAAGGAATTATTTCAGATGTTGTTGGCAATATTTCGATAAATATTACAGTACTTTCTTGAAATTTTTCTTCTTAATATTTAAGGTAAGAAGAATTTCAAAATTGACCCTTGCACTACCCTTCAAAACGAAACCTGCAACATAATAATACAAATAACGAGCAAATTAACTAAATTACTTATTAACTGATAGTCTAACCAGTACTTTACTAAAATACGTACTGCTATAGACACATTGGTACTTTTGAAATTCTAAATTCCCACCATATATTCCACGTTGGACCGATGAGTTTATCTCTACCTATTTGTTGCCTCATATAAGCGCATTGCACTGTGCTAGCGATAGGCGGAAAGACGGAGTAGTGTGCAGATACCATTAAAATGTAGATACGCTCCAGAGTGTGATCAGATGGTGTGTGATCAGAAGCCTAAACACTTGAATGCTTCCTTCGACACGTTGAATACATATATGGCCCAGCGAGCATCACCGTGTATTTTCATGCCCAGAACATCAAGAGTGTCTGATATCCACACAACATATAGAGATTGACGACGATGCTGGATCAGTGGAGCCTTTGTGTGACAACAAACAGCACTAGGTCTTACGTGCGTTACAATTTTATTCTGTTCACATGACCCCAGTTATAAATCGCTTTTGAGTGAGTTGTTCATTGCTCGCCATCTATCCCCGACATCCAGAGGACTTGGTCTATTGTCAAATGTCAACAAATGACAGAGGTTGCTGTCATCCGCAAAAGAGTAGATTGGGATCACAGTCCGGCCCAACAGGTCGTCAATGAAAATAAGAAATGGAGAAGGATAGAAAACAGAAAACATGCTCTTCAAAACCTTCGAGAGCGCAGAACATATTGTGATATGAATGCACCCTGACAGACGCTATCAAACGCCTTGGATATATTAAGACTCTAAATACTCATCAAGATGGAGGTTAACCAGACTCTTCGAGAGCGCAGATCATATTGCAATTGGACAGTAATTTGCTGGAGTTGTAACCTCACCCTTCTTTGGGATCGACTGAACATTGACAATTTTCCAACGTGATGGAAAAATACCAGTACGGTACGACATGTTGAAAATACGCCATGGACGAGGTAGCGTCCATGCTGAAATACAATCCGGTCCCGGAGTTTTATTTACATTGAGATCTGCAGGAAGACTTCAGACTCCACGTGTTCGATAAAATATAGGAGATTAGAGTAGTTTCAATTCTTGATCCCATTTGTTTGAGCGGCGTCCTAATACGTGGTCTCTTCCCTATACGATACTCTGTACCAATGCCAAAGCTATAGCAACTCAAGGCTAAATGAAGATAATTACAATTCAATGGTCATTTTCTCATACGCTGCTTAATGGTAGGGTGTGCTAAGTCGAGTGCGATTTCTGGTCCCTACAGCAAACTGATTTCGCAAGTAATCATGCTTCTCCATTGTTTTTTGTTTTTATTTGTTGAGAGAGGTTGGTTCGTGAGATGTTTGGGAATGTCAGGGTAATTGCATCTATCTTCGAAATTTGATGTATCAAATCTTTGTTTTTATTTTCAGTGGCAATGAAAGAAAAATAAACCGCATTGGAAAAACTTCAGTAGCGGTCTTTAATATTCCAGTATATATGGAATAAATATTATAGTAGACTAAACCGTAGTTGGAGACTCAACGAATTTAAAATTTGGTTTAAAGTATTGCTATAAAAATATGTTCCTTCGTCGTTGGTTACTGATCGCCGCCAACTGCAAACTTAACAAATCATAAGTACAAACTATATGAATAAACATTATTTTAAAACCAGTTTTGAAACATATGTGTTTTTTTGTCAGTCACTAGTTGAAGCTTTCGAAACTATGTCGGAATAATTTATTCTAGGAACCATAGGGAACTGTGACTTCGAAGGTAAAATAATGGCTGATGAAGTAGAAAAGAAAGTCATGAAATCTCAGGCTATTGATTTGTGCAGGGCTATGCTTTCTATGATATACATGATATATGATATACTTTCTATGTACATGACTTAGAGATTACCCTCTCATCCGTGGTGTTGAGGCATTTACGAGCTGGAACAGGTTTGACATTAACGAATTATAGCCATGCCCGCAAACCGTCGCAAATATTTGAATCAATTCCGAGCACGTTCCCGAACAACACTTAGTTATGTGTCCGACCTTCAATAAAATTATTAATTTATTTTACTGTTGCCGTAATTTCAATTTGCAATCTCTACACATTTTTGGCCAACAATTTTAGTAAATACAAACGCCGGTTCTGGAATTGAAATAAATTTCACTTTTCGCCGACAGTGGACCCTTTTCTTGCTGGCCATTCTGCCAAAATTTGTAAGAAGTCATTCTCTTGCGGAAGCGGATTTTAGTGTGAAATGCCATCGTGTGGGCCCACAACATTGCAAAGGACATAAAAACTCGTTGATTTGTTACATACATATTGTAATCATGTGCACAAATACACCCACCCCCAAACTGCAGCAGCACCATCACCACCACCACTAACTACAAGGAATGTTCACACAACAAAGTACAGTGTACCCCATATACACAATTCTGAGCCACATCGATAAATGGCATGTGTGATTTCAATTCAAAAAATAATGTTTATATGTATGGATTCAAAAAATTATTTACTTTACGAATTGTATCCTTTCGGCGTCTCTTCTCGTTATCTGTCTTAGCCGGATTCAATTTGGCTCGTGTTATGTAGGTTTGCAGAGCTTCTTTAGCGGACTTCTCCTTCGTTGGCATATAATTGTCCTGTGATTCTATATCTTCAATTTCCATTTCGTTCGCATTTACTACAAAACGCAAAAAACGTGTAATAAATCGCCGATTACTTCCTTAATTTTTCCTTCGTTAGAAGGGGTACCAACTCGCTCGCTCGTCTGAACCACCACTAATCACACAGCACACACACAAATTTATGGTTTAATAGCACTGCTTCACCATTAAAATGAACCCCCCTTCAATAGTTTGACGGACAAGGAAGCTGCGTTTTTTTCCGCACACATTTTACTTATAATTTCCGTGGTATGTTACTTATGTAAATTCATGAACTCCTTCTGTTTATTACTATGATTATTGTGATGTTTTATTTTGATCATTAAATTTATTAATAATTCTTTTTTGTCGATTTTCCACGATTAACGAAAAAAAAAATAAACAAATTTAATAGCGTTGCTTCACCTTATATGAACCCCGTTGACATGAAACAGCTGTGTGCGGGAATTGTTTACAAATGAGAATTGTCGCGGTTTTGGTGTATGTTTTAAACGAAATCAGCATCTAGTTTTGCGCTGGTCACAGGGTTAGAGCCTCGTTTGCTAGAACAGAGGACACCAAGATCTGAATGATTCGGGCCAGTGGATGAAGTTGACCATTGAAAATGAGAGGCTATGTATACCGCATCACTTTCCCACTAGATCCACGTACCTTAATATCTGAACTAATCCGTGCTGAAGAAATTGCATTTTTATCCAATTCATAAAAATAGCCAGATTTTTTAAAAATATTTGGCCCAAGTTTTGGTCACAATTTAATTTCCCTATTCAACTCCTCTTCATAAATTTGTTCAATGGCACTAAATTTCTAAAAAAAAAAATTACAAAGCCATTCCTAACACAATTTATTAAGTGGGTTATGTCGACACATGGATTGATTAATTGATAAACATATTCAATAGAAGATTCTCTGTGTGATAACAAAGAAAAGGTGTCTAGAACCTTTGAATGCATAACAGTTTAATAACATTAAATACATTCTGTCAGAAACTTAAATCCGCAATAACTTTAAGTGCATAATTAGGTTATACTGGATTACGATTTGACGTTAAAATAATTAAAATTATCTCAAATAGATGAAAATTAAACATAAAAAAGGGCTCATAATGTACGACCTGAAGAAGATCAAACACCGAATTTCGATACAAAGAAAAAGATCCCAGATGATTATTTAGCTGAAACAACCAAACGCGTTGATGTGAATAGACTAGGGGTTGTTGTGTGGAAGGTACGACGGTGCCATCATTTCTATTTTAACGTGCGTCCGGTCTGAACGCTGCTGTTTGTAATATCATTTTGGGTAATTTTCGTTTTTTATGCAATAGTTGGCATTACTGCTGATGCCATATGACAATGACATATGAACAAGAAAGACAAAAGATGGTGGCTACCTAAAAACCAAACACAGATTGTCGTAAGTTCCTTTTCATTGAAAAATGGAGGTAATCTCGTATGCCAAGGATAATTTGTATGACGGCTAATTTTAAATGAGATGTCGGCAGTCCATAAATCAACAAATTTATCTTAGTATATAGTTATTTTAAAATATATTCAAATAGGTTTTGCTTAAGTTTTTCCTGCCGTGTATTACATATGCAACGTTGGTTAATTAATATTAAAATAATATTGATATTAAAAATCGAAATTAAACTACAAAATAGAAGAGGTATAAAATTCCTAAACTCTTTAGTCTCTAGTTAAATTGAAACGTAAGAAATAAATTGAGTTTAAACGCAACTTAACAGCACACCGGAAACAAAAATGTCATGCATCACTTACACCACCCTCATTGTAACGAAAAATCCAGGTTTAACACTATTTTTTTTTTGCGAATTTAATTTTCTCGACTTTCAAATTACAAACAAATTATCAAATTAAGTTGTAATTGTTGATGTAGACTTAAGGTATGTGGAATGGGAAGATAAATTTACCAATATAATCTCCTGGTTTAGATGGAACCTGAATTATCTTAGTTACCATTAATTAAAATTTTAAAATTACAGGGAAATGCAATCTTGCTGACATGGACTTGGTGTCAACCAAAAACCGATGTAATATTGTTTATTACAGTCAGTCCATTTTTTTGTATTTATTTTTGATTATTAAATGAAGTATTATTAATTTAATAATAATTAAATTTAATTTAATTACTATTAAATTAAAATATTAATGTATAGTATAAATTACAAATTTACTAAATTACTTAACGAACTTAACTAATCACTTTATGCTCCGATATACGGACTTGAGTGGAAACCCCTGACCCTGTACATGTGTACAGTGTTCTCCGGCCAATGTTCACATGTTCGGTAGCATTGAGACTAGACCAGAGATTATCGACTGGTCTGCATCGTGGATCGGGCATCCATCGCGGGGTAATATATAGTAGAGCTAGAGCGGGTAATGGTGTGGCGCTGTGAGGGAGTGGAAGGGGGATGTGGGAACCGCCGAGACATACCCATTGCGGCAGTGGGGTCGGGGTTGTTGCAGCATCGGTATGAGTGTGTTATGTGGGAGGATGAGTGAACTTACCAGGTCCATCCAGGAACAGGTACTTGTCCTCAAAGTGTCCACCGCAGATGAAATTTAAATTTTTCTCCAATCGAAAAATTGCGACTGCCTGTACCGTCTTTGTTCCTGATGGTGTAATATGGGACGCAGCACTTACCCCGCATATTTAAATTTTTTCAGTTTTTCGCAAAAATTTCTCCTCCACCTGAATTCAAAGAAAAGAAGAGGAAGAATTGGCGCTTCATCTCTTCTTTTTCCAATTCCACTTTGCCCACATGCATCCAATTCCCTTTTGGTTCCATACGTATTCTTTTCTATTCCCTTTTGAATCCATTCTACTTCAAAACAGAGTTGCCATCACTATCACCTATTATGGAAGTGCGTGGGAGTTGCCACATTGTAAGATGATACCGCTGAAATTAATCAACGCGTACCGTAGCATCTGGCGTGAGAGTGTCGATATTGTAAGGCCCAATAATTGAGATCGTAGTTAAACTACGATTATGTAAAACTCACTTTCAAATAAAACTGATTTTATCTTCACACTCAAAATAATCCACATTTCCATAATATTATGGAAACATGCAGTAATATTTAGAAAAATATGAAAATTAAGTAAGGCTGCAAACTGAACTTTGGCACGGGCAAAAAACAAATGTATGGAATTGGTGGTGGTCGAAACAAATTCCAGCCTCAACAATATTACACATCAGCATATAGTTTTGATTTTAGTTTGAGTTTGTGTGCAGTGAGTTCTATAATTCCGTTTTAATAAAAATTACATCAACAACAAAATGGGGCTACTCAATGAGGAGTATGTAAAACTTGGATTCTCATATATAATCATGGATGAAGAACAACTACCACAATTTTATTTCAAACGATAATGGTAAATATTTATAAACCATATTTTATTTTGTTTAATACGCCAAAAATTCATAAAATTTATTGTACGTTTATTTTGCGAAAAAAAAGTTTACATACATATATTATGATCTATACTTTTGAAAATATTCGTTGTTTACATGAAAACTT
This sequence comes from Hydrotaea cyrtoneurina, assembly GCA_958296145.1. NCBI lineage: Eukaryota > Metazoa > Arthropoda > Insecta > Diptera > Muscidae > Hydrotaea > Hydrotaea cyrtoneurina. Next base: position 38,866,782 of record OY282512.1, on the reverse strand, counting down.
ATCCAATCCAAATAACTTTTAACCCGAGTATATAGGGCCGGAACATTTGGCGTACCACATGCACCCACACCAGTCGACGTTATCCCCACCACAATATGGAAGCAGGGATACTGTGGGTGTTGCATTAGTAAAGGGCCACCAGAATCACCTTGACATGTATCCTTATTCTTACTGGAACCGGCACACAGTAAGGAATTTTGTAGACCAAACGGTAAGCGCTCCTCACCCTCCGATCCTTCAGCCAACCAAGCACAATCCGCATATACGTAAGGTCGTAGTGAGACCTTTTGTAAATGAGATGACTCTTGTCCAGAAAATTTCGTGTGACCCCAACCTATTGCAATTAGATAATTTTCATTTTCTTCCACTATATCTGAAGTGGGTAAACAAGCCGGATGGGTAAATGTGTTAAATGTAATAGCTGACTCTAACACGACCAATCCAATGTCATTGTAAGGTTCATTATTACGAAATTCCGGATGCTCGATCAGTTGATAAACACTGTAATCCTCTTGGTCGGCATAATCTGTGGATGATTTAAAATATAATACGCCCAACCGAACGATATTGATATCACCACTGAAAGAGATGTTAATAAATACAATATTGTATCAAAATTACACATATTGTTTTTAATAGTTTATAGATCTAAACGATTTTAGAAAAACTGTCAACGCATCAGTCGAGCCGTCTAATTTCATTTTTATTATGAATATATTTTATGTAAATATTTATATTGATTGATATTTATTTATTTATTATTAATTACAATACAAAGTAAATTTATATTCTAATTTTGGGTCCAAGGGTAAACCGGGTGACAAAGACCATATGTTTAGATTTTTGCAGCGACAGACCAAAGCCTCTGGTGGGAATCGAACACACAACCCTCACGCTGACAGGCAAGCACGCTACCAACTCGCCTACCGGGGCGCCTATTTTGATTGATATTATTATGGATTGTTGTCCTGTTTAATAAATTATTTCCAAGCACTACGGTCCTGTGCTTGCTTTTTCCAGTTTTTATAAAATGCCAATTTGAACTAAAAAGGGAATTTTCCCATCTTGCAAACAAAACAAAAACATTCTGGAGTCAGCATATTACTTTAGTGATATTTTACACTGGCGCGTGTCTCACTGTATCATTACTTATTTCTCTTAATGCCATGCTAGAATTGACGGGGAACTTCTATCGAATCAGTGAGCTGTGCACGATATAATTTCTATAGTCACTGACCAGGACCTACTATAGAAAGCCGGCTTTGAGATTACAGTTTTACTCCTGAAGTGTCCAGCATTTAAGAGGTGGAAGCAGCCGCTAAACAGTGTTTGATCGTCCTACCAGGTTTAGAACATGGGTTCTTTTGCGTGGTAGTCGCACACACCTCCTACCTCACCACGGCCGTCCGTGTTACTCGATTCCGTCTGCATTCTCAATTACCACGATTTTTCGCACAATCATTTGTAAATCGAGGGTTACGTGTATTTTATTCCTGATAATGCTGCCTAATTATCCCGGGAATCGGGAAGTAAAAAAATCGCCAATTTGCCAGGGAAATACGAAAATTCTCTGTATTTTACATATCGCATGTCACTTTTGCATATGAAAAATTAATGCATGCCATGTTGTTTAAAGGCCGTGTTTTCATCATAATTTTGACAGACATACAAAAAAACAGACAGGTTCAAAAAGTGACATGCGATATGTAAAATACATGTCGTGTAAAACCACCTTTAGTAACAAATTTCAAATGTAGAATTCCCCGCTTATATCTTTTAATTAAACAAAATTTCTCTTGAATATTTACCCGAATTTAACTACAGATCTGACAACTATAATAAATTGTAAACTGTCCATCATATAGACAGGAAATAAGTCCCAATTCACATTAGGCAATTTTAATTGCCGCAATTCTCAGTTAATAGGAAAAAACTTGCTCGTACTGTTTATTCCTTTTGTGTTTCTCGTATTTTGAAAGCAATTTCTTTTTTGTTTTTCGTATTTTGAATGAAAACAAAAATTGCCGAAAAAGTATTTCATTGTGTGAACACAAGAGGCAAATTCAAAAGGGAATCGTAAAAATTGCCTAGTGTGAATTGGGACCTACATACGTACAAGTTAGGACTTTATAACGTCAAATCCTTCAGGAAAGCTCTCCATTTGTAACTTGTTTCTGGAAAACCACTCATAACCGTTACAGATCCTATTCTGTCTTTTGTCACTTTGAAAATACTATTACAATGTGTGTTTTTTCAACTTACCGAGACGAGTGGAAACAATGAGATGCCGTTAGAATGAAATATCTACTAATGATCGTGCCTCCACACAACCACGTAACACCACCTGAGTCATAGTCGAAACTGCCCAAACGCGCTGCTGATGGAAATTCCTTAGGTAGGGCATCTTCTCCGCCAACCACAAAACCACCCGTCGACTTGCAATAATCCTCGGTAACTGTTATTTCTTTGGCATCCGGATGGAAGTAGCTTATGGTTTTAGTTTCCTCATACAATTGCTTTTTATACTGTAAACATTCTTCGCCTGTATTCAAATAAGAAGAAGAATGACAATAAATTGTAACAAAGCGTTTTGACAGCGACAACAAATACGAACGGTATTCTTCGCCATGATCTTGCGTTTCAACAACGCCACCGAAAGCAAATAATGTAACAAAACAAAGCAATCTGGAAATGTATGTATTTTTGAAATTAATTTGCATTTTGCAATAATGGAACGCTAATTTGAACAAGTCGGTTATACACCATTCACAGTCATGCTCACAATGAATTTCACATTTGTGCTAGTCGCTCCTAAAAACCTGTATCACTCGAACGTTATTATTATAGATCTCTGGTTATCAGTGTTGCCATTTTGGTGCTTTTGTTACATTTGGCGGGGGTATTTTCGATTAAAGCGGTTTATATCGTACCGAGCTTATTTTATGAAGGGGAGTTTTTGTTTTCTTTCGCTGACAGCTGCATACTGAAAACTATTCATTTATTTATATACGTCTTTGGAATACAAGTTCCTTACAGACTACTTCATAATAATACATTCATAATTAATCTTTTAAACTGATTTATGTTACATGAAAAATCAATATCATATAATACATAAATTCTATTGAATTCCCTGGGAGATTTAACAGTTGGTTCATTCATACTATAGATAGTTCTATTCTAACCGCTGTAACATTAAATAATATTACTTTTTGTGTATAACATTAGAGCGTATATAAGAATGATATCCAATGGCATTTTAAATGTACAAAACAGTCAATCAACCAGCCATATGACTAATATCCTGTCCAACGATGTCTAACTTTAGCGTTCGCATGCTTTTTACACCACCAACAGCTGATTTTTGTCGCACTAACATGCATCAGATTAAAGCCCCAAGTAGGCAACCAATAAAGTAGATAACGTAAAGTAGAGTTATCGAAACCGTAGATTAACAAGTACTCATCAAACGTAGACGTATTTCTGGATTTTCGCTTTGTACAATGTTGTTGAACAGTTTTATTTTGTATTTCCCGCATTTTTTAAAATAATTGCAACACTGTATACACTTTTTACTCTCTCGTTCTCTGAGACGTTGATCTCTACTTGCAAATCTAATTTCTGCAAGTCTTTACGTTTCCACGTAAAAATCGTAACTCACACTAACCAGCTTATGGAAAATATGTGTAAAGCTGCCATCAGACGATACGTTTTTTACATATCGCTCATTTACTTGAATAGTGGCATAATTCAAAATTCACTTTATATATTTTTGGTCTTGGAAAAGCTGTACATCTCTAATTTAAATTGGCTTTTGTTCTACTGAGTATTATGGATTCATATGACAGGTCTCCATATTATTGAAATAGCCTGCAGTTCTTTTTCTATATTTGGAAAGTACGACGAAATTGACTATTTTAAACGGCTCTCCGGAAAAAATCATATTTTGAGTTATGCCACTATTCAAGTAAATGAGCGATATGTACTGTCAAATTTTCCATCTGTAAAAATTGAAGTCATCGTCTGATACATATGAAACATTGCATATGTAAAATACATATGTAATTTTTTCAAACATAACAAAACAGCTGTTTTTGAAAAATAAACATTAAAAAGTCAGCTTTTGTTTACGTTTAGAGGTTATGTCATACGAAAATACATATGCAAGTGTGATAGCAAAAATTATGAAACGTATGTATATAAAACGACGATTGTGACATACATACGGAATTACATATTGATACACAAAAGTAATAGCACATATTTTCAATAAACTAGGTTGTCCCAGCAGATTACTTGTTACGTTTACTGGTTGACTACTTGGGTCTTTACAAGTCGAACGAAAATCAATGCGAATGAAAACAGAAGCATTTCAGTATACTTTTCAAAATAAATATAAGAACACAGATAAAATAATGATTTTAATAATTGTCATTGTTTCTTTCATTTTTTTGCACCCCTGCATATAATTATTGTTTCCCATGTCTAACCTTAAATGTAAAATGGTTAATATTAAAGTGAAACTCGGAGTTCAAAAATCCCATTTCTTTAAAAATTGGACCATGTGTCCAAGAAAAGTGCCGTTGTTTATGAGCGGTTATATACTAGCATTTAAGTGAACTCCTACAAATCAATTCGATTAGTGGCTTGTTTGTCTCTTAAAAATCATGCGAACGTTGTCGTCCGACATCGTGTCTTAGGGTGTTTGTGTTTGTCTGTTTTATAGGCTCCCCAATATAAACCACCTTGTGCGATGTCCATATGTTTAGATAGACATATGTGTAGATATTATATTATTTCCCCCATTGTGCGTCGTTCAATGGTTAATAAATTGTTTAATTATTGAAACTAACCAAAAAGTTTTGTAGTATATAATCATGTATTGAATGAAATTTAAAAAATATGCATATTTTACATACACTATTTACATTTTATCTTGTTTTTTAATGGGGGATTTCTCGATTGTTGTTTTGTAGAGGGAATTTTTGACAATTCTTGACGTCTTCACAGCAATTAACACATTGATGCAGCAGCTCTTGACAGTAATAGTAGGTCATGAATTCGAAACTGGTTGTTAATCATATGCATTTTACGATTAGCGTTACGACTCTTCAAAATAATGTTGTGCTTCGCCGTCGTACACGTCAAAGAAAATATTTATTTGGAATACAGGCATAAAGTGCTGTTAATATGCGACCATGACTTTTAGATATTGAATGACTTGGTGTTTCCAGAATAAAACTAAAAGATAATCCCCTTTAACACTGTGTAGTTTCAACAACAAAATTCCATAGTGGCTTTCTAGACAATCTACATGCCTCTGGCCCTCAAAGGTTATTGCAAACGGGAAGATTACAAAACAAAACCAACAAATTTTAAAGATTTTAAGCAATTCATTCGAACGAGAACACTGAGCAACAAACAAATATTTTTAGTAATGAATAATCACTATGATGAACCCACATTTTTTTTTTCAATGGACAGATTTTTATTATACTTTTTTTAAAATGCAATTTGATGAGACTTATGGTGATTTCGTTTGTACAAAAAAATTTTAAATTTCTTTGGCACATTGCACTCAAGGGGCATTTTTGTGTTCTTTTGTTAAAAAAGTGCAACCCTATGAAGAAATTTTAAGTTCGTTTGTCAATGTGTTGCCAACAAAGAGTGGGAAAACATTTCATATCTTCCACTCTCGCCAGTCGAGGGTGGAGAGTGTTCCACCGTATATCAGCTGAGGTCTACTGTGTTACCATTCCAAAACACCCTAACCAAATTAAACGCGTACATAAAACATGTGCAATCGACATCGCGAATGTTTAGGAAAGTTGTTGCACATTTTCCACATTCTCCAGTATATGAGGGAGAAAGTTATACCGCAAAACAGTTGATGTCAACTGTTTTGCGCAAGCAACGTCGCGATTGTTTATGTTTAAAACTACAGCTGTTTTTTGTCTGCATCTTTAGGTGTTACACTTAAATATGTTCATTTGATATCAGAAAATGTGCGACATTTCAGGATATTGGTGCAACATTTATGAAATGTTATCATTTCTCTCCATTTGATAACAACAAACCCTGATCATATTAGCTTGCTTTCGAGTAAGAACAAACTCTTAAACAAAACGTATATATGTATAAATTGTGAAAAATCTCCATCGAGTTCAATGATCTACAGTTATGACAATTTACGTCTCAACAATTGCATTTCGAAGATTTTTGTACTCAGGGATTCATTTTTTGTTGTTGCATAGTGTAATTGAGGGAATTCCGCTGCAACCATCCAGGCAGTAACGAATAACATTGACGCACATACCATTTACGTGGAGATTATTCAAATTGAGCAACTCACCCAAATATTTTTCAAATCAATTAAGAAGTTATTACGACATTGTGTATTGTTTAAATCAAAAAAGTTGAATTTCTTCTTTATCATTCATGAAGTATTCATTTAAAATTTTTTTAAATGAATATGAATACTACATTTACATTAGAAATTTATTGTAATTGGATCCCGAAAATGTAGACAGAGTCGTAGTTAACATCTGGATGTACCGGATACACATAAATGGGTGATCGTATTATAGCGATTGTTACAATAGAATTATTTTTCATATTCATATCGATCGGTTCGGATTTAATGACTGCTGTAACAACTACCACGAAAGGGGAATGCCGAGTCTCCGGTGAAAGGCCCAATCACGAACTGGATAAAGCTAACACTGAAGAACGAAATCATAACGCTACCTAAAGTCGTAAAGGTTGTAAGTCCACTTTTTGGCTAAATGTATTTTTTGATGTAGAACGCAAGATAAGTTGAAAACGCATCTGGCTTGAAGAAAAAAACCACCAAAAATATATGCCCTGTCACCTTTTATAACTGAAAAGAAAATGTTCTAAGTCCCTATATGCTCAAAAAAGACTACCTAAGACTACTAATGCTCAAAAAAGACTACCAAGCTTATTTTTAAAATTTTTTTTTAATATTACCAACAACATGAATAACCTACACATAATTGCATTAAAACTTTTGGAAAAATAAATCGTCGAAGAATAAAATTAAGTTATTTGTCTCTCTTGTAAAATTTTAAATTTTGGACTTACACCCTTTGCGACTTTAGGTAGCGATAAGCGTTATAAATGATATACAGCCCAAACAATATGTTCAAGGGTCAGATGACATAATCCCCATAAAATGGGGATTAAAAAATAATAAGTTATTGATTTCCTATATTTTGACTAATTTGTAGTTCATTCGACTTAAATTGTAAAACACTACTCTCGACTAATTCAATCAATTAAGGGTTAGTTAGTGTTATTTCACCTGCGAGATAGTTAAAATTTTGGGTTCAAACCAACTAAGCTATTTTTGGGGGTATGTCTACCCAGCAAACCACATCTCGGATATCAGACACGTCTGAACAAAGTCTGATATCTTCCGACAATTCTTACCGATTTCGTTCCTAATTTGTTCGACTTTTCTGAGGGATATTTTCTACCGACAGGTCTGAACGAATTCTGAATGATTTCTGTGCTACATGTCTGAGAAATAGTTTTTAATTATGTTCAGACACGTCTACCGAATTCTGAACGATTTCTGATCTCTGTGTCTGAGGGATATTTTGTTCAGACATGTCGTAACGAAATCTGATCAGTGTGTCTGAATTATTTATGGTTTTGCTTTATTTTTCTTTTATGTTTTGTGTTATTTGTTGTAAACGTTAGGAATTTGTTCCAGCATGTGAGTACGAAAGAGAATTCTCTTTGTGTCGGAGGATTTTTTGTTGTTACATTCTTTTGTGGTCTTGTTTTTGATTTGGTATATTGCTGATTGTTTTCTGCTTGTTAGTTATCGAACAGCATTCGTGGTGGTAATTAATATTTGCATTTCAAGAAAATGTTAAAATGGAAGCCCAAAGCTTATTAAAATCTTTATTGGAAACAAATATTCCCCAAGAACGTGTTCAAGGTAATAACATAAAAGATGTCTACATGTTTGATTTAAATATTGGCGATGTCTGTGTTTCTTCGAGCGAATGACGAAACGAATGATCATAGTGGTACAAATGACAATAGTGGTACAAATGCGAAAAAGTGGGACATCATCGCGAAGACTTCAGAATATCGAAAAAAAACCTCAGAATTCCGTAAGAATCCCCTTCACAATTCGGTCAGAATTCTGAACTACGAATCGCCAAACACATCAGAATCCACTTCAGAATTGGGTCAGAATTCAGAACTATGAGTCGGCAAACACATCAGAATTCCGTAAGAAACCACTTCAGAATTCTGAACGACATTTCCCATGATATTAATTCAGAGTTCGGTTCGAAGTCTGTACGACGTGTCGGCAAAAACATCAGATTTCCCACCGACGGTTCGGTCAGATAACGCGTCAACCACTCCTTACATTTTTCGTACCGATTTCGGATCCGACATCGGAAGAATTTGCCGACTTTCGTACCAATATCTGAACAAACTCTGACAATTTGGTTCGCTGGGTATGTGCGTGTTCCAATGGACAGATGATATTGTTCCTCAGCAGTGCAACTGTGAATTTTGTGATTGAAGTGCCACAGTTTTGCAACTGTGGTCTTGAAAAGAAAAATTCCTGTCCTCAGTTTTGCAACTGTGTTTTTCGTGTGTGTGTAAAAGAAAAGAAAAAAAATTTTCCTCGTTACAATAAAATAATTTTACATAAAAAGAAAAATAAGTTTACACTACGAAGCAGCAAACTAAAAATAACACAAAGCATATACAAGAATTATAAAGTGAATATACCAACAAGGAATGAAATGTGGGCAAATTTTGTATTCTGAAGTGATTGGCATTGAAACGAAGAAAAAATCCATTTGTAAAAAAGAAGAAGAGGAAGCAGAGCAGCAGACATACATACAACACATATACTGCAGTGCTGCCAAAACCCCCCTTAAGGAACTCCCAAAAAGATCTGAAAGTATCCCCATTTAAGAAACAAAAAATATATTCTTTTTTCTATGCGTATGACCAGACCATCGATTTGCATTTTATGTGGGCTGTTAGTACTCTGGCCCAGGTGAACCAAGGTTTTTGTAGTTTCTTAAGGCTTAAGGATAATAGCGGTAACCTTGACATAACGACACTTGTGTTGTTGTATCCAAACGCATTCCAGTATTTCAACGTTAAGTACATCACAATCTTTGCAACAAATGATGTTTTTAATTGCAAAATTATCTATCGACCTCATATCAAGAAGTTTCTTTATTAAATATTTCCCAAAAAAAACTCAGGGTCGACTTGCATAGATTCGTAAATATTTTCTGAAATTGCACCGTCTTTTTCGTTGATTGTTGTGGTCGTTAGGATTCATCCTCACCAAGTCTACGAATGTAGTCTTAGAATTTCTTCGTAATTCCATTGTATTAACGGGATTTTTCACAAGCTGAGAGTCTAAAAATTGTATTCAATTTCAAAAGAAAATCGTCCCTTCCCAGTGTGCATGGGATACCAGAGATTATTTGGCAACTCTGAACGTAGTAGAAAGAAAAATCAGCAGTACCACAAGTATTTTCATCTGTGCGTGTATGTGTGTTTGTGTATCTGTGTATTTTTCCCCAGTTTAGAAGAAAAAATACATACTATATACGAAATACACATAAAAAAAAAAAATAAATCTATAATGAAAAACAAGTGCAAACAGAAAGAACATCAAAGAAAGTAGCAATTTAATTGATGAAAACAATTGAAGAGTAATTAATTTTTCTCGTTTGTTCATTTCGATTCCTAATTACGAAAGAAAACAAGAAAATAGTAAATAGTGGCGCAGTAAAAATGAACAAAAGTAAGAGAGAAACAATTCAACAATTCATGAAGTTTACATTGTAAGATGGAGAATGTAGTCTGGAGAGCCAACAGACCTGCATACACTGTTCACGGCTACTTGATGTGTTGATACGTTTGCCCACTTCTGTTCTTTAGTTTTGGTACTCCAAATTAATGGATTTGTGAACATGAAAAAAGAAAATGGACCGACGCTGGGTTACATTAGCGCTATGACCGAATTAATGTCGATAATATACGAAAGAATGTCCCTGAAAAGTATACCCCGTGGAATATAAATTTCCTTACCACTTGCACCTCTTACACTGACTGGAAAAAGTCAAATGACAGTTATTTTTCCCAGCAGTGCTTTGAATATTGAACCATCTACGAACTATTATGCTTAGTAGGTGTCTCAAATGCTTATTGTATCACGTTGTAGCTTCATTGGTATTTTATCTTCCATTTTTTTTTATGTAAACAACTGGAAACTATGAAGAAATGGATGATATGGATTTTGTGTTGGCTGATGTAGGAAGTTTACATTACCCAAATTGAAAAAAAAACACTTTGAACCGACATGGTCCCATATCTTCCCTATCTAGGAGTAGATGGGTCAATAAACTTATACCATAAGATTTATCAACCATTTGGGTATTAATTTTTTTTTTTGGTGGATGAGCGGTCTTTTCACGGATATTGTGAATGAATTCTGTATTTCTATATTATATTTCTTCAGATCGATTCGTGTGCTACCGCGGCTGATCGTAGTTTTTTTAATTTATTTCTTGATTTTTAATATCTTTAGTTTAAGGGAAACTTCCGTTGTCAATAGTGGGAAACCATTGCTACTTGCGTTCTACCGATTCATTTCATTATCTGGATATTTCTTATTTATTCCGTTTGACCTCAATTGTTCTTCTCGTATGAATTCTCATTCAGAGCATAATTTCGTTGTGCAATGGCAAGGCTGTTCCAATTTCTTGCTGTTGTAACGGCAAAAGTGTATTCAAAAACATCATAAAATAGCCCGTATAATAATCTGAGAATTCCTCATTAGTCGAGAAAAAACAAATTTAGAAAAAAATTTAAAATGTACGTAAAAGTTTCACCAAAAAACTCGACCTAGTCTAGACGACCATCGATCAAAACCACTGAATTTAATTATCTCAATAAAGTCTTTAAACTCTTCACAAATTCTTGCACTTGGATAAATGATGTCACTATATTCCGACATACAAGACATAATTACATTTGTCTTTCTTGCATTAACCAATAAATCATTCGGATCAATCGGAAATTATAAATACTAGAATTATTCACCTTCCCTGTTGTCAAGAAAAAAAAAACTGAACATCATCCGCATATAGATACGGTCTGACCAAGTTCAAATTAAGGCAAGAAACCGTGGCTTAGAAATATGATGAAAAGGTGTGTTCCAAGCACCAATTCTTGAGGCACATCACCAGATTTACTTACATACTCATAATCATACAAAGCGTTTTCTCTTTTTTAAGTACGAAAATATTAATTTCAAGCCCTACCTGAGAATTCACACTTGCACCACCATATCTAAATAATCAGTAAATGATTAGGACGATGAAACTTGTTTGATTAATCTAAAGTCTCCAAAACATAACGACTACCAACATTGGCTGATGTTGTTTTATTATTATTAACTGCATACCGTCCTCTTTATTATGAAATAAACATGCGATCATTTATCTCAGAAAATGTAATTTTTCTTTAAATACCAAAATAACACCGCTTGTTAGAGAACCCTGTATATTTTTACTCCGTCCAAATTAGGACAACTTTAGCTTTGTATGTATATAATATATCTGAGGGAACACATCATAACAGTGTTTGTCGAAATGCATAGTTTTGACACCAACATTTTATATTATCTTCAACTTAATCGAAAGGAAGAAATGTTCTAACGCGGTATCATCTTATGTCTGTGTGACAGTCGTAAACACTACCAATCACACCTATAAACACACAAAAACGATATCCATTTATTTCGACATAAGATGTTATTATATGTTGCCACAGATATATGTATATGTACAGTCCGGTTATATTTGTAAATAATGATTGTTAATGCAATTAAAAGCTGTGGACTCTGCATTCTTCACATGTGCATATCCCATTGTTGGCCTGTTGGTTGTTGCTTGCATCAGGTTCGATCCCCATCCCCATACAACCATTTGTCTATGGCATAGTCGGAGATTGCCGTTGAACATTTGCTCGACTCTTTCCTCTTTGTTTATTCGTAATTTCATTTTGAACGCCACTGTTGGTATATACACTATACTACAAAAGTCTACATATCCCACAGCATTTGCTCATATATTTCATTTTTATTCGACTACAACTCAGGGTATGCTCCCAATAAATGCAATGCACTCTGTTACCGATAGGAAATAAATGTATTGGAGGGAGAAGAAAGAGGGAGTAGTTTTTGATGAGATTTGTCTTGAATTTTAGAATGTCACAACTGGCGGAAAACACTTGTTGTAAGAGTATTCTACATAAGAACGGTCAGCTGAATCAACCGACCATTTCACAATAAACTGATGACATACACTAGAAAACCGCGTATCCCGTCTAAAAGTCCTAACATCGGGAACTTTACGACGGATATTTGAACAGCAGATACCGTTAAAATATGTATAGACCAAAGATATACAACGGCGATGCTGAAGGGAGACAATACATTACCGATATACCCAACTCCACCGATATACCCAACTATCCCCTGTCATCTCCACCTATATTATCTATACACGGTCCAGGAGCTGCAAAGATGCCCATTTATGGGAGTTATATTTTATACGAGGCACCTAACGGGTAATGATTTTCTAGAGAAGTTTTACATGGCTTAGAGGTAAAGTCGTTAGCATTTACGAGATGAAAAAGGTTTTATGGCCTTACCAGGTTTCGAATCTGGGTTGTCTGCCTACCACACCACCGCCGTCCAGTCAGTTATATTCATATATTAAAAAATAATAATTATATTATCTGTGAAAAATGTATTCAGCTGGTCTCAATTTTCCCGACAATCAGAATTTCGAAGGAATCACATTGTTCTAGTTGGATCTTTTTTTAAGGAACAGTCAATTAACTGTAATAGGGAATTTAAGTCAGGCAACATTCTATGATATGAGGATCATCGCATGCATAATTGTGTCTTTTGACATCCAAGTGTAAGAACTGATAATGCCTACTGGGACAGTAATAGATATTCTTGGTTTTTTTTTTTTAAATACGAGTGCCTATCGCTACTAATGTTCTTGTATACCATCATTTTATATAATGTAGATCGCCCATAATTAGGGCAAATGAATTAGATTTATCCTACTTATACCCTGCAGGCCAGTGACGACTTCTCAACGTTTTCGACCGAAATCTACTTAACATAATATTCGTGTTGTGGATACTAGACAACCGAGGGATATCCTAAAACTGAGAATCCATACAACCGAGCCATATTCCATAATTTGCATACCCATTGAAGAAGTGCTATAATTATTGAAAATTGGCATTATGTTCATGTTACACACTTAGAGAAACAATTAAAATCCCACCACGTATTAAATCTGTCCAATTTATCTTGCAGTTTCTGACAGTCAGTAGGATCTTTGGATCACAGAACTATAGTGCAGCCACATTGCATAAAGAGTTTGGTAATCTTAACCCTCTAACCGACAATACAACTCTGAGGATGTTTTCATTAATTGTGTTTAATTCGTAAAAAATATTTGTTTGTGCATAACTGGTAAAAAAACAGGTTGCAAGGATTTTCCAGTATTTCTGTTTGGCCGGTTAGAGGTTTCTCAAAAATGAGAAATGCTTTGGGGGAAAACAGAGCAAAGGGAGAATTACTATCCTAGCAGCAGGCAATATGACTGGTTTGGAGAAACTAAAACTGCATGTGATAGGAAAATCCTAGATGTTTTAAAGAAATAAGATCTCTAGATGTGGATTATCAGTTCAACAAAAAAGCCTGGATGACAAGTGACATTTTTATGAAGTGGTTTTTAGAACGTGAAAAAAAATTTGTTTCTCAAAAATGGAAGGTTTTACTTTTTATTAATAACTGCTCTGCGCATCCTAAGGAGGTAAAAGATAAGCTGCAAAATATTGAGCTTGCGTATTTTCCACCCAACTTGACGTCCTTGTTTCAACCATTATCTAAAACATAAAACAACTTTACAGAAAACGAATTTTGTGACAATATGACAAATTAATAAGAACGAACCTGTTTTGGACATAGATTTGCTGCAAGCTGTTCGAAATTTAAGCACAGTCTTGCATACCTTTGTAAAACTAGAAACAATTGTTTAAGAAAGGCAGGATTTTCGAAAGATGGAATGCAGGCTCATTGAGATGACGAAGACTTTTATCCGTTAACTGATTTGTCTACTATACAGGCTTCATTTACAAAAATGAAAAATGTGAGGAAAAAAATATAATTTCTTTATAATGAAGTAATTTTCTGGTCCCGTCAAGATTCATTATAGGGAAGTTCGGTTGTGTTTATTTTGTCATTCCGCAATTTCATGGAAATAATGGAAATATTTATGAAGCTAGATGTCAGAAATTGTTCACTTAGTAAGATCAGAATTTGTTTCGATCCAATGGTATCGAAATTCATATATCTTAATTTCCACTCCTTCATGGCTTACCAGTGGATACGCCTCTAGTGGAGGTAATCATTGAAAACAATTTTCCATACACTTTAGTGGTGGGGTTTACCATTGAACGCAACATCATGACATTTTTTTCTTTCATTTTCGAATTGTTGTACGTTCCGGAATAATAAATAAAATATTACCGATAAAATAAATAATATTAAAATAAATAAATAAAATAGTATCCATCAGTATTTCTTAATTAAAAACCTTTTTTTGGACATAGGTATATTTTTGTCACATAGTGTATCCACAGGTTTGTAAATGTTCCACTTAATATGGAAAAGTAAAAAACAAGAATGAGAAAATAATGAAAAAATAGTGACCCATATCGCTAAAGGTTGCCGCTTTGCCTTCAAAATATGTACGTGTATTTTAGTCAACCTACTACCGTCAATAGAATAGCTCAGAACAAACATAAGCTAAATATGAGAAAGACAACAAAAAAAAAACAACACCAAACAAACCAATCAAGTGTACTCAAGCATCAGTAGTTGGCGATTGTGTCGTGTTCTCTGTTAACCTCCTGTGTTCCTCTTCCTCTTTTGCACCACTGTCGCAACAATCATCAAACGTTTCTTCATATTCTTCTTTCTATATCTATTTTGTATTTGATTTAAAATGACATCGTTGCATCACTGTATCTTCTTATAGAAGGGCAACAAAAAAGAACAGGGCATAAGGAAAAAAACAATAGAAACAAATAAAATAATACAAAAAAAAACATTGCAAAATTATAAATAAGATAAACGAGCAAAAGGCAAACACAGGAATCCCTCCAATCCTCGCTCACACTCTCTCAGCACGAGACCGACATATGCTCTCGCCGCCGTCTCTATTGTTCATCGTTCGCAAATATTAATTGTGTCAGTGTGTTGGTTTATAAAAAAATATTTTTTTTTGGTGTGCAGTGTGTGCTGTGGTGTTCGTACGTTCGTTCTTCGTTCGCCCTTCGTCATCGCCGTTGACGTTCTTCGTTCGTGTTCTATTTTATTACGTCGTTTTTACAAATTTTTACCTTGCATCCGTATCCGTTTCTTTTTTTTATCGCATTTCCGTTTGAGTCACTCCTCAGCAATTTCGTATTCACCACAACAAACGCAAAAGAAAACAAACGAAGTAACGAAATCCAACAACAAAACCAAAAACAACACTAACTAATCGTCTAATCGTCAACCATAACAATAACAAAAATAAAACAACTAATAGGAGAATACACTTAACACAAAAGCAGCTTCCACACACGATGTTTACGGGTAAACTACAAATCAAAGTCTGCGAGGCAAGCGGTTTACGCCCAACAGATTTTCAAAAACGACACAATTTAACTTTCGGCAAATTGGCCGATGAACAGTTAATTGATCCTTACGTCTCGATCGATGTTGATGAATCTCATTTTGGTAAGTACAACAAAAGCTTTGTCTCTATTTACACCAGATATAAAATTTACATTTTCCAATTTTCAATTATGTACATTAGCCCTAGAATAATGAACACCATATTTTGAAATATTTTAATGCTTCGCGACCAAATAAAATAGATTTTAGATGATTTGGTTGATTCGTTATATTGTTCCCTTTACTGTGTAACAAAATTGTGAACATCTCTGTTTTAACCACACTAAATGTTTTTTCTCTGCATAACTTTTCGATATACAGCAACATTTGTATTGAAACGATTACGGTTTTGTTCGACTTGTCGCCCCAACCCGACCAGTCGATCGAAAAACGCATTCGATCGACATCATGTTCTAAATCAAAAAAACTTAACTAGATAATATTTAATGGCAAGGCTTTTGTTATGCATCTTGCGATAATATTTTTTTTGTCTTTCTTACTTACAACCTACAGCCTGTGATTGGTATTAGCCTAAATGATTTGTAAACGTTTCTGTTCGTTTTTCACCAAAGATTTTCTTCTTCAACTGTGCTTCATTCTAAAATTTTCGGGTGAAAGGTTCTTCGACCGACGTTTTCTGCAATCGCTATATTATGTAAAGCTGATGAGTCGTTCGATGTCCGTAGCTCTTACCAAACACTCAAACCCTATTCATCTGCATTCCTAAGTAAAGGGTTTTCCAACATGAGGTGTTATTTTTCACTTTTGAAGCTTTTATTCTTTGACATTTGACAAGTAGAAACTACGCCATTACTAAAAGTAGAACGATACACGCTTCAACAACGCATTGAAATTATTAAAATTCAGAACTAAAGCATTTTTGAGTCGTCGTGAAGCACTTTGTCGCACCGATATACAGAAATTGATGGATAAATTCGAGCTGTTGGGACAAGTTAGTGATGTAAAGAATAAAACCCGTGCACGTCGCTCAAGAACAACTGAGAATGTTGCTCTTCTGTAGTCCAAAGTGTTGAAACTCAGGTTTGTCGTTCTTTCGAAATGGGCATTCCACAAACGTCGTTACACAGTATTTTGCATAACGACTTGGATCTTGAAGCTTATAAAGTTCAGTTAACACAAGAACTCAAGCCGACGGATCATCAAAAACGTCGTGTCTTTGCTGTTTGAGTCCTTGAAATACATGAAAATGATCCGGAATTCCATCGAAAAATTATCTTGACTGATGAGACCCATTTCCATCTCGGTGGCTACGTCAACCAAGTCCATAGCCTGCGAGGCAGTCAATAATCGTATTTTTCACACAGACACGATTTGCAATTCACATGTAGTACACAAGAACTATGTTCGTTTCAAAGCATCAGTCTCTGTTTGTGCGTTTTGATAGCAGTATTTAACAAACAGAGCAACAACAATGTTTAATAATTCTTGGGACAGCGACGTCGCTACAGCAGAATTCTGTTTGCGATTAGCACATTCTGTTAGAAAGAGAATGCCCAGTTTTGATGGCATGCCGAAATTAGAAACAGAAGACTCGAACCCAAAACAATGCAACTTCGAAAATCTAACGACGTACAGTAAAAATTAGTACTAATGGAGCAACAACATCATTTACTATATTGATGGCGGATCCGAGATAAACCAACTACCTTGACGCTGCAACTGTCGGCACCGAATATGTCAACTTTCAGTCGTAGCGACGCTTGCCCTGCAGTTGGAAGCTCTGTCTAGTCCTTGTTCGCTAGCAGACCCTACTTAGATGATTCCTTCTCCATTCATGAACAAGTTCCAGTAAGATCTTCCTCTATATTTCCGATTTCATTCACACATGCGGTGAGGATTTTGCTTTTCATGCTGAAAATGACGTTTTTTTATTTCGTTTCTTCCAAAGAATATAAAAGAAATTCCGGTATAAGCTGTCTGATACTTCTTGTAGCTTCACATCTTTACTGAGGATATAGTGCAGACATTGTTTCAACTATTTTTTTTTCTAATCGAGTATTAAAGTCGAGGGTGTTACCGATGACAAAATTATATGTCTCGTTTAGCTTCTCATATGTCTTTTGTGGAGACAACCAATTGTGTTGACAGCTGAGTTCTTCGGCTGGAGACACACAGTTTTGTTTGAATCAGTTGGCGATTTGGGTGACAATCTTTCTTTTGTTGTGCTACAGTTGTGAATTTAACATACTAAGCAGTTGGATGCATGCCCTTGTGATTGGTGGCGGATTGTTGTTTTTTTTCAGCCAGTTCTTGGGCCACTAACAAGTATGAACAATGAGGTTCAGCACCCTCGACGTTTCTGTCACCACATTCCTATTTTTATGTCTATACAATGTAATGCCAGTATAGCCAGTGTAATGCCAATTTTCTGGCAACAAATCTATTCTCATACACCTTACCCCATATCAACCCAACGTTCCATAAATCGAACACTCTACGCTAACAAAAGCGAAAGAAATAAAATTAGGTGGACGTTGATGGATTAATTGCAGTCTTTCCTTTATCGATTTTGATTACTCCTCATCCGAGAAAATGGTAGTGGTCCGAGAAAATGTTTGCAGTTCGGAACGTATGTTCGTCCAATGCGATTCCTTTTGTTTGGAATTTTTCATTTTTCCAGATGACAGGCATGTTGCTTATGGATTGTGCGATATGTAAATCTGGTGATCCTAATAACTATGTTCCTTGCGGAGACGAAGTTGATCAGTCGCATTATGTTATCAAACAAAAAAATAATAATCGTTATCGACTCTCAAGCTACCAACATTCGTGCAATTATTTCCGATTTTATTGTCGGGATTATCAGGGTTCTTGTCTTCCTACCTTCGGCGAAACTTCATTCCAATTTCTTAGTGTGGTTTTTCATATAGGTTGAATTCGTTCTGTCAGTATGTCCGATACGTGTTCAGTCGTTAAGTAACGTTGTGGAGCTAGAGACATGAGTGGTAGTTGTTGGTTCAGAACGAATCCATGCTCAAACCAAATCGTGCTATTATGGCAGTTATTTGTTTACAATAACCCTTGTCCTGTCCATCCCATTACCTGTATTGAGTTGATATCAGCCTTATGTTTTCATAGGACATACGTCAGTTGTAGTGATGCACCTTGCCGTTTAAGGCTTCAAAGATTCCAGGTACATATCCGCAATTAATGTACATTGAATTGGATATAGCTTACCGGGACTACGATCCAACCATTAATACAGTTCCTTGTTTGGAAGCGAGATACATTTTATCGGGAATTTAATGTCTGAGCCCACTGGAGATAAAGGATCCCCCACGGGAATATGCTTATAATTGTTTGCTTGGAGTCTATCGCAAACACTTTCCACAGATACGAAAATATTTCTCAAAAATAAATCCTTTTTTCTTTATTATTCTCACTTCTTATACACATACACTTTTAACATTTTTATTGTGTTTTATGACATTTCATTATAGATCGCTCAACAACACGTCCAAAAACATTTGATCCAGTTTGGAACGAACAATTTGTACACGATGTAACGAATGCGAAAAACATTAATTTAACGGTATTTCATGATGCAGCACTCCCACCGGATGATTTTGTGGCAAATTGTATAATACCCCTAGAGGATATTATGCAACATGAAAGTACTGTACCAGATTTATGGGTTAATTTAGAACCTCAAGGAAAGATTCATGTGATCATAGAACTCAAAAATAAAAATGGTAAGTATGGAACCTTTGAGAAATACAATAACCACACCGATTGGGCAGACGAGTCTTTTCAAATAACTGATTTTTAATGTTTAGTATGGTCTTTAAAGAATGGTTTGTAAAGAAGAGCCTGATAAAGATTCAACTCCATATTGCTTTATTACCGGTTTTCTTTAGCAATATATTAATAGTTAGAACATTCAGCGTTGGGAGTAGGGTTATATAGTTGCAACCACCTTTTGCAATCGACCTTTTGACTTTTTCCAAAATTCGATTTTGTCGACTTTTCGAGTTTTTGTGAATACAAGTCGATTTAAGTCGACTTTTCGACTTTATAATTGATAATAATACAATTTTAGTAAAAATTATACAAATTGAACTTTAAAACGTAGCAAATGATAAAATAAAGACAAGAGATCATTTCATTTACACTTATGTATTTAAAACAAAATCCTGTTCAGTAGATCGAAGAAAAAAGAACATTCCATGAAGGAAAAGACTATCAGAATACATTTGCTAAGTTATTTTCAGTATAAAAAATGTCAAAATGTCTGTTACTCAACTTCATCTCCTGTACGCATATTTGGTACTTGAGATCGTGAACATGTATCATTACGCACTTGGAGAAGAAACCTGGTTAACAGCAATGACACCTGGTCCGGACTTCTTTAATTTAAGCTATCGCTGATTGTATTTAAAGATCTTTGAGTTCTTTAGTAGGCACCTTACTGCTGCTAAAGAAGCGAACATTATTTTTTCCCTTCAGATGGAGTTGCAGCAATGGTGTAGCCACGATATTGTCTGCTTACTCGTTACAACAATTCTTTTCGTCAGAATCATCAGGTTGCTGTAGAAACGCATGTCCAGCTGCAGTTTCTGGTATATTATATTTCTATTTGGACCATTTTGTAAATGATGTGCCCGAAATTTGAAATGTAATTCCACTGACCCAATTCTTCGCTTATTGCTACCATAATATTAGTTCCACTGACCGACAAAACTTATTTTCAATTAAACTAAAAAGTCGAAAAAAGTCGATTTTCTCGACTACCTCGGGACTACCGTAGAGATTGTAACAGACCTGGAACCCGTAGGCCACTTGCAAACTGTTACTGGTTATTAGAGCCTTTCGAGAAAAACACTATAGGTAACGTCAGTCCGAGTCTGAATTCAATATTGACAGCTGTAGGCCGCAATAGATGTGCCGCATCAGGTCCCGATGTCTCATTGAAATTAATCCGTGGGATTTATTCTACCGACACAGCCTCTAACCCCAAAATTTTTAAAATCTATAAACGACTGTGCGTCTAAAGGAGTGCCTTGATACTCGTCGTAATAAAAAATAAAATTGCTACAACACTCTTCAGTATTTCCACGTTTTTATTATATTTAGGTATAGTGCACTAAGACTAACAATATAGAGGACTAAGACTCGGTTTATGTCGATTTGCGAATGACTGCAAATTGTATTTTCAATTTTATTTATTAATCAATTAACGCCCTTTAAGGGCAGATTTGAATAACAAATATATATGAATTAAGTATTTTCATTTGTTTTAACTAATTGATTTGTTTGTTCTAATTGTCTGTTGAATGGAAGTACATTGAAATTTTGCTTTGTGAACCCGTTCTCCCGAGTAAACAATTTTCTGCTAAAATTATGAATGAAATCTGCGGAATCTCTTATAACAGAGACTGTAAATGCATTCCAATTCTTTACAATGCAAGACACACGGTAAATGTAAGATTGTCATTTTTAGATATTTGCATCTGAAACCAGTTTTTCAACCGTCCGAGTCGATAGGTAGCAGTTCAGCATTTTTGTACATCCAACAAATTGGATTAAACCCTCCCGTCAAATAAGACGTGATTATTTTGATTTTTCGTCATGGCAATTATACATACAACCTCTAAAACCTGTTGTTGGTATTGGTCCGCTTAATACATGATTTCCAAGCACTCCAAGCACTGCGTGCCTTCTTCCGTTCGTCATAGCCATGATCTGAATGACTTCTTCCACTTTTGCCAAGCAATTGTAAGCATAATTTATGTCCGGTCCTCGTTCACCATCAGACCCATCTTCGTCGATTCCTTCTCGATTCTGGAAAAAGCGGTAGTTACATCTGACGATGTTTTAATAACATCTGCTATTTCAATATTTTCTCCATCAGTATGTTAAAGAAGTTGCACGAAAAGCTGTCACCTTGTCGACGACCTCTTGTAGTGGTAAACGCTTCGGAGAGATTGCTTCCTATTCCACTCTAGAGTCATTGATTAAGGCTGAATCAGTTCGTGGGTTGTTTTCTTCACAGGATACTTCGGGAGCTAACTAATTGGATAAGTGTTGACTCCAAATCCTCTACACAAAGTTGTGCCAGTTGGCGAGACTTTATATTTCTGTTTTACTGGCGACATTTTTATTGCCGTAGATGATAGTTCAGCCCTTCCATGTCTGTTTTCTATCTTTTCCTAAATTCTCGGTATCGCTCCAATCAGAGCTGCGGACACTACAAAACCAGGATTTTTATACAGCAAAATTTAGAAATTCCTATTCTCTATCTCACACTGTGGTGTGCGTCGGGTGACGGTTGCAATTGCAGCATTTCGATGTCTAGCTTTATTTTGATGTTGTTATTATGTACGGAGTTTGCTGTGCTTAATCGAGTGCGTACCTTGGCTGTTACAAGGTAGTGGTCCGAATCGATGTTAGCAGTTCGGAATGCCCGGAATGGGGGGGGGGCAGTCTGAGAGTATAATGTGGTACGACGCCTGACCAGAGACTGGGGAATTTCTGATACCACGGGTGGTCTAAAGCCCAGGGAACTTGTTGCGGCTGATGATCCTCAACCCCAGAAAGAAGTTATGATACATTATATGTATATAATGCTTCGTATTTGGTGGTGTGAACCTTTTTTTTACTAACACTTAGGTGATGGACCGTATGAGTATAACGCACTGTGTAAGCCACAGGAAATAAGGGTATTGGAGGGAGGAAAAAGGGAGTAGTGTTTGTTGGCGTTGTCCTTGTAACATATGAACAGTTCGGCTGAAGAACTAATTTTCTCTATAGTCCGTCGTCCGGTCAACCGGCCATTTGACAATGAGCAGATGAGAGACCCTGGATAGCCGCCTATTCCGGCTAAATGTTCTAACGTCAGTGACCAGACGATGGATATCTGACGAACATATAACATTGAAATATCTATAGAAAAGCGATGCATTACACACATTCCGGCGATGCTGTAGGGAGACAATACAGTTGGATAATCTACTATCCCCTATCATAACCACAGCACTCCCCTGTACACACAGTAAATCTTTACGAAATCAGATGGGGTGAAGTATTTCTTGGTGATAAGCTGAACATTGTGAAGAATTGTCCAGTACCCTTTTAACGAATGACCAAAAGCTCTTACTTACCCTGGGAGAATTAAGAACTTTAGCACGAAGACGCTGTTCGTGACGAAGTTTTTCGCGCCTAAGTACTCTGGCACACCTTGATGTTGCCTGTTTGCGTGGCAGCTCAGTAGTGGCATTTTTATTTAATTATAATTATACGAACAGTTTGGCTGCAGAACAAATTTTCTATATAGTCCGGCATCCGGCCAACCGGCTATTTGACAATGAACGGATAAAATACGGACATCTGACGAACAGATACCATTGAAATATCTATAAAATAGCAATACATAACCCTCATTCCGGGGATGCTGTAGGGACTCAATAGAGTTAGATACCCTATTTTCCCCTATCTTCTGAAGTGAGCGATATTTCCAAAACGGCGACTGTAGTGATTGAATATATAAAAGAACGGTTACTTGCAAAGTCGTTCTTTTACGTTTTTTTGCAGGAATGTTTGTAAAAGTGTACCCGTCGACAGGGACTGGACAGAAGGAGTCTCAGAATTGCAATAGGAGTCATCACAGGCCACTGCTGATGGTTTAGCAGATGGGACAACAGATCTCCAGGATGAGAATTTGGAGGCACTGGAGTCAATGGGGACATCTCAAGGCTCAGTGTTGAAAACATAATTTGTTTTATAAGGGGCATTAGTAGGATGAACAACAGGGGATCTGGGTACCCGATAGACTGTGGGGACAGACGTCTTAACAGAAAACTGTACTCCATTGACTCTCACATAATTCTTTCAACATTTAGTCTATACATTTTGAAACTTCTTTTTGTAACTCCACTTTCTTTAAATATATAGAATGGATTCACAATGGACCCTATGGGTCTCCGAGTGGTGGTGCATCTGCCTAACCTAACCTAACCATTGTTCACATGGTTGTGTTGAAAATTAGTATAATTTCTTACAGGCATAACCAAAAACGAATAGTTTTTTTCGGCCTAACAAGCTTATGCCAATTATCTGCAATATATTCAAAACTCACGGTCGCTGTTTACAAGAACGGATCGCTCTCTTTTGTATCTGTATTATCAGGCTGATAAAAAACAATTTGACTTTGTTGACGTATTCGCTTGTTCACTGCGATGCAAAATTGTTATGTATTTGGAGAAAGCAAATGATTAGAAATATAAGACAAGATTTAAACTACAACCATTTCATCGTTTATACAAGAAAAAGTTAAATTTATTTCATTTTAAAGCAAAAATTTGATTTTTTGCCTGTAGCAAAATTATAGCCGCGCTTTCATTAATTGCGAAAAAATATTGAAAAACCACATTGTGAACTAGAAGGAAGTACTTTCTGTTATTATAATAGTGGGTGGGCCTCCATTGTTGGCAATTTGCCCAAAGATTCGTTGTGGCATACTGTTGATAAGTTTTAAATGCATTCCATTTGTGATTGCCTCCCACGTGTAAATTGCCGCCGATTTAAGATTTTCAATCTTATCGTACTGCTTATTACCAGCATATATTTTACGTACCATGATTTCCCAAATTTTTCCATGGGGTTCAGGTCAGGAGAGCAAACTGGTCATGTTATGGGATTCTAACCACATTCGTGCTCCGCTCAAAAAAGTGCAATAGATTTATCTGGAGTCGCATTGTGTATTCTGCTGAATTCATTTTGGTGCTTGGAAAAGCCAGCTCAATCATACCGTCGACACAAAATGCTCCCCAAACCATCAAAGAACCCCAACCGAAATTCCTTTTGGTAAAATATCGTGGTTCTTTTCGTAAGCCTCTCCAGTAAGTATTATACCCATCCGGGCCGTCTAGGTTGACCTTTTTTCTCATCAGAAAAAACAATCTGCAACATTTTTTTTATGTAGAATATAAAATAAATTCTTTTATATTGTGCGTTAACAGAAGGACATTTAAAAAAATTGCGTATTACTTTATCAGATCGGTTTATTCTACGACCAATTTCTCTAAAACTTAAACCTTCTTCCCGAAAGGCACTAAAATGTGATCGGCAAGTAATATTCTTTTGTAATAGACACAAAAGAAAAGAGAAAAAAATCTCTGAACCTTGTAAGTTGTTTTGTGAAGCGGTTTACAAGCCCGACTCCAACCTCTTAACCTGAGGGAATATTTCCGCATTAGCCGTTGCCCGAGGATTACCACGCCAAGGTCAGTGAGATGACTTGAGATGCGATCAATAAATATCACACTGAAACCGATCAGTAACATTTCCTGATGAGATACACCCCAGCCATGACCTCTTTAGGTAGCGAAATTGATCAGAATAATTTCGTTATCTAGTTTCTAAATGTGCGTTACATATAAATAAAGACGAGAATGTTTTTATTTATTTTCAGCAATACAATAAACTTTCAAGGCCAAACAAATAAATACAGTGGGAAATATGACCAGTTTTTTTTTTAAATCTAACTTAGATTCTTTAATCGGTGCCCATATTGTCTTGTATAACATATTAAATTTCGGCTTTTCTCTAATATGAATTAATAATAATTTTGCTTTTTTTCCAACAGATCAAACCAAAGATGTCGCTGTCGTTGAACATGCCGTTTGTGGCGCTGGCGCCAACAAAGAATTCAAAGAGAGAGCTGGGTTCAATCGTCGTCGTGGTGCTATGCGTCGTCGAGTACATCAGGCAAGTATCGTTATTATTTAACGAATGTTACATTGTTTTAATATGTTTGTGACTTTTGTTTCTCTCCCTTTGCCACACAGGTTAATGGTCACAAATTTATGGCAACGTTTTTGCGTCAACCAACATTTTGTTCACATTGCCGCGAATTTATTTGGTACGAACAAATACTTATTTAAATCTGATCTACAATACTTCCAATCATTTCACACTTTATTTGACTGAGTAATTAACAATTTTGGTTTGAATTTGCTTTTTTTTGGGGATTTATGTGTTTAAAATTTTCTGGGGTTGTTTTCAGGGCGTTCTTTTCTATGTTTACTTGGCTTAGTCCTAGTTTTATTTAAGTTATTGGCCCCACCGATCGCTCAATACGTCTATGCTTTTATTCGTTTTTTTTTTGTTTGCGTACATTATTTCTTATATTAGAGATGGTTTTATTATGTTGGTGTATTTTTTATTTTATTTATAATCATGGATTTCTCTTACGTCTGTGGTGCTCGCAAATTTATTTATTTTGTTAATTTTTGTAACATACTACCACATACATATGAATACTATCTAATACCCCTACCTATCACCACTATATTGTTGAGTATATACATATATACAAGCTACGGAAATTTTTTGCCTTTACAGGGGAATTGGTAAACAAGGATATCAGTGCCAAGGTATGTGTTTGTTTTATAAAAAAAAAAGATTAAAAGAGAACTAAATTGCAACAACGATAATGGATGTCTTTGTAAAAGCATATTCATATCATTACACATACATACTTACTTACATATATTACTATTTTTTGGATGTAACACGTCTTTTTCCAAATCATAATACTATTGGTTTTTTTTTTTAAGAAGAAAGAGTTTACTTGCAGCTTTATTAAATATATTGAGAGTGGTGCTGCCATCACAGACACCTCGTATGTGATCGTATTTAAAACAAGCAGGCAGAACTGTCGTTTTCCCATACGAATTCCCAGTTCTGAAATGATAATTTACAAATTCAATTTATATTTGTATGGTATTGTTTTTATTAATATGCTACCAAAGATAATCTGAAAAATAAACTAGGGAATGTAGGTACCTCTGGTCGACAACATATGACCCACTACACAGAAAGTAACTTTTGTACACTCGAGTCCTAATATTAAACATAAAACCAAAGCCGGCAACATTTCTTTCTAATAAATCGTCGATGCGGATGTATTTAACCCAACTCGATGTTATTTGTTCATTCGTAATTTTGTATTCCCTCAAATCTACATTCTGTCTATTGCGCAGCATTTTTAATCATTTCATTCAAGACTGAAACGTCTCTCAAATCAGTGAACGATATTCGTATACTCACTAACCGAGGCAGGTCTGAGCTGCCAGTGCTTCTTTTTACATGTACCACATATAACTGTCCTACTCGTAAAGTCGTCGACATTTACGAGATGCAAAAAAGGCGGCTGAAAATGTATGGTGTTCTTGCCAGGATTTGTAACTAGTAGTAAATATACATATTGATTGGATTGTACTATACACAAAGTTTTTTGTTACGAATGAATGCAAGCCAAATGATCAGTGTTTATTGCCAAGATGGTCAGTAAAGTTTTAAATGGACTCTTCGTAGACGTAGTTTATGCTTCATCTGATGCTTGATCTCAACGAGATACTTTACAAACGACTGAAACCCTAAAAAGCATATGGCAGTGGTTAAACTCAAGTTTGGAGCTGTGAAATAATTTAAATAAAGTCAAAGTAAACTCTTTCTAAAAAAAATCAAAATAAAAGAATGTTTGTTCTCTCTTCAGAGCTTCCTGCTTTCGATGTTATTTTGTATATTGTTTTTTAAGGGGGGTCTTCGCTCGTTATATTCCCTTATTCTATTTTTTATTTAATTGTAATAATTAATAATCATACTACAATGTAAATAAATCATTGCCGTTCTTTTTATGTTTTCCACATGTTTACTTTTGTCTGTCTATCTGTTTTGCTTTATTGTTATACAAGAGTTAACATCTTCTATTTTAAAACTTATCTCAGACGATTCGGAAAGAATTTCGTCTGAGATAATTTATTTAAATATATTTTGCTTTAATGTAACATCATACTATTTCTTATCACAGTCACGCGTATGTAAATATAAAGCTGTTTTCATTCGCAATGTTTGTTTTACATTTTTTTTGTGTTATTTTCAGATAAAAAAGCAATGTTTTATTTTTTGCCCTTCTATTTCTGTGTGTGTATTATTTTGTCTTCATAATTTACGTAGGTGGTTCTATATGTATTGAATTATTAAAATTAATTAAGAACATTCATCAGACAGAAATTATTTTCGGAAATTTTAAAAAGATGGTTTAATTTGAGTGCTAGTAACGGGACAGTGCTTACGTACAGCATTTCGATTGTACCGAATGTGTGTGTTTACTAGAGATAGTGACATTTTGTTTGAGATTGCGCCAAAAGTCACGATCTACGTATGTAAACATAAGTCATAGTTTATTTTTTTTTTTTGCAAAATTGTATGTTTAATAGGGTATACTGAAAAATGTTTTCTTTAACTGAATAAGTGTGTGCTGAAAACTGGGGCATCTGGAAGCCGTCATTTGGGTTATTTAAAAAACTGTCGATTACATCAGCAAAATAATCCCATTCGTATTAAATTCAATATATACACGCGTTCCACTTGGAATTCTCGGAAAACCGTCATTTCGATTATTTAAAAAATAATCCCAATTGTTAAGAATATTTAATCGTAAATACTCTCAACGATGGAGTGCGTTCCAAAATATCATGGTTGTTACAAAGATTCAAACCATAATTTCGGAAATGCTTGATTTCTCTAATTTGTTGGCCCTTCCATTGGTCCGAATCCCATGCTTATCTAAAAAAAATGCATATTTTGGATATGCAATGAAGTTGGCACTACTTTTGGTATTCCTATTACATTTTAGTAAATACGCAGCGTTTTATGGTCCCCTAACAGTCCGCATCATTCAAGAAGCGTTAAATTCTCGTGTACCTAACATATACAAGAAAAAATATCAGAAGTAATAGTGACAAATTCAGCCCTGCCACAGATTTCTTAAGCAACCGAACGATTCTAAAAATTTCGAACCTTTTTGCTAACAAAAAAAGAAAAAATCTAAAGAATAATCATAGAATTAAATAAGAGAGAATAAAGAAAACGAAAATTAAAATTAAAAGCTGAAAAGAAATTTGTGAGAAAAAAATTATTTTAAGTAAGTTGTTATAGATCATCAAAGGGGGCAATATTTTATTGAAAAATTGAACAGTCGAAACTTTAAATACACATTGGAATCTCTGCCCTACCCTGATGCCAGACAACTGCATAGGTATATATAGGGTTATCCATTTTGCATTTTAAAAGTAAACGTAAATAAAACACTACATCATTTAAATGACCACCACGCGAATGGTTGCAATCATTTGTTCTTTTGTGGTAATTTTGGACCACTTTTTGGCACATATTAGGCGGAATATCAGCCATAACTTGACGAATGTTGGTTCTTAAGTGCTCAAGAGTAAAAGGTTTAACTGCATAAACACGGTCTTTCGCGTAGCCCCACAAAAAAGTCTAATGGTGTCAAATCGCATGATCTTGGTGGCCAGTTGATGTCGCCACGACGAGAAACATCGTGTTCTTCAATATGATACGACTATACGCTCCGAATTGACGGTGACAGTCGGTCCAATAAGGTCCAATCACACCTTTGGAACAAAGAGCGCACCAAACAATGACTTTTTGTGCCTCTCTTCAATTACTTGAGGATTCTCAGAACCCCAAATACGACAATATTGTTTATTAACATGCCCACCGAGTGAGAAATGTGCTTTATAACCATAAACCATAATCTCCTCTTAAAGCACGATATGTGGCTGTGTCAGAATCACCATTTTTGTAGTAGGTTTTAATAATTTTTACACGTTGTGTGATAGTTAAGCGATCCTGATTGTAAAGTGGTTCAGTAGTTTGGACACTACATATAAGGATGCACGATTTTTAAAAGTACTGTGTGAGACATGACTGGGAAAGCCAGATGTGACACAAATAGTTTGACTTATTTTTTTTACCGAATTAACTAGGTTTACTCCTACTTCAGTTGAAAAACATGGATTTCCTATTTACACCTGTCAACATTAAATCTTGTTATTAGTTCAGACCAAACGACTATCGGTTATAATGATTAAAAATAATGAATACTTTTTAACTAAAATATAAATGGAATAAAAAGTAAATTATCATCCATTCGACTTTTAAGGCTATGGAACAATATCATGAATATAAACAGTACTTCTGCCTTCTACCACACCTTCACGCTTACATTCGGAACTCTAATTCAGAAAGTACTTGGGCAACAAGTTGTCATATCTTCGAGCAGCAGTTGCCTTCTCTTTCTTAACATCCAAGAAAATACGAATCGATCAACTGCCGGTAAAAAATAGTGCATTATTTAGTTGCGGAGTCTTAACCATCTTAGACAGTGAATTTAAAAAAGTCGCGATTGTACACCTAATTTTTCCTAGACACCACAGAAACCTTTATTGCTGGTTTAGGTTTATTAATTATTATTATATTTTGAAAGTGATTATTCGAGGTTGGCGAATCACACCAATGTTGGCTGAATGACGCTGCCTAAACAAAATCCACACCAAACACTTACAACCTGAGCCACGAAAAAGTTATCCTACGTTCGCTTTGTCGTTCTGGTGACTTTTAGTCAAGCGATAATTTGTTCAGTTATATAGAAGGCCAAACGTTTTCATCCCAAACAGATGATCTTGTGGTATACTATGGAAAAAAATTAATGTCGACTTAAAGGTTCAGAGATGCCAACACAGGCAACAGGGAAAATTAACATGTACCACATTATTTGTATTTAGTTACAAGCAACGACAAGTGGTTATCGTCTACTGAAAACACTCAAAAAGACAGGGTTTAATATATTAAAATATTATTCCATATGGGTAATTCCAAAAAAAATGACCCCTTACAGCTCAAAAATAAAATTAGTATTTGTTATGTATTTTTCCGCTAATATTACACAAAACAAATGTATCTGTCATTTTCCGAAGGATGAACTTAAATTTTCTTTATACTAACAAAAATATATGTTTTTTTTTGTTACCCACAATAAATGAATTCAAACACAAAAATCGTATTTTTTATTATTGTAACGACCGTTACTTTTTAAAAACATTTTTTTTTGGGAACTAATTTTCTTTGATTTGAAAATAAACCTATTACTTAAAGAAAACATTACAAAGAATTTAATGAGATTTTTTACTTGACACATCCTGTGCAAAATTTTACAATACATGATATTTGTTTCCGAAATTTGAAAACAGCACATTTATAAAGTAACGACCGTTACTTTTTTAATGGTCAAAAATAGTATTGAAATTAGATTTTTTTATGAATTCTTTTGGCTGCTACCGATGCTTGAACTTTCGAAGGTCCAAAATTAAGCAATCCTCCTGACATATATTCTTAGGTTGGAATTTTATTTCAAAAATCACCGAAAATCGGTAACGACCGTTACTTTGGAAACACCCATATATTCAATCAATTGGTTTTGTACGCAACTTTCCCACAAATTACGATTTAAGAAGGACCTTCCGAAGTAATAAACTTTATGTTTTTAATTATATTGTTTTAGTAGTTTGTAACTTATTGTATTGTTTTTAATAACTAAACATGTTTTGTATTGCACACTAATTATCTCAAAATTAACACATACTTTAAAACACGCACACACACAATCAAAGCGCTCGCAAATTGAATCTTACCGAATGTACCTATTGAATGTACCTACTATTAAATGTTACTTTTATATGTTTTAATTGATTATAAAATAAATTTTCGTAAAATTTCTAGTTTGCACATGTGTTGTACATAAGAGATGTCACCGATCAGTGGTTACAAAATGCCCCGGCATGCGAGAAGAGGTAATCATCGAATATATATATCTCTCCAGTACATGATAATAATGACAAGAGTGTTTATTCTATAGCAAAACAATTTGGAACCTGTACCAGTTGGACAACGTTTTAATGTTAATGTGCCGCATCGTTTTGTGGTTCACAATTACAAACGATTTACATTTTGTGATCATTGTGGCTCCCTGTTGTACGGTCTTATTAAACAGGGTCTCCAGTGTCAAGTGTGCAACATGAATGTACACAAACGTTGCCAAAAGAATGTTGCAAATACATGCGGTATTAATACAAAACAAATGGCCGAAATCCTAAGCTCACTAGGTATATCACCTGATAAACAGGCACCCAGACGATCAAAGGTAGGAGTTACAATTCAAAATTCTAATCAAAGTTACCCCCTCGATTTAATTGTATTTTAATCTCTGCAGTATTTGAGTCAACCTGGAGGCGAGGACAATTTCGGCGCCAGCATTCATGGAGACAGTGATTGTATTTCAACTACGACCCGTAGTTCAACAATGTCACATCAGACGACGTCGTCTAGTAGTTCGGGCGTTACATCTATTAGTGGCGGCACTGCCGGTGATATGGGAATGTCGGGCTCGAATCGCTGCTATGACTCTCGTCCCGGCAAAACCTGTTTGCAAGATTTTAATTTCATCAAAGTACTCGGAAAAGGTTCATTCGGCAAAGTAATGTTGGCCGAAAAAAAGGGTACCGATGAAATCTATGCCATTAAAGTGTTGAAAAAGGATGCCATCATACAAGACGATGACGTCGATTGCACAATGACGGAGAAGCGTATTTTAGCATTGGCAGCTAATCATCCCTTTTTAACTGCTTTACATTCCTGTTTTCAAACTCCGGTAGGAATACGTTGACATTTGTTGGTTTTTTTAAAACAATTTAGTTTTCAATTGGCTTGACAAAATTTGTTATCGATTATTATTTCCAAGCAAATCAGAATTTAATATTTTTAAATGCTCTCATTTTAGGATCGTTTATTTTTTGTTATGGAGTACGTTAACGGTGGAGATTTAATGTTTCAAATTCAAAAGGCACGACGTTTTGAGGCAGCCCGTGCTGCCTTCTACGCTGCCGAGGTAACATTGGCCTTACAATTTCTACATTCACATGGCGTTATCTATCGCGACTTAAAATTAGATAATATTTTATTAGATCAAGAAGGTCATTGCAAATTGGCTGATTTCGGCATGTGCAAGGTAAATCGAAATTAAGACCTCCGTCCAGTCTAACAAATGTGACATATGCCTGATTTTTCTATTTATTTAGGAGGGTATTATGAATGGTGTTTTAACTACCACATTCTGTGGTACGCCCGATTATATAGCACCAGAAATACTTAAAGAACAGGAGTATGGAGCCTCGGTTGATTGGTGGGCCCTTGGCGTTCTTATGTATGAAATGATGGCTGGTCAACCACCATTCGAAGCTGATAACGAAGATGAATTATTCGATTCGATAATGCACGACGATGTGTTATACCCCGTTTGGTTATCCAGAGAAGCTGTGTCCATTTTGAAAGGTACCTGCTCTATATATTATCTATGGCCCTTCATGCGAAACACATTAATGACATTTGGATACTCTTATTAGGTTTTCTTACGAAAAATCCAGAACAACGTTTAGGTTGCTCCGGTGATGAGAATGAAATACGTCGTCACCCATTTTTCGGTCGATTGGATTGGGATGAATTGGAGAAACGTAATATAAAGCCACCATTCCGGCCGAAAATGGTAAGATTAGATTTTGTATTTTTTAAAACCTATGTTATAGTTTCCTTCTGCAATACACCACACAGTGGCACAGGGTATTATACGTAAGTTCTGATTTAGGTATAGCTCGCCTAAAAGGTTACGGTGTCCAGATTTTTTTTTTGAACACGGTTTGGGGGGTGCTAATTATAGTGTTTGGAGTTGATACTAATTACACCGTGTTACAAAAAATAGATTTTCTGTCCTATGAATCAAATGCACATATTCGGAAAGAGGGGAAAAATTAAAAATACACGTGTATCGGCGATTTTCAGGTGATACAGACATTTTTGACGTGATACAGACATTTCCACGAGTCTGCCTGCAAAAAATCAGCTCGATTGGATCACTGAAAAAGGGTTAAAAATCGGTCCAAAGGCTTTCACACAGGCCACTACGAGCTTCATACTTCAAACTTAAAAAAAAAATTCTGACGTGTTTCCACATCTATTGACGTTTTTGAGTAGTCAAGCAATGGTATGAGCATGGTACAATAAACAAGGTAAGGCCAAGCAATCAGCTGATTTACAATTTTTTCTCGCAGCGCTCTAAATTGTCTAAGTTGACATTCGCAAACGGAATAACAAACCCATCCTATGATAGAGGGTATAACAAATTATGAACATATTAATGATGGAAATGTAAATATTTTGTATCAAATATTTACAACAATAACAAAAATTAACTGTCAGTAACTTTATTTTATATTCTTGACATATACAACTTGACAATATAGAGCACCAGAGTTGTATCTGATTATTTGTTGTTGGGCTAATGACCTTACCTTGTTTATTGTACCATGGGTATGAGAAAGTCTGACTCTTCATTCAAAAAAGGCTGCCTTACTAAAGTTATCCATCTGTCTCTCTCTTTACAAAGATGGTTTCCACTCATTACTGGATGTTCCACCTAGTGGTTTCATTTTGAATCACATGTTGTTTTGAAATTGACAGCAGTATCATATCACCGTGGAACGAAATGAATCGTTTTGCGCTTGAACATCGATGAAAAATAATGCAAACTTTTTTCCAATTTCAATGCTCTATTGCGCAAATTGTGAATTTATAAGCCGAAATCAGGCACCCACCGAGTCTTTTGCAAAAAGTTCAGGTCCGCGATTCGCTAATGGACTACACACAAGACCGGTGTGCTCTAACGAGGATGTGGTTTGGTAGCCGTGAAGGCGTATTATTTTGATATCGCATTTCCATTTGGGCTGTAGCTCATAATCATACTTTCTGATGAAACGCATTTTTATCTCGGCGGCTTTTAGAACGGTTTTAGCTTTGAAAAAGCTGCAGAAAACGCTATTTCGATTAAAGGTGAGCGCAAGATAAACCATATTTGTTTTTGGCGGCACACTGAAGACATGGACTTGGACGAGGAGGGCGCGCCACACATCCTACGCCACAATTGACCTTTTGCACACCAAGTTCGGTAGTCGTGTTATCAGCCATCTCGGCGGTGTCAATTGGACACAACGGAGCTTCGATTTGGGGCCGTTGGATTTTTTTGTGGATTATCGTGAAGGTCCGGTTTCTGAACAACGATTCAGCCGAATATCGAGCAACCCATCCTTTTGCCATAATTGTGCCGACTGCGAAACCAGTCACATGGATGAGATCGGTTCCACAATAATATGGCGAAAAAATGGATTTTTTGTTAAATTCATGATTTTTAAAAAAGAAAATTTGTGTCTCGATTCGTTCATCGGTAGAATTTAATACAAGTTTCTTAAAACTCATTTTTCATGGAAATTCTTATAATGCCTTGTTTATTTTTAGAAAAATCCCCGAGATGCCAATAATTTTGATACAGAATTTACTAAGGAGGAACCAGTCCTAACGCCCATAACAAACGATGTTGTACGCTGTATAAATCAAGACGAGTTTGCTGGTTTTTCATTTGTTAATCCTAAATTTGGACCAGAACGTAAAGTATATTAGAAGCGATTCTAAACACAACTATAACTATAATCGAACAAACAACAAGAAAAAGTCGACTATGCGCAGAAAGTAGATTGTATCTGTACTTTCAAAACCAAAAAAAAAAACAAAGAAACACACAAAAATTACAATTAATTTTTAACGTTTGGCCGAAAGTATAACTTTTTTAACTATATGAACAATTTTATTCTGTTCAGATTTTATTTATGTTATTTCTGTTTTCGAAAGCTGTGGTAACTTGTGCCGCAGTACTACAAAATATATGTATATTTACTATATGTATGTATGTAGTATATGTTTTCCCAATTAAGCTACCAAAAAAAAACGTAACAAATCTACAACACATTGAGAATATTTTAACAACTTTAAAAACAAGAATTATTGTTTATTGAAATTCTTATTTTTTATTTTTTCAATTGAAATGTTGAAACATATTTTGTGTTTTCTGTTTTACTTTTTAATTTTCAAATCTATTCTAAGTATAGCAAGTTAGGGATTTAATTAGAGTCTATAAAATGATAACAAACAAAACAAAAACTAATTAAGAAAAAATTGCCTAAAATAAACAAAAACAAAACAAATCTTGAAATATGTTCCAAAGAAAGTTTAAACACAACAAGCAACAAATGAATAGAAAATAACTTTATAGAACAAAACAAAATTGAAATTACATTAAAATGAATTAAGTTTTTAGAAAAAGTACATCATATTATATATTTAGATAACAAAAAAAGAGTAACCAGTGAAACCAAAACGATTAACAATATGTAGTAGTAACAATTTGCATATTTCTTGTTTAATTTATCTTTTATTTCCATTTTTTTTTTGTTTTTGTGCAAATGAAAAAAAAACCCCTTGAACATTATTGTTAGCAGCACATTCTGAGTGAATACGAAAATTCATTTTTGATCGAAAGCTGATTTGCATTCAGGCAGTTTAAATCCGTAAACATGAGTCCTCAATATATCAATCGATTTGATACTCCATTCGCAGTAACAACACAGTGAAATCCTTTTTTCGATCAAAAGTGTATTGCAAAATACATCTGATGGATGGGGGAAGGGTTTTCGTAAAACCAAAAACTCCATTTTGAGAAATAGTTTAAAACAAGTTTTTTAGTTATTATTGCATAGCCTTTTGAATCTCCTCTTATCCATTGACTGGAACACATTAACGTTGTTGCACTATTTTACACCCAACAAAAAAAAAACGATTATGAATTTGCAGTACAATGGCGCGAATACGAATCCGGTACAATTGGGACCATTTACATCCGCGATAAAATTGAATAAATCCCTGAAGGCGTTATTGGAAATTCTTTTTCTCAGTTTGATTGAATTATCCTTTCAACATTTTATCAAAATGCTACCGATTTGCTTACATCAACGTTATGTGGCCCAGTCATTCCTTTTGTATTTGAAAATATATTCTCATCTTATTTTTATGTTTATCAATCTCAATCAAAAGCTCAAATTTGTTTGACATCTTATTATGCAACAAGAAAATGCTTCAACAAACGTCAGCAAATACATATGTGTGTGTGTCTTTAATTTTTAGCTCATAAAGTATTATTTTGATTATTATTACAATGACGAGTTATTGTAAATTGTATCCTATTTAGAATTTATTATAATTATTACGTTTTGTATTGCCATTTATATTATTCGTTCTAGTCAAATGCTCCTTTTATTTTTATTTTATGTATTTTCTTATTTTTTTTTTTTTTAGATAAATGAATTATATTTTTTATTGCTTTGCAATTGCATTTTATTAAACACCAGTTATACAGAGATTTTTTTTGTCTATAAGAATTAAATTCTTATATATTTTTTTGTAGTTGTTTAAGATTATATTAAAATACATATTTATTACTGTTAAAATGTTATTAAAATTTTTTTCTCACCAAAAAATTATTACAAACGGAGCTGTGTCGCCAAATGAAATATAATAAGCTGGAGTCGAACAACCAACAAGTCTTGGTTGAACTAACGAAACCATTGTCGCAATATTCCTAGAAACTTTTACTCTGAGCGTCGCGTTAGCACAGTATTAACGTTGATTTGCTGTAGTTATCTCTGATTGTCAAGTAAACGTATGTCCATTTTATCGATTTTGTCATTTCAGAGCTTTGCGTTCTGTCACTGGACATAGGCCAGTTGTCTCCACAGAGGAGATTCTGCGCATTTTTTGATAACGACATGGACGTGGATTTTTTCGTTATTATTTGTCGCTCAAATTTCAAAAATGCTTCTTAACCAATTCTTATAACAGTTAAAGCTTTCAACGTATTCAGAGATAGTATTGTGCACTCTGCAGTGATTTCTGAGAAGTTCCCCGTATGTACGTATTTAAAAAGGCAACTGTCGTTAATGTGATCTAATTAAGGGCAAAGTAGTTATCGAATTTGTCCACTTCGTCACCGAATTTCAATTTTTTAAAACAGAACAAATCCCATAAAAGTAAAATAAGTTTAGTCTGCGTTGCCCATAAAACCCAAGGGAAGATTTCAATATTTCAAAAAAAAAAAAATTATTTTAAACGCATAAGCCAATTGAGGTTACATTCTATACTTGTTTGGATTACAGTGGTGGCCCGCAAGCCTAAGTCGTGAGCAATAATCACAAAACTAAACCAATGTTCGACACAAAACGCCGTCATTGTAACAAATTTAATTTCCGACTTAGGGTCTCGGCTGGCAGCAAAACATCACTTGTAAAATGTAATGAAGGCACCTCTAATACAATGACAGGCATTTAAGTTCGTTATATGTTGTGAAGAGGTGAAACCCCCTCAAAAACTATAGTCTTCTTGTCATATGCTGTCCCATCATGGGACAGCATATGAAGAAAGTTGTGGACATTTAAAATCAATACAAAATAATAATAGTACAAATTTGTTTCATCTTTCTAAATGCCTTTATGTGAAATTTCGGTAATATCAATCACTGATTTATCTTAATTTGATTTTTCAAATAGATTATTAAACATTATACCAATTTTGATAGAAAGATATTAGTTTTAGAAACGATCACACGAATGTGTCTATTTTTAGCATTAAATTTAGCATACAATTAATTGCCTTAATCTGTTTGTTCAAAATTTCGAAAAAGATAACTGATAGCTAATCGTATATTTTTATGAAAAAATATTGAAATTTTTAAAAATTAAGCTTTTGACCATAGACCAGGTTAACTTTGGGGTTTTAACTTTGAGATGTGGGTTTTCTGAGGCACAATATTTGTGATTCCAGAGGGCTTATTAAATAAATTGTCCACGAAGCAGCTCTGTTTGTGAATATTTTTTTTTTTTTGGAATTTGGCTTTGTTAAATCTGTAGGATAATTTTTCCCATTTTTTTTTCCTATACGGCAGATATTTTTGTTCAATGTTAAATTTTAATTTTCCCATATTCAAAACATACGAAAATACCTGGATGATACTACTGAATATTAATTTTAATCTATCCCTATTCACTGGAACTTTTGTTCCAAAGAAGTTTTAACATCCGAAACTTTTGTGTCAACACAATGCAGAGATATATTCTTATAATACAATTTATGTCATTAGAGACTAAAGGAACGATTTGTCGAAACATACCGGCGATGAACGAAGAGTTTTCATATTAAGGTCATTTATCATACCTTTGTGTAATCGAATTACTGGATTACACAAAGGTATGATAAAGTTTTCCACAAAAGTGGATTTGACATCTAAGTGCAAAAATTATAGTTCTTAATTTATTATAAGATTTGTTGGAACAATGTGTTGGCCGAAAGTGGATTATATTGCCTCTGTATCCTTATATTCTTGGCTTTGAATTTGAAGACGATCTTCAGAGGTATAAACCAAATTGTTCAAAGTCTCAGAATCAAATTTACATATATGAATCTGAATAAAAAAATGTACATCCCATTCGATTGTTAGGGTGAACACATTATCTAAAGGTCATGACACGCGATACAATTTATATGAATGAAATGTGACGATAAATCCTTAGTCATATACACATATATGGATTTCGATAATTTGGACACGGGGTGTTATGGCCTTAAAGGGGGCATAAGTTAAAAAAAAAAAACCAAGAATTTATTTAAACTAGAATTATTCGAAAATCAAACTAGTAAAGATTTTGCATGAGATAAAACACAGACATCATTACATAATTTTTTTTTTTTTGTGAATCTCGTCAATTTCCAGGAGTTTTCTTTATTTTGTTTCTCATCAATATTTATGTATATGTAGACATTATTTATTTAAAACAAATTATTCTTATTTGTTGTATTTGATTTCTATTATTATTGTTAAACTCAAACCCACCAACAAGTAACAAAAATATTAAAAAAAAAAAGAGAAAAACCACAAACAAAAAGTTTTTAACAACAAATGAATATAAAACAAAATACAAACAAAACTAGTTTAACAATAATAGTAAATATATATGAATGAAATAAACTTCTCAAA
This sequence comes from Hydrotaea cyrtoneurina, assembly GCA_958296145.1. Lineage (NCBI taxonomy): Eukaryota > Metazoa > Arthropoda > Insecta > Diptera > Muscidae > Hydrotaea > Hydrotaea cyrtoneurina. The sequence goes on along the minus strand of OY282512.1, from coordinate 38,827,102 downwards.
TGAAAAAGTATTAAAACAAAGATATTAACTAAAATATATTTCAAACAAAATTTGTATTTATAAAAAATGAAAGCATTTTCATACAAAAAAACAAAAAGGCACAAAAATACCAAAAATTAATAAACAACAAAAATGAAGCGCAATAAAAAAAATTACATTCAAAAAATAACTATTCTAGTGAAACGTGAAAAACAAAACACAAAAAACGCAACAACAAACAAAATAGATTTGATTGTACTTTATATAAAAAAAAGAAATACCAAAAAATAAATTATAATAATAAGTACATAATAATATAACTACTATTATATAAAAAAAATGTAACATTTCAATGTACTCTCAGTTAAATAAATAAAAATAAAACAAAAATAAACAAAGCAAACTTTAATGTGTTTACAATAATAAACGGAAAAACTGTTGGGAACATTTTTTTTTTAAATAAGTCTCAGATGTTTTTCTTTTAGCTGTATGCCCTGCCGATGCATTGTATTACAAAATAGGACAAGAGGGGAATGTGGTTGTTAGAGGCAGACATGAACTCAAGAACATATCCTGGAAAGGAATGCGCTTGACTACACAAACGCTCATGACAGCTGACAAATTCGTTTTTGGACCAATGACACTATTCAAAAGCCATTTTGTCCAATGGTTGTTTATAATATTTTCTTAAGTACTTTGTAGTACTAAATTCCAAAAAAATGTTATTTAAAATTGGCATTTTCTTCCGAGGTACCTTTATTATTTTGACTATAACTTTATAACGCAAAGTCCGATTAAACAATACAAAAACCAAAGGTAATTACGTCAGTTGTGAAAAAGCAGAAGGCAAAATATATAAATAAAATAAAAAAATTAAAAAAAAGTCTGGATATCTTTTTTTATTTCCGAATAGCTAGCACGCTATTTATGAAAGCAAACCGTATTTTAAGAATATCTATGGATAAACGTAGAAATTATTTGAAATGTACCACAATATTCGTTGCACTTGTCCTTCCAAAATTATAGTCAAATTAATAATCCGTCAAAAATGGCAATCAAAATTTTGTTTATTTTTTTGTTGCATTGTGTAACTTATATTTCTAATGCAAATTTGTATTAGGGTTGTATAAGTCGACTTGTAAATACTTGTAATAACGTGTATTCGTGAGGCTTACACTCAGTTGACGCCCCCTATAAATGCAATGAACTGTGTTAGCGATGGGAAAGACGGCTATTGGAGGGAGGAAAGAGGGAGTAGTGTTTGATGATGTTTGCCTTGAATTTGATAATGTCATAGCAGGCAGGAAAAACACTTGCTGGAAGATTATTCCACATGCGAACAGTTCGGCTGAAGAACGAATTGTCTCTATAGTGCGTCGTCCGGTCAACCGGCCATTTGACAATGAACAGATGAGATACCCTGACAGATGAGATACCCGCGTATTCCGGCTAAATTTTCTAACGTCAGGAACTAGACGACGGATGTCTTGTGAACAGATACCATTAAAATATCTATAGAATGGCGATACACAACCCACATTCCGGCGATGCTGTAGGGAGACAATAGAGTTGGATACCCTACCATCCCCTATCATCACCATCCTCTCCTCCGGTCCAGAAGCTGCAAAGATGTCCCTGGAGCTCCTGCCCATATATGGGAGTTATATTCCATTTTTGGTCGAATGTACGTGGTGTAAATATTTACGAGATCAGATAGAGTGAAGTATTTCTTGCACAGCTTTAAAAAGCCTAAACACTTGAATGCTTCTTTCGACACTTCGAATATATGGTTTGCCCAGCGAGCATCACCCTGTATCTTCATGCCCAGAACATCAAGAGTATCTGATACGTCGATGGAACGTTTGTGTGACAACAAACAGCACTGGGTCTTTTGTGAATTAAAATCTACTCTGTTCATTTGGCCCCACTCACAAATTGTCGCTGTCATCGAAGATCACTTACATAGGACAAGTGCTGAAATACCATCCGGGCCCGGAGTTTTATTTACGTTGAGATCCGCAAGAACCCTTTTAACACCACGTGTTCGAAAGAATATCTGTGACATCGAACTAGATACGTTTTCGATCACGGGGAGTGGTTGACTACTTTCTGGCAAAGATGAATTCTCTGCAAATATTTCAGCCAGGCGGTTTGCTTTGTAACCGGGTCAGTGAATATCTGGTCCCCGTTAACTAGGGTTGAAATAGAAGATGAAGAATTGTTCCTTACCCTTTTAACAAATGACCAAAAGCTCTTACTTCCCCTTGGGAGTAGAAAGAACTTTCGCACGAAGACGCTGTTCGTGAAGAAGTTTTTCACGTCTAAGTACTCTGGCACACCTTGATCATGCCTGCTTGCGTAGCAACTCAGTATTGTCATTATTATTTAAACGTCAATTTCTGAACGCTTCCTCATTGGATCTGACAGCTTCTTTGCATGACTGATTAAACCAACAATTCTTTGAAGGTTTAATTTAAGTAGTCTTCGAGGGAAAAAAAACTTGTTAATTCCAAGAAGAATTATTTTCTCAACCATTTCAGCAGCAGCATCGACATTATTGTCTAGGAAACAAAATTTCCAGTTAAATTCCTGATAAAAATTGTTAACGTGCCTTTTCGTATAACTACATTGTCCGCTTCGTGACTGGTTTAGAAATGGATCGAAGATCGGAGAACAAAAAGGATGCTGAAATGGCGCAATGATCCGAGTTATCAAGAGGTGCAAGATTTGTTAACCTCATACTTTTCAGGGTGAGGTTAAGAAACGGTCAAGAATATTTTGAATGTGTTTTGGTTCATTCACTAATTGCGTCAAGTCGTTGTGCGCGGCGAATAGCTCAGCGTATTGACCCTCCGGAGATGTATGACTCGATTGGGAAAGCCACGAATTATTATGGACTTTGAAATCCCCAGCAACTACAATTACCGGATAATCTTCTAATATTTTCGAAATGGAGTCAAGCCATTGAGGGTTTGGGCTTCTGTAAAGAAACCCGAAATGTAAGGTGTGCGATCCAATCTTGAACTAAACCCAAAGGGAGTTAATTGTCAGACGACCGATTAACCGGAGATGCACTATGGAGAATACTCTTCCAGTAAATGTGTTGTTACATTCTCACACTACTCCCTCTTTCCTACCTTCAGTACGCTTATTTCCCATTCCGGTAAAAAAAAATCGGAAACGTGAGAAATTTACATTGACTTCCATTCATTTTCAACACGTGAATTTTACATTTGCCACAAATGGCATTTATGTTACACATATATTCCAAGACTGGTGGTCAACTACGATGTTGCAAGTATGGTATTATGTAATTGACTCAAGGCCAAGACGATAACATATAATCATTAAAAATATGTTTAATAATTACAAATGTTATAATAATTTATTTGTGGTTTTCAATCACATAACAAAATATGAATGTATCGGTTTTACAGGTACAGAAATATTATAAAATTACTCTAGGTATGTTAGTTTAGCAGAAACTAACATATAATAGGTTGTATCTAATTACACTGTGCAACAAATCGAGGGACTTTTTCTGGGGGGTGGGAAATTCCAAGTCAGGGTGATGGTACTAGGTCAGTATAGTAAAACCCTCAAAGGGTTTGGCGTTCGTATGTGTCAGTTTTTTTTATGACCTTTTTAATTTTTTCCTTATCTTGATGTTTTTTCGCTTAGTTGTAACATTTTGGCAAAAACGCATAAAAAAAAAACGGTATAAAAACAGATTAGAGAAATTGTAATTCTTAATTTTTCAAAATTTGTTTCATCAAAATCGTACAAGTGGTTCTAGAGTTATGTTAAACTAAGTTTTTGCGAAAATGTTACAACTAAGCGAAAAAACATCAAGATAAGGAAAAAATTAAAAAGGTCATAAAAAAACTGACACGTACGAACGCCAAACCCTTTGAGGGTTTTACTATACCTACCTAGTACCACCACCCTGACTTGGAATTTCTCACCCCCCAGATTGGCTGTTGTACTGTGTTATGTATGGTATTGCCATTAAAAATATTGATTTATTATTTTTTTTAGCTAGGCGAAGAGATCAAACCTAGTATTTTGTGATCACAGTTTAAGTTCTTAGCTCTTTGATGGGTGAGATTTTAGTATTTTCGGTTAAGCTGCAACACATTTCAGCGCTAATTTAACCCTAGAACACTAGGGGCGATTTGAATTTGATTTATCTTTGTAAAATAAAAGGTGTGTCCTTTTTAATATAAATTTCTTATCAAAAATTTAAAAAAAAAATAAATGAATTCAATTTTATTTTTTTATTAAAAAATTAAAATTGAAATCAAGAGAAAACAAAGAACATTTTGATCCACTCTCTTTGTAAAAAATTAACAACCAAATATAGCTGTCAATTTATTAACATCAAGCTTTAACCGAGGCTATAAGGCACGTTAGTGAAAAATGACACATTACTTAAATGTATTTAAATGCCACAAATGTTCATCTATCAAATTCGTATACCTGCCATATAATGCATAACCATAACCTGCTGAAGACTTTTTAATTTCATGATTTTGTATAATTTGTAATTTGGAAGAAAATCCAATTTAAATAGTAAACCTCGCCTGTGAATTTTTAAAATATTTTTTTAGTAAATGTTAATAAAAATCGATCTTTATTAACATATACCAATATTTACCTAAAGGTCGAAGGTTAAAACTATTAATTATATTACGAGGAGAGCACGCCGATTATAAACTTCGTAAACATGATCTACAATACAATTAAAAAGAACAACATCAGACACTGGTTAAAAAACAAACACAAAAACTTGAATGTCAGTGAGAATTTCAGCTTCAACAACCGTTACCGAAAGTATGGAATTATCCCTGATTTCATCAAGAACTCAATGCGACATATTCACAACATACATATTGGACAACAACGATGAAGATCCACTTATTCACACCACACTCAAAACATACATAAAATATTTTTTTTATTATCTTGTAACAATTATTTAATAAGAAAATAAAAGCTAATTTATTTAATTTTTTGATATGAAAATGTACAATTTGTTTATTTTTTTACAAAGAGAATAAAATTCGAGTCACCTCACAGGCCGGGTTTAGTGTTCTAGGGTTAATAAGTTATCACAATTCGTTCTCTTTCGATATTTGAACGGTTCACACATATACTACAGGGTGTTATTTTGAATCACCCGGTATTTCGTTAGCTGTCACTTTTGAAGCTTTTATTATTTGACAATTAGAAACTACGCCATTACTACAAATTGAGCGATGATATTGATCTGGACAACGTAAGGTCCTGTAAGCGTGGTCGTGGTGACAATTTTGCTGATGTTGTTTTTCATTATTAACGGCATACCTTTCTCTTTATTATGAAATAAACATCCGATCATTTATCTCAAAAAATTTCATTTTTCTTTGAATACCAAAATAACACCTGTTGTTGGAAAACTCTGTACTTAGTTTGTTCAATGTCATTTGCATTGATGAGACCAAATCATATTGTGCGAACCTCTCTAATTTTTACAAAGAGAGTTTTCTCTTTGCTTTCATTTCTTTTGATTTAATTTTTGAGTGGATGCTAAATGCAAGCTTTACAAATAAGTTATCTATAATTCGCATGTAAGCAAATGGAACTAACAGAAGTTATTTGCATAGAAACTAGAATACAATTAAAAAATTGAGTGGCAGCTATACCGAAACTATTTATACAATACAATAGGTACTGTACAGTTCGAACAAACGGCAAAATGTATGTGCACACACATTTTGCATATTCTCATCTCGTGTGAATCAACCCGAATGAAACGAGGTGATGTAACTTCTTCCATGTTGAAGTTCTTTACTCAAATGCATTGTAATTCAAAATGATAGCTGGTATTTGTGATCATTAACTTTAACGTCAAACAAATCAGGAACAACAACTACTATTTTAACTATGTATGTATATATGCGCTTCGGTAGTGCATTTAATTCTTTGATCATCACTCATTTCAGCATTCCCCATTCAGAAATATAATGAAGTGCCCCATGCAATATCATTGTAGTTGACCTGACCATCACCATCCAGTCTTGGAAGTTTCGCCTTTAATCCGAGTTCATGTTGTAATATGCATCAGAAAGAAGCTGTAGTAAACAGGAGTATAATGCGTTCCATCATCGTTGTGTGGCTATATTTTGGGAGTGTGGGCCTCAAAGTGGTATATGCTGATTATTGCACACAATTGACCACGAAATCTCTTGCAAAAATATTGGGTCAAGCATTTAATCCACGATACATGAGCATTGATCCGCCGTTTCTAAACCAAGATTCCGATTCCAAGCGATCTTCATACGAAATACCTTTTTACGCCGATAACGATGTTGTGTCTGTTGGTGATTTTCCCGCCTGGGAAACGGATCACATAAACTATTACGAGGAGAAAAAAGGAATCGGTGACAAAAAGGTCATTCGCGTTCGAAACATTTTTACGCAAAAAAGTGCAAAGAATGATCATATATCGAAAACTAGACCATGGGAATGTGCATCCAAACTCACTTGGTTGGATCTTGGTATAAATTATTTTCCACGATATATTCGTTCAGTGGAATGTATTTCAAATACTTGCTGGTATGGCCACTACAACTGCAAACCAAAATCATTTACCATAAAAGTACTCCGGCGAAAACATGGATCTTGCATACGGGTAAACGATAAATTACTGTTGCTTACGTCAGAACACTTTCCATCGGATTACACGGAACTATGGGTTTGGGAAGAGATATCTGTTAACTTTTGTTGCGATTGTGTTACGACACCTGATGTATGAGCGTAAATACCCAACCAAGGCTATTCTTGGCGGCTGACATTCTGATGTCCAACTGAATTCGAGAAAAAAGATAGCATTTGTAGGTATATGGTTGAGGTACGTGACACCCATTAAAATGTTCATTCATGATTTGGTTCACAACATAATTATTCGTATAGATACTACAATAAAAGTCTTTAAAAAAATATACCTAGCCTCGTAAAGTCAAGTTTATTGTTATCTACATTTCGTTCACTATAAAGAATAAATCTCGGTTTCAGTTTAACTGGAAATAATCACACTACCAACATCCAAAAGAAGGCTGTGTTTATATTGGAAATATATAATCCACTATTACTGAAATTTTGGTTCATTGCAAAGTTGTTTTGGAGGTTGTATGGGAGGTACTACGCCCCTTTGTCCTATTGGACCTAATTGTAAATCTAAACCATCCAGGGCGCCACCCAAACGCATACAAAAAAATTATTCAAATCGGTCCAGCCGTTTAGGAGGAGTACACGCAAACACACGTACAGTAGAATTATATATAAAGATGGGGCAGAATTGAACATCAAGGATTCCAAATCCAAAAAAATGCAGTTCCGTTCAAGAAGAAAATTTAAACTGGAGCTGGCGTATGATCTCGAAAAAAACCACCTATCTGGAAACTCAAATGTCACGAGTTTAAATACCAACACCAACAAAAAAGTATGCAGTTCCCTTCGAAACGACGATAATTCGGGCTGTCGTATATGGGGGCGTGGCAACGAAATATAGTCAACAAATCTAAAAGTTCCTTTCTACTACACTGCTGGAAACCCATAACGCCTAAAATATATTCATAATAAAAATTAAATTAGATAGAACAAGAGACGGCTCGACTGATGCGGTGACAGTTTTTCTAAAATCATTTAGATCTATAAACTATTAAAAACAATATGTGTAATTTTGATACAATATTAACATCTCTTTCAGTGGTGATATCAATATCGTTCGGTTGGGAGTATTAGATTTCAATTCATCCACAGATTATGCCGACCCCGAGGATTACAGTGTTTATAAACTGATCGAGCATCCGGAATTTCGTAATAATGAACCTTACAATGACATTGGATTGGTCGTGTTAGAGTCAGCTATTACATTTAAATAAAAAACACACGAAATTTTCTGGACAAGAGTCCAGAATCCCCTAATATTAGCATATTGAAGCGTATAAAAAGGCTTACATTTCAGGGAAAAATGGTCATTTAGGCCTATGGCTGTATCTCAAAAAGTTGACCTGATACAGCAAAATCAATGTGATATTCGGACTCAGAACACCAAAATTAGTCTAAATCAGCTGAGAAACCCATGACTTTTTTTTGGTTGTTACCCAGTGTAATATATGAATGTAAACTTTTTTCGCAAAATAAACGTACAATACATTTTTTGCATTAAAAAGAAATGTGGCGTATTAAACAAAATAAAATATGGTTTATACATATTTACCTTTATCGTTTGAATGGAAATTGTGGTAGTGGTTCATCATCATGATTATATATGAGAATCCAAGTTTTACATACTCCTCATTGAGTAGCCCCATTTTGTTGTTGATGTAATTTTTATTAAAACGGAATTATAGAACTCACTGCACACAAACTCAAACTAAAATCAAAACTATATGCTGATGTGTAATATTGTTGAGGCTGGAATTGGTTTCGACCACAACCAGTTCCATACATTTGTTTTTTGCCCGTGCCAAAGATCAGTTTGCAGCCTTATTTAATTTTCATATTTTTCTAAATATTAATGCATGTTTCCATAATATTATTTTAATTGCCACAAATGTGGATTATTTTGAGTTTGAAGATAAAATCAGTTTTATTGGAAACTGAGTTTTACATAATCGTAGTTTAACTACGACCTCAATTATTGGGCCTCATAATGTCGACACTCTCACGCTGGCATCAAAATGCTACGGTACGCCTTTATTAATTTCAGCGGTATCATCTTACAATGTGGCAACTCCCACGCACTTCCATAATAGGTGATAGTGCTGGCAACTCTGTTTTGAAGTAGAATGGATTCAAAAGGGAATTGAAAAATCATAGAAAACGTATGGAACTAAAGGGAATTGGATGCATATGAGCAAAGTGGAATTGGAAAAAAAGAGGAAGAGATGAAGCGCCAATTCTTCCTCTTCTTTTCTTTGAATTCAGGTGGAGGTGAAATTTTTGCGAAAAACTAAAAAAATTGAAATATGCGGGGTAAGTGCTGCGTCCCATATTACACCATCATTACACCAAGACGGTACAGGCAGTCGCAATTTTTCGATTGGAGAAAAATTTAAATTTCATCTGCGGTGGACACTTTGAGGACAAGTACCTGTTCCTGGATGGACCTGGTAAGTTCACTCATTCTCCCACATAACACACTCATCCTCCCACATAACACACTCATACCGACGCTGCAACAACCCCGACCCCACTGCCGGAATGGGTATGTCTCGGCGGTTCCCACATCCCCCTTCCACTCCCTCACAGCGCCACACCATTACCCGCTCTAGCTCTACTATTACCCCGCGATGCATTTATTATCCACGATGCAGACCAGCCGATAATCTCTGGTCTAGTCTCAATGCCACCGAACATGTGAACAGTGGCCGGAGAACACTGTACACCTATAACATGTACAGGGGTTTTTCTCCACGCAAGTCCGTATATCGGGGCATAAAGTGATTAGTTAAGTTCGTTAAGTAATTTAGTAAATTAGTAATTTATACTATACATTAATATTTTAATTTAATAGTAATTAAATTTAATTTAATTATTAATTAATTTAATTATTATTAAATTAATAATACTTCATTTAATAATCAAAAATAAATACAAAAAAATGGACTGACTGTAATAAACAATATTACATCGGTTTATGGTTGACACCAAGTCCAAGTCACCAAGATTACATTTCTCTGTAATTTTAATTAATGGTAACTAAGGTTCCATCTGAACCAGGAGGTCAATTTATCTTCCCATTCTACATACCTTAAATCTACATCAACAATTACAACTTAATTTGATAATTGGTTTGGATTGATTTTTCACTTCGAGAATTTACATAGCTAAAAATAAAATTGACTTTCAAATTGAAAATTAATTTCGCTTCCACAAAGAAAAATAAAGTATTAAACCTGGCTTTTTTTCGATACAATGAGGGGCATACATTTCCGGTCGTGTAAGGGATGAATGGCATTATTGCTTTTAATATTTGCTCCGGTGTGTTGTTAAGTTGCGTTTAAAATCAATTTATTTCTTACGTTTCAATTTGACTAGAAACTAAAGATTTTAGGAATTTCGTTCCTCTTCTATTTTGAAGTTTAATTTCGATTTTTAATATCGCATTTGCAACCAACGTTGCATATGTAATACACGGCAGGAAAAACTTAAGCAAACCCTATTTGAATATATTTTAAAACAAAAAAAAGTATATACTAAGATAAATTTGATGATGTATGGACTGCTGACATCTCATTTTTGAATTAAATCGTACACAGCTCACTGATTCGAGAGAAGTTCCCCGTCTGTTCCTTCATGGAATGTTAAGGGAAATAAGTAAGTTTCGAAAAGACGATGTCTACTTACAACGTTTGAGTGGTTGAGTTTAGCTTTGTTTGAAATAGTTTTTGTACACAGTTTTTGCTTAGATACGTTTTTCTAAGACAATCGTAGGCCAGTATACGCACATAGCGAACATTTTACCGGTTCGAAGTCTTTTGGAATCCATAACTTGCGAATGACACCTTCAATTTATCTCAAGAGCGGGGCAGCTGAATGCTCTATTCGACGGATTGAACCTACAAATTAACCTTGGTATAAGAGGTGGAAACGTTCTTATTCTCAATTTTTCAATGAAAAGGAACTTAAGACAATCTGTGTTTGGTTTTGAGGTAGCCACCATTATAGCTGCTGGTGGCATTTATCACAGTTCATGTCTTCAGAGTAACTACTTATGTATCAACAAAAGAGATTTATTTTTAGTTGCGCCCATGTGTTTCAGACATTTAGATCGCGGTTTTTTCAACAAAAGAGTGGTAACTCGAATTGTTCCCTTTTCATGTCATAACGGTAACCAGATATTTTCAGTTAAAAGGAAACAAGTCGAAATAATATCTCTACTAAAACCAAGAATTTTCAACAAAGTGGTAGTATCTCGAGAATTGGTTATATTTCTACAAATACTTAACGAAATAAAAAGAAATTCAGTGTTGTAATGTAGTTAACAAGATATCTTTATGATGGCATAGTTTTTTTTTGTATAATATACCTTTAACATTAACATAAACAGTTGTTTGTCTCTACTGAAAAATAGAAAATTTTGAGTTACTACCCTTTTGTTAAATAGGAGCGATATGTCATTGTCATATGGCATCAGCAGTAATGCCAACTATTGCATAAAAAACGAAAATTATATTATAAACAGCAGCGTTCAGACTGGCCGCACGTTAAAATAGAAATGATGGCACCGTCGTACCTTCCACACAACAACCCCTAGTCTATTCACATCAACGCGTTTGGTTGTTTCAGCTAAATAATCATCTGGTCTCTTTGTATTTGTACCGAAATCATGTTGTTTCGAAATTCGGCGTTTGATCTTCTTCAGGTCGTACATTATTAGCCTTTTTTGTGTTTAATTTTCATCTATTTGAGATAATTTTAACGTCCAATCGTAATCCAGTACAATAATCTAGGGCTCCACAACAATCATAGATTTCAAAATTTTACTTTAATCCTATTAAGTACTCTAGTCCCATTCATTAATTTTCAATATAGGTAACAGTTGTACTCCAATCGTAGATGTGGAAGCTTACGAAGAGGTAACTCATACCAGGGACATTGAATTTACAGAGCGAGATGATGAAGCTGCTCACTGATAAGGGTAATAGTATAGATGTAAACAATAGTAAAGATTAACAGATAGTTAGGCTAATAGAGCAGGTAGCACAGCATACGGAAAATGTTTCAGAATTAAATGCCGTGGTTTCCAGGTATAGGCTAACAGCTATAGTCCCCAGTCCAAATTATTCCGCTGATGACAAGGCGGTTATTCAGGCGTTGTATCTTCTTTCAAGCGAAGGGTACAAAAATATGAGAGAGGTTCTGCAATTTCAATTGCCGACTGCGGAGACTGTATAGGCAATTAACATGGATAGGTTGGAGATATTGCGCATATATAGCGAAAGATTTACCGACAAGGTTTGCGCATTATCTATGGACGATTCACAGGCTTCAACTCTAATGCATTTAGATCTTTAGGACTTACATTGATAGGACATTCAGGAAAGTGGGATTGTTACCTCGGCTTCAACAGATATGCTGTACTACTTAAATCCATTTTTAAGAGTAGATTATATGTTAGAGTCATAGAATGTGACAGGCTATTAATTAATCAATCCTTGTTTCGAAATAGTCGCATCATCAGGAAATACTATAGTTGCCAAATAATCTAGAATCATCCAATTCATTGTCTTCGAAATAATCCACTTATTAAATGTTGTTAGGAATGCTTTTGTAGATATAAACTTATAAATTTACGGCAAATACCTTGAATGACCCTACATTGAACAGATTTAAGAAGAGGAGTTGAATAGGGAAAATCTTTCAATAGTTGCTAACTTCCTAAAAAGATTAGATGTTCAATGTTTAATTATGAAAACCTCCTGTATTGAGGACTTTGCGTTGTCTATTGAAACTCTACTTGTAAAAGCTGATGGCATTGAAGAGACTTTTTTAAAATAGTCAACGGTTTAAAATTAGGCCAACATATAGGCAGATGCAATTTATAATAGGAAGAATGAATACTGTGTTAGCGATTAATCATTCTCTAGATAGTAATTTATTTTGGAGTTCGAGTAGTTTAGATGATGTGGAATTTGATAAAATCGTCATCAAATTTTTTTCTAGTTCAATTTTAGATTTAATTAGTTGTTTGTTTAATGATAGGTTGTTGTTGAGATTTTCTCCATATATTTGTTATAGTTATTTATTTATTATTTTGATTGTTATTTGTTTTTAATAATATCAATGGTAAACCCCACCCACTGGCTCCAATCATTCGGGCCTTGGTTTGCCCTGTTGTAGCAGACTAGGCTCCGACTCTATGACTAGAGCATAGCTAGATGGTGATTTCGTTAAAAATACACATTTTTCCCTTAGCTATTGGCCACATTGGTAACATTTATGTAACTAATTAAAGTCAGTGAATCAGTGCGAAGTAAAACTAAAATGTTACAATAACAAAACCCCCCGACGAAGTATGCAAACAAAAAAAAAGTGAAATGTATGTGTTTGAGTTACTGAGATAGATCGGAGATATATTATTAATTGAATAATGTTCTTTTTTTGTTGTTATGTAAAACTAACACTACTTTTTTTAAAATCTCTTCTCTTTCAAACAAAAAAAAATGTCTTCTCATTTGTAAACAATTCCCGCACTCTCTTCGCTCACGGATTAAATCAGCTGTTTTGTGTCAAGTTTGCTTTGGGGATATTTTCTTTGATTCACTTCATTCTTCTCGCATTGTCCCCACCAACATAAATATTTATCAAAAAATTATAAAAAAGTGCAAGTGCTTTCTATTAAAAACAATCCGTTCTTTACGGCTTCCAGTAATTTGTTCTGTAAAATTGTGGCGAAGTAGTAATACAATCAATCAGAATAAAAGTATGGAAATAGTGAATTAAATCTGCAACTACAACATTATTATCACAATTAATTGGAAGCACCATCATCTCTGTTCAACCAGACAACCAGTCAGTCACCACAATCGACCTCGTTCAATTTTTCTAAATAAAGAAAATTGTTCATTTGTGCGCCCGTATGTATTAAATTTATATACACAACACATGTATGTTGCGTGTGCCTGTGTATTGTTATCCACAGCCCACAGCCATCCATTTTTATAAACAGAAACAGTTTAACAGCAAAAACAAACGAAAACTATGCAGTTTCTTCATTTTGAAACAAAAACTGCATAATCAAGTTGCCTTAAAGTATTGGAAACGTGTCGTGTAATTCAAAACGTTTTCGACCCCCGACCATTGCCACTGTTCGTCGTAATACAATTTTCTTTAATTTCGGAAATTGTTGCTGCTGTTGGTGTAAAAATTGCACTATAATTGTGTGTGTGTGTGTTTGTGTGGCAGCGTAGTAGCTGTAATATCCGTTTTGTTGGCTGGCACTCATTCGTCAGCCTTACTTAGCCTCCATCAGCCACCAATAGAGACTGCACCACTCTTCACCATCAAACGAGCGAGCCATTGCATTGTTTTGCATTTTTTGTTGTTGTTATCCCTTTGCTTTCGTTTGTTGCCTTTATTATCCATAACATTATCAAATCGTCGTGCTGTCGTCGTCGTCGACATTGCCGTTGTTGTGTGTGACGTTTCCTTTTTTGCACAAATTTCAATGTCAATGGCGGACTTTGATGCAATCTATGAGGATGATCAACTGGAGGAGCACTATGAGGATCAAACGGTGGCACCCGTACAGGAACCAATTGTTTTACGTGGTGCTGGTAATATGACAGTGTAAGTAATCTGTGCATAACTTGTATTAATTGGTCATTATTTGTTTTGGTCTGTGTTAGAAATAATTTTTAATAGGTTTGCAAAGAGAAGATATAAGAGCATAAGCAGGAAAAACATTTTCATATTCTTTGGGAATGAGATTGAATACTACGTTCACAAAAACCATAACCTCTATCTAATCACTACCATTCGTTAAGAACATAAGGAGATCAAACAAAAGATCGAAAACTCGCGACCTTAGAACAACAAGGTTCCAACTGCACCAAAGTAGTTTTGATAAAACTTAACATCAATGTTTAATGTGTAATAGTTCTTATATGTCATTATTTTTAGTCTTTTTCAATTTATATAGTTTAACAGTAATCGCAATATCCCCATTATAGTAGGATATGATATATAGGAAAATGTTCCAAAAATTATTAGTTAGAACCTTGTTGTTCTAAGGTCGTGAACTGTCAAAGGATCACTTTGTGATTAATCTAAAGTGTAAAGTGGTTGAAAGGACTATACATATTCAATAAAAGGTCCAAAAGACCGATCTTATTATAAACCGTTTGGATAACCTTTTCATAAAATTTAAAATTTTGTCGAGTTCTTGTTACCGTATTTTCATATAGGAATAATAAATATCATTCGCTCAATGGTGAATAAATGAAAAAACGATTAACATCCGGGAGAACACAAATCGCTAAGATTAAGTTGTAGACGTTTTTAATTAATTTTATGAAAATAGACTGATTAGGTTCAAACCAATAAATTAAACGGGTCGGAATATTTTTACACTTTGTCTTAAAAATGCTGAAAATTTGAGCCAAATTTGAGACAATGTTAACAAGTGCCGCCTCCAGGTCAAAAACTCGGTTAACCTTTGCGGTATAGACAACTGAAATCGTTTGCAAGTGTATTAAGTATCATTTGGTTCTGAATAAAACAAGACCTTGTCTAAGGAAATAGGTTAAAAATTAACTATATAGTGGTACTTTTTCTGAAAAATTAGATAGATAGAAAACAAAAAAAATGTATTGCTAAACCAATATTTCATCAACAATGAACTCTAATGGTTCTTATTTATATTTAAAATGAGCTGGTGGTTGTTGTTTATAATAACATTACAACACTAATCTGACAGATCATACTTCATACTTTGTGGCTGTGACAAAATACATACTTGATCAACAATTAAAAATGTTCCACAATTTTTTTTTACCAATTAATCATAACACTTAATATTACTATTTCACCAAATTTCAATCAAATCTATTGAAAAATACTTACAAATTCGAAATTTCCCCAGGATTTAACATTCGATATTTGCATTGCATGTCTTAGGTAGGTAATATTCTTGCTGGGGTCAAACGAAAAAATGGGTTGGTTAATTATCAGATGCAGCCATGCGAAATCTGTTTTTAAAATTGGCCGTTGTTATATCAATTTCAGAATCTATATAATACTCCAACACGAGGTATTATTTTGGTATTCGATGAAAAATTATATTTTTTGAAATCAATGATCAGATGTTTATTACGAATTCTATCTTTGAGGTCATGAATCGACGCTGAGCTGTTGGCGTATACCAAAGAAGTCGCAAGGTGTTACATCACAAGATCTCGGTGGACAATTGTGATCACCTCTTCGAGAGATAACACGGTCCAGAAACTTTTAAGTTTTGAGAGCTGTGACTGCAATTGACCATTTTTGTAGTGCATTTTATTAAATTCAATGCGTTGTTGAAGCGTGTATCGTTCCATTTTTAGAAATGTCGTAGTTTCTACTTGTAAACTGCAAAGAATAAAAGCTTCAAAGACCGAAATACCTGGTGATTCGAAATAACACCTCTTGTTGGAGTACCCTGTATATAAAATAAGTTAAAATGTAGGTTGATCCCAACTTTTTTAGAAGAAAGATTTGCTAAACTTGAATCATAATCTGCATATTTACATTGGTAAGATCATCAAAACATGTTTCAGCGGCCGTTGCAACTTTTCGGATCCGGCTTTAAAGACAATAAGTAATTAAGTGAAATAGATTTAGGTTAGGTTAGCTGAAAAGAAAGGGATGTAGGTCCTTTAAAAAATAATACTTTGCTCTATGAAGACATTCTTATTGGTTTTCTTCTTCTTTCTTTCGCAGATTTGGTTTAAGTAATCGCTTTAATTCAGAATTTCCCTCTGGTCTGGTGTCGCGAGTAGCGCCTGAAGAGTTCAAAGCCACAATTGGTCGCATAAATGGTATTCTAAAGAAGACCTTGCCTGTCAATGTTAAATGGCTATTTTGTGGCTGCGTCTGCTGTTGTTGCACCCTCGGCTGTTCGTTGTGGCCGGTGATATGTCTCAGTAAACGAGTGAGTATCATAGCACCACCAACGACGACAACTTTACACATTATTGACGATGAATCGCAGACATTCAATTACCATTATTCTCAATTAATTTGTGTTTGGATTAAATTTTGATTCTCGCTTTTATTTGTATTCGCAGACCCAAATAACATTGGATAAATTGCTGGAATGGGAGAACAGTCATTTGTATCATAAACTCGGCCTTCACTGGCGATTGCACAAACAACAATGTGATTCAAATTCAATGATGGAATATGTTATTTTAATTGAATTTATACCGAAAACACCAATCTATCGACCGGACTAAGGCCGGTAGCTGTTGAGTAAGTTTATGTTTTTTTTTATATAGAATTTGTTTTAGTTATTTTTATACACATTTAGAAATACTTATTATATATATACATATTGATAAATATACAATATGTATTCATAAAATATATGTACGTTTGTATGTGTAATTGGCAAATGCATTCAATGTAAATGAATCTTTTTGGAAAAGATGTGTAACGAATTATGAAAATGAAGCAGAAGGAGCACAGAAATGTTTTTTTTTATTCTGTTGATCGAAATAAAATATTTGGAATGTAGATTTTGAAATTGTATTGTGATGATGAAACTAAGAAAACGAAATAATGAATTTTTGTTCATATTTAATTGAAGCGTTATTTTAAAATAAACACACATTTTAAAATATACACATTGCAAAATTTAGTTTAAATTCTTTGAGAAGTATTCCGGACAGACCGTGCAAAATTGTAGTGTGATACTGGAGGTATCTTGCATTGGTTTTCCTATGTCTAAATATCTGCAGTATCTATTTGGATCTTAAAATTTTCACCTGGAAAATATTAGAAATGTCGTATAAAATCTGTTTCAAAGAAATTACCTTGCTTTCAATATATAGAATGTAAAGTTAGTGACGTCCAAAGTCCATTTACCTTTATAATTTTTCGTAATTTTTTCACGGTTTTCCTTAACTCTTTCATCCCTCAGTATTTTTTTTTAAATCTTTTAGGTTTATTTAAGTTTTGACGGCAAATATAGTTATAAGAATACATGATATAAGCACCTTAACTGGTACATATGATCCCAGTAGGGGCGAAAGGGTTAAATCAAAAAACATTTATTGCCAACGGAAATCAAATTCATGAAATTTAATACTAAACGGAGTTTCCCTCATATGTTCAGCATAAATAAAGTCATACAAATGAAAAGGCATAATTTTAAAATTAACGCAGACCAATACATATTTTTACTTCAGAGTTGCTCTCTGAAACTTTTCTGTCGAAGGCGATTGACTTTTTGTGATGATACGTTATAGAAACCGTGAAACCGTAATACTAGTTTGTAGAAACAGAAAAATTCTCAAGTGTAAAAAGAGAGATTGGGACCTGCTCTCTGTATTTAAAATTAATTTGCTAAGATCCACTTTAGTTGCATTGCCTGGAATACTTTTCTTTTCAATCTTCTCAATTTCTTATAGTATTCTTTTTATTTTATTAGTCTAATTTATAATAGAATATTTACAAATTTAAAAAAAACATAAACGTATTAGTTGCAAATTTTATCAAATTAAAAGAAAAGATGGTCGTACATAATTTTCCTTTTGATCGGACTTTCTAGCAATTATTCACCATGATATATTCCTGTAGTTAGTTTCGTTTTGTTTCTTTTGGTAATGTAAATATAAATAAACCAAAACGTATTAATAAACAAATTGTAAAAAACTGCAAATGTTGCTGATAAGAAATTCAATACAAATTACAATGAATCATATCGTAAGAGAATATTTTTAAATACATAACACAGCTCTGCTGTCGTAAATCATTTCTAAAAATGTGTTAGCGGAACTCTGTGTACAAAAAGCGGCTCGATGACAGTTAAAAACTGGTGTGGTCATATAAAGAAATCATTATGTGTGAGTTAATAGCGTTAAGCTTTCACTGATATGTTTGTGGATGAAAAGGAACAAATATAATTTTGGTTGGTCGAGTGCCCGTCTAGTATGTAACTCGAACTCGAGGCTTGTAATTAGAGCTGGACATTTGAAATTAAACCCTGAGTCTTGTAATTGGATCAGGAGGCTTGTGATTAAAGCTGGTGGCTTGTAAATAAATTAGAGCTTGAGCCTTGTAATTCGAGCTGAACTGAAACGGGCCGATGTTCTGCTTTCAGGAGTAGATACAATTTGTAGATTTTGTTCGTGAAACTCTTTCACACGATAAAAAGATAAAATGTTATGATGAAAAGAAAAAAGGAGAACATATTGCTTTAGATGTTCCTGTAGACTGTCAAAATGTACATTCAATTATGTACTTCTCGTCGGTATTTTCTCAAAAAATTGTATAAAATGTAAATGTGGTATGAATGAATTCCCAGCACAATTATTTTCGAATTTCATTTTATAAATCACTCGAGAAATTACATAAAAATGGAATTGCCACTTTGTGGCGAAAAGGTATGATGTATTTCACCGTGCTTTTAAATTAAACCTACCTGAGGTTAGTATATCAAATGCACATTACAATCATTTTATTTTTGTTCTCTATGAATGCTGCCCTTTCCTGGAGCCATGCGAGTAGAGTAAAAATAACGTGTGCTGCATCTATGCACTTCTATACACTGATTGCTTAAAATTAGCTATAAAACTCTTGGGCCATGCTTCTGTTTTTCTAGGCGATTAAAGTGTTACCTTTTCAAACGACCATATTTTCTTGTGTGTGAAATTATTGTTATTAATTTAAATTAAAAAATGTGTGAAAATAACCAACATTTCTGAATCCATTCACTTTAGCTCGATGTGGCTACCTTTCAAAAATTAATTGCATGCTGCACGAATATGATCTTGCAATATTTGGACCCATTCTCAGCATATTGGCATATTTTTTAGTGCTCACCTTGCTCTCCAAAATGCCACAAATGCAATAGTCTATCGGATTTGCACCTGGCAAATTCGAAAGTCATTGTGTGGACGAAATGAAGTGTGGCTTTACTAGATGGTGGCGAGTCTTGTTGAAACGTCCATGGTCAACGACCGTGCCCACGGCTCTAAAGCATCTTACAAAACACTTTCCCGACTGACTTTGACATCAGGCTTGGTGAAAACGATTGGATAGCGTTCATCTGTGGTCACAGCTGCCCCTAACATTACATGAGATGGAATATTACTTCGGCTGGCCATTTATAGGCTCATATTGTCGTAAGTGCGTTCAGTTATTTATTTCCCTTAACATTGCATGAAGGAACAGACGGGGAACTTCTCTGGAATCAGTGAACTGCATACGATATAATTTGTATACACACTGACCGGGACCTATTGATTAAAGCCGATTCCGAACGGCGAATGCTTTTCTAGAAAAGTTTTACATGGCTTAGAGATTGCTCTCTTACCCATAAAGTCGCCAACATTTACTAGGTGGAAACAGCCACAAATGTTTGATGGTTTGACCCGGTTAATGTGATGTTGGGGTTTTTTTTTCGTCCACCACCATAGCGTTTGGGACTGCTTTTAGACGGTCAGGCTTTACACTAACAATTCAGAAAATGTAAAAATGAATTCACTTTCTGTTCAAAATCCTGGTCATTTGATTACCATCACAACGTCGATTTCGTTGAAGCCTTAACCAATTAATGTGATGTTGCGGTTTTTTTTCGTCCACCACCATAGCGTTTGGCACTGCTTTCAGACGGTCAGGCTGTACACTAACAATTCAGAAAATGTCCAGTAAAAATTAATTCACTTTCTGTTCAAAATCCTGTATTAAATTGCAAAAAATCTCAAAAGCATTATGATCAAAATTATTGCTCTCTAATTAATAATAATTTAATTTTGTTTTTTTCTAAGATGTTTTTTTGGTTTCCTTTAGATGTATTTAGCTTAATGAAAAAAGCTTATACTCGTCTATTTTCAAGTTGTTCATCATGGTAGTGCATTGTCAGATTGTGTAAATGAAGAATTAACATTATTTTAAAATGTACAGATCCAATCTGTTTAGAAAGAAATCTTTACTAACCCGAAAGTTGACAGTTTGTTATTCGACCTCTAATTAAATTTTTATTTTGGGTACTATTTTCAATCTTATTTGAATGGGAATATCCGTTAATCTCGGTTTCGAAGATGATTGAAATATTGAAGTCCGAAAAAATAATAAAATAACACTGATCTCAAGCTTGAATATAAATAGCGAAAACGTTAAAGCTGGTGTCCCGAAATGTCATCGTTTTTAACTACGATTCTAAAAGAGAATAACGTATTTCAAAAACATTAAACACCGTATTCATAATTCATATTGTGGACCTTTTTCATTGATTCCGGTGAAGTGGCCTCAATTGATCAGCCAGATTTGATTCAAGTGACCATCCAGAGGAATCAGTCTTTGGCTAACAGAAATCAATCTTGCAGTCAGATGTTTCAGACTCAACTAATTATGGACCTTGTCGTGTCGATCTTTTGTAAAAACCTGTACCAATCAGGGTTTAAATAAAAAAACGTTGTATGTCAAAAATTATATATTGGGAATCATATAACAAACTACTAAGCTTTCTAGTGGTGCCAACAGCAATGGCGTCACGTAAGGTAACCTAGTGACCGTGCAATCAATTCAAACGTTATGATCTTTCATACGTTTTTTCTTTTTTTTTTATTAAATATTTAAAAATATTTTACGGTTTCACGCTGACTTAATCATTTCTGTTGTTTGATGAACTAATTATTTAATCGTTTCTTCACCCGCTTACACTCAATTGTAAATATGAAAATAACAAACATGAAACTATAAAAAAAATTGTGATTTATTTATCAAATATCGATAAAACAAAAAAAAGTAAATTAAAAATCATTTAAATTAAATGCATAAACAAGAAAAATCCATTGACAATGTGTTGATGAATCAAAGAAACAAACAAATACACATTAATTAAATGAATTCAGTAATAAGTAAACTTAGTTTTAAGCAGAGCAACTAATTACGTTTGACAAAATGAAAGAAAAATATAGAAATAATAAAATGAGCTAAAACCGATACTGTAGCATACGTTAAATGTAATAATAATAATAATATTAATTTAGAACAAACCAAGAAACGACAACAACTATTTTTAATTATTCTTATGGAAAAAAATTGAAAACTTTTTGAAGAAACCATCCCCCCTCCCGTAAAAAAACAAGAATTTGAAAAAACAACACGATAATAAATTGAACCTGACATTTATTGTAAATGATAAAATTGTGTTTTATTTGGGTGATAGGCGATTGGGGCACAAGGTGTCATCGTTTTAACTACGATTCTATTTCCAGAGACAATTTTGTGAATAAACCGTAATTATTATTCGAAAAACGTGGATTACCTAAGCAGCACTGACAATGATACGCGAGTAACCTCCTGGGAAGTTTTCAGGGATTCCTTGAATTAATGTCACGGGAATTTTTCTGATGTTTACTGTATTTGTTTCCCAATTTTAAATGTAAAATTACGATGCATTTTTAAAGCAGCTACAACTTTCTATAGAATAAAGTTATCACGATTACAGTACGTATTCCATAATGGAATCGAATCCGTGAGGTCTTTGCACGACATAATTCGTATACTCACTAACCAACTGCCTTAGGTTGGCCACGAATGGCGAAAGTTTTTTCCAAAGATTATTTGACTCGTAAAGTCACCGTGGTGAAACTTACTTTAGTTGGATCTACAACCTGTTGTTGGTCTTGGCCTGCTTAATGAATGACTTCAAAGCACTTCGGTCATGGGCGTGCTATTTCCAGTTCGTCATACCAAGGATTTGCATGTCTTCTTCCACCGGAGTCCCGGTCTTACTTTTATTGAGATAAACTTATTTTTTTTAAAATATTTTTCTTCATATTTTTATTTTTTTATTTATTTGTGCTTTTTCCACGTCCAGTTATACGACATCCGCTTGGATAATGACCAGTTTGTGTATGATTTGACATCTATAACTTTTGGTGAGCTCTCAACTGATATTTAAAATCATTAGAACATCCTATGTTATTAGCAAAAAATACAGATTAATGTAATTACTAGTAGGTAGTTGCCGGTCGATGAGATCGCTAAAAGCGCTACCTGGGCTGATATTCCCTTCCAGTTAGGTTAATAAAAGTTAGATTCAGTTCTTAAATAAATGTGTGTATATATATATGTATTTCATTAGACTTAAGAGCAAATAATACATTATTAGTTTAGTTTTTTTTTCTTGAAAGATTTAAAGAAATTATTAATATGTAGAGCACATGTTATATATCTTAAAGAGAGCATTCTCTAAAAGTGTTGGGTGTACCTATATACACACAAATAACAAAATAAATAGTTCGTAGTTAGGAAAACCAAAAAATTACAAATAAAATAATAGCAGTAACTAATGTTATAAAGTCTTCTGTTGAAAAGGGTCTTATGCCTTTAAGCGATTAAGTTAAAAAAAAGTAAAAGTGCTTTTAAAGCATCTTCAGCTTTGTTAGAGGAATGTGTTTTTTTGTTTGTATGTTTTTTGTAGCATCATAAGTTTGTGATGGAATGTTGAATTAACTTAAAATTAACTTTAATGTGGCAGATGAATTCATTAATTCTCCTCCATCGTTTCGGACGACACCGTGTGCATATCGCCCTGGTCATTGTCATTAACCATTGCAGCATTCGCATTATCGTCTTCTTCATCGTCATCATCGGAGTCGCTGTCATCTTCCTCATCATCATCATCGTCGTCATCATCATCGTCATCATCATCGTCGTCTTCATCGTGGTTCAATGATTGTGATTCTTGTTGTAGTTGTGATTGAATATCTTCATTTTGATCTTCATGATGATTACTATAAGCTTCTGATGCATCTTCTTCTTGACCTTCAATGTTGTGTCCATTGACGTCATGTTCTGTGTTTGGTTGTTGCATTTCATCTTCGTCCGAATAAATGTCTTCTGTTGCGTTTTCCATTTGCTGTTGACCCATAACATCTTGTGCGATTCGCTCGGCATCGTTGTCTTGCATGAGATCTGGCTGTAATTCCTGTGATTCTTCATGGGCAAATGCCCGTTTTCGTTTGCGACCATTTTGTAGTTTACGTCGCTTAACCTCTTTGGTGTTGAAAAATCGATGTTCCTCCTCCCTTCTGTTGATGGCTATGGTGCCCACTAAATCCTTGACCGATTTCATTATTTCATATGTCTGCATTTGGAATGTTTCCATGATCAATCGATCCTGTTGCATTTGGAATTCGTGCTCCTTTTGCAGCAGCTCATGTTGTTTGCTAAAGAAATCCATCATCATTTGCGTTTGCACTTTCCGCAGGGTCGTGCTCAAGTTTACAATGACATTTTGTAGAACTTTGCCATAGGTGTTGTCTTCTTTCGGTCCACTGTCTTGACCAATTGAGGCCATTTCCTCTTCGTCACTGGGAATTCTTTTAAATTTTGTTTGTGCAGAACTGGTCTGATGCCAATCCAGTCGCCTTTTACGGGTGACGCCATTTTGAGATGCATTGACGTTGCTCTGCAATACCAAATTACTGGTAGAGGGCATCTCTTCGAACCCATTCATCTTATCCGGAACTGATGGTGGTGGAGGCGAAAATGATTCATCCAAATCGGGTATGGCTCGATCAGGTCGAAGTGAGTAAGGCGTTTTACGCATTGGTACATGTTTCAGTTTGGGATAGCTCGGTGATGGAGTTGACGAGCTTCGGCTCGGCTGTACGCTAATCTCTTTTGGCAAACGTATCGGTTGGGCACATGGCACCTGTGTTTGGGCCGGCGAGGGTTTTTGCAAGAGTTTGGGCTGGGTGAACTTAACCGATCCGCCTTTCTGCATTGTTTCACTTAAATCAGAGAGACTGGTGATGCGTATGGGTCGTGGTGTTGGTGGCGTTGTCAGAGGTGGCGGTGGTCGACTGGCCGCCAGGGAATTTGGTGCATTGGTTGCTTTTGCGAATGGTGCCACTCGTAGCGGAGGCATTTGCGTAGTAGCACGAGCTGCCGGCGATGGTGTGTTATTTGGAGTCGATGTTGCTGTAGGAGGATTCTTAGGGGGCCGTCCACGACCACGATGAGGTATTTCCAAATTCTTCTTAACGGGACTTTCTTTTGTAGCAATTTGTTTCTCTTTCTTCGCTTGCTTCTCTGGTTTTCTCTGTACAGTCTCTATTTCGGGCTGTGGTTCGTTATTTTCTACAGCGTCGTAACCTGTAAGAAGGGGAGAACATGGGTTTTTAAAAAATATTGGGTTTTTAAACAATAGGTAATTTTGCTATAGCTTTTGACTTTACCTGTGTCTGTGGGCTCATTTTTAACAATGCCCAAACGAAATCCAAATATCGGATGAGCCATACCAAAGCTATCGTCCTCCCCTACATTGGCTGCTGCGGCATTTGACATACCACCTTCGACACCACTTATCATCATGCCACCACCATTTGAATTGTCGCCGTCCATTGAACCAGTCGTGGAATTGCCACACTCGCTCATACCCTGATTGAGGCTTGTGATCATTTGATGCAATACCTCATAGATTTCCTGCGGTATCATGCGCGGAATTACACCATTGCGTCGCGATGTCATATAGGTACTTTTCAGAAACTTCCACTTTGTCCAGATTT
Source organism: Hydrotaea cyrtoneurina (assembly GCA_958296145.1). Taxonomy (NCBI): domain Eukaryota; kingdom Metazoa; phylum Arthropoda; class Insecta; order Diptera; family Muscidae; genus Hydrotaea; species Hydrotaea cyrtoneurina. Next base: position 38,801,846 of record OY282512.1, on the reverse strand, counting down.
GTACGTGTGACTTTTTGACGAAACCGTTCTTGTGCATTATCAACTCCACATCCTTGAAGACGTTTTCACTCTTCACCGTCTTATCATTGAGTTTTTCGAGGGCTTTGGCCTGTTGCATCACATACAGCATTTCCATGACCTCATCGTTACGCCACAGATTGCGTTCGGTGCGCTCCTTCGAAGAACTGTTGTTGTGTTGCTGCTCTTGTTGATTTGCAGAACGGGTATCGTGGATGGGTGCGAGCAAAGCGTCCACATCGCCAATGACACCGTTTCCAGCGGCGGCTGTACTTAGGAGCTTGTTGATGTGATTGTGCTGGATCATTTTCTTAAATATCGGTTTTACCTCAAGGCCGGAGTCATTGAAATTCTTTACCGATATCTTGTTGACATTCGAGTGTTGTTGCCGTGGAATTAACATTTGAAGCTGTTAGTTGACGCTAAGCGTTCGATCGTCTTGTTGGAATGTATGTGGTCTACGATAGAAGATAAAGGAACATGATTCAAATGCAAATAATTATTGAGCGATTACAAAAAAGATAAATTCAGTAAATGCAACTCTGTAAGGCATAAAAATTCAGAATATTTGGGATTTTATTTTGGTAAAATATTTATAAAAATCACGTATAGAAGTGAACTAATTCATCCTTTTTCGATTGATCGATTAGGGATTCAAATGTCGTGTTATTAAATGGAGTGTTATTATTTATAGAAGCTTAGCCAGACTTTCAGAGCCAGCTTGAAACACTAGGTCCCAGACTGTGAAGATAAAATTTCGAATGTGTACAGCTTTCATGGAATGTTAAGGGAAATACGTACATGCGTAGTTACGAGGATTTAATTCAGGCCAAGATATCATTGTTATGAGGGACAGTTTTTTTAGACCTAGGCTCTGGCCTGAACATTTTGCCGAATCTTTAATGAAATGCATATTTGCATTGATGTGCATTTCAGTTTATGGGGGACAATATAAAAACAATCCAACACGAAAGTCTCATGAAAAAAAAGGATCCGCCCACTAATTTGGACGATGATACTCAAATGAAAGGAAATGTCACCACGAGTTAAAATATGCACGCCCATTGGGCGTGGTATCCAAAAGGTTACCCATCCGACTTATTTATAAAGGTGGACCCATTTTTGTGGTTTGGAGAGGCTGGGAAATTGTTTTAAAAGATACTTTTGAGTAAATGCGTCACTAAAATATGCCGAAATAATTATACAAAAAGAAACGCAGTTGCAAAAAAGCAATTGTAAAAAAATGGAATCTGCTTGTGACACAACGAACACCTAGAAAGTGGTTCTAACTACAATCACACTATTCAAAAAAAGGCCGTGCCCGATTTTTAGACCCAGGACCAATTTTAATGTCGATTTTCGTTACTTTTGAATCGTTATGAAAGGGATGGGACTGGTTTCTAAATTTTGTAATGATTTCAAAACGAAATACATTCATAGATTCGCGAAAATCATTGGAGGCTTGAGAAAAAGAAAACATGTGTTTTTAAAGAATACTTCAAAATAAAAAAAAAAAAAATTTTTGAAATCATCATCTGTTTTGGATTCAAAATAAAATTTAAAATCGGAAAAATAAGTCCTTTTGGAAATCCCTTAAAGTTGAAGTAGGAAAATAAGGAAATAAAACGTATTCATGAAAATGTAAAAAAACCATTGTTAAGTTTTTATGAATGTGAGTCATATTCAGATTCCTTAAAAGCTTAAACATTCGATATATCGATAACTAAAGTTTCAAATCACAATAATCGCGAAACAAATTCGTTCGGCTTAGGCGACATTCAAAGATTTCATTATATGCGTCAAGTGCAATAGCGACTTTTTAAAAAAAGCCCTCTGTACAACTTTGGGATTAGGGCCCTTCTTATGCGGCTATGACATACAGTAAGACCTCGATTTGCGCAGCCGATAGAAAATCAAGCCTGTTGCATTTACAGAGGTTGTTGCACGTACCGAGCCCCAAATATGTATTTTTAAATATCGAAATCGAAGAATATGGCATGAAAAATAACAAGAATACGGCGGTAAAATAACAGTTATAATACGGTCGTTCACAGTGGTCAAAGTCGTACAGAGAATAATGTTGCTTTAACCATGCCCTCCAAACAATATACAAAATTTCAGCCCATCAGAAAAAGGTTGCACTTATCACGACCGTTTTTATTCAAAAATTGCACCATTAAAGACCGTAATATAAAAAAAAATGCCGGTTGCGCTAATCCGGGAGTTGCAATAATCGGTGGTTGCAGAAATCGAGCTTTTACTGTACTTTAAACAAATGTAAAAGAAATTTTTAGTTTTTTAATATAGAATCACTTAAATTAAAAAATCTAAATTACGCATTTCATATTTTTCGTAAATACGATTTAATCAAATGTTTGATATCTTATCTTAAAAAAAACCTATTCAAAAGTATACTTGGCAACTCTGCTTAAATTTGATTGAAGCAAATTATGAAAAAAACACCCCAAAAAAATTTCATTCACATTCCACTTTGCTGGATTATCGGATTATCATAAATAAATACGACAAACAAAACTAAATTAATAAATTAAGGCAATGAGAATGCTCGCTATAAACACTAAACACGAACCAGAACATTATCACAATTGTTTTAAATATTTTTATGAAATCCAATACTCGAAATCTCATCGTATAAAGTACGAAAATCATAAATGTATTTATTTGTTTCTGTAGTTGTGATGCCTTCTTTTCCACCGTACCCTACGCAAACATAACAATGTGTATTGTTGTTGTAAACTGGGTAGAGAGTATTCAATAGCAGTAAAGAGAGTGAGACATAGGGTCTCCATCGAAGAGAGTTTGTTTCGCAGAAGAAATACACGTGATTTTTTCAACACCTGAGAACGCAAGAGCATTGTATGGAAAGAGCGACAAACGAGTGTAAATAAAATAATTTCCAATTAAACACTTTATTTTTTTTTTTCAAATATTACTACCAACAATAACAACACCACTATGCACTTTATCGTGACCGTATTTCCAAAATTATGCTGCTGTTTTTAGTTTTTTCGAAAAGAAAAATTCACAACAAAAAAAATGTAACAACAAATAAAAATAAGAAATAATCTCAAAATCACTGTTGTTGAAAACCTACCGACAACGATGAACAGCGTACGACAACTGAAACGTTTTGAGAAAAGAAAACTTCGAAACCGACAAGCAACACCACCGCCACCGATACCAACCAACCAACCACCACCGAAAATTTTATTCAAAATACAAAAAAAAAAAAAACACAAACATTGAAAAAATAACAGCTTATTAACATCAATAAACTGAACGGTCGGAGGGTGTAGTGAGTGAGTACGAAAAACGAACAAACAGATTTCAATACTGGTCGTAATGAAAAAATAGACATGCATACATATGTATGTATTGTACATTCATACAAAACAGTAAAATTGACACAGCGACGACGATGTTGATGATGATGAGACCGAAGCAGATTGAAAACGAAAGAAAATAATTGAAGAAATGAACAACATTTTTTTGTTTCCAAATTTTTTTTTATATTTATTTTTGAGAATGGTACTTCGATTTCACTTCTTATAAAACTTGTTCAACAAATTATCGATTTTTCCTTTTCCCTATTTTTTGGTTTTTCACAAATTGTATCCAGTTTTTTCTGTACACAAGAGAATTGCAAAAAAAAAAGTATTCAACTCAACCCCGTTTTATGTAATAAATTTGTTTTGTTCATCTTCGTGTTCCATTTTCTCATTACGTTCCATTTTAGATTTTTCTCATGTTTTGTGTTTACATATCGAGTTCAAATTAAAACGGACTTATTTTCACACACCACAGTAGGTCATGCGTTCCCAAACTTTTCAAATGAAAGTCCTCACTCCACACTGAAACTAGCAATTTGAAGCGGTCACAGCGGAGTCTGTAAACTGGTACCAACGAGCGAACGTCACAGCGAGGAGTTTCATTTGCTGTGATCCAGAGTTCCAAAGGTAAAAGAAAAAAAATGGTCTTCTCCCCATAATCATGTGCGACAAAACCCTTCCCTGTTCGTTGGACCTTGTCAGTCTTCGGAGGGTTAATACTTATGTTCTTTAGAAAATATCCGTATTCACTTCGCAGAAGTTGTGAAATATTTTGACGGTGCAGCAGCAACTAAATGGTTCATGCTCATTTTCCCATTGCGTACTTCTCCAAAGTAGTGGAAGATAGATTTATTTTTTTATTTTTTATGATTTACGAGAAAAAGAACGCTGAAGCTGTCATTTAGTGATGAATTAAATTTATTGACATCGTGGGTAAAATAGAGCGAGATGTAACTGGTGCTTTTTACTGAATCGAGAAGGATCAGCGATCAGAAGATGGGTCTAATGCTGAACGAGGACAAAACAAAATGTATTCTTGCCACTGCTAGGCAAACGTCGCCACCAAAAAAAGGCCGGCAATTGCAACGTCGAGGATCTGCTGCAAAATTTTAGAACTGACTTAAACATCGAAAGCACATTTCTAACTAGGTGGGTATGTTAATAAACAAAATTGTCGTATTTGGGGTTCTAAGAATCCTCAAGTAATTGAAGAGAGGCCATTACATCCACAAAAACGCACTGTTTGGTGAGCTCTTTGGTCCGAAGGTGTGATTGGACCTTACTTCTTCGAAAACGACGAAGGAACGACTGTCACCGTCAATTTGGAGCGGTATGGTCGTAAGATAACCACATGGGGCCATTTGGCATTATTGCAAGAGACATTTCCTGGCTCCTCTTGAGCACTTCCTTGCTCCTCTTGAGCAATTAAGAATCAATAGTCGTCAAGTTATGGCTGAGATACCGCCCAATATGTGCTAAAAAGTGGTACCTCAAAAGAATCAATGCTTGCAACACTTCGCGTGGTGGTCATTTAAATGATGTAGTATTTCACACATAATGTCAACGTGCAAACATTATAATAAAAAAGAAATATCATGAAAATAAAATATTTTATATGTGTTTTATTTACGTTTACTTTTGAAAACGCAAAATGGATAACCCTTTATATCTGATTCGATGTGCATGCTTTGAAAGACCGTAACTCGGAATTAGAACTTCAACCATTGGTATAAATTTGAACAATATCTGAGCTATGTTGCTAAACTGTAGTTGTTCCAAAATAAACACACTCGTAATAGAGTTATGGACTAAATCCGAAGAAAAGGATTTTATTCACATGCTTAAGCTTTCTTTGTCTTTTACTAAAGGAGTGAATTGGGAATCACTGTCGAAATCTCTACTATCTTCTTACCCCCTCTACATCATCATCGTCATCATTCATCACACAGTTTGTTGCTTGCGCGTTATTGGCATTTGTTCGGATTCGACGCAGTTTGAATTTAATGTTGTTTGAGCCGAATTCGTATTGAATACAATACGTTTCCATTCGTTTTTTTTCGCTTTATTTCAATATGGAAATATTGAAATATCCACTCTCTGACTGCCCCTCATCAGACAATAATATGTGTGTGGACTTCTCTCGCTCTCTCTCTCACACACACAGTCCCCTCCGCTTTCGGTCTCTTCCGACAGTTCTGTTAGTTGAATAACTAATATTCGAATATACGCACGGTTGAGAAAATAATAATAATAAAAAATAAAAAAAAATGTATCAAATTGTTGGTGTTGTTGTTTGATTGGTTTCAGTGCAAAAAGTTTTCAAATCGTTCGTTTGGGTTCTGTTGCTGTTGTGTTTATGAAGTCTAGTGATTGTGAATGTTTGACATACTCATCTATATATCGATATCGTTTATAGTATAAATTACTATATATCTATATATAGGTACTTGATTATTTCACAAGTTTTCCTCTTCAATTTCTATTCTGTATTTTATTGTTTAGGAGTTTTTAAAATCATTGATTATTTTCTCCTCAATATTTTTGTATTGCAAATATTTGGCGACATTTGAGTAGCTTTTTCGTCTTATACATAGGTCAAAGGTAATGTTTCGACTGTTCATTGTCTTTGTGAGAACATTTCGCAAAATTGTATAGTTGAGTATTTCATTTTGCTAATTTGGAAATGTTGAATAACATCGTTTGAGTTTTTGCTTTTAGTTGAAATTGTCTCAAATTATAGCAAGGTCAGTGACCGTTATTATGCCAAAATAAGCCAACGCGTTTTTTTTGGTTTGAGCAACACAATTAAAAGAAAATATGGCAATTAAAGTGCTGCCCTTTGAGCGGAAATGAAAAGCTCCGAAACATTTGTATAATAAAAAGAGCTCACGATGAACGAATGCACAGTAGTTCATACAATCAAAACAAACTAGTTATTAGTCTATTCCAAAGTACTGAACCGATTGTGAAGATTCATGTAGGAGCTTGATATGGTATGAATTTCAAAAATCAAAAAAAGTCATATATTTTTGTCACCCAACAAATTTTAATTTTTTTTGTAATAAAAAAGAAAAAACCTTACCATAGACAAAGTTGTGCATATGTCGAGCAAATTTTCGAAATTCGTACCTTTACTCAATTGCGAATAAAAGCGAAACGCGTGCATCGATTTTCATGATCTTTGTCTCATTTTGCTCATAGGTTATGTGACTTTACGTAAAAGTAATAAGATTTGACATTTTTTTTCATTTTGGATTTTTTATGGATTTTTAAAAAAAAAAAAAATTTAAATCTTTAGGCAAAAAATAAGTTTTTTCCTTTATATATTCATTTTTAACTTGGAAACTGTTGCTTGTATAGGAAAACAATATATGAATTTTTTAAAATTTAATTCAATTAAATAGGGCTAGTGGTTCCCGAGTTATGCCGGACGAAACAAATTAACCAAAAATTTTTTTTTAAAATTTAAAAAAAAAAAAATAAAACAAAAAACAAACGAAAAAAAAATTTTTATTGCGTTTTTCGAGCTCATGTCAAGGTTATCTACACAGAAAAAATTATCGCATCCGGAGTACATGAAATTTTTTTCATTTTGTTGAGTAGTGTAATTAATATCTTGACTTCACCTCTAAATTTCATGCATATTTCGCATATTGTTGTTATTGGGCCACCTTAGTATTTACCCAGCGAACCAAACTGCCAGAGAATTCTTCCGCTGTCGAATCCGAATTCTGAACGAAATCGGTACGAAAAATATAGGCAGTGGTTGACGCGTTCTCTGACCAAACGGTCGTAGAGAAATCTGATGTTTTGGCCGACACGTCGTACAGACTTTGGATCGATCTCTGAATTAATATCTTGGGAAATTCGAAATGTTGTTCAGAATTCTGAAGTGGTTTCTGACGGAATTCGTATTTATTTGCCGACTCGTCGTTTAGAATTCTAACCGAATTCTGAAGTGATTTCTGACGGAATTCGTATTTATTTGCCGACTCGTCGTTTAGAATTCTAATCGAATTCTGAAGTGGTTTCTGACGGAATTCGTATTAAGTTGCCAATCTGATATCTTATGGCATTCGGACATTTTCACAGAATCCTCGTTCAAAATTCTGAACGAATTCGGCATTATTGAGTCTGCCTGTTGCTCAATTAAAAAATATCCGTATATTCGCCCGTATATTGGTCGAATACGTGGTGTAATAATACCAAACTGTTTCCATCCGTCACATAAGTGAACTCGAAAACTAACAAGCAGCAAAATAAAAACGAAACGAATCCTCAGACATTTTGTAAAAATCCCTTACGGTAAATACTTCAGACATATAGTTCAGAATTCGTTCAGTCATGTCGAAACAAAATATCCCTCAGAAAAGTTCAGAATTCGGTTTGACGTTTCTGAGCAAAATGAAATATTTCGCAGATATTTATCACAGAAATCATTCAGAAATGTCTGAACGAAATATTCCTCAGACACAGACACAGAGATCAGAAAATGTTCAGAATTCTGTCAGACGTTTCTGAACAAAATCAGAAAATATTCCGCAGACACATAGTTCTGAAATGTCTGAACAAAATATTCAGACATGTCTGAACAAAATATTCCTCAGACACAGACACCAGAAAACGTTCAGAATTCTGTCAGACGTTTCTGAACAAAATGTAATATTCCTCTGACATTTAGCACAGAAATCATTCAGAATTCGTTCAGAGCTTTCGGAAGAAAATATCTCTCTGATCAGACATTGTTCAGACATGCCGACTTTTAGTTTGCCGTAACGATATGTCTGACCCAATGTATTTCATTCTTAAAGGAATCGTTTGGACCTCAATTAAATGGCTTCATTTTTGGTGGGGAACGGGTGCCGGAGGTGGAAACGGACGCTGACAAATGTTTTTGATGATGGATTTGATTTATGTTTCAAAAATTTAATTTTCTAAACAAATTTTTTTTTTAAAAAATTATATCCGTTGGTCGTGAAGGAATTTGGACATTTTGGACAATAGTATAGTAGTTATTCATTTGTTGCATAGTGTTGTATTCAATTCTGACACCCCATAAATGAGTCGAGGTTTAAACTGAAGTTAAACACGAAATTAATTTTTTCAATTTATCTGCAAGTATTGGGCGTTTAAACTACAGTATCTATGATAGCCGTATGATTGTGACAGCACTCAACGAAAGAAGAATAAAAATTATTTTGGTTTACTAACTTCCACAATTAAAACAAAATTATATAAATGATGCAGCTGTAATTGGTTTCCGACCACCTCCAGTTCCTTACATGTGTCTTGTGAACATGACAAAGTTAATTTAGCAGCCTTTTTTAATTCACATATTTTACTAATAATCTTGTGCTGCAGTTGAACTTACTCTAAATCTTGTTTCAGGACTTTCCCAATCAATTACATGCTGCATTTTGTTAAAACATATATTTTGTGTCCTCCAAAAGTTTAATATTGTTTTAATTATTCTCCGGGAACACATGTTTTCCGATAAAATTGTTAGTGTTGCCACATCGACTGCCAAAAATGTGGATTACTTTGACTGACCACTCAAAAATCTACTTTAGGTTTAAACTCAGTTTTATTCAAAACGGAGGTTTAAGTGATATGTGGTTAAATCACTACTATTGGCGTTTATTTAAATTTTGTTTAGTTCGGTTCTATTCAGACGGCTTACGCTAATATGTTTTCTTCGATTTGGAAGAAGCCATGTTTATTGGCCTGTATTTTATGAATGTGTACAAAAACATTATATTGCACCCAGCTCACTGTTTCTGAATGAAGAAGCATAAGTTAATTCGGAAGAAGTCGCTACATTGGCAACACTGCTCATGAGATGTATCTTCAACGACACCGTTCGAAGTTTTATGTGAACGACGACCGAAAGGTGCAAACAATCGAACAAGAAAGATGAAGACGGACAAAGGCAATGAGGGAACAATCTCAACAAAAAAAAAAAAAAACAAAACAAAATAAGAGAGTAAAAATTGCACAACTAACAACATCCAAAAGAACGGGGGGCTGGCAGGGGATAAAGTACAAGCAATGGATGGATACAACGGCTGAGCAGGTAAAGTAAGAACGCACACAAAACTAAAAAAATAAACACTTTCAACTTACCGATATTTATTGAAAATTATTTTTTTAAATTTTTCGCGAATTTGTATGAGTGCCGGCGTATAAAGATATCTCTGTAGTGTGTTCTTTTTGTTGTAGTACAATTATTAATTAATCATAGTTTTGTTTTGCTTTTGTTTCAAAACTTTTTTTTTTGTTCTCTTTCTTAGGGCCACTTTGAAATCAGACCGAATGATGGAAATGGGGAAAATGTAAGAAAAACGACATCTTCCTGGTTGTATCTACGAATCAAAACTGATTTCAAAAAGAAAAACTTGCCGGTTTGGATGCCAACACACAGATACATACACAATCACATGCAGACACACACAGCCACAGACACTTACTCGAAATTTTGTATTCAACGAACATTTATGTTTCTGTAGCCAGTAAAGAACGTACAGAACGAGAAGAACCACAACGAAACCCAACTCAACTCAACATTATGCCGGCGGAAAAAAAAAGTTCTACTACGAAAATCCAATTCTTTTTTTTTTCTTCCTCTTCTAGTTTTCTTATAGCGCCTACTTCTAGTTCAGTTCGTACAATTCGTACTTTCAACATTCTGTTTTCACTACACTTCGCTGAAAACGAAGCGAAAACAGTCGGACACATTTTGTATATTTCTTAATTTCGTTCAGTTTTGCCTATGACGACGTCAAAGCACGCGTATTGAAAACCTTTTCAGATACACAAAGTATCTACAACACCAACCCGATAAAGCATCATCTACGGAATACAGTAATAGTAATTTTCAAATAAAAATCATATTCGCTCGCTTCACTACCCGAACACACAATGCGTGTGTGCGTGTATGTTTCAGATATAAAAGTTAAATTAAGGGTCTCATGCTCTGCTATTTTAAAAGTCTACGACGTTTGCTTTCCAACAATTCGAGTCGGATTGAATTACTTTTTTGCATTTCGTCAGGGCAGTGAATAAACAAATTGGGCACAATGTGACAAAATATAATGGAAAAGATAAAAATATAATTAGCAAAAAATCACTTTTTTTTTTAAATTTTCTTGCAGTCACAGTTAGGATCGCCAGTCGGTCTGGAATGGGTTTGATTTTTCAGATGTTTGAAGGCAAGTCCAGTTACAAGCTATTGCACAATTTGTCCAGCTAAATCGGAATTCACATGTTCCTTCTGACTAGACTAATGTAAACCTTGGCTGTTTCAGAAATAGGCCCAAGGGTCCAAAAAATATGTAATTTTTAAAAGTCCAGTAAATCCGAAAAAAAAATATTAAAGCGTTAGCTTCATATTTATATCCGCTGCCTCTGTGGCTACGTCAACAAGCAAAATTGTCGCATCTGGGGCTCGGAAAACCCAAGAGTTATTGCTGAGAAGCCTCTCCATTCTTAACGTGTGTCTGTGTGGTGCGGTTTACGGTCATTTTTCGAAATTGAGGTTGGAATAGCATTTACGGTGAATGGATGGCGCTATCGAGAGATAATTAATGATTTTTAATGGTCGGAGTTGGATGATATTGATCAGGATAACGTTTACTTTCAACAAGACGGCGCTACGTGCCACACAAGCAACGAAACCATTGCTCTTTTACGGGAAAACTTTCCGGAACGTGTTATCTCTCGAAGAGGTGATCACAATTGGCCACCGAGATTTTGTGATTTAACACCTTGCGACTTCTTCCTTTGGGGCCAAATGAAAGCCAACAGCTCAGCATCGATTCAAGACCTCAAAGACAGAATTCGTGAGGCTATCGAGGACATCGGGCAGCCACTTTGCGATTTGGTTGTGGAAAATTTTATGAAAAGGATATGGTCCTGTGCACATTTGGCTGATGTTGTTTTTCATTATTAACGGCATACCTTCCTCTTTATTATGAAATAAACATCCGATCATTAATCTCAACAAATGCAATTTGTATTTGAATACCAGAGTAACAACTCTTGTTGGAAAACCCTGTAAAAAATTAGATGTAGATCACGATTTCGGAATTTAATGAAGGTGCATACGCACAAATTTGACTAGATCAAAAGTCATTTCATTTTCACCGATGAAAATGTTCTCTGAACCACTGTGCGAGTATCAAAATTGAAAATACGTGTATACAAGTCAGTGATTAAACCCATATGGCATCCAAGTTAGGGGTACAGCCCATGCATCGAATGCCAAAGAAGACAATCCAGTATGATGCGACCGATTACCGACGAAACGCCAACTTTCATACCACGTTGCAACATTACTATCGTTGGTAAACTACGATGGTCGTAGGCGTCTTCGGAAAAGAAACACCCCAGGTCTGATATCGTATTATGAAGTGTGAAAATAAATTCCAAATGTAAACATGAAATATTAAATTGTGATTTGAATACTGGTAGTTAAATGTTGAAATGTTAAAGTTAACCTCGCTTAAGATTTGAATGGTTATTGTCCTTAATGAAAGATGCAATAAATTCAAATAGAACTTCGACATTTTGCAATTAATTTTTGTTTTATCATTTTCCTTTGGCAATTTTAGATTTTGTGTTAAGGCTTAAATTTCGAATATATTTTTGTTTACGTCATATCCTTGTATCCTTGACATGGCACGACTGAGCAAGGCAAAGGAGGGAAGGAGTAGTAACAAACAAAGATGGATGCAAACATCTTAAAATGTATGAAAATGCAAACAAAACAAAAATTGAAATTTGCTTTATTTTTTTTCGTTTGTTTTAATAATGCGCATTAAAGTTTTCTAAAGAGAGAGAGTAAGCGAGAGAGCAGCACCTTAATTTCATAATATGTAATTTCGAAATTGAAAATAAACCCGAAAAAAAAGACAAGAAATAAGGGTGGATTTTCAATGAATGATAAAAAAAAAACCTGAACATGATATGAACACACGACGAGACGATTACATTAAAAATCCCACCAAATAAAAGTAAAACGTTGTAGAGAAATATTGAAAGTAATAATAAAATGAAAAACGTTCTCACTTCAACTATTGAAATTTTTCGTTTCTTCACACATTTTGTCTTATCGTTTTTACGCGTTCAAATTTAACTGATAATAAAGTGGAAGTTATCTGGAATACGACGTGTGAATACACACCGACCTACAGATATAGACAAAGTTGCCAGGGTATATTTTTAATTTTGAAATTTTCAGACGCCACGTATTCAAACCTCTGTGTATTTCAATATTTCCACTTCTCTATGCTCTTTCTTGGGTTCCACCCATAGGGACAGGGGGACAGTCTGACTGACCGACCGAAGTGGAGTGGAACGGCAATCGCGCTTATATCGATTTGAAAGATACGGTTTTGCTGAAACTATTTTTAGCTTCGATACCAGAACTTGTATCGAACGAAAACACACACCACACAGACGACAAATGTCGAAGAGTATTTTATTATGTTTTAAGTTTTCTACTTTTTTTTTTTTGCAAAAGTTTATTCAACTGGAAAAGATTTTCTCAAATTTGTGTCTGTGCATATTTGGAGTTTTTTTGTGTGTCTTTTTTTATTGGTTTGGATACTAGACCGGTTTGTGAAAGAGTTTTGAGTAAAGAATTAAGACAGACAGTGTTGTCAAGTAATGTGTTGGTATGTTGCCCGTAAGGGATTATTAGAAATTCCCACGTTAGTGGAGTTTGGAATGGGAGGAAACGATTGATGAAGATAATCTTCTGGCTGAAATATTTGCCTGAAAGCAAATCGATGGCTTATTTTAGAAAGGGCATAACTCGATTTTTTTCAAAATCGCGTTTTTTACATATTTTGGTAGAGCATTGTCAAATACACATTCCACAATCATTTCAGGGTTTTTTGATCAAAAATACCGGATTTAATGCGCTTTTGCAAAAGGGAGTAACCAAAATCCAAAAAAAAAAATAGTTTCATTTAAATTGTTCAATTAAATTTGTTGTTCATTATACACTCCATCATAGGATGGAGTATATACTAAGTTTGTCATTCCGTTTGCAACACCTCGAAAGAGTGATCTGCGACCCTATAAAGTATATATATTATTGGTCAGTGTAACATTCTAAGACATTCTAGCGATGTCCGTCTGTCCGTCCGTCCGTCTGTTGAAATGCGAACGACCAACGCTAAAAATTTTGTAGGAAGATGTTTTTTGCCCATAAGCAGGTTAAGTTCGAGAATGGGCCATATCGGACCAAAGGGGAAAAAGTTCCCCTTTACGGGACTAAATATATTCCGGCCATAATCAAATTTTTCAAATATTTTTTTTCACTACATCTAAGTTCTAAGTTTATATAATTTATAGATGGGAAAAAAATCCCAAAAATGGGCGTGCTCATGGGTTCCGTGGACCCTTGGGGCCCAAAAAAGGGCCCATGATAAACATGCGCATATGGGTATCGAAGTGCAACGAAATTTACTCACGAACCCAAATATGCCTTTATTTTCATGATTTGGCTAAATTTTTTGATCCGGTTTCTGGGACTATCGGGTCACCAGCGGCCCAAAAACCGTCCCTTGACAAACATGGACATATGGGTATCGAAATGCAACGAAATTTTCTCGCGAACCCAAATATGCATTTATTTTCATGATTTGGATACAATTTGTGATCGGGTTCCTGGGACTATCGGGTCACGAGCGGCCCAAAAACTCAGTTATTTTTCTTATTTATTGACTTTTTAAGGATCCATGATGGAGGGTATATAAGATTCGGCCCGGCCGAACTTACTATTTGTCCACTTGTTTTTATTTAAAATTGCCTTTAAACATTTTTTGTGTCTGAAGTTTTTCAAATGTTATACAGTTTTTACCATCTCCTGTAAAGTTACGAAAATGCGAGTTACACCCTTTCTAAATTAAACCATTGAAATATTCTATCACCCTGTGATAGAAAAAGTATCTAGTTCGATGTCGGTGATTTTTTCTCCATTTTTTTAAAAGGATTCTCGCGGAACTCAACGCACACGGATGGAGAGCACCATCTGGTAAAATACAGGGCTTTCCAACAAGAGGTGTTATTTAGAAAAATTCAAAGAAAAATTAAATTTTTTGAGATAAATGATCGGCTGTTTATTTTATAATAAAGAGGAAGGTAAGCCGTTAATAATGAGAAACAACATCAGCCAAATGGCCACCACGACCACGCTTACAGGACCATATCCTTTTCATGAAATGTTCCATAACCAAATCGCAAAGTGGTAGCTTCACGAAATCTATCTTTGAGGACTTGAATCGACGCTGGGCTGGCTGTTGACGTAGACCTTATCTTTCACGTGGCCCCAAAGGAAGAAGTCGCAAGGTGTTAAATCACAAGATCTCCGTGGCCAATTTCCTCGTAAAAGATGAATATCACGTAGCGCCGTCTTGTTGAAAGTAAACGTGGGGTATGGCAAGGTGCACTCACATCGAAACTTATTGTATTTGTTGTCAATAAAACCGTTCTCTTGTGGACGGCCGTGGTGTGATAGGTTGCCATAGCAGAACCCAGGTTCGACACCTGGTAAGATCGTCAAACATTTTTCAGATGCTGCTTCCGCCTTGTAAATGCTGGCTGACTTTACGAGTAAGAGAGTAATCTCTAAGTCCTGTAAAACGTTACTAGAAAAGCATTAGCCGTTCGGAGTCGGCTATAAACTGCAGGTGCCGGTCAGTGAGTGTATAAATTATATCGTGCACAGATTCGGCAAGTGTTTCCCGTCTGCTGCTTTATGGAATGCTAAGGGAAATCTCTATATATCAATCTATGAAAATATATCTTCGCTCTAGTTGTGGTATTGACAGATCATATTCCAAACGGTGGCAACCATCTTAACTTTTGCAAAAGAACACAACAAATGTGTAGAAAACAAAAATTTTCTCGAACGAAGCTAGTAAACAGGTTTGAATAGCTGCATAGTTAATTTCTTCAAATTTTTCATATTAACATGGGAAAAGTCTTTGCGTCTCGAAGAGAAATGTTTGCCAAACCTTGAATACGAATGTGAAAGATGACTAATATCATCTTACGAGTAAGCCTAAACAGATAACTACCCCACCACCCTTCCTGTGAAAATTTAAAATTCATTAAAGTTATATTCTTGCTTATTAATCGACGACCTTTCCCTGTGACGAGTTTTCGTTTTACTACATTCACATTCATCTCAATATTTTGGCATGCTATACAGCCAGCAACCGATAGCTTATACGTCACATACACAGCGATGACAACATCTATGGCGTCACACAGTTCAGGCAAGAAAGGTGGGACGACGGACTTAGAAGAAATGTATCGCCAAAAAGTACTGAGTGGTTACCATTTAGACCGAAACAAGCAACCTAATCATCTCAGTGGTCGTCCGCCGCTCTCAACAACATGTGACCATTGTTTCTCTTCGTATTTTTTTTTCTTTTTATTTCTCTTTACCTTTTCGGTTTAGCGATGTTTATTGTTTGTTTTGTTTTGATTCTTCATTGCTACTTGTTGATTGTGTGAATGACAATAGGATGAAAACCATATGTGCGCTTTGTCAGTCAGCTGTTTACAATGTGTTTGCAGCGTTGAACAGCTGTTGATATTTGGATTAGTTGTTATCGCTTCAGACATGTTTGATGTATTAACGCTATGAGGGGCAGACTTACAGTCGTTAAACTCTAAGTATTAACAAATCATTGAAAAAACAGAAATTTATACTGTTACTCGGTCCTCGGAAACCACAAAATTGGAACTTTACGTTCATTATATTTAACTACTTTATATTACACTGTCGTGAATGATGTTACGACGTGCTTCGGATTTTTTTTTGAATTACGATGAATATCTTGAGATGACATTTAAGACATTCAGCTGAAAAGCGAATACTTCAATGCTTTCATTCTACGGTAGAAAAACGAATTAGCAGTGAAGAGGTTATTCATAAACAAACAAAGAGAAACAAGAGCTTATAAATATAAGCAGATCAACTCAAAAGTTCAATAGTTTATTCCACACTTCTATGATGCTATTCGAGAACGATCATAATTTATTTGCAATATTTTTACCGTTTCTATTTTCAAAAAGGCGCTCTAATTGTGTGATATAAATACTTCCGCGTATGAAAGAAAACAATATCGTATTTATTTTCATTATGTTGTTCTTCCTTCCACCTTCAGAAGTTACTTCGAAGTAGAGTTGTGTCGTTCATGAACGAACTAGTTCAGTTGAACTATTCATTGAAGTGAACGAAGTGAACTAGTTCTTGCTCTTTCGTTCTTTTCGTTCAATAGTTCTTTTCGTTCACAATCAAGTTTTTTTTTTCTCTCACTCACATGTTGTCAGCTGTTTGGCGGTATTGCCAACCTAAAAAATTGCAGAGCTCACCTGAATGGAGAGAAATAGTCAAAATGTATGAATTCTTATTTAGGTAGACCGATGTGCGCAATGTACATTGATGGCAATATCGATGAAAAATCAACAGTGATGTGGACATATCAGTTACAATTTGTTATATTTATTTTTGAAGAGATTAAAATAATGGGGCGGATAGAAGGAATATTATTTTCGGTTATATCTAATTGCGTTGGCCTGTGTGAAGCAATTTTCCAATTATCGAGTATATTTTTATATGGGTATGGAAAGTAGTAAATTAGATAATTGTGTGGAACAATAGATTTCCAAATGTAATCCCATCAATGTGGATTTGGGTGCATATCAGAAAATAAGAGTTGTCGAATGGTACTAACTCTGGTAATTGATTATAATATGATTTGTAAATATCACTCTGATAAGGATTTGCATTAGAAATTTTATCAAGATTATCGCCCTAATTGCTGAGATTTTGGACTGGAATTTTGCTGACAGTACTTGATAAAGGCTGGCAATCCCGAAAACACTTTTTCTTTTCTCTATGAAGTTGCCAACCCTGTTTTCTTAAAGAAAAAGCGTTTATAGTGTCTGTTACAGTTCTATTTTATTCCAAAACAAATTTTCATTTTATTCAAAAGCAATTTTTACTGTATTCGTTTAAAACAATGGCTTCCAAAAGGAAACATAGTGCTATATGGGTTCATTTTAATGAAGATGGCGAACAAAGGGCCAAATGTATGTATTGTCAGTCGTCACTAAGTATAGCTGGCGGATCTCAAGGCAATCTAAGTCGCCATATGAAGTCGAAGCATCCATTAGTACCCATGGTCATGGACAGGCAAGCAAACACATCCACATTGGTTAGACCTGAAACTGTTAATGATTCGGTTTTGGAAGAAGGTCTAAATAAAAAGAGATATCTAGTCAATAAATTTATATTTTGTCTTTAATTGTTGTAAATTTATTACCTTGTTGTGTTTTTTCAGTTTATCTATACACAGCTGATTGTTTTTTTCATTTCAGTGTCATATGAACGAAACTGAAAATGAAAGAATCATCGAACGAAAATGACATAAATGAGTCAGTGAACGAAATGACTCAGTGAACGAAAATGAACTACTGAACTATAAGAACGAACTAGTTCATTTGACCGAAATGAACTAAAAAGAGCGGTCACTTCACTGAACGAAAAAGCACAACTCTACTTCGAAGCTACTGCAATAGCTTCCGTCTATCCCGAGCTCTAGTATGAGATTCCGCTAGTCTCCCTGGTGTCGCTAGCAGCGGTAGTTTTGTTGGTCTGTAGATCGAGATATAAGGGCATGGACTGAGTTGATGAAATGGGTCAATCCATATCACAATACAGAGTCTGCGATATGTAGAGATACCATTAACTTAGCATTTGTCTTCATTGTAGAATTTTGTGCGTCGAAAATGTAGACACTGGTTCTGGTTGCTTTACATTTCAGTATAGAGATCTGTATAATTTAGAACATTTTGAATGAAAATTGTAATATTTCAGTTTAAGTTTTAAATTTATAAGATTCATACATTCATTTAAAAAATCTATATTTAATATCAGGCCACCATTTCTGCCGTTTTTGTCTTCCAGTCAATGCTGAAGCAACAGTGGATAGTCCAAACTGATTTGTACCAAGAAAGAGATCATAAGGTGCAGTCTGAAATCGTATAAACTCCAAGAAGAGAATTTAAAAGTACAAAAAGAAAATCCGAAGCGTTATTAGAACGAATTAGCCGATGTTAAAATTAAGAATGAACGAATAAATTTCAAAAGACTAAAGTTTTGAAATTGAAGAAAGGTGAATACAGTCAAAACTATCGGTAACGAAGTCCTATATATAACGAAGTTTTCTTTATTATGAAGTAGTCATAAGAACCCTGTCTTTAAATGTTTTATGATCTCCATATAACGAATTTTCCTATGGCGAATATTTCCTTACAACGAAACATTTTTGCGACCGTAACTTCAAGATTGAAGCATTTTCAATCTCCATATAACGAATTTATTCAAATAATTTTTCGTTATTATTTACATACAAGTATTTTCCATTTGAAACTTAAGGAAAGTCTGGATTGTCCATGTAAAATCCGAGACCATGGCAAACTGTTGTAGAAAATCAGGATTCAGATTAGTGGCCTCGCCATCAGCTGTTTGTCGATTATAAAGCATGCGAACGTTGTCCATCGACATTAGGTTGGTAATCTAATGTTGGCAGCTCTTGGCATCATCTACATCGTGATGTATCGATGCAGCCTTGTTGTTGAGCGAATTGTATTAAATCGAGACCCGGCACTTCCTTCCACAGGTGCCCTAAAAGGTGTAATCAGGTACGGCTCAAGTGAATATCCGGCATTTCCTTCATATTAATAACATAATCAAGATTCGGTTTGCGATGTGAATTGATGACACAAACATTCCAATGAATCGTGTGCTGACTCTGGATAATGTGACGACAGGTAATGCATTTTCAGTTGATGATCACACCTTTTAACACATGGACATGATGTTGTTAAATTCGTAGTCACCGACATTGCGTTTAGACTGTAAAATCCGTTTCCTTCGTTCTGAAAGAGGTGGAGACAAAATTGTTCAATGAGTTCAATCTACGCAACATATTACATACAGTGACTCAAAAATTAAATGCGACACTTTAACTTCCCTACTTCTGTTCTCATAACTTGAGAAGGGTTTATTCAAATTTAAAGAGATAAAATATAAAAAGTTTGTATTTAATTCATATTTTTATTTTCCAAATCAAAAAACCAAAAATATTTATATTATTATATATAATTTCTCCAGCACATATCTTAAAATGGAAATTTTCAAAGTCAAACATAAAGTGCGCAACTATGTGTGTACCGTTATTTTCGTCAAACGAAAAGATCTAATGGTGAACTATGAATCCCACGGCAAAAGTATACATGAAATCGCTGAAATTTAAAATAAGCCTATGTCGACACTATTTAATATATTGAAAAAATATAAAATTAACGGATTTTTGCAAAGAAAAAGTGGTACTGGAAGGGTTTTCAAAATTAACTCTGATGTGACCAAGAGATGGATTTTATGCCTGGTAAAAGAGAACCCACAAATTGCAGCTGTTGATATTGCCAAATCGTTAAACGAGTCGTCAATTGCTGAGGCAAACCCACAAACCATTTTCTTCACAACAACAATTACAGAGCATAAACTCCTGGAAAAAAACCGCTTCTTTCCAGTATCAACGTAAACAAATAGATGACATTTTCCGGATATTATATTGACAAGCCGAATGAATTCTGGAGAAATCTGATTTTACGAAATTCAATATATTTGGCTCTCCCTTAAAATACCGCATGGGACCGAGAAATGTTTCCGTATACGTGAGCTGTCCGTTCACGGGATCTGTCTGCGAGTAGTATAAGTTCTCAGTAGAGTTTGTCTCCCGGGAATTCCCGGGCGGGAATTCCGTTGAGCGACACGGGAATTTCCGGGAAATGCTAGTATTTTTCCCGGCTTCCCGGGAAAAGAGAAACTCTAGTTCCCAGTCTGTTCATCAGAAGGCCAACAGTTTGGTACACCTAAAATGTTATCATCAGTTTATAAATTGTTAACAAAAAGCTCGGTGAAACTGTTCAAAAATATATTTTCTCTATCAGCGTGGTATCGAATCTACAGCCACCGGCTTGAAATTGTGTGTTGGGTAAATGTATCGCAGCAATTGAGCCCTAGCAACATGTTGCCAGAAATAGCAAATGTAACTAAACAGTCGTCATGTTGCCACTAACAAACAAAACGAACATGTTACAAGACCGGCATTTGTTACAAAACTACCAACATGTTGCTGTTGCAATGGGGTGGTATAACTGCAACATCTAACATATTTTCCGGAAAATTGTATGTGTTGGGAGGCAGCTGTTGCTTCAAACACTTTCAGTAGACCGACAGTGTTCGTCTCCACGGCAAAAAACAACACGGAACACAAAGAAAAATGACGGGATTTTTCCAACGGAAATGGCAAGAAAACCCCAATCAATGAATGTTGTGAGAAAAACACCACAAAATATGTACTGTAGTGAAAAAAAAGAAAGAAAATATAAAAAAGTAAATCACAATATTTATAATCGGAAAGAACATTAAACAAATTTAAACAAAATTGTTATTTGATTTCAAAAAAAAATGTTCGTCCATGAGAAATGCCGGTGCACAAATAAATATTTGAAACCAAACAAATGTGTGTAAATTTGTATTTTTAATTTGTTTATAAATCTTAGAAATTAGCAGCGACAACCGGACTAAGCGTAGCCAGTGCCAATTTGTTGAAACCTCTAAAAAAAAAAAATAATTCTATAAAACGATGAAAAGCAATCATTGGGTGTGCCAATGATGAAGTGTTTATTATGGATTTGGTGAGACAAAACAAAACCAAAACAAAAATATATATATTGTTAACAACAAAAATCCCTCTGTTTCATTGATTCAGAAGATTATTTTTGTCAAAGGTGAGTTTAAGAAAACAAAAACAGAAAAATAAACTCAAAACAAGCCCGTGTTTAAATTTCGAATTTTGTATACGTTTGATTTATGATGTATATCCCATTCATTGGGTTTTTAAGGTGCATTTTTTGTATTTTTTTTCGTTGCAAATTCTAAAATAAGCACTTTTTTGTGTGCTTAAAAAAAAAGTCATCAAAACTGAAAAATGATTAATGACTTTGCAGTGCAACCTGCTTGTTTTACCCTCCCTGCACCTGACACATGGGAGCGGCATAGTTACTTTGGTTACGAACTCATGCATATGAATTATGCGCCGGTTACCCTTCTCCTTGTTCCCCCGGAATACATACTCGTACACTTGACTTTGGCGAAATGCCAAAAGTCACCCCAATTTTTGAAAAATCAAACAAACAGTTTCGCGCCATTACAGAATCGGATTACGTCATTCGATGGGAGGGCGGGAACAGGAATAACAGACCAGCATATTCTATCAGGGGTAAAAGGCAATTTTATATATATTTTTCGAGTATTTTAGTCAGTCAACATCGGGACTGACAACATTAACCACTTTATGGATATTTTTCTTCTTCTAAATACATTTAGCGCAGAATTAACGTACTGGCCAACATTAGAACATTTTCAATTGATGCCAGAATTTTCGTTGCAACTTCGCTATCGAATTGCGATTAAAAACGTCTACTTAATCTTAGAAGTATTGGGTCATTTGCAGGACATTCGCTAGTAGATTTTAGGTGTAGGGTGGATAAAGTTTTAAGTTGCTCTGGATTAGCTATCCTAAAAGTGCCAGTGGGTCTTTCTGTACGAATGAGGATCACAGTAAGCACAAGTAAACGACATCGAAATTTTTTACAACTCTTTAGTGTCTACGAAATCAGCTGTTTGTCGCTTAGACAGCATGCGAACGTTGTAGTTCGACATCTTGGCTTAGGCGGTTAATATTTGATAAATTCCATGTCAATTTTTTGTTGTTGAAAATTTGCGCTTTACTGTTACATTTATAAAGTATAGTAAAGTATGTAGATGGCGTTTTCTTGGGCTTTCTGTGATATTTTCCAGAAGCTGCAAAGATGTCTTTGGAAACCCTGCCCATGTAGTGCAGTTATAATTCATTATTGGCCTGACGTCGGTGGTGTAAATATTAACGATATATTAGGCTTCAAAAAGCTTAAACACTTGAACGCTTCTTTTTCCTCTTCAAAAATATGGCTAGCCCAGCGAGCATCACCCTGTATCTTCATGACCAGATCTAATTCGTCGATACCACCCATAGAAATTGGCGAAAATGCTGGATCAGGTGAATGTTTGTGTGGCAAAAAACAACTCTAGGGGTTGCGTGCATTAAAATCTACAAAATCGTCGCCAAATCGCGATTGAGTGAGTCCTTCATCGTTTGCCTTTTGTTCTCGACCTCCAGAGGACTTGGCCAATGTTCAAATGGGTACGAATGACAGAGGTTGCTGTCATCCGCAAAGAAGTAGATCGGGTTCACAGTCTGACCCAACAGGTCGTTAATGAGAATAAGAAATAGAGAAGGAGAGAGAACCTTGTGACACTCCTGCGGTTAACCTATGCTCGTTGAAACAACTCGTTTAGAGCGATCTTTGAGAAAACTCGATATGAGTCCGCAAATTTTGATATGAGTGCTCCGTGCCAGAACCTATCAAACACCTGGGAAATATCCAGAGCCAGGGCCCTGCTTTTACAAAGGCGGTGAGTGGATCGACTCCATAGTTTCGAAAGGAACGCTATTAGGTCTCCATTCAGAAGGCCGTTAGACTCTAGATACTTAACCAGATGGTGGTCTACCATGCTCCCCACAACCTTCGAGAGGGCAGAACTTAATGCAATTGAGCGGTGTTGTGCGGGATTTGTAGCCTCACCCTTTCTTGGGAATTTTCCAACGTGAAGGCAAAATTCCAGCACCGTACGACATATTGAAAAGATTACGCAATGGACGAGCTAGCGTCGAAGAGGACAAGTGCTGCAATACCATAGGGGCCTGGAGTTTTGTTTACGTTAAGTTCGTCGAGAATCTTTTTCACTCCACGTGTTCGAAAAAATATCTGAGTTATTGAACTTCGGGGAGCTAAACTTTGAATGAACAAATTAATTCCATTCGAGTACATACTTACTTTTTTAAAAAAAGGTAAACCAAATGATCTTAATAAAATCCAACAAACTCAATTAATTTTAAGCTGAACTTATGATTATTGGGCCTTTGTGTTCCAAATTACTTTCAGCATTCCCACTTAGACTTGTTCGCATTTCCCAAAAGAAACCGTCAGGCTGCAAAATTCTTAAAATCCCATTTTT
This sequence comes from Hydrotaea cyrtoneurina, assembly GCA_958296145.1. Taxonomy (NCBI): domain Eukaryota; kingdom Metazoa; phylum Arthropoda; class Insecta; order Diptera; family Muscidae; genus Hydrotaea; species Hydrotaea cyrtoneurina. The sequence continues at coordinate 38,778,269 of OY282512.1, read as the reverse complement.
TTAAGGTCCTTTTATTTATTTATTTATATACAGTAGAGTACACCTTGCGGACACTTCTCATAAACGGACACTTTTTTCAGTACCAATCCGCTTCAGTCCTCTTGTGTACTTCTCTCATATGCGCACACCTCTAATAAGCTGACCAAATTCCCAGTCCCTTAGGTGTCCGCTTATGAGAGAGTACACTGTATTTATTTATTAATTACAATACAAAGTTAATTGATATTCTATTTTTGGGGCCAATGGTAAACCGGGTGGCACAGATCATATGGCTAGATTTTTTGTAGCGACATTCCAAAGCCTCTGGTGGGAATCGAACCCACAACCCCCACGCTGATAGGCAAGCACGCTACCAACTCGCCTACCGGGGCGCTTAATGTGCTTTGATATTTCCATATACCAACTAGATTGAATGAACATTTAATTGACTGAGTAATAAATCAGAAACGAGTGGCAACACTGTAGCAGTCTCAGCTGTTAAGTTCGCCTACCGGGGCGCTTAATGTCCTTTAATATTTCCATATACCAACTAAATTGAATGAACATTTAATTGACTGAGTAATAAATCAGAAACCAGTGGCAACGCTGTAGCAGTCACAGCTGTTCAGTTCGCCTACCGGAGCGCTTAATGTCCTTTTATCCCAACTAAATTGAGTGAACATTAAATTTACTGAGTAGTAAATCAGAAACAAGTGGCAACTCTGTAGCAGTCTCAGCTGTTCAGTTTATTGTTGTTGTTTCTGCACAATTGGGAACAATGCAGCATTGGCAATGCAACTTCGTTTCACTGCTAAAAATCATCCATTGTATTTCATTACTATCAGCTGTTCGGTGTTGTCGCCTAAACAGAGGACGCGTGCCGCATGGAAATTAAATTGTATTGACCGGCAGTAAACGACGTTACGATAAATTATAATCAGACATTGAGCAAATTAGCCTAAATTTAATATTTGTATGATTGTTTACAGCCTAGAACTGTGTAGTTGTTTCATTTGTTGTGTTTTACAACGACACCAACCCTGAAAATTGGCATTGCTCATAGAAAAAAAACGCATGCGCTCCGATTTTATGTATCTCGGCTTGATTAACATTTCATTTGGCGCCACATTATCTAGCCCGAGGAGGGGATGGGTGGGGCAAGTGGATAAGTTTAACAAGTGTATGTGCCTGTTGCACATCATGCCGGCTTGTTGCCGCTTATGTTAACCAAAAATTGTTGAAAAAAAAACAAAAACATTTCAATATCGCTGTACTTGTACAATTTAATTTTCAAATAGAAAATGTATGTTAAGTATGTGCCTTTAATTTTGAGAGGTATTTGATTTATTGCAACAAGTATTCAAGTATTTCATTAAAAAAATATCCCCCCATATACTGCCCGTCACATGAATAGGGCCACTCTTTGGTTTTAATTTAATTGTGAACTGCGAGAATTCTCTGATTTTTGTTTTGTTTCGTATTTTAGATCTTCAATGTTGTATACACGAAATATACCCTTATGGAGTTTTTCTATTATGTTGGAATTTTTGAAAAAATGTGGACCTTCGGATTCCTGCCAGTAACTTCAGTACTCTTGTCCAACTGATAAACCTAATTTTCCCAGCAATTCTAAAAAATCCCTCGCAGTTGCTTTTGGGCTTGTTGAGTAAAATCTTAATGGGAAATAACTAATCCTATCCTAAATATAATAATTTGTGCACCTCACTGCCTGCGGTGAAGCATTTCATTACTCTCTCTCTTGCTCGCTCATTTTTTAACACGTCATCATTCTCTTTTCACAGTCGCAGTGTGTGTGGCTGTGTGTTGTTTACACATGTGTGTTTGGCTGTTTCGTTGTTGTTGTCATGTTCACAAAAAGAACAACAAACACACATAAAAAGCAGAAAGACATGTTTTTTTTCGACCGTTGTTTGACGGGCTTTTCAACTAGTAAATAATAATTTACAAGGAAACCTAAAATGGTTATCTAAATCGGTAGAAGTTTTTTTTAAGAAACAAATCAACCTATGGAAAATTAATTGAAAGACCCAACAAAATGTTTGGTTTCCCTGCTGAGAAACGTGCAATACCCAGATCAACAACAAATTCTCACGATTTATTTAAAATATGGCGTAAGAGGCAGAAAGTGTCCAACAAAAAATTCAACAAAAAAAAAAGTCATCCCTCAAGGTTGTTCTTTAAAACAAACATTTGGCGTTTTGCCGCCCTCATGGAATGTGAAATATTATATTTTGAAAATACGTTTTTACTTTGGGGTTGTCTCTCATATTTTTTCCCAACCCCGCTTCAGTTTAGTGCTTATAACTAAACTCGTTGAAGTTCGATTTCAGTCAAGTGAAGATGTTTAGTTTGGTAACAGAATTATTAAAAAATAACTCGCAAAAGACATCTGAACCGTATCATTAATTAGAAATGAAACTTGAAAATATTAAAAAATCGAATATGCGTCTTGTTACTAGAAAAGATACCAATAAACATTTGTTTATAATTTATAAAAAATAATTTTTCAATTTTCTTTAATTGAATCTGCAATTTGTTTACTAGAAAAGTAAACAAAAATAAAGCTTCGATTTTTTTTTTTTTTTTTTTTTTTTGACTAACACTCAGGGGATGCCCCCTATAAATGCAATGCACTGTGTTAGCGATGGGAAATGAGGGTATTGGAGGGAGGAAAGAGGGAGTAGTGTTTGTTGACGTTGGCCTTGAATTTGGTAATGTCATAGCAGGCAGGAAAAACACTTTCAGGAAGATTATTCCACAAACGAACAGTCCGGCTAAAGAACGAATTTTCTCTATAGTGCGTCGTCCGGTCAACCGGCCATTTGACAATGAACGGATGAGAGACCCTGGATAGCCGAGTATTCCGGCTAAATGTTCTAACGTCAGGGACCAGACGACGGATATCTTCTGAACAGATACCATTAAAATATCTATAGAATAGCGATACACAACCCACATTTCGGCGATGCTGTAGGGAGACAATAGAGCTGGATACCCTACCATCCCCTATCATCACCAATTAAACCAATTTTTTTTCTTTTCGGTTTTTTGAAATCATATTTGTCTTCTGAGGAGACTTTTCGCAGCAAATCTGGACGAGTTTTTCAAAATTTGAAGAAATCGATACAATTAAGTCATGTTGCATTTGACTTGCCAAAAAGCACTAACAGAACCAACTCGGAGATTGGAAGATTTTTCTTACACAAATTTTATTGTTTTCTTTAATAAGTCATTTACTCCAGAGTCTGAATCGGCTTGGACCTCTGCGAAGCACATACAAATAAACGAAAAAACTGCTTGAAAAATAAAATTCATGCAGTATCGTTTTGCATGCAGTAACTTTGCAATATCTTGAGCTCAAATCCAGTACAATACTTGAAAATCCAGCACAGTTGGCACCATTAGTTATGAAGCACATTTCTCACTCGGTGGGTATGTTAATAAACAAAATTGTCGTATTTGGAGTTCTGAGAATCCTCAAGTAATTGAGGAGAAGCCATTACATCCATAAAAACGCACTGTTTGGTACGCTCTTTGGTCCGAAGGTGTAATTGGACCTTACTTCTTTGAAAATGACGAAGGAACGACTGTCACTGTCAATTCGGATCGTTATGGTCGAGTGATAACCTACTTTTGATATTGAAGAATACGACTTGGAGAATATGTGGTTTCAAACAAGACGGTGCCACACAACTCGGGCGAATATGGCTTTATTGCAAGAGACATTTACTGGCCGCGTAATTTCTTGTCGTGGCCACATGAACTGGCCACCAAGATCATGTGATTTGACACCATTAGACGTTTTTTTGTGGGTCTACGCGAAAGACCGTGTTTATGCAGATACACCTTTAACTCTTGAGCAGTTAAGAACCAACAGTCGTCAAGTTATGACTGAGATACCGCCTAATATGTGCCAAAAAGTGGTTCAAAATTACCTCAAAAGAATCAATGCTTGCAACACTTCGCGTGGTGGTCATTTAAATGATGTGGTGTTTCACACATAATGCCAACGTTCAAACATTTACGTTTACTATTGAAAACGCAAAATGGATAACCCTTTATAATAAAATATCCAAAGAACGAAATGAAAATTATACCAAATTATTGTCAAAGTTAAAACCAGGCGATAAAATGTTTTGGAAATTAAGCAGACAACTGAGAGGCAAAACTAACATTAAAATTCCGTGCCTCCAAAAAGGAAATTAGAAAATTACAGCAGATAAGGAAAACGCTGAATTATTAGCTGACACATTTCTAAAGGCACATAGTACTACATCTTAAGAGGGAACGCCTTAAGAGGGAAACAAATAACTCGGATGGGGCCATTCTTACTTCATTCAATGAACTATCCTCAATAATAATGAAAACTTCCAAATCACCAGGATTGTATAATATTTCCAACTTATTTATCAAAAAGCTACCAACTAGGGCATTGAAATTGCTAGTGTATTCGACTAGAGAAGGACAGGAGAAGGATGCCAAATCACTCTATGGTTGCTGGTTATTAATTATCAAATAAAGATCTCGCCAAAATTTCCATAAGTATTAACTCTCAATTAGTGAAAAGGGAATCGTAGGTGACGAAACACTTACAAAGGGAATATTCTGGTCATTTGCCACGACATCAATTCAACTGACTAAACCTTTAACTGATGTCATAAATGCAGAAAGAGAAAAAAAAGAATGTTCCTTGAATCCCGCATGAATTTCCCGGGAAACCGGGAATGGAAAATGTGCGGGATTCCCGGAATAGAAACTCTAGATAAAAAGCTAAACTTTAGTAAACACATTGACGAAACATCAAAACACTTTCAAAAGTTTTAAAGGCCCTATGGCCATCAATAAATTACAGTTCTTCTCTTAATTTGAAGAATAAAAATCTAATCTTTAAATCTGTTATAAGACCAGCATTAACTTTTGTTAAAGAAAATACCAATTATCTTTTATGTTCATAAAAAAAATTATAAACAAATATTTATTGTACCTTTTCTAGTAAAAAAACGCAGATTCGATTAAAGAGTTTATAATATTTCCACTGATAAAACGTTTATTTTTATAAAAATCGTATATTTTTAAAAAATCCATGAAAGTGTATCAACGTATTATGCAGTTTGAAAATTGATAAAATTAAAATTTTCTTTAAGTCGAAACACTTCTGGTGGCAGTTAAGGAGACAAATTCCTTTAAGCAATTTTATAAGTAATTCCATAACTCAAAGTCTCCGCAAGTCGAACTTATCTATCAGATAATGGTGGTTCAGGTTATGGAAGTTGGTCTGTAATTTGAAAAACAAATTCTAGATTTTACCGTTTGCGTTTCAAAGTTATTGCCGTCATAATGGACTACATCTACAAATTTGGCGAAGGTTTAACTTTTTCTGAGAGCCGAGGTTTCCAACTTAGGACCTTAATAGCTCATCTTTGGTTAGACCCACGGGTTCCATCTTCCCGGCTTAAGGCCCAACATACTTCAGTTAGGTCTGTTTGAAGTTCCAATCAAACTGGATATGCAAATTGCCAATTACGGAAAAAAAACATGTAAGAGAAACTGTTTAAGGGATGTCTCGCTGTCTCGGTAAGTTTACGCTAATAGGCGTGTTTTTGTTGCAAGCTTGTTAGCTTAACACGTTGACTGCCAAGGCCATTTTCAGAAAACTGGCAAAAATGACATTTTGATTGTTTCACATTATATTACTAAAAACTCCATTTCTAGATGATAGGTATCATGAAAAAGCGAATATGATGTTTTTTTGGGAGAAAAAGGACCTACGAATTATCTCGTAGTTGGCTTCTGTGACAGAAATCGATACTAGCACTGATATAATACGGTTTTACTCGGACCTACACAAAAAGTGGCAGTTTTAGATAGTACGAGATAACTCGTAGTTGGCTTCCTGGAAGGAAAATCAATCTACGACTTATCTCGTTGTTGGCAGTCAACGTCTTAATTGTAAAGAAAACGCCAAACTAGCAATATTTTCATTTCACACAAACTTTAGAGCATTCTGGGAACGCTTGTGATTTTTTAAGCTGTGCTTGGGTCTTGGTCTGCTTAAAATAATAACGAAGCAATTAAAAAAAATGATTTACTCACGTTTTGGGTGTAGACATTTTTGTTGGTTATAGAAACGGCAAATGAACTCCGATAGGGATACAATGTAGCATTAGGAGAAAGGACATGAAATTTCCTCATTTTAAAAAGTTAATAAAAAATAATAAGCGTTTTGGGACCAAACATTGGCACAAAATCCTACTTTTTTCCAAGGGGACAATTTGTGGCGCGAAAAAGTAACTTAACAGAAATGGGGCACCATTCCACCTTTCCAAATTGGTATCGCAAAAATGCAGTTGGTTCATAATCATATTTGAATTCCGTTTGAAGAGACACTTGTGGTGATCGCCATATATTTTTTTTAGGCGACCAAACGTCTATTGTTCACGCCCCCTGGCCATAAAATAGCCTAAATAACGAAATGACCTGACAGAATTTTAGGTTTTGTTATCTGTTCTTAGCTGGTTCTTCGCATAGCTTGCGTCTTCTTTTCGAGGCCAACCTCTTTTGCGCGAAGAACGAGGTCGTTGGGTTTGTGTTGCATGTCATTCAAGGCCACCAATCGCAATGCAAATGTCGAATAAGGCCAGACTGCAGCCAATGCTAGAGGCCTACTACTGAAATATTTCTGAATAAAAAGCTCAGCGGCATTGATTAAAATGGGTGGTGTGTGCAGTAGGGTGTCCCAAAAAGAAAAAATTTTTTTTGCTCACGAGTTTTTTGATAGATTTTAGGGTAAGGAAATTTTGAATTTTGTTTAAAAATTTTTTGGAAGTGGTTTAGAGGTCGCACAAATTGGGTTTTTGTCAAAAAACGTGGTTCCTTGCCATATTTTAAAAATAATTTAAGATTTTGTCATTAAATAATTTTTTTTTAGATCTTAAGTTAACAGTTCGTAAGAAAAACGTCCAATCTTTCATTTTATGTTCAAAAACCGCCAGGTGTGTCAGCGATTTTTTCCATATGGCAGATTAAACTAAATTTTTTTGGTTTTTTTTCAAAAACATTGACTTTAACGATTTATAACTTTTAAAATTTCTATTAAAGTTACAAAAACTAATGATGCAGTTTAAAAGATAAATAAATTCTAAATAATTTTCATATAAAAAATGTTTAATTAGTCGTTACTAACCCAGAGTTATCTACATTTGTCGAATTCAATCCATTGCATGAAAATATAATACTAACCTTTAGGCTCCCAACAAATCATAACCAAGAAAAACAGAAAACACAATACTTTAGTTGTTTAAAAGTTATTTATTGCGACTCTTTCGATGCTGCTCTATGCCCTGCAATAAATTTTGAAAATCTGTTTCAGAAGTTGTCAAATTTGCGTAACTGCTTGCCAAGGCCACACCACGTTCGGCGCCGTCGTTTACCACATACAATTGTTGAATTTTGTTTCTTCCATGGAGAAAGTGTTCGTTGGTTTCCCATTTTTCTGGATCTAGTTGTAAAAATGCTGTCGAAATATCGCAGACTTTAAAAAAGTTAAGGCTAGCTTCAGAATTAAATGTGTAAATTTCTGCATTTTCAAGCAATTCTTCTTTCAAATTGGCCTTTACTGATTCCTTGTCTATAGTTGGACGAAGTAGATTTTTTACCATTAAACGTAATGTATTGCTGTCTATACGTTCGTCAAAAAATGCTAAGGCAGCCAATTTCTCCGATAAGTACCACTGATGCCGCAAAAACGTTTTTAATGCAGCGCTTGCAACACTGTCACTCCAGGAGCGATCAATCGGCGCCGAACGTGGTGTGGCCTTGGCAAGCAGTTACGCAAATTTGACAACTTCTGAAACATATTTTCAAAATTTATTGCAGGGCATAGAGCAGCATCGAAAGAGTCGCAATAAATAACTTTTAAACAACTAAAGTATTGTGTTTTCTGTTTTTCTTGGTTATGATTTGTTGGGAGCCTAAAGGTTAGTATTATATTTTCATGCAATGGATTGAATTCGACAAATGTAGATAACTCTGGGTTAGTAACGACTAATTAAACATTTTTTATATGAAAATTGTTTAGAATTTATTTATCTTTTAAACTGCATCATTAGTTTTTGTAACTTTAATAGAAATTTTAAAAGTTATAAATCGTTAAAATCAATGTTTTTGAAAAAAAACAAAAAAAATTTAGTTTAATCTGCCATATGGAAAAAATCGCTGACAAACCTGGCGGTTTTTGAACATAAAATGAAAGATTGGACGTTTTTCTTACGAACTGTTAACTTAAGATCTAAAAAAAAATTATTTAATGACAAAATCTTAAATTATTTTTAAAATATGGCAGGGAACCACGTTTTTTGACAAAAACCCAATTTGTGCGACCTCTAAACCACTTCCAAAAAATGTTTAAACAAAATTCAGAATTTCCTTACCCTAAAATCTATCAAAAAACGCGTGAGCACCAATGAAAATCGAAATTTTTGTTTTTTTTGGGACACCCTAGTGTGCAGTGTTACCATTCAACTGAGAGGTAAACCAGCACGTACTGGAGACGTGAAACCATCCTATGGGAAACACAAGCAGGGTTCGGACGGGGAAGATCTTATGTTGACCATATTAACACAACTCACATTTTAATAGAGCGCTCCATCGAATACAACATCACAGTATCCCTTCGACACAGTATCCAGATATCACCGATAGAATCAACAAAGCCCGGACCACATTCGATTGGCTGCGCCGAATATGAAAAGCGAACAATATAAAAAATTTCACAGCTGGCTGGAAAGACACTTAACCAAAACAACTAAATGTTGTCCTTAACGGAGTTGGGCCTTTATGGTTTGAGTCCACTGATAAGCCAAAATTCATGCCGGTATTAGTTCATGGACGGTGTAACGGTGAATTTTCCAGTCGCCACCTCCCATGGTCTTTTAGCTTTTGTTGGCCTATCTGAGCATTCTGTGAAAATTCCATGAAATTTTGGTTTTTATGGTGTGGTTTTCAATCTGGCCACACTTTTTTTCGGAGTTGGACCATTTCATAATAAATAGATTTACTGCGGAACAACGTTTGCAAATCGTGTAAATTTATACCGATTTTCACAAGAAAGTTTTGTTCAACGATTGAACAACGATTGTTCAATTAATTAACAAAATTGTCCCATTTGGAATAATGAAAATCTTCAAAAAGTCACTGTTTGGTGTGCTCTATGGGCAAAGGGAATAATTGGTCCATATTTATTTAAAAACAAGTGGACAAATAGTAAGTTCGGCCGGGCCGAATCTTATATACCCTCCATCATGGATTCGTTGCATTTCGATACCCATATGTCCATGTTTGTCAGGGGCCGGTTTTTGGGACGCTCGTGACCCGATAGTCCCAGGAACCCGATCACAAATTTTATCCAAATCATGAAAATAAATGCATATTTGGGTTCGCGAGAAAATTTCTTTGCATTTCGATACCCATATGTCCATGTTTGTCAAGGGACGGTTTTTGGGCCGCTGGAGACCCGATAGTCCCAGAAACCGGATCAAAAAATGTAGGCAAATCATGAAAGTAAAGGCATATTTGGGTTCGTGAGTAAATTTCGTTGCACTTCGATACCCATATGCTCATGTTTATCATGGGCCCTTTTTTGGGCCCCAAGGGTCCACGCCCATTTTTGGGATTTTTTTCCCCATCTATAAATTATATAAACTTAGAACAATTTTACCAAAAAAAATCAGATGTAGTGAAAAAAAATATTTAAAAAATTTGATTATGGCCGAGATATATTTAGTCCCGTAAAGGGGAACTTTTTCACCTTTGGTCCGATGTTGCCCATTCTCGAACTTAACCTGCTTATGGGCAAAAAACATCTTCCTACAGCTTCTTAGCGTTGGTCGTTCGCACTCTATCGTGATTTCAACAGACAAAAGACGGACAGACAGATGGACATCGCTAGAATGTCTTAGAATGTTACACTGACCGATAATATATATACTTTATAGGGTCGCAGATCACTCTTTCGAGGTGTTGCAAACGGAATGACAAACTTAGTATATACTCCATCCTATGATGGAGTGTATAATAAGGCGGCCATAATGTTATAGTCAATGGGGTATGCTATAGAATGTTGATGTGGATGACGGCGCTACATGCCATACAGCCAACAAAATAATCAAATTATTGAAGGAAACTTTTGGTGAGCACATTATCTAGCACGAGATAAATGGGCCTCCAAGATCGTGCGATTTAACACCGCTGGACTATTTTTTGTGCGGTTATGTGAAGTCGCTTGTCTACGCAGTTAAACCAGACACGACTGATGCCTTGGAAGAGATTATACGGTGCATTATTGGTGACATACGGCCCCAAATGCTGCAAAAAGTGGTCGAAAATTGGGGCTCTCGGCTGGAATTTATCAATAATCATTTTCTTTAAATAATGGCAAACCTTTATCTTTATAATAAATATAAATTCTAGGCCATGCCATTAAATTCGTTTTATTTCTTCTTGAAACCCATACATCTTAAAAAAACATTAGGACATTCAAGCATAAAAGGACCTACAAAAGGGATTTTCGGCCGAGATTGTTTCTATTCGACCAGACGCGCTTATATTTTTATCTTCATTATTGTGGACACCAGCGAGTTCTACGCTGATGGACTGTTATGAATTGACAGTCGCAGATCAATATTTCAAAGCGTTGCTAACGGAATACAGAATGGGGGTATATCAAATTGATTTTCCACTGATTATTCATAAAGAATTAACTACTTAATTAAATGACATTTATTCAATGATATTTATGCCTTCCCCCAGTGACAGTCTTTTGTTGTCAGGCTCATATTGTTTTAAGTAAAAAATTGGAAACAAATTGGAATATAATTAAAAGAAAAACATATTTTAATCACATACAAATGCAGTCGTATATCAATGTGAACAATCGTATATCAAACCAAATAAAAAGTGGATAGAAAAATCCAGTCTTATGACCGCACAAGCGAAAGCCATAAAACATTAGCACTTGATTTAGAATGACGGACCGTACAAAATCACAGTCATTCAAATGGAAAGTACAATGAAGAAAAAGTCCAATGGCCAACAACAACAAAAAAAAAAAAAAACGTATTGATAAGATTACCTTTATTGGAATTTATTAACAATTAACTGAAAAGTGTTAGTACATGTGAAGTTTAGAACGAACTTAGCATTCCCCTTGAACCCATGGAATATCACAAATGTTTGTGTGCCTAGAAATTACTAATATGAACAAATGTCCGAAGGCAAATGTATGAAATTAATATGACATACAATTAGGGTTTTTAACCCGCGTATTCTCGGGATTCCCTCAAATAAAATAGCCCCAACAAATTAAACTATGTATGATTTTAACCATTTTTCACCACTGTGATTGTGTTTTTTTAACGGGGAAATTATACGATTTTTCACTTACACATTTAAAAGCAGAATACTCGGGTTTAACAAAAATGAGCTGAACAAGCTAGTTGGGGCCATCACAGGACAATCTAGCCTAAGGGCACACAATTTTAGGATAGCATGTTCCGAGAACGACGAATGTAGGGCATGTGGTGAGAACGCCGAGACGGCGGAACACTTCCTACGCCAGTGCCCCGCTTATTCGCAGATCAGGAAAATCCAATTAGGAGAGCATAACTTAGATGACCTGTCGGTCAATGGACATACAAAGGAATGGACATGGGGAATTCCGAACGTAAAAAAGGGACAGGGAATCTGAAGAAGAAATCAGGAGCGCACAACAGGCCGAATTGCTGGCCCAGGTGTATGTCAACGACATGAGACGGTCTTTCGTACATGATCGATCCTCCGTTTCAACCTAACCTAACGTATTACATTTAAATTACAGGATTTTTTTCCATATTAATATTATTTTAATTAAATTAGTAAATCGGCTAACGGATAAAAGTCTTCGTCATCTCAGTGAGCCTGTATTCCATCTTTCGAAAATCCTGCCTTTCTTACACAATTCGCAATTGTTTCTGTGCTTAAATTTCGAATAGCTTGAAGCAAGTCTACGGCCAAAACAGGTTCGTTCTCATTCATTTGTGACAACATGTTCATCAAAATTCGTTTTCTGTAAAGTTGTTTTATGTTGTAGATCATGGTTGAAGTGTTGGGTGGAAAATACGCAAGCTCAATAGTTTGCAGCTTATCTTTTACCTCCTTAGGATGCGCAGTGTAGTTATCAATAAAAAGTAAAACCTTCCTTTTTTGAGAAACGAAACAAAAATGTCAAGCTCTAAAAGCCACTTCGTAAAAAAGCCACTTGTCATCCAGGCTTTTTTGTTGAACTGATAATCCACATCTAGAGATCTTACTTCTTCTAGGATTTTCCTATCACAAGCAGTTTTAGTTTCTCCAAACCAGTCATATTGCCTGCTACTAGGGTAGTAATTCCCCCTTTGCTCTGTCTTCCTCCAAAGCATTTCTCATTTTTGAATGTTAGTGTTTTGTTTGGCAAACATTTAAAAACAATCCAGTCTCATCGGCATTAATGATGCCATTTTGATCATATTTTTGTATCAATCTCGGTAAAACGTTCATAATCCATTCATCGCAATCATTTTATGTTGGCGTCAGCACTTTCCCCACATAAGGTTTTTGCTACAATGCCATGCCGTCTTTTACATTTATCTGACCCTCCACTGCTAGCTTCAAAATCTTCGTGACTCAATGAATCAGCTAACTCTTTGGCTTTTTGCATCATTAAAGGGGCCAGATATAGGAAGATTTTTTCCACGTTGCGGCATTGACCCTTTAGAGCATTGCTTCCTCAATATCCTCAAAAAGGCAGTTTCGAAGCCTTTTGCGTTTAGAGCTCAATTGCTCGTCTACTACATTTTTTAGAATCACTGCTTTGTTTTTTAAAATAGTTCATAACGTGTTGGGAAGAATTCCAAATTGTTTAGCTAAATCTTTTTTTTACTCCTTCAACTTTATTGATAACACTCTGCGACAAATGGTAAGGGTCAGTGATCGGTTTGGAATGAAACCACCGGGGAAAGTTATATTGGTAAAAAAAGTCATACGTGTTCCAGCGTTTCGCTGGGTCTCATCTAGGAATCGAGATATATCGATTTGAAGTTAGTAAGTATCGTATAGGGGAATTTGTCACGTTTTAGGCTCTTTTGTTTGACATAACTCGAGAACCACTCGTCCGATTTAGCTGAAACAAATTTAGAAAAATTAAGAATTACAGAAGAATCAGTTCTTAAAAAAATAAATAAATAAAAAAAAAAACAAAAAAAAAAAAAAAAAATTTTCTTCATGCGCTTATTTTTAACTTGGAAACTATTACTTGTAAAGGAAAATAATATATGAACAGATTAAGGGAATTGTAATTCTTGGTTTTTTTTAAATTTATTTCAGCTAAATCGGATGAGTGGTTCTCAAGTTATGTCAAACAAAAGAGCCAAAAACGTGACAAATTCCCCTATACGATACTTACTAACTTCAAATCGATATATCTCGATTCCTAGATGAGACCCAACGAAACGCTGGGACACGTATGACCTTTTTTTGACCGATATAACTTTCCCCGGTGGTTTCATCCCAAACCGATTGTGGCTGTCGCACAGTGTAATTAATCATTTTTTTTTAGGAGAAACGGCGCTGCGCTGCTGATGCTGATGCCATAATTGTTATTGATGTGACTTTATTTTTTAATTTTTTGTTTTGATTTTCCTCATTTGGAATCCCCTTATTATAAGTGACTTCATTCTTCGTACACAGAGCTGTTAGCGTTCGTAACAGAATTTTTTTTGAAAAATTTATTATAAGGAGACAAAAACGCTTATGAGTCAAATTTACACCTGAACAATTGTTTCATTAGGGCAACTCACGATCTCAGGGAAATAGCCCGAGGAAAGTGGAAAAGGAAAATATTGGAGGAAATTTTGCAATTACAAAAACAAAATACACACGGTTGCTTTTCCCCAAGATGGGGAAATTTACATCACCAAAAATCAGAGGAAAGTTTCCACCGGCGCTTGGGGAAATCAGTCAGCTGTCACCACCAGAGTTTTGAGACGAAATTATACTGTCGGCGCGTGGCCGCCTTTATTAGCTCGAATTAAACATCATCAACAATGGTTAAATATTGTGCTTGAATGTTTTTTACATTGTTGTCGGTAAATGTCTTAATTTTAAAGTTATTCATCCATCCACATTTATTCGATAATAAGAGATTTTGTTTATTTATTTATTGCCGCGAAAGCCGGTTGCGCGGCGGCCACCAAAATTTTAAAAACAATTTAGGCGCGGCGCTTCATGTCGGCTCTATACTCTGGTCAACACATCAAAAAAATAAAACGTAAACAAAGTGAAGGTTTTTCGTTTTTCTTTGGCATATTGAAGCAATTTTTCGTATTTTCTTTGCAAAAGTCTCAAATACTTCATTTATTGTTTATTAAATTGCTTTGACTTTTTTTAAACATCAGCTGATTATCAACAGTGTTGGAAAAAAAACAATCAAGTGCGCTCACAATCGGGTGCAAGTTTTACATTTCCTTTTTCTTTTCCACAAGATAGTGAGTTCCGCTATTGTATAGAAAACTTCACTGTACAGAAAATCAGTATAAGGAGATCAAAGTACAAGAAAATGGGAAGCAAAAAGCTGTGTTTTTTGAAATCAATTCATTATAGGGACAGCTTCATTGTACAGAAGTTCACTATAGAGAAGTTCGACTGTATTTTCATTAGATTTTATAAACGAAATCAAGTCCCGGGAATTCCTGGGAAACCCTACAGACAACATTGTTTCAGTGTAGGGACACTAATTGAAAATACTAAAGTTCACCCAGTGGAAGGCCGTGGTGTGGTAGGTAGTGTGTGCGAGTATCACACAGAAGAACCCGAGTTTGAAACCGGGTAAGACCATCAAACATTTTTCAGCGGCTGTTTCCACCTCGTAAATGTTGGCGACTTTACGAGTAAGAGAGCAATCTCTAAGCCATGTAAAACTTCTCTAGAAAAATATTAACCGTTTGGAGCCGGCTGTAACAGTAGGTCCCGGTCAGTGAGTATACAAATTATATTGTAGACAGCTCACTGATTCGAGAGAAGTTCCCCCGTCTGTTCCTTCATGGAATGTAAAGGGAAATAAGTAAGTAAACTTCACCCAGTAAAAACTTTAACGTATAAATGAAATTTTTTATTGAAAATATTAAAGGATCAGATCATGCAGTTGTCTTTTTGAAGGATATTCGGTTTGACATGAAATTAACGATTTATGTAAAATGACTCCCCTGTCCTCTCTGGCTAGAAAGGGTTAAAAAAACGGTTTAATTGATAGAGTTTTTGTTTTTGTTAAAACAAAACATAAATAAATCGTGTTTTTAATTTTAAGCATTTTATCATTTTATAGAAATTAGAGGTTTGGTTAAATGATTCCCGAATTTTCTAAAAGGGGGAAACAATCATCAAAATTGACATTTACTACATAGAGTCTGTTGACGTAACTGTTCTTGTGACATACATTTAGTATAAATTCCTGTTGCGCCCTTAACGATTTTCTCTGTAAAAGCTTTGACCAAGCTTTGGCCGCCAATTCCGCAGTTGCCAATTTAAAACCTGCTTTCTGGACAGAACTTCCCCACTGGCAATTACTTGACTGCTGCCTAACACCTCTGATGTTCTATGAATCATAGCATCCGTTTGATGCCCTGAATTCTCCTTCATTTTTCCGTTTTTTTTTTGTCTTGTCCAGTTTTCAGGGAAACATATAAACAATTCTAATCAACAAAATTAAAAACTATCAAAAAAATAACTCAAATTATGTGTCCAAAAATTATCGACTAACGAAAAGACTCAATTTTAAAGCCTGTCTTTCGTTTGTTTTTAAATGCAATTGTTTTCATTTGTTCAGGATTATTTTTTTAAATTCAGGATATTTTTGATGAGTGTCCAGTAATTTTACTTTCACAGCTGGCAACCCTAAGCTATCCCCCATGATTTGGGTATTACCTGCAAAAATATTCCCTGATGAATGGCTTCTGCAAATCAAGTCGGATCTAGTTTCGGGATCGTTTGACTACCCGAAGTACCAGAGTTAAGTTTATGACCAGACCTCGTACTCAAAGTGTATATTTAGTTTCCGTTCCACAAAACGCTCCACAGGTCAGCCAGAATTTCGAATGTAGGTTTAGTTTAGATTGAATGGGTTGCCCATATATTGGCCAACGGTGATTCCCTTGGTTGGTGGAGTATGGTGGAGAGGTACGGGTTGGAGAAGGGGTGGAGGGGGAATGGAAAATGATGAGTATAAGCTAGAATCATTGGATACTTTCGATGAATTTCGATAGGGAAGTCAGAGACCAGCTGTTCAAGGCTATCAAGGAACCTGCTCCTAAGGTAAGTGGTTCGACATTCCTGTAGACCACGGCAGTGGCATAATAGGTGTTCCCAAGAGTCTTTCTCTTCGTGCCTAAAGTACAGAGCCCAGTGGTCACTCTTAGTCTCTTTTTGCCACAACTTAGTAGCGACTTAGTCCATTTTGTGTTTTTTTGTATGGCCATAAAGACCGACTTATCTAATAGTTAGGTTTGTTTATAATCTCACCGTCGTCTAGTTATCAGAATTACCTTTTGTTCAATAAAACAGTTATTAAATATGTAAGAGATTACCAACTCACCCGACGGTTTAGACACCATTCCACGTTTTCCGTTATGTCGCTATGGCCAGGGATCCAGCTAAGTGTTACCTTATGTTGTTGGATTTGGGTGAGGGATTTATTACATTCTAACGTAGTTACCTCGCTTGAGTGTAAGGCTTTGAGGGTCGCACGGCTGTGCACATAGATTTTTATATTCGAGGGGGTTATGTTCCTCTGAAAAATGTATTTCGCTGCAATGTCTGCCTGGAATACACTACAAAAGTTAGGTAGCCTGCATGAAATCTCTATTCCCAGCGTTTCTGAGAAAACTCCCAATCCCGTTGGGGTCTATAAAGATTGAGATCTGATCCACTTGCATGACTGAGTTTCTGGGCCATTCTTCACTGGATGGTATGGAGACTTTGTCCCATGGTGTCTCTTCGACGGACATCTCTGGTCGGGATATCGAGTATTGTTCCCAGACCAGTTGGGGAGGGGATCTAAGTGCTCCCCCAATGCCCATACATGTTAACCTTTGGACTTTGATTGAATTGGACAGATATGACATATTATTCAGTGAACTCCAACATACCGGGGCGCTTTATGTGAGTATGGATCTAAGAATCGCCATGCACAACCAATGTGTTATTTTCTGTTGTTGGCCCGACTTTCTCCCGAACGTCTTCCTACAAATGTAAAAGACACACAGGACTTTCTTCCTTCATTCCTTGGTAATCCGTTTCCAGGAAAGTTTAGAGTTCACAACGATGTCCAAACGCTGAAGAAACTGTTTTTTTAAATGTTTGCAGACAAGTAATTCGCGTATCAATTAAAGCTTAAATTCTTCATTTGGGCCATTCTTTATTTTTTTTTCGGGGAATTTTGCATTTAGGGTATTCTTCATAATTTTTGACAAATTTTTTTTTTAATTTTTGAGAAACAATGACGAATTATTAAATATTTCAGGCGGCCTACAGAATTTAATTATATAAATTTAATTAAATACCTACTCGTACTCGCTTACGCTTCGACGACGGCAGCGCGACCGGCAGATTTTGGTGGATTTTTCAGAATTTTTGGACAATTTGTTATTTATTTGTGGGAATTCTTAATTTTTTTTCGGGGTATTTTGGTTATTATTCATAGAGCCTCTCAGAGCAAGGTATATCTCCACCACTGCCGTAATCGTGAACAGCGCCATGTGTTACGAATACTGCAGACCATTCTCCAAACAAAGACCGCACTATTTCCTATTTCTCAGTTTCACTACCATGTTATTGGTCTGGACTGGTGACCCCCCGTCGTGAAGAAATAACATAAAATTGCCGGCTACCACAAATCATACACAGACGATTGCAGACGACCAAAGTCTATTTGCAGAAGTTGGATTGCGTCTGCAAACGCTAGATGTCACTATGTCTCTCAAAGCAGATGTGTGTCTCATTCGTAGAAAAAGTTTTAGCTGCCATCGTTCGACAAAAATCCGTAGAGACCTCAGTAGAGACCTTACGCTACCTGACAGCTCTCTTTGCCGTCGAACAACCAGATACCAGTAATGGGTTTCGTATCTGTTGTGAGACACCCAGTAATTCTATACAATAAATATTTCCAGATGTGCAAACCGAATGACAATACCAATTCAACTCCGTCACATGCTCATACAGCAAAACATGGAACGCCAATTATAGACAGGGGAATTATACCAGGGCCGGAAATTGTCGAACCTATGGTGTCAGACATAGCACGGCGCCGTGGTGTGAACATTTCGAATCGTGTGCAATATTGACTGCATCACTTTATCTTATCCACGTTAGGTTCTGGCGTTAAGCTTCTGTCCTTAAAATACATTCTTTTTCTTATTGTTATTTTCGTTCTTTCTATAAATAACAAGCGTTTTCCATAAATCTTGTTGGTTTTTTGTTTTGTTTCACAGCGTTTATGATTTATAAGCGACATTCAAGTGCAAAGAAAACAAAGAAGAACGAAATCGTACCTGTCCTATCACGGGTTCGTCAAGAAGCTCGTGGTGTATTTTATGGCTGTCATAAAATATTTGGAGTATTTATTTGTCTGTCATAGGGGCGAGAGTACGATTATGTACAGTAGGAATCTGGGCTAACTAATTATAAAACGATTCACGTCGGTTTATATGACACGGTGTGTCTTGACCCAATTACGGGTTTGTAGGTTGGAATTTGTACAGCCTTTGTTTTTAAATGATTACGCCAATATTTGCATTGTTGTCTAGTCGGCAAACCAACTATAAATTCGGACTGAAATATTAGAAAAATAGTGGGGTTTTTATGGTTAGACTCGAAGTATTCAGTGGTGCAAATTTCATTATGCTCTAGCAGAAGAAACTGACATTTAAGGCTATTTTTATATTCGAAAATGTAATTGCGCTGTCAGTTGCTACTGTATTTGCGAGATTATTCCTGTTACAATGTTGCGGTATTCAAGATTAAATTTTGACTGGAAACATATCTAATGGGGCGTTTAAAATATTTGCCAAAGACAGAGATTGCCCAACTTTTACAGTTTTTTTTTGTATCGCTCTGCATCTCTTACATTTGTTATCGTTCAAAGTGTTTCAGGTTTAACAAATCTTCAAAGCTTGTTTTCAGATTTCAGTTAGAAATCTTATAATACCGTTTAAAGGAAAAGATAAATAAAACTGCTTTCCTAAATGGTAGGTCGAGTATATGATATCTATTCAATCGTGTCATCTCGTCACTTTTATCTAATAGGTTAATCGATAACAAATTCTAGTGGGTGGTACCAAAGATTCCAACAATTTTTTCTCAAGAATTGCTTAAAAATACATGATTTACTGCCTGTTTCCATAAAACGAATTCATTTGTTCGTTACAAATTGTCAAAATTGAAGGCGCCCTAAAATTGATTCTTAAAAGTAATGAGAGCTTATTCTTTTGAAATTGTCTTCTATATGATGATATCTAACATATATCTGACAACCAGAATGGAATAATGTCTGAAACTCATTTTATAAGGCTTTCAGTATTGACGATTCGTACCGAACGAACAAATTCGTTTTATGGAAACAGGCAGTTAGACGTTATTGAATTCTGAATTTTAGATATATGTTAGAGAATGGCATATGGAACGTATGCCCTTCTCTTCCTGAGAAACATCCGTCTAATGGCGACTTCAATTTTAACGATTCATAACGAACGAACAAATTCGTTATATGGAAACAGGCAGTTAACATGGTTAAAATGTAATTTTTTGAAAAGAAAAAAAAAATTATCGGATGTTTATATTATAATAAAGAGGAAAGCCAAATGGCCACCACGACCACGCTTACAGAACCATATCCTTTTCATGCAATTTTCCATAACCAAATCGCAAAGTGGCTGACCAATGTCCTCGATAGCCTCACGAATTCTTTGAAGTCTTGAACCGACGCTGGGCTTTAGGCGTGGCCCCAAAGGAAGAAGTCGCAAGGTGTTAAATCACAAGATCTCGGTGGCCAATTGTGATCACCTCTTCGAGAGTTATCTCTCACGGGCCGGAAACTTATTAGTTTTGCGAACTGTGTCTGCAAGATTTTCACCATTTTTGTAGTGAATTTTAATAATTTCAATACGTTGTTGAAGCCTGTACCATACCATTTTCAGTATTGGCGTAGTTTTTACTTGTCAACTGTCAAAGAATAAAAGTTTCAAAAGTGACTGCTACCGAAATACCGGGTGATTCAAAATAACACAAAGAAATAACATTTTTTTCCCGATTAATTTTATTTATAAATTTATTTAAATTATAATTAACTGAATCCGTATTCATAAACATTTAAAACTGATTTACAAACCCTTGTTAAGAAAAAATATAGAAAAATAAAAAATACACACATTTTTATAACAAAGTTTTGTAAAGCTGTATTAAATTATTATGAATACGAGGGCTAGTCTTGACAAGCTGAAAAGAAATTGTCATTTTAACCAATTTCAGCAAACAAATTATCATCAAACATACATTTTAACTGTGATAAATATCAAATATCGGACAATACATATTGGACTAAGAAATATGTACTATTTTTTTCATACAGTGGTTTATAATATCAAAATAGTCATTGAGGATCTATATTATATAAATTAATAAAGAAAGGTATAGTTAAATCTTTAAAAAAAATGCATTCCACATTGTTCTGGATGTATGGTTCGTTATTTTTACCTTAGAGAAATCATGCAGTACAAAAATGTATGCGACAAAACATATTGGACTTTTGGCAAATCTTTGTGAAGAGAACTGTAAATGTTCCGTTACAAAGCCAGAGACAACCAATTATTACAAATAGAGTATGCTGTGATATTTGATGTTATTTCTAATCACTTTAGTTGTTCAACGATTTCGGTTAGATGAAGGTGGGATATTATAACAGTGATAGTACATTTTTATTATTATTTTTTTTTTTAATTCTTAGTTTAAAGTCCAGTATGGCTCGAAGTAAATATAAAAATCACTTTAAAAACATAATTATTGAACATAACCAAGACGGTATGTCACAAAAAGAAACTTGCCTAAAATTTTCATAGCCAAAGTCTAGTCAGCTTTATTTTAAAAAAGTTCACCACCACTATGCACTGTGGTGGCCGACCAAGATGCACGTCATCCAAAGATGATTCCAGAATTGTTAGAGAATTTCAAAAGCACCGAGACAAATTCGCTACTAGTGTTGTTAGTGCTCGTAACCTAAAAATTAACAGTGGAACTGTTTAAAGAAGAGCATGTGGTGTTGGACTGAAAAGTTATCGCAGCGCCATTCATTTCGGATAAAAACCGAAAAGCTCGTATTGATCAAAATTAAATTTGCAATACTCTGATGGTATAAGAAGAATACGCAGACCGGTAAATAAACGATTGGATCGCCGTTACTGTCAAGGTACTGCGAAACACCGAGGAGGGAATGTGATGGTCTAGGGTTGCTTCTCTGGAAATGATGTTGGCCCCTTACACCAAAAAGACGGTATAATGAACAGATTTTCGTACCAGAACATTTTGGAAAATGTGAATGGAATTTGCCCCTTTCTTGGCAATTCCAGCAGGATAATGATCCCAAACATACCTCCAAATATGTCCAAGATTGGTTCGTAAAGGAAAGACCTAATGTAATGAAGTGGACAGCACAATCGCCAGACTTAAACCCCATAGAAAATCTTTGGGAAATAGCGAAAAAAAAACCAAGAAGGTACAGGGCGAGATAAAAACAAACTTTTTCAGGCAATTGAAGCGGCATGGTCTGCTGTAGATGCAAATACAATAAACAATCTCGTTGATTCCATGCAAAGAAGATGCTCAGCAGTGCTTAAAAACAACGGATACAACGGATACATTTTGATAGAAATACCTAGACCAATTTGTTTTGTCGTATGAATTTTTGACTATTTTGGTTTAATCGTTTTACTGCCTGTTTCCATAAAACGAATTTGTCTATAAATGTTTTGTATTTAAACAGTTGAAAATAGAGATATTTTCTTAATATATATTTACCCTCGACACTGATTCACTGATTCCCTGATTCACTGATACACTGACTCTGTCACGCAGTACGTAGGAATTTAAATAGGCATTCTATAATAATTCTATAAATAATAATAATAAAAAAAATTATATTTTTTTTTGTACAGAAATTGTGTTTTCTTCATATTTTTTTTACCAAAAATTTTTTTTTCCAAAATTTTTTTTTTTTACAATTTTTTTTTTTTTACTAAAATTTTTTTTTTCCACAAAATTTTTTTTTCCACAAATTTTTTTTTACAACAATTTTTTTTTTTCCACAAAAATTTTTTTTTTCAGCAAAAATTTTTTTTTCAGCATACTTTTTTATTCAACAAATTTTTTTTTTTTTCAACAAACATTTTTTTTTTTCAACAAAATTTTTTTTTCCACAAAAATTTTTTTTTTCAACAAATTTTTTTTTCCCCAATTTTATTTTTTTTCGAAATTTTTTTTTACAAAATAGTTTTCTCATAATATTTTTTACAAAATTTTTAAAATTAAGTAACAAATACTTTCTCAAGCAAATTAACGGGCGCCATAGGCGCATTACAACTTACTAGTTATTATATAAAAAGCTAAAAAGCTAAAAAGGCAAAATGATAGGTATTTTCAAAAACAAAAAAAAAAAAACATTCAAAAACATTTTTTGTTTTCATAAAACCAATTTGCACAGTAAAGTGTTATGGAGACGGTGAATGCATAAGATAACATACATCATCCTATCAACAATTTTCCAAGAATAGATGCGAATTTCCTTATGTGAATTCAAATTTTTATAATAATAATCAAAGCCATAACAACAATTGCGATAAAACATATGCCAATGCTGGTTATTTCTACGAAAACATTAATATTTTGAAGAATACGGAAATCTTTTTACATAAACAAATTGAACTCACCAATGCACTGCATTATATGTCTCTGCTTGTTAACAAGTTATGCAAATAAATATGAGAATGGGTTTTTGGAATACGAATGGTTTAACAAGTAAACTAAATGGTTTATTCATTAAATCCAAAAATATGCGAACTGGTGCAGAAACAACTTCTTACAGACTGCAGGTGAAAAAGTAACGTGTAATATGTGCCTTCAAGGCACAACGTTAAATTTGGGTATATACAATTTTATGTAAAGGGTGTTTTTTATTGGGGTATAGAACTTTAAGTTGGCATCACTTTTTTAACTGGCCGCCATTTTGTCAGCTGTCAAGTTTGGTTTGCCATTTCATCATGAACTGGTTGACAAAAGAACAACGCTTGCAAATCGTGCAAATTTACTTCGAAAGAAATGGTTCAGTTCGCGAAGTTCACCACAAGCTCCGTCCATTTTATGGTCGACATAATCGTCCATCAGAGCAATTAATTCGGTTAACCATGGATCGTTTTCGCACTACGTTTACTCTATGTGATAATACGCATCCGCAGAGACGTCGAACAGTGCGCACCGAAGAAACAATTGCCGCTGTAGAGCAAAGTGTTGAAGAGAACCCGAATGAATCGATTCGCCACCGTGCACAGCAATTGGAGCTTTGTCCATCAATTGGAAAATTGGACCTGTAGAATTGGCTTTATTCGAGCCAGCCGCGGCGGCCACATGCCCGAAATCATATTTAAACATTAATGGCATAAAATTATCCTTCCAATAAAGCCAAATTGATGTACATTAAAACGATTTTCTTGTGTTTTATTTCAATTCGAAGTTCTATACCTCAATAAAAAACACCCTTTATAAAGATTTGGACCCTCCACCCTTGGAGGGGTTCCAGACTAACCAATCCAATAGGAAAACAATTTTGTAAATGCATAAGCCAATAATGGCAATGCACTGCCAGAAGGTAGGCCAACTTACCGGCTGTCGCTGGGTCGACAATCCTTGGCCGAGATGAACTTGGGTCGTTACAGAGCTTAATGGGTTTCCGAAACAAGAAAAATTTCAATATGTTAAGCACTCATGAAAAGTTTGATTTCATTTAGTCTACTTGATAACTTTCTATTAATAAGCAGACATTTCAAATTTATAAGTGTATTTGCTTAGTTCAATTTGTTTATGTAAAAAGTTTTCCGTATTCTTTAGAAATATTAATGTTTTCATGGAAATGTCCAACATAGGCATATGTTTCACCGCAATATTAAAATTGTTTTGAGTATTAGTAAAATTTAAATTCACATAAGGAAATTTGCCTCTGTTCATGGAAAATTATTGCTAGGACGATGGATGTTTCTCATACATTCGCCGTCTCATTAACACTTCAATGTGCAATTTTCTTTTATGAAGAATGCAAATGATTCTAAACCCGGTAAAAAAAAATGTTATACCTGATACCTTAATCCAAGATAAGGTCTACGCCAACAGCTCAGCGTCGATTAAAGACCTCAGAGATAGAATTCGTGTGGCTATCGAGGACATAGGGCAGCCACATTTGCGATTTGGCTAATGAAAACTTCATGAAAAGGATATGGTCCTGTAAGCGTGGTCGGAGAATGTATAAAATAAACCAAGGAACATATTGCGAAAGAAAAAAAAACGATCTGGATCATCAGATGTCAACTCAAATGACATTTTTTTGGCAAATGGTACAAAGATTTCTATAAAGTATGAGCTTATAATGACTTTAATTGATGGCTCAAATCCGAAGCAGTTTTTGACGATAAAGGATTTAAGCTCAGTAGTATTTCAGCCAAAAATTAAATGCATAGTTTAATTCATTTTGAATGCTTTCCCGGCTTTCTGGAATACAGGCGGGATTGGTGTTATCACTCTATCAGTCGTTGAGTTATTGTTTAGAGGTCAGGGCCAATGCTTTGCTGTTTCTCGTATCCTCTCGCTCCTTTCCCACCAACTGTGCTATTAATCGCAATCCAGAAATTATTTGGCAGTGATTTGCTGTTAATTTGATTATGTTGGCAAACGGCAGCGCCAAATTCGAACACACACACACACACATTTTCGACATTTAAACATTGTTTATGTAGACACTATCATAAAACAGAAACAAGCACAATCACAGCCACGGGTAGGAATCCCCCAGAATTTATCCACCCAACAATGAAACAAACAAAAAAAAAATCGAATATAATTCGCACACACTCGTTCCAATTCCCATCTGCTCGAACAGATTTTTGCCGTTTTGTGGTCAAATAAAATTTTATGTTGCCCAAGTCAAAATAAACAGACGGCGAGAATCAGACATAATCAAAAACCGATTTATATGAATGGGCCGGGCCGACAGCGGTGGGCTGGTTGATGATAGATGATAAAAGATCAATCCGCGTATTTGGAAAATTACCCAAACACACCTCTTTGAATGCGATAACTTTTAAAGAAATCTGCGTCGTCATTAAGAAAACAAATCTGTAGGGGCCAAAAACAACAGAAGAGTACAAACAAAAACAACAAAAAATCAATATCACCGGTATTATGGGAATTCTGTGGCTACAGACTGTGTTCAGTCTATTCTGTTAGCAAAGCACACCACAACGATTTAGTTTAGGGAAGGAATACGGAAGTGTATAGCGAATGACCATTCGAACTTCAACGTCCTTTACCAAATCCAATTGCTTGATCTTGATCAAGTTAAAGAATTACACGTAAATTGAGTTGCATGGTGGTGCCACGCCCTATTGTTCTGTCGGAAGCTATACATTAGGGTGGAGTGAAATTCAAAAAAAAAAAGTTAACCTCGGAAAGAGATGTAGTCTGGGGTCCTAATGAGGGGAAAAATAAAGACAAAAATTTTAAAAAAAATTTTAGGTGTCGCGCCACTCCCTCGAAATTTGGAAATTATCGCTATTTTGGCGTTGATTTTAGATAAATCCTAAAAAGTTGTATGTCAATAAATGTTTGCAATAGCGTAAACAATGAAATAAGGGAATGAAAAAATTTAAAAAATATTTTCTCATTGTTCAAAAATTTCAAAAAGTAAAATAAGTCAAATCGTCCCTTCTTCAGAAAATTGACTGAACAATGAAATCGCCACCAAAGCTACAAATATTAGTCGATTATCCTCATATTTGCCTCAAATACTTTTGTTTGGGCACTGAACAAGCTTTAAATTTCGAATAAGTTAAGTCGTTAATTTTTAGGATTTTTTTTAAAATCAACGCCAAAATAGCGATAATTTCCAAATTTCGATGGAGTGGCGCGACCCCTAAACATTTTTTAAAATTTTTTTCTTTATTTTTCCCCTCATTAGGACCCCAGACTACATCTCTTTCCGAGGTTAACTTTTTCAAATTAAAAAAAAAGCATGTTTTCACTCCACCCTACTATACATACTTACATAGTTCCCTTAACATTCCTTCTCCTTATTTGTATACCCACTGATCGGGGAATGCTGAACGGCAAATGCTTTAGATTACTCTCTTAAAGTCGCCGCCATTTACGAGGTGGAAATGACCGCTGAAAAATGTTTTTCATGGCCTTTTACTGAGTGATAGTTACCCACACAATACGGCCGACCATCACAAGCGTTACTATCAACAGCTTCAGTAGCTTTTACACGATTTTCGAAATGAGGCAGGTTCACCAGCTTTGATTGTAATCCAATTTTACAATATCCAGTTTAGTATAGGTGTCCTACAGAAAACAAACGAAAGCAAATCAAGTGCTAAAATAAATGATATAACTAATAATTGAATAGGTGAACAAAGAAATTACTCCTCTATTATTCCTTTCTTCATATATGAATACTCACCCTTTCTAAGAGTCTTCCTCTTAGATGCTTAGTGATGTGGCACGATTAACCGAAAAGTTGGTAATAATCGGTAATTTCCTTCTACTTAACGATTAAATTATTATATAGGTTTCTTACGATCTCAACATAAATAAAACTCCGGGCCCGAATGGTATTTCAGCAATTGTCCTTTGTAAGTGCTCTTCGACGCTAGCTCGTCCATTGCGCAATCTTTTCAACATGTCGTACCGTGCTGGTATTTACCCTTCACGTTGGAAAGTTACCGATGTTCAGTCGATCCCCAAAGAAGGTGAGGCTCATATCGAGTTTTCTCAGAGATCGCTCTATAAGAGTTGTTATAGATGGGGTCTCATCCTACGAGTATAGGTTGACCGCAGAAGTGCCACAAGGTTCTGTCCTCTCTCCTTCTCTATTTCTTATTTTCATTGACGACCTGTTAGGGCAAACTGTGAACCCAATCGAATCCTTTGCGGATGACAGCAACCTCTGTCATTCGTACTCATTTGATCATCGGCCAGGTCTTCTGGAGGTCGAGTACAAAAGGCGAACGATGAACGACTCAGTTAACTGCGATTTGGCGACGATTTGTGAGTGGGGCCAAATGAAGACCCAGTGCTGTTTGTTATCACACAAACGTTCCACTGGTCCAGCATATCGACGAATCAGATACTCTTGAAGTTCTGGGCATTAAGATACAGGGTGATGCTCGCTGGGCTATCAATATATTCCAAGTGTCGAAAGAAGCATGCAAGTGTTTAGGCTTTTTGAAGCGGTGCTAGAAATACTTCACTCCATCTGATCTCGTAATGGAAATGGAATGTAACTCCAATATATATGCAGGAGCTCCAAAGACATCTTTGTAGCTTCTGGACCGAGTACAGAGGAGAGCGGTGGTGATGATAGGGGATGGTAGGGTATCCAGCTCTATTGTCTCCCTTGAGCATCGCCGGAATGTGGGCTGTATATCGCTATTCTATAGATATTTTAACGGTATCTGTTCATCAGATATCCGTCGTCTGGTCCCTGAAGTTAGAACATTTAGCCGGAATACGCGGCTATCCAGGGTCTCTCATCCGTTCATTGTCAAATGGCCGGTTGACCGGACGACGCACTATAGAGAAAATTCGTTCTTCAGCGGAACTGTTCGTATGTGGAATAATCTTCCAGCAAGTGTTTTTCCTGCCTTCATTGACATGGCCAAATTCAAGGCAAACATCAACAAACACTACTCCCTCTTTCCTCCCTCCAATACCCTTCTTTCCCATCGCTAACACAGTGCATTGCAGTTATAGGGGGCATCCCCTTAGTAAAAAAAAGAAGCCAAAAAGCTCAGTTAGCACAATAACTCAAGCCGGCCGATCATCAACAACGTCGTGTCATTGCTGACTGGATCCTTGAAATGCATGAAAATGATCCGGAATTCCATCGAAAAATCATCTTGACTGATGAGACCCATTTCACCTCTATGGCTACGTCAACAAGCAAAATTGTCGCTGCTGGAGCTCGGAAAACCCAAGAGTTATTGCTGAGGAGCCTCTTCATCCTCACCATGTGACTGTTTGGTGCGGTTTATTGGACCTTACTTTTTCGAAAATGAAGATGCGCAATCGATAGATGATTAATGATTTTTTATGGTCGGAGTTAGATGATATTGATCTGGACAACGTTTATTTTCAACAAGACGGCGCGGCGCTACATGCCACACAATCAACGAAACCATTGATCTTTTACGGGAAAAGTTACCGGACCGGTTCTCTTGAAGAGGAGATCACAATAGGCCACCGAAATCATGTGATTTAACACCTTGCGACTTCTTCCTTTGGAGCCTCGTGATAGATAAGGTCTACGCAAACAGCCCAACAACCTCAAAGATAGAATTCGTGAGGCTATCGAGGACATTGGGCAGCCACTTTGCGATTTGGCTAATGAACATTTTTAATGAAAAGTATATGGTCCTGTAAGCGTGGTCGTGGTGGCCATTTGGCTGGTGTTGTTTTTCATTATTAACTGCATACCTATCTCTTTATTATGAAATAAACATCCGATCATTTATCTCAAAAAATTTCATTTTTCTTGGAATACAAAAATTACACCTTGTATTTTGGGGATTATTTCGTTAAACAAAAGAATTTCTCAAAATAAATGAAAAAAAGGCCAAATTCTGAAAATATCCCCAAACAATTTAGGAAAAATTAACGTCAAAAAAATAGCGTCTTTCGGTCCGCCAGAAAAAAATTAGTTTGAATTTTGGAAAAACATCCCAATGACGACTTAAAAAAGAATGCTAGTCTTTTTTTCTGAATTAAGTTTTTCCCTAATATTTAGAAACATTTACAATAGGTTTTTACAAAAGCCCTTACAGAGGGCAGACGTCCCAAGTCGTTTTCGGACGCTTTAGCTTGGAGGCACACTCTAGAATTCAGTAATACCCACGGCTCCATTTGACAGTTTTACAAAGGAGATAAGAAAAAAAAAATTTATGCTGCTAATATACACATACGACCTCTTTTGGAAATATTTAGCAAACGATTTAGGATGTCTGTGTTAAATGGTCTTTTTGTTTTTATAAAGGAAATTTGAAATTTAAACCTTTCGTACATTTTCATGAATATGTAAAAAATATATTTGTTTCCATGATTTATGAACTATTTTTGAACAACCACGGTTCAAGAGAACCTAAAAGCCTTTTTAAAAACAGAACCAATGGTTCAGACTTGCTCTGAGCTCTGAACCATAGAACAGAATCAATTCGAAATCTGAAATAGTTTTCCTCCCCTACTTTAATTTCCCGATTTTCCAGTGCCATTCCATGGATTTTATCGAGGATTTCGGGAGTGACGAGAAGAACTATTTAGGACGGAAACTCAACCATTCGTCGATGAACGGATTTTCACCAATTGTTGGCCATTTTAAAGATTCCTATTGGGAAATTAGACAATTCTTATAGATTACGTATTTATCAGGTGATGCTGTGAGGCTCAAACGGAATGAATAATTATTATAACAGAAACTTTTCATATATAAAACGAGTACCAACATACGCTTAAACAAGACGAGTACCAACATACTCCATTCAATCACTCCATTTAATTGTTTTGGAGTATTTAGAGATCTTGTCTGTCGACTAAACCAGCTTTTCATAATGTCATATTTGGGAATTATCCATTCATTTATTCTATTCACTCCATTCGATTGTTTTTGTATATTTAGAGTTATTGATACTCCGTGTTACTGTTCATTGCCCTTCGTCAATAATACGAAGTTCTTCTAATATTACCAACATACTCTTAAACAAGACGAGTACCAACATACTCCATTCAATTGTTTTGGAGTATTTAGAGATCTTGTCTGTCGACTAAACCAGTCTCTCATAGTGTCATATTTGGGTATTAACCAAAAGAATTTCCATCCAAATACAATTTGGGAAATCGAAATAAAAACGCCCCAATAACAAACAAACACTGAAATCTTCAGGCCAACAACATTGTGAACTTGACCGAAAATTGATTGCTGCTGCCGGCATTTCTATTTATTTATTTTAAATTAGAAAATTGTCTTAAAATTTATGTATGCTGAAAAACCAACGAACTTGGTTTTCAATGTTTACATAAAACGCAAACAACAACGACATAAACATATGTTAGCAAAACGAATTGTCTTCGAATAAACGTAGACGGTCAGAACCGAAGGGAGGAGTGTCAGTAAGGGATGCTATCAAAGTATTAGCATGTTGAGATATTGGCCAAAAGTGTTAATTACATTGTGAATAGAAATTCCTAAGATTTTCAAATCACTAAGACAGACATTAAATACAAAGCACTATGAAACAATGCCCCCTTAACACGTTTTCACAAATGTTCCTTAGTCATTTTGTCTTTAATTAATCATCAGCGCCTGTTCTTCGGAAGAAAATCACATCTCTCTTACATTACTAACTGTAACCTAACCTTACACTACTAACGGTTATATATGCTAGACCGAAAACTACATACAAATAATTGGAAAAAATTCTGCGAAATTACCGACGACACAAATTATGAACAGCAATACGGAGCCTTAAGGGGCGAAAATTCCAAAAATATTGTCTGGGAAAATTTCTTAAACTGTGACATGGAAATGGGACATTAAACATTTTTGAACTCTTGTTTAGTTTAGTGAACTTAAGTTAGGTGCAGCCGAATCTGGTACATATCTTCGCTGCTACTTGATAGTTCTTCCTCTTTATGTTGGCAACTCGGATCCTACGGCTGTACAGACAATATAGAGAGTACATGGTACAGTCACAGTCAGATTTTTCCATCAAAGCGTTGCCATGGATAATGATTAAACATTTTTAAACTACAGTCGGTCTTCTCTATAGTGAACTTCTATACAATGAAGCTCTCCCTATAATGAATTGATTTCAAAAAACACAGCTTTTTGCTTAACATTTTCTTGTACTTTAATCTCCTTATAATGAATTTCTGTACAATGAAGTTTTCTACACAATGAAACAATTGTTCATCTGTAAATTTGACTCATATGCGTTTTTGTCTCCTTATAATGAATTTTTCAAAAAAAATTTTGTTACACACGCTAACAGCTCTGTGTACCAAGAATGAAGTCACATATACTTAGGGGATTCCAAATGAGAAAAATCAAAACAAAAAATCAAAAAATAAAGTCACATCAATAACAATTTTTGCATCAGTTTTGGCCGGTGTTCAGTGAATAAAGAAGCGCAGCGCCGTTTCTCATAAAAAAAATTATTAATTATCAATAAAGTTGAAGAAGGAATAAAAAAAAAATGCAGCTAAACAATTTGGAATTCTTCCCAACACGTTATCAAATATTTTAAAAAACAAAGCAGTGATTTAAAAAAATGCAGGCGACGAGCAATTGAGCTCTAAACGTTAAAGACTTCGAACCTGCCTTTTTGAGGATATTGATGAAGTAATGCTCTATAGCATGCATGTCAAACTCAAAGACTAACGAGGGCCAAATAAAAAATGTAAAATATTATTTGGGCCACAAAAAATAAAATACTTTAAATTTTATAGTAAATTATATATACATAGATTTATTTTAAATTTAAATTTTCGTTTATTTTTTGTTCTATTATACCGAGTGGGCCGCAAAGTCATACACTCTTGCTCTATAGGGTCAATGCTGCAACGTGGAAAAAATCTTCCTATATCTGGCCCCTTTAATGAAGCAAAAAGCCAAAGAGTTCGCTGACTCATTGAGTCACAAAGATTTTGAAGCTAGCACATGAGGGTTAGATAAATTTAAAAAACGGCATGGCATTGTAGCAAAAACCTTATGTGGGGAAAGTGCTGACGCCAACATAACAGATAACTCAAAAAAAGAACTACATAGTTTTGCAGCAAATGAGTTTAATTTACATACAACTCAGTGGAGATATATATTAAAAAGTTTTCTTCTATCAAGAAGTGAGTATGAATTTTTTACGTAAGTTGAAATATGACTTAAGAACTAAACATAGCAAATGAATATTAGTCTGAGATCCACAAATTTATTTAAATTGATTCTTGTGACAAAAAATTCTCTTAGCTATCGATAGTGGAAAAAAAACTATTGATATGAAGCAAAACAAGTGGACAAATAGTAAGTTCGGCCGGGCCGAATCTTATATACCCTCCATCATGGATCCTTAAAAAGTCAATAAATAAGAAAACTATGAAGAAAGTAAGTGCTTTGAAAGTGTTAACATTTATTTAAATTTAACATAATTTTAAATTGTTTATACATTTACAGTTTATACATTTAATTCGAAATTAATACGAAATTCGAGATAAAATTTCGTTGCATTTCGATCCCCATATGTCCATGTTTGTCAAGGGACGGTTTTTGGGCCGCTGGTGACCCGATAGTCCCAGAAACCGGATCAAAAAATTTAGGCAAATCATGAAAATAAAAGCATATTTGGGTTCGTGAGTAAATTTCGTTGCACTTCGATACCCATATGCGCATGTTTATCATGGGCCCCAAGGGTCCACGGAACCCATGAGCACGCCCATTTTTGGGATTTTTTTCCCCATCTATAAATTATATAAACTTAGAACAATTTTACCAAAAAAAATCAGATGTAGTGAACAAAAATATTTGAAAAATTTGATTATGGCCGGGATATATTTAGTCCCGTAAAGGGGAACTTTTTCCCCTTTGGTCCGATATTGCCCATTCTCGAACTTAACCTGCTTATGGGCAAAAAACATCTTCCTACAAAATTTCTGCTTCTTAGCGTTGGTCGTTCGCACTCTATCGTGATTTCAACAGACAACAGACGGACGGACGGACAGACGGACATCGCTAGAATGTCTTAGAATGTTACACTGACCGATAATATATATATTTTATAGGGTCGCAGATCACTCTTTCGAGGTGTTGCAAACGGAATGATAAACTTAGTATATACTCCATCCTATGATGGAGTGTATAAAAAGGAAATATTCGATACATCGATGGTTTTCCAGCTCTACTGGGGACCAATCCATGGAACAGTTAGAGCACACAATAGGCCGAATACCGGCTTATGTGTATGCCCAAGGAGTCAAAGGAAAATTTAATTTTTTAAAATATATGATCGGATGTTTATTTCATAATAAAGATATGCCGTTAATAATGAAAGGCAACACCAGCCAAATGGCCACCACGACCACGCTTACAGGACCATATCCTTTTTATGAAATTTTCCGTAACCAAATCGCAATGTGGCTGCCCTATGTTCTCGATAGCCTCACGAATTCTATTTTTAAGGTCTTGAATCGACGCTGGGATGTTGGCTTAAATCTTAACTTTCACGTGGCCCCAAACGAAGAAGTTGCAATTGTGTTAAATCACAAGATCTCGGTGGCCAATTGTGATCACCTCTTCGAGAGTACACGTTCCGCAAACTTTTCCCGTAAAACAGCAATGATTTTGTTGCTTGTGTGGCACGTAGAGCCGTCTTGTTGAAAATAAACGTTGTCCAGTTCAATATCATCCAACGCGGACCATAAACAATCATTAATCATCTCTCGATAGCGTAATTCATTCACCGTAACTGTTGATCCAATCTTATTTTCGAAAAAGTAAGGTGTAATGACCCCGCCGGACCATAAACCGCACCAAACAGTCACAAATTGAGGATGGAGAGGTTACTCAACAATAACTCTTGGGTTTTCCGAGCTCCAAATGCGACAATTTTGCTTGTTGACGTAGCCACCGAGGTGGAAATGGGCCTCATCAGTCAAGATGGTTTTTCGATGGAACTCCGAATCATTTTCATGTATTTCAAGGACCCAATCAGCAAAGACACGACGATGTTGATGATCAGCCGGCTTGAGTTCTTGTATCCGACGTCCAAAAAATGCTTTAGTTGTGCGAACTGTGACTGCAAGATAATTTCAATGCGCTGTTGAAGCGTGTCTCGTTCCATTTGGTGTAGTCAACGAATAAAAGCTTCAAAAGTGACAGCTACCGAAACACCGGGTGATTCAAAATAACACCCCTTGTTGGAGAACACTTTATAACCTAACTTTTTTTTTTTTTTTAAAATAACAGTATTTTGTTAAAATACTTTTTGGACTTCAGGATGTCCAGGACACCAGAAAATATTACAAATATCATTATTAGCATGAAATATTTAGCAAATTATTACAAATATCTCATTAATGTAATGCCTGTTGCATAGCGTAATTTTTATTACACGTTAATTTCCACTAAGATGTATAATCACGTTGCCACATCATCGTTCGCAATCGTTCAATACAAATAAATATTTTTTTGTCTGTACAACCAATTTCAACACCAACAGCAGCCGAAGCTCATGGTCATGGTGAGCATTTGCATTGACCGTTTATTTAAAAAAAAATATAGATATTTTCGAATCACTGCGCAATTTCCGCTAATCTGTGCATAATCTGCATCCGAAGGGATTTCTTTTCGACTGCATTGAATATCCCTGTGAAGGCTTTTCCCGTTGCATTGCCCATTGACCCCATAAAAGTTCATAACGTGTCATTTGTTCCACGTGCCCCTCGACCATATAAATAGTCATTGGGTTAAACAGTGACTGTGTGCGTGCGCGAGTATTTATGCGATTTTTATAATTCCAATATCAACATCATTTAGTTTAATGTTCACCAGAGGAGCTGCATAGTGCAGATGGTAGCAGCAAAGCTACGAACACCATAAATTGGAAATTATATTGTGGAATGTAAACAAAAACGCTTCGAGAAAGGGTCACGAGTTTGTCATGCGCTAGCAAATATACAGACATACGAACGAGTGGCATATAAACAGACAAAAACGTTTTGAACTGTTTTTTTTTTTTTTTTTTGGCAACCGAAACCGAGCTGCTATTTTTGGTTTACATGGAGTCGAAAAACCGCAACAAACAAGAAATGCCAGTGCAAATGTTTGGCCAGTGAACAAACAAACAGTGATTTCCATAAAAATCAATATTTGCTAAAAATATTTTGTGGTTTTTAACCCAATTGCATTCATATTTTAATTGAGCTGTCCTCGAAAACCGAATTGATCGGCAGTACATGCGAGTTTCTATGACGTAAAAATGCGCCGTCTATAGGCGAAGAAATTCAAATATTTTTATTTCTGGTTTCTTTATGAAATGAGTTTCAAGTGGCTATCTTAGATAACTAACTTAATTCGATTGGTATTAGTAGGTTGTCTATTCCTGTTGGAGCTGGTTCTAGGGTGTTTGGAGAACAATATTTGATTGGATATCAATCTTAATTCTAAAACAGCAGAAGGAATAATGTTATCGAATACCAGCAGGGTACCGGGTTCCAACGATTGGGTTGGATTATGGCAAGAGCCTTCGCCATACTTTGCCTTGTCTCTCTGTTCACAGTTCTCATTTAAGTGCCACCATATCGCATAATGTCTTCTTTCCGACGTCATTTGAAATAAAGACAAGTAATAACAATAAAATTTGCTTTACAAGAACTAAAACTGACAAGAACAAATAATGTTGCTAACTTGGAAAATCGAAGTTATGGCGAAAATCAAATCAATTTAGAATAGTTGACATTTTGGTCTACCTAAATAACAGCGATTTTGCAGTTCATTCGTAATTCTCATATTCTTCCATATTTGGGTATTCTAAACACAAGCCGAATATTCTAAATTTGAACCAAAATTGTACTTACAAAAATCAGTACGATTCATAGTTAGTTATTCTTAAAACAAGTATAAATGGAATAGTTTAAAAATCAAGTAAGACAATTCCTTTAAGAAGCATAAAATACTTGATTTATTTGTTTGCTTTACTGCTTGACGTTTTTCGGACTATGTGCTAGTAAACAGTAGTTCTCGTTTAATTGCGGAAGACCATAGCACATAATAAACCAATGATTGGAGAAGAAATCATTGAAAATGGGTGCCGATGTATTTAAGTGTAGTTAAATATTTATTAGGAAAACTAAGTCCAATTTGAAGTGAGGTAGAACTATTTTTGAGAAAGAAAACTGAGTCCGTATAAAAATGTACTCTCTTTAAATCAGAGGTGTTATTATGAAACACCCGGTATTTCGGTAGCGGTCACTTTAGGAGAATGGAATATAACACTCATATATGGACAGGGGCTCCAAATACATCTGTACAGAGGAGAGCGGTGGTGATGATAGGGGATGGTAGGGTATCCAGCTCTATTGTCTCCCTTCAGCATCGCCGGAATGTGGGTTGTATATTGCTGTTCTATAGATATTTCAATAGTATCTGTTCAGAAGATATCCGTCCTCTGGTCTCTGACGTTAGAACATTTAGCCGAAATACTCGGCTATCCAGGGAATCTCATCCGTTCGTTGTCAAATGGCCGGTTGACCGGACGACGCACTATAGAGATAATTCGTTCTTCAGCGGAACTGTTCGTATGTGGAATAATCTTCCAGCAAGTGTTTTTCCTGCCTGCCATGACATGGCCAAATTCAAGGCAAACATCAACAAACACTACTCCCTCTTTCCTCCCTCCAATAGCCGTCTTTCCCATCGCTAACACAGTGCATTGCATTTATAGGGGGCGTCCATAAAAACATCATTACACCGTATAAAGACTTGGGTCTTAAGGCTTATAAAGTCAGTTAACACAAGAACTCCAGCCGGCCGATTATCAACAACGTCGTGTCTTTGCTGATTAGGTCTTTGAAATGCATGAAAATGATCCATTGGAATTCCATTTCCACCACTGTGGCTCCGTCACCAAGCATCTGGCGCTCGGAAACCCCAAGAGTTATTGCTGGGAAGCCTCACCATTCTCAACGTGTGTCTGTGTGGAGCGGTTTACGTTCATTTTTCGAAATTGAGGTTGGAATAGCAGTTACGGTGAATGGATGGCGCTATCGACAGATGATTAATGATTTTTGAAATGGTCGGAGTTGGATGATATTGAACTGGACAATGTTTACTTTCAACAAGTCGACGCTACGTGATACACAAGCAACGAAACCATTGCTCTTTTACGGGAAAAGTTTCCGGACCGTGTTATCTCTCGAAGAGGTGATCACAATTGGCCAACGAGATCTTGTGATTTAACACCATCCGACTTCTTCCTTTAGGGCCACGTGAACGATAAGGTCTACGCCAACAGCCCAGCGTCGATTCAAGACCTCAAAGATACGTGAGGCAATCGTGGACATTGGTCAGCCACTTTGCGATTTGGTTATGAAAAGGATATGGTCCTGTGCTCGTGGTGGCCATTTGGCTGGTGTTGCCTTTCATTATTAACGGCATACCTTATTATGAAATAAACATCCGATCATTTATCTCAAAAAATTCCATGTTTCTTTGAATACCAAAATAACACCTCTTCTTGGTAAACCGGGTTATGCTACTTTTCTTCGAACAGTGATCCAGGCAGAGTATAGTCAGAGATGTCTGTTATTTCAAATATCATATCAACTGCAGCAGTACATTTAAAATTTCTTGTTTTTTTTTCATTTCCGCTTAACCGAATTCGAATGTAGTTTACCATGAAGATCGCCTAAAATCTTATGAAACTTAAGATTCGACAGGTCATCTTCGTGAAACTACTTGAAAATGTGCGCAGTATCCTTTTTCGTGGGCATAGAAGACCTTCTAGAAGGGGTTTTTTTTTTGCTGAGCCATTTAATATAAAGTGTTTCTTTCAGTGTATAGAGCTGATATTGAATCTAACGTGGACAAAGAAGTTGACTAGCCTACAATCTGACCTTGATCATGACTTAAGAGAATTTAATGTTTTTATTTTTCATATACTTGCATTAATTCGAATTTATTCCCTTTTCTTTTAGCGGAGTTTAATTCGCCCCCGAAAAAATCTTACTCACATCCACTTTAATGTTGAGGTCCCAACAAAGAACGGAATTTCTGTTGGACATCCACAAATGGCTTTTCTTTTAAAACGTAGTTATCTATAAAGCGGTGTGACTGTCCTATAATCGAAGGGAAATTAATACAAAGTTCCCTTCGAGTCCTTACCGGATACTGACACAGTGACCCATGTGATCATCATCGGAGACATGCTGACAATTTATGGCACAAAAGGTAAACTAAACAAGGGAAATGTAATATCACACAAACGCACACACACCTACAGAGAAATACAGACGCTCACTTTATTTACATATGATTATTTACCATGGAAAACCAAAAGAAAAAAAACGGAAACTATTCGAACACTGGGAAATGGAGAAAAATGGCTAAATGTTTATTTCATCACTTGACGCTTTTGCCCCTTATTGTCCGTTCGCTGTTTTATTTATTTAATATCTTCAATGCACAGTGGCTGGAAATAAAAATATGTTTGGGGAAAAAAAATGTCTAAAACTTCTTAAAATATATTTCTTATTTCTTATATTTGTATTGGTACCCTCAAGCTAATTAATGGGAGATAGCTGTCAAAAGACATCGGCCGAAGAGTGAACATATTTAACACTAGTAAGTTGTATTGCGCCTATGGCGCCCGTTGAAATATGGAAAAAAAAATTTGTTGAAAAAAAAAAAAATTTGTGGAAAAAAAAATTTTGTTGAAAAAAAAAATTTTGTTGAAAAAAAAAATTTTTGTGGAAAAAAAAATTTCTTGAAAAAAAAAATTTTTGTGGAAAAAAAAATATTGTGGAAAAAAAAATTTTGTTGAAAAAAAAAAAATTGGAAAAAAAAATTTTGTAAAAAAAAAATTTTGTAAAAAAAAAATTTGTAAAAAAAAAATTTTGAAAAAAAAAAATTTTGGAAAAAAAAATATTGGTAAAAAAAAATTTGGGGAAAACTGAATTTCTGTACAAAAAAAAAATATTATTTTTTTTATTATTTATTATAGAATTATAGAATGCCTATTTAAATTCCTACGTACTGCGTGACAGAGTCAGTGAATCAGGGAATCAGTGAATCAGTGAATCAGTGTCGAGGGTAAATATATATTAAGATAGATTTGTATGGTTAGGTTAGGTTGAAGTAGTTGGGCCTTTTCGGAAATGCAATTGTTGCGCAACTTTGAATCTGTTCCACAGCTGTTGCAGATGCTTGTTTGTTGCTTATTTTGTTTGCAATTTATTCGTTCTCTGCATCAGCCATTTTAGTACTGCGTGTTTTCAGTATGTTTGCCCAACATATGCTTGTTAGTTGCTTTTTTAGAACATCTGACGATTGCAGTGTTGCCGGACGTTGCAATTACGAATGCATTGCGCTGTGTTGCAATTCCGAAAAGACCCGTTGCCCCTATATTTTATTGATATCTCCTCTTCGGATATTCGTCTTCTAGTACCTGATGTTGGGATTTTCAGCCAGGGACTCTCATACGTTTAATGTGAAATGGCA
The DNA here is from genome assembly GCA_958296145.1 of Hydrotaea cyrtoneurina. Classification (NCBI taxonomy): domain Eukaryota; kingdom Metazoa; phylum Arthropoda; class Insecta; order Diptera; family Muscidae; genus Hydrotaea; species Hydrotaea cyrtoneurina. The sequence continues at coordinate 38,738,644 of OY282512.1, read as the reverse complement.
ACGACACACAATAGAGGAAATTCGTTCTTCTGAACTGTTCGTATGTGGAATAATCTTCCAGCAATTCAAGACAAACGTCAAGAAACACTACTTGCTCTCTCCTCTCTCAAATACCCTTATTTCCTACCGATAACACTGATCCTGTATAGCAGATCCTGTTGACCTGGACAGTGGCATATCCAATATTCTACTGGCTTTTAGTTTTCTGCATCGTTGCAGGCTCTACAGTAGCCCTTTCGAGATATATCCATACGATTTGACATCTTTTAAGTCTATTTTTGACAAAATTCAGTAACGGGGTTTTATCTGGCTTAAAAGAGCGTCATGTTTTCAGTATCCAATTTCAAACCATCCGTAATGATTGAGATCTGCTCCTCTCCTAGCGCGGAGTTCATGGTCCTGGTTACTCACCAGACTTTGAAGGTGAATAACATTAGGTCCGAATGTTATCCACGGGTAAGAAATACCGACTCTTTTGAGTTTATTCAATGGGCTCAGTCCATACAGATCTATTTCATACAACTATAAACTTAAATCTAAACGAACATATTCGAAGAGAGCTTTCTTAAAAGTGAATCGATTCATAAAAAAATCTAAATGCTGCTTGCAATCATTACTACTAATACTAAAGTTTATTAATCGAAATCCTCCAGAATTAATTTCAAAAACGTATATATCTACATACATATGTACTTAGGTAAGGTTAGGTTCGTCATCCATTCCAAACATTATCAACATGGAAGAGATGGCTTGATTTGGGACTTCACTTATAACTATTTTACGTCGTGGGAGACCAAATCGGATCGACAACAATTGATCAGCAACGAGAAATACTTAGAGAAAATATGTGTTATTCATGTTTAAACAGAAGGGTTTTCTCGAAGTTTGTTATCGAAGACTTGTAGTCAGTCTTCTTTCAGTAATTTGCCGCGTCACTCTGCTTCTAAAATAAGCTTGCTGGCTGCTCTTAGATGGAGAGCAACTTAAGCTGCACAACTCCTAAAATAAACATCAGAGAATTGACCTAATCTCAGTGCTCCGGTAATGCGCACTCGGACTAGCCTTTGTTTAAATTGGACAAAAAACTTAAACATAAAACTTACAACTCACGGCACAATTTTCAGCGAACTATAACTTTTGTTCAATAGTTTTGAGTGGCCCAGAAATTGTTTGTTTGGCTTTTTGTATTCTAATTCATTGATTTAAATGTTTAATACGAAAATGTATTCGACATTTCAAAAAGAAACTGAACAAACAATTGAAATGCAAGGAATGAGTTTGACAACTAAAATGCTGTCGAAATGAAAAAAAATATATATTATTGTGACCTGGTAGCTCATGCTGTTTATAATAACACAAGTTTATTGCCCGGTAGTTTGAATTACTTCCAAACTACTTTGATTGCCAACCACTGTGCCATGGGGGGTTTCCTGTGGTTTCTTTGCCAGTGATGGCGCCGGAGTTTTCTTTGTATGTTGTCGTGTTTGTCCCTGAGAGAGTGTGCTCGTATTTCCGTTTCCTCTTTCCCCAGAGTTACGTTTTCACTGGCATATAGAGAAAATAAAGCTTTAGTTTTATGCGTTTTCAGTATTGAATATGCAAGGACAGTGAATCTATCTCTCTCTGTCTCAATTATAAGACGCAATTTCTGAGTTTATGTAAATCATGGCCACCGCTATCAACCCAATTATGCCGTGATTAAATGCAACATTTCATAATGGCTCCGTTCCGTTTTATTCAAGTGACAGACAAGACAACTTTATTCGACAAACAACTCGTAATTCCCCCCCTACAGATATTTCTTGTTTTCATATCTCTTAAAATTGAAATACGATTTGTAAGTATCGTATATCTTTCAGATACCACCACCACCACCACCTATGCCGCCGCTTCTGATAAAGTGTCAAAACGAGCGCATTGCTGGGCCCTCGTGCAATCCGTCACAAGATCCACAATAATCAGTCACACATTGTGATTTTTTCTTTATTGGCTCACTTTTCTTCGCCCACTTCTTTCATCACCGTCCGGATGAAAGAAATCTGTTGACTGTAAACACATCTAACGAGACATGGCATTAAAAGACGTACATGCGTACGTACATACACGTGTTCCGCCTACCAATTCAACGTGCATAGCAGGCAAATCTTCGTTCAGGTTTAATCGGATACCACGTGCAGAGAAATCCATTCCAGCAATCAAGTGCTGTCCGTAGCTAAAAGGAAAATTAGTCAAGAGTGAAAATAAAATGATTCAATTACGAAATATCTTGGCAGAGATTTTGACAAAAAAAGAATGTGAGTGTCTCATGGTAGGAAATAAGTCAAGTGTATCCGAAGGATATAAACATTTTGCCAATTTCAATAGAACTTTGAACCAATCATAAAACGGTTGTCAGTAACAACTTTAGTAATTTGTGTGAAAATGCTAGGTGACAATTAAATTGAGTACTCAGCCAAATGTTATGGATCCTTTTTCGAACCTCAACATTTGCAGTCCAAAGTCCAATTTGAATAATATTGGACCTCGGAATTCAGAGCCCCAAGTCCTAGTTATAATATTATTAGCAAATCCTAGAAAAATATCGCTTACTTATTAATGAAGGAAACGTCCAACTGTCAATCTCCATTTGACAAAAACCTGGCAGCATTCTGATAGCGCTGTGAGAAGTTTTTAATAACATTTTCATGAACGTATAAAAGAGTCAAAATACAACTCATGCCCTAACTAAAACAATAGTGTTAATGTAATATTCACTATTATTTTATTGCGGGGCCGAACTGTAAATTAAAATTTTCTTAACCAACAGTTTGGAAACAATTTTGTATATACTTTCTTCTTCTGCCGATAACGACTTGGCACCATTTAATATTTACATTTTCTTTGTTTTATGCTGGCAATGTCGTGTCTGCTTAAGTCAAAAATCATTTCATCATTGATCATTTCAATGATATCGCTAAGCTTAATATCGCTAAGCTCTCCATACAAAATAAGCGGTGTAACGAAATAACGTCTTATTTAAATGAAGGAAAAAAGATTTAAGAAAAACTTCTCTTGCCCAACATAGTCTGCTTGATATTGTTCCTGTTGACTATTTAACACCTGAACCTTCTTTAGAACCCAGTTTTGTGGCAAGGATCCGCCTTCCTGGGTGCCATTCAGATATTCATTGATGGACAAAAATTTCTAAGATGATTTGATTGTGGATTCTACCTTTATCTATCGGATTACTGCAGGCCGAAATAATGGCAGTAGCAACTGTTAAACATACGACCAGTTCAGTATCTTGGCATATCTTGTCGGGATAACTTCAAACTTACTGGCAATAAGGAATCCAGTAAGTGTGTACATCACTTAAGAAATAGCTCATGAATGTCATGTGTCTCTGCAAAAGGGTCTTGGGTAGAGGGACCTAATTGGTAAATAGGGAACTAATTAGTAAGTGTACTCTGTGGCACTTGCGAGTGATGGCGCTTCCATGAACCCAAGTTGGTGTAGTTGTGATAACGGCATCACCTTCACTGAGATTTAAAATCTGATACACTAATTCCCGCTTAAATACCTCGATGAAAATCTCTAGATTTCTGGGTAAGGTTAAAGTAATTACAGTGGCACACTTAATTGGGTAATTATACGAATACCGTTAACGAATACGGTTAGTTACACCATATGGTTAGTTCAATGAATGCGGTTAATTACCTCATATGAGTAGTTATTCGAATAGGGTTAGTGACATCATATGGTTAGTTCATTGAATACGGGTAATTATCATAATTTGGTTAATAAATTCCGTTAATTCCGGTAAATTCCGGTAATTATACAAATTTGGTTAATAAATACAGTTAATTACCTAATATAAGTAATTATACGAATACGGTTGATTACATCATGTGGTTAGTTCTATGAATACGGTTAAATTCCTCATATGGGTAATTATACGAATATGGTAATATACCTCATATGTGTAGTTATGCGAATACAGTTAATTACCTCATATGAGTAATATGAATACTGTTCATTAACGTATATGGGTAATTATAGAAACACGATTAATTACCTCACATGGGTAATTATACGAATACGGTTAATTACTTCATATGGGTAATTACAGAAATACGAGTATAAAAAAACACATTTCTAAAATGCGGTTTCTAAAACTCATGTTGAAATATCACATTTATATTCTTTGGCCAATTGATGCATCTATTTATTTTTGTTTTAATTAATTTTATTAATTAACGGTTAATTACCTCATATGGGTAATTATACGAATTTGGTTAATAAATACCGTTAATTACCTAATATGAGTAATTATACGAATACGGTTGATTACATCATGTGGTTATTATGTTCTTTGGCCAATTGATGAATCTATTTATTCTTGTTTTTAGCTTGGAATATTAGATGTAGCTCTTTTTCTGCAGCTCTTGAGTTCTACGGTAATAGAAATGGCACCAGAAAATTCTAAAATCGAGAAATTTCGTGTAGAGATCAATTTGGGAAATTGGTGACAGGCACGTCTAGGATGCTTAGGATTTGTAAGCAACATTTCTTCCGTGGTCCAAATCCTCAGAATCTGGCGTATAATGTAGCAACTCGTAGCCCACAAAAAGTAAAACAAAAAAAAAAAACGACACAAATCAAGAATTCCCCAAAAGGAACAAAAGGAAAAATTTCCCCAAATTTTTTTAAAAATCCCCTTAATAATTTAATTGATCAAATATAAAATGAAAAATGACCCAAATGAAGAATTCCCAAAAATAAATGAAAAACTCGCCAAAAAGGCTAACATGAACATTTTCCCAAAATTTTTGGAAAAATCTCCTTAATAATTAGACAGGGGCTCTATCAAAAATGCCGAAAAATTTACCAAAAATAAAACGAAAACTATCATAAATGAAGAATTCGCCAAAAAGGCCAACTTTAAAAATCCCCCAACAATTTTGTAAAGTCTCCTTAATTTATGAAAAATTTCCCAATTTTCATTGGCTTAGACTGGTCACGCCTATCCCATCCCCCCAACCCCCCTTCAAGGTTTAAAATTATTCATTTACCTTCAATTCTAAGTATTTAACCTGAACGACAAGTTTTTTGAAACACCCAGAAGGCACAATTTTAAATGTACCGTCAATTAAATATTTCCTTCTGCCGACCGGAATGTTTTTTCTTATTTCATATCAACAGTATATACCAGCTGACCCGGCAAGCGTTGTTTTGCCATCAAATTTTTTATTTTACCGGGAGGTACTACGCCCCCTTGTTCAATTGGACCGAATTGTAAATCTAAACCATCCAGGGCGCCACCCAAACGCATACCAACACATTTATTCAAATCGGTCTAGCCCTTTAGGAGGAGAACACACGTACAGTAGAATTATATACATATATATAGAATATGTACCCGTCGTTCATATAAATGGCTTAGTGTCTTAGTAATGTCATCTGAAACGCTTTCAAATATTTTCCCGGTTGAAAGATTTCTCTATTCGCAGTCAACTTTTAACAAATTGGGAAATTTTTCATTTTATAAAAAATGTAAAAAAATATTGTAAAACTTATGAAAAAATCCCCATTTTTCTATGGGGATTTTCCATAATAAAAAATGCCCCAAGTTTGTATGCATTTTTTGTTTGGCCGTGTTTATTTTTGGGGAATTGACAGGAGCAGTGTTAAATTTTAATTCACTTCGAGAAATATTCAAAATATCACGTAGTTATTTCCATTACAAGATTTTTATGGGAAAAAAGAACTGATTTTTACCAAAGAAAATTCATTTGGCAACGACTCACCCTGATCGTATTAGCTTGCCTTCGAGTAACAACATACTCTGAATAAAACGCTAATTTATTACGTTCAATTTGGTGTTCATTAAGTCCCCGGATGGAATTTGTAAGGCCCTGTCCGAAGAGGGCCGCTCAGATGTAGATATGTAGATGTCCGTGAGACATTCCAGCTACTTCAAGACGGTATTTATTTTTTATTTGTTAATTATCGTGTGAAAAATATTTCTAAGATTATAGAGCACCAGCAGCAATTTAGTTTCTAAATTACTTTCTCTTCGTCCACCAAAATATAATATATTTTATATATATTTTTTAATATATAATATATTTTATAATATATTTTATCCACCAATATAATTTAAAAAAAATGTAAATGTTTAAAAATATCTTTTAAGTTTTTCCAAACACGAAGTAACCAACTTTAAGACTTTGTCGAACAGCCCCTTCTAGGCTAGTCGACGAAACTTTATCAGACATAATAGAGCCGAATTATATCCATTCACTATGCGTTTTCTTCTCCTTCTAAGGAGACCTGCCTGATCAGAGAAAAGACATCATCCGCTAGACTACCAAAAAGGCCTGTTCAGTGAAAATAGCAGACCATTTGGTGGAGGGTATTTGAGGAGGCAAGGCCTTGCCACCCCTCTATCGGCTACTGCGAAATATAGCCGTGCATGATGAGATGTTTACACACAGGTCACTTGATGTGCCATAACATTTCACAATTTGACTGAAATTCCCGTTTATCACGGTATCCCGGGAACACAGTAAGACATTAAGACCAACACGACTGGTAAGGAAATGTTTGCACGCACATCTTCCATGCGGTTTTGTGTTTGAAACTGAACAGCGGAAAAACGAAAAGGTTCACCAAACTTTGAACTTGTCCGGAAAACAGCCGCAAAGAAATTTCCAAACGTGGGTGCGTTGTCGGAACCGCCGGCAGCGAGCCAAACGCTGGCCATCAAATAAGTTCAATTTCTTTATTTGTGTGTTGTGAATACCGAAAATGTACTTGAGATTTGTCAATCATTTGCCAGCCAGGCAGCCAGCTAGCAGGGGAAATGGCTGCCATCGACGACGCAACAATCCCACAATGGAGAGTGTTTGACAGCCATTGTCGAAACAAAGTGTTCTTGGCAATCGACTGGCTGTGGGTGGCGTCGGCCTGGTGAATGAACTTTTCTAATGGCCAAACGATTACAACGATTGCGGCAGAAAGACGAAAACACCTGTCGCCGGCAGCAGTGACATGACATGAAGGCAGTCTCGTGCGGCCAGCGGGGTCGCAAAAGCCATTAAAATGCGTTCTCGTATTTGATTTCATATTTGCTCTTTGATCGGAATTTTCCTAACATGTGTGATTCTTGTACTATTCTCATTGGGAAAATTATTCATAATGCCAAGGATGTGGCCGGTTAGGTTGGATGAGCCAGCCGCATGTGTCTTTGTTCTTTGGGCACATTTTATGGGACTAATAAACCGTAAGTGTGATAGGGTGCATCTGATGAATACAATGTGCTGTCAGTGCAGAAATATTTCGGTGTTCACATTACAATTTATGAATGGGTGGATTGTAACAAGAGTTAGTCAAATTAACACAAAACTCATATGTAGTGTTTCAGGATTAAGCTGAGCTGGTGAATGTTATTCCTAAAATCGGATGGAAATCTTCAGTCCAATATTTAAATTACATGTGTCAGACTTCATTAAGATTGATCAATACGGACATCCCGTACATTTACTACATGAATTACTTATACGGCTGACCGACAGCCTGATAGATATCGCCAGATCATTTGTAAATACATACACACTTCGTCGATCGTATCTAGTTGGCATATTATTTCCCGCTAACCAATTAAATGAGTCGAGTATAAGAACCGTATCTCACATTTGCTGTTTGTTTTCAGACTCATCGTTCAAGAGTTTAAAATTAAAACATCTTAATTTACAAACACTCAAAATTCGTATTAAAATTGTCGTTTAAACGAAAAGTACGTATGTGTGAAAGGCGCAATAAACAAAACGACGACCGTAAAAAATCGGTGGTGTGTATCTTTTAATTTGTGTTATCATAAAACGATATGACACGGACCAGTAATCGCTAAAAAAAAAAAAAAAAAAAACGCCACATAATTATACGCGCTTGTTGTGCAGAAAGAAAGCCATTTGTGGGGAATTTATTTTGCAAATAAATTTTACAACACAAACAAGGCCATGCATCCGGCAACCGCACACGGAATGGAATGGAACAAAGCGCGTCATCTGTGGGCTTCGTAATTGATGCGTATCACAAAGTGTTTAACACATTTTACCTACGCCGGCAAATGTTGATGGATAAACACTAAAAAATTGCGATAAATACAAAACAGGTAATTGTTGTCGAGTTTCCGTTGGCAGCCTCCGAATGATGCTGTACTGGCTATGTCGAATTTATTGGTCATAAATAACTTGAGAGAGCCTCCGAAAGGCTACCGAAAAAAAAATCAAGTCAATTTGTTTGTTGGGTAACAGCAAACAGACGAACTGCAAGGACACGTAAAATAAAACTGGAGCACATATAACCCAACCGGTTTTAATCTTAACAGGCCAATAGCCTTGGTGCCCTGATATTTTAGTTTATTATTTATATTTTTTAATAAATACATAAATAAATAAATCAAGTATTTGAGCCGTTCATTGAAGTTACCACTGAATAACCACTTACCAGTTTAGTAACAGCCGATAAACTGATTCGTGGCCAGAAATATTGAACGTATTTAACATCGGTTGCTTCAAATCTGCTCGAATTAATCTTCAGATACCTTGAAGTATCGATAATTTTTCTCTACACCAATCTGCTGAAATGCAATTGCAAAAAAAAAACAGAAATCTTTTTTTGAAATTTACCAACCTTCCGATGATCACACTCAAATATATTTGGTTTTTATTTTGTTTTTAGCAGCAGAAACATTTCCTATATGAACAAATTACATTACTTCTTTTTTTGAGTTTGCTCTAAAATCTGCTGCTGATCTTGGCCTGCTGAACCTTTCCGTTTGAGAGAAGGTCCATGTAGAATAAGCCAGTTGATTTGGTTTGCCGTTGGAGGGCTCTTTTCTCGAATTGAATGATTTTTGGCAGGCAGATCCGTGGAAATGTCTGTATCACGTCAAATTTTTTAAAAACAATTTTTATCAATTCTCAGATTTTTGCCAATTTTTATTATTTTTGAAAAAAAAAAATATTTTCTTCACTTTTCTTAGCATAACTTGAAGAGACTCCAAATTTTTAAACTACTTAAGCGTTACGAAAAAAAAAATGTTTTTTGAACAGAAACCTTAAAAACAACGATAACCATTTAAAAAAAAAAAAATGTAGGAAAATCTAAGAATTGATAAAAATCTATTTTTTAAAAAAATTTGACGTGATACAGACATTTCCACGAGTCTGCCTGCAAAAAATCAGCTCGATTGGATCACTGAAAAAGGGTTAAAAATCGGTCCAAAGGCTTTAACACAGGCCACTACGAGCTTCATACATCAAACTTAAAAAAAAAAATTCTGACGTGTACATGAAAATCGCCGATACACGTGTATTTTTATTTTTTATCCCCTTTCCGAAAAAGTAAATTTGGTTCATAGGACAGAATGTGTGTAACACGTTGTTATTAATAAACATAACTTTGTACATAATATTTAAAACCCTATTGAATTTCCTTTACATATCAATCCGCCTACTTATATTCAATTGTACACTAGTGTTGTTTCACGTTTCATTTCTATTTATTGTAATCCCGTCTCTATTCCACTGGATACTAGACGACTTTTCTGATTATACTTGTTGGCTCCTTAGCAAGGAATCATTGTTTTAAGTGGTCATTCGATTTATAACTTTTGGCAAATAAAGTCTACTAAAGCTCTAATCACCTTTTACTTAATTGCTAGACAAAAATAAAACAATAAGCCATCAGACTCTAACTGACCTTGGGGACTTTAGAGGCTATTGCGAATTATTCTGAGAGCGGGCACTGACGATTCGTCTTACCCGAGCCAGAAAACCAAATAATAAATTATAATAAATATTATCTATTACAAAATAATATTGCATTTATTCAAATTGTAGATATAAAATAAGTGGGTTACCATTAATTCAGTTAGTACCAAACATGAAAAATATTTTAGATCAAAAGTGCAAGAAAATACTGTAGGAAAAGGGGCCCCAGGCAAGTGAGGCCCTAGGCTTCAGTCTAGTCAGCCTAATGGAAACTCGGGGCCTGTATACATTGCTTTGCTCTTCATGGATCTTTTCCAGAATCTGGAAAAGTGTGAATATTTGGTCGACGTTTGATTTATTCGGCCCGAAGCCTAACTGATAGGGCTGGATAAGTTCGTAGACTCACATAATATGCTCGATAAGATCTTATAGGTGATGGATAGGAGACCTATTTTGTCTCCTTTCTTAAGAATTGGACATAGTACGCTGAGTATGTATTCATAATCATCTGACATGTATTCATAGTTCCAGAGAATACAGACTAGCTGATACATACGCATTATCAGCTCTTCTCCGCCAGATTTATTGGAAAATGTAGTCCGAAATTGGATCGATCGAATGGACCACCGTGTATAAAAAATAAACGCTATAAAATAATCTTCTAGAATGTAATAAAAACAATTCATTCCAGCAAGATAATTTTTTCGAACTCGTGGTATTAAAAGGATTTTTTGCGGTGTTCAACGTAAATAAAACTCCGGGCCCGAATGGTATTTCAGCAATTGTACTTTGTAAGTGCTCTTCGACGCCGGCTCGTCCATTGATCAAACTTTTCACCAGGTCGTACCGTGCTGGTATCTACTCCTCACGTTGGGAAGTTGCCAATTTTCAGCCGACCCCCCAAGAAAGGTTAAACTACAAATCATGCAAATATGTTTTGCGCTCTCGAAGGTTATGGAGATTATGGATAACCATCATCTGGTTAAGTATCTACAGTCTAAAGGCCTTCTAAATGATCGACAGTATGTCTTCCGTAAAAATCGATTAACTGGATACCTGATGGAGTTCCTTTCGTAACGATTGAACCGATCCATTAACCGCCTTGATGAAAGCAAGGTCGTTGCTCGGGATATTTCCAAGGTATGGTCTGACATGGAGCACTCATATCAAAACTTCTTGCATTTGGTGTCGGTAATAGCTTCTCTCGATTCATATCGAGTTTTCTCACAGATCGCTGTATACGAGTTGTTATAGATGTATACGAGTTGTTATCTATATAGTTAATGTAGATGGAGTCTCATCCAACGATTAGTTTCTCAAGGTTCAGTCCACTCTCCTTCTCTATTTCTTATTTTCATTGACGACCTGCTGGGTCAGACTGTGACCCCGATCTATTCCTTTGTGGATCGACTATGTCTTCATACTCAGTTGACCATCGGCCAGATCCTCTGGAGGTCGAGGACAAAAGGCGAATGATGAATAACTCACTCAACCGCGATTTGGCGACGATTTGTGAGTGTTGCCAAATGAACAGAGTAGATTTTGAGTTGATCTCTTGTTTTTTTTACCATTTGTTACGTTTTAAACTTGAATTTGTAAAAGTTTGACATATTACTTTCTATTAAAAATCGACTTGTAATTAACAAAAACTCGAAAAATCTACTTTTTAAATCTTTGAAAAAGTCAAAAGGTCGAAAAGTCGACTTTTGGTTGCAACTATATAACAATACTATCGCGGCACCCACTGCGTGACATGTTTTTTTCATGAACATATATTCAGGTAAAATATGATGTACCCGATCAGCCACCTAAAAAAATGGTATTTTCCGATCGTCCAATATAATTTCATGGATATTCTTGACAATTTCTTGAAGGATGACTTACTTTGGACAACCTCAAAGTTCAGCGTCACTTGTGCTGGCACAACCACAACAGAATAATGGAATAGAACACTTTTTAAGAATATTCCCCATAGTTGATGGTTTAATGTGTTTGCGCTGGTATTTTTTTTAGGGGAATGCGGCCTGGATATATTCCGTGTTAGTCGGCAATTTATTGCCATTGAAGTTCATTTACTAATAGCTTGCTATACAATACTGCTTTGATAAAAAGACTACTCGTCTTTTCAAACTATGACCAGAGGTATTGGTATCTGGGATTCTTATATCATTAATGAATTAAGGCGAAACCATTTATAGCCGACCATCTTCCAACAAAAAAAAAATCGTTTCTATTTTTAATCGTTTCCTTTTTAAGAATCTATTCACAGTGTGCTTTGAATATTCACATAATACTAGGCTGATTACAGCTGTCATGGCAATGTGAGGAGCAAATTTTCAAGGACGGTCACCATGTCTGTCTCCATGTATTTATTCTATTATCTTCTAACTGTTATGCAATCAAACTCATTTGTTTTTCATTTCACCGAACCAATGCCAAATTCGAGAAGCATTCTATATGGAATTGCCTCCCGATTGTAGTTAAGCGATTAAGCCATTGAGTTTCCTTTGCAATTGCCAGTCAGCCGAATTGGTGTGGTAGACGATATTCTGGGTATTGAAAAATTGTTCGTTTAATATATGGCGTCCATGGTGTTCGTATCCCGGGAAGAACATCAACAACATTTTTCAGACACTGTTCAACATGGTAAATTCAAACGAAAATATGTGGAGATTGGGTTTTATGTTAATGAAAATGGCGCCAGATAATTCTACCATCGAGTAAAACAAGACACGCCTACTGGCATAATTTCATGTGGAAAATCTGGTGGCCTAGGCGTCGGGTGCGCTGAGAATTTGGAAGTAACATTTATCCAGTTTGTTAGCGGTCGAAGAGTCCGGTGAAGAAAACAACCCGCAACCAATCATAGATGAGAGTGTCCAATGTCCTCCTCCTAACACTGATGAAGTCAAAGCAGCAATAGCCCGACTTAAGAACATTAAGACCGCAGGTGCTGAAGGAAGGTACATTCATAAGCTAGGAGAATGAATGCATGACGTACCAGCGTTCCATGTCCAATTCACAAGAAAGAATACGAGGATACAAACGGTTGTTTGTGTCAACGAACGCTACATGAGTCTCCTATCCATCGTTCATAACATCTTATCAAGCTTATTGTATGAAAGACGCGACGAGCTGATCCAGCCCCGTTAATGGGGAAATCAACCAAATCTTCAGACTTCGCCAGATCCCGGAAAAGACCCAGAAAAAGCAAAGCGATACATACCACCTGTTCATCGACTATAAAGGAAAACTTTTAGAATGACTCTGAGTAACACTCGATCATCTGTGAACATAGGAAGCAACGTCTCCGAACACTTCACCAAGGTGACAGCTTGTCGTGCAACTTCTTCAAACTTCATCAATATGCGTATTAGGAAAATATTGGAAAAATCAGAAGTTTGAACAAACACAGTGAACACCAAAGGCCACATATTCCTCGTCAATATGCACATGTATTGACAGAGACATCGTTGGATAGAAAAAAATGGAATCGAGAAAGAATCGGTAAAGACGAGATCCTAAGGGGGAACGAGACCAAGATGAGACTTATGTTTGCAACTGCTAGACAATCGTCGCGACAACAAAGGGCGACATTGCGAAGGGGCTGGCATTTGCAACATCGAGGTAGTGAACGACTCTATATCCCTTGGTTTAGCCATTGAGAAATAAGGCAAAGGATTCTACTGTCAACTGGATGTTACTTGAAGCTAAGCAAACAATTGAAGTGCAGAGTCCTCTCGAGATAAACTAAAACATTGAAATTCATTAATTTTCAAATTCTAATTTTGGAGAATCCTTGGAAATATTTTTACAAAAGTTAGCAATTTTTTAATTGATCTATTCATGAAGTTCAGTACTCAGTCGCCGTAAGCCCTCTCTGGTCTATTAATTGGATGGGGACATTTTAATATACAGCGTTTTGTCGGCGATATACTCGTACTGCAGTTCATGACTGTCTCGCATATTCGATTTCATCTGTTACCAAAACTCAGTGGATTACTGGATTACATCACTTCTAAAGAAAACAAATCATTTTCCTTTGCAAAATATTATAAAATTATTTTTCTTAATTGCATTATTATTTATTTTTTGCTGTTGATGACAACAACTGTCTGTCTTAATAGGATAAATGGGTTGTTATCCGTTTAATAAAGCATTCATTCAATTCCATTGGGATCACAGTATGTGTGTGTTGCTTAAAAAGAAAATAAGACATCATTACCAAAAAATAACAAAACGAAACGGAGCAAATGAAAGGCGCTTGCAAGTGTTGTTGCCAAAACAACAATAAACCTCTCTAAATTAAACGAGCGGTGGTTATGGAAGTTTTAGAAATATAAACAAACAGTTGAGTAGGTTCTATGAAAAACACGGCTCTATGAAAAATGCCCCATAAAAAAAACGAAGAATGCCCCAAATGAAGAATTCCCCAAAATAAATGAAAAATCCCCCCAAAAGCCCAGTATGAAAATTTGCCAAAACAGTTTGAAAAATCCCCCAAACAATTTATGAAAACTTAGCCAATGCAAAACCCCTAAATATTATGAAAAATACCCCAAAAAAAAGATTATAAAAAAAATGCGCGATATATGATTGAAAAATAATAAAATGAGGAATTTTCATTATCCATTTTGTGTGAAAGGTCTTTCATATGAAAAATGCCCCAAAAACAAAAAATAGCGGGCGCTTGCTATATATGATTGACTTGACCCAAAGAAAACGAAAAAATTCCCAAAAATAAAATAAGAGGAATTTTCGTTGTCCATTTTGTGGGTCAGTTTTCATATGAAAAATATACCAAAAATAAAAACTGAAATGTTACCTAAAAATTATGAAAATGTACACCAATTTTGTATGAGATTTTTTGTGGGGAATTCTTCTTTTTTTTGGGGGCAATTTTCTTACAGTGGAAAAATACCCAAAATGAAAAATGCCCCCAAAAACAAGCAGAATGTCCCAAATGAACTATTCCTAAAAATAAATGAAAAATCTGCCCAAAAGCCCAATATGAAAATTTACCCAAAAAATGTTCGCACTCGGACGCTTGTGATGCATGATTGTCTTGAGCCCAAGAAAAGGAAAAATTCCCCAAAAATAAAAAAATGGGGAATTTTTATTGTCTATTTTGCATATGAAAAATGCCCTAAAAACAAAAAAATGTTATGTTACCTAAAAATTATGAAAAATTCGCCAATTTTGTATGAGATTTTTTTGCGTAATTCTTCATTTTTTTTTGCTGGCACCTTTCAAAGAGCCGAAAAACACCCGAAAAAAATGAATAAAGTGCTAAATGAAGAATTCCCCAAAATAAATGAAAAATCCCCCCATACATGAACATTTCCCCAAAAATTCTGAAAAATGTCCCAAATTTTCCCCCAATTTTGTACGATATTTTTTTTTGCGTAATTCTTCATTTTTTTTTTGCTGGCATTTTTCAAAGAGCCGAAAAACACCTGAAAAAATGAATAATGTGCTAAATGAAGAATTTCCCAAAATAAATGAAAAATCCCCCCATATATTAAAGTTTCCCCAAAAATTCTGAAAAATGTCCCAAACAATAAATGAGAAATAGCCCAATGCAAATCCCCCAAACAATTTAAGAAAAATTACACCAAAAAACAAGATTATAAAAGAAATTGAGCGTGGACGCGTGTTATATATGATTGACTTGACCCCAAGAACAAGAAAAATTCACCAAAAATAAAAAAAATTGTCTATTTTGTGGGTCATTTTTCATATGAAAAAAGCCCTGAACACAAAAAAAGAAAATAATGAAAAAAATTTCATAGAGCCGAAAAACACTTCAAATGAACCCCCACCAACCAAAAAAAAAAAAAAAAAAATGAGTGCCCCAAAATAAATTCAAAATTCCCCCAAAAGCCCAATATGAAATTTCCCCCAAAAATTCTGAAAAATATCCCAAAAAATTTATGAAAAATTACCCCCAAATATTATGCAAAATAGCCCAAAAAATACAACAACACCGATTTTCCTAATTTGGAAAAAGTGTTTTCTTTAACAATAAAAAAACGAGAAGTGTGAAAAATCGCCCCGACCTTTAATGTGAACAAAACACCCAAAATATAAATGAAAAGCCACCCCAAACAAATGTAAAAAATTCTGCGGGGTCAAATAAAGCCCCAAAGTGACAATGAAATAAGGCCCCAAATATGGGGATTTATTTCATTATGAATAAATGCCGCAAATTCAAAAATGAAACAAAATCCCAAATCAAAATTTAAATTAGGTAATATCGCGATTTTTTTCATATTCCCTTTTTTTGTATTGACACAAATCAGAGCAATATCGTAAAGTAAACTTAAGTCGCGTTTTTTTTCATTCAGAGGTTTAGGTAGTTAATTCATATGAAGTAACGCCCCCACTTGCGAAATGAAATAAAGCCCCCAAAAACTGAAAAAAACGCACTAATCATCGTTGTAGTTTTTCCCTGTACTAATGTTTGGGACCTTATTTCATTGTCACTTTGGGGATTTATTTCACCCTGCTCAAAATTTCAAATACGCGCTCGTCCGTATATTTCATTGTTCAAAACGAAAAATGAAATCTATATTTATAAAAGAGAATGCCGTCCGTGTGAACACGCATAACTTTATAACGGATCGTCCGATCGGCCCAAGGAAGGACAAAGGATGTTGGACAATTTCCAGAAAAATATAAAATCCTGGAAGATTTTAACTAAAATTTTACTCTTTTTTTTTTTTTAGTTTAACAATACCAAATAATATTTCGAATGTTTTAAATTTTTTTTCATGTCAATGTCATTTCTTTTGTGATTTCATATGTCGGTAATTATGAAACTCAATTAATTATTACTCAAGCAGTCGATAACGGAAATGGCGGATTTTTCTTCCTTGATGCGCCGGGTGGAACTGGAAAAACATTCCTGATTTCACTGATTTTGGCTACAATTCGATCAAGATCTGAGATTGCTTTGGCACTCGCCTCTTCTGGGATAGCGGCTACGTTGTTAGAAGGCGGTCGAACAGCTCATTCTGCATTGAAATTACCATTGAATATGCAAGGGGATGAAGAACCGATATGCAACATTTCAAAGAACTCTGCGATGGCAAAAGTATTGCAACAATGCAAGATTATTGTGTGGGACGAGTGTACAATGGCTCACAAACGCGCATTGGAAGCTTTAAATCGCACATTGAAAGATTTACGAAATGACACACGACATTTGATTTTGTTGTCAGGCGATTTTCGTCAAACGCTGCCTGTCATTCCAAGATCAACTCCACCAGATGAATTGAACGCTTGCCTGAAGGCGTCGGCTTTATGGCAATACGTGAAGAAATTGCAGTTGAAAACGAACATGCGAGTTGCTTTACGAAGTGACCAGTCCGCTGAGGAGTTCTCTAGGCAATTGTTGGCGATGGGTAATGGCGTGATTCCAGTCGAATTAGTTATCGGCTTAATTGAATTTCCACAGAATTTTTGCAGCATTACAACTACGCCGGAAGAGCTGATTATGAAGGTTTTTCCGAATATCGCGCAGAATTATGTTGACCATGATTGGCTGAGTGCACGAGCGATTTTGGCTGCGAAAAACAAGGATGTCGATCATTTGAATATCGTCATTCAAAATGATATCTCCGGTGAGTTGCATTCATACAAATCCGTCGACTCCGTGATGGATGAAAACGAAGTCACGAACTATCCGACAGAATTTTTGAATTCTCTGGATGTCCCGGGCTTGCCGCCACACTTTTTGAAATTGAAAGTCGGCTCAATTATAATTTTGTTGCGTAATCTCAATGCACCAAAACTTTGTAACGGTACGCGTTTGATTGTGAAGACACTCAAATCAAATGTCATTCAAGCGACGATTTTGAGGGGAAAATTCAAGGGCGAAGATGTTCTCATTCCGCGGATTCCTCTTATTGCGAACGATTTGCCATTCGTATTTAAGCGTCTTCAATTTCCGGTGCGTCTCGCCTTCGCTATGACAATTAATAAGGCGCAAGGACAATCGCTGGATGTTTGTGGAATCAATCTTGAGTTCCCATGTTTTTCACATGGTCAATTGTATGTGGCGTGCTCACGTGTCGGCAAACCTTCCGCTTTGTACGTGTACGCGCCAGAGAACAAAACGAAAAACGTTGTGTACCATAAAGCACTTCAGTGAAAAAGCGGAAGGTTGGCTGATAACTCAATCATTGCGGTTTGATTAAAGGACATCGTTATTCTTTTACTTTAGTTATTTCCATTGTATTTAACACAACTTTTTAATAAAGAATTTGAATTGACTGAGTTATATAAAGCAGCAAGTGCATGCTCGGAATTATTTTTTTCGTTGCATTAACGAATTTAAGCGGAACGAAGTTCGCCGGGTCAGCTAGTATTAGATACAAATTTCGAAAATTTATATTTTAATTGAGAAATAAATATTTTATATAGCAGACCTTGGCCGTGTCCACTGATATTATTGTCCACGAGAAACAGAGACGTTCAATGTAGACAACCTAACGTTCGCTGACGACACTCTCCCCCCCGGGGAAAGGTCTAATGTCGGCTAATTGAAACTAAACTGTTATCTGTGGTAGACCTCGGACTACCTGGGTATGGTAGGTAGTGTGTGAGACTATCACAGATTTAAACCCAGTTTCGAAAGCTGGCCAATTACACCTCGTAGTTATATCGTGGACAGCTAACTGATTCCAGAGAAGTTACTCGACTGTCCCTTAATGGAATACTAAATGAAATATGTAAATAAATAAGACCACGGGAAAATGTTTAAAACTAAGTCAAAAGTACACATACATCGTCATATTAAACTTATGACGATTTAGATTTCATTATCTGTGTGCTGTGTACACAACTGTATTTCTGTACTTATCTGTTTTTTATTCAGATCACGAGTCATGTCAACAAAATCTCATACAAAATTGATCGGCTCCTTAAAATTTTTCACACCATTGCGAAAACCATTTCCTATCCCAATCGCTTAAAGCCAACTTTTTGTATGGCCAACCTTTAGACGTTTGTATTTGTTGGAGTTAATTTTTGTTCTATCAACAACTTTCCACGCAATCCTCGTTCGGTCTTTGGCTGCCTGTCGTTCACTTAATTCTCGCATTTTTTTTTTTATATGGAACTCAGTTTTATTTAATGTGTTATTAGTTTAATAAAAGAAAGTTACAACGTCCAACATAATGAACATTTGTGCATTAAAATATTTTATGATTGTACCGATATTTGTTTCACTACGACGACAGTTGAACGGTTGCTACGGTCTGCTCTGTTCTGTTTGCAGGACGGACAGAGGTTAAAGGAGTAGAAGACGACGAGTGATGTATTGTTGTGGTGCATCCTTCGGGGATATTTGGATGTACGTACCTACCCAGTTGCAGGAGCAGCCGCTGGCTATAAATACATATGACACAGTGCACGGTCAATGTTCTTCACAATGGTGGGATTTCAGTGTCATTTTGTCAACTGTTTACTTTATGAAATCCATTTTTAAAATTTATGACTTGACCTTTTGTGAAGACATTGTGCAAATGGAAATTTCCTTTATTTGCTCCGAATTTCGCACAGACTCAACTCAACTCAATAGATTAACCTGAAAGTATTCCTATGGAAAGCAACTCATCGTATGATTTTAGAAGATCCCCTAGCATAGATAGAACTATGTGGAATTAGATAATCGGTTTGTTGAAATATAAAAACATTGGTGTTTATGTTTGTCCAAGCATCAGATCTTAACGACAAGAGATACATAAGCCGTATTTACGCCAAAGGTTCGGATGATAGCCGATTAGGTTTATATGTAGTTTGGACCAGAAATGGTCACGCTGGGGTGGATTTATATGGAAAATTTGTACTGAAATTTAGAATATGTTTTTGTTATTTCGAAAATTTATATTTTTTGCCACCTATTAATGCAATGCATTGTGTTAGTGGAAGGAAGTATCGAGGAAAGAGGGCTTTGTGTTTGTTGGCATTCGTCTGGCACAGCTGGCAGGAAAAACACTTGCTGGATGATTATTTCACATACGAACAGAACGAATTTTCTTTACAGTGCGTCATTCGATCAACCAGTCATTTGATAACGAACGGATGACAGTCCCGGCCGCAGATACCGTTAAAAAATAATAATAATATGCATAATTTTTGAATAAGCGTCAAGTCATCATTACATTACATTTCGTATAAACATTTTTGAAAATCAAAATTGTTGAGAAAAATTATTAACAACAAAAATTTGGCAATTTATTACTGGTCCGATCATTATTTGTTACTGTCGACCAGGCATCAGTCATAGGCTTTATTATGTCATGATCGGAAGGGGTGTGTAATAGGGTGGAGTGAAAACATGCTTTTTTTTTAATTTGAAAAAGTTAACCTCGGAAATAGATGTAGTCTGGGGTCCTAATGAGGGGAAAAATAAAGAAAAAAAATTTAAAAAATTTTTAGGGGTCGCGCCACTCCCTCGAAATTTGGAAATTATCGCTATTTTGGCGTTGATTTTAGAAAAATCATAAAAATTAACGACTTAACTTTTTCGAAATTTAAAAGTTTGAGCTTGTTCAGTGCCCAAACAAAAGTATTTGAGGCAAATATGAGGATAATCGACTAATATTTGTAGCTTTGGTGGCGATTTCATTGTTCAGTCAATTTTCTGAAGAAGGGACGATTTGACTTATTTTACTTTTTAAAATTTTTGAACAATGAGAAAATTTTTTTTAAATTTTTTCATGCCCTTATTTCATTGTTTACTCTATTGCAAACATTTATTGACATAAAACTTTTTAGGATTTTTCTAAAATCAACGCCAAAATAGCGATAATTTCCAAATTTCGAGGGAGTGGCGCGACCCCTAAAAAATTTTTTCTTTATTTTTCCCCTCATTAGGACCCCAGACTACATCTCTTTCCGAGGTTAACTTTTTTTTTTTGAATTTCACTCCACCCTAGTGTGTAACCACCAAAACAAACAGAAAAATGTGAACCAAATATCTTATGAGCAATTCGAGGTCTGAAGATGTATCGACACAGAAATAAACACGTCCTGAAAAAAGGAAAAAAAAAAACATCACTATATCTGCCGTAATTATCGGTACCTTCAATATTTTGAATCAACATATCTCAATAGATATCTAAGTAAATGCGTCCTATAAGCGCCGCGGTAGGCGAGTTGGTAGCGTTCACGTGAGGCTTTGGTCTGTGTCAGCCGGTTTACCCTTGAACCCAAAAATTTTATTTTATTGTAAACTAGCTACCAGTTAGCTACTAGTTTTATTGTAAACTTCGTCCTACCAAGAAAAATGTTGACTTAGCTGACCCGGCCCGCGTTGCTGTATATTTATACCTGTAGCTGTGGATATATCCTTATACATGTTTACATACGAATTGTTTTTTTAATTGTCTGAGTTTATCACTACGATTTTCCCATTTTTCTCTTTGAAACGTCATTCAGAAATGAAATTCAATACAAAATTAACATAAAAAAACATAACATAAAAAAACATTGATTTATCGCGCTTTTCCGATGGAGTTTGTCAAAATTTTATTTCATACAAACCTTGTCCTGGAAACTACTAATACAACAGTAAAGAAATTAGCCAAATCGGTCCAGCCGTTCTCAAGTGATGAATGAACATACATGCGTCAATTCATTTTTATTTATATAGAAGATAGATAAATAAAAATAAAAAAATATCATACTTCCTAAAAAGGGTTTCGTTGGCACGATCTTAATAAAAAAAAACATCACTATATCTGCCGTAATTTTTTTTTGGGTTCAATGAAAAAATTCAAATAAAAAATTGGAGGCGATGGCAATTCTTTGACATGCCTGATACTTTATACGTTAAAAAAGATGTTAAAATTATCATACTCAACGTATTTAGTATAACTTCTATATATATATAAAATTGGATGTATGTGACTATGTATGTTTGTATGTATGTGGCTTAGAGACTCCTAAACCGCTCATCCGAATTTAATGAAACTTTCAGGGAAAATTCAGCATACCACAGCGGGGGATCCTGTGAAGTGTCGTTGGAAAAATTGGTCTGTGGGCGGAGTGGGCGTGGCAAAAGTGTTTTCTAAAGCTAGAAGGCTATAAGTTGGTACATATATCCTTCTGCTGATGTGGGAGACTAATTTAATGTTGGATTTTAAATTTTCGGTTTGTGGGCGGAGAGGGCGTGGCAAAGCTGTTTTTGAGCAAGAAGGCTCACAATTGGTTTTTATATACTACTGCTGTCGGAGAAGACTAATTTAATATCGGATTTTAGAGTTTGGGTTTGTGGGCGGAAAGGACGTCGCAATACTGTCTCTTAGTTCTAGAAGGCTAACGGGGAAGGTGAATTTAAACAACAACGGGACAACGGGAAAGATCTATTTAAAACCAGATTTCAAATTGTATTCCCAAATTTAATCAACAACTACAAAAATTCAGATTGGCTCTGCGAACGTACAATTTTAGCACCTAAAAATGATGATGTCAAGAAGTTAAATGAACAAATTCAATTGAAATTGCCCGGAGAATCGAAAAAATATCATTCAATCGACACAATGATGGATCAGGAAGAAGCTGTAAATTACCCAACAGAATTTCTTAATTCACTAGAGCCACCAGGAATGCCACCACATATATTGACATTGAAAGTTGGGTCACCGGTGATGCTTATTCGAAACTTGAACGCCCCAAAGCTATGCAACGGAACCAGGATGATCATTAAAAATTTGACACCAAATTTGATCGAGGCAACAATAATCAGCGGCAAATTCAAAGCGGAAGATGTGCTGATCCCACGCATACCGATGATTACGAATGATTTACCATTCGAGTTTAAGCGGATTCAGTTCCCATTGATTCTTGGCTTCGCGATGACCATAAATAAAGCACAAGGGCAATCCCTCACTGTTGCTGGTTTGAATTTGGAACATTCATGTTTTTCCCACGGCCAATTGTATGTTGCTTGTTCAAGAGTTGGTACACCAAAAAATTTGTAGATTTACATTTGTACAACGGTACGACCAAAAATATTGTGTATCCATTAGCATTACAATAAATTACACGAATTTATTTTCACATTTGATATACATATGTGTTACTTTCTTTGGCGTAGCAACGCACGCCGGGCTCCGCTAGTTTTTTAATAAAAGCAATATTCATAATTAATTTTGAACAGAATTTCATTTCAATTTGGAGTTTAAGTTGAAATTGATATCAATTTCACTTCAGATTTGGTCATGGGTTTCAAATCAATAATTTTTTTCGATTTCCTTTTTCTGGAGAAGCTAAAAACGTTTTGGTTTCAAAATTTGTCGATTTGGGTTTCTGTGACATGCCTGATAACTACAATTTTTAGAAGCCGTTTATCGACATTATTTTCGTTTTGAAGTGATTAAAAAAAATTAACATATTTACAATAACATTCGTAACTAACTATACACATGTGTTAGTACGCTGCTCCATGAGCACCCTTTTGCATTGCTTACTACTCCAATATCCACTATAATTTAAGTATTTTTACATGAGAATTATGGTTTAGTAGCGCATACTTACTTACTTATTTCCCATAACATTACATGAACGAACAGACGGGGAACTTCTCTCGAATCAGTGAGCTGTCTACAAGATAATTTGTATACTCACTGATCGGGACCTACGTTGTAAAGCCGGCTCCGAATGGCTAGTGCTTTTCTAGAGAAGTTTTACATGGCTTAGAGATTACTCTCTTACTCGCAAAGTCGCCAACATTTACGAGGTGGAAACAGCCGCTGAAAAATGTTTAATGGTCTTACCCGTTTTCGAAATCGGGTTCTTCTGTGTGATAGTCGCTCACATTACCTGCCACACCACGGCCGTCCACAAGTAGCGCATATTATCGCCCAGCAAATGGCAGACAGTGAGACCAACCAAATAACTACGTTTATTTTTTATGTGATCGAATTATAGACTGATAATATTTCTTGGACCGCTTTAAGAAGCCTAAACGCTTTCGACACTAGCCCAGCGAGCAGGACGTCAAGAGTGACCATTGACGGCGATGCCGGATGCAAATAACACAGACTTTATTGTGCATTAAAATCTAAGCTGAGCTTTCAATCATCAGACATGCTTCCATGTACCCAGATTGTGTAAATTACCTGATGCACGCACTTTACCAGCTCATCTCCTACGGTCTTATACAACTCGGCCGGTATTGTTCCTATATGTGGTTATTGCTCCTTTTACCTCGTGGACATTCCCCACCATCGTCTATGATTGGTTGCTGGTTACTATCTTCGGCTGGATCTTCGGCACGCTAGTAGTCTGGAGAAACCTTTTACCTCGTGGACATTCCCCACCATCGTCTATGGTTACTATCTTCGGCTTACATGGCGGATCTGTTACCCGATAACCATTCTCATCTCTACAACCTCGCTAATCGAACATGCCTTTAGAGAAATGTGACGTCGCACTGAATTTGTCATATTAACCGGGTATTGTGAAAATCTATCTGTTCGTATATTTTGGCGGAAAATGTAAATTCTAAAAATTCTATGTAATAATTCCTTACAATATCGCGATATCTGCCGTTAACCTTGCGGTCTACTAAAATGCTCCCACTCACACCCACGTATTAAATTTCGAGTGGAAAGCAAACCAAAAGTACGCCATTGAACTTAAAATGGGCGTGGGGCGATTCTACTTTGTCACAAAATATGTTTTATGAGTAATACAAACTCTTCAGAGAAGGCTCAGAGGATGTTGACGATGACGATGGGCGCCCAGGACACCACAAGCACCTGCACAATCAATTATTTTCAGTTGAATTCATTTATAACGTAGATATACTTTCTGTACTTATGAAATCCTATATCAATCAGATTGCACAACACATTTTAATTGCAGTGGTTCACAGCTTTTTTTCACCACTACCTGCTCTGAAGTTTCAATGAGCGTAACTTCCGAACAAAACAAAATAGCAAGAAAATTCAAAAGTAGATTCTTAGAGCATTTCGTTTACTTTGATAGTCGTTGTTTTCTGTATGTTTGGCTTAGATTCAATCAAATTTCGAGTTGCTTGTGTTGAGGTTTTAGTTGAAAATCCGATGACTGCGGATACTTTGATCCAATATCACCTATTCATTTTCGATTGCTTTGATATCCGGAGATGGTGTTGTTGATGCATTAAGTGAGGGCAATTCTCAATGCGCGTTTTATATTTCAGTTCTATGTCTTGATTGAAACGAATATCATGCCGTATTCTGAGTTGTGATCTTCGTGATGTCCTGGATTTTCCCAAACTGTTTTCTTTTCTCTTCTTCCAAGGCATGTAGGGAAGGAAGATAAGAATTTTCAATAAAAATAAGAAATCAGTTCAAAATTAAAACTCAACCAATACAGTTCCCTCAGTTACATCGACGTCAGCGCGCAAAAAAACTCAACAATTTTATTTATTATTAATTAAACCGTAAAAAGTAAACCGGATGACACACACCATATGATTTGTTTGCAGAGACAGATCGAAGCCTCTGGTGGGATACGAACCCACACCCAAGCATGCTACCAACTCTCTTACGGAGCGCCTGGCTACGGACTCTGTTAGGGACTCGTTTTAATGTACATAACGTTACTCTGTACCGTAGAGTCACATAAAGCCACAATTTTTCCAATCTACCAAATAATTATTGTTGAAATGACTGGGGACCAAATCTCGCTGCTCTATTCTAAATCAATGATCTATTTTCAGAAAATTAAGTAAATCGTATATTCTATCACCATTCGAATTCCTTTCTTTTTTACAATTAATCAAATTATTCTTTTTTTTCAGTTTCTTGAGTAATCAATATTTTGATGTACATATTTTCCATAAATATTTTGTATTTTGTTCCCAGCCATAAACAGAGAATATTTTATTTGATTCACTGACGACCGTCATTGATATTTTTTGTCTGTGTCCAGTCACCAGACTGAATCCGATAATTATTCTGGACGATCTAATCAGCTATCTCCATATTGGACAAATTGTGGCACGATATGGAGTCAACCATTGTTTCAGCTAACAATTCACATCTCAAAGTATGTTGGCTTAATCGAGCGTACATGCATACGTGACTCTGAGTTCATGGGTGTTCTAGAATGGATACGAACTACATCGACCTCACCTAATGTCATTGCCACTTGCTTCAATTTCTTCTTCAGCAAAAGTGAACGTTAGGGGGGGAAAAACACTTGTCCGAACAACAAGAAAACAAAATCAATACATTGTGACCCCAAAAGAAAATTTTGGTAATTGTATGACCTTGACTTTAGTGAAAGTGATGTTCAAGAAAAACAATACAGCAATGAATGTGTATCTTAAAAATCGGACAATATTTATGTGCTACACTAAATAATTATCAACCCATCAGAGATACAGAGAGAGAGAGAGAGTGAGTGTATGTGGCACAAAGTAGTGGAATTAACACTCCTTGGCAACAATTGGAGGTCTGCCAAAAAGTCTGGGAGGGGAATGACAGCAAATACTATTTACACAGTGCTGCAAAGATGAAGAATAATTTTAGATGTGTGCCAATTGAAATGCTCGCATTAAAGTTTATTAAATATTCGATTTAAACGTGTGCCTACGAAGGTTTCTTTTGGCCCAGTTCCGGCGCACGGTGGCCACAAACTTAAGCAAGAACCGTGAAATTATTTATTTATTTATTTACAAAAGAAAATAAATTTATATTCTAATTTTGGGTCCAAGGGTAAACCGGGTGACACAGATCATATGGCTTGATTTTTGCAGCGACAGACCAATTCAATTCTGGTGAGAATTGAACTCACAACCACCTAGTTGATAGGCAAGCACGCTAGCAACTCGCCTACCGGGGCACCTAAGTTAAATTATTATTAACATTTATTCAGATTAAAAATCGGAAAATTGAGAATATATTATGTTCTGAAAGCATTAACAAGTACTTACTGTGGTAAAGATAAGTAAATCATACTTACTGATGCTGCTCCAATATGGACCTCATTGCTAGGGGACACGCAATGGATCAATTTGCAAATGACGCAGAATAATGCACTCCAAATTGCTGCTGGAGTGCATAAATCATCCAAACGAGGAGAGCAGGATGCTGTCTGTCAGTCAATATGATGTACAGCTTGCTATACAAAGCAAGTCATCCTAACCATCACATCCTGATGGCAGATCTACGTCCTTGATATATCCGTAAGGATTTCAGGTCTTCCGGCGAATTCCCCGAAAACTACGCATCTCCTGACACGCTGCACTTATTCAATTGCCTATTCAATCCCACTTCCCTGTGACCCATTAATTTGCACTGAGGTGGCACAATTTCTACGCCTTCGAGCATGACAGTTTTCTAATTTGTCCCATACATAATGTAACATCTTTCATTTCCATAAGGAAAGACCTTTCGTCAACAGAATAATCGTAACTGTTATAACAACCAACTAAACCCGGTTCCTGTACCTGTACACCAAGTTGTATAATTCGCGAATCCTCCTTTTGGTTTGAGGTTGAAGCCTACCTGTGCTAATTTGTTGGTCCTAGCATACGGTTGATGTCACAACTACTCACATGCCTCTGTCCATTTGGTCAGTCTAGGGCTAAACCTCTCGGTGAAGGATTTGAGACTCAGTAGAGAGCGAATAGACTGTTACTTCCAGTTCGAGCCCAGCACAATGTCAGCATAGGTTTTTACCCTCTCTCTACGGGGAAGAGGGTTTATATAATTTGATACGAGATAAAAGTGTGACACATAGAAGGATTCACTTTAGACCTCAGATGTCTTTGAACCAAATTCGATTCATGACTTCTTAAGTCGTTTGAGCAACGTTCGTTTGTCCGGCAGGTTTGTACGATAACTTACGAAAGAGTTTAACAATCGCTTTGAAATCTGGCATGGTTTAATATTTTCACAAAACTACAGGGTTTTCCAACAAGAGGTGTTATTTTGGTATTCAAAGAAAAATGGAATTTTTTTGAGATAAATTATCAAATGTTTATTTAGTAATAAACAAGAAGGTATGAAAGAATGAAAAACAACATCAGCCAAATTGTCACCACGTCCACGCATACAGGACCATATCTTTTTCATTAAATTTTCCATAACAAATCGTAAATCGTGACCCATGTCCTCGATAGCCTCACGAATTCTATCTTTGAGGTCTTGAATCGACGCTGGGCTGTTGGCGTAGACCTTATCTTTCACGTGGCCCCAAAGGAATAAGTTGCAAGGTGTTAAATCACAAGATCTCGGTGGCCAATTGTGATCACCTCTTCGAGAGATAACTCGGTCCGGAAACTTTTCCCGGAAAACTATTTTTTGGAAACTATTTTTACAAT
The DNA here is from genome assembly GCA_958296145.1 of Hydrotaea cyrtoneurina. Classification (NCBI taxonomy): domain Eukaryota; kingdom Metazoa; phylum Arthropoda; class Insecta; order Diptera; family Muscidae; genus Hydrotaea; species Hydrotaea cyrtoneurina. The sequence goes on along the minus strand of OY282512.1, from coordinate 38,710,555 downwards.
TTAAATCGATGGCATTATCGAGAATTTCTCTTTGAACAATATTTTTTTAATGATTGTCCTGTGATGAACACATGCGAATACTTTAAACTGAGAATCTCAAAAAACATATCAGGTTTTTGCTACCCAGTCTAAAGTACATGTACTCCATCCTGTATGCGCTCGTCATGAAACATCGTGTAATCTCTACATTGACCTGAAAAAAACCAAGTATATTCTTTAATATATTTCACCTATTCAGGACTTCAGAAGGCATCTTTGTAATGAAGTTCCTCTAGAAATGTAACATTTGCCTATAATCCATTTTTTTTTATCAAACACACACATATTTATAACATGAATGAAAATCGATGATGTACCACTGTGCGCTAGTAGAAGACCATAAGTATACTCGTAGACAAAAATGCCTATCCGTATCGGTCACAGCTCTACCGTACACATCGTTGGAATCGATTCGCTGAAGAAAAATTCATTTCCACTACACCCTGTTTGACTATTTTACTTTGACCGAAAACCTCCCCCACCGCAACCTAAACAAGTTTGCTACAACAAATAGACATCAAATTTGTTTAAAATGTAATTTATGTCTCTATTCAATACGTGGCTTTAAGAGCCCATAAATTTGTAGCATTAAAAGCCAATTTCCGAACAAATATTTTCTCATATATTTCAGAAAAAGATGTTCTCACACTTTCAGTGTTTTCGGCAGTACGACGAACAAAAAAAACACAAACACTTTCCAATTTATAGATTTGAATTTGAGGTTTTTTGTTTTCAATTAAAAAAGTAATTTTCTTATTTATTTTTTTTTGTGTTTGTTTTATTTTTAGTTCTAGTGTGTGTTTGTCTTGTTGAATTGCTCTTTGTAGTTATGAATATTTAAGCATTCATTACCCCCCCCCCCCCCCACCTCTTAAATTTGCAAGTTTTTCTTATTGTTTTGAGTGGTTTCCGCTTTCGTCTTCTAAATTTGTCTGTAAATCTGTCATAATTAGTCTCATCATGATTTCGTTGTGGTTTTCTCGTTCTGACGTCACTCACCGAGTCATTATGTACTTTATTTCGATGAAACATTTTTAGCACTGAGTTTAATTTTAACTTTGTCCGTTTTTAAATATTCACAAAATATTTTTGCATTTTGTTGTTGTTCTGGTGGTCATGAGGAAGGGGGGGCTGCTAATAAATGCACAATTGAGTTGTGGAAATGATTTGGCTGTGTGGTTTTCGCCCACTCTAAAAAAAGGAAAATGCATAATGAAAGTATTCTGTCACAAATATCCCATCCTGATATATCCCCCAACATCGATTTGTAATGTTAACCGATACATAATTTCAAGGATTTCAGTTTAAATTTATTTTCCTAGTAAATAGAAGTAGGAGAAGGCCAAACTGATTTTACCACTCCTTTGTGCCGTTTAGTGGCCAACAATAATTTACACATCTCTGTTTTAACCACATGCAACTCTGATTTCCGTCGTGACAGCTGTTCACAAACATACAATCTAGTTGGAAATTAAAATGAATGCAATATTCACAGTTAGCGAATGACTTTGCGGGTATACGATCAAAGTAATGGATCTTCAATCCAATGGTCAATGGTTTGTTTTTGATTCCTAGGTTATTTTGAAAGTGACAGCTCTTTTACGCTCGAAATCTGGATAGAAAGTAGGGATATACACAAAGTCTACCCTACTTTTCCCATACGCTTCATTCTCGCCTGTCAGTGTGCCCTAAAACAGAGGTGCCAGATCGACAAATTTGAATACAAAAATCGCCATATTCAGCAATTTAAAGACCTGCTTTAAATAAATTAATTGACATAAAAAAACTATGTGTATTAAAAAAAAAATTATTGAAATTAATTAAAATTATTTTTTCCAACGAAAGTAATCACATCCCTCGCTAGGGTAACCATCCAGACGTGCTGCGTGGTCTTACGTATTTCTTGTGGTTCTAGTCTTGTGTAAGGATTTTAAAACACCTAATTCGTCTAGTTTGTCCATACTACAACAATAAAAAGATTCAGAACAGAGTAGATTTTAATGCAGCATCGTCGTCAATCTCTAGAAGTGAATTTTTATGGCCAAGATAGCAGTAGTGGATGGTCCACTTTGTGTAGTAACTGCATAAATAGATCTAGCAGATCTAACATACATGTGGGACTCAAATGGAAACTACTACTAAAAACACAAAAGAGAAACAAAAACAAGCAAACAACGGAACAAAAAGAAAATACAGTATAATCCCGATAATTCGTACCCCGCTAATTCGTAAACCCCGCTTATTCGTAACAAAATCCCGGTCCCGTGAAAAAATCGCGATAATTCGTAAAAATCCCATACATTTCGGTCCCCTCGATAAATCGTAAAATTTGTCCAGCGAAATGCCTAAAAACCTCTTATAATTCGTAATTTTTCGTTGAAAACCTCGATAATTCGCAAACTTCAACTATTTTGCTATTCTCTCTTCCACTTCTTTCATGCTTTTTTATGTAGCGGAGGCGACGCGTTCTTTGGAAGAAAAACGGAAAACCACTGACAAGTGATTCTATGCTCTCAAGTGGCGAAGCATTTGTTGTTGTTTATGTGTGTGTCTTTCTTTAACTCTCATTGTTCTTACGTTGCTGTAAACTGGCATTGATAAGGCATATTCACATGTTTCTGCAGCTCAGTGATTTAAGTGGTGATTTTACTCCTTAAAAATGTGTGTGGTTTGACCGAAGGCCATTAAAATGTGACTTTATGAATTAAGTTTTTGTTTTTTTGTTGAAAATGAATTGATTTTAAGTTGCTTTGTTTTTAAAAAATAAAACTTTATACATACATACATATTTATATGTACATATATTCATTATTGAATAAAAATCTCGGTAATTCGTATTTTTTCTTTCTTCCTCCAGCTAATTCGAAACCCCGCTAATTCGTACAAAACGGTCAGTCCCTTGACATTACGAATTATCGGGATTTTACTGTACAACGAATATTGGAGACAGCTCTGGTGAAAGTGAAAATGCTGCGAGAAAGGGACAATCGGACAGAATGGAATGTACTATTCCGGAGGGCGACACAGTCTGATACTAATAACTGGCGGACAATCACGAATGCTAAATTGAACAGGACAAACGGATTAGGACAAAAAAAATATGACGACATGCTGTTACCGAAGAAGCTGTTTCATTGAGAAATCGGACCGAAAAAGCTGATTTTGTCATAAGTAAAGAAAAGATTGTAAATTTTAGATCAAAATCGACATTTTACTAATTTTGAAGTTGCCTTATCGGGCATCCCTTGCCCGAAATCATATTTTCGCCGCATTTGGGAAAAATTACACGTTCGATCGGAAAACCCGCATGTGATCGACAAGTAGTCAATAAATCTTCTGCGAGTAAAATTTTTCTATGCGAATTTCGGTGGTGGCTTTACTTGCCCATTTTTATTTGAAAATTACGAAAAGATCAACGAACTCTAGACGGTTTTCGGTGTGAACGGCATTTCATGAATAGCCCAAATATTAAAGATTTCTCGTGGCTTAATTGGTTGTTTGCTGTTTCTATTTAGATTTGCTGTCTTTAGCGGGCACTTCCAATGGAAAAATCATAGTTCCGCCAGAATGCTCTTGAAATGTTGCATTTCTCCGAGACCGCTGTAGCAGTCATGCATGCAACAACAGGAACAAGTGTATCTACCGAAACAGCGGTTCATGTGTATGTCTGGATGGAACGGCAAATGTCAGACGGACAATCAGTGCAGTTCGGCTAAGAATAGATGAAAAGCCAAAAGAAAATTATTCCATTTTTGAAATAAAAATTGCATTTTATGATGCAATGACGTTGATGTTGAATGTGCAGTCACTCCCGGCCAAGACTTTTGAACTTTTCTCCGCAACAATGACAACAGGAGAATTTTAGCAATTTCCACAGACTCTTCAGATTTCCTCAGATAGCGTAACGAAGAAAAATCACATCTAAATTTTGCTGAAAATAAGTGCAACACAATTTCGCTTAAGAGTTTCTTTCATTTTGTTTTAGATTTTGCGAGTCCATTTACAGTTTAGATTGTTGTCAAGTCGCTGTGGGTTGGTTATGCGGAGGTTATATGTTTATATTTAGCTTACGCTTACATGCTCATATGCAGATACAGTTAAAATGTTTGCTTAAAATGAGCAAATTAATTTATGCAATGACTGTGTGTATACGCAATATTCAGAGTATTCTATTGCGTATACGTCACCTATGACGTCGATGGTGCGACCTTTACACATTGCGAAATGGATAACAGCGGAAAATGTCATCGCCACCATCGTCGTGTAACGCTAACAATGCATGCATATATTTTGGGGGCACTTATTTCGATTTACATGTACATAGTTTTTAAGGAAATGGGGAATTATGTTTTTATTTCCAACAAAGTCGAAAGAATTCTTCAAATCTTGAATTTTTTTTAAATAATCTAAATTTTTGTTTGAATACATTTTAGAAACGGTTTCTTGTCTTCGCTTAGAACTCAATTTGTGAAGCATTTTCATTAGAAATATTGAGTTACTTTTACAGTTTTTCTAAATTCTTGACCAAATTATTGCCTAGTCGAGTATCAGCGAATTGTATGACAGCCGGTTATGTGAATCTTGAAAAACTTTTTACTAGGCCATTTACCCCTGAATTCGTAAAAAATTTATGAAAATGTAAAAACAATTTTACTAGTTTTCTTAACAAAGCTATTTTAAATTTTTATGAATAATCTTCTCTTCAGTCCAAAAAAACATGTGATATCCACTACACTACATTTTTTCTTATCAAAAATTTCCAAAAAAAAAACACGACCAAAAGCCCTTGTGGCCGAGCAAAATTTTAAAATAAATCAAAATGCACCTTAATGTTCTTGTAAGATTAATTGTATTGACTAAACGTTTTTTTAGGACAAATCAATTTTGAGAATTCAGTATTTTCTATAACTAAAGTATGAACTATTGAATAACAAATTTTTTAAAGAAAATGGCGAAAACTTACGTTCCGCAAAAAATTAAATTGGAAAGTTATGTAACAAGTTTTATTTAAAATTTTTTTATATTTATTTAATTACAATACAAAGTAAATTTATATTCTAGTTTTGGGTTCAAGGGATTTGGTCTGTCACGGCAAAAATCTAGCCATATTATCTGTGTCACCCGGTTTACCCTTGCAATAAATTCTATTAAAACATAGGTTCAAACTGTGAAGGGGTAAGACGGCAGATAGTCGTGTATCTTCAATTGCTGCGTAAATTGAAACGTATAACCGAATAATGTGAGAAGGGGTGTAGTCCATGAAAAGATGAGTTGTTGAGATTGATGGCGAGACAATGTCCAGAACTGAGTCGCCCACTTTCGGCGCTGTACGATGACGGTGACCATGAGTTTTGTCCACTAGCCAGTCAGTTGTCGAACGCACTTTCTCACAATCTTGTGAACAGCAGGCGAGGTGGGTGATATTTGTATGACCAGCAAAATGATATAATATTTTTTTTAAAATGATTTAGACAAAAAAAAAATCGCTAAACTGGGTTCGGTGATGTGATTTTCAGCCGATATGAGCCAATGACCATGGTGGCGGCAAACATAGAAAAAAATCGATTTGTTTTAGGGCGGGGGATGATCGAAATGTTATTATGCACGGCGATTGTCTAAATAGCAATGATGTACTGGACTGTAAATTTTAAAACTTTTTATTTAAACTAAAAAAGTCACCAAAAAAATGGATTTTTTTTCGACATTTTCGTAACCAAAAGTCGACTTCATTCTAAATAATTTTTTTTTTTTTTTTAGGAAATGGTCGATTAATCTACTTTTCGTGAGTCAATCCTACTACAAAATACGCTGCTCCAACCGACTCTGTTTTCATAAGTCGGACCGGCTCAACTGGAAATGAGCATCGGCTTAAAGAAAAAAACAGATTTTTACATTTTGAAAAATATCGTAATTATCATGGATGATTAAGGGCCAATAAATGAGATCGTAGTTAAAACACGAGTATGTCAAACTCGATGTCCAATAAAACTGAAATCTCACACTTTTATCAGAAAATATATGTTTCCGGTGAACAATTAAAATGGTATTAAACATTTGTGGTGGATTTTGGTCACACAAATATTTTTCGAAAAATATGAGAACTAAAAAATATCTGCCAAATGATCTTCGGCACGGGCAGTTGGAAACCGGTTGTTGGAAACCAATTCCAGAACCAACAAAATTACACTGCAGTTTTATTTATGTAATTTATTTTTTTAGTGGAATTTGGTGAACCAAAATAATGTTGATTTTTCCTCTTTTTCTTTCGTTGAGTGCTGTAACAAAGACTATGACAATCATACTATAGTTTAATTAAACTTTGACTGAAAAATTAATTTGAAGTTTAACTTCAGTTTAAACGAAAAACGAAGATCAACCTTGACTCATTTATTAGGCTTAAGTATGTGGATTTAACGGTGATCTTTTTTTTTTGCAGTTATTAGTTTTCCTTGGGACGCAGATGGGTCTGATAGTGAACAAGGTCACAACGAAGTTTACGATAGGCAAAAATTGATCTCCGCCACTATGTAAAGGGTTAACATATCTTAGCTGTAACATTTTGTGGTAGTCCATAGGTGAATCTTTGTTTCAAAATAGTTGCTCCAACCAAATTCTATTTGCTAGTAACAAAATGTTGATGTCACAATTAATAAAAGAAAACTCACTATATAACACCGTATTACACACATTCTGTCTTATGAACCAAATTTAATTTTTCTGAAAGGGGATACAAAATAAAAATACACGTGTATCGGCGATTTTCATGTACATGTCAATTTTTTTTTTTTTAAGTTTGAAGTAAAGGGTGTTTTTTATTGAGGTATGGAACTTCGAGTTGAAATAAAACACAAGAAAATCGTTTTAATGTCCATCAATTTGCCTTTATTGGAAGGATAATTTTATGCCATTAATGTTTAAATATGATTTCGGGCATGTGGCCGCCGCGGCTGGCTTGAATAAAGCCAATTCTACAGGTCCAATTTTCAACCACTTGTTGGAACCACAACTCATCCACATTCATGCCATCCAATTCGGGAACAAAATAGTCGGTTATCATGGCTCTATACCGGTCTCAATTAACGGTAACTGACTCTCCAGCATTATTTCGGAAGAAGTATGGCCCAATGACTCCACCAGCCCATAGAGCACACCAAACAGTCAGTTTTTGTGGATGTAATGGCATAAAATGGACGGAGCTTGCGGTGAACTTCGCGAACTGAACCATTACTTTCGAAATAAATTTGCACGATTTGCAAGCGTTGTTCTTTTCTAAATATTAATCACTTGACAGCTGACAAAATGGCCGCCAGTTAAAAAAAGTGATGCCAACTTAAAGTTCTATACCCCAATAAAAAACACCCATTATGAAGCTCGTAGTGGCCTGTGTGAAAGCCTTTGGACGGATTTTTAACCCTTTTTCAGTGATCCAATCGAGCTGATTTTTGGCAGGCAGACTCGTGGAAATATATCACGTCAAACTTTTTAAAAACAATTTTTATCAATTCTCAGATTTTCCCCAATTTTTATTAATTTTGAAAAAAAATTATTTTTTTTCACTTTTCTTAGCATAAATTGAAGAGACTCCAAATTTTTAAACTACTTAAGCGTTACGAAAAAAAAATGTTTTTTGAACTGAAACCTTAAAAAAAACGATAACCATTTAAAAAAAAAAAATTTAGGAAAATCTGAGAATTGATAAAAATCTATTTTTTTTACAAAATTTGACGTGATACAGACATTTCCACGAGTCTGTCTGCCAAAAATCAGCTCGATTGGATCACTGAAAAAGGGTTAAAAATCGGTCCAAAGGCTTTCACACAGGCCACTACGAGCTTCATACTTCAAAAAAAATTCTGATGTGTACATGAAAATCGCCGATACACGTGTATTTTTATTTTTTATCCCCTTTCCGAAAAAGTAAATTTGGTTCATACGACAGAATGTGTGTAACACGGTGTAATGAAAGATATTTGAGTACAGTAACTTTTCAAATGTATGTATTACAAAATTTTGAATTTTGAAAATATTTAATATGAATTTTCCAATTTGTCGTGCTGTATAATATGGAAAATTCAAATTAAATATTTTCAAAATTCAAAATTTTATAATACGAATAAGTCAATTGTTTTAAATGCAATATTAACAAATACATCGAAATGTGTAAAAATATCTAAGAACAAAAAAGAAAAATATGTTGTCTCCATCGTAAAATCGAAAAATACGAAAAGTAGTAAACTTTTGGAAATATGTCTAAAATATATCCAATTGTCCGATTGTAAATTGTAGTAATCGCTCACTCCTTGCCTAAAAACAATTTCTTACAGAACTTAAAAATGTTTACTAGCCTCAAAGTTACAGACGTTTGGCCGATGGAAATGGATTCTGGAATGCGGCGAATTATTCACATCATTCTGCACATTCGTTTTCGCAAAAAACATTTTTGGTATACTCGTTCTCTTGCTACAAGAGATGTAGTTAGGAACACTTTCATGAAATACAATCTAAGACAAAAACTTGGAACTTCATCGTATTTACCACATACATGTTCCAACGAACTGTTCACCAGGGAAAGACAGGATTCGTGGACACGTCTCCTTCTTGGTACTTGCCACACAAATATTGGCAGGCAAAACCAAACTTCGCTTCTTCTTAATTTTCCTATTTCCGTATGGCTGAGGATATCCATATATGAATGCCTTTCACGCAACTGATACATTGGATCAATTTCCAGCTGAGTTTTTGGTATTGATTATCAATAATTATTTAAATTAGATATCATTTCGAATTTGTCCTCATTAGACGTTATACGAAAAAACCATGACATACACCCGTCGAACCTGCACAAAAAATGTCGAAAATTTGTAAATGAATCATTACACACATCACATGTTGCACGTCTACCGGAACAGACCTTTGTAATGGTCACAAGAACTAAAACACGCGTTGTTTATGCTTCGTGTCTTTGCATGTGAGGGTGTAATATGAAATATGATCTGAATCATTTCTGCAATCGCAATTGAATTTCATACGAAATAAGCACACGTTCCTCACTTACACTTTCGGATAGAACGAAGCGAAGCCAAATTGAAGAAATAAATGAACACACGCACAGTGATGAGAACGTATTAATTGCTTTAACCAATACAGCAATTACGAGGAAAATGACGATGAAGACACAGAACTCACATCACCGGAGAAGTGTGGCTGTGAGACGAAAAGCGAAACGCATGAATGACTTTCAACCTATGGATCAAACACCAGCAATTGGCAGCAAAAGTAAAGAGAAAAAAAATAAGCTTCAATGCTCAAGCGAACAAAATGTTGTACAAACAAAGGTGAATGTGATGAGTTGCAATTTAAAGAATTAAAATTTATGAATCCGGGAGAAAATATTCAGTAAAACAATAATGGGACACGCTGTTCTTATTCCTAAACCAAATATTCCGGTTCCGAATAGCATTATTTTGTATCATCTTAGCAAGAAATTCTTTATTTGTCTAAGTGAGATAATGTCCAGAGTTTTAATGCTGGTTTGCTGATTCATGTACATTTTGCAACCTTTGAAATAACCCAGATCTTACACCGTACAATAATGAAGGGTTCTGGGGAAACACAACTCTAAAATGTGTCCAGGTGGCCTCTTCCACTCGGCACACTGAGCAAGGGTCCGAAATACAAATTTTTGTTGGCTAATCATTGCTCATCCGCAATCCTCAGTCAGACAATCCAAGCTGACTCACAGGCAGCGTTGCCGTTGACTTTTTTCAAAAAGTATCACAAAAAGTATCATTTTCAAAAAAAAGTACCAAAAAAAAGGTATCATTCTTAAAAAAAAAAGTATAAAACGTTTTAAAACGATTTTTTTATTTAAAAATTACTTCAAATTAGGTACAAAGTAAGCACAACAATAAAACAAGTTAAAAAATACGAATTCACGTAAAGTAACAAAAAACAAAAATAATAATACAATAAAACATTAAAACTAAAAAACAACTGTCAATGAAAATTTGGCACTTATGTACTTGGTAATTATTTTTTGTAATTTTTTTTCGGAGTTTGTCAATTAATTCCGGGTTTGGCTTCCAATCTCCTAAATCAGTATCTACCAAATTAAGAGCTGATAGTCTCTCATTACAGGTCTGAACTTTGAGTCTATTTGTTAGCTTATTTATCATAAGAGAAAGTTTTGAAAAAATACGCTTAGCGCAAGCACTACTGTGTGGCAGTGTAAAAATATATGACACAAATTTATTTAATGTAGGGAACAAGGGCTCGTTGTAGGAATTTTTCATGTTTGCTACTTTCCCCCAAAACTTCTCAGCATCCCTAATTTGGAAAAGGCGCTCCCATGTTTTTTCTTTTGTTAAAGCCTCCAAAGATTGATATTCGCTTACAAATTCATCTGCATCTTTAATTTTATAATTAAACTAGCTGACCCGGTTCGCGTTGCTGGCCCTAAGCAAACATTAGTGTTGTATTACACATATTTATATAGGAAAGGGGAGTTTTTATCCTTTTTGTCATTTTCACCCCCTAAATGTAGATAAATCCAAACAATGTGTAGCCTATGTTACTCGCGGGGTTATTCGGAAGATTCCCTGAAAATTTCATCAAAATCGGTCTAGCCGTTTTCGAGTCCATACGTTACATACATACACACATCCATTTTTATATATGATGAATTTCATATCAAAACCTATAAATAAGGGACATTTTGAACCCGACCCTCTCAGATTTTAATGAAATTTTGCATACAGCTAGATTTTAGGTGTAGAAACACAACCTCATTTTTAGAAATTGCATTTTTGAAAATATGTGGGCGTGGCAAGGTATCGAAATATTTGAAAAATGTCGGTAATGGGTACTTTTAAGATGCGATTACTATGGAATGACTCAACCGATTTGAATGATCTTGGTGCCATTAGAAAGGTATATAAGTCAGCTTTCGAAAACATACACTGTAAAAATTTTATATTACACTGAAAAATTTTTTTTGCCAAAAATAAAAGTTTAAACTTGGAAAACACTTTAAAGATCAAGTTTTTTTACCAAAAAAAAATTTTTTTAGATAGGTCTATTTAATATATATAACATATCTAAAAAGTAAAATGGGTTTTTTTTTATTTTTTTTTTAAAAATTTTTTAAGTAAATGCATCTCTTGTTAACTTCCTTATATTTTAATATCTTTGTGTGACAAAAAAGAATAAAGTAGCTATACTTTGGAAGTTATACAGAAATTCTATTAGATTAGAACAAGAATCGTATTATCAAATTTTTCAGACACCCCCAAAAATATGGACTTAACCTTGTTAAATTTTTTTTTATATATTTTTTTTCAGTTGAATACTATATTTCAGAAGAGTTAAACGTGAAAGTGTTAAAACAGGTGAACAAGGATACCATTGGAATAATAATCAAGCCACGATACATCCGTTCGTTGTTTATTACAAAGAAAACGAACAATTAATTCATAGAACCTTTGCCATAGTATCCGATTGTAATATCCATGATAGCATAGCAGTTCATCTGTATATTTCAAAAATGATAAATTTTGTTAAGACCAATATAAGTAATTCAATTACGAAAGTTATCTACGTGTCAGATGGTACAGGAGCACAATACAAAAACAAATACAATTTAATTAATTTACGTCATCATAAAATTGATTTTGATATATTCGCTGAATGGCACTTTTACGCAACCAGCCATGGAAAATCTGCATGTGATGGTATAGGTGGGACATTAAAAAGAGGCGCTCGGATGTATAGCATAGCAAATAAAAACCAAATTCAAACGGCGAAAGACCTTTATCATTGGGCTTCACAAACTTTTAAGACCTCTATAGAAGTTGCTTATGCAGACACTGACGACTACAACAAAACAAAAGAAGAGCTACATATTTTCAAGGTATAAAAATGCTAAAACTATTACAGGAACTCAAAGCTTCCATTCTTTTATACCTTTAGATGAAACTTCACTAAATGTTAGCAAAATTGTATATTAAATATAAAAAAAATATATAAAAAAAAATGTATCAAGGTTAAGTCCATATTTTTGGGGGTGTCTGAAAAATTTGATAATACGATTCTTGTTCTAATCTATTAGAATTACCAAAAAATTCTGTATAACTTCCAAAGTATAGCTACTTTATTCTTTTTTGTCACACAAAGATATTAAAATATAAGGAAGTTAACAAGAGATGCATTTACTTAAACATTTTTTAAACAAAAAATAAAAAAAACCCCATTTTACTTTTTAGATATGTTATATATATTAAATAGACCTATCTAAAAAACTTGATCTTTAAAGTGTTTTCCAAGTTTAAACTTTTATTTTTGGCAAAAAAATTTTTTCAGTGTAATATAAAATTTTTACAGTGTATGTTTTCGAAAGCTGACTTATATACCTTTCTAATGGCACCAAGATCATTCAAATCGGTTGAGTCATTCCATAGTAATCGCATCTTAAAAGTACCCATTACCGTCATTTTTCAAATATTTCGATACCTTGCCACGCCCACATATTTTCAAAAATGAAATTTCTAAAAATGAGGTTGTGTTTCTACACCTAAAATCAAGCTGTATGCAAAATTTCATTAAAAACTGAGAGGGTCGGGTTCAATGCATATCGGTTTTGATATGAAATTCATCATATATAGATTTAGATATTAAATCGAAATAATCTATATCAACATTTGATTTGATCATAGAGAGATCTAAAAACAAAAAGTATCAAAAACAAAAAGTATCAAAAAAGTGGCAAGACCCCAAAAAAGTGTCATTTTGATACTTTAGTATCATCAACGGCAAAGCTGCTCACAGGTCAGCTCGCTGGCATCATGGCTCACGTTGTGCTCTCCACGTACTTCCTGGATGCCGACGAAAGGCGGTAACTAATGTGAGAGAGACCAGTAGCTTGCCTCGCTGTCTTATCAAATACTGAGTTGCCCGTGATCTCTATGGCGAACTTCTGGTGCCAGATTGTTGAAGTCGATCAAGAGGATTTTCCCAGCACTGGACTACGGTTGCGGCTGACTAAATCACCCGCCCATTCTAAACACCACTCGATTACTTAAAGTCGCAACAAAGTTTAAACAAACTAACGATTTGATGACGACTCACACCATGAAATAGGGATCTCGAATTGGAACTTGAAATATTCGAACTCGAACTCTTCGAAAAAGTCTCAGCTATATAATGAAGCCCTTAGATTTGATCTGCTTCTACTGGGCCTCAGTGAAATTAGATGACCGGACCGGAATGTTGCACACGCTCTGAAACTCCTATTCTCCGGTCAAAGGCGAGAAAGGGGGTCGGTTTCGTACTTTTTGGAATGAAAAGCACACCCATATAGAATAATACCTATTAAGCTCCGAACCCGGGCCAGAAACGTGACAGTATTCCAATGTTACGCCACGATGGACATGACAGAAACCGAAACGAATGAAAGACTTTCCCGCGCAGTATTCAGAAAAGGCGATATATTTATGCTGATGGGTGACATTTAAGGCCAAGTTATATTAGAAAAACTCTTTACGGAATGTTGATCCCACAATAAAGGATGTGCATAAAGTCACCTGAGTTTCACCTAACCAGCACATGGGTCTCACCGAACGCAAATTAGCAGAAAATAGCGCGGATCTCTCTCAGATATTAGACATAGAAGAGGAGCGGATGCGATCGTCACCTCATCATAGTTAAAGTAAAAAGACGCAGTCATGTAGAGCGACAAAATAAATATCAGCGGGTTCGACGTACTCAACTATTCGATACCGACGATAGCGAATGTCTTTTCGAAACGTCTGAGAACCGCGGCATCACGCCCAGATCGGTTATCTTAACCCTTTCGGTGGATTTGTCAAATATATTTGACAATTAATGTACTCTACTTCTATGGACTTTTGCAATATATTAATTTACAGTTATTAATTTTTTTTTGTTTTAAATGAAATGCCGATACTTACGCTATTTATAAATGTTATCGTAATAGGTCTTCGCTTTGTTTTGTTATTTTTAAACGAATTGTTAAGAAGTTGACACTTTGTTTGTAAAAACAGCCAAATTTTGATATTTTTACAAACACAAAAAATAATATATTGAGTCATCGAACGATATCGACCAGTATTAATAGCATTGATAGAGGTATAAAAAAATGTTTTCTAAATAAAAAATTAAAAAAACATAAAGCGGGACCTTTTGGTGGTTGTTTTTCGGTTCTCGACATTTAGGATTATCATCCTCTAAAAGCCGCTGTGACCACCAAAAACAAAAATTATTATTTTTCCCAGCATCAGCGTCATCATATTACACTAAATTCAAATTTTCGCATTGTTAGCTCGACTAAAATTTTGTTTGACACGGAAAGGGTTAACTGAGATGAATGTAACCGTATCTTTCTTAACCCTGGAACGCTAATGTTAGTCGTTTCGACTACCATTTTTAGTGTGTTTATAATGCAAAGAAAAATAAGGTTAGTGTTCTAGGGTTAAAGTAGCTGAGGGAACACTAGGTTCCACATGAATAGAACGCAAGCAGAAATAATAGGCGCCATCATAGATCTGAAGGTAAACAAAGCATCTGGATCAGACAACAGAATTACTCACGACAGATCCCATCACAAGTCCAAGGATACTGCTAACTCAGATAACAAGACACTTGGAAACGGAACAACTAGCTCAGCAGTTAAAGTAGGGTACAATAAAAAAGGAGACCCAAAAACTGGATGAGAATCGCTCTTCTAAATGCCAGTAACAAGATCATTGTGCTAATATGATCGGGAAGAAGTCCTACCCACAGACCTAAGAATAGAAAAAGACGCGTTCCGTTCCCAACGTTCGTAAAACTAAAGCATTTTTGGGTCGTCGTGAAGTACATTGTCGGACCGCAATATAAAAATTGGTGGAAAAATTAGAGCTGTTAGGTCAAGTTAGTGATGTGAAGAATAAAACCCGTGCATGTCGTTCAAGAACAACTGAGAATATTGCTGCTGTAGCCCAAAGTGTTGAAGAAAACCGAGGTTAGTCCATTCCTTGTCGTTCTTTGGAATTGGGGATTCCACAAACGTAATGACACTGTATTTTGCATAAAGACTTGGGTCTTAAGGCTTATAAAGTTCAGTTAACACAAGAACTCAAGCCGGCCGATCATCAACAACGTCGTGTCTGTCTTTGCTGATTGGGTCCTTGAAATGCATGAAAATGATCCGGAATTCCAAAGAACAATCATCTTGACTGAAGAGGTCCATTTACACCCAGGTGGCTACGTCAACAAGCAAAATTGTCGCATCTGGGACTCGGAAAACCCAAGAGTTATTGTTGAGAAGTCTCTCCATCCTCAACGTGTGACTGTTTTGTGTGGTTTATGGTCCGGCGGAGTCATTGGACTTTACTTTTTCCAAAATAAGGTTGCATCAACAGTTACGGTGAATGGATTGTGCTATTATTGATCTGGACAAAGTTTACTTTCAACACGACGGCGATATGGGCCACATAAACAACGAAACCATCGCTTTTTTATTGTTGAGAAGCCTTTCCATCCTCAACGTGTGACACTTTGGTTCGGCGGGGTCATTGGAACTTACTTTTTCGAAAATTAGTTTGGATCAACAGTTACGGTGACTAATGACTAATGATTTTTTACGGTCGGAGTTGGATGATATTGATCTGGACAACGTTTACTTTCAACAAGACGGCGCTACGTGCCACACAAGCAACGAAATCATTGCTGTTTTGCGGGAAAAGTTTCCGGACCGTGTTATCTCTCTCTCACCTTGCGACTTCTTCACGTGAAAGATAAGTTCTACGTCAACAGCCCAGCGTCGATTCAAGACCTCAAAGATAGTCTTGATAATAATAAGATAGATAGATAATTCGTGAGGCTATCGAGAACATAGGTCAGCCATTTTGCGATTTGGTTATGGAAAATTACATGAAGAGGATATGGTCCTGCAAGCGTGGTCGTGGAGGCCATTTGGCTGATGTTGTTTTTCATCATTAACGACATACGTTCCTCTTTATTATGAAATAAACATCCGATAATTTATCTTAAAAATTCCATTTTTCTTTGATTTCCAAAATAACACTTGTTGTTGGAAAACCCTGTACAATCGCGAATAAGGAAGGGGCGAGCAGCGTTTGGATCACTGGACAGGCATTCATAACAGATGCTTAAAGAAGTTTTTTTTTTCGAACGGTCCCATCGCGGCTCACACCCGCCTATGCCGACCGAGGGGCCCACATCCCCATAACGTAGGGACAGCATTACACATTATGGACCGATCCACAATGGAGAGATGGCAATAGGCAACATCGTCAACAAGATCAACTACGGATAAATATCAACAGTCGATGGTTTAAAAAAAAAACAATAATGATACGAGAATGATAGGAAACTAAATAACAGATTGAGCATAACTACACAACACCAAATACACACAGAAAAATATTGCAATTTAAAATCAAAGTGAAAAATTGTTGATTTTAAATTGTTAAAAATTCATGTAGGCTAAGTTGTTTTCACTTTGATTCAAAATAGTTTCATTTTGAATTTACAGTTTTAAATGTTGAATTAAAGTGATTAGTTCAACATTGCGAAAAAAAATCCTGTATTTTCATGTTAAAATAAAATTGGACAATTTTAAATTAACCTTGTAAAATGTTAAAATAAAATGTTGCACTCTATGGTTTGAAAATTATTTATATTTAACATTGTTCCATTTCATTTCAACATTGAATCATGTTAAAAGACACCAAACAAATCGGTGTACAGTTACAATAAAATTGTGACATTCCTATTATTTCAACATTGTATCATGTGAAAATAACATTGGTTCCATTTAAATCAACATTAAATCATGTTGAAATAACATTGGGCATTTAAAACTAACATTGCGTAAGATTGAAATAAAGTTGATCGTTGTTGATTTAATATTGAATCACGTTGAATTAAAGTGGATCTTGAATAAAATACCGTTATTTCAGAAGATAAACAATCTTAATTCGTTTCTTAGTAAAGTATAGTCATTGTAGCGATCAAGTGTGATTTCAAAAAAAAAAAAAATATTGAGTGATAATGGCTGGCGAAAACAATACGAATGTGAATTTTTCTGAACTAGTGCAACAACCCGCATTAATAAATGAAAACATAAATGTGCAAAGTGACGAGTATGGAAATATTGTCTTAAATATACCAGGTTTTACCAACAACACACAGAGTGTTGAATTAGACGAGCTGTTGGAAGAATTTAATTTAAAAGAAGTGAAATATTTTTTAACAAGTAAGTATTGTAAAATAATATTTGAGGCAAGGACTGGATAATAAAAAATTCATTTTGTAGAAGCTGAAGTCACTTATGAAAGTTTGAGATACTTGTCGAAAGATGACATAAAGGAAGCCATTCCACCCATTGTTCTTCGTGCCCAATTTCGATAAAAATTGTTTAGTTGGAAAAAAAGAGGTATGTACGGTTGTTTTTGACGGCGGCCCAAACGGGTATTATATCACAAATTGCAGTTTAATATCTGCAAATTAAGCACCACTATGACGATTCGTTAGTGTATCCAAAATGATGACGATTGCCTAAAAGATTTTTTTCACTAGGTACCAGTTTTCGGGGGACGCCCTGGCGCGTTTACCCCTCCCCCTTGTGTTATCTTATGGTATTTTATTTGTCATAACTCGAGAACGGCTGTGCCAACTTAGCTGAAATAAATTTTGAAAAACTAAGAATTACCATTCCTTTAATCTATTTCTAAACCGTTTCTCTATTTTATTAACAGTTTCGCAGATATAAATGAATTTATGAAGAAAAAAAAAAGAATTTATTCCTAAAATTATTTTTTTCTTCATAAATTCATTTATATCTGCGAAACTGTTAATAAAATAGAGAAACAGTTTAGAAATAGATTAAAGGAATGGTAATTCTTATTTTTTCCGATTAAAGGTAAAGATTAAACAGTATAGAAAGCACTGCTGCACTGTGTATTTATATATATAATTAAAAGCCAACGTTAAAATGTGTTTGAAGGCAATGTGTACTGTTACTGGCATGCTTTTCTGTGTTAAGACGATACATTACAATTAAGTTTTATATTTATTGCAGTATGGAATTGATGATGAAACTTCGTCTGATTCTATTGCCGGAAAAGTAATTTATTGGCTACAAAACCAATCTAATTTGGGCATTGCATCAACACCAACATCTTCTCAGTCAGCAGCGGCTACAGGTCCTAATCTCTCTAAGGTAAATAGGTCGCAGTATAGCTACATCACAACATCATTAAACTATTAATTTTTAGAGTCTTAAACTTGTTCTACAAGAAAGACTTCTATGTATTTACAAGCCCACCGTTGCATCTTTTTCCAATTTGTAATGGTAAAATATATTTTAGAAATAAATCTTTGTAATTTTTATTTTAACATCATTTGAATTTGTAATAAAAATTATTGTTTTTGAAAAATCAACAAAATTTTTTATATTATTTAATTTTTAGTATCCAACATGTTTCAACATTCAACATTGATTCAACAGGATCCTCATGTTAATTTAACATTGCCACCATGTTGATTTAACATGACGTTCATGTTATTTTAACATCGTGGTCACATTGATTCAACAGGATCCTCATGTTAATTCAACATTGCCACCATGTTGATTTAACATGACGTTCATGTTATTTTAACATCGTGGTCACATTGATTCAACAGGATCATCATGTTAAATCAACACGAACATCACTTAGATTTAAAATGTGTTCATGTCAAATTAAAGTGGCAATTTTTCTACATGAAAACATGTTGAATCAACATGAAGCAGTAATGGTGCAAAATCATAGGGAAAATCATAGCTAATCACGTTGATTTTACATTGTTTTTTTTCTGTGTGTAGGTAAAATAAAAATGTTGTTAATTCAAATTTACTTCTACAAAGACTGTGTGTTTAAATGGAAAATAATAATAGATTTTAATGCATCAAACCCTAAAGAAAAATCGATTAGTTGAAATAAGGAATCGAAATCAGCACACATGCATAATTATATCTTTGGAAATCCAATTGTTTGAACTGATAGTGCCTAGATGTTCTAAACGGGACATTAATAGAAATTCTTGATATTAAAAATTCCGATGGCACAACGCCACGAATGATTTTATATACCATCATAGTAATAATTTTAATTTTTCTTAAATTGTTTGGGGGATTTTTCAGATAGTTTCCTTTATGAATATATTGATGACGACACTGATTGATTTTATCATTAGAGTTTTCAAGGAAAGAAATCTCAAGAAATTTGTGATCGGCATTCACTGGTTGCCGCAATCTTCCTGTACGATGGTGAATTTGTCCTTGAATCTGTAAATTTAGTAACAAATTCTCGGACAATATATTCGAAGGTAGACATTATTTCGTAGCGGTGCAATGTTATGAATCCTAGATGTGGATTTGTACGATGTGTGTGTGTGAGTGGCAGAAATAAGTCACTTAAAAAGTGGCATTAAAATCCCGTGCTTTGACAACTGTTGTACTTCTGAATATTCTCGAAGAATTGCTTAAATCCAGAAAGTTATAAATCTAATAGTTTTGGTGGCGGTGGAAATTGTGGAAATAGAACTTTCCATCAGCTCAGCAGGATCATTTGGTGGCAAAATTTTAAGAAATTCCACTGTGGATTCTTTGTTCTGCCGTCATAATGGATCGCGCTGGAAAAACGTACATGCGAAGCTGACATTCCTCCAAAAGCTGACAAGGCTCATTGCCAGTCGCATTTGCTTTCCGAAATTCAGTTAAAAAATAACATAAAAAATCATTTTTTGAATATTTTGATTTATATCGCCTTTCTGATGGGTTTTGTCAACATTTTATTTCATACAAACCTTGTCCTGAAAATTTCTAACACATCAGAAAAGATATTAGCCGAATCGTTCCATCCGTTCTCAAGTGATGAAGATATGACATTTATTTTTCATGAAATAAAGTATACATATTTACGGTTTATTACTTCGGAATTTAGATCGGATAACTAAAACAAGTTTTCTATTATCCGAAGTGAAAACTACTACTCTTAAGTGAAAACTATGGATAACTGAAACGAAATAGCTGCAGTTTTTCAATATATTTTTATATATAATGATAAATAGATCTTATTATTATTATTTTCATAATGAAAAATTACCCAATTTCGATTTTGGGGAATTTCTCATTTTCTTTTTTGACATTTTACATTTGTGCCATTTTTAATAGAGTCCAGATAACATTACGCTTGGCTTCAACGTCTTCACTTTAAACACATGAAATTAGCACAACATTGATTAATTTTACTACGTTCACCATATGACCCTCGTGCAACTTATTTTATTCATTCCAACCAAAAACCCCGCCAAATGAAAAAGACCATTCCGCTGCAAACATTCAATTCAGCCAACACCAGCGGAATGAATTATTGGACTCCAGTGTATATTTATAACGAAAAGTGTTCCCTTTTTTCGACGTCCTCCTTTACCATGTATTATTTTTTGTTGTAGTTGCTGTGTCTATCTTTAGTTTAATGTCTGTTTTCAACTAAAACAAAAACTGAATAAAAAAATTATATTTCATTCCGTATGTTTGTATAATTTTCATAGTTCGAATATAATTTTTCCCCCTGCAGTACAACAATAGAAGCAAAACAAAAAAACGAAAGTAATTGTTCTGCCGGAGTGCAACTCTTTTAAAGTTTATGCGAGCGAATGTGTCTAAAAATAGTTTCTACTTGAGTTGCTGGCAGCCTTCCTTTGGATAACCTCAGCCGTGCTGGTGTCATACATGTAC
The DNA here is from genome assembly GCA_958296145.1 of Hydrotaea cyrtoneurina. Lineage (NCBI taxonomy): Eukaryota > Metazoa > Arthropoda > Insecta > Diptera > Muscidae > Hydrotaea > Hydrotaea cyrtoneurina. Next base: position 38,689,713 of record OY282512.1, on the reverse strand, counting down.
GGTATGATACGTTAGCCAGAACATTTGCTGCGTTCAGTTTACACAAGAACTTAAGCCGGCCGATCATCAACAACGTCGTGTCTGTCTTTGCTGATTGGGTCCTTGAAATGCATGAAAATGATTCGGAATTCCATCGAAAAATCATCCTGACTGATGAGACACATTTCCACCTAGGTGGCTACAACAACAAGCAAAATTATCGCATCTGGGGCTCGGAAAACCCAAGAGTTATTGTTGAGAAGCCTCTCCATCCTCAACGTATGACTGTTTGGTACGGTTTATCGTTTAGCGAAGTCATTGGACATTACTTTTTCGAAAATGAGGTTGGATCAACAGGTTGGGTGAATGGATTACGCTATCGAGAGATGATTAATATTTTTTTATGGTCGGCGTTGAATGATATTGATCTGGACAACGCTTACTTTCAACACGACGGCGCTATGTGCCGCACAAGCAACGAAACCATTGCTCTTTTATGGGAATTGCAGGACCGTGTTGTTTCTCGAAGAGCTGATCACAATTGGTCACCGAGATCTTGTGATTTAATTCCTTGTGACTTCTTCCTTCGGGACCAAATGAAAGACAAGATCTACGCCAACAGCCCAGCGTCAATTCAAGACCCTAAAAATAGAATTCGTGAGGCGATTTATTGAATAGGATATGGTCCTGTAAGCGTGGTCGTGGTGGCCATTTGGCTGATGTTGTTTTGCATTATTAACGGCATAACTTTCTCTTTATTATGAAATAAACATTCGATCATTTATGTCAACCATGTACAAACCTAATTTCTCATATGAACAAAAAATGAAATGGTACTTAGACATTGTGAAAAACTCCTCATTTCTTGGAAGAATTCTGATAATTTTCTTGGCATTTATTATTTGGGGGATTTTTCATAGAGCCCCTAAGCAAAATTCCCAAATTTTTATGATATATTTTTGAGGAATTCTTCATTTTTTTGAGGGGGCTTTTTTCACAGACCCAGCACAATTTCTACAGATTCGTTTCCCCAAACCCTGAAGTCCATCCTCTGTAATCAGTCCATGGCATGATTTGATCAACTAATAAAAAACATATAGAGTGATCCGTTTCGATCTCGGTAATGAAATTTATGTCGAATATCCTACTTTTGCGGTGCTAGTTGAACGTCTCAAATATCCCTGTATGTCCCGGACAAGACAATCTTAAAGGAAGTCACTGCAATTCTTATCATCACCAGAGCTCACTCTATAGCAGCGCATTGAAGATTCGTTCTAACCCAAAAGACCTCAGTGTTACATTGTATCTCATTGTACTCGTACTTACGAATACCATCTATTCCAGCTCTCTGCGTTGGTATGTTGATCGGTTGCTCGATTCGGTTCGCCGGAACATTTTCTTCTGTGGCAAGACATGAGTTGGTGGACGGGGGCACACATATCTACCGCACATATCGGACACCAGCCATATTTCCGTGATGTACTAAATATGTGTATATGCAATGGATGTCTGACATACAAACATGCATGTACATGCACCTTGCATTACACTTGTGTTTGGGCTCTGGTCTCTATGTGGCGTCTTTATGCACGAGTGTATGCCCTCAGGAATGTATCGACGTCATGTGCAATGGCTGCGTGTACGTGTTGTGACCGTATCTGATCTATTTATATCTTTATTTAGTTTTTTTTTTTTTGCTTTTGTATCTGTTGTCTTAAAGAAGTCATTGTTTAACAATTGCAATAGTCATTTAGATGGTGAGGCACGCAGTTTATCGTGGTCTTATTCTTATACTCGCACAAAGAAACACTTATGAAATCATAAATGACAGCTTAAGTTATGGAATCAATTCTCGAGTATCGAGTTCGGATAACCTCCAGAGGAAGAGCGTGATTTTGAATTGAATCACTCAATTAGATGCAAAGTGATTGATGCCATGAAGTTGAAGATCCTGGTAGATTGACTGGCTCAAATTGGTAATTACAGTGCGTTGGTTAATTGGCCACATCATTAGCTTAAACACAGATCTCCATTTGATTACAACTGGGAAAAGGTATTTTTTAAAGCAAAACAAATTCCATTCGTCTGGATATGCCTGAAGAAAACACCCCAAATACTGTCCGTGATTTACGGATAAGGTTTATATGTTTCAACATTTGGTGGCTCGGGAAAGGAAATAGATATAATGTCACTAATATATATTGATATGGTTGATAGATACGAGGTATGTTCAAAAAATATCGCGAATTTTGTATTTTTTCAAAAAGTATTTATTTATTCATTGACATCTATTTTGTCCCTTATAAAGTAATTCCCCTCGGATATAATACACTTCTGCCAACGTGTTTTCCAATCCTCGAAGCACTTTAAATAACCATTTTTTGTGATCTTGTTCAGCTCCTCCTTCGATGCCGTCTTTATCAATCGTGGCGTAGCGCCGTCCTGAGTCAGGGGAATACCAGTTTTTGTTCTTCCACAAATCCGGACGTTTTTGGTGGAATCCTTCGCGCAGTTTGCGCACAACTTGCAGGTAATATTCTTTATTGACCGGTCTACCCTGTGGCAAGAACTCATAATGCATCACGCCCCTGCAATCAAAGTAAACTGTGAGCAAAACCTTTACGTTCGGCCAAAATTTGCGAGCTTTCTTCGGTCTTGGTTCATGCGGCAGCTTCCATTGGGATGATTGAAAAGCGTGTCTTTTTTGGCAGCTAATGTGTCTGGTTTGTTATATTGAGAGGTCTCCCAAAGTACGCTTCAAATGCTATACGAGTTGTTGGTTGAGCCACAATGTGCGGATTATTGGTGCGATTTTCAACGTTTATTTGGCTTTTTGTCCTGTTCCAAGGACTTTTTTTCAATTATTAATTTATACATCGAAAGCCAACAATATTTTGGGAGATTACCTGAAATTACAGCCATGTACCTAAAATAGAAGTATGCTAAATTGAAGCATGAAAATGAAATATGTCTGGGCAGAACCATGTGCCAGTTCGAGGGTTAAATTCAAGAAACTACAATATTTGAGTACAACATTTGTTCCGATTGACAGAAACTCGACTACCAAATATGCGTGTGTGTTAGGAAGCCATCTGGAGTTCATCAGGTAACCAGTTTCAAGAATTTGCAGATTTTTTTTTTAAATATTTGGTTGATTTTTTAAAAAAACCGCCAATAGATCATTACACGGATAGGTTTTAAGGGGTATCTTAACGTATTGATTTCACTATCAATACACTGACCATGACCATTTAAAAAAAAATTGTACTTTCTTGAATTTAAAAAGTACAATGCGTATTATTTCCCACACACACTATTACTTCTGCCCATATACGTAATAAAAATAGCAAATTAATTATATTTGCAGCCAAATAAACTGTGTTTAGATTCAAATAATCTTTACTTGATACAAGTTTCAAAAACGCGATTGACTTGTGTGCAAACATTTAAAAAGACAGATTTTTCAACGTGATCTGTCTATTTTCAATAGATTAACTCCGAATTGGTGTCTATCATTTTGTTTTTAGCCCTTCAGCCGCCTCCGAGATCTGTCATTTGAATTGAAAAAGTTTCATGTAAAGTATCTCCAACAAGGTGTCTGCTCCACTGAACTAACCCCCTACATTTGACAAATTACTATGTAGCTTGACTGCAGAATATTCAATTTTAAGACATGAACTATGGCGGACAAAATGTCCACCATTACCTTACTCAATAAACCTCTTCCGTTTGGCGTTGAGTGGGGGGGTATGAAAAGTGCATAACCAGTTGATTGCATGTTGCAAAGTGAAAAGTTCAGTAACCTTAAACTACAAAACACCATTGACCTGAGTTCAGTTGAGCTACATTGCACAGTCAGGTCAGGCCGCAGAGACAATGGAACTAAATCGAAGCGATAAAAAGGACATTAACAACGTAAATTAGACGTCATGAAAAGCCTTCCCTTCGACTTCATGAGTGAACGAACAAAAACGAAAGATGGAATGGAAAATAACATAAGAATGGTAAATCACGTTACAGCGCGTAACATTGACAACCTGCAATTTTAGTTCAAACACCAACACGCACAGCCCCCCTGAATCGGCCGTAAGGGAAGAAGCACTTTTCCACAGTAAACATGAAAATCAGACACGTTCCTTGTAAATGCATGCCAACGTAAGACGGACGGACACGTAGACGGGACGGGGACGTAATATGCGACTGCCCCAACATTGATTTGCTTGTCGCCTTTACCAAAGAAGCAAAAGTATTCGAATACTTTGTATGGGCTGTTCGAGTGAAACGATAACTATTCTGCATTTGTCATGTCATGCCATGAACTGTTTAACCCAGTTTTGCATGGTTCACTTTTGTGTGGTTGTACACCAATGAAGTTTCGTTTTGTTCGGTGTTGCACTCCTTGAAAATTTCTTTAAAAATAGATTTCTTGTGTTTGAGGTTTAAAAATAGATTTACTCGCATCAGGGCTAAACAACTACGGAGAAGGGAAGCGTGAGTAATGTGGTACTGCTCGCATTGCATGGTGGTCCCTTTCAGGTCTTTCCCTCGAGCAAAGGCCACTGAAGGATACGGCTGTTTACGCCAACGGTTAGTGTTTTGCATATTATGGAAATTGCACCTTTAGTTTCTATACGGAGGGGGAGAACAACTAACGTAGGTACTTTTGCGATTAAGGTTATGCGATTGATTGCAGCTGGCGTCAAAGTGCCCGAATGGCGGAGGCGACGGAGGAGTGAATGTTTTAGAAGATGGCAACACGGCTGAGATCTCACTGATATGCAGAAGTTTGGATTTAGTTCACGGAATGTCTTTAACTAATGTCCACTACAAAGGGTCTTTTTTGTAGACGTGTGGTTTTCATGAAGAAATAAAACGCATAACCTTAATCGCATAAGGGTTTGCCATTATGTTTAAAAAATTATTTCGGGCAAGTAGCCAGCCGCGTGGCCGAATTTTCCACTTTTTGCAGTATTTTGGGCTGGTTTGTCAGCAATAACGCGCCGACTAATCTCTTCCAATGCGTCAATTGTGTTGAGCGTAACTGCATAGACAAGCCACGCCACAGGTCCACGTTTTGGTGCTCACACCGAAAGTTTCCTTCAATAAATTTATTGTTTCGTTGGCTTTATGACATAGATCGTCCGTTGACAAATGCTAAGTAAGGCAACTTTACAGATTAGATGTTCATAAATGAGAAACAAGTGGCACAACTGAGTGTGATTTATTTTTTTGTGCTCTATAGTAAAGAAAAGCTGAAAGTATGGGAGAAACCACGGCAACGCAGGGAAATGATTCACTTATCGCAAAACATATGGACACCTAACCGCGAAAATGTCATACATCTCGAAAAGAAAATTTGCAACGACTATATAGTGTTATATATATATTTATTTATTTATTTTTAATTACAATACAAAGTAAATTTATATTCTAATTTTTGGGTCCAAGGGTAAACCGGGTGACATAGACCATATGTTTAGAATTTTGCAGCGACAGACCAAAGCCTCTGGTGGGAATCGAACCCACAACCCCCACGCTGATATGTTATATATATATACAGTCGAACTTCCATATAGCGAATCTCAAGGGGACCAAAAAAAAATTCGTTATATAGAAAATTCGTAATATAGAATTATTTTAAAAAAATTTTATTTTTATGTATGTTGAATTTTATGTAAAATAATTGGTAATTTTTGTCTGCGTTTGATTTTTCCATTTTTCCTCCGCAATAAAAACTTCAAGCACGTTAAGAGAAGCAAATACTTTTTCAGGCACGCTATTTCTTATCTCCACAAAGTTGCGTAGTACTTCAACTGCTGATGAAGTTTGCTGAAATGTGGGTACCTCCTTCACGAGTTTTGTAACGTGAAGTCTACTATGCGAGCCTACATTTCTCTCACTTACAGAGAGTAGAAATCTGAATCTCACACACAAAAACAAATAAAAATGAAAATATGTGTGTGTATGTTGAGAGTGAAAAATGTGTTTATGTAAAACTCGTTATACGGAGATCAAAAACGCATGAGCATTCGAGTTACGGGCGTAGAAAAAATTCGTAGTAAAGAAATATTCGCTATAAGGAAACTCGTTATAAGGAGATCAAAACATACTGAAAATTTAACGAAATTGCAGTGTTCTGGAAATAAATTCGTTATATAGAGAACTTCGTTGTACGGAAGTTCGTAATAGAGAAGTTCGACTGTATTTGAAAATTTTGTGCAACGGTTTCACGAGGATCTCGCCACCATATATTTTTTTAAAAAAAAAAATCGTTAAAAATCTTCAAGGATATTCAAGGATCACAGTTTCAAAGGACATTTTTCCCCTCCTGTTAAATAAAAACAAAACAATGTTATCTAACAGCTGCAATTCTTGTCTTTTACTTGTGACCGATAACGCCGTTATAGGACTTGCAAAATAAATTGTTTAAACTAGTATATCCATTGAACATTAAAAGTCTTTAAAAAGGACAAATCATCACGAAATGAAATAGAGAGTATCCACATATACTATGTGTTCCATTATACTCCCATCCTACGGCTAGGAGGGTTTATACCATTTGATACGGCTCAAAAGTGTAACATATAGAAATATTCACATTAGACCCCAGGTGTATGTCTAATGTGAATATTTCTATATGTTAAACTTTTGAGCCGTATCAAATGGTATAAACCCTCCTAGCCGTATTCGATGCAATTCCAAATTCGATGCATGACTTTCTAAATCGTTTGAGCCATGTCCGCCTCTCCTGCTGGTACGCACGATAACTTCCGAAAGATTTAAACAATCGCTATGAATTTTTACATGGGTTAATATTTTCCCGAAACTACTTATGGGATTGCATATGGGCTATATGGCCACACCCCATACAAATCTGCTATTTCGCCCACTTTAGAAATCGTGTAATAATATTAATATGACCAACGCGATCTGGTCCATATTCTGTATTTAGTAATCATATAACTGTACAAAGTTTCAGACAAAAACTTGGAAGTCTGGCAACTCCCCTTCTGATACCTCCAATACAAATACCACCAATCAATATGCCAAACGCGATCTTGCCCAAATTCTGTATTTAGTAAATCTATACCTAGACAAAAGCATGGAAGTGTGACCGCGCCCCTTCTGATACCAGCCATGCAAATGCAAGTTCATAAGTTCAATCAGGTCATGATCTCCAGAAATAGGTCTACCACTGTAGTATGACGACCTCTTCAAAAATTGGATCTCTAATGACTTCACATAAGAGATCGGGTCATGGGACCTTGGAACTTGATTCCCTCCACAGGGTCTGAAATGCATAAATAACTTTCTCTCGAAATTTCCCTTCGTTTTAGTACCATTGTCACCTTTACCAATTAAGGGGAAGTTTAGTTATGTGGAAGAATTGAAAAATACTTAACTAACATCTCTGGCATTTCTAACTGGCCAAATGTATTGAAAACGAAAAAATATTAAATTATTTTTCGTCCTAACAAATTTAGCGAAAGCGCCACAAAAGGCAGTTGGTTAACCCTTTTACCACTGACATCGAACCCTTTAACGATTAGATTTAACGAATGGATGTTAGTGATAACCGTTAAAAATAAAATTTTGAAAAAAAAATACAGTTTTACAATTTTAAAAATTAAAATTCTTGGGTTTTTTTTTTTTTAAAAAAAAAAAAATATTTAGTATGTGGATTCGTTTTGTAACAAATTTACAGAAAACTCCACGAAAGGCAGGAGGTTAAAATATTTTACGAACAATAATTATCGAACACACCCGTGTAACGAGAGACTTTCGTGTCCGTTTATTAACAGTTCATGCACGTTTGATCATACCTTTTCTATGACTAGGAATTCAACAACTAATACAGTAAAATTTTAGTTGAAGCAACTGATATTCAAATTTAGAGCATAATCTCAGGCTTCACAAAAACATAAATGGACAATGTCAGATTTTGATAATTTCTTGGAATGATTAACATAAACTCTTTATTATGTGCATATCTTTAAAACTCCGGTCACAGAAAACCATAACTGAATGAACATCGTCAAAGTATGAATGAAATGAAAACGATATCGTGAACCACACAAATATTCATTCAACAATAAAAATAAATCTGATAAAATATAGACTATTAACATATTTTGTTATATTTTTACGCGTATTTTCTAAACTTTATGACTCAGCCTAAATTAAATACATTTCAGATTATTTTCAAAACCAGAATTTGTTTAACACTTTTTCATTGATGTGGGGGGTTCACATCTAATAGACGTTCAATTGTGATCGCCGTCATCTTCTTTGGAGTGTCTTTGACTCTCTGCAAGTTAACATTTGTTTGTTTACTTTGTTGATGGCTGCAATTAATTCTTTAATCGCATTAAATGACTGATAATAAACTCATTTCGTCCAATTGGATTTTTATTATTTCATACAAAATCTTTGCAAAATTCCATACTCAGTTAGTGGTAGGAGAGATCATCACATGATGTTTGTGTGCCTTTGGTCGGAACCTGGTTGGGTGTGAACAGGTTTTGAAACACACATTCAAATAAATCTCGCCCAAAAGCAAAATGTATAAACAAAAGACTTAATTTACGATTTGAACAATTATGTCAGTGCGTTGTTATTAAGTGGACGTCGTTTTCGTTTTGAATTTGCAAAAAAGAAATAATCTTAGTATTACGAATAACAAGACCTGTTAGAGGGGTTTTGTGGGTTCGCTGATCGCATATTTGGCTTCAGAAGTTACAATTTCAAAATGGCGGATTGCCCTACAGAATGTCTCTGCGATCTCTGATAACGAAGTCAGAGTATATATTGTTATGCCCAGTAAATGAGCCGAGGTTGATCTTAGTTTTTCAGTCAACGTTTAAACGCAGTTTAATCCTCCAATATGGGCCGTTTAAACTACAAATGATTATAAGAGCAATTAGCGAAATAAGAAGTGGAATCGAAATTATTTCGGTTCATCAACTTCCACAAATGGTTTCCGACCACCGAGCCATTTTGCAGTATTTTTTTTTAAAATCGTGTGTGACCAAAAGCCGTGTTTTTTATGCAGTTGAACTCTCTCTAAACCTTTTTTCAGGCTTCAGGTTTTCTTTCAGAATTTGTCCAATCGGTTACATGCCGCATTTCGTTAAAACATTTATTTTTTTCCTCCGAAATCCACAACAGAAATCCGCCACCGTCCTTTTAAAAGTACGGGAAACGGTGGAAAATTCAAGGATAAATTTATACAAAAATTAAAAAAAATCGGCACTAAGTTGGTTAATTATTCACCGGGAACATAATCAGCCCGATTCTGAATACTCCCGGGGAGATTATTCCCGGGGAATTTACATTTTTCTGAGTATAAAATCCTCCTATTGTAAACAGACCGGGAAACAAACAAATCATCTGGCTCCAAATAATCGAAATTGTATGCCCCTTATTATTATTCCCTCGGTTTGTTTAGAATAGGAGGAGTTTATAATCAGAAAAATGTAAATTCCCCGGGAATTATCTCCCCGGGAGTATTCAGAATCGGGCTGATAATGTTTTCTGTCACTGTTAGTGTTGCCACATCAACAGCCACTCAAAAACGTATTTGAAGTTTAAACTCAGTTTTATTTGAAACTGAGTTTTATACAATCGTGGTTGAACTACGATTTTATTTCTGGGTCTCAAAATAAGAATTTTCCAAATAATCGGTTTATTTTAAAACGGGACTCATTTTGTTTTGGCAAACATTTTTCTTGGCCTCCGCTCTTGTGACCGTACGATAGCTTTAGTTGGCATAAACAATTATTACTTTTATGGATACGTACAAATTACAGATTTCCTACAAAGACGAACAAAAATTCCAAAATTTTAATTATAGTAACACTAGTTTTCTAATTAATTCTAGAAAATAATTTATTAATGAAAATCAATATCCAAAAAAACTAACCTGGAAGTTCGGTGTTACCGTGAAAATTATAAAAACTCAACATTGAGAATTTTGTGACGATAATACCTAAACCTTTAAAATGTGGGTGATAAATCCCACAATGGTTTTTTTTTCTTAATTTAGCAAAAATACAGATAATGGGTGATTCAAATAAAAGTTTATTTTTAAGAATATCAAAAAAAAGGGACAAAAGCTAGTTTTTGTCATTATTTCATTAATTTATTCCAAAGAGCAAATATTTTCATTATTTATGGAACACGATTTCATACATTTGCAGCCTCGGCTGGCTGGCTTTGTCAACCCATGAAGATTTCTGAATCATAACATCGCACAGTGGTCAATTTCGCGAGATAGAGGTCAAAACTGTATAACTTTTGGCCGGATTGGTATTTTTTTACGCAATTTGTTTTGTTCAATAGGAGGGACTTTAAGCTTCAATTTGCGTGTTCAAACGTAAAAATCGACTGATAGGAACGTAAGTAATGTGGAGTTAAAAATGCATTTTAATTTTTTGTTGAGTTTCCATGTCAAAGTTGAATATTTTGACATTTTAAATAGGTATATTTTTTATAATTTCTTATATTCTTCAATCGTATTTTACAACCAATACTTATTTATTATTCCTAAACTTAATTTTGGTCAGAAAATGCCAACATTTGGCCCCTGACATTTATTTAGTCTCAATATTCACAGGCGCAAAAGGTTGGTTTTTGTGGAAGGAAGCTAATTCTTGTGAGGATTAAACTGAAAAATAACACTGAAATTGGAAACATATTGTGCTGAATTATTTGTTCCCCATGGAACAAAATTTTGTGAACTGTGGTTGGCATATGTCTCCAAGAATATTTTTGGTTATAAAGGATTGCTGTCTCATTAGCATACTGACCAAATTTTTTTGCATCTATCTTTTTGCTACATGCTATAACTTCTAATATGATTTGGAATCGTCGTATTATATCATAATCTACTCCATTTATTGAAGCTGCAGTTTCTGGATCGGAAAAAAATCTCCTTGCTGTGTTTCCACCATTAGAATTTCCTTCTCCTTGCTTTGGCTGGTCAATTATTAGGCCTATCTCACGGTATTTTTCTTGAATATCTTTTTTTTTTTTTGCTTTCTTTTTTCCAAATTTTCTTTGTTGTTTCTCACTGTTTCGCCTAACGGGCCAAATTCCAAATCGTATCCCAATTTAAGAGTATGCTCCATAAAACGAATTCTAGCATGAAGAGGTGACATTCCAAATTCATATGCTTCATTAAAACTATCGTCTTGTGTTGGTGGTTGGCTCAATTGACTTGATGTTTTTTGGCATATGGTGCAGCATGACGAAGACTTTGTTTCGGTTAAAGCTTGTGCAACTTTTCCATCGATCATTGTAAGTGACATTTTAAAGTTAACTTCGATGCATTGGTCATTAAATTCAAATATTTCTATTTGGTTCTTAAGCAAAGCGAATGTTGTCAGATTCTATTGTCATTTTTGTCAAAATTTTGATACACCCTTCTATGTGGACTAGGTCCAAATATGGGCCAAATTCTCCTAATTTCAACAGAATTATTTTTTGGGTCAATAAGAACTCTTGTACAAAATTTCATCAAAATATATGCATAATAGCCGCTTTCACATACAAATAACTTTTAAAAAAATATGACGTGCATTTGTACCGAATATCTTACCTTGGGTCAGAAAAATTGCTGTAGCTCAAAAAGTGCAGTCCCGATGCATGGACATGTATATATAGGAATGTAGGGGAGGGTTAGGACTACAAAATAGTAACTTTGTGTTTTGACTCAGCTTGACTCACAGGAGTTGTGCTCTATGAAGTAGGAAATTTCCGATAAATTAGACCTTTTTTAAAAAAAATATTTAAATTGTTCTGAAAACAGTAGAGCTTCAATTTTTTCTACCAGTGATAGGAAATAAGTTAAGTTACAACACAAAATTTATTTCGTAACAAAAAAGTTATGATCATTTCAACTTTAAAAATTAACTAAAAATATCATAATTACTAAATTCTGAAAAAGCCCATTTTGGATCACCCTGTTCTCAGTGAAATAGTTAAAATAGAGTTCTAATTTTTTGGTTCCCGAGGTTTACTACTGTCTACTTTCATATGAGTCTAATAACTTTAAAATCGGAGAACAAAAACCAAAAGGAGTTTTGGCCGCTATCTCAAAATATTGACCACAGTGCATCGGTTATTTATAGTAGCCAAGGAAACAAATTTCTAACGGCGTCAAAAGTAGCCAACTGACATCGCCTAGACGGCTGTTAACAGATTTACCGATCTTAGAGCGGAAAAGATCAATTGTGGTGCAGCCTGCCAAATATCCTTCAAGTATATGACTTCAGTCAACGCCACAAAGACAATGGCGTTTCTAGGAAACAATTTTAAGAACATGGGATCATTATTTTCCTATCACTCTCTGAGGATTGAGAAAATTTCAATGAATACAAGCTTCAAAAGTGACAGCTACCGAAATACCGGGTGATTCAAAATAACAACTCTTGTTGGGACACCCTTTATAACATAATTTATTGCTTTTTCGGGGTTTTTCGCACTCGGATGTAATTATTAGTATTCAATATGACAACCACTTCTTGCTGCTGTCTTTAAGCAGAGCAATACGTTTCAACAACATCCCCTACTCACTACCCACAATTACTCCCAAATGGTTGATTTTTATATCCCAGAACAAGGGAATCTTCCCACTAATTTGTTGCCTTTCGCAGCCTGTTTGCTATCGCAGCCAATTACCACTTGTTTTAACGCCGTTTCTCCGGTTCAATTCCTGAACAACCACAATAATAACAACAACAACCAAATGGCGTTAACAATTATTTATTAATGATTTTACGAGACGTTTTTTGCGTTAAAAAAAATACTTTTAATTTCAATTGATCTCTTGTCGTTAAAATGCGATTATTGTGCCAAGTGTTAAATGATTGTGACTGGTGGTGATCGTTGAAGACGTGGGGACGAATGTGTGAGTCCTCTGAAATCGAGAAATTCCAATTCGCACTGACGTCAAATCCCGGACATGGGTGTGTGTGGATGCATTTGTGAAAAATTGCTTTGAGTGATTTGCATTTTATTGGTAACAACACACACACATTTTTTTTTTAAATAAATTGAAATTTTGGATTTCAGTCGTAGTCACGATTTATAAAGTATTTGTTTGTTTTTATGGTTTCAAGCAAAACATCATATTTTTCTTTTGTGTGGGGCATGCTAAATTTTTAATTGAATTAGGGTGGGACAGAGGGAGGACCGACAGACAGCATTTTGTTTTATTACAAATATAATAAATTCGGAGATGTTTATTGAACACGAAAACAAATAAATCGGATTTATTTTAATGTAGAGAATATTTTATAAATCTTTATATATAAAACTCTTGCGTGACTGACTGACTGACTTGATTCATCACTGTCCTGGCCAAACGGCTGAGGCTAGAATCATGAAATTTGGAGAGTATGTAGCCCGAAGGGGATACAAATTAAATGTGTCCCTAAAACCCTTCAAAATTCGCAAATATACAAAAACTTCAAATATCTTTGGAAAATTAGAAATGGGACGAAAAAGGGGCCAAAACGTGATAAAGAAGGGGTGAAAATTTTTTTTTATAAAAACATGCGGATAATATTTATAAGAAGAAAAACGTACCAAAACGGGTTAAAGAAAGTACAAAAGAGAAAAAACCAAAATGTGTGAAAAAAAATTGTATTTGGCAGGAATGGGCCAAAAAAATTTATATAATGGAAAAGAGGACTAAAAGGGGCCAAAATTGGTATGTCTATATACATATGTATATAGAACTGTTGCGTGACTGACTGACTGATTCATCACTGTCCTGGCCAAACGACTGAGGCTAGAATCATGAAATTTGGAGAGTATGTAGCCCGAAGGGGATACAAATGGGGGGAAAACGTATAAAATGTGTCCCCAAAACCCTTCAAAATTCGCAAAAATACGAAAAATTCAAATATTATTTTTTTTTCTTTGGAAAATTAGAAATGGGACGAAAAAGGGGCCAAAACGTGATAAAAAAAATAATAAATAATAAAAATAATAATAATAATAATGGATAATAGTTATAAAAGGGTCGAAAAAGTGGCAAAAACGTACCAAAATGGGATAAAAAAAGTACACAAGTGAAAACACAAAAATGTGTGAAAAAAAATTGAAATCGACAGTAATGGGCCCAAAATGGCATGTAATGGAAAAGGATCCAAAACTGGTATAATATAAATGAGAAATAATCTACCACAGGTGGGACGAAAAAGGGACCAAGACGGGATAAAAAAGGGAAAAATAAAAGATTGAAAGACATTTATGGCAAAAACAAGTGGATAATAGTTAGAGAAGAGTCGAAAAAGGAGCCAAAACGGGATAAAAGAAGTACAAAAGTGAAAACACAAAAATGCGTGAAAACTGTGGATAATAGTTAGAGAGGGGACGAAAAAAAAGGCCAAAACGTACCAAAACGGGACAAAATAAAAATGTGTGTGAAAAAGTTGTTATCGGCAGAAATGAGCCAAAAGTGTATAGTAATGGAAAAGGGGATTAAAACAGTCCAAAACGGGTCCAAAACTTGTATAATATAAATCAGTGTATATAAAATATTTGCGCGAGTGACTGATTCATCCTGTGCTCGCCAATGGCTGAAGCTGGAACCATGAAATTTGCTATGAACGGATTTTGCCGAAATTCGGCTAGGAAGGGGTCAAAAATGGTAAAAGGGGAAAAATGTGTCCCCAAAACCCTTCGAATACCCAAAAAATACATACAAATCAAAAATTGTGATTTTTTTTTTTGGATAATTAGTCCATAACTATGCTTGGCAGCAACTGCTGAAAACGAGTTTCACAACGTACGAAAATGTGGCCAAAACGGGATAAAAAAGGGGAATATTAAAAAAGTGTGAACATGTATTTCAAGTTTCTGAGTCGGTATAAAACATTTGTTGCAATTAAAACATATTTTGTGTTTTTTCTGGTTCGAAACTTGGTGAGACCTTCAAACATTTCATAGCGGCTGTTTTTCACCTCGTAAATGCTGGCGACTTTACGAGTAAGAGAGTAATCTCTAAGACATGTAAAACTTCCCTAGGAAAGCATTGGCCGTTCGGAGCCGTCTTTAAACAGTAGTTCCCGGCGAATGGGTATACAAATTATATTGTGCTCTGATTCGAGACAAGCACCCCGTCCGTTCCTTCATGGAATGTTAAGGGAAATCATTAAGTAAGAATGTTCACACAAAAATCGCTATACGTCTCTAAAGCTGGAATTTTTATGTGACCCTAATTGGCCTTTTCATGTTTTGGTATAACTGAAGTTGTGTTCCTCATACAATACCTACGAATTGCTAATTTCGTTAAACGCTTGATTGGGATAATAGCTGTGTTAATTGGACAATATCTTAAGTAAATACGTTAAGTGTAAATGTTAAAACAATAAATGGGTTTATTCAATCCGAATGTTTTCAAACAATTGAATCTCTTTTTTTTGTTTGTTTGAATGCGGACACAAAAGATTTTCTTGATGTATGTTTGAGTTTACATTTTTTTAAATTATATTTAACAAAAAATTGTGGGAATTGTTCCCAACCGTATTCACTTAAGGGGACAAAGCCATATTTTGTTCTTACCACTTCTTAAGAGTTAAATACATAAAAGGGTTTTGATTTCATTTCAACAACATGGTTAGCAAGTAATGTGCAATTGGTTACAGAAAGTAATATTTGAAAACTTGGGTGTAAATATGCCTGAGTCATGATATTCTCAGTCAGTAACCGGTGTAATATTAATAATTCATATACGAATGTTCAAATAGATAGTTCTACGTATTGGCAAAATAAGCAAATGATTACTAAAGCAGACAACAGTCGAAAAGGTGGTATAGAGAAAACTGGAGAAACATAAATCTAGTTTGTGGATCGATAGTTAATGATCGTTGACTGAGTCATCGTTTTGAAAACATCGCTCAGATCTACCACCTGTCCTCAATTCACAGAACATGATTGTGTACAGTCGAATTCGGTGAAGCGGAAATGAAAATAATCAAGACATTGTTTTCACTTATGCGGATTTTTCAATAGAAACGACTTGGAATAATTCAAACTTCTTTCATTTAAACTAACTGAGTATGTACTTTAGAAATTGTTCTATGAAATTGAGATATAAACTTGTGACACAACTATTAAAATTAATGTAAGTAAAATTTAAATACAATATTAATGAGCTTGGATGAAAGCAGTCACTTATTTCCATTTGGTTGAGTTGTCTTACATGTGATTGACCGATAATATTTTTAAATGATTTTTTTGACCAAGACTTTAGAATAGTCTCCCCAAAATTTGTTCATAACATGAAAAGATTCTAATGTCTCCTTCGTAACAGGCTTAATAGAATCTATTCTGATGATCTGATTACAAATTCTATTGAACCCATTAGAGCATTTTCAACATTTCCATATACATACGTCACCTCCTCTTGGTCCCTCAATCCTCCACTATTATTGTGCATGTATTTAATAAGTTGCATGAAGTTACATTCATCTGCTTTCTCTTAAGCATTGTTCGTATAGCATAAGTTTGTGTTTTTCCATTAAAAAGGTATTTCACATAGACGATTTTTCAATAAAGCGGATTTTCGCTTAAGCGAAGTACAGTGGAAAGAAAATCATACAGAACAATCGTTACTAATATTTATTTTCAAGTAAGAATTTTTTTTTAATTAAAAGGCGTGCGCTTATTCGTTTTCGATTGTATTTCTTATTTTTTGTTGTTTAAGTTGTGTTGTTTAAAGTGTATGAAATTATGTTTTTTTTATTTATTAGACACTATTTTAATTTATTAGCCAAAAATTACACTAACTAACTTTTATATTTATTGGACAATATTTTAATTTATTAGCCAAAAAATCAACATGACTCACGTTTTGTCGCGAGTCTCACATTGGGGGTTTTCTAGTGATTTATGAAGAAGGCTAGAATAACGTTTGAATGTGTGGACGTCTCTATAGAAATTAAGAAAGATAGATAGACATTAGGGTGTAAATTTTTTTAAAATTTCATAGGGGCTCAACAGTTTTTTAGAAGCATAAAAAGTAAAGTATTTTTGATTTTTTTTTTAGTTTTTTTTTGCGCCACAAACCGATTTTTTTGCAAAAATTCTGATTTTCTGAAATGTTCGTATTTAAAGCACAAGTTGTTCAGTAAAAAGCATTTTCACAGTCGTTGAGTCATCATTTCAAAAGAAGAATGTTCAAGCTTTAATTTGATAAATATAAGTCACACGTTTTGTATATTTTTTGCTCGTTTAGCTGCCACATATTGAATTTTTTTTTGGGAAATTTTACATAAACTAAAAAAGAAACGTAACATAACTTTAAAAAATTGCATGAAAGTGTAAAATTTTTATTTACCCACCTGGTTTCTAAAAGTTAATAAAAAGAAAATAATTAATTCAAGTTTTGGAACTTATTTTTTTTTTCTTTTTTCACTAAATGTTTCCTATCCGTAAAATGTTTCCTATCCTTTCCAAATCGGTATTGCTTTCTGTAACATCTCTTAAGTGTAACCATTTATGGTGGTCCAGTTTTCAAAAACGATATTTTCAAAAATGGTCTCCAAACTGTATTCGCTATAAACAAAAAGTTACACTTTAAAATAAAGATGAGAAAACTCACGACCGTGCACGTCGCTCAAGAACAACTGAGAATATTCCTGCTATAGCCCAAAGTGTTGAAGAAAACCCAGGTTTGTCCATTCCTCGTCGTTTTTTGGAATTGGGCATTCCACAAACGTCATTACATCGTATTTTCCATAAAGACTTGGGTCTTAAGGCTTATAAAGTCCAGTTAACACAAGAACTCAAGACGGCTGATCATCAACAACGTCGTGTCTGTCTTTGCAGATTGGGTCCTTGAAATGAATGAAAACGATCAGGTATTCCATTGAAAAATCATCCTAACCTCGGTGGCTATGTCAACAAGCAAAATTGTCGCATCTGGGGCTCGGAGAACCCAAGAGTTATTGTTGAGAAGCCTCTCCATTCTCAATGTTTAGCTGTTTGGTGCGGTTTATGGTCCGGCTGGGTCATTGGACCTTACTTTTTCGAAAATGAGTTACGGTGAATGGATTGGTCGGAGTTGGATAATATTAATCTGGACAACGTTTACTTTCAACAAGACGGCGCTACGTGCCATCTCTCCTTTGGGGCCACGTGAAAGAAGAGGTCTACGCCAACAGCCCAGAGTCGATTCAAGACCTGGAAGATAGAATTCGTAAGGCTATCGAGGACATAGGGCAGCCACTTTGGGATTTGGATATGGAAAATTTCTTGAAAAGGATATGGTCCTGTAAGCGTGGTCGTGCCTGATGTTGTTTTTCATTATTAACGGCATAAATTCCTCTTTATCTTTATCTATCTGAAGTGCGTTAGAGCTTAAGTCGGGAAGTGGGGGACCCAGATATGAGCTACAAAGGCTAAAGTTGCAAACCGCGGTTCTCAAAAAATGAAAATATCCGCCTGGAAATGTACAGTCCAATCTACCTAATATTTTACATCGATAAGATGGTAGTTAAGACTTAGCAATACGACTTATCGACAAGGTTAATTTTATTGGGTATCTGATTTTTGGATTAACAGTTTTTCAAAATAATGCTGTATAAAAAAAACACATGTTTATATGTGCAAAAAGTTTGTGAGCAAAATGTCTGATAGAAAATACTCGATTTGTCCAGCAGATGAACTGATTAAACATATTTTCGACGTCACCCACATATTATTCTTGGGCATGGAACATATTTTTCTGCTCTTTTCCTCCTATTTCTCTTCTCAAGTAAAATCAAAAAATCTAATTAAATTATCGTACCAATTAATTGTTCTTATTTCAACATTACTCCTAGAATTCTAATTTGAATTATGTGGAAATAAATGTTGTCCGATAATTCATACGGGATTTAACCCTGGAACACTAACGTTATTTTTCTAGGCATTATAAATACACGTAAAATGTTAGTCGAAACGACTAACATTAGCGTTCCAGGGTTAAATGTCTCACCTATCTGTAGGTTAAGTATTGTTGCTGGGAAAAATACTACTAACAGTTCAGAGTTATTATGAAAAAAAATCATATCACTCAAATTCTGAAAAAATCTGCTCTTGCATTTTTCATTTTGGTACAATTTAATTCTCGCCATGCCCTTTCACTTAAATAGTCGGTTAGCTTGATATTCTTTGAGCATTTAAACAGGTTCAATGAAAACTTACCACAACAATACGATTAATTACACTATGCAACGAAAACTAATAATAATAATAACCACTGTATGATCACTTAACACTGTTCTCATAACAGTGGACATTTAAAATCCTGTGGTATAGTTTTTTATTTTTATAATACATGACGACCTTAATACTCCACAAAATATATACTGGTTATCTTTATACGAAACGTTTTTCTTCCATTTTGTTGCCTAGTGTTTGTAAAATACCCACTACTTTTTTTTTAAGTAGCTATAAATAAAACGGATACAAAACAAATTAAATATAATGGAAACTCTTGAGATGCTCCCCAAGTCATAGCAACGATTGCCCACCAAAATTGTCGCAACTGCATACGACTGAGCAAAGACGTTCCAGATTATTGTCCCCGTTCCAGATACGAGGTGGGTTTAGCTTCTAATGAATTATAAGTATCTTCCAGAGTGAGCACGTACACATTCCGACAAATGTATGTACGTACGTACATACGAGTACATACAACATACTCGGTATAGTTAATTCGTATTAAATATTCTATTTTACGATTGTCGATGTAGTTAGACGCACTTGTTGTATATGACAGCAACAGCAACAACAATAGCGTGGTGATATGGTCGTCAGAGTCACAGTGGGGGCAATTACAATGGTTTTCACTAAAAGGTGACGTCAGATATCTAGCAACGGGCATGGTTGATATTGATTTTAAACAAACTCTTGAGTTATCTCAAGTGTTCAATGATTTGCGAATTCAGCTCACTTAGCATCAGGGTAGATACTTACAATTGGGGGATGTAACGAGCGTTCGCTTAAGGTGGGTTTACACGACATGTATTTTGCATATGTAATGTCACTTTTTTAACCCGTCTGTTTTTCGTATGTCTGTCAAAATTATGAAAAAACACGGCTTTTAATTTTTTGTGTTTAAACGTGCACATGTAAACTACATGGCATAACCTCTGCTTGTCATTAACAGCTGATGTTGTAATGTCACAGAACAGCATTTTATAATTTTTGTGAAATGGATTCAAGAAGAAAGACCATAATTGCAGCGTGCAGTGTTATTATAATAGTTTCAGCTATTAAAAAAAGGAGGAAGCGGTTTTTCCATTTTACCAAACGCTTTGTTGTTTATCAAAAACAGCTGATGCGATACGGTTTACATACCAAAATAGAACACGCTCTATTTCAAAAACTTGCATATGTATTACATGATGCATTGTGCATATGGCGTTCTTGACAGGGTTCACACGACATGCATACATTTTTCATATGCAAAAGTGACATTACATATGCAAAATACATGTCGTGTAAACCCACCTTTACGCATATGCCAATTATTCGATTAATTTTGAAAATTAGCATTCATATACATTTTTTTCTCGCAAAATTCGCTTCTGCAGAATTGTATATTTCAATATTCCCTTTTGCACTCGCAAAAAAACATTCGAAAATTCGCTTCCTCATTTCACAAAAAAATTAGGATGCATACGTTGCGCCTTCGACATTTAGGTTGGATCGCTTCATAAACAAAGCAATACATTTTGGCAATCTGGCAACGTATGGAAATAATATAAAATTGGATCGTAACGAACATTCGAGTGCGATTTTTCACATTCGATTTCTTCATTCGCAAACACTATTCACCGTAACTGTTGATCGAACCTCATTTTCGAAAAAGTAAGTTCCTATGACTCCGCCGGATCATAAACCGCACCAAATAGTCACACGTTGACGTAGCCAACGACATGGAAATGGGCCTCATCGACGTTGTTGATGATCGGCCGGTTTGAGTTCTTGTGTAAACAGAACTTTATAAGACCCAAGTGTTTATGCAAAATACGGTATAATGACGTTTGTGGAATTCCCAATTCCAACACTTTGAGCTACAGCAACCATATTCTCAGTTGTTCTTGAGCGACATGCACTGGTTTTATTCTTCACATCACTAACTTGTCCCAACAGCTCGAATTTGTTCACCAATTTCTGTTGTGCGGGCCGACAAGGTCCTTCACGACGACCTAAAAATGCTTTAGTTTTGCGAACTGTGACTGTAAGATGTTCACCATTTTTGTAGTGAATTTTAATAATTTCAGTGAGTTGCTGAAGCGTGTCGTGTATCGTTCCATTTTTAGTAATGGCGTAGTTTCTACTTCTCAAATGTCAAAGAATAAAAGCTTCAAAAGTGGCAGCTACCATGATTCAAATTAACACCTCTTGTGGGAAACCCATTTATAACTAGAACTAGTGAGACAAAAAATCCAGAAATTAGCAATATCGGGATCGGGGCTGTTGACTTCGACTTTACAACATTTTATTTCCGTACACTATTTCTATAGTCTATAATATCACACAGAAGAATCCGAGTTCGAAACCGGGTAAGACCATCAAATTTTTTCAGCGGCTGTTTCCATCTCGTTAATGTTGGCGACGGCTTTAAACAGTAGGTCCCGGTCAGTGAGTACAACTTATATAGTACACAGCTGACTGATTCGAGAGAAGTTCCCTATCTTTTCTTTCACGGAATGTTACGGGAAATAAGTAAGAATATTATACTGAGGTGCTTTGTATCTTAAAGATGAAAAAGCTAAATTTTAAAAAATATTAACATATTAACTTGTTTTCAATACATTTTTTTTTGTCAGACTACGACTCCACATCCCTGGTCGGGACTACGGACTTAATTGCGGGTCTGATTGGTTATTGGGGAATTTTTCATAAATGATTTGGCTGGATTTTTTCAGAATTTCTAGGTAAATTTTCATGTTGTCCTTTTTGGGAAATGTTTTATTAACTTTTGGAAATTCTTCATTTGGGCTATATGTCATTTTATTTTTGGGTCTTTTTAAAGCTCTTTTGAATGTGGTAAGCAACGTTTTTGACTTGGGTACTGCCCGGACGTATTTTCCTGGAAATTTGCCGATTTTGTACTAATCGATTCCAGCGATTATAAAATACTATGTATGAAACTATGTACGACTTTACGGAATTTTTACAACTATGATTGTGGGTTTTAACCGGGAAACTATACGATTCTTTGCTTCCTGAAACATTCCTGATCCTATTACATTGAAATTAAACAGGATTTCTTTTTTAATATTAATTGTCCAGGGGTTTTAATTAAAGTTCTATTAATCATTTCATTTCATCATTTTTGGTTATGGTTAAAAAAAATATTTTTTTTTCATTCTATTTCGTAAAGTCCCGAGGATTCCTGGAAACAATTCCCCATTTTCCAAGATTTAAAACAGGTCAGGAAATTAAAAATCCGAATGCAAAGTGTAACGATTATACGCATAAGAAATCCAAAAGTTCAGTTCAAATTGGTTGTAGGATTCGCTTGGTCCCCGTTAATTAAAATTTTTTCCGTTTGACTCACATAGAGATCTCCTACGGCGTTTAATGAATTTGTCTAGCGGATGTTTTTGAACCTCGGAATGTAAAGGGAAATTACTAAATTATGATCATATCCTAAGTTTAATTAAAATTCAATAAAAATACTATCGGACGAAACTGATCAGTCTTCAATGAATAAGGCAATTGACATGATCAGTTCTATCTCCGAATACTAGAGTTGACAGAATTCTTCCGAATTCTTCTTTCGCCCACTGTGCAGCGTAACTCAGCAAGACTGAATGTTGATATATTCTCTGAAGTATGTAACTGTGTACATATTAGTATAAATATATACGACATTAACTATTATTAAAATGCGTACTAAACATGTACTAAATTTATCTAAACTAGACATCACACTACTCCACTAAACTGACTGACTGACGAACAGATGGACATTAAAATGAACAATCGTAAATTCTCCAACAGGCACTGCGAGCAGAACAGAGCGTTAGCGACGCCCACAGCAACAGTTTGTGTTTTTTGTTTTTTTTTTTTGTTTTGCCTGTCATGTGGCAGCTACTCGAGGAGACATAATTTTGGCGCCTATTGGCAGTGGCAGTGTTTGTGAACGCTGTTGATGATAACTATTTTAGCCACCTTCGCTTTTGTTGTTGTGCGATGTTGCGAGCCGGTTGTCACTGACATGTTTGACAGTGTTTTCTTGCATATGCAAATTGTGTGTTGTTGCATTGTCATATGTTTCAGCATTCAGCTGTTTATGTGAATAATTAAAACGTAGTTTCATACGTTGTCCTCAATATATCTGTAACGAACAGCAGCGAACAAGTTATCTTGTTTTACTCACAATATAATTTAGAACCCACTCAACTGTCCTAAGAAATAAAGTCACAAGCGCCAAAATTTCAAAATCACAAATCATATTCTGATTTTTGTGTTAAGCTTAGAAGACCGATTTTCAACTGTAATATATGGGCAAGTCCCACAAACAGTCTACCAAAAAACAATTATTTTATACGTTTTCAACTTTATTTTTCTGATTAATGGAACATTAGACTAATTATACATTTTATAAATAGATAACAAAAAATTGTATTAAGACATTTTAATGAGTCCTCAATATTTTGACCGAGATTTAAATGCATGGCTCGCATTGAAAGCAGTCATTAAAGGACTTTTGCATAGAGAACGCAAAGACAACTACAGGCAATCTGTTGCAAACATGTTCATGAAATTGGGGTTAATATGTCGTACAAAATTCATCCTTGCATCAGCATCTTGATCAACTCGCTCAACAGTTGCCAACTGAATCTGATGGACAAGGCGAACGTTATCACCAAACTGCGCTTTCATTACTCAACGTCTTTCATTTCATATATAAGGTCTTTACAACGGATTGGATTTTTCGGATTAAATAAATAATCGAAAAACTATTTCCAATTCCAAACATGCCACTTGTCGAGCGCTTGCTTTTGGATAGGGTTTTGCTAAGCATTCAAATAAATCCATCGGTTTATTTGAACTACAATACCAACATATTTTTATATTGCAATTTCGGGCACCACCGACAACGACTCAGTAGTGATTTTTGACATCGTCAGAGCAAAACTTCTGGTCGAAATCACAACCACGATCAGTAAGCTGGTAGGCGGAGATTCTATCAATTCGTCTACCGGATCGCTTTTAGATAAGAGTGGCCTGTGATATGATTTCAAATCATATTATTCTTCGATAATAGTTGATTTTCATTGTTTCATTGCTTAAAAGAAAGTAAAAGTCGGTGTTTTTGCAAAACTTTGCGTTTATTTACTTTTTTTTCTTATAAGACATGTTATTAGTCGGAAGACAAGGTTCACTTTATTTGTCTCAATAGCGCGAATATCACACATCCATTCGAACATAAACAAAATTTCAGTTGTCCGAAATGAATGGAGTTAAAAGAAAAAACCACTGGCGAAACCTATCGAAGTAATTTTAATGAAGTAAAATGAAAAAACACTGAGGAAACCAATCACTTTCAGTTATCCGATATTTTCAGTAAATCAAAAAAGGAGTCGACTTTAATCCGATGCTGTCCGAATTCAATAGAGCTCGACTAAATATAACGAATGTTTTTTTTTTTCCACATCTTAAAATAATTAATGGATCTAGTCATGTGGAAGACTGTGGTGTGGTAGGTAGTGTGTGCGAATATTATACAGAAGAACCCGAGTTCGAAACCGGGTAAGACCATCAAACATTTTTTAGCGGCTGTTTCCACCTCGTAAATGTTGGCGACTGTACGAGTAAGAGAGCAATCTCTAAGCCATGTAAATAAAACATCTCTAGAAAAGCATTAGCCGTTTGGAGCCGGCTTTAAACAGTAGGTCCCGGTAAGTGAGTATACAAATTATATCGTACACAGCTCACTGATTCGAGAGAAGTTCCCCGTCTGTTCCTTTATGGAATGTTAAGGGAAATAAGTAAGTCATAAAGTACATATCTCAGAATAGATCGATTTAAAAAAATTGTGTGTCTCTTCCATTTAAGAGCCTTTTATTTTCAAAAAAATTAAAATTGATTTTTTTAAAGAAACAATCGCCGAAATTTCAAACCAAACATTTTGTCTTGTGATAATAACATGGACTTTCCGACAATCTTAGCTTGATTGCCTAAAAAATCTTGCAGTTTGTCCTAAACCCGAACTTTTTAGTGATTATCTGAAAAAGGAGGGCACATATTTGCCCCGGGTTGACAGAGCAAATATTATATTTTTTTAAATATTTCTATCAGACAGGGTAAAGTTTTTTTTTGTTATTATTGGCCCCCCAAAATCCAGATTAAATTTCCATACAGAACTGTGAAAAGGCACGAAACAAAATCAAGCCTTATGATTTTTGGTCCGCTTTCTTCGGAAACAACCCACTGTGCTGCTCAAACTAATAGTCTCCTCTAGTCTTCAGATTTTTTTTTTATTTTTTTAAATTATTGCGCTGTTTTGTAGAGTGCGGCACAGCCGACCATCGTCGTCCCTCACCTGTTAAATACAACTTATCGTGCCTATGAGTGTTTCCATGAAAACGGAAGATTTAATCATAGAAATATTCGGCCCACTGGAATTGTTGCACTGTCTGACAGTAACGTCATACTGTTTACCTTATCCAATGTCATGATAAAATGAATACGAATTTAATAACACTGGCGAAGAGAATAAAAATAACGCAGCCACATCATAATCAACCTCATCATTATCTCCTACAATGAACGGCAACAGAGTTTATGAACGTCAACGGCAGCGACAGCAGCAGCTGCGCATAGAACCAGAACGTGCCTAGCCTCTTTGTTGCTGGTGTGGCTGCTGCCTGTTATTATAAGTGTGTGCTAGAAAATAGTACGAGAAACACGATGATGGGGAAGATGACGATGATTATGATGTTGCTGCGTGTTGCTGGTGGCGCTGTGTGTACGTAGAACAATAACGTCGATTCACTGGAACCAAAACCATGTTGCTGCTAGAGATACAGGGGAGGAGGCAGCCAACCGACCCAGCCAGCCTCAACCAAAATAGGCAGGCAGTCAGTCAGGGCATAGCTCCATCCGACAGTAGTCAACGGCACGTTCTCGCATTCACTCGCAGTCCACAGCCAGCAGAACGGTATGTGTTGTGTCCAGAGACAGTCTCAACCCCAACAACGGTTCGCTTGTTCGCTCGCTCGTTCGTTTGTTCGTTCAGTCAGTCAGTCATAGCCTTTAGTTCCCAACAGGAAGGCAACCAAACCGGCTGCTTTTTGACAAAATTTTCGAATTTATGTGAAATGAAACACACGAAAAATAATAAAAATATTAAAGAGAATAAATCGAGACAAAGCATCCGAAATTATCCATTTGAATAAATACAGTCAACGCGTGTGTTTTTTTCGTTTTTTTTTGTGTTTGTTTCAGTTGTTGTGTTTTTTTTTTTTTGGTAGAAAACATTTGTTTTTTGGTGGATTAATTTGTTTATAAATCAACAAAACAAAGTGCCGTGACAACATCAACAAAATAGCAAAGAAATAAAACGAAAAAAAGAAAACGATTAAAAATTAATACATTGACCGATTTTGACTTTTCGCGCGCTGCCAATATTCCGTCTATTCGGTGCAATTTGTGAACGTGAAACAAGAGTGTTGGCGGTATCCGTTGGCTGGCCCACTTGCATTGGAGCTGTAAACGTATAAATTCAATATAAAATTGGAAAACAACAACATCAACTACAAGAAAAACTTTTGTTTACATTTAATCGGTACATGTAAAGAATACAACAACAACACTTACAAATTCTAAAAAAAAAAGGTATACAAAAATTTTTGAAAAAAAAATACATAAAATCCAAAAGAAAAGAAAAATCTGAATAAGAAAATAATCACAAAATCAAAGGAACTAATTAGATTAAAGATATGGTGGAGAAAAATGTGATGTTTTATTTAATAAAAACAAAAACATAAAAAAAATTATTAAATATTAAATAGAAATCTACTTTGGTGTCAAGTTCTTGCTGGGAACACAAAGTTATAAATGATTAAAAAGATACGCGCAAAAACAGATAATGAATCAGATCATAAATGAATGGGTCGTAATATATTTCACTCTCAACTTATGGCAAAAATAACAAATTATTTCTATTTTTAAAAATTATACAGAGAATGTATTTTGAAAATAAATCACACAAGTTATTCCATAAATGGACAACATCTTAATGAATGTGGTAACACGTTCTCGGCGTGAAAGGATAAAGTTGAAAATAACAAAAAAAAATGTTTAAAAAAGAATTGGTTGACAAATTGAGCTCAAATGAAATTGTTGGAAAATTAAATTTAAACTCAAAATAGAGTTTCGAGTTTAAAGAAATTGAGCTCTGTTTTCTTTTAAATGAAATAATTGGAAAGTAAATGCTCAACTCAACAATTGTATCGAAATGAAATTGTTGGAAAATTAATTAAAATCTAAAATTGATTTCTAACACAAAAAAATCAAAAAATATAGAATATATATCGCGACCTAAGAGTGAAAATGTGAATGTGAAAAGTTCACTTTAATAAGTTCTAAATACCTAAAAGGATTTGAAAACATTATTTTAAAAAAACTAAAGCTTTGTAAAGCAAAGTGCCAAGTTCTTATACAAAAAATACGCAACAATTCACTTTGACTCTTAGGTCGCGATATAAAATCTAAATATTCTAAAGGATATAAAAAAACAACATGAATTGCTATTTAAAAATAAAAATAAATTTTAAAAAAGTTTGGTTTAAATATTTACGAAAAATATAAAGTAGAAAGAAAAATATTTAAAAAAAAATGTTTCAAAAGTAAATATTAACAAATAAAAAAAAAAAATTTAATATTAACAAATGAAAGTATTGACAAATTAAAGAAAATGCTTTAACAAAAATATTTAAAAATCCAAATAAATATTTTAGAATTAAAAAAAGAAAATATTGACTAATTAAAAAAATATTTCAGTATTAACGAAAAAAATCGCAAAAATCCACTTTGACCCTTAGGTAGCGATATAAAATCTTAATATTCTAAAGAAAATAAAAAACAAGATAAATGAATAAATATGTAAAAATAAAAATATGGTTTAAATATTTACAAAAAAAATATAATGCGGAAAGAAAAATATTAAAAAAAAACAAATAATATTTCAATATTAACAAAAAAATGCCTAAAAAAATATTTTAAAATAAACGAAAGAGAATATTGACAAATTAAGAAAATATTAAAAAAAAAATAATTCAATATTAACAAAAGGAAATATCGACAAAATAATATTAAAAAAAAACAAATAATATTCCAATATTAACAAGTTAAAAAAAATATTTTAAAATTACAAAAAATATTTTAAAATTACAAAAAAATATTAAATTAAAAGAAAATATTGACTAATTAAAAAATATTTCAATATTAAAAATGAAAGTACAGTCGAGTCCGGTTATAACGTACACCGGTTATGACGAACTTTCGTCTATAACTAACGCTTTTTTAAGTCTCAAAAGTTTTGATTCTACTCTATTTTACCCTGGATATAACAAACATCGCTTATAACGAACCAATTTGTCGAGTCCCTAGGAGTGCGTTATAACCGGACTCGACTGTATTACCAAATTACAAAAAAATGCTTTACAAAAAAATATTTTAAAATTAACAAAAGAAAATATTGACAAATTAAGAAAATATTAAAAAAAACACAATATAACCAAAAAAAAAAACAACCATAAATTCACTTTGACCTTTAGGTAACGATATTCTAAAGGAAGTAAAAAAACACATAAAAATAAATTTTAAAAAATATGGTTTAAATATTTACAAAAAAAATAATAAAGCAGAAACAAAAATATTTAAAAAAAAAACAAATAATATTTCAATATTAACAAAGGGAAAGGGGAAAAAATATTTCAATATTAACAATAGCAAATATTGACAAATTAGAAAAAAAAAAGAATACAAGCCAAAATGCGTTCATTGCAACATGTTTTTCCACGTTAAATAAATTTTATTGATTAAGAGTTCAATACTGCTGTGAAGTAGCGTGAAAATTTTATAAAGATGACAAAAATAAAAATCGACAAAAACGTCAAGACTTTGTAGAAATAGTCCAAAAGTTCAACAGAAAACCAAACAATATTCTCAAACACATACATAACTAATTACCGAATTTTTCACAGAAATTCTTTTTGTTTCGGTTGATTCGCAGCATTTGAATAAATACAAATTAAACCATAACAACTGGAATTCCTAATGAAGTTGACTCTAGCAGCTGATTGCAGTTGACGCAAAACGAATTTTATATTCAGCAAAAAATTGTAGTGTAGAAGAAATGATTAGAGGATGGTTGTGTTAGAGAAGATACGTGAATAGGAGAGTGTTGTCAGTTATGCTTTATGGCTTTGCTGAACCAGGAAGATTACCTAATGAATTTAATGAGGGCTTTAAGTGGAGCGCCCGCTAGGTCGTTAAGGTCGTCGACGAGCCTGTGCCCTAAATAACCTAGACTTTACTCTTGCAGTCCTTTATATGAGAATATCAGGTGCTGCACTCCTTCTCCTCTTCTTCATGTAAACAGCTTCGGCAGAAATCCTCGTATGGAAACTTCATACGTGCAGCCATGCCGAAAAACATGCAGTACCCAGTGACGACTTCTAGGAGAATTCTAACAGCCCAAGCCACGATGTTGAACGATAACGGGGCGACAACGTTTGCAGGCTTTCTAAACAAACAAACAGCTGATTGGTAGCTTCGAAATGTGTTCTTTCCGAGGGAAAAGAGTTCTTTGGTACGAGTCAATGACTGGCCAAAGTGATCGAGATAGCCTACTTTATACTTTTATTCACCACGACCAGGTTGATGCTGCTCCCAGCTCGTTGATTAGATTTTCAAGTTCGACAAACGGAATGAACGGTTTTTTCTGGCCCACTGAGCCTTTAGAATGATGTTTTACTAGTGGGTCTACTAGTGTTTTACTGGTGTTAATTCTCTTTTAATAGTCTTCCTTTTTTTCTTCGCCCTGTAAGCAACGTTCATAGCTTCAATGGTGGCTTTTCACAATAGGGTGGAGAGTAAAAAAAGGTGAGACTGTGAATGGGATGTAGTTTGCCATCCATAACAAGGAAAAAAAACAAAAAAATATTTTTAAAAAATATTAAAGTTTGCGCCACGGCTTTTAAATTTTCCCAATTATGGTGTTGATTTCAAATAGCAAATATTTTAAAATTGAATGAGAGCTGCGCGACTCCAACAAGTTTTAAAATTGTTTATTCCGTATCTCTAACCGAGCGTGAAATTTTCAAATTAAAAAAAAAAATGTTTCCACTTACCCTATTACACTCCTCAGGCAACCTTTTTTCCATTCTTGGTTAACCATCTTTTTCTTTGGCGACTTTTGTAATAAAGTTGTGTATGTATGGTCGTGGTTCGCTCAAGGTTAGAGTTTACGTAGATCAAACGCTGATTAGATATAATGTTAATAGATGAGCTGATAAACATTCATAGAATATACGCTTTTGTTTCATTAGCAAAACTTTTTATTGTAGACGAATGAAAGTTTTCCCCTTTGTCTATCATAATTCCTTACTCAATCCTAGACAGATGTCTAGTTTGCCTCTTATAGCCTATAATTCCTTAATCAATCCTAGACAGATGTCTAGTTTGCCTTTAATAATCTTAACATCTATTTATAGCTGACTTCCTGAATAATCTCATCCTTCATTCTTCTTAAGAGAAGGTGGTCCGCTATCGCTTGATGTTGCCACATTATGTCGGTCCGCAAATGCCTAATAAAAGTGTGGACGGTTACTGTTCTCTATATAATTTATAGTATTTTCGATTTGAGCTTGGTGTTATATCCCCTCCTATGGTGGTGGATTTGATACGGAACCTGTCAAATTGTCAACAGTAAGAATACATTTGTCTACACCTCAGTCTAAAATATAACTAACATTATTGCTGTCTGTAGTAAAGAATCTTGGAAATTTCCAATCTTCCATACTCTCTTCGATTGCATTCACCACAAACAATTGAATTATTGAACAATTCCGCATATCGAGAATATCAACAAACTGTAGTCTGATTATGGAAAAAACACCATAAATATGAAACAAAAAAAGTATTTGTTTTAGAAATAAGTAAGGTATGCTTTCGTTGAGCTCCGATAAATAGGAAAATTCCATATTTGTTAATTTCTAAATGCACAAGAATTTGAGACGAATTCAAATTAGAAATTGAATAAAATCCATGCGACGGCTCATTCGCATGACAAAAGCTCGACTGAACTAAGTTTAAGATTCAGGATTCAAGATTTGATTTATTGAGATTTACATAAGAATTTAATGATAACTAGAATTTAAAGCAAACATAGAACTATGATGGTATTGAACTAAGTTTAAATGTAGTACAGATATCCGAATGGACATTTTTTTTAAATAATTGCTGAGAAATATGTAACTCACGGCTGTTTAACACACCATAGTTTTTACAACCATGTGCCACAACCTGAAGTAGTCTACACAAAAGAAAAATGTGTGTTTTTTTTTGTTCACATCTGTAAACAAATCAAATGTTTACAAGTGCTACCCCTAGTGTGATCTGGCTCCTGGCAGTACATTCTCCATAGAGAATGGAGTCAGCCATACAGCCCGTCAGTCGTCATCAGTTCAGTCCACTGCATTTATCGTCAGAGCACAACAAAACGATTGTTGATTTTTTTAATTGCATTGTGTCTTTCTTCTTCGTCTTCCGGGTAGCAGTCACCACCACTTCGCCACTTCATCGGTACATTGAACACACTGAGAATTCCTTTATAGCTGAGAAAATGTTTTTTTTGTTTATCAGCAAATAAAAACAAAAAAACACTAAATTAAATAAATTCTCAGTTGTTGCTTATGTTATTTATTTTTGAACAAAAAACAAAACTGAAATGAAAAAAAAAACATGAAATTAATAATTCAACAATATAGGAGATAATAATACAGTGATTCCGTCCTACACGTACGTGGATAATTGGTGTGGATAAATGGAAACGAGTAAATAGAATCAGAATATTAGAGGTGTTCGAGCTGGATTACACACTTATCGCAACAAATGTTTTTTCATGTGGCAACCTTGAAGGCAAGTAGAATTTTCTTTAAGCGGCCCAACAACTCAAATATACCGACATCTTTTGAGCCGGTATGAGAATATTGATTTACTCGGGTCTTTTATATGGAGCCCTTTCCGTGAAAAAGACGTAAGAGCCATTTTTTTCGAAATTCGGTTTTTAATGAAATTTAGTAGAAATGTGTCCAAATGTCTTAATTTCAAAATATAAAAAATTAGAAATTTATATTTACAAAGATATAGTAATTTCAATTGTATCACACCCCACACAGAGTCACATCCCTCTTTACATGTCCACACAAAAGACCCTGTCCTGTAAAATATTCTTTTTGGCGTTTACGTCGTTTTCGCAGTTTGGGGTTCGATATGATTTGGACTACTTTTTAAATACAAAATCAGTCACCTTTATTGGCCATGGCAAAAGGTGGCCTTTTCAAATCAGTTTTCCATAGGTTGTTTGAGCCTATTGAGGATAGAGCGATGATTTTCCTACGAATGTTTTTTCAACATCACACTTCTGAGTCGAATCGTTGCAAAATCTGTTGTTTGAGCCTATTGAGGATAGAGCGATGATTTTCCTACGAATGTTTTTTCAACATCACACTTCTGAGTCGAATCGTTGCAAAATCTGTATAATTTGCAGTGAGGCATGGCCAACAACCTTGTTAAAGCCCATAACAGTCTTGATCTTGAAGATACAAAATCTCCTCTTTCAAACCACACTTACACTTATCGGATCACGCGAAGTTCCTAGGGGTGATCCTCGATTCTCAACAATTGTGGAGGCGCAGTGTAGAGCACCGGATACAGAAAGCCACAGCCACCATACCTGCCGCAAAATGTTTGGCCATCGCTGGGATAATAATCCAAAGATGGTACTATGGCTGTACACATCAGTTATAAGACCGTTTCAAACTTATGGGGCTCTTGTGTGGTGGAAGGCGACGAGGAAGTCAACCACTGTCAAACTCCTGGATAAAACCCAAAGGTCAGCCAAATGTATTGGTATATCGGGAGGAATCCAAACATGTCCTACGAAGGCTCTGAATGCTATACTATACCTTATCCCAATTGACTTACATATCACAGCTATGGCGGCGCGGAGCACTATTCGTTTACACTCAACTGGAAGTTGGAGTGAAGTCACATATGGCCATATGTGCATTCTACAGACCATTCCAAATAATTTCAAGATAACCACAGACTACAGGACCCCTCATCTCAGCTTCGACCGGCTCTTCGAAGTCATTTTTCCATCCAGAACGGAATGGAACCGTAGGCGGTTTCAGAGTGATGTGGTAACAAAATTCAAATCGGTGTCACTAGACGCTACTTGAGGCTCATTGTTCTCTGGAGCGGTCATGTTAACCAACCAACCATATGGCGTCAGACATAATTTGAGGTCCATATCTCAAAATGGTCCAAAAAGCCACGTTTGGGTCATGCAATTCGCTTCTCCGCTTCGCTTCAAAAAGCGGCAATTTTTTTTTCTTTTTATAATACATTGAAACCAAATAGAAAGCTTTTTTTGTCTTTACTCAACTCGCATGCTAAGCCAGTGATTCTCTAATAAATATCAGTATGATCCATCGAACACGTCTATTGTGTTAGAAAACATATCACGAGAAATTGCAACAATTAAACACACTTATTTTCATATATTTTTTTTTTTTATTTCAAACGTTACATTGTAATATTTGAATTGTGGTAGCACAAGTGTTCAAGTTGAGGAATTACGGTGTTAGAAAGATTCCGTTATATTGTTATTTACATTCAATATTTTATTAGACAGGATGACTTTTTGCTTGATTTTAAAATTATGATTTTAAAAATTTGTTAGCGAAAAAAACACAAATCACAAACTCGAGGGTTTTTCTTGTCATATCTTTCTGATTTCACACATTTTCTTGTTCGACATTGTTACGAATCAACACGATAACTTAATGCAGGCGCAGGCAAACAGCTGATTACAATTGTTTGATTTTGACAGAATTATGATTTGTTTACACTTCAGTTATTTTGTTGCGTCTACCTTTAGTTATTGTGCCAAGCGAATCAACTGGATTTACGTCAAAAAGTCAACGTTTAAATTCATATGAGTTTTGATGGCAAATACAAAATATAATTAAAAAAAGTCAAGCCAAAAAGTCATCGTATAAATTGGGACTTATTAGCCTTTTGAAGTAATACACTTTTTGTTAACAACTGAATTAAAATTTTCGTCTCGAATTAATTTTTTTTTGTGTCGTATCGACTGAAAGTTGAATTTTGGAAAGGGAAAATCCACCGACTGAAATTGAGTTCTGGAGAGACAAAAAGTCAGCCGTTGTATCCATGAGTGTTTTTTTTTTTTGTACAAGCCTCCAGTATCGGAAAATTTTAATTTATATCCTATGGCCAGGATAACTTTTTACATATTGAAGTTAATGAGTTTTCTCTATAGTTCGTCGTCCGATCAACCGGTCATTTCTCGATGAACGGATGAGAGTTCTTGGAAAGCCGGGTATCCTAACGGAAAGTAATATTTCTACACTAGACCACACCGTGGATATCAGAAGAGCACATACAGTTAAAATATCTATAGAACACCGACATACAGCCCATGTTCTGGTGGTGTTGAAGCTAGACAATATAGTTGGATGGCCAACAATCACCACCGCTCACGGTCCAGTGGCATCAAATACGTCTTTGGAGCTCCTGCGCATATATGTCAATTATATTTCATTTTTGGCCTGTAGGTGGTGTAAATATTTACATGGTCAGATGGGATGCTTCTTTCGAAACTGTGGCTAACCCTGCAAGAATCAAACTTCATACCCAGAACATCAAATGTGGAGACGGGCCCACACCCGCGGAGATTAACAACGATGCTGAATAATCAAATAAATATGAATGACAGAAGTTGCTGTCATCCGCAAAACCGCAAGTTGGACTCAGTCTCTAACCAAAAGGTCCTCAATAAAAATAAGAAAGAGTTGGAGAGACAACAGAACCCTGCTCATTAGATGAGATCCCATTCACAACAACTCGTATCTCTGAGAAAAATCTAAATGAATTTAGAAAATAAAGTAGTTTCCTATCAGTGCGTATACAAATTATCTCCCGTCTGTTCCTTTATGGAATGTTATTGGAATCAAGAGTGATATCATGCCACTTTATGATGCAGGAAACATATTTGCACCATTCTGAATTATTTATATTTTATAGGTACTCCTTTGGGGGCATTGTTGGATAGGAAGTGGCAGGGCTGTGGAGTCGGAGTCTGACAAATTTGACGGAGTCGGAGTCTGTAGTCTAAAAATGTGCATAAAATAAATTACAAAATAATTAATCTGTTAATATTTTTTGGAAATTTGAAATATTTTTACAATATATGAACTACATATCTTTTGGATACAAATACACCACAGTGTGAGATAGAGTATATAAAAATGATGGAGTCGGAGTCAAACAATTTTGACTCGACTCCACGGCCCTGAGTAGTGCGTGCTACTATCACATAGTAAAACCGGCTTCGCATCCTGCTAAGAATGTCAAAAATTAAGATTTTTTAATTTAATTGAAATTTTTTAGCTGGTTTTTCTCCGGCTTCGAATCGGTAGAGTAGGATGAGATTAAAATGTCATTCAATTTAACAGCCCATACATTCACAAAGAAATGTGTGTTCTAAAGGCTATGGGCGGCGACCAAAACAATGGACCGATCATCATAAAATGTCAACAGTATGGACGGTATACGATATTGCCACGTTGGGACTCCATCGTAAGGCTTGTATTCAGTCTATACACAAGAGATTCTGTGTCTCTCGGGTATAGACTGAATACAAATCCCAAGAAATTTCATTCAAACTATTTTTTTTGATTATATTTTCTATTTTACGAAATCCCATCGTTTTACTAATTTTCTTGCAGCCAATGAATGAGTTGTGGTTATAACTCCAGTTAACTTCCTATTTATTTAACTGAGAATGATGTGAGTCTGATTTTTCTAGTCTCCCTTATCAATGAGATACTGTATTAGTTATGGTACATCAAACATCGCCCTAGCATAGCTCTGCGGCCAGACGCTGTAATTGGCAAATTTATTTTTTCTCTGCTCTTAAACTTGTTTGTAGAAAATGAAAATAATGACGAATCATCTTTCCATTAGTGGGGATGAAATAAAAAATCGTAATTCTTCGAAAATTATGACAGTATCTTAATGAAGCCCTTTTGAAAACTTTCTAGGATCACATTCGTTAGAAACAACAAACGTGACGTAAATGCTACATCACGATTCTCTAAAGACTAGACTTTACTAACTTGAAACGTGTACCCGTTTGTTTTTTCTGGTCCAGTGTTATCAACAACAAATTAAGTATTTTCATCAACTAGTTTTATGTTCGCAGATGATAAGATATGAATTGCCACTTGTTGTGGATCGACATCACTCCATATGTACAGCGTGTATGTATTAGGGTGGGTCATGCAAAGTATATGGGTAATGTTTTATCCAGAGATGGTCTACATGGTTTTAGAGATAAATCTACTGCTCGTAATTATTATTCGAATTTGAACCTGAGTTTGAATGACCAGTGTCTTACGAGGAAATCGGAAACTACCCAGTTGCTGGTAATCTAGCACTCTATTGACTACAGGGCTCTATTGACTTCAAAATAACATTATATTCCTAGCCAACTTTTTATTAACCATGATGTCCCTTTTTATCTGGAAAAAATTATTCGTTTTTTGGGCTCAAAAATAGTTTTGCAGCTTGCTCCACCTAACGGAAGCCATTTATACCGCTGCTAGCTAAATTGGGGGCTAGTCAATTTCTTGGACCTGAGTGACTGAACTGGGGGTATTTTCAACTACTAATTTGACTTCGATAAAGTAAGCATACGTTGACGTACTATTTAAATGTGAAGTAAATATGGTGGGATATTTTTTATTTAATTTATTTAATTTATTTAATTTATTTAATTTATTTAATTTATTTAATTTATTTAATTTATTTAATTTATTTAATTTATTTAATTTATTTAATTTATTTAATTTATTTAATTTATTTAATTTATTTAATTTATTTAATTTATTTAATTTATTTAATTTATTTAATTTATTTAATTTATTTAATTTATTTAATTTATTTAATTTATTTAATTTATTTAATTTATTTAATTTATTTAATTTATTTAATTTATTTAATTTATTTAATTTATTTAATTTATTTAATTTATTTAATTTATTTAATTTATTTAATTTATTTAATTTATTTAATTTATTTAATTTATTTAATTTATTTAATTTATTTAATTTATTTAATTTATTTAATTTATTTAATTTATTTAATTTATTTAATTTATTTAATTTATTTAATTTATTTAATTTATTTAATTTATTTAATTTATTTAATTTATTTAATTTATTTAATTTATTTAATTTATTTAATTTATTTAATTTATTTAATTTATTTAATTTATTTAATTTATTTAATTTATTTAATTTATTTAATTTATTTAATTTATTTAATTTATTTAATTTATTTAATTTATTTAATTTATTTAATTTATTTAATTTATTTAATTTATTTAATTTATTTAATTTATTTAATTTATTTAATTTATTTAATTTATTTAATTTATTTAATTTATTTAATTTATTTAATTTATTTAATTTATTTAATTTATTTAATTTGTTTAATTTATTTAATTTATTTAATTTATTTAATTTATTTAATTTATTTAATTTATTTAATTTATTTAATTTATTTAATTTATTTAATTTATTTAATTTATTTAATTTATTTAATTTATTTAATTTATTTAATTTATTTAATTTATTTAATTTATTTAATTTATTTAATTTATTTAATTTATTTAATTTATTTAATTTATTTAATTTATTTAATTTATTTAATTTATTTAATTTATTTAATTTATTTAATTTATTTAATTTATTTAATTTATTTAATTTATTTAATTTATTTAATTTATTTAATTTATTTAATTTATTTAATTTATTTAATTTATTTAATTTATTTAATTTATTTAATTTATTTAATTTATTTAATTTATTTAATTTATTTAATTTATTTAATTTATTTAATTTATTTAATTTATTTAATTTATTTAATTTATTTAATTTATTTAATTTATTTAATTTATTTAATTTATTTAATTTATTTAATTTATTTAATTTATTTAATTTATTTAATTTATTTAATTTTTTAAATTTATTTAATTTATTTATTCCACTTCATATGTATTCTCTTTAAATACCGCAAAATGTATTTAATTCAACGGGTGACTCCCTAATATATTTATATACATATGTATGTGTCTGTTTAGGCTGATACGTTTTTCGTGGAAGATACTGTGTAGTATGACGCCAGACAACCTTGACCCACAGGATGAATAATATTCGTGTGTGACGAGTTTCTGGCAACTTGTCTCTGTAGTGGTTATACCACTAGGTAATATGGCAATTCAAATTATTACAGTGAGCCTGTTCTATTCGATATTTGAAACTATCATGGCCAATCAACACCGTCACACAACAGTGTTCGTCATTTCGTGT
Source organism: Hydrotaea cyrtoneurina (assembly GCA_958296145.1). Taxonomy (NCBI): domain Eukaryota; kingdom Metazoa; phylum Arthropoda; class Insecta; order Diptera; family Muscidae; genus Hydrotaea; species Hydrotaea cyrtoneurina. Next base: position 38,651,020 of record OY282512.1, on the reverse strand, counting down.
AGCGTTTTATTCATGCCTGTAAAACGCGCCAACTAGCTTGGAATACCTTCTTGATGATAAAATTTTATGGACAGCCATTCGACTTTTGCCTGAATGCCGGCATTGATGCAACTGCAGAGAGTGCAGAAATATCCGAAATATTTCGTTTTAACTGTTCTCGAATGCTACCGACTCTGTCGGTACTACTTCAACTAATTGTAAATTAGAAGACAATTTGCCAATAATATTTAATGACAGATGATAACGACGCACAGCTTTTAAATGCCAACGTCCACCTCGATAATAACTCGAATGCGACGTGATTTCCATATTCAAGCATTCACGACCATTGACAATGAATTCTTCTTGGCTGAAATACTTCAGTGTACTCGTGCAATTACACAGTGACTTCAATTCATTTTGCAATTCATTGTTGATTTACGTTATTGTGACATTATGCGTTGCCCACTTCTAATAAAGCCAAATTAACGAGTTAGCCCTGTTGTTTGCTATTTCTGTTTTATGTGTGACGTCTTAGCCAATTTATTACGTGGTCTGCAATAAAACGTAGAATTCGCGCGCGCCAACATGTTGTTCATGTCCAATGGCCCACGGCGAGATGTGATAACCATCAATTAACCCACCAGCAACAACAACAAATCATTGGTATTTGTTTAATTAATTTATGATAAAACATACTAATAATCAATACCTCGCTATATTTATCTATGAGTATTTATTTGTAAATACAATTCGAAGAACAAAACACAAGTAGTAATCGAGTGTTAAAAATGATTGATGAAACGATCGCTGGATTTTGTTCGGTGTTTTTTGGATGGAATTCTCCACACACACACACACACATTCATATTGAATGAATGACAATTATGAAGAAAACAAAAACAAAACAAACAAAAACAAAGTTGTTGAATTTTCAAGTGTCTGTGATTTTATTCAATATCAAATTAATGTTGCTGATTACTTGGTCTGGAGACAGAAATCCATTCTCAGATATCATTTCTCATGACGATAACCCCCGTCATCGTATTTATGTAGTCGATTGTAAATGGAGGCCACCGAGTTACCCTACCCAGCATAATAGCGTTCATAAAACTGAAGGAGTTCATAAAATGTATGAACAATGTCATAAAATTGAAATTACTGCAATAAAAACTGAGACATTCGGTTAAATGGAAAGTTTATTCAAATAGATTGTCTTAACTGTTCGCTGTCGATAATACTCATATGTACGATCAAGTGTAGAGGGAAGCTAAGACTTGATTTACACGATGACTTTCCACCCAAGTTGAACAGGCTAGACGTTCGTTGATTGCTGGCGAAGGGGGGTAGTGTAGCAAGAGGGTTAGCAAAACAGTCACGAAATATAAAAGAAGGGGGGGCGGGCTATTTTCACTGTAAATTTAAAGAAAAGATATTTTTTAGGCATTGTCAATTTAATACAAGAATACACTTCAGAAACAGGCACGCATGTTTGTTTTTAAAGACCCGATTTACACGATGACTTTCCACCCAGATTGAACACGCAAGACGCTCAACGATTTTTGGTGAAGGTGGTGTGACTTGGTGGAAGGAAATGTGACTTTTTAATTGAAATTTTCAAAAAAAAAAAAAAAAAAATCTGAGGTTGTCAATTTTAAAGAAGACTACACTTCATGCGGTTCTTACACGTTGGACTTCGGCAAAGACCATACAGAAGGCAGACGTCCCAAGTCGTTTGCTGAACATTTCCAAGACGGTATTTAAACAGTATTTGTTTTAAAAAAAGTGGGTACTTGTTTAAAAAAAAACATTATTTGCTTTGAAAACCTTTCAAATATTGTTATGCCAATTACTGACATCTAGAGTGTGTAGCCGAACTAGTGTGTCGAAAAACAACTTGGGACATCTGTCCTCTGTATGGTCGTTGGTCTTAGGTTGGTCGTCGGTTGGATAAAAATCAATTTTGATTTCAGCTCAAGTTGGACAACTAGGACCCGATTTACAGGATGACTTTCCTCCCAGGATTTTCGATGATTGGTGGTGAAGCAAGAGGGGTAGCAAAACAGTCACAAAATTGAAATTGAGTGACATTTTAATTTTAAATTGAAAATTTAAAAAAAAAAAACAATATTTTTGTGACATTGTCGATTTTATATTGTTTATAAAGAATACACTTCAGAAAGAGGCACGTATGCATGGTACAATAAACCAGGTAAGGCCAAGCAATCAGCTGATTTACAATTTTTTCTCGCAGCGCTCTAAATTGACAAAGTTGACATTCGATGTGTTGCAAACGGAATAACAAACCCATCCTATGATAGAGGGTATAACAAATTATGAACATATTAATGATGGAAATGTAAATATTTTGTATCAAATATTTACAACAATAACAAAAATTAACTGTCAGTAACTTTATTTTATATTCTTGACATATACAACTTTGACAATATAGAGCACCAGAGTTGTATCTGATTATTTGTTGTTGGGCTAATGACCTTACCTTGTTTATTGTACCATGCACGTATCATGACTTTAAAAACCACAAATATGATTATTTTTTTTAAATAATACTTTTGGCTTCAAACTTTTCGCTTTTCGACAACTTTACTAATTAACAACATTAAAGTACAAAACGTCAAAAAAAAATAGAATCAAACGGAGTCATAAGCAAATCGTCAACGTAGAAATTCATAGGACTTTTGGAAGCAAATCCAAAAGAGAATAGAAAAAAAGTCAAGCCAAAGAGTCATCGTTTAGATTGGGACAAAGTCTGATCAACGGAAAAATTCATGTCGCACACATTCTACTAAAGAGAAACTCAGAAAATTATTCTGCGGCTCGTGAACTATTTTGTAGAAACACATTTCAGAAGGAAATGGTAACAAAATATGGCTTGGTCCTATTAGTAAAGGGTTAGCTTTAACACATAGTAGTGGCGGTACACAAGAAGACTCGAAAAATAACAAATTGTGTGTTTAAGCTGCATGCGACCTATCGATATCGATATCGATAACTGAGGTTTGACAGCTGACAATGTCAAACTGAGTTGAATTTCTGTTCAGTAAATTGTGACAAGTCATCATGAAACGCCTCCAAAATTGTGAAAATTTACTTTGAATAGAGCACTTCGTCTATTGTACGTTCAACATAATCGGTCTAGTGAGCAAGCAAGTAAGCTAACTCAATGAGCTAAATTGCCGTATTTGGAGCGAAGCCGTTAAAGAATCACCATTTTTTTTTTTCGAATTCCATAGGGGCTCATGCGTTTTATGGAAGCTCGTACATTTTTCTTTTGAAATGATGACTCAAGGACTATGAAAATGCTTTTTATTAACCAACTTGTGGTTTGAAAACGGAAAAACTCAAAAAAAAAAAAGAATTTTTCTCAAAAAAAAACGGTTTGTGACACCACAAAAACTTTTCCGAAAAATCTGAAAAACTTCTCAAAAATACTTAACATCATAAGCTATCGTAATCACCATTACAACTATTTAAATTGACTTTTTGGTGAGACTTTTGGCCGAATTTCTTTCCAAAACAGGAAGGATCTGCCGTTACGGTCAATGAGGAGCGCTATCGAGACAAGCTGACTGAATGTTTGTTTTCAAAACTTAACCAGCTGAACATCAACGACATTTTGTTTCAACAAGTCGGCACAATTTGCCTTAACATTCGATTTATGGCAAAAATCAATTTGGTGATAACTTCATTTCTAGATGATGTCCTATTTAATGGCCTCCGCGTTTGTGCAATTTAACGCCTCTGGACTGATTTTTATGGGGCTATGTTAAGTCGTTGATATATGTCGATAAACCAGCATGGGAAGCCAATATTCAACACACTATTGAAGCCATATGGCCAGAGTTATTAAAAAAAAATGTTTGACAAAAATTGGACTGATCGTAGGGACCATGTAACTCGCAGCCGCGGTGGACACATGCAGGAAATCATATTAAAAACATAAATGCAAAGAATCTATCTAACCGATTGTATTAAAACAAATTTCATTCCAACAATATCTCCGTCTTGGATTACCATTTTAAGTTCTCAAACTCTAAATAAAACACCATTTACAAAACTGGAATTTCGACAAATTCACAGATAAGAAGCAGACAATGCATCAGTAAAATCTATGCGATCGAGATCGACCTTTTCGAATCATATCTACCGTTCGATATGGAGTTAGCTGAGGAATCAGCAAGGAAAATCTCGATATCATAGGCAATTGATCGCAGGGCAGGGCTGTGCCTGAGTACTCGCCACTAAAGGCACATTTATTTCATATTGGATGCACCGAATCGAACAGAACTAGAAATTGTTCGAGAAAAGAAGACATTGAAACGACATCTCGCTGGCCAGCTTTTGCAAGAAAGACATCCCTCAGGTGGTTTATGACTTGCGTAACCTCGGGGGTATTGGCGGTGGGAACATTAAAAGGCTTGCGGATAACAAGAAACTCCTGCCGCCAAAAAGGCCTAGGTGTATGATCTGATTTATTTATGTATGGATCGAGTTTACAGCCACTTTATTGAACTAACTTGAAATGGTAGAATATGTCATGGGGATACTTCTGTGTTTATATTTCTTTTGCGTTTTAAATCAAGTGAATTTTTAATACCGGTACAAAAATATCAAAATATTATCTTGTTTCAAATTTTCGTTCAACTAAAGTAGGGTGTCTTTTTAAAGCAATGCCAAAAAATACGTACTAACCTCAAATAGATAATGCTCGATTACCTCAAGAACTTGATACCAACAAAAATATGTAAAAAAAAAAAATTATCAAAAAGAGTTTCTCTTTTCCAGTGGCTAAGTCACTTTTCTTCCAATCAATTTAGTTTTATTTCAGCTGTGATTCCGTTAACATTGATGAAGGTGTGACGAACTAACGTATAACTTCAATTCTTTATCATTTTAGATATAAACACAATTTTTGTAACGCGTGCGAAAAATAAACCCAACTCGATGATTGTTTTAAAATCAATACACCTGGAAGTTTACAATTTAAATCCCGATACGTGATAATTTATTTCCGCCTTCCTAACCTCCCCCAAAGGTGACAATTGCCTCTGTATCCTAAACAGTTAGTAGAGGAAACCTCCCTAGAACGAATTTCATCGAAATCCACAAAACGATATCCGAAACAAAAGCCCCAAAGAAAATGATTGTCGACAAATCGGAGAATATAGGAGAGCATGCGTGGACGAAACTACTCGACGACAAGGAGACAACGGGGAAAGCAGCTGTGATTGTTAAAATGTCCAATAGAAATGAAAATAGTCTTAGAAATGATAAACTCAATATAAAAAATCTAAAAGAAACCAGTCCCCTTACGGCTCATCTAGTGGCCACGCCCACCAAGGATGCATCAGGCGATGAGGTGAGCGGCGACGGCGGTGTGGGTGCTCTGGTAGCCAAAGATATTAACGAGTGCACCAAACTCAATGCAAACATCGGCGGAGTAGGAGGAGTGACGGGCGACGAGAAGAACGTTCAAATACAACGCAAAGAATCTATACTCGGTACATTCCATAGACATTTAAGGAGATCCATAAAGGCTGTTAGTGAATCACCGGGACCGATTACAAGGTAAGTGGCCACTACCCACATACACGTTCATTCATGTCCCCACTCTTCCAATATTTAACTAAGAGTGACCCACATTTTCATTCAAAACACACACACACGCACAAAAGCCCTCCCTCGCAAACAGTGTGAATTATGGCCAGAACTGACCTTCCAAATGACGTCAAATCATTTCATATCTTCTGAATATTTTCTTTTCGAACAACAATCCTACAACGTGTGTGTGTGTGAGGAAGTGAACAATTTCTCTTTTAATTTGTCTTAATATTTTCTTTAGCAAATCAATATTTATATTCGTTTTTGACGTACGGATATTTATCGGTGTTCGTTTGGTTTTTTTTTTCTTCGCATAATTGAAATTATAAGTGGAAATTTCGATTTCTCACCAGAACCGAATTGGATTCTTTATTTGCGAATCACAGTACACGCGATTGCTCATTAAGTGAATCATAATGATTTTCACTTGTATGCAATTGGTAATAAAGCAATATTGAGTGGTGGCAATCTTTGACGGGGCATCGAAAACAAGAAATTTTAATTACAAGATTGGTAGAAAAAGGCACAAAAAAAAAACTGAATATTAACAAAAAAATCTCTGTTGGAAACCGAGAGAACAAGGCCACAAGGGTTCCGCCATAAGGTTTTCGATTTAGAGATACAAAAGGGACAATTCAAGAAGAAAAAAATTAAAATATTGGTTTCGTCAGAGTGTTTCTGAGTGTGGGAATCAATTTGCACATTCCTAAACATGACTTACAGACGTTTTCAATGAGGCAACAAATTTTGATGGAGTTCTCCAAACGACGCACACAATAGAGATACCTTCGGTGAGAATAGTGAGAAGTCGTCTGAAAATCTGTTAAGCCAAATTCTGAAGGAAAAAAATAAATCTCATTTTGTATTCTGAGTGCGAATACAGTAGGAAAAATATGAATATACTTGTCTGTTGTTCTAGACTCGATTAGTGCGAATATAGTAGGAAAAATATGAGTATACTTGTCTGTTGTTCTAGACTCGACATAGTACACGTATCCGTACCAATAGGGACCCTTAAGAGGAGCGTTTTTCAACACTAACTGTCTCAGGCTGAATCCAGATGGAGAGTTTTAGATTCATGTGGAATCTCAAGGAAAACATACAATCAGAGAAGATCGCCTACAACACGAAGAATATATCTAGACTGATATCCGTACACACAGGACACTGATTGATCGGTAACCATGCACGACGCCTGAATCTACAGTACAAAGAGACGGTTGAAAACTTCCTCTGCGAATGCCCCGCTCTGATGTCCCGACGTCTTATGACACTGCGCTCATGGTTCCTTATTAAAATCCTCAATCTGACGAACTGGATATGAGTTAACATGACAACAGGCGGTTTCAGTGTGATGTGGTAACAAAAATCAAAACGGTGTCACTAAACGCTTCTTGACGCTCATTGGTCTCTGGAGCGGCTACGTAAACCAGCCAACCAACCATAATTGTCTGTAAAAATTGTCAAAGGTGCGTTTACTGTTTGAAAAGGAGCTTAAGGGAAAAAAATCCAAGCAATTACAGCCAATAAGAATATATATTAAAAATATTAGTGACCCTACACGTCTGAAAACCACCCTTTATGAATCAGAGCACGACAGAGCAACGACACTAATGAATGTTGCTGAAAAGTAAATGGCCCTCATAAGCGTTATGGGGTCTACGTCGAACAGGCGTCCAGAAACCATTTCCATCGGCCAAGTTTTCCTTCTGTAGCTTTTATACTAAAGGTATTCCAACAAGAGGTGTTATTTTGAATCACCCGGTATTTCGGTAGTTGTCACTTTTAAAGCTTTTATTCTTTGACATTTGACAAGTAGAAACTACGCCATTACTACAAAATGGAACAACAACGCATTGAAATTATTAAAATTCATTGAAATTATTGCATCTGGGCCTGGAAAACCCAAGAATTATTGTTGAGAAGCCTCTCCATCATCAACGTGTGACTGTTTGGTGCAGTGTATGGTCCGGCGGGGTCATTGGACCTTACTTTTTCGAAAATGAGGTTGGCTTAACAGTTACGGTGCATGGATTGCGCTATGTAGAGGTGATTAATGATTTTTTATGGTCGGAGTTGGATGCTACTGATCTGGACAACAAGCAACGACACCATTGCTCTTTTTCGGGAGAAGTTTCCGGACCGTGTTATCTCTCGAAGAGATGATCACAATTGGCCAACGAGATCTTGTGATTTAACACCTTCTGCGACACCTTCTTCCTTTGGGGCCACGTGAAAGAAAAGTTCTACGCGAAGAGCCGAGCGTCGATTCAAGACCTCAAAGAAAGAATTCGTGAGGCTATCGAGGACATAGTGTCAAATATCCGATCATTTATCTCCAAAAATTTAATTTTTTTGGGTTGGTTTTTACACATTTCAGAGTAATTGTTCATATTGCATTTTTTAAAAATTACCTTTTTCATATTAAAACTGTTTTTAGATTTTAAAATTTAATTTTTCGATTTTGTCGAACTGTATCTGATAAAGGGTGTTTTTTATTGAGGTATAGAACTTCGAATTGAAATAAAACACAAGAAAATCGTTTTAATGTCCATCAATTTGGCTTTATTGGAAGGATAATTTTATGCCATTAATGTTTAAATATTATTTCGGGCATGTGGCCGCCGTTTGCTTGTTGACGTAGCCATTCAACCAAAAATGAGCCTCATCACTGAACAAAATTTTGTGATGAAAATCAGTATCGAGATGAATCTCATTTTCGGCCCATACACCAAAATCACGACGCATTGCATGGTCTCGCGGCTTTAATTCTTGCACAAGCTGGATCTTGTAAGGTCGCAAGCCAAGATCCATGGTTAACCGAATTAATTGCTCTGATGGACGATTATGTCGACCATAAAATGGACGGAGCTTGCGGTGAACTTCGCGAACTGAACCATTACTTTCGAAATAAATTTGCACGATTTGCAAGCGTTGTTCTTTTGTCAACCTGTTCATGATGAAATGGCAAACCAAACTAAATATTAATCACTTGACAGCTGACAAAATGGCCGCCAGTTAAAAAAGTGATGCCAACTTAATGTTCTATACCCCAATAAAAAACACCCTTTACATCTGCGGGTCTATTGTACTGTTAATATACACTTCTAGGGTTACCGCAGTACTCTTTCCCAAAGCCATTGTCGAAGATTATCATTTGTTTCAGCAAGTTCCCGCTTTGAACCACAATTTCTAAAATCTTAAAATAAACTCTATACCGATTACATTGTCACATATGAAAAGTTGACCACTATTTTATAAAACTTCGCCTTTTGTGCATTTAAATCCGAATGACAGTTTAAGAGTTATTAACAAAGTTACGACAGCCCAAATGTTTGTTGTTGAAAAAAATCCATTAAAAATAGAAAATCAGTTAAAAGTGTCCAGTTTCAGTACTTTAGTACAAAGCCACATATATTACATATATAGTCCATTAAAATCCATGGAGTATTTTGGATTTTATTCACAATTTAGTGAAGGGCCTTCGTTTTTTATTTACAAATCTCACATAACAAAAAATGTTTAAAGGAGTTTTCTGTGGTTTTAATAGAATATACTTTAATTATAAGAAGTACCCAAACTGCGATCTCTCCGAACAGCTAATAAAATTAAAATATTTTTAAAAAAATCAAATCAATTCCATTTAAGTACTAATGCGTGCTAGGCTTTCAAATAAATTTACTCATACGCAAATGCTATTCTAAAAAAGCAAATGTGTATTGATACACTTTTAAAAAACTTTCCTAGGAAGTTCATATGTTCTTGAGAGTCATTTATTGAGATCTTAGGTAATTTTTTTTAGTTGATTGTTTCCTTGAATTTTGAACGGTTTGCTATCTACGAACCTGAACAGAGGAAAAAGGTTGACAGTGAAGATGTCGTTTTTTTTTTGTTTTTGTATGTTGACAATTTTCTTTAAATCATTATTCCTAACGTTTTGCAAGATATGAGCCTGAGAAAATCATCAGTTGTTTTGCAAAAATTACAACGAGATCCCAAATCTTTGGGGACCCATAAAAAAAGTGCATGACTTTTTTTATCACGTAGTGTTCTCTGTATATGGTTATATTTCCATGACTAAACAAATTACATACAGTTTTGAAAATACCACGAGCATCCATTAACCCGTTGGGCGTAACTTCCCAATTTTATCGTGGGGCCGATTTGGAAAATGATTCAAATGCCGGGCCCGCTGTATTGTTTAATTTTTGTATAATTTCGGATCAATCATATCTTTGGTGCTCAATGGGTTAACTGCGTGTGTCTACTACAGAATTACACGTGAAACTTTCCTTCATTAGATTACCAAATTGTCAAACAATATTGGCTGGTTTTTTTCCCGATGCTACGCACATTATGGACCAAAAAATACATATTTTAACTTGTGAGGACATTAACATTCATTTGAGTATCATATTGTCATATCAGGCTGTTGTATTTTATGCCAAGCCCGCTCTCGGCCCCAGCCCCAGCCCCAAATTTCATATTTCCAATTTGCATATTTAATTTTTTCATTTTGAAGCTGAAAACCTTTTCAATTTAGCCGAAATTTTAGACGAGATTTCGTCTTATTGACGGAGAGCAATGAACAGGATCTCTGATCGTCAATCAAGCTACCATTTGATAGACGGCCTGGCTGGCTTTATTCCAGTACAAGACATTGCTACTGCACATACAACGGTCTATGGTTTTGTTTTTATTTATGTATTTTGTTGATCGCTGAATTTCTTTAAGACAAATGTCCAAAAACCCATGGGTTGGATACATAGCCGAAGTCTATTAAGAGACAGATAATTTGATACTAAAAATTCAAATCGATGAGGCGCAGGCTTCCAGTTTCCAAATGCATTCACTATGCCTTCCAGTTTCCAAATGCCTTCACTATCTTTGCAATTACTTGCTTGCCAATTATAAATGTCACAATTCAGCGTTCACTATATTTGTAATATGTTTTAAGAGTTCTAACGTATTTGTTCGATTCTTAAGCGATCCATTTTCGTAAATGTCAGACAAATACAATTTCGATTGGAATTACAGATATATTTGACATTTGCGAGATGACAGTACTACGGCCACAAAATGGATGATCATATTTTATCACTTGTCAAACTGACGACTATGGAGTTTTTGATTTATTTATTTATCTTAGAGTGGTTATATTTTTAACGATTTACTTGGTTAATTAGACAGGCATTATTTGAGCCATAACTCAACCATTATCATTACTAAATTGAATAAAAAGCGAATATTTGTTTGTAGATTCCTTGAAATTAGACAAAATGTTTTAAAAAAAACTGGCAATACTGGAAATAAATCCACAGTTTCCGGAAACTTATGGCAATTGACTAACTTTAATTACTTACTTAAGTGGGCTCTACAACCGGTTGTTGGTCTTTGCCTACTTAATAAACGATTTTCATGAACCTTGGGTTATGTGCGTGCTGTCTTCAGTCCGTGATACGAAGACTTCGTATGTCTTGTTCCACTTGGTCCCTCCACCGGAGTCTCGGTATTCATTGTCGTGGTAGTTCTCGTCCAATGACTTGCTTGGTCCAGCCATTGCAATCGTTGTATTTTGATATGTCCATATCTTCATGTCGGCATATATCTCATACTGCTCACTGTTCTTTCCACGCCTACTACTCCGCCCACAATCATTGCGTACCCCTGAATATTTTCTAATACGTAATTTAAGTTGCTGGTTTTGGTAATTATTTTTGTTGTTCTACTATTCATTCTAAGAAATACAAATTTTAGCTTTAAGGAGACAATTAACTTTTGTCTGAAAAACATAGATTTTTAAATAAACATAAAATGAAACGGACAGTCGTTCGAACTGATTGTTGGCGGAGTAGTATACTCCTCGTTAACGCAGATTTTGCGATGTATTTCTCTTTCAGTATCTGCCAGCAAATTGTCATCTCTAGCCGTTGAGTCTATTTACTTTTTTTTTTGTGATTTTATGGGAACATTTTTTTTTATTTCTAATTCAAAATCTGCTTTGAGTTATGAAGAAAATAACCAAATCTAAAATTACAAAGAAAACTACTCAGAGAGTAGTCCGATGAAAAGTGAAAAAGTGGCAAAATCTAACTGTCTTTTTTCCCGTAGGTGTAATTTTTTTTTTAATTTATTCAAAAGTTTTGAGAGTTACTTCCGACTTAATAAAGCCGCTCCTCAGCCGCTCTTTAGGCGGAATCCGATCCGCATTCACAATCAATTTGTCAGCAAAATTGAGATTTTTTTGGTATCGACTTTAACTTGGAACTGACACAGCTAGTCGCTTACCACATACTGTCTGATTCTCTGAATATCTTAGATAGCACAATTAGTATTCCTCCGGACTTAGCAGTTTTTGAAACTGTAGCAGATTCGCCACATCTTCAGAAAAATGCTGAAAACTTCCGCCGCCGGTGGCATTACAGTTAGCTTTGTTGTTGACCATTTCACCGTTGTTTGTCGCCCAACCTTTGAATAAATGTTGTGTTTTTATAATACAGGGTTTTCCAACAAGAGGTGTTATTTTGGTCTTGTTCAAAGTAAACGTTGTCCAGATAAATATTATGCAACTCCGACCAATCCATTCACCGACCTCATTTTCGAAAAAGTAAGGACCAATGACCCCGCCGTACCATAAACCACACCAAACAGTCACACGTTGAGTATGGAGCGGCTTCTCAACAATAACTCTCGAGTTTTTGCTTGTTGAACTTATTGTTGGAAATTTCTTTATATCATTTAAATTCACAATTCCTTTATCGTCTGCCACTCTTCTTAACTTAACAATTTTCTATGTCGTCCCATTATTGTTTCAAATTACCTGGAAATCCTCCGGAAATTGAAGGACCTTTCTCGAAACACTTCCGCACGATCTTCAAATTTATTTGCAATTGTTACTTACATTTTATCTATTTTGTTTTATGCTTTAAAGCACTTGTAAATTTTCCATATCGTTATCAAAAACTATGACAATATCATCGTCTCAAGCCAATATTGATGGCAATACCGCATATGTCCAGTTATCGTTATCGATAACCGCCAAAACACAAGAGTCGAGGCAAGATACAATATTTTGACACTAAAAAATGTGTTTTTTCAAAAACGTAAATTGTTTCCCCCTCCGATCTTCACAATATTTTTAGCCCGCCTAATTACCTTGAGTTTGGAGTGTTGTGCAGTTTATTCGGACGTCTCCATCAAAAATTAAAATTATAATAATATGGAACAATCGACAAAAATTTTAATTTTTTAAAAAAGTAATTATCATACATTTTTTTTTGCTGATTTTAGGACTCTTACTTTCACAATGGGCCCGAAAAATAACTCCTAGGTTTAGAGACAAAAAAAAAATGGTATTATTTTGTTGCATGGTATTATGTACGATTTCGGACGAAGCTAATTTGTCCCCACCATCACTCCGCTCCCTGATATGTTCATGTCAATTTCAATTGTATTATAAAACTGATTGTAATACAACGTTTTTGATCGAATTTTATTTTTGTTTTCTGGAAGAAAGACTTTTTGGCCTTAGCAATTCTTGGTAAAAACACCATCGGATAAGACGATATTAACACAAAAAATATTGCGCACTAAGATTCGGTGAATTCTTTTTATACAAAAAAGGAAACGAAACATTTATTTTGACGTAAATGTTCCACTGACCTCACTAAGAAATTCTTAATAAATACAACAAAGTCTAGGATTCTGAGAAAATTATTTATGGAATACTATTGGATTTTTTCCTTTCTCAAAAAAAGCTCTTCAAACGTTGAATAACTGTTCATATTTTACTGGGAATCGTATGCATGAAATGTACTCACTCCCGACTCTGGATGAAATGCAACGTAAGATACGCTTAAAATGCAATGATTTCCTGCTTTCAACGTAACAAATTAAATTATTTCTTAATTTAAAATACAGAAATGCGCAGGAAATCTTGTGAGCAGACAATAAACTCCCTCCCTCCTCCCCCAACCCCTCCGTCGTAAACATCATTCAATGGCAGACGGGCATTTCTTAAAATTGTATTCAATATATGAAAGAATGATGAATGCAATTGAGATGAATACTTCGGTCTTCTTAGAGATTATTAAACTTTCTGCTTGTTTTTCCACACACAAAATATGAATTATTCTATGGAGTGGGTAGTCATACAAGAAAATAAATTATTTAACAATGAGTGATGGTGGCAGATTGTTATACATACGTATTTCTATGTATACACTCCATTAAATTTTTTTATTGTGGAGGAAAAAAATAGATAGAAAAAGAAAGGAATCCAAAGATCCCAATCATTCCGGTTCAGCGATAAATCACAAAGAACAGAAACGAACTATTTACACGTGCCTCATGCAATGCCTTCACCAATGAAATGCAGTGGCACTGGAATAGCCTGCTTCCGCTCCATTGTCCTAGGAAAAAAGAGACACGGTTGTTTAATCAAATAAATCGCCAGTACTGCCGTTCGCCAAAGTCCGCTACATCTGCTCTTAATATATTTCCCTCGCTTTCTCCAACAAAAACTCATAAATGTTTACTCGTAAATTATTGTTTCATTGATCGGCATGGGGTCTCTAATTCTGAGGGAACTCATTGCTGACGGAATGTGCTAATTGGAGCTGATTAATACCTAAGGAGGGGGGAGGTATCCGTCGATACTGCTACCGGTTAATGACAAGACATAAACATGCTTGAAAATAAAATAATATTTATTTTGGGCTCACCCAGGCGTATGATTGTTAATAAATGCCAACACTCATACGCTCCATTATTCTGCAGCATAATTCAATAGGAAACTCTAGTAAACTTCATATTACACAGCTAACGACGTTATGCGGGTATTTATTTGATCGAAAACGTATCCAGTTCGATGCCCAAGGTATTTTTTCGAACACGTGGTGTTAAAATGGTTCTACCTCCGGGCCCGGATGGTATTTCAGCACTCGTCCTATCTTTTCAACATGTCGTACCGTGCTGGTATCCACCCCTCACGTTGGAAAGTTGCCAATGTTCAGCCGATCCCCAAAGAAGGTGAGGCTACTAATCCTGCAATATGTTCTGCGGTCTCGAAGGTTATGTAGAGCATTGTTAATCACCATTTTGAATGATCGATAGTATGGCTTTCGTAGAAATCGATCTGAACGATGAAGTCGATCCACTCACCGCCTTGTTGAAAACAGGGCCCTGGCTCTGGATAGTTCCCAGGTATTGGAAAAGACTGTGAAACCAATTAACTCCTTTGCGGATGACAGCTACCTCTGTCATTCGTACTCATTTGAACATCAGCCAAGTCCCACTATACGTTTGCTGGGTCCTAAGTCACTTGTGGATTTCTTTTTTAATTTTCTACTCTGAGAGACGTAGTGATATCGAGTGTTTGGGGACGTCCTAGAACTTCTGCAACTGGACTTAGGCCGTCTACCATTTGTATTGTCATTGATACTATAATAGTGCAGATTTATACAAAGAAATAATGATTCGTAGATGCTTTCCAAACCTATAGAAAAATCTCTATGTTGGAGGGTTTAATCATCAAAATCGCACATATCGCACACCCAATTCAAAAGTGTTACAACTCAAAATTTTTCAATTTCTGGTGTTTGTGTTAAAAAAAAAACAGTATTCATCACATAAACAGTTTTTCGCATATTCAGAAAATTCAAATATTCAAATTTTCCATAAGTCGAATATTCTTTAAGTTGAAGCACTCCTAGTGGCAGTTAAGGAACAAATTCCCTTAGACAATTTTATAAGTAATTCCATTACTCAAAGTCTCCGTAAGTCGAACTTTTCTACGAAACAATGGTGGTTCAAGTGATGGAAGTTTGACTGTACCAAACTCGACGCTGTCATCCAACCCTGAATTGGGTTGACTCAATTCATTATGTTTATAATGTGGTCGAGAGTGACTTCCGGTAAAACAAAATCTTCATGAACCAGTGGAGGTGTAGGAAAGCAATTTGTTATATATTCTAAAAGCTAAATTTTTTTTTCTAACCTAACCTCTGACTGAGAGACTGTTCAAACCACACTCCTCTAATATCAAACTAAATAATTTTGTTAAAGTGTAAAAAACCGTCATTTTATCATCTAAAATCGATTTGGCAAACTGTTTTGCGCACTATGCACCAATTTGGGGCATATTCTGGCGGTGGCTGCCACAATCTGTTGTCAACTGCGTATTTTGGTTATTTATACACCAACAGACGTACACACAAACAAACGTAAACGTTTGATGCTCGTGCCACCGCATATGGGTCAAAAATTCATTTTTATCGTAAAAACTAATTTTGTTTTTGATTCATTTCATTTGTACGGCACTTCTGGCGTTTTTTTTTCACTTTTACCCCTTCCCACCGAAAATAAAATGCAATCTTGAACTTAACGATTGTGTGAATTTGGCTTATGGCCAATTATAACAAATAATTAATAATTTTAAATGCAAATATAAACAAATTGTATGGATTACGAGAACATGCAATGTATTGCCAAATGTTTCGTTGGATAAACACACTGGCAAGGGCTAAAAATTCCCAGCTTGACTTTTGTTAATTTCATTCGATCCATCTATCCAAAATATTTTATATTTAATAATTTTCACTTAATAAATCTTCTAAGAAATTTCGAAAATTGGCCAATAAATCATCTGATGGCCGTTTTAAAGACAAAATCCATACAATGGATTTTGTTTATTTATTTTTTTTTCTTATTGTAATTTTATATTAATTGGCGGAACTGCATGGAAAGGAAATACGTATACTAGGTTATGGCCTAGTAGTTGGGATTATGGCATTATTGTCGAATTTATTTATTTATTATAATTAGTTGGTCTTTGTCTAAGATTTATACTAGGGATTAGCGAGAAGATAATATGATGTTTCCTGTGTCGCTGTTATCTCTATCGGAAATGCCATGGGAAGGCAGAGGATTGGTGGAGGGAAGTGTGGAACACTTAAATGCTAACTATCGCCAAACTTCCAAAATGGAGATGTGACTTTCTTTCTAAGGAGTACAGCATTGGTCTGTCATCTGGTTACCTTGTGCTACCTTGGATTTGGGTACGGAATTTAATTCATTGTAACGCATATCTGTATTTTATCACGTTTGAGTGTAAGGCTTTAAGGGCCCATGAAAAGCGGCATAATGTCGAAGGATCCTTCGGACTTATACAGATTCAGGCCAACTGTCATTTGTGGTCGTTTGGGAGAATCACTTCTAAGTGGATCAAGCCATATTTCACCAGACGGAGGATACGCAGGGTGTCTGATTCGTGATTCACAGATCTATGTCTTCTACCTCGTCCATCGCAGCTTTGAGGGCCACAAGGTTTTAAGGGCCCATGGAAAGTGGCATATTTTCGGAGGCTCATTTGTGGTCATTTGGGAGAATTATTTCTACACTTTTTGCCACAGACGGAATTAACGCTGGGAGTCTGAGCCTTTGTCTTCCCTCTTGTTTCTCGCATGCGTATCAAATAATCAGGACCAAACTCCATATTTTCGTCCTCCAGGAATCCACACTCTCTTGATCTAATCTGAATAGTACAATTGTCCATACTGCTGACGCATGTGTTCAGAATGGCAAGAGCTTTTTGCCATTTGGCCCCGTTACATTCAGTGAAGGAGTCATCATCACTGTATGTACTTGAGCGCTACCCGTACAAATCGAAGTATCTTTTCCTCAAACATTCTGTAGATTTCTTACCTTCGGTCTGTGATGGCTACTCACAGCTCAGGTTCTTAGGGCAAACAAGTGGACTTCTTTAACCGCTTGATTTTCGGAGATCGTGTCTCACTGGACGAGAGGGCGACCCTTTCTTTTCGGTATAAGAAATGTTTTCCCAACAATACCTGGTCTGGTTTTGGCGGCAGTGCAAGACGATTGACCGTAGAGGAGTGCTTCCGCTTATATTATATGTATTCTAATAGTTCTAATAATTCACTTGGGGCAGCGTGACCTTCAAATGTTCTTGTTTAACACTTCTTTTGAATGATGACAGTTTTGCCTAGACCCCCACAAGTACTTAGTACCGGCCGGGTGGCATCATCTCCATTAGACTACGATGTAATCGACAGTACTTTCATCATGACTGGTAATGCAGCACTTCGTCGGCGTTCAAATACTTCTTGGCTCGGCTCTTGTGTCGTGTGTTTGTAAATATCAAAACCAAATTTGAAATTGAAGTCGCAAAAATTTTCTATAAAAAGTTACTCAAATTTGACTCTAGTTGATATCAGAAACGTATTCAACTGCCAAATCTGTCTGTCTCCAATCTGCTTGCTCAACAAGTTCCCCCATCTATGCAATTAAAACCAATTAGTAATGCCATGAGTATTATGTATTATTCCATTAATTAGAAATCAAATATTGTGTTTCTCATTGTTATTCAATGTCTTTTCCTTTCACCATAAAATAATATTCATCTCACAATGGAAAGTCTGTGGAAACTAAATATAATCCAATTAGCGGCCTATATTGAATTGTTAAACACGTTATGAGATATTTTCGGATAAGTCATCGATTGTTTGGCGCCCGTCCGTCAGCCACCTGACAGCGAAAGACACCCGTGCCTTTAAACATAAAATTAGCAACATTTTAATCAAATCAAAAATGAAATGTTCAATCGATTGCCTATTTTTTTGATGCCTTAAATTAACACTCAAACAAATTCACAACATTTTCGTTTTCTTTCTTTTTTTTTTTGAGGTTATAAATAACTTGACGAACATCATGTGTTTATGGCCAACTCCGTAAGTGTTTTACGATTGACACATTTTTATGGCTGCGACAAAACGCATAAAAATGCTTTAAGATATTTTTTCACTGCTCGAGAATGGGTAGCAGTGATTTGCTTCTTTTTTTTATTCGTCTTTGCGTTATCATCCCTTTTTATTGTGGTATTTTCCGTCATTCTGTTACGGTGACGGGAAACTTGTGATTCTTTTTGTGGTGATTGAATTTTATTGGCTGTGTTTTTTGTTTTGGTTGGCCGGTGTAATAAATCTCACCGATTATATTTCACCAACACAATCCTCAGTTAACAATTGCATGTAAGTGTGAAAGAGTCAATCAATGAATGAATAAGCAATGGAAAAAGTACACAAAAGTAAGTGTGTTGTTATTGTTGTACACAATGGACTGACTGGCTTTATTGTTAAGACTTAACGACGAAAAAAATTAGTTTAAATTCTGTTGAACTTGAACTGAATTCCGTTCTGAGTGTACACAAATTACTGCGGCATTAATCACACTTTAAACAAAATTAAATACTTAAAGACATTTCCAATTTAATTGCCCCCAGAGGCAGGCAGAAGTAGTCAGCCAACTCCTGATGTCACCAAGGGTTTACTAAAAATAAATAGAACGACGTCTGGGGGAAAACTACCATTTTACTTAGATTATCTGAGATACATTTATGAAAAGTCTATTAAGCAAATAAACATTCATGGTGAAATGTTCCTTAAATATTTCTTAAATTAGACTTTATGCCAAACTTCAGTCGACTTCGGATACAGTCTCTCCGGATAACTGCAAACGTCGCATAACTGTAACAAAACATGGACGACAAATTTTCTCATGCTCATTTCGAACAAATCGCTACGCACAACTAAAATTCCGCTTAACTGAAAAATTGTTCATACTTAAAGTCTCGATTTCATAACAAAATGGTGGAAACTGCACTGAAATATTCGATGTCGCTTTTGCGCAAATTTTCAATTTTCTTCGAAAACGTTCAACGCCAAATTAATCCTCTAAGAAAACTAAATTATTGCTTGAAGATGTCACAAGTTCTTATGGAAACTATCAATAATAAGAAAATGTTCACTCCGATCGTTCATTTTTTACTTATCCGAATTAGATAACTGAAACAAATTAGTTTCATTTTCGGACGACTGCACCTAAGAACTCGAAGCAGGCTGAGAGAGTCTAAGCCACGTTGTCGAACCACAACGTTCGCATGCTTTCCCAGTGACAAACTGCTGACTTCGAAGCCACTGATCAGCTGTTTGTCGCATAGAAAGCCTGCAACCGTGCATAGGCTGATAACTTTTCAGTTGAATTTATTTCATTAAGTAATACCCGTTTGCAAAATTTTTGTTTATATTAAAATCATGATTGTTAGCGAAAGGTTTAGAGAAGATTTCGGGGTAGAAAAAAAGTAAAAATTCCAAATTTGTCATTTGACAAGATTCAAGTATGAACGTCAAAAAAATCAAACATAGTCGCAAACAAAAAAACAACGTATAAATGCATATGACTTTTTCAAGCAAATCCAAAAATAATTGAAAAAAAGTCATCGTATTAATTGGGAATATTAGAATAAACTAAAATATCAATTTAAATTACTAATATATTAATTGAGCTTCGTAGTGTTTATTAATTATTAATTCAGGCAGCTAATGGTTTCCATGTTACCTAAATATATTATTTTGGGCTCAACAATTCGATTAGCTTTTGATTTTACTGAGAACCAGTAGCCAACTACTCGGATATAGTCTTGCAAGAGCTTTGCTATGTCGCGCCATTCAAAATGTTTCTAATACATTTTACTAATCTAATTAATTTATTTTATTTATGCACAAATAGTTTTTAATTTTCCCCAATTTGTGTGCAAATAAAATATGTTCAGAAAGTTATACCAAACATAAGTTCATTTGGATCCAAAAATAATTTTCTTGGGATCCAAACATAATTTTATTTGGATCCAAACATAATTTTATTTGGATCCGAACATAATTTTGTTTGGATTCAACAATAATTTCATTTGGACACAAACAGAATGTTATTTGGATCCATAATTTTATTTGATCTTGGCCAGCTAAGTAATTGATTTCCCAGCACTTCGGTTCGATGCGTGCTCTCTTCAATTCGTGATATCAAGGATTTTCATGTCATATAATTTGCAATCGGACAATTCGTATCCGAATGACAGTTTCAGAGTTATTAACAAAGTTAAGTCGGAAAATGGGTTTTTTCGTATTTTTTTTTTGTTTATAATGACAAAAAGTGTTTATCATAAATCCATATATCTCACAATTAAAATGATGGTCCAAATCGTCTAAGTATTTTCGATTTTATTGACAATTTAGTGAAGGGTTCTTCTGGAATCTCCCTTTATGGATATCTACAGATAGAGAGAGTAAGAGAGAGAAAGAGAGACAGTACAAACGATTTGTGTTACAAGCATATTGGTCACACACATTGTGCTTATCGCTTTGGTCAAAGCTTATACTACATTTTAGTTCACATTTTTTTTTACTCATATTAAGAAAACTTTTGAACCTAATTCTATTAGAAGCTTTTCACTTTAACCACACAATTTGTGCTCAAAGGTAATACTAGAATTCAGATCAAAAATTAATACTTATTTGAAGAAAAGAAAATAATCAAAAATATTGTGTGTGCATATGTCCTATGTTTATCTTTGTTTACCCAAAATAAAGTAAATGTGTGCACTCAGCCAATGATATCGAATCGGGGAACTGGAAACAATTCCGATGCAAATGATGACAGCGGGCTATCTAATGGTACTAATGAACTGTATGTATTGTGCAGAGAATGACGACCTCACGCCTAAATTGTTTCCTTTACAGAATAGAATGTCAATGGAAGTGGAGCTTCGGTGTGAACATCAAATGTTGGTGAGTCAGCCCAGTATGTAGGACGACCAACTCCATGTCGTTATTACTATCGGATGCCGTTAGCGTAGCGTCAGCCGTAGCTGTAGCCGGTAGTTTTTGTGAACGTTCACCGGGGATGGGTGTAACGTAAATCGTTGGTGTTTGTTTTTGTTGTTGTGTTTGTTCACTTTGCGATCACTCCCATCAACGAATGAATATTTACGACCTGCTAGCGAGTTGTATTGTACGCGTACTCGCTCGCATGCCATAAATATTTATTCGTTGCTTGTTGTGATTACAATTATTATAGTTTTGTGTTTATATTTTGACAGTTTTGTTTTTGTTGCTTTTTCATTTCGGCACTTTGTTCACACATCCGTATGTGCTAAGCTTCTTTTCCCCGTCGATTGATGGCAGTGGAGGTCTGTTCTGAAGACACAGTGGTTTGAAAAGTTTCAAGCGGTTTATTTTTGTTTCATATTTAAAATAAATTTGTAAGTACTAGATACGACTATTTACCTAAAATTTGAATATTTTCTCGGTGTTCGCAATGGAGAGAATCCTCCATATTATAAAAATTTCAAAAAAAAAAAAATAAAACTATGGAAATTGAATAAGGGCAGAGTGACAGTCTTTATAGGCAGACTCTGTTGTCCATTATGTTACCACGGAAACTAGCAAAAAAAGAGATTGTAGTGTCGCACGGCTTAACCATCCTGAATACCCAAAAAATCTTCTGAGCCTTCAAACAGAAATATTGGCCAGATTTTCTAGGTGACTAATGTAACTTTTAATATAAATCATACCAGAAGACTTAAACCTGGTTTACACGATGACTTTTTGCTTGATTTTAAAATAAGAATTTTTCAATTTTTTTGGGAAAGGTGTTGGACGATTGCTAGGTAGAAAAAGTCACAAATCAGAAAATTGGAGTTTTTTTTTTGAAATTTCTCTTTAACTTCACACATTTTGAGATTTTGTTTTTGGAAATTTCTATTCGAATTCACATATTTTGATTTTCGGTAATTTTACGAATAAACAAGATTCCTGCAGACAAGCAGCTTTGGGCTTAGCAGGGCCAAATAACAACACGTCAACGTATAAATTGATATGACTTTTGGGAGCAAATCCAAACGAGAATTTAAAAAAAAACAAGCCAAATCATGTAAATTGAGAGAATCTAGGAGAATAGAGATTTATAAAAAAATTATAAAAAGCAGACCTCCGTCGTAGTTTAGTGTGTTCATAGCTGTTAAATTTCGATTACGATTAGTAATCGATTAGATTACTTTTAAAAAGAATTGTATTGAGTATGAACTCCTCTATAACACAATGTCTGATAAATAATTGATTACAATTACAAATAATATAAAAGTAATCAAGATTACTTCAAACTACTACAAAATAATCAAAAAGAATCACCGCACACGCGATTTGCAGGAATCGTGCATGTTCACACGTTGCAAGACATGATCGTTCGTGTTAAATGTTCGCTGTTGTCACGGGGGCGTGTAAGACCGTAAGCGAAATGCTTCCCACGATGTCATCTCGAATAAAGATAATAAAATCACTGAATTCCACAAGCAATTTTTTGAACTGCATTGAAAAATAAAACTCAAACCAACTACTGGTTTAAATTGGATGTGGACAAAAAATTGCCTCACCATATTTTTTAATGACATTAATCAGGATTTCTTCCGATTACTATGAATAATCAGAAAGAATCAAAAGTAATCTCTGAAAGTAGTGGGATTTTTTGTGATTAGTTTTGATTATTTATAGTAATCGCAAGTAATCTTGATTACTTTTAGATTATTTATAATTGAAGTATGAATGCACTAGACTCTAAATAATCAGAAAGAATCAAAAATAATATCTGAAAGTAGTCGGATTATGTTCTGATTACTTTTTGATTATTTATAGTAATCGCAAGTAATCTTGATTACTTTTAGATTATTTATAATTGAAGTATGAATAAGTATGAATGCAATAGACTCTAAATACTCAGAAAGAATCAAAAATAATATCTGAAAGTAGTCGGATTATTTTTTGATTACTTTTGATTATTTATAGTAATATTACTTTTATATTATTTGAAATTGTAATCAATTATAAGTAAATATAATCGTACTTTAATCATTACTGCACCTCTACAACAATAGTAATTTAATTGGTACTTATTAGGATTAGTAATAAAGCGTGGTAGTATGAAAACAGATTCATTTAGACTATGCATTACATTGTGATATCGTGAAAGTTAGCTGTGGAAGTCGTAATCCTAGTTCCTCCCGTTCAACCATCCCGAGCGTCTCAAGAAACTCCGCAGACAGGGATGGGCGTAGCAATATTTGAAACGAAATTGAATGATTTTCATACCTACAGTTTCGAGTTTGGCTGGAATCCTGAAGGTAATCCCGAGTCTAGCTATATCGTCTTCTCTACAGGTTCGGCACCGACATCAGATGGTAACAGGATTATTACACGCTGAAAAAAAATGCAATTACACACTTATTCGCACTCAAATGTTGTACTTTGTTGAATTTAAATGGTTTATTTTCTGTTTTTCCCAAACATGCTATTGTTTATACACAAATACGTAATATTAATAGCAAATGAGTTATATTTACGTTTAAATAAGCAGTGTGTAGAAGGGAAAAAGCTTTACTTGCTACAAAGTCCAAACACGATTTTTACTTGTGTGTAAACATTTATGACACATTTTTCAGCGTGTACTCTTTCCAAAATGCAGGATCATAAATGTACGGAAACATTTAACAAGTACATCTTTTTCACCCAAATACATTGTTTTATTCTGACCACTACCTGGACTTTCTATGAACCACTGTCCAACAGTGAATGATTTAACACAACAGCTTAACATGTTGCTGCTGCCTTTTTTTTGGGCAGATTTTTTTTTTTCTTTCAGGTGTTTTGCCCATGTTTTTGGTTTGATTTGCTTTTGAAATGTTGCCACTTTTCCCTCTGCCGTCGTCTGCCTTTTCACTCGACCGCATTTGTTGTTGCGGATTTTGCTTTTGTGATTTTTCTTTAGCATTTGCTGTCGTTGGTGCTGTCGTCGTCGTCGTCGCCGGCGCCGCTGTGCTTTGAACAATAAAAGATACGTACCTGTTGGATGTATTTTTCAGTTTTATAGAAAACCTCTTAAAGACGGTTATAACACAGTCGGGCGTTGCGTTAAGAGGTCTCAGACAGCAAAGAAAGCGTTCAATCAGAAACGGGTGCGTGCGCGAGTTTTGATAAAAGAAATTAACCAGCAAGTTTACAAGTGTTGACCACATATTTAAATGAGGCAAAAAGTGTATGAAATCTGTGTCTTTGAAAAGTTCTAAAATAAAGTTTTGCCATAAAATAAAGAAAACTAACGTAAGAGAACAAAAGAAAAAAAAACTATGTTGTATAGTAAATTTTGTAAAATTTGCTATATTTTCGCTTTTCCCACCACAAAAAGAACGAATTTGTTGTGACCCCAACAACAGCAGTGAACGAGTGAGTGATAGTAGCGAGAAGCGCATCAGATTTGAGCGAAAATTAAAGTTCCGCAATCAACTGATCGCAGTCTGCTTCGAGGTTTCCTTAATTACCACAGCAGTATTAATAACAATTATCGAAACAAAAGCTCGAATTCGGTAATTCAAACAATTGTGATTTTTACAATTGTTTCCACTCAGATAAACGCAAAATTATAACAATTTCCCACTGAAAACCCACCTCAAGGTCGCCAACGCCACTCAACGGCCAATTAATCCTCAAATAACAGCGCGTACATATTTCACTGTAAATATTGAAATAAATTCTGGCGGATCTGCTGCTTGTTGATTTTAAAAATCACAAAAATTAGAGAACATTTTTGCATTTGCATTTCATCACGCCAGTGTCAACGAAAAACTTTCCTGTAGCATCGCCACTCCGCCGCACAACGCGTCTCCATTCCATAATGAAACGCCTGGTGACATGGGAACGTGATCTGGTCGATGCCATGTATGAGTAAGTGTGAAATTTCATATTAATTTTGTTACACTCGCTGGCGTCTTTTTTGTCGTTTGCTTTTTGCTGTTTATGTCTTAATTATTGTCGTTTATTTTGTTACAATTTCGATTTTACTTTCTGATTTATCGCCTTCATTTGTTGGCAATTTGTCATTTGTTCGACTAGATTGTCTTTAGATGTTCTTCTTTATGTTTTTTTTTCTTTTTAGTATTACTGATTAATGGCTTTTCACAGAAATTTTGATCATTGGCAACTTGGTCACCGTTGGTTTTTTCTATTCCGCTCTATTACGTTTTCTTGTCTTTGAAAATAGACACGCTTTTCTTTCGTTCAGTTTGGCTAGACTTATTGACAGACAGAAAGTTGTTTTATTGCTCTGAGCTGGCTGCCAAAAAATATTATTTTTATGTTGTTAAAGAAAGAGAAGCAACTGTATCATACCGGGACTGTGTTGGACTGACATTTTTGCAGTGGTGTAAGCTATTGGAGTTGCGTCGAAGTGAGTCCTAGTTCATCGAAAACTTACTTGTTAACTCGCACATGAGTAGTGTGATTTTCATAAGCCCTAATCCTAACTAGTTTCATTAAGTTTTTTCGTTCTTCTGTAACAAGTGGTCTTTACGAGTTAGGGCCTATTTATAGCGGGTGTTTTTTTAGTCGTGTGGTTTTCAATCTGGCCACACTTTTTTTTCGGAAACTCGTTGTATGACACCGTTTGTTTTCAATTGTTTGTTTTCCATTTTCAATCGCAAAATCTTCAGGAATGGTAGGCAAAGAAAATAAAAACTAAATTCGATGCAGGTTAGGATGTGACATCGTGGCTTAGGCTGTCAATTCAAAACCTGTCATCAACACTCAACGACTGAATAAGAGAAAACAGAACCTGACCGCTTGTGAAGTATTTCACACCACAACTGTGCCATTCTGACTCTGTCTATATTATAAATTGTTGGATTAAATAAATTTAAATAGTTGTTAAGTTAATGCAACGACTTTGATGAGACAACAGAACGAATACGTTATATGGCAACTGGCAGTTAACCATTTCGATTCATTTGAGTGGAACTATTTCAATGTCTGTCAGCTTATTTGTAGGCCATTCTTAGAAACTAGAGTCTCGGAAATATTGATACTTAATTGGGTTGTTGTTTAACAATTTTTCTGCAATGCGCCATTCGAAGAAAATTCAGAAAAAAAAGATGTGGCGAACTAATTCATGAAAACCCATTCAAACTACAGTGACATTGTTATTTTCAATTCGTTTTATTCGGGAATTTTTCATGGAGCAAGAAAAGAAAATAGATGGTATTTCGCCAAATATTAGGAAAAAAACCATTAACAAAATTATGAAAAATTCCCCCAATAAAAAATCGACGCTATGGCGACTTTCAGCCAAATTATATTGTATGGAATTTTTTTGGGTTATCTAACCTTTTTTTTTTGATCATTGCCAGTATTTTATCAAATTTTTTATATAAAATATTTGAAATAGAAAGAAAAATCTAGTCGTAGACTGGAGTGGATTTCAATTCAATTATCCACATTTTTTTTTCCTAATATCAACATTTTGACCTCTTATCTATAGCAAAAGTCCTGCTCAAGTCCATGCAAAGCTATTGAAAAGAAACGATTGGAAATGTTTCCCCAACACGCCTTATTATTTATTTTTTAATTTCAGTTACGGCAGTTGGTCATCTTAGCGATGACGCGTCGCGAGGTGTTACAATTTTTAACATTTGTGCTATTTGAAGCGTAACCAAAACAAATGTATTTTTTTTTGTCATAAAAATGACAAAACAGAAATTTAAATGTTCATTGTTTAGTTTCCGCTTAAGTTACAACAATGCCTATGTAAATATTTGCAGGTAGTACATTAGGTGGGAACATGTGTCTGCTAGTAAAATAACTTGTCAGTTTATATGGTTTTTGAAAGTCACTAAATAAAATCTAGTAAAACTCTCACTCACACAACTTCTAGGTGTAAATTTAAATTTTCACATTGAGATCCAGCAAGACTTCCAGAGCAATCAAAGATGAAATACCTTCGTGAGTGTGATTGTTAAGAAAATAATCAGAATCGAGTATTTATTTACATTTACATACGTAGCAAAGTTCATTGGCTGTTACTTGTCAGAGGGCATTGAACTGCGATTGATGCGAAGTAGAATTCATTTTCTAGAGAAGTGCCAGCGGTCTTGACAGATTAATCTCTTAGTTGTGAATTTGCTTTGTGAAACGGCATGACATCTCATTACTAGCGACAGCCATTAAACATCGTACTTATGAGTTGTTACTGTTGTCAGGTGCAACTTCCCTTGAGTTGAATGTGATATAATGTGAAGTTGCTTTGAATATTAGACCAGGAGGTTGGCAATGCTGTCTGAAGCTTGACTGGTCGGGTGATGGATAAGTTTATCAGCGTCGAGATTGACCCAGCTTTCGACGCTGGTCTTTGTCTGCGTTTCTTACAGAATCGACTTGGGTCTATTAATGCTCTTTTGCATAAGAGAAACTAGAGCGATACTCTGACATGTAGTTGTGGTGCAAAAGTCAAGGACTGCCTGTATTGCTTGGGTAAGTGGGACGTCATTGAATTGCTGTCTACTACCGCATGTCATTTCAGGATGAGCCCGTTTCTATGTCAGCAGTGCTGTCAGCGAATATTTAAGAAAAAATTGTCAAATTTCGAAAAAAAATATCATCAACATCGTCACAAACTTAAAAGAAACAATAGTACATTAAATTCATACATATGTATTTAAAAAAAAAAGTAAAGTTAATCATACAAATTGTTGGAGTTGTGGTTTTTTTTAAACAGACGCCTGTTACTAAATTAACCCATTCCTTACAGCCTTGTTTTTGAACACACGTTTGTCATTTCTCAACTTTGAGTAAATATAAAAATTATATAAATGTAATAATTAAATTTGTGGGTGTTTATATTAAGTCTTAGCAAATTACCAATCAAAAAAATATTTTTTAAAATTTTTTGCAAGGCCGCAAACTTTCATAAGAGTAGGTTTTAAAAAGAGTCCAAAACAGATCTTTCTAAAATATGTATAAAAGAAATAAAAATTGTTGTATATGTATTGGCGTGTGTTGCCAAATGTCCAAGCAAAAAAATACGTAAGACCACCCAAAAAACTAATTTTTAAAAAATTTTCGCAAGGCCTCAAACTTTGATATGTGGGGTTTTAAAAAGTGTCCAAAAACAGACTTTTCGAAAATATTTTAAAAAAAATAAAAATTATTGAATATGTATTGGCATGGAACAAAAACTGGGAGTAACTTCTTGCTTATTAGCATTTAGTTACGGGGTCTGATCGGAGACTTTAATTTGGTACCACGGGTGGTCAAGACCCCCGGAGCATGTTCCGGCTGGACCAAATCGCGGGGAGAGTTTCGGCTCGTTGTGGTGTTGCATTGCAACCGGGTGCTGTGACCCATAGATTAGCAGAGGTGTTAGATAGACCTCGACCCCAAACCAAGAGGGAAGTCATAATTCATATATATTATGCTTCGAATTGGTACCGGCGGGCTGGGCTTGATGGTCTCCATCTCGTTTAGCCCAAAGGGGGGTTGATTGTCGCATTATTGCAGTCCTTGTACGGTAGCGTACCATGGTTCAGGCCTTTACAGTGATAATCATGTAAAACTCACGGCTTTATGTATTGGCGTGTTTTGCCAAATGTCCAAACAAGAATAGTACACACTTCGCCCGCACCATTGGGTCAAACATTTTTTTTTTCAAAATATGATTTGGTTTCAGCTTGTTGTGAAACACATGACACTTTTCCGCAAAACAGCTAGTAGGAAATTTTGTATTTTTTGCCAGAAAAGTTTATTAAGATAAAATAAGATGTTCCAGAAAATTTCCCCAAAAAATTAAAAAATCTTCAATCGTCATTTTGTTGAATTCTTTCACAAAAATCGTCAAAATCACCAAAAAATTTCACGGGTGGCACCACTGTTCGGGCGCACTTGGCTTACACTTGCTGAAATCGTTTTTTCTGATCGTATGCGACTGAAAATGGGAGAGACTTTAGCCTATTATTATTTTTTTTTTTTTTTTTTTTTTTTTGGTTACTAACTGAATCTCATACCGACTTTGATTACAAAGTCTGACCAAAGTTTTTTTTCTGTTACCATGGGTTGCAGAGAACAATGGGATTTCTTCTGCTGTGCATCACAGGGTCTTCTTTGGGATCTCAACAGGGAACCTCAACCTGCCATTGTGGATCTCAGGAGCTTCGTTTGGATATCAACAGGGAATAATGGGGTTTCCTCAAGACCTCTCTATGTATTTTAGGTTTTTAGGATCTTATTTGTGTTCGATATGTGATTACAGTTCCATTTCGGAAGTGTCGTAACAAGCTAACAACCATTTAGGTTTTTTTTTAAAGCGATGCAAGAAATACTTTGCCCCCTTTTGATCATGAAAATGTTTACAACACCCACATCAGGCCCAAAAATTGTATATAACTCCCATGGGGGCTTCAATGACATCTTTGCAGCTTCTGGTACAGAGGAGAGCGGTGGTGATGTTAGGGGATAGTAGGGTATCCAACTCTATTGTCTACCTTCATCATCACCGGAACATGGGTTGTATATCGCACTTCTACAGATATTTTAACAGTATCTGCTTTTCGGATATCCGTCGACTAGTCCCAGATGTTAGGACTTTCCAACGGGATATGCCGTTATGCAGGGACTCTTATCCGTTCATTGTTAGATGACCAGTTGACTGAAAAAACCACTGAAGAGACAGTTCCTTCTTCAGCCGAATGTTATGGGAAATAAGTATGTCCAGCGATATTTGAGCTGCGAAATATCAATCTGAATGCAAAGCACATTCTTCACAATTTCGTGATACTACAAAGTCTTAACAAAAATAATGTACTATTTTTGTTTTGCAAAAGCGTAGTGCGCTTTTCGGAGAATGATCCAATGTTTTTTTTTTTTTTTTTTTTTTTGGAAACCAAGCACCCTCTCTGGCGTAACCAAATGTGTGCACATTTACGTTTTGTAAAACTGCCGGCAATTTTATGTTTACTTTTTTTGTACACACTCTGTTTGTTTTTGATTGAATCTCGAATTTACAATTATAAATTTGAATTTTATTTATAATTTATGCGCATAATTGCTGTAGTCACACTCGCGTCGCACACGCTTTTCATTTCTTTTTTTTTTGTGTTGTTGAAAACGGCGAAAAAACAAAATGATTGCCGAGAAACATTTGTTTAACATTGAAATTTAAAAATAATTGGAACAAAAAGTCAAAAATCCGATATCAGCTTGAAAATAGTTGGGCAGAGTGGGTGTGTTGGGAGAGGTGGGGGGGGGGGTAAATATATATACATAAACCAACAATTGCCTATGTATTTACGAACCACTCACTACACATACATATGTATTGTACAATTGGCAAGATGACAATATTTTATGGTTTGTTTTTTTTTTTTTGGTAACACAAACAAAATCACCGCACATTTCATGTTTCCCGATTCAAGGAAATTTGTGTAAAACTGATTTTATCTTGAACTTGGTAAAAGAGCAAACGGCCCGACGACAACACCAGAAAAAAACAACGCAAAATCGCCACCATTAAACGAAATCTTTTGATGATTGTAACAATTACAATTTGTAATCATAATATTTATTAAAGTGGTTTTGTGTTTTTCCAAAAAATGTCCGGTGACATTGGAAAAGATGTCGGAGATGGTATGTATTGGACTATACAAAGATGTGAAAGCTACAGATTTAATAAAAAAAAGACATTACAAAACAGCTGCAAATACACTTTTATTCACACTCAAATGTTGAACTTTGTTGAATTTAATAAGTTTATTGCATGTTTTTCCCAAACACGCTAATGCTTCTGCTCAAATACGTAATAATAATAGCAAATGAGTTATATTTGCAGCCAAATATACTTTGTTTAGAAGCAAATAAACTTTACTTGATACAACTTCCAAACACGCGATTTACTTGTGTGTAAACAGATTTTCCAGCGTGTTTTGACCTCAGCTAAGCGCCTCTAAGCACCAAAGCTACGTTTGAAACCACATTTCGAAGAAGAACGGGTAGACAATCCACATCCAAGAGTGACTTGCTGCTGATGCATTGCCACTTAATGGACCTGTACAGAGTCGTTCTGCAATTTTGCTTGTTAACGTCATCTAAAAATTGATCTCATTACTGAAGCTGTTTCCTTTATTTTTGTAAGTTGTTAGAACGAGGGTTCTCTTCAAACAAGTTGAGAACTTAGTCAACTTCACTTGATTGTCATGCGGTTCGCCGATGATTTCCGTGGGAAATTTCGTCACTCACACGTTATCCGCTCCACTGGCGAATGGCAAATACACCGCTGGCCTGGTGTGTACAAAGGCTTCAGAAGTACGAAATATGGATCGCACTGGGCTAGAGCCCATTTGGAACATTACCTTCTGGCATATACTCCCATCACCAGTACGGCGCTGATTAAGTTCTCGTACGGATTATAAACCTGTAACTCGAAATAACCACCCCCCCTCCATCCACATCATTGGCATAACCACTTGCAACTTTTCATGTTCACAAACGATGGGAAAATAGGTCAATGAACTTTGTTGATATTTTTAAAAATGTATAATTATTTTTTCTTTTCACACATAGCAGACATCGCAACAGAAGCTACTTATTTTGTTTTAATTGTAAAATTTTCTCATCGTTTTTTGTTGAACTGTTATCGAAGCGGAAATGTTTCTGGAAAAGCCAAAGAAATATCAAGTTCATGGGTTTATGTTACGCTTAATGAATGCAATGCAGTACAACGGTGTGTGTTTAGGTGGCACTCGATATTCCCAGTGTGGCTAGCAGATAGTGTTATAGGCGACGGTGTTGCCAGATGTCCGTAGGTGTTAAATGGAAGAGTGCAACATTGTTTCTGCATGTTGCACTGAAAAAATGTGTAAAATGTTACACGGTAAAACAGCTGATGCCTACTCTGTGGTATCATTCCCAAAACAGCTAAAACCAAATTAAAAAAGTAAATTCAAAATGTGAGCGCAAATTTATTTATGTTGGGATGCTTCGAAACGACTCTCTGAAAAATATCCCAAATGAAAAATCCCAAAAAAAAACATGATGAATTCCCCATAATAAATTAAAAATCCCATCAATAGACCAATATGAAAATATCCCCAAAAATTCTGAAAAATTCCCAAACACTTGATGAAAAATTATCTGTACTGTACCAATCCTGAAAAAAATATCGTACTCCCGCCCTACAATTACGAATATCACAATGAGAAAGTGGTGAAGTGTCCCTTAGAGCCGCTAGGGCCTCGGAAAAATGCCCCCAAAACATAATAGATCGGTAGTCAAACTTTAGAAAATTTACCAGGCTAAAGAATATGAAAAATAATATCGTTCGCAAATAAAACTCTTATGCACATAATTGCTACTTGCGAAAAAAAAGTAAATTATGATTCGATTTGTTTTTTTGAGTAACCGCATGAACAGAATTGTGTGCATCTTTTTTGCTGTCAAAAATAATACAAGTCATCATGTTTGTTCTCAATGACAATATTTATTTTCACCAGAAACATCTTAAGCTGAGATACGCTGTTTGTTTCTCACTCCTTTTGTACATAAAAACATATGTTTTTTTTATCTGTGATTAAGTATCGATTCACACTAGCCACTTTGTGGGAAAGAGAGGTAAGGCGAATGGACAGGGAAAAAACATGCTCGTAGTGGCTGGTAATTTCTTTTTGGGTTTTTCGTATTTTGATATTTTGAAAGTGATTTGAATTTGAAAAGGCAATAATAAAATCAGAAATTGCCAAAAACTAATTTCCTAAATTTTTACTAAAAATTTCCTTAAAAAATTGCCGCAAGTAAAATAGCCTAGTGTGAATCGGGACTAACAGTTATTTTGAAAACAATTTAATCCAATATTTGTATAAATGTGTTCTAAATGTTCATTAAGAACAAACAATTTTCAACTGCTCCAAAAATGTATATTTTGACTCTCCTGAAATACTTGATTTTATGATTAACGGGGTTGAAAACCACAAAAAAAATATTACAAAATTTCGAAAATAAAGTGACGGAATTTATAATATTTTTTTTTTTCAAATCTGCAGTCATTCGTCTTTTTTTTTTCTTAAATTATAGAAATTTGGGTACACATTTTTATTTTGTTACTAACAAACATTGAGCAAAAATCAGCCCTTGCATTTGACACAGCTTAAATTCTACATATCAGTAAGTGATTTTAAACGTAGTATGTCCCGATTCACACTAGGCAATTTGACTTGTGGCAATTTTTATTAATCCCTATTTGAACTTGCCTCTTGTGTTCACACAAAGCAGTTCTTTTTCGGCAATTTTTGTTTTTATTATTGCCTTTTCAAATACAATTGACTTTCAAAATAGGAAAAAACACAAAAAGAAATTGCCAGTACGATCAATTTTCTTGCATTTCCATTCCCATCTTTTCCATTACCTCTGTTTCCTAAAAACTGAGAATTGCGGCAAATAAAATTGCCTAGTGCGAATTGGGACTATGCGAAAAATACATGCAGGAAAAGTTGTGATGAAATTCCATTCCAAAATAAAGTTATGCTGTTTTGAAGACAGACTTCTCAACAACAAGGTTGCGACTTAAAATACATGAACAAATACTCCACTTTGAGGTCTTGTTACAATGTTGCTGAAAGAATATTCTCCTAGCTAATAATTTTCTTCGTTGTCAACTATTGTTTGTCATTTCGAATCACATTTTGAATCAAAATCAATCGTATTTTTTGTCCAACTAAACTGTTCACTGTGCGCCACTGAAAAATGTCAGTCGTTGGAGTTTTGCATTTAAAGCGGCATTTTTCTCGAAACTCGCCTTTTAATGAAATTCGATAGAAAATTTTCCCACGCTCTTAATTCCAAAATATTAAAAAATTTATATTTGCAAAAGAAATATCAAATTAAATTGTATCGTAAGCGTCGCAAGCCTTTTTGCTTGACCCTCTGCGGTAAAATGTTCTTTTTGGGCGCTTTCAGTCACACTACCCATCGCAGAACATTGCATCCCCAACTGAAACTGATACCGGGCAAACATTTGGCAACTCCGTTTCCTTTGTTACTACAAGTTAATACGGTCTACATGTCTCTCTACGGGGGCGGCAAACCTCTTTTATGTGTGCTTTTTGTTATTAATTAATTTATTAAATTTTCCTTTTAATCAATAGCTTCGCTGTCATATGATCCATTTATACCCGTAAGAATTCCAATTGCAATTAATGATTAAGTGCCATTCATTGCTCTGCTTCTTCTTCCTCTCTTTCACTTTCTTATTACATTTCTCAAATTTGTTTCTGTTTTTTTTTTGTTATTTTATCAAAATCGTTTACGTTCCCTCCTTGCGGCTGGCGTCGTTGACGTCACCCTTTGTAAGCAGTCAACGTCGCATGGACGGATGTCTGATTAGATTAGACAGAGGCATAAACATTTATTGGGGGGGGGGCACATGTACGTTGCAGACCGACCCAATTTGTCCATAGCACACAATTGGCAACAAAATTTAATTTTCAAATCTATTTTTGGTGAATTTTTCACACTTATGTTGAATAAGTCTCAGACAATTTGTTTATATTTTTCCTCTTCTTCCTACTACATCTCTGTGGTGGTCTTCCTCTTAGTATTTGTTTAAGGAACAATCGATGACTGATTCATTGTGTGATTGGGTTAAGGTGATAATAGAGCAGACGTCCATGTACGCTATTGTAAACATATGTTTACATTTTATTTGATTTTGGCGGGAAGTCTTTAAATGGGATCGTTTGTTGTTGTTTGTAAAGTCTACAATGTTTGGGACCGGAAGTGTGCGGTGATTTAAAATGGTGATGGTTTATCCGTAAACCGGGCTAGGACTGTGGCTCTAAACTGTTTAAATATTAGCAATGTTTTGTGTGTGCGGATTTTCATACATACTCTCGATAGATATCGAGTCGACCACAATAAATATTTGTTTTAAATATTTTTCTTAATACTTTTAGTACTTTTGGTATTGCTTGAAAAAACGTGCCATAAGAAACTGCATACATGTATACGATTTCAGTGATCCCGCTCTAGGTGGCGAGGCTTATACAGAGTACTCCACTAATGTTTAAACAGCTTAAGGCCATGAATAGTCCTTGGTGTTTATGGGGAGTCATCACTAATGTCATTACTTACTTTTAAATTTACGGGAAAGGTTAATGCCTTTTTTAGAGATATTCTTACATGGTTTATGGAATACTCTCTTACTCGCAAAGTCGGCAGCATTTACGATATGGAAACGAGCTCACAAAAAAGTTTGATATTCTTACCGCGATGCCAACCTGGTTGCTGAGTAATAGTTGCACTAACTACCACACCGCACCACGGCAAACCATGACCATCTACATCAGCCATAACATATTGGAGAGTTGTATTTTGATGACGAGGTATTTTGTTGCCATTATCAATCAGCTTAATGAGTCACCCTGTGTACTTCTTTTTTTGAGTAAACGACATTTTTATTACTTAAATCGAACACACACAAAAAAATATTGAACAGCTGAAGCACGAACAGTTTTATTGACGGGGTCACTACTCCAGGAATAGTTGACAAATCTATGAAATAGAAATGGACCATCGACGATACCTGAAATTTTTTACCAAATCTTCTCGTTTACGATCTATCTACACCATCCACATCAACAACTAAATGTTGAACAGCTGAAGCACGAGCAGTTTTATTCACAAGGTCACTAGAAATGGTTAACAAAATTCATAAAATAAGTTACCTTTTACAAATGTTCCCCATTCCGATCTGTCCAATCGTAAAATCTCCCATACTTATTTTGACTACCTGCCTCCTTGTTGTATCTGCTGGCCGACCTCTTCGATGTCTACCTTGTTAGTTCCAGTCAATTGCCGTATTTCTTTAAAAAAATATGAATAATTCATAAAAATATGAATAATTAACAAAAATTATAAAAAATTCATAAAAATTATGAATAATATATAAAAATTATGAATAATGTATAAAAATTATGAATTATTAAATAATTTAAGAACATTTAAAAAAAAAAAATTTGAATTACGAAATATTTCATATTACTTATGAAAAAAAAATTTTACATAGTTCATAAAAATTATGAAATAATAAAAATTATGAAATAATTTGTAAAAATTATAAAAGAATTCGTAAAAATTATAAAATAACGCATAACAATTACAAACATAATTCATTCATAAACATTACGAGATAATTCATAAAAATTAGGAAATAATTCATAACAATAATAGAGTAATTCATAAAAATAATAATTTATAAAAAATATTAATAATTCAGAAAAATTATGAATAATTCATAAAAATTATGAATAATTATGAAATAATATTTTTATAAATTTTTATTTTTATGAATTACTCTATTATTGTTATGAAAATTATTAAATAATTCAAAAATGATATAAAAATTTTCCAAAAAAATTGTAATTATGAAATATTACATAAACATTTTGAAACATGTGAAGCAAGTACTAAAAACGATGAAACATTTCATAAGAACGATGAACAATTTCATAAACATTATCAAACTATTTATAATTAATATTAAAAAATTAAAAAAAATTAATAAACATTTCATAAGTTCAATTAGGGAATTCACAAGGTGTACTAATGTTGTAAGTTGTAACAAAGTACGAGACCTACAATAGTACGTATGTGAACAACCTGTCGTATGTGTATGTACTGACATCTAAAAAACGTACATTTTCAAACGTCAAATGTAAAAATAATAAATAATAAAAAATAAATAAATACCAAATAATTTCAATTGTACCAAAAATTATACAAATGTACCATTTCTTCCATCACTGTCCCTTAGTAAGATTTCAAAACAAATATCCAAACGTTGTACTGTCGTACAATTCTTTTATATGGAAAATATCAACAAAAAATATACAACAGTTGTACAGCTTTAGTACGTACGACACTTACAACACTTAGGACACCCTTGTGAACACCCTAAATATGTTTCATATTTTTCATAGAAATGTAAAATTTCACATAACTTCTAAGATTACTTTTTTAAATGTAAGTTTATTTTGACGGCGATCATTTTTTTTAGTCTAATACCAATATCAAGAATTTACAAAGACCACACCCCACCCAGTTACATTTCATAACTCACTGTGGCTCTCCCATTAAAATGTCCAAAAACGTGTGATCTGTCTTTGTACTGTCATAATATTTGCACCGTAAATTCTATACAAATTTTTGTTACTAATGTGGAACATTTTTATTTTTTTTTCTACAACCATACGAGTGATTCAGCCAAATCTCAGCATGCTATAATGCAATGACAATAAAATAAATTTACAACAAGTGTTCTAATGTTGCACAGACAGTGAACGCTGTGAAATGATCAGCAACAACAATAAGTATACTAACTAAAAACAATGCAAAAATCAAAGTACAACCGAAAAAAAGTCAAAGAGAATTAACAAAATGAATTGAGACAATAAATAAATGCGCACAAAGTTGTGTGTGTTGAATGTAATTTGCTGTCGTATTTTCTGCGGTTGTGGCAGCAGATTGAGTTGATCGTAGGGTTTGTAAAAACACATAGCCAGGAATGAAGATGGTCAAGTTTATATGCGGCATGTTTTTCGATAAAAAGGCCTAGATTAATTCAAAATTAGCACAATTTTATATTCCCTACAAAAAGCTTCTCTTTAACATGGCTTCGAGAGTCTTTTCTTAGGCACGCCCTCTAAAAGCCATTCTTCTGCAGGACTTTTGGAAACCATTGTTAGGCAGGCCCTTTAACCCATTGACGCTCAAAATAAAACTGTAGGTCAAAAACAGCTTTTATTATTATTTTTTTAAATTCATGAGCGACGTATCTTTGTTGTCATATGCGTATTTACAATGTCATGTGAGGGTAGAAGTCAGAAATGGGTTAATATACATAAGTAATTCATAAAAACTATGAATAATTCACAGAAAATTATGAATAATTCATAAAAATTATGAATAATTCATAAATA
Source organism: Hydrotaea cyrtoneurina (assembly GCA_958296145.1). Lineage (NCBI taxonomy): Eukaryota > Metazoa > Arthropoda > Insecta > Diptera > Muscidae > Hydrotaea > Hydrotaea cyrtoneurina. The sequence continues at coordinate 38,612,727 of OY282512.1, read as the reverse complement.
ATTATGAATAATTCATAAAAATTTATGAATAATTCATAAAAATTATGAATAATTCATAAAAATTTATGAATAATTCTTAAAAATTTATGAATAATTCTTAAAAATTATAAATAATAAATAATATTAAATAATAAATAAATTATAAAAATTGGTAAATACTTCAAAGAAATTATGAAAAATTTCTAAAAAAATTTAAACGGATCCTGGTGAATTTTTAGCAGTGTTTGTTATCGCCACCAAACCAAAAAATGTAAGAATGTTACTGAATGTTATCAATGCGTTTAATGCACTGCAATTCGTCTCAACTCTCAACGTTGTAGCTAACCAACCTTTTTCGCAATTTCTTAAAGGAACAGCAAATACAAAATACAGCATCGCAGCATAACGATAGATTAATGAACAAATGACAAAGTAAAACAAAAAAGCAAATGAAAACAACTCAAATAGAAATTTGAAAATAAAACAGAAAATGCAACGATTAGTTGACATTAAACTTTACAATCGACAGCATCAACCGCCAATACAGCGAGAGAGAATATTTCGTAACGAAATTTTAAGACCGAGTTCCGAATAATACAAATTTTTAACCAAATCATTACAACAGAAAATATATCGTCATGTTAATAAACGCGTTGAAGAATAAATCGGCTGAAATTATTAAAATGTCTTTGACAAACTTATATAAGACCTTAGGTTGCTCAAGTGAAATTTAATTCAATGTTGAATTTGTGCCTTCAGATTGTCGTAATTTAACCTTCGCAGTTTCACCAGGAAAATTAGTAAAAAATCTGCGACTGCCGCCCGCTTCAGAATGCCTGAACTGAGACGCAGCCTGAGTCGCCTGTCGATGCTTATGTTTCGTGCCACTCATTCCAGTGAGCAAAGTTGGCGTGATGAATTGCTAAGGTACACGTTTTTTGTTTTGCCATCAATTTAAACTAATTTCGCCCGTTGTCTTGACCGTTATTGTGTCTAATTAAATAATTAAAACAAAGCAAAAACAAATAAATAAAAACGTAATCGCTTTTTTCGTTTTCTTTCCGACAATAATCGCATTTTTAGATTTCCTCAAATAACGAAATTTGTGTCATTGAGATTATCCACAAGTAACGTCATAACAACTGACAGACACGCACTCATAATCAAGTGATTTTTCGTTGTTTTTGAGTCAATTAAATTATTAAATAATAAACCAAATTATATCCACTTTATGATAATGTCGTCTGTACGCATTTTAGGAAGACAAGTCTTTGAACGTCATTGACACACACACACATGCTGCACAGATGCCATGTGCCATGTGTGTGTGTGGGAGGGGAGTTAAGGCTGTGACGGACGACATTTCTGAAGAATGAGAATGTTGAGAAAAACGTGCAAGTGAATTTGGATTTCATTACCAGTCAAGGTGACATTGTTCAGGATGAGATTTTCCATTGTCTAGAACAAAATTCGGGGAAAGCAGAAGTTCTGAAGATTCTGAAGAATTTGTAATATCATATGAAGTCTTGAAATGAGTTTCTTTTTTACCGTGTTAGACTTTTATGTGTTTGCTGGTGGATTTCCTTAATAAATTTCTCCGGGCTGTGGGCAATGAAATTATAACATGCGCCGCAAAAGCGAATTCATAAATGTGCTTTTGACGATTTTCTGTGTCTTATTTCTGTATTCATTAAGCAAGAACAACTAAAATTATGTTTCAAAAAATTTGAGTGGCTCCCCGAAATAGCAGACCCTTGACCATGGACCGTATTACCTAAGACAATCGTTTTAAAATCCCTTGACGAATCAGTAAGTAGAATCATGACAAGGGGCTAATGGACGAAGCAATTATTTTCAATTTAAACAGTAAAGAATTTTTAACCGACACGTTTTTTGCTCAATTCCCACGCATTTCTGTTTTACTTACATAATCTTAGCTTAAGAGCTTAGCATCAGTTAGAGATATTAGATTGATATTAGATTTACCGCAGATTGCCAAAACGTATGTTTAGGGCCATGAACAAAGGCTTCCTTTAATCGGACAAATGACAGAGAATTTAATATAAGAGGCGTCAATAATACAAACGCCGACCATGCTCCCTGGAGGAACTTCCTGAATAGCGTTGATTAGGCGGTTTTTCGTTACACCGCCAGTTTGGAGAGCTCTGGGATATTTAAGTCTTAAGTTGCCACGGCATTGCCAGCATAAAAAATAACAAAATGTCAATATTAAATGGTGCCAGCTGAACAGAGTTATCATTCGTTTGTGAACTAATAGAGAAGAAGAAAATAAATACATAAACGTTTCGAAACTGATGGAAGAGTCGCATTCATGAGCTTGAGTTTCCATAGAGCAATTGCCTTCTTTTTTTTTTGGCGATTTTTCAAATTTTATTTGTGTGATGTTTCATTAATTTGTGGACCAAATTTTTTATATTTGGGCCATTTTTCAATTTTCTAGGTGATAACCTGTCAATAACCTGTCACGTAATTCCATTTTAAGTTATAACATTTCGATACGAAATAAAACCACTGTTGAAGTTGGCGTGTTGAAAATCTTAAAATCACACAATAAACTAATTAAAATCAATTTCAACACAATAAAAATGTGTATACAAAGCCTAAGCTTTCGAATAAACAGTGAAAAAAATAGCAAACAAATATTTGATATGACTGTTATTAAATGTTATTAAAACAACTAACAATGATTAATTATTATAACTGAATTATCTAGAAATTAACACGCCAACTACAAAGACAATAATGCTGGTGTTACAAGTAGACACCCTGCCGGCTGTGATGAACGAGGAAGGGGGATGTGTTTTAATAATTATAGGAAATATATAGAAATGTTTGATTGGAAAATTAAAGTTATGCCCCCCATATTCATAAAAATTTAAAAAACCTTTGAACATTTTTCTTAACAAAGGTTTTTTAAATTTTTATGAATATCCCCGGTATTTTTGACAACTTGGGAAATAAAACAACTTCCTGAAAAAATCGTTAAGTACTCTTAAGCCCAGTAAATGATATCGTAGTTAAACCACGATTATGTAAAACTAAGTTTCCCATAAAAACCGAATATAAACTTCAAATACGTTTATGAGTGGTCAGTCAAAATAATGTGGATGTAGCAACACTCACACTTTTATCATAAAACATATGTGTCCGTTGAATAATTAAAATAATATTAAATTTTATTATTCTTCTTTCGTTGAGTGATGTCACAATAATATGGCTATTAAACTGTGGTTTAAACGCCCAACAATGGACGATTACACTGCGTTTTAACTTTGACTAAAAAAATTAATTTGATGATTAACTTCTGTTTAAACGAGAAACGAAAATCAACCTTGACTCGTTTATTGGGCCTAAATGAGTCGAGGTTGATCCTCCTTTTACGATTAAACTGAAGTTAACTTCAAATTAATTTTTTCTGTCAAAGTTTAACTGCAGTTGAATATTATTTTAATTAATAATGTGGACCACTCAAAACCGTATTTTAAGTTTAAAACGTTCGCATGTTCTCTAAACGACAAACAGTTGATTTCAAAGCCACTAATCAGCGGTGTGTCATTTATAAAGCAGGCGAACGTTGTCGTTCGACATCGTGGCTTAGACTGTCAGTTTCAATAAAACGACAACGTTCGCATGTTCTCTAAATGACAAACAGTTGATTTCAAAGCCACTAATCAGCGGTGTGTCATTTATAAAGCAGGCGAACGTTGTCGTTCGATATCGTGGTTTAGGCTGTCAGTTTCAATAAAACGACAACGTTCGCATGCTCTCTAAGAGACAAACAGCCGATTTTAATGCCACTAATCGGCGGTGTGTCACTTATAAAGCAGGCAAACGTTGTCGTTGCGTCGTCTTTCAACATCGCGGCTTAGACTGTTAGTTTTACATAATCTTAGTTTAACTATGATCCCATTTAATGGGTTTTAAGTAAAGGGTGTTTTTTTATTGGGTTTTGAGAACTTTAAGTTGGCATCACTTTTTTAACTGGCGGCCATTTTGTCAGCTGTCAAGTGATTAATATTTAGTTTGGTTTGCCATTTCATCATGAACAGGTTGACAAAAGAACAACGCTTGCAAATCGTGCAAATTTATTTCGAAAGTAATGGTTCAGTTCGCGAAGTTCACCGCAAGCTCCGTCCATTTTATGCCATTACATCCACAAAAACTGACTGTTTGGTGTGCTCTATGGGCTGGTGGAGTCATTGGGCCATACTTCTTCCGAAATAATGCTGGAGAGTCAGTTACCGTTAATGGAGACCGGTATAGAGCCATGATAACCGACTATTTTGTTCCCGAATTGGATGGCATGAATGTGGATGAGTTGTGGTTCCAACAAGTGGTTGAAAATTGGACCTGTAGATTATTCGAGCCAGCCGCGGCGGCCACATGCCCGAAATCATATTTAATCATTAATGGCATAAAATTATCCTTCCAATAAAGCCAAATTGATGGACATTAAAACGATTTTCTTGTGTTTTATTTCAATTCGAAGTTCTATACCTCAATAAAAAACACCCTTTATATAAAACTCAAAAACGATCCAGCCCTGCTCGTTTGTCTGTGATAATCATTTTGAACCAAAATAATACAAGCGTCGTAAATGATACGCAAGATGCTGACTAACTAAACTTTTAAAATTTTCGTGTACTGCCAAAAAAATTCACATCTGGCCTCAGTTTGTGCTGGCCTTTTTTTCACTTGTAAACGCCCATACTTTCCCCCCCTTGTTTGCTTTTAATTCTGTAATTATTGAATTTTATAGTGTAAACATGAAACATACTGAAATTTGTGAAATTATTAATAAAAACAAAAAAAAAAAATTTTGACGTCAATTCCGTGCGCGAATAAATCTTGAAACCATCAAAAAATGAAATCAAAATAAAGCGACGCGCAGAGATTTAAAACAAAATGTGTTTAAAGGTACATTTATTTTATTTTAATAAACAATTTATAATTATTTTTAGCTGATAAAATAAACAATAATCACGACACATTGGCAAACAGATAAAAACGCAATGTGACTGATGATTCTCTTCACGTGTGATAGGAAATATTTATGAATGTTGGAAAGAGAAACCCAACAGAACAGAATTAAGCCACAGAAATGTAAAAACAAACTGGATAAACATTTGTTGTCATTACCATCCCAGTCGCACTAGGAAGGGTTCTTCATTCCTTTTTGGGTTTGTTTTTGTTTTATTTCCCACAATTGTTGTGAAAAAGCAAAGGTCATTTAACTTTTTTTTTGTGTTTTTTTTTTTTACTGATAACATTAGTAATATTACCATATCTCGTGGCTATACCTCTTGTTTGGCTATTTTTTTTCGTTGTCATTTCTATCTTTTATTTTCTAAACAAAACAAAAATATTTAATCTGTTTTGTCATTAAGCGGTGTGATAAGATCGATATGAATTTAAGTTGCCAGTAAACGAAATTTGCATGTTATTTTCATTAAATTAATTGTAAATTGGAATTTTTGGCCAGTTACTGTGATTACAAATTGACTGAACTATTCTTGAAAGAACTCTTATGGAAAATTATTTTTTTTATATTATAAAATGTACGCTATTGGAACATTTTACATGTACATAAATACTGAGAAGTCAAACACATTTATAACGAACTGGACAGGAACGAGTGTTTCACTCGAAACTGTAAACCAAAATTTTTGATCTGAACAGTGCATAAAACCACCATGTCAGGGCTCAAACTGTCCAATGCGAAACTTTATATCGTCAGGTTGGACATCTGTGAAAAAATCTTAATAAATTTTTATGAAAGCCTGCAAAAATATCCATGATGAGTAAGTGTTGTGGAAAAATGTTACAAATTCAATTATAAATCAACAATTCCATTCGGCCGTCGTTTATTGAGAATTTTTTTTATTTATTTTCTTCTTTTTCTGTATTAATTCACCATGAATGATATCTTTGTTCACTTTGTGGCACCATTTTGTTATTTTTTATGCTGGCAATGCTCCGCCAACTTAAGACACAAACTTCAGCGATAATTTATATCCAAGCTTAATATCGCTTAGATCTCCATACAAATTAAGCGATTATCTAAGCTAGCGATTTTTTTCTAGAAAGCAATAAAAGCAATATATTTTTAAATTAATTTTCTAATGTTGAAACACTGAATAAATCGCTCACTCCTTACCTACAACCAATTTTTTACAGAACTCAAAAAAGTTACAGACTTTAGACCTTTAAAAAATATTTTGTCTCGTCTACAACTTAATTCTACTTCAGCTTGAAAAAGTGGCATACATGCATCACTTAAGTCGCCAGCATTTGCGAAGTGGGAAACCGCCGCTGAAAACCTTTGATGGCCTGAGTAGACGTTGCTGTGTGATAGCCGCAGTTTCCCTGTACCTCACCGCAACTGTTAACTAGTTTTTATTGGAGAATGTGTTGGGATTTGTCCCAACCAATTACAATTGATCAGACAATGCAATGAGACAAATCCAATCAGAACGTTGTTTTTCCATTCTAGCAAGAGGATCGACAATTGCTGGCCATAATAATTTCTTCATATATGCAGAAGTGTTTCTAAGTCTTCGCAGCTTTTGCATACGGCCGATATTACATATGATAAACACTCTTCGCGTCTGTTATATACATGTACATTAAGCCGGGCCATCTTCATTGAAAAAATACAAAATATAAAACCTTCTGCAAATAGACCTTATCAAAACGAGACTTCAATGACTGCATTGTTATTATACGGCTACTCAAACTATGATCAGTTCCCATACTGAGTTCAGAGATTTCACCGTTTGGTTTTTCATTGAATATTGAGGGAAGTATATACATCGGTACATGGACCGATGTACCCCACCACGCGTAGCAGTTTTGTACGCATACGAAATCTGGATTGGGATCATGGAGTGAGCAGGAATCTGTTCATGCCGATTTTAAGATGATATGGTCCAGGTTCAAAAGATCAAAAACTGATTGTATGTCAGGAAAACACTTACTCAGAGCCGTTTTTGAATGCAATTCCTTTCATTTATATTATTACTGTTGTACTTATATATGTATAGTTTAATTATAATTAAATAACTATTTGTTAAAAATAATAAATAAAAAAAACAACGATAACTGTCGATCGGTAAGAGGATGTTGTAGTTTTTTAAACGCTATTTTCGTAGGGGAAGATTAGATCGTTAAAACTGCATAAGGTTGCATTCCCATTGATGCCGGCGCACCATGACCTCCATTGTCCTCAAGAAACACGCTTTTCAAACATTTCGTGATCTATCGCGAAAAGATAGGAAATTTTCGATTCGCGAGCAAAAATCTCGCTCATTACATTTTACACATAGTTGCTGACATGAACTGTGGAACATTGTAGGCCAGTCTAAAAAAAATTCCACCTTAAATTTTTTAAAATTCGGTTTTCCGAGTTCGCTACTATAGTAGATTTTTTCCCCAAAAAGTCATTTTGAAACTAATTAAACTTCCGAAAATGTCATGTCGCCGATTTTTTTAGGAAATTTTCAAAATGGAACAGTTTCAATCATTTACTCTTTTTTTTGGTTTTTAAAAAAAATCCAAAAACCATTTGGTAAATCCATACCCACACTGATCTGATGATCAATTATAGGCATTTTGAGTACATTCGAATCCCCAGTGTCCTATAAACTGAACTTTTGAATGATTTTTTTTATATATTCCACCACATTTTGACAGCTTCACATGATTATCTTCGTAAAACCTCAACGACAATAGAAATAATTCTGCACTAAGGCCACATTAATAACACTCTGCGACAAATGGTAAGGGTCAGTGATCGGTTTGGAATGAAACCACCGGGGAAAGTTATATTGGTAAAAAAATTATTTTTGCCTAAAAATTAAATTTTTTTTTTTTTTAATTCATAAAAAATCCAAAACGGTAAAAAGTGTCAAGTCCTATTACTTTCACGTAAAGTCACATAACCTATGACCAAAATGAGACATAAATCATGAAAATCGATGGTCCCAAAAGACGTACGATCCCGACAATGAAGATGAAGAAGAAGAACATACAATGGGAGTTTCCTCCGAGGATGAAGACAGATCCTCATCCGATACAGACTCTGAACAAGTAGGCGAACCTTATTATTTTGCGCTTATTTTTAACTTGGAAAATATTACTTGTAAAGGAAAATAATATATGAACAGATTAAGGGAATTGTAATTCTTGGTTTTTTAAAATTTATTTCAGCTAAATCGGACGAGTGGTTCTCAAGTTATGTCAAACAAAAGAGCCAAAAACGTGACAAATTCCCCTATACGATACTTACTAACTTCAAATCGATATATCTCGATTCCTAGATGAGACCCAACGAAACGCTGGGACACGTATGACCTTTTTTTGACCGATATAACTTTCCCCGGTGGTTTCATCCCAAACCGATTGTGGCTGTCGCACAGTGTAATCAGCCTAAACAGACACATACATATGTATATAAATATATTAGTGAGTCACCCGTTGAATTAATATACAGGGTTCTCCAACAAGTGATGTTATTTTGGTATTCAACGAAAAATTAAATTTTTTGAGATAAATGATCGGATGTTTATTTCATATTAAAGAGGAAGTTATGCCGTTAATAATGAAAAACAACATCAGCCAAATGGCCATCACGACCACACAGACAGGATCATATCCTTTTCATGAAATTTCCCATAACAAAATGGCTACCCTATGTCCTCGATAGTCTCACGAATTATATTTCCTTAAACCTTATCTTTCACGTGGCCCCAAAGGAAGAAGTCGCAGAAGGTGTTAAATCACAAGATCTCGTTGGCCAGTTGTGATCACCTCTTCGAGAGATAACACGGTCCGGAAACTTTTTAGTTTGCGAACTGTCACTGCAAGTAGTGAATTTTAAAAAAATCTACTTCTTAAATGTTAAATAAAACCTTTAAAAGTGACAGCTACCGACATACCGGGTGATTTAAAATAACACCTCTTGTTGGAGAGCCCCGTACATTTTGCAGTATTTACAGAGAATACATATGATGTAAAAAATATCCTAAGAGCGACTGTAGGCAAGTTAGAAGCGTTCTCGCCTATTTATTTTGTTTTTACTTATTGTTATTAATAATATGTAAATAAATAAAAAAATAACTACAAAAAAAAAATGAATGAAAATGTTCTTTAGGCTAAATCTAAAGCTACCTCTGCATGACTCTATTTTTCGGATGCTTACTGCCAATCAGTCGTCTATACCTGAGCCAATCTGATAATGAGATTCAAAGTCCATTGGGACATTTGGTTTCAGTGAATATCATAAGAAAGAAATATTTTTCGTATAAATATAAAATACATACTTTGCACCGCTTCTGTATGTGAGCCACTCTAATATTTATACACTTTCGGAAAAAAAGCATGTGTTTTCATAACACAAACTGCAAGAGCACCAACAAAACATAAAATTTCCACAAATTTGTTGTTGTTGATACACTTACTCTTTTGGAATGCAGAAGCCGCCGGAGAATACCAGAGCAAGTGAAGAGTACAACCAATCGACGCCTTCAAAATGCGTCGTTATCAGCAGATATGCCGTGAAGACCTCAACTCCACACAAAGAATGTCAAAACAAAATGTAAATCGAGTAAAAACTAGAAATTCATTATGAAAACAAAACCAATAAACAAATAAATGAAAACGAAAACAAAGAAAATATAATAACAGAGCGAGAGTTGATCCCTAAACAAAGTGGCGAGAGAGTATGGAACTGAAATACGGGGAAATTTACTAGGGAATAAAAAAAAACTACAAAAGAAATAAACAACGAAAATGTGCGATAAGACTGTCCATGGCAAATGAAATGCAAATACTCAGAAAAAGCAATACAATATTGTGTTTCAATCTCAGCCGAATAACTCAACTCAAAGTCACCAAAACTGGAAACGTTCTAAGCGGGGGCAGGCCGACTGTGAAATGCCCTATCATTAGTTGAGACAAGAGCAAGACAAAACCCCTCGTATTTATAATAAATTAAAACAGCTTTACAAACCATTTTAACAAAATATTTGTTTTTACTTATTGTTATTAATAATAATAATAACAATTATCCGATAAAATCGGAGTAATGTTATATTCGCCCGTAGCCGGATTTAGAGAACAAACCGAGAGTCTCGTTACCTCTAAAAATCCCTGGCGATTTAGGTACTTAACTGTCTTTCTTTTTGTCATTGACGACCTGTTGGATCAGGCTGTGAACCTAATCTACTCTTTTGCGGTTGGCACCAACCTCTGTCATTCATACTCATTTGAAAGTCGGCCAAGTCTTCTGGAGGTCGGCGACAAAAGGCGAACGATTTATAAGTGGTGTGAAATTAACAGAGTCGATTTTAATGCTCGAAAGATACAGTGCTGTATGTTCCACTGATACAGCATCGTGGACAATCTCTATGGATGGTGTGGAGATCGACGAATATTGATGTTCTATGCATGAAGATACCGGGTGATGCTCGCTGGGCTAGCCATATATTCGAAGTGTCGAAAGAAGCATTCAGGTGTCTAGGCTTTTTAAAGCGGCGCAAGAAATACTTCACTCTATCTGATCTAGTAAATATCTAAAACACCTACATCCGACCTAAAATGGAATATAACTCCCATATATGGGCTGGGGCTCCAAAGACATCTTTGCAGCTTCTGCACCGTGTACAGAGGAGGGCGGTGGTTATGATAGGGGATAGTAGGGTATCCAACTCTATTGTCTCCCTTCAGCATCGCCGAAACGTGGGTGGTTCTTTAGATATTATAACGGTATTTGCTAGCAAGATATCCGTCGTCTGGTCCCTGACTTTAGAACATTTAGCCGGAACACTCGGCTATCCAGAGAATCTCATCCGTTCATTGTCAAATGGCCGGTTGCCCGGACGACGCTCTATAGACAAAATTCGTTCTTCTGCTGAACTGTTCGTATGTGTAACACTTTGCCAACACGAGTCTTTCCTGCCAGCCGTGGCATTCACAAATTCCAGACAAACGTCAAGAAACACTACTACCTCTTTCCTCATCCCAACGCCCCTCTTTCCTATCGCTAACGCAGTGCATAGCATTTATTACTTGAGTTTGCAAGTATAGCAGTTCAGATAATTCGTCGTCCTTATTAAGGTACTCTGTAGATAATCGAAACATATCCGCTTACCTGATTTACTTGAATGCAAATAAAAAGCAAATCCAATACATCGTACAGCAGTGATGAAAATGAGTCGTCCCTATTGAAATACCCTTTACACAGTAAAAGATTACGATTTACTTTAATAGCCATAAACCTAAGCTTAGGTAATCTTCCAAGGGTTTAGGGATGTGTTCATTCGTTGAAACACCCAATCGATTTAAATCTGCCGTCCGTAGGGTATTTAAGAATTGCGGCTTAAAATTGAGTTGTTTCAGTTTAAGTCGAGTACTTCAGCTGAGATAACTACACAGACACACACACGCGCCCGTGTGCAGCTGAGAACACTAAATCGAGCAACAGTTTTGAGTCAAAACTACAACTGCGGTTTTGACAGTTCAATACGAATTTTCATAAAATGCAGAAGAGCTTCTCCAGCAAAACGAAATACTTATCATAACAAAATAAACAACGCAGCGAAACGGAAGAAAATAGAAAACAAATCATTAAAATCGCTTCAATATTTAAGAAAATGTTAAAATGCTTTAAAAATCGCAAGAAATAATTCAAGAAATTCAAATATTAAAATTTATATTAAAAAAAAGAATACAATTCAATAATAATTGTGATATAGCAAAAACGAAACGAAAAGTCTTGAGTTGTACGAGAAAAAAAGTCAATCGGTTGTATTTGTTTTAATATTTTTTTTAGTCGCAGTTTTCGTCGAGTGTGAACAATTTGTGATCATGTACCTTTTGGTTGCATTTTTGTTTTTAATTATTGTTACATTTTTCCTAACACAAACATTGTTTTGGTAAAGTACCTACATCAATATTTATTAAAACGTTTCTCTTTATTTGCATTCGGTTTGAATTTAATTTATTTTAGTATCATAAGATGAAGGTGTCGCCTGACAAAGCAAAATTCCATTTTATTAATATAAATTTAAAAATACAATTTATTATTTCTAACATTTCTTAATATGACTGTAAATAATTGACAAAGCAATAGCTTCTTAAACACAACCAGAGTCCAGTGTGAATTGAATCTCCGTCGGTTTTTGTAAAATTGATTTGGCCCACAAAAGTACTAGAAACCATGGCAAGTTTTTCGTCAGCTGTTGCTCGTCCATGTCGTTTATTTGTGGTGTTTGAAACGGATGAATGTGTTTTAAACATTGTTGATGTCATAAAGCTGAATTCTAGTTGAACATTAGTTGCATTGCTTTGCTATTCATCAAATTTGTATTGGTATATTTATATATTGCAGTGTACTGAAGTGGATTGGTACTGAACAAAGTGTCCGTTTATGAGAGGTGTCCGCAAGTAGAGAGTACGGTTGGTTGGTTGGTTTACGTGGCCGCTCCAGAGACCCAAGAGCGTCTAGTGACACCGTTTTGAATTGATTGTTACCACACCACTCTGAAACCGCCTGTTGTCATGTTAACTCTTATCCAGTTCGTCAGATTGAGAAATTTAATAATGCTGCTCAGTTCGATATCTCGGAGATATCATCCTGTGCGAGGCATCCTCAAAGGAAATGTTCAACTGTCTCTTCTTCGTCTGCATCGTCGCAGCTGCGGCAGTGGTCGTTATACTGTAGATTCAGGCGTCGTGCATGGTTACCGACCATCCAGTGTATGGATGAGTACGGATATCAGTCTAGATATATCCTTCCTGCTGTATGCGATGAGAGACCTAGATCGTCTCTGATTGTATTCATTCGTTGAGATTCGACATTAATCTAAAACTCTCCATCTGGAGTTAGCCTGTGACATATAGTGTTGAAAAATTTTGCTTTTGATGGACCCTATTGGTACGGATACGTGTACTGTGTCGAGTCTAGAGTTGGTAGATCCGGTCCTTGCCGTTCGTTCCCGTAGAAATTCCTGCGGCCAGGTATCCACACTAAGGTTACCGCTGACAAGAGACTAAGTCTTGCCAGTACCTCCCTGCATTCCTTCACCAAACCCGAGGAGGTCACCCAGGATTTTACAGAGAGTAAGGCTGCTTGGCTATCAACGCAAATACCGATGCGTTCAGAAATGTGTAGATTCATTAAAAGCACACAGGCTTCCTTTATGGCAAAAACTTCTGCCTTAAATACACAGGAGCCATTCGGGAGACGGTAGTAGTGTTGCATGTTGGCTTCCCTAGAGAATATCGCCGAGCCAACACCGCAATCCATTTTGGTGCCATCAGTGTAGACTTTTACGTCAAAATCAGAAAGAAGGTACCCTCGGTTCCATTCCGTTCTGGATGATTTATATCATTGTAAAACATGGAAAAATTCACTTTAAACCGTAGGTGTCTTTAAACCATATTCGATTAATGACTTTGTTTGAGCCATGTCCGTCTGTCGGCCTGCTGGTACGCACGATAACTTTCGAAAGAGTTAAACAATTGCTTTGAAATTTGGCAAGGGTTAATTTTTTTCCTAAAACTACTTATGCGATTGCATGTGGGTTATATGGCCACACTCGTTCTGGTACCTCCCATGTAAATGTACCATCCATCCATTAGGAATTGTGTAATAAAATCAATACGACCAGCGACAGCGATCTGGCCCATATTCTGTACTTGGTAAACATATAAAGTTCTCCTGAAAAAATTGGACCCCTTGTCGGTCCCCTTCTGGTACCTCCCATACAAATTTTAGAAATCATGTAATAATATTAATACGCCCAATCCGATCTGATCCAAATGCCGTATTTTTTAAAGCTGTAAACACCTAAATCATCCACCTGTCTATGGGTACATTTGGATTTTAGTTACTTAGTTAATGGAAAGAAAATTTAGAGTGATCCACTATGTGGCGTATAGGTTATTCAGGATGTACTCAGTCTCCTAAGGCTCTCCTATACTCTGTCACGAATGTGGGTTAAGCGATAGCGAATATTGAAATATATTTAATTCGCATATGCGAAAGAGATCTTCGTTACATCCCTACATAGAATACAACTTACACAAGTTGACTCTACACTCTGTTGTTGGTGTTGGCCTGCTTCATAAAGGATTTCCAAGCACTTTGGTCTTGGATATGCATGTCTTCTTCCACTTGGTGCTCCCATCGGAGTCTCGGTCTTCCCTGACTGCGCTTTTCATGGTAGATGTCATCCAACGTCATTCTGGCTGGAGCATTTGTATTTTGATGCGCTTACCGTTCGAACGATCGACCTACACTGGGGTATTTGACCCCAAAAATGGGCATTAATTGTAGAATGAAAATTGATTATTGCCTTCAAAATAGTCTAAATCTACAGGATTTTAAGAATATACAGCCAACTCGCTGAAACGTGAACTAATTATTGTTGAGGGTGTTTGCGTTTACGATTTCGATCACGTTCACGTTTTCGTATCCTGCAATTTTGTAAAAAGATATTGCTGTTATATCATGGAAACAAACTTCTATTACCACTATTTAAAAGAAAATGTTTTATTGTTTAAAAACAAATTAATTTTGTGTAAATAATAACTAACAGTCGTTGTCAAATGCGAGTATAATAAAAACAAAGTAAGTTATTTTTTATGAGAGAGCTCTGTCTAGACAAGATGGTGTTCACGTTTCTGGGTCGTTCATGTTTTAGAATGTTCACGTTTCCGCGAGTTGACTGTTGACTGTATATTTTTAAAATGGTACCGGGCTAAACATTTCTCTAAATTGTGTGAATCTCTGAAATTGAGTGTGTAAGCTTTTATAATGAACAAAAAAGTATTGCGCATTTTAGCGTCAAATCGACTTTTTGTGGAGTTTCTAAAAAAATCACATCAAGTCCAAATTTAGAATATAACCACTGGCTCAAGTTTTTTGTTTGTTTTGTTTTCGAAAAATATTACAAAATAGTTATTGCTGTTGCCAATCAAAATTAATTTAGACGTTTAGACATACTAAAAGACCAAAAGTAAACCAAGATTTTCCAATGCAACCGCTGGTCATACCGCCAGAAAAATTTTGGAAAACCCAGATGTCTTAGCAGAAATTACGACTAAGATAATCCAAAGACTAAATGTTATAATACTTGTTGTTTCTTCCAAACAAATTGAAAACTTCAGCGATTTTGCTCCCAACTCTGCCAGACATTTTGTTAAGATGTATAAAATTGGTCCTACACTACAGACATTTTATACTCATGGTACTGAATTCATATCGGACGCTCTTCTACCGATCGGACAACTTTCACAGTAATCATAAATAACCAGAAAAACTAATTTTAAAAATTTAAATTTCTGGTAAATGCAACAGAGAATAATCAAACGCGGATGTTTTAGCCAGGTTTCTGCTGACCTCCGATCCTAATATTATATCGAAAGAAACTAATTCGCTTAAATGCAGTAGAGAAAATTCAAACAGTTGTCTTCAGAGCTTCCGGTCCGATTTTTGTTGTCTTCAGTCACCACCAGACCCATCTTTAACGATTCCTTTTCGATTCTAGAAAAAGTACCAGTTACATTCCGACGACGTCAATTTCATCCACCTTTGATGTGTCTTTTTTTATTACCCTCCTTTTTTTTCAATATTTTCTCCATCAGTAAGTTGACGAAGCTGTCGAAGACCTCCTGTTGTGGTGAATAGTTGGGAGAGGTCGCTTCCTAGTTTTGCTGATGATCTAATATCGCTCAGAGTCATTCTTCAAAGGCATTCTAGTTTTGATGTAATCTTATTCGCAAACATGGTTCTTGGGCTGGATCAGTTCGTCGTGTTTGGGCTTGAATCTTCCACACAATACGAATAATAATATCTTATATGCGACGGATTCCGCAGTAGTTGGCGCAATGGGGTGTGTCTCCTTTTATATGAATTGGACATAGTACGCTGAGGTTCCAATCCTCAGACATGATTTCATTATTCCAGATGGTGCAGACTAGCGAATGCATGCTTCGCATCTCCTCCGGTAGTAGACAGCTTTGCGGTATTCTGATTTGGGCTATTTCTGATTTGATCTCAGCTTAGGATAGTGTGTAACAGTAACACCCGACAAGAATATGCTCGGTATTCGCAACATTGTCCCATGGTCTTCTTCACCTGGTAAATGAAAATTGTCTATCCCATGGAGTTGTTGTGAAAAAAAAACAGTAGGACAATTCGTCTAGGGAAATATCGGATTTATTATAAACTAAAAGTGAAGCATTTTTGGGTCGTCGTGAAGCACCTTGTCGGACCGCAATAAAGAAATTGGTTAGAAAATTCGTGCTGTTGGGACAAGTTAGTAATGTCGTGCGCGTCGCCCGAGAACAACTGCGAATATTGCTACTGTAGCCCAAAGTGTTGAAGAAAATCCAGGTTTGTCAATTCATCGTCGTTCTATGGAATTGGGCATTCCACAAATGTCATTAGACCGCATTTTGCATAATGACTAGGATCTTAAGGCTTACAAAGTTCATTTAACACAAAAACTCAAGCCGGCCTATCATCAACAACTCCGTGTCTTTGCTGATTGGATACTTGAAATGCATGAAAATGATCCAAAATTCCATCGAAAAACCTCTTGACTGATGAGGCCCATTTCCATCTCGGTGGCTATGTCAACAAGCAAAATTGTCGCATTTGGGGATCGGAAAACTCAAGTTATTGTTGAGAAGCCTCTCCATCCTCAACGTGTGACTGTTTGGTGCGGTTTATGGTCCGGCGGGGTCATTGCACCTTACTTTTTCGAAAATAAGATTGGATCAACAGTTACGGTGAATGGATTGCCCTATAGAGAGGTGATTAATGATTGTTTATGGTGGAAGTTGGATGATATTGATCAGGAGAACAATTACGTTCAACAAGACGGCGCTACGTGTCCCACTAGCAACGAAACCATTGCTCTTTTACGGGAAAAGTTTCCGGGCCGAGTTATCTCACGAGGAGGTGATCACAATTGGCCACCGAGATCTTGTGATTTATCACCTTGCGACGTCCTCCTTTGGGGGCACGTGAAAGATAAGGTCTACGCCAACAGCCCCGACGCTGGATAGAATTCAAGACCTCAACGATAGAATTCATGAATTCGAGGACATGGGGCAGCCACTTTGCGATTTGGTGATGGAAAATTTCATGAAAAGGATATGGTCATGAAAATCGTGGTGGCCATTTGGTTGATGTTGTTTTTCATTATTAACGGCATACCTTCCACTTTATTATGAAATAAACATCCGATCATTTATCTCATTTACCTAGAACAGACGGTAACAATTTCCTGGTCGACAGTAATAAACTGTGAGAATTCCATGAGGATCTAGGTTTTGTTTTTTCTTCAAGGGGTATGGCACCGCCCTCTATTTTCGAGGAGCATTTTCTAAGCACCATATGTACATGTACTTATTTTAAGTGCGTACAATTTCGGAGAATATTACCGTCTAGTACAATTAATTACAGCTTGAGTAATATTTACATCTCATAATTAGAAATGCATCAGATTGGAATCAGATTTAGTAGAATAATTTAGCTTTAAATGGAGTTTTAGAATCAATTTAAACTCCGAGCTAACAATTGTTGCTGGTCTACAGTGATCCATTGATTGAATGGTGCTTGGCCAATATTCAACTATTGTAATTCAACTCTTAACTGGAAAACGGCAAATTTGCTTACATCTGCAATGCGTCTGTTCCCCCCTCCCTGTAAATTTAAAGAATTTCATTCATATATTAAATTTGTTATTGATCATCATATTTCATAATTCCTCCGTAGACTAATTTAAGTGCATAAGGCTGTCTGTCTGTCTGTGTGTGTGTCTGTCATTCACGAATACGAAACTTGTGCAAATTATGCATATTTTTAAAAATATCACAATTTTTTTTCCTTTAAATTGCGTCGTTATATTTGAAGTTGGCTAATATGCAATGGGCATACGAAGCATACCCTTCACACTCGTATTCACATGCTGGTATTATTTATCCATTGAATATTTTGCAGAATTAAAGAGTATTCTTTTCCGGTTTATATTTATGTAGGTACATTGTTGGTTCCTGTGAAAAGCGATCACTTCAGCGCTTGCTCGTTATTGACTGGCAAAGGGAATGTTTTGAACGTCTGTGCTATTGTTTATATCTTTTCGTGTTCTATTCGAACATACGCTTTTTCATCAACTTTTAAAATTAAGGCCAAGGGACAAAGTAGCCACACCAGCCAGCCAACAATTATGTGGGTGCTGGAATAAGGAAACTATTTGCCGTCTGGCGTTGTCGTCGTCGTCGTAGTCTGTCGTTTATTTGCTTAGAGTCTGATTATATTCGGTGCCATTGGTGTAAACAATTCGCATTATTTATTGTCAAGTCTTTTTTTTTCGTCTTCTTGTTTCTGTCACTTTTAATGCACACGCTCGCTCCGTTGGTTTTTTGTTTCAAAATTATTGAATGTTTTTTTTTTTTTTATTAGAATGGTTTATTATTCAATTGCTTTTGTTACACTGGCCACCACTATAAACAATAATAATAATAAACAGCGGCACATGTTTAAGGCGGCTAATATTATGCGGATTGAAGTGGCTCGTGGAAGAACCGAATTCCACGATTGAAATTCTATACAAAGTGTACACTTTAAAGACAAAAGTGCCAACGACAAATTACGCACTTAACTTCAGTTTAATTTAACACTTTTGCCGAGCATCATGAGGTAACAATTAAATTACAAAAATTATTAAATGAAATCACTGAGAATGTTAACGATACCAACTTGGTCTTTGATTGTTAATTTGCTGAAATGTGTTCTGAACCAAACTCCAGTAACAAATTCGAACGTGAAATAATGTGAGTTATGGAAACGTTCTAACTTCTTTATTGCGATTTTACATTGGAGTAATTGCGAAATAATATTTGGAAGTGCAGAAAACGGAGCCACCAACAGTTTCCGGCTCGTTTTAATGTGAAATCGTAACTTTGAATAGAATTTTCCGGTTAATTAAATTTCCTGAGAGTAATTTCACACACTTTAGAGAAAATTCCATTTTCAGCCGAACTGTTTGTATGTGGAATATTATTCAAGCAAGTTTCTATCCTGTCAGCTGTGAAATTCTCAAATTCAAGACAAATGTCTGATACCCAAATTTCCTATCGCTAACCCAGTGCATGGTATTTTTAAGGGGGCATTCCCTTAGTGTTGGTCATCACAAAAATAAAATTCTCTGTGAGAATCCACCTAAGGCTCTAACCATTGGTCTAGGAACAGGGGTGCTGCGGGGGCTTAGCAACAATTTTAGCCCCCCACCCCCAGAAATCAGTTCTGCGGGTTGCGAAAAAAGTACAATGCACCAACAACAGTGGCTACAGGGTCTAGTTACGCCAATGGCTCTCACAGATTAGTACTTCATAGTTTCTCTATCTTGTGCCGATTGTCATTATCATTTCTCTACCCTAAGAATATTTCAACAGTCACAGATTTTCAATGCATTTGCATTTACATGCAAATGAAGTCACAATCATTACGAATTTATGTACATTTTTTCCATACCCGAGTAATAATTCCATATTAGCAATTATAATGTTTAGTCAAACAAACCGAGCACACACACCTTAAAATTTCCATTGTTTTCCTTTTGCTCAATTCTACCGCCAGCCAAGCAATTAAAAGTCCTGTCAATTACCATCAGTAGCCAAAGCATACAGCCAGGTCTCGTATCGCCTGTCTGTCGTGTCTACCTTGCCTTGTTTTGTGTGCGGTTGACATTAATACAAGATGGAGGGAAATACCCTCACACTGTGACCGCTCAACAAGAGTAACAGGGGGGGGGGGGGGGGGGGGGGCGGGTATTGATGTTGCCCTCAACTAGGAAAATAAATCCTTTAAACGTTTTGTAGCCATTGTCGTGTGTCACAAAACACTTGTTGCTATGGGCAGCCACAATGTGGTGTTATTTGACACACACTCTCACTCACATAGACATACACATTCTCTTAAGGAATCTTAACCATTGCGAAAATGCTCATAACGGCGATAAAGTAAATGAACAATTTGGTGTCTGAGCCAAAAACAAAAAATATTTAATAATTTTTAATGCCATAATTGGATTATTTGAAACAGTAACTTATTTAATATGTTGCCTACTTTTAGGAATTGCAATTACGTAAATTTATATGTGATTAAAATTGTAATTGATCAATTTGTTTTTAATTGAAATGAAATTAATTAGCTTTATTGGTGTGCAGTATTATGGTACCACCCTTTTGACAGAGATATTTCGAAAATACCAAAAAAGTGGCAATGCCGCCATTTTGTTGTTGTTGTTGTGCTAAGTGAGTACATGATTGTGCCGTTTAACAAAAATTTCTATCCGCAGTTATTTTCAAACAAATCGCCAATTTCGAAAAAGTCACTGCACCGCCATTTTTTTTTTCGAAAACTGAAATTTGTGCTGAATAGACAAATCGATACAGATATTTGTGGCGTTAAGGAAAAAAAATACAGTTTTGACAAAATTCACAATTTTCATTTGACACTTTTTTCGAAGTGAAAAAACGAAATCCCAAAATTTTTCTAAAGTGAAAACTGTGCTGAATTGGGCTCGTTTCTTGCGATAACATTGCTAAAAATCAAAATTGCTAGACTATTATAACTTTAAGATTTGTTTCAGATTTGAAAATTTTCGGTTTTTTGCAAACTTTTAGTAACTTTTTAAAATTCCCATTAAAGTATGCAAAGCTTTTCAAGAAAAAAAAAAACAATTGGTATTATTTTTTTAAATATTGGGTTAAGAGAAAAAAGAGAGAGCTCTATCCATAAATTTTAAATTTTCGAATTAATACAACGATTTTCGAAAATCGTCCAAATTAAAAATTGCGTTTTTTTTTTGTTTAATATAAAAGATACATTAAAATTGTAAAAAAAAACGTTTGTTGGGTTCAGTGAGCACAATCCACCACAGTTATCAGTTATTTTGTGCCTCATTATTGGCGATTTCGTCAGAACTGATTTTTTTTTTAATTTTTCGTGTATCGAATGTATAGAAAAAAAAAAAAAATGGCAGTACTGGCACTTTTTCGAAATAGGCGATTTTTTCGAAAATGGCTACACATATAAATTTGTCTCTGCCAGCTTTAGAAATTTCGAAAAACAAATCAACACAACTGTCCTTGTTTTTAATTTCGAAAGTGGCGGTGCCGTCGTCCTGCACATGCTTTTTTGGGGTCCCAAATAGTATTTTTATTTCAGGAAAAGCATCGACTAATATTTTTCTGTGTGACATCGTTCAGCTTCGAATATGTTTTTTTGCTAGTTTCAGTAGAGTCTTATACCCTGAAGTGTTTTTATAAAAACTGCCGAACATAACGTAACGTCTTTCCATTAGAAGACGGTACTAGGAAAATAGATTTAGAAACATATCGAGGGCTTATATTCAATAGCCTCTATCTACAAAAACACAATTTTTCAGGAAAGCCAAAAAACTGTTTTTTTTCGCAAATTAGCAACAATTTTAATGAACTCATCTTCCACAATATTAACAAAATGTGTCTTACAAACACCCTAACTAAAAATTTTGTTGAAATTCGAGTTATTTTAGCTTCTTTGGTAGATAGAGGGTATTGACTCACAAATGAAATCATTGCGTAGGAAAATAATATGTAGATAGAGGGTATTGCCTCATTTTAAAATTAAGTTTGTTTTACGGTTTTTGTATGGGGATCCACAAAAAGGTGGGAGATAGGGGGTAGATATGTTCACAAGAAATGTTGGGGATGGAAAAATGGCAGGACCTGTTCTAACATTTGCACCCTACACAGAAAAAAAAACTTGTGTAATTATAATTTTGTAGTGAAAGCTATATTAAAGGATTATAATACATTTTCAGAATTTTTACTGCGCCTGGCTGAGATTATCATAGAAATAGTGATACTCCTCTGGAATTACCACCTTTAAATCCTGTAAATGTTTCCATTTGTTTTGCTGGATTGGGAGTCGACCGGTATGCAATAGCTTTGGTTCTATGTGACCTTCATATTGCTTGATTCTAATAGGTAGTTCAGTGTAATTATGATCAAAATTCACTTTAAACTGAATGCTACCACTTGGCGAATATAAGAGAGATCTTAGTTGGGATACTGTCGGATCATTTTTTGCTCGACCAGGTCTAATACTTGAAAATCGAATAAGGTTAGTATCCTTATAGTTTTACCCACGCTCAAATTCTGGAATCACGCAATAACAATCTCAAAAGAAAGTATAAAATCAATTTCTCACTACGAAAAAACAATTGCTTTTAATCTTTTGGAATAAAATCTGACATATGTCAAAAATGACAGAAAGACAATAGGTCAGTTAGATTTTAATTCGAGGGGAAGTGGTAAATTTCAAATCAGTACTATTAATTTAACTAAAAAATAGCCTGAAATTAAATAAAACGAAACAATTATATGATGTAGATAGAGGGTTTTGCCTTTATAAAATTCATAAACAAGTATCTTTGTAGATAGACAAATGATAAAATACAGCATATATAGTACTAAAAATAGGTTTTTTCAATTGAAATTTTTACAGTAGATGCAGATCCCCATCAGTGATGAGTTTGGCATAAAAAAAAAATTTCGTCAAAATGTAGATAGAGGTTATTGAATATAAGCCCTCGATATACATAAAAGCTATTGTAGTTACACTACGACATTCGTTAGCCATTCGCAACAGTTGGACTTCAGCATAAAACTTATTTAGAGAACAATTCACGGATTCAAGAGTTGTTCCCCATTTATACCTTAATCCCAATAAATTATTACTCAGCATATTCATCACTGAGTGTGCGGAAGAAGTTTCCTACCCAGTATAATCTAGCTAAGTTTGCCATATAGTATCTATGCACCTATTATAATGTAAGTCTTCGACTTTCCTGCTTTGCCATGGAAGTTTGTGCTTGCCCGTTGTATCCTGCATTTTGCAGTGTGTCCTGCCCGTTATTTGCATTGAATTCTTCCATAAATTTGAATTTTCTAATAAAAGCATTTGTTTTGTATCCTTTACAGGTATCGTCAGACACGTTTTAGTTCTCGACGTGTACGAAAACGTGTGATATTCAAACATGGTGACTGCAATGTGGTACAAGGCAATGTGGCCAAGCGGAGACGACGCTATCTGCAGGTAAGCCATCAACTCAACCAAACCCCAACATCCTGTCAGTCCACCACCCAACCGGTGCTACCTCCTTCCAAAGGGAAAACTTTAAATGTTCGCTCAGTAAACAATTTCCAAGAACTTTGTGACTTGTGAACACATACATCCATATATTCAGTTTAGTTGTCCTAAGTGCAGACAAATACCGATTTCAAGTGACTCAATATATCCTTGGAAGTTGTACGCGTGGTTGGTGGTGGGGAGGCCCACCAACAAAGCTTGCATAACGGGCGAATCTATGCAAATGTCGCTTATTTATGGCAAATCTGAAATTCAGATGAATTTCGTATTTATTAAAAATCCATTGTCATATTTGCCTAAAGGTATGTGGGGGGAGTTTGTTTTCTTTAAATCTGTCCACATTCGTCATTGTTCATAACTGCAATTTGGGAAGAAATGAATGTACAACAAAGAGTTTATTCCGAACAATTTTACTTTTCAATAAAAGCCTATAAAAAGGTTTGTTTGGGCAAAATGAGACGGTAAGAAATGAGAATTATTATTTTCCACGAACTTACAAAACGCATTGAATTTATTAAAATTCACTACAAAAATGTTTGACATAGTACGCTGAGGTTCCAATCCTCAGACATGCTTTCATTCTTCCAGATGGTGCAGACTAGCGAATGCATGCTCCGCATCTCCTCCGGTAGTAGACAGCTTTGCGGTATTCTGATTTGGGCTATTTCTGATTTGATCTCAGCTTAGGATAGTGTGTAACAGTAACACCCGACAAGAATATGCTCGGTATTCGCAACATTTTCCCATGGTCTTCTTCACCTGGTAAATGAAAATTGTCCATCCCATGGAGTTGTTGTAAAAAAAAAAACAGTAGGACAATTCGTCTGGGGAAATACCGGATTTATTATAAAATAAAAGTGAAGCATTTTTGGGTCGTCGTGAAGCACCTTGTCGGGTCGCAATAAAGAAATTGGTTAGAAAATTCGTGCTGTTGGACAAGTTAGTGATGTGAAGAACAAAACACGTGCATGTCGCCTAAGAACAACTGCCAATATTGCTGCTGTAGCCCAAAGTGTTGAAGAAAACCCAGGTTTGTCCACGCCTTATCGTTGTTTGGAATTGGGCATTCCACAAACGTCATTACATCATATTTTGCATAAAGACTTGGATCTTAAGGCTTACAAAGTTCATTTAACACAAAATTCCAGCCGGCAGATCATCAACAACGCCGCGTCTTTGCTGATTGGATACTTGAAATGCATGAAAATGATCCGGAATTGCGATGAGGCCCATTTCCACCTCAGTGGTTACGCCAACAAGCAAAATTGTCGCATCTGGGGCTCGGAAAACCCAAGAGTTATTGTTGAGAAGCCTCTCCATCCTCAACGTGTGACTGTCTGGTGTGGTTTATGATTCGGCGGGGTCATTGGACCTTACTTTTTCGAAAATGAGGTTGGATCAACAGTTACGGTGAATGGATTGCGCTATCGTGATATGATTAATGACTGTTTATGGTGGGAGTTGGATGATATTGATCAGGACAACGTTTACTTTCAACAAGACGGCGCTGCGTGCCACAAAAACGAAGAAACCATTGCTCGTGCACGGGAAAAGTTTCCGAACCGTGTTATCTCTCGAAGAGGTGATCACAATTGACCACCGAGATCTTGTGATTTAACACCTTGCGACTTCTTCCTTTGTGGCCACGTGAAAGATGAGATAAGACCTCATGAGGCTATCAAGGAAATGGGACAGCCAGTTTGCGATTTGGACAATTTCATGAAAAGGATATGATCCTGAAAGCGTGGTCGTGACGGCCATTTTGCTGATGCTGTTTTTCATTAATAACGGCATACCTTCCTCTGTATTATGAAATAAACATCCGATCATTTACCTCAAAAATTTAATTTATATTTGAATACCAAAATAACACCTCTTGTTGGAGAACCCTGTATTTCTTTAAGTAAACCAATTTTTTTGTAAACCGTGGCAATAACTTAGCATATAATCCTAATTTTCTGGAACTTGTGCTGGTCTAACACAAAGTTTTTGGCATACATCGATAAATTCTAACTTTAACGGTTTTGGAAAAAAATTTCTCATTTTGTTGGACTTGTGTTCCAAATGTCGATATCATTAATGTACGAGTATATGAAATCCAGAAATGAATAATGTCTGCAATCCATTTTATATCGCTGCCAATATTGACGAGTTGTTCGTACAACTTCGTTTTATGGATGAAAAAATCATCTGGTACATTTTTTTTTTCTGTATTTTCATATTGACAGATTTTTTATTGTAAAAGTGATTGTTGACATTTCAATCGCATGTTTAAATTTGTTTTCAAATGTAAAGGGTCCGCCATTTAACGTTTTTTTTCAACTTGTGCTAATTTCGGTTTCGTTATTTTCGTTATCGGGCCATATTGAACGAATTTTTATTTACAAAAATTGAACAGGAGGATATTGGCAACATTTGGTTTCAACAGGACGGCGCTACGTGCCACACAGCCAAAGCTACACTGGATTATCAGCCGCAGAGCTGATGTCGTTAGGCTACGGCATGGCCAGCCCGGGCAGCCACTTGAATGAAATTATTTTCCATTATTATCCGGAAGGATTGTACTTTCAAATAAAAAAAGAAATTTGAGAAAATATCCACGAGTTTTTTTTATAGAATTTTTTTTAAAAAAAAAGTTATTTGGCTGACCCATATAAATCAATTTTTTTGGAATAATAATCCGACTTACACCATGAATTTCCACCAAGAACGATAGAAACAAAGATAACGCCAGAAAAAAAAAATGTTCTGCCCATGTTGGGCGAATGATGTCACGCAAAGTGTTTTCCTATTGGCTGATAGGCAAAGTGGTTAAAATTACAGGGTTGTCAACAATAGTTCTTACGCTGAATTGCAATCTGAAACTTGTCACCCGTTGTACATACAAATAGAATTGGCAACCCTTACAAGGAAACAAATACGTCATCGAACGGAAAGTCTTGCGCATGGCGTAATCTTTTTTCTATAATTCTTGAATTTCCACCCAGATTGAACTGGCAAGCAAAAGGAAATGGGGGAAATTTGTCGTTTAAATTCAAATTAAATTCAATTTCAAAAATAATAATTTTCTAGGGAAGAAAATAAATGTAATACAAATTTTATCTAATATTAAAAACAATTTGAGATGGGCCCTTTTAGCACCAAGCCACAGAATAATCTCCCCTTAAAGGGCAAGGCAATGCTCACTATAATTGTAATGGGTTATTGGAATTTTAACGATTTATTCAAATCTTAAGCGATCCATTTTCGCAAATGTCAGACAATTGACAAATAAAATTTCGATTGCAATGACAGATATAGATGACATGTCAGAGATGGCAGTACTACGACCGCAAAATGGATGTTAACTTTTTAACATTTGTCAAAATGACGTCTATGACATTTTGATTTATATAAAAGTACGACATCATAGAGTGGTTATATTTTTACCGATTTACTTAGGCAGGTTAATTTTAAGCCATAAATCATCCTTTATCTTTACCAAACTGACAATGTAGTTCTTTGGTTTTAGATTCCCTAAAAACTGACAAAATGTTTTATAATACAGTGAAAGCTCCGGTGGGGGGGACACCAATGGTCGCAGTGATTTTGTCCGTCCACGGGAAAATACCACATGAGACCGATACATTTTGTTCGTCTACGGGAGCTCCCCGCGAGTTGAGCTTTTACTGTATTTGAAAATCTGCAGTTTCTAGAAATCGTCCGGCAATTGAATACTATTAATCGGAAGACTGTCAATATCTCTGCATATCTTAGTTTCTGATAGCCACGATTTCTAAGAAATTTGGCTTTTGCATTTTCCGTAACCCATTTGAATTGTCGTTATTATTGGTTCATTAAAATGCTGTCATTATTTTTTTTTTTCCTATTTCATTTCATAACCATATTTGTTGTACTTCGCAATTTATTGTTATTCAATATGCGCCGACATTATCTATTGAAATATCGGGTACAAATGCTTTCATTTCGATTTTGATTTAAATTTCTACTGTTGACTGCCGTCGCAATGTCTGTGAAAGTAATCAATGTCAGCGGGCACTGTCAGCAGTCACTGCAGTTTGACCTTTTCCCATCGATGTTTTTTTTTATTATTTTTTTTTTTTTTTAAATGCTCTTTACATTTGATTAAACATTTCGATCTGTTAATTAGTTTGAAATGTGGTTATTTGCCACATTTGCCGTTGAGGTGGACAGTGGCAGGTTGTATGAAGCTCATCTGTTCTCATCGGAGCAGTAGTGGCGATTACATCAACACCATCAATGACAAAGCTTAGGTAATTGATCGAATTCGACGTCAATGTCGAAATTGAAAATTGCAAAAAAAACGTATGAACAGACAGGAATAGTGCTGGCAATGCAGATCAACAAACTGTTATTACATTCTAATTTTATTTTATTTATTTTCCCTCATTGCAGGACATCTTTACCACCTTGGTCGATGCCCAATGGCGATGGACGCTGCTGGTATTCGCATGCAGTTTTCTCATATCGTGGGCCTTCTTTGGTCTCATCTGGTGGACGATAGCCTTTGCCCATGGCGATCTGGAGTGGATTGCGATGCGCGATAATGAGCCAGAGCTCATTAAGAATATGACACACACCATGTGTGTGACAGAAGTTCGCTCCTTCATATCAGCATTTTTGTATTCGATTGAAACGCAACATACAATCGGTTATGGTAACCGGTTCGTAACCGAAGAATGTCCCGAAGCGATATTCACCATATGTCTCCAGTGTATAACGGGTGTATTTATCCAAGCATTTATGGTGGGCATTGTGTTTGCCAAGTTGTCGCGCCCCAAGAAGAGAGCCCAAACGTTATTGTTCTCTCGCAATGCTGTGATATGTCATCGTGACGGTGTGCCCTGTTTAATGTTTCGTGTGGGCGATATGCGAAAATCGCATATAATCGAGGCGCATGTGAGGGCGCAGATCATCCGGAAAAAGGTGAGTGTAAAGGCCGACAAAAGGTACTACTCAAAAGTTAAAAACAGTAATAGGCTTAGATAGTTCTGCCCGAATAGGCCGCAAGAGGATAAATGTAGATCTAATTTAGGGTGCAGAGTATGGGAACATTCCGGGTAACGATAGATGATGATAAGCTGGCCACACCTGGGGAAAGCTTACAAGATCCATACGATTTTTAATACGTGTACAAACCCCTTCCTACATGAAAGCCCAATCGCCGATTAGAAGCAATCACACAGACGAAAGGTTGCTGGTTTCAGACCACAACAAGTCAGATCACCGATTACATTTTTTCTCTCGTTACGACCTAATTCGCTCAACATCGTCGTTCTTCACTTCCAGAGTGTGTATTTTTTATGTTGGTTTGATTTACTACTGGACACACTGTCTGTATACAAATTTTAAATTAAGTTGTGGGCACGACGAGATGTCTAAAGTAATGAACAGAAGGGTAACATTTCTCACAGCTGGAGAAGGGTAACATTTTTAGAATCGTACTCCTTGCTTACCGAACATTACTTTCTTACGAGGTATAGGTTGGATTCACCGGGTGCTAACTAAAAATAATCCCTTTGCTTGGGGTCTAAACACCCTGGAATACCTGGAGATTTCAACCTTCACATGGCTATACAGAGGAATCGCCTCATATCATCCCATGCTATGGACTTAGTGTATCAATGTATGACAGCTACTTCCTTCCAACTCAAAATTTCGTATTGTCGGGCTGATTATTTTGTTCTTTTCGATTTTATTGCAGAAGACATTTAACATTTACCATTTTGTTTTACTTTTGTAGTTATGTTTTTGCTTGACCAGCCTATTTCGATCTCTTTTTTCTCATGTGTCTGTGGTATTTCGACAATCAAGTTCTTGTTGGTGACTTAATGTATTTTTGGTTCTCAGATGACTTCTGTATAACTTAAGTTTTTTTTTTTAAAAAAAATGGTCGGATTTATTATTTGAGTTTTGGAAGAGGTTGAGATAAAAAGAAAAACTACCAGGTTTTTGCTACAACATGGTTATCAGAGATACTTTGGTCAGGTCTTATTATCTTCACATTATTAGTTGGGGATTTTGTTGTAAACGTCGGAATTGTCTGGGAGCACCGACGGAAACAAAGCCTACTTCTCACCATTATCTCAAAATCATTGAAAAAACATGAAGAAAAAAGTAACAAATTCCCAAAGAAAGAATGAAATCAGGTACAACAACACCACAATAAGTCAAATGCCATGAAAAACGACTCCTTTGACTCCTGCACACACCTGCCAACATATAACGGCACAGTGTTACGAAAATAACACTCAACTTATAAAAACGGTGTGTCGAGTTATAACCTGGTGATATCTCTGATTTTTTCCTATTCAGGCTGTTGAAATGGGAAAGGCTTGTTCGGCAAACGAGTTCGAAAGCGTTTAGTTCTCAAAAAGTTTAGTTCAACCCTCCAGTGAAAGGATCAATTGGAAAAATACGAAACAAAATCCGAAAAAATACAAAATTTTAAGAATGGTTTAATGAATAACAACATAAGTTATAATAGTAAACTTTTCAGGAGAGCGAAAAGAGGTGATATTAAAAAAAAAGGGTAAATCTCCATCAATTAAATCATTTTAGAGACTTTTTAGAATTTGTTTACAAAAATCTGTGTTGTAGGACTTTTATTTTATAATTATATGGATAATTAACTGAATTAAAATGTGTATCTATCAACAAATAGTCCCAAAATAAAAAGAAATTAATGAAAATATAGCACTTTGCCATCAAAAATCCCTAAGAAGACGTTTTCACATTTCGCCTCTAAAAGTCTGTTATTATATAATAGCTGTTAGAAGTCTGTTTTGAATATAGATTTTGAAAAAATAATTGACTTTGGACAAGCCCAGAATGCCATTGTTGAAAGATGTTAAATGTAGTGATGCTGATGTGGAAAGGAAAAAGGGTTCCCCTTTTTTTTATGGGGGTATATTCCGATGCACACTAGGCAATTTTATTTGCCTCAATCCTCATTTTGAAGGAAAGAGAGGTAAGCACAATGTAATGGGACTTTTCCTATTTTAAAAGTCATTTGTATTTGAAAACGCAGTAATGAAAACAAAAATTGCCGAAAAAGAATTTCCGGGAAGTTCAAGATTGCTTAGTGTGAATCATGACTACATTTGCCAGCCCGAAATAGTTTCCCACATTGGCGAACTCATTGGCAGCTTAAACTTTAAAGAGTTTTTCAGATTGATGGATAATTTCTGAAAAGTAATGCGTAACACTACCGTGGCATATATTTCGTTTCAGGTAACAAAAGAAGGTGAAGTGCTTCCATTCTACCAGCAAGAATTGCCGCTGGGCGAAGATCGTTTAATGTTCATATGGCCCACAACAATTGTCCACAAAATCGATCGTCATAGTCCATTGTATATGTTGTCAGCATCCGATATGCTGAAGGAACGTTTTGAGGTGGTGTGCATGCTGGGTAAGTTATATGTGGACAAATTAAGCCTCAAATATTTTAATGAAATTCTCCTGGTAAACATTTTCCGCAGAGGGTGTGATCGAGTCCACTGGCATGACGACTCAGGCGCGCAGCAGTTATTTACCTTCGGAAATTCTCTGGGGTCATCGTTTCGTCAATGTTGTATCATTCCGCAAAGAAACCGGTGAATATGAGGTGGACTATACGCTCTTCAACAACACCTACGATGTGGATACACCGCTGTGCTCTTCCAAAGATTTAGATGACCTCAAGGACGAGTATACCAAAAGTCATAAGGCCGGTCTGGGTAAGTTCAATGTCTTGACACTGATGCATGTGCGATTTATTTATTGTGTATTGTACTTGCAGATCGTGCCTTATCCGTCGGCCTGATGAAACACATCTCATCCGTTGCCTCGGTGGACCATATGGATCCGGCCAGCGATGAGTCGTTGGATTCTGGCCGCCTGCACATACGCTCAAATTCCATACCGAATGGTGCTCTGGCCGCCGAACTGGAGCCATTGAACAACAATAATACGCCCTCATTTACGGTGGGCGGTTCGACGATCATCTCGTCAAATTTCCAAAGTATTAATGAGAAAATCAATTCCACAACAAATGGATCAAATACCGCCGCCACAATGCCCAGCACAAATCTTAGCGGTAGTAATAGCAGTCTGAAAGCAAAAGCCTCACGACGTCTTTCCATAAAACAGGATCAGCTTCCGGTCGATTCATTGTGCTGATATTTAAGAAATCTTCTAAATAATGTATATTAGAGTTACTATTTCTATTTCTATTCTGTTATGTTTTCCCTTCATTTGTGTTTGTCCTTATTTTTTTTGATTTTATTTTATTTTGTTCTTCCATTTATTTTATTTTTTGTTTGTAAAGGGGGCGTGAAAGATTTGGAGGTATAGAAGCAGAAACGATTGGTCCACATTAGACTATTAAAACGGAGCGAATTCAAATTGTTCACAGAGGCAACAAATTATTCGAATGGATAATTTTGAGGTTAGCAGCCACTATGTGTGTGTTGTTGGTAGAAAAAGCATCTTGGAAGAACCAACATATCCTGAAGTCACCTGGCCTGTAGATTATCTTTGGTATTCAACAAATGCTGCAACAATAGTCTAGAGGGTAGAGGACTTTAGAAGTAATAGTAGTGCGTCTGCCAAGATGTCTCCTAGCCACTGTTTGTCTAGTTCGCAGAAAAAGCTAAACCTGCCCTCTGTTGAACAAATCCGCAATCTAGACTGCCTTTGAAGTTTTTTGTTTTTTAATTTTTATAATTTCTGTTATTGTTTTTGGTCATGTATTTTACAGTAAAACATAAACAGTTTTCCAACTCCCACCCATTGAGTGCTAAAACGAAATGTAAAGAAAAAAATAAATATTTGCATTTCCTTGTAAATTTCCTTTTCTAAATCAAGTCAAAGTATTTTTTCTTTAAATTTTAACATTAGCCAGTAAAATATTTTTAAATTTTGAAAAGTAAAAATTTTCTTTTCTAAATCAAATCAAAATTGTAACTTTAATCGTGAACCAGTTAAAAAGTTTTCTTTTCTAAATCAAATCAAAATTGTAACTTTAATCGTGAACCAGTTAAAAAGTTTTAAATTTTGACTATTAAAATGCTGGCGTTCTAGGCCACTGCACATGTTTCTTCTATGCCACCTCCTAACTTTCTCTGCCAATTTATTTGAAACTTTTTTTTTTTATATATTTGTTTAGAATCGATATCCTTAAAAGACCTCTACATTTCCAGAGTCTTTTCAAGGTGAAATGCCATATTTTTGTATATTAAGATGTAGTTTTAAGTTTAAAGCAAAATAACAACAGAAGAATTTATGTTTGATATTATAAAAAGAACCCCCCCCCCCCCCCCCCCCTAATTCGAAATGAAGAGTTGCCACAAAACCTCCTGAGTTTTTTAGGCATACGAAAAAAAGAAAAATATCTTATTTTTTAAAAAAAGAAAAAAAACTAACCAAAATCCATAATTTTTATATATTGCTTGTACAAGTTTACAATAGAATTGTGATTTAAATTAGTCAAAATATTAACGGAACACAAAAAAACAAACAAATTTAAATACAAATAAGCGTTTTTTGTTTACACCTTTTTTTTGCATTTTTTTTGAGGTTTATCTTAGCCGTTACTGTCATCGTCAGCGTCATTATTATCGATTAATAAGAATAATGTCAAGATTTCTGATTTATAGAAAAGAAAGCGAAATGGGAAAAATAAAGCCGCAACCTTAAACAATAAATAAGAACTTTAAAATATATATGAGCGATTTTTTCATCGCTGCACCTTAGGTTGCAAATTATATTCAAATGTTGTCCAATTAAACAAATACTGCAATTTGTTAAGATGAGGCCGCCGGCCTCTTGTATAGGAAACCAAAATACCTGAAATGAATTTTGCTGTAAAAACTGAGCACAATTTAGCGAATTTTTGTATTTCGAATTTTTCTTTTCAAATTAATCTCCCCCAACAAAATGCTTGGTAATAAAGAACTTTAAAACGTTTACCACCATAGCAGTATATTTTTGTACTCAAAGAGTCCTTGTATAAATTACACACCTAAAACAAAAGCCTGTATACAAAACAAAAAAGCGCCTTTTGGTTTAAAAATTTAAAAAAAAAAATATACAATAATTGATAGTACAACAAATTTTAGATACATTGTACACTTGTGCTACATAAAGCACAAAATTTAATGAAATTTTTAAATTCTGTTCTATCTAAAAAATGTCCTTGATATTTTCAAATGGTTGACTTTTTCTTCGTTTTAATTATTTGGTTTCATCAGTTCCTTTCAAAATATTATCAAAATACCGGACAAATCCCTCTTGTAACCGTCTGACAATTCCCCTCTAATATAAAATATTGAATTTGCATTCTTTGGGAAATATTATCGTTCTGACAAAAAAAAACCCCCTCTAATATGCGTTTGCCACATTGCACAGTTTTCCTCAAATATCACTTTAAACAAAAATTGTATAAAATATTTGTAAAATATGTAATTTTTTTTTATCGAAGAGTGAAAAGTGTGCTATTATTATTATTATTTTTTTTCTATAGAAAAATTGAAAAACAAAACTAACAAGAAATATACATTTTTTTCTAAATGGACAATAAGAAATTGAAAGAAATTACGATAATTTTAATGTTTTAAGTACATATAAAGTAACATTATTTTAAAATAAATTTATAAAGCAACAACAAACAAGAACAACAACAAACAAACAAAAAAAACCCATACATATGAGAAATGAGATACATATATTTTAAATAAAAAGAAAATCAAAAAAAAAAAAAAAATTATATAAAAGACGTAAATTATGCGAAAGTCACAAAAGTGTTTTACTGGCTGACACACAGTCGGACCGTAGTCCCGCATGGCAAGTATAGCGTAAGAGTTTCTCCATATCAACTTTCGTCATTTTCGTGGAGGACGAAACAAAATGTCTCTACAATTTTCACCTTGACTACTTTCCATTATCCATTGTGTATGATACAGTTAGTAACTCCGTAAGACGCCCAGGGCAAATCTATAACGAAACTCCACATTAACGACAGTGTCGAATACAAAACACTAGAACTCAGGCCTGTCGATCATCTACAACGTCGTGTCTTTGCTGATTGGCTCCTTGAAATGCATGAAAATGATCCGGAATTCCATCGAGTAGCAAGGTAACAAATCACAAGATCTCGTTGGCCAATTGTGATAACCTCTTTCAGAGATAACACGGTCCGGAAACTTTTTTCCTGGGTTTTCTTCAACACTTTGGGCTATAGCAGCTTTAATCTCACTTGTTCTTGAACGACGTGCACGGGTTTTATTCGTCGCAGGACTAACTTGTCCCAACGGCTCGAATTTGTTCACCAATTTCTGTATTGCGGTCCGACAAGGTGCTTTACGACAACCAAAAAATGCTTTAGTTTGGCGTACTTTGACTGCAGGATTTTCACCATTTTTGTAGTGAATTTTAATGCGTTGACGAAGCGTGTCTCGTTCCATTTTTAGTAATCTCCTAGTCTCTACTTGTCAAATGTCAAAGAATAAAAGCTTCAAAAGTGACAGCTACCGAAATAGCGGGTGATTAAAATAACACCTCTTGTTGGAGAACGCTTTATTTTATTCTTAAATTCATTTCCGACCATTCACAGTAATCGCTATTGTCATGTACTCAACGAATACACAACTAAGACCAATAGTGTAGCATTCTTTCAGGCTCAATAAATATTGGTGTGGAACGTGAATTGCGGTTATATATATATATATATTAACACCCTCAATCAACGGCAAAAGGCAAATACTAGTTGAAAACAACTTCGAAAAGTGTTGGATCCAAAATCAAGGTTTTGATGAAAGTTTCTGACTTTATCTCACAAATGATATTCTTAATATTCACCTTAACCCTGCCATTATACGTACAATTAATTTGTTGCCAAGTGGAGTACACATATTGTCTTCGAAACAAAAGATCGAGGGTCTACATGTGCATGTTCATTTAAAAAAGAAGTGTTGCCGTCCGCAGCAGTAACCAAAAACACAATGTAGCCCTACACCACAAATTGTCAAAGCATTTGGGGAAAAGTATGGGCAAGCAAATTTGTTTTCATAACTACGTCAACATTTTGTTGTTTGTACTTCGAACAAGTCTAAGGACTTCTTTATTAAAAATAATGCACATAATTAAACTTTTTATAATACCACAAAGTGGTCAGAACAGAATTACAGAATAAAAAAAATCCCATAAATTACCACAAAACAATGTGTTGGGGAACTCTAACATTCGTGTCTGCTGAGTGTGCCAAAATTTCACTACCATTGAATTTTCGTTGGCAGTCGGCCGGCCAGTAGCCGTTGTTTAACTGGGGTTTTACTAGGATTGCATTTATATGCGGTTCTGAATTTCGGAATGCTTCTTTGCTTTGTTTTTCATTGGGTTTCTAGGGTGAAAAGTGAATACAATATAGAGAATCATAAGTATGACTGTACTTATTTTAATATCAATACTGTATTACAAGCTTCCAGAATTCCTAAATAATTTGACATTGCTGCAAGCTTTTTCGTTTAAAAATTTGTTTGGCTGGAAATGTTTTCCAGTGGTAACACAATTGTCTCCATTGATATGGAAAGAAAATATTTTTTAGGTGTCATTGTGAAAAATTCTCTACTTTACCCTTCAGTTTCCAAAAATAATACCTACAATATATTTTCAATTAAAATTTTTTTTAAATATTTAACAATTTCCAAATTTATTTTAAAAGTCGAACTAAAAAATCTTTGTAATATTCAATAGTTTTTGATTTATCGCCTGTGATGCACTTGAAGTTGCCCCTTTCACTTGGTCCAGCCATACTCTGCATAAATCGTCTTCCAACCATTAACATATTTTTTCTGTACCTTTTCAGAGGAATCTGAATAATACTTAAATTTTATTTCATTGTACACAAAAACTGTGTTTCGACGAATGTATGCCATTCTAGGGTTAAGTGTTTAATGTCAACGTTCTGTTTTATTATGTTTACACCATAACGTGTTCAACTGGTGTTTTACATTAAACTACCTACAGTTTCATAAAAAAATATTTACAGGAAAACATCTGTCCCTACAATGTAACATTTTAGAAAAATAAACCTTCATTTAAGAAATTTCCCCTACAATTGGCAACACTGCTGCCAATTCATGCAGCTTACAATTGTTTTTGACTGCGACATTGAACAGCCATAGATTTTTTTTAGCTGCGCCTAACCAAACAGCCGACAGTTTGTTTCCTTCAGTTTTTTTTCCTTGTTTCCAAGCTGGTTACCGCAAGTGTTGTGCTAGTCTCACGAACTTTTTGCACTTTCTTGCGTTCAGCAGGCACGGTAGTTGCCGAATGTCAGCCAACATTTTTTCCAATACACGAACTGTTTGGGCTACATAGCGTTGACTTTGGAAATAAGTTTGCAGATCGTTTTATTTCATTCCTCGGAGAAATGATACTGACTATTTGCCAAGATTTTGAGCGAGAAAGAGCTGTCACTGTCAAAATAACATATGATTCAAAAGGAAACCACTGTATAGATCTCGCAAAATGTAGTACAGGGTCTTCCAAAACGCGTTGCTGAAATTTTTTGGAATACAATTGTTTCTGGTTTATTAGACTAAACTCTAGTTAACACCTCTACCACTCTTGCGGACATATCACTCGCTTGGTGTAGCAACTCCACGCTCCCTGCGAATTAGCTAGTAAACAACATTCACGGTAAAACTCCTCGAAGGACCAGGTCGGTCTCCTTCTGGCCACCCGCGTTACAGCATTACATACTACGGTGAGACTGGGTGAGCAGTACGACTTTCAGTTGAAGCCAAGCTTAGTGCAGACACATATGATTCCTCTGTCACCTACAAGACCCTTCTCTGTCATGAGTATCTTTTCTTCTTTTTATCTCAGAACATGTTAAATTTTTGAGATAAAATCTAAAATACAATATTTCATAGCAATCACATCCATCAAACACGAGATACGCCAAGCAGCAGCAAGTCAGTAAATGAATTTTCAATTTGTGCTAGACGGTTTCAAAGCCTCTTTAGCTCAGTGGCAGAGCACTGGTCTTGTAAACCAGGGGTCGTGAGTTCAATCCTCACAGGAGGCAACTAAAACTCATATTTTGCTCAAATTTCAGTAGCCTTTAGAAAATAGACAAAATAGACCAAACTTGTTAATTCTGGTCGAAAAAAAAAACTTTCGAATTTCGTGGAATTTTTCTTCTCAGAAACTTCGTTCAATATAAATTGATTAAATGTTATATTGCCATGAACCCCCAACAATATTGGCACATTTTGATTGGAAAGAGTCACAGGGAGCGATAGAAAATTAGGATATTCCATATACAAACAGTTGGGCTAAAGAACAGTTTTGTCTCTAGAGTGTGTCATGCGATCAACCGGCCATTCGATGATAAATGAGAGTCTCTGGATAGGGGCGTATCTCGGCTGAAGTAGACAACGGATATCCTAAGAGCAGATACAATACCAGCGATATGCAATAACGTTCCGAAAATGTTGAAGGCAGGCAATTGAGTTGGATACACTGCCCAGATATCGTTGAAGCTCCTGCTCATATATTAATGTTGTATTCCATTTTTGGTCGGATGTGTAAACACCTTGAATGCTTCTTTCGAATATATGGCTAGCCCAAAGAGTCTCACCCTGTATCTTCATGGTCACAATATCAAGAGTGTTTTATTCATCGATGTCCACACCAAGCATACAAATTGGAACGTTTCAGTGACAACAAACAGCCAGGGTCATACGTGAATTAAAATTTACTCTCTACATTTGACACCACTGATAAATCGTTGCCAAATCGCGATTGAGTGAGTCGTTCATTGCTCGCCTTTTGTCCCCGACCACCAGAGGCCTTTGTCGTTGGTCAAATGAGTAAGAATGTCAGAGGTTACTGTCATCCGCAAACGACTACATTGAAAATAAGGAACAGTCGTCTTCGTCAAACTTTTCTCAATCTTAGTCTGAAATTCAATAGCGATAGGATTTTTTTGTGAATCCAGTTCGAATTGCATACCGGCCTTGAGATGTAAATTCCATTTTTCCAAACCTTGACAACATTTGTCTAAAGAATATAACCCTCGCCACCACTTATAGATTAAACAGATTCATTTGCATATCTTCCGTCATGTGGTTGACAAAACAATGTCATAATTTATATAAATTTACACACACACACACACACACATTCCGACATGTGTAAGTCAATTTTATTTTTTCAGTTGTATTGCATTAAACAAATACAGACTATTTTGTTTTTGTTTGCAAAGTGTGAACAACAACAAACAGAGAATTTTGAACAAAAATACATACATAAGTACAAATAACAAAAGTGAGCAAACTACAAAAAGTCAACAACACATGATCACATAATTAGCAACGATTTTTTGTTTCCAACCGAAAGTTTAAGCGGCCACACGATCACCCGGAATAACGACGCACCATACGAATAATGCTCACAACACTGTTGATGCCCCATAGGAATGGGACCCCTCAAAGAAGTGTCACATATCACAACAGTACACAGGGTGGTGTTCTCACAGTGGAATAAAACCAGCTGTGATAATTGAATAACATGAAATAACCCAGCAACAAATCTCATTGTCATTGTTAATCTGTGGAATTTCAAATCGTATTCTGTTTTAATGAGTTAAGCAGTCTCTTTGGCCTCGACATTGGATTACGTAAGATACAGCCGAATGGTTGTTCTGGGAACCGGAGAAATAACACTGGCTGCCAGCCATGGCAAGCTGAGAGATTTCTTTCAATACTGCCATCGATTGCAAATGTTGAATGTTGTGGTGTTTTATCGGGATTTCCATAAAGCACATCTTTACTATCTGTTTGACATTTTTAAATCGAGTTGTACTCCTATGATGCTTTATCGGTGATATTTCCAGAACCTCTGCCCAACTTGCAAGGATGCCAATTGCTTACATTGGCCGATCATGCTTTGCCACGGGCAAATGGAGTAATTCGGAGTAATACGACAAGTCAGGCAAATCCACTATGAACGGCTATGTAGGTTTTTTCGTTGTAGCGTTGACCCAGAAATTAAATGCCTCGTTGGTGTTTCCCTAGAAAGTTCCTTACAATGAAGTTGTTTCTTATAATACATTCGGGTCACTGATAAGCAATTATTCTTTAGATTTCGCTGCTACGACATTCCTACTGTCAGCAGAAGATATTAACCTCGGTTTGTCTTATCCGTTTGTGTATGCTGCTGCCGGTGGAGAAATCAGTTGGTTTTCAGGAGATATTACGGTACTGTCGTTGAGTGTGATGCCAATTTTTTCCGCTTGATTCGCCTGCGTCTGACAATAACGATATCGCTGGCCAGTGTACCTTAATTTGACCATTGGATCTATATCGAAATACTACTCGGTTTTTCCATTGTGGACGATTTTATTAAACATCGGAATGTAATTAACACGCGTTATGCCCACAGAGAGCCAGCCCCAGAGTTCATGAGCAATTGCACGGTACTAAAATCCTTTGCGTTGAATCAGAGATGTGCATCCGCACATTTCTGTATTTTTCACTGCCACTCACTCCGAATTCATAATTTCGGCAACCGGAGGATTTTATGATCTTGGAAACATGGCAATCGGGTTTGGTGAACTATTGGCACAGCATATCTAATGCCGATGAAGTGGAGACAGTTGCGGAAAAATGGAAGTCAATTTGACACTAATTGACCAATACCATTGAACGTAGAAGGTTTCTATTGGTTTTAAATTTGTAAGATAATTACTAGCATTTTGTATTGTCGGAGTTGGAATTACGAAATCCGTGTTATCGCAATAAATTTGATCAGTTCGAGAACAAACAAATTGTTCTGAATTCCATTACAGCAATTACAATTTTTTAAATCAAATGTTTTTAAAAAAGCAATTGGATTTGCTTTTTCATTACTTGGATAATCGAATCTATTTTAGTTGGATTTAGATCAAGTATGGAATTTGAATGAACACAACTGCAGGCTTCGTAATCAGTTTGTTTTTATATTCTGATTCACACACACTTCTTTATAATATGTTCCCCACCGTGCTGAATATTTCGTTAAAATACAATTTGTTATAAACATCAATTCAAATTTTTTTTTCGTATAATTCGAACAACGTGTGAACAATTCTATCAAAAACAGATGCGAATCAACGAATTTCCACCCGCTGCAAGATCCTGAGCGAGTGAAGAAATTATTTAGCTCTAGCCTTTTGGCGTAGACCACGAAACCTACCTGACTATTTAATTTTGAGGCGTTAGAATAGAAGTTGACATACAGTCTTGTACCAGAGCTTTTGCATTTCCACTCGCCACTATCTGGTACTTCTTGTCGAACAGTGGTTCAGCCATAGTGTAGTCAATGGTGCCTGTCATTACATGGATCATGTTAAGGATTACTCTGTACTGAAGCAGCTGCGGCAGTCTGTAAACTGATTATGTCCCGGGCAGAATTACATTGTGCAATGGCTGGAGTGGTGCCGAACGATGCACAGACTGGACCTGGTGGAAGTCACTTCTGCAGAGCCTTTTACCAGACGATAACTCCATGTAGCATAACTCCACGTAGCGGTGTATTACTGCAGTCTACAGCTAGTGAACAATGCAAGGCTTTAAGCCCCATTGTTTCCCTATTTCCCTCTTGCGCGCATATAGTGCCCCTGTGAACTTTACCGCCCTGTCTGTGATGTTGAGCTTGACAGTCAGCTTCCTGTCCAATATTACGCCGAGGTATGTTCAACAGTTCGCAAAAGGAATTACTGGACCCTCCATCCCACGGCGGTACACCGAGCGAAAAAACAATATCAAATTGATATTTTCGTTAACGAATTGATATTAAACGTTAACAAAATGGGGCTAAGTGGGAAAAATATCAATATAATATCGTTCAATATCAAATGTCTCGGTCGCTATTTTCTCTTGGAATAAATAAATAATAAATTATAATAAACTTTTTTCTTGAAAGTCAACCGAGCCATTTGATATTGATCAATATCAAATTGATATTATAAATATCAAATTGATATTATAAATATCAAATCTATATTTATAAAAGAGAATGCCGTCCGTGTGAACACGCATAACTTTATAACGGATCGTCCGATTTTCACGATTTTGGGCTTGATGAATTCGTGTTGGCCCAAGGAAGGACATAGGATGTAAAATCCTGGAAGATTATAGAATGGCTCACAAACGCGCATTGGAAGCTTTAAATCGCACATTGAAAGATTTACGGAATGACACAC
The DNA here is from genome assembly GCA_958296145.1 of Hydrotaea cyrtoneurina. Classification (NCBI taxonomy): domain Eukaryota; kingdom Metazoa; phylum Arthropoda; class Insecta; order Diptera; family Muscidae; genus Hydrotaea; species Hydrotaea cyrtoneurina. The sequence goes on along the minus strand of OY282512.1, from coordinate 38,571,262 downwards.
GACATTTCGGTGGCGCATTGATTTTGTTGTCAGGCGATTTTCGTCAAACGCTGCCTGTCATTCCAAGATCAACTCCAGCAGATGAATTGAACGCTTGCCTGAAGGCGTCGGCTTTATGGTATTACGTGAAGAAATTGCAGTTGAAAACGAACATGGGAGTTGCTTTACGAAGTGACCAGTCCGCTGAGGAGTTCTCTAGGCAATTGTTGGCGATGGGTAATGGCGTGATTCCAGTCGAATTAGTTACCGGCTTAATTGAATTTCCACAGAATTTTTGCAGCATTACAACTACGCCGGAAGAGCTGATTATGAAGGTTTTTCCGAATATCGCGCAGAATTATGTTGACCATGATTGGCTGAGTGCACGAGCGATTTTGGCTGCGAAAAACAAGGATGTCGATCATTTGAATTTCGTCATTCAAAATGATATCTCCGGTGAGTTGCATTCATACAAATCCGTCGACTCCGTGATGGATGAAAACGAAGTCAGAATTTTTGAATTCTCTGGATGTCCCGGGCTTGCCGCCACACTTTTTGAAATTGAAAGTCGGCTCAATTATAATTTTGTTGCGTAATCTCAATGCACAAAAACTTTGTACCGGTACGCGTTTGATTGTGAAGACACTCAAATCAAATGTCATTCAAGCGACGATTTTGAGGGGAAAATTCAAGGGCGAAGATGTTCTCATTCCGCGGATTCCTCTTATTGCGAACGATTTGCCATTTGTATTTAAGCGTCTTCAATTTCCGGTGCGTCTCGCCTTCGCTATGACAATTAATAAGGCGCAAGGACAATCGCTGGATGTTTGTGGAATCAATCTTGAGTTCCCATGTTTTTCACATGATCAATTGTATGTGGCGTGCTCACGTGTCGGCAAACCTTCCGCTTTGTACGTGTACGCGCCAGAGAACAAAACGAAAAACGTTGTGTACCATAAAGCACTTCAGTGAAAAAGCGAAAGGTTGGCTGATAACTCAATCATTGCGGTTTGATTAAAGCACATCGTTATTCTTTTACTTTAGTTATTTCCATTGTATTTAACACAACTTTTTAATAAAGAATTTGAATTGACTGAGTTATATAAAGCAGCAAGTGCATGCTCGGAATTATTTTTTTCGTTGCATTAACGAATTTAAGCGGAACGAAGTTCGCCGGGTCAGCTAGTTGATATTATAAATATCAAATTGATATTATAAATATCAAACACGACGCTAAAATTAACAACAACCATATGAAAAAAGTGGTTACGCCAGCGTCAAAAAATATCATTTTGTGCAATATCAAATCAATATTTCAAAATATCAATATGATATTGCTATTTTTTTCTCGGTGTAGGTTCGGTCTTGCTTGTATTTACTCTCTAACCGTTTTCGTTCGACCACTTCGTTAAAATGCGATAAGCTCCTTGTCTCTCAGTCTATTTAAGTCGGACGACCCCTTCTAAGAATGTCGTACAAAAGCCTGTTGATACTGACGTCTACTCACTGGTTTGATAGAGCAGTTACCAACCTGTCGGCAGTTATGTTATTAAACGTCCCTTCTATATGCAGAAAGGCTACCATACTATTTATGTTCCTTAACCCTATTCGTACCAAGCTAAATTTGTAATGTAAAGTAACGCCAGTAAAACGGCAAATGTTTCATAAAAACAAAAATTAAAAAATTCTACTGGACATTTTATTAAAGTAGACAATTTAAAGAAATGAACTTGGGCGTATGGGACGATAATGACGAATGTTAAATAAAATACATATACAAGTATTAATTTCAATAGTGACTCGAAGTCGAATAGGGTTAATGGCGAGTGAACCTTCAACGAATCCGATCAAGTCATGCAGAGCAGTCTCAGTGGGCTTACACTTGTAGTATGCATGCTGCCTGTCGGTCAACCGCTCCCGGTCTTTGTTTGCGTATCCGCCACCGGCTGAACTAGGTGAGACCATGTCCGTTCCGGATGACTTGAAACGTTTGAAGCTATTTTGGATTCGGTTACAATCTCTCGTGGAAGACTCATTTCGGTAGTTACCAGGGAAGTAAGTGAGTATCTAGGAGCAACGCCAACGACTTCTCACTAGATGTTATCTAAGTCTAGCTAACAACTTAGTTTTTCTTGAGAAACCTTTATAACTCGTTTGATATGCATTGTTGAGTGAAAGTAATTAAACTGTATATTTTCTTTATACCAGAAATTAAACATTTGTTTGGAAAACTCAAAATCGAGTACAGATGAGGGATCTTGGCTTTGGGTCTATCCATCGGTCGGCATAACAGTCATGCATCTCAAATACCCATAGGGATCTTCTTTTGCGTTTCCAAAAGTAAACGTAAATAAAACACATATAAAATGTTTTTTTCATGATATTTTTTATTATAAAGTTTGATCGTTGACATTATGTGTGAAACACTACATCATTTAAATGACCACCACGCGAAGTGTTGCAAGCATTGATTCTTTTGAGGTAATCTCAGCCATAACTTGACGAATGTTGGTTCTTAAGTGCTCAAGAGTTAAAGGTGTATCTGCATAAACACGGTCTTAAGCGTAGCCCCACAAAAAAATGTCTACTGGTGTCAAATCTCATGATCTTGGTGGGCAGTTGATGTCCCCACGACGAGAAATTACGCGGCCAGGAAATGTCTCTTGCAATAAAGCCATATTCGCTCGAGTTGTGTGGCATGTGGCACCGTCTTGTTCAAACCACATATTCTCCAAGTCGTATTCTTCAATAGCAGGCAAAAAAAAGTCGGTTATCATACGACCATAACGCTCCGAATTGACGGTGACTGTCGTTCCCTCGTCGTTTTCGAAGAAGTAAGGTCCAATCACACCTTCGGACCAAAGATCGCACGAAACAGTGACTTTTTGTGGAGGTAATGGCGTCACTTCAATTACTTGAGGATTCTCAGAACCCCAAATACGACAATTTTGTTTATTAACATACCCACCGAGTGAGAAATGTGCTTCATAACCATAAATCACCATTTTTGTTAGTAGGTTTTAATAATTTTTAAGCGTTGTGTGATAGTTAAGCGATTCATTTTCGTCAATGTCTGACTTCCAACTGATAAGAAAAAAAATTGGTTTAACAACTTAATTTGACAGATGTCGAATATATTTGCGAGGGCAACAGCACGACTGTTTTGTTGCGTGATGGGGAAAGAAAGCTTTGGAGTGATAGACATCGTAGGAAAATAGTATTTAACATTGTTGGGCAAAACAATGATTATGTGTCAACAACATTTAAGACAACGCAATTAAATGAAAATAAGTGACTATTTTCATCTAAACTCATTAATTTTGAATTTAAATTGTACATACATGTACTTTAATCGTTGTGCCACAAGTTTCTATCTTTGTTTCATAGAACAATTTCAAAAGCACATAATCAGTTCGTTTAAATGAAAGAAAGTTCAATTATCCGAAGTAATTTTTATTAAAAATCCGGCATAAAAAAAAAGAAATTGATTTTCTTTATTTCATCTTAACCGAATTCGACTGTATATTCTACTACATAAAAATATGAAATTGGTTCAGTAAACTTTTCTCAAACACTTTGCTGGGTTATTACCATCACACACAACAGCCCCCAAACAATGTCTGAATGTCTACAAATGTAGTTAACAGTAGCAACAGCACATGTCATCCGTTGACACCAACGCCGCCACCAACGGCAACACAAAGCGATGCGCACGACACATCTTTTGTTGTATGCACGGCTTTTATGTTATTTCCATTCATTATTTTTTGTTTAAACATTTTATTTTACTTTACAATAATTTGTTCCGAACCATTAAGCATGATTAGATATGGGACGGTATGGAGCTCACTCGCGCTGTGGTGTATTTGTAAGTAAATTAATTAAACAAACTGAAAATGAATGTGTTTATTTGTTCTTTTCATTTGGTTACATTCTAACAAAGCCTCTACTGAAGTTATTTTTGAAAAATATATTTGTGTGCTAATTATAGTGTTAAAAGCTTGTTTTTACATTATTAATTGTTTAAGGTTTTGTTGTGGTAATTAAACTAAACTAGTTGTGGTTTCTATGTAACTAATTACTATTGTCTTTGTTATCTAACTATTGATTCGAAAATGGTGTTAGATTTAAGTTAAATTAAGAGAAACACAAATAAATATATGTATATGATGGTGATGTGTAGATTGCATTTGGATGTGAATAGTAACATCAACAGGAGTGCTCAGAGGTTTCTGATTAAAGACATCACTCTGTGTTGAGGGCTTAAGGGAGGCCACAAAAACTGAGGGGAGCCGCGGAAAGTCATTAGGCGTGTTAGGGTTAGAAGTTAGCAATTATCGGTTGTTTATTAATTAAGACAACGTCAAACTAGCGATTTTCTCATTTGACGCAAACAAGGCATCATTCTGATGGCGCAGTTAATCATCCCGCCCCACTAGAAACCGTGTAATATTATCAATATGACCAACGCGATCTTGCTCAAATTCTGTATTTAATAAATCCATAGCTTGACAAAGTTTTGGACAAAAACTTGGAAGTCTGGTAACTCTCCTTCTGGTACCTCCCATACAAATCGTCTATTTCGCCCACTTTAGAAATCCTGTAATAATATCAATACGCCTAGTTCGATCTTGCCCAAATTTTGTATTTCGTAAAACTATAGCTAGACAAAGTTTTGGATATAAACTTGGAAGTCTGGCAACTCCCCTTCTGGTAGCCACGGTCACTTTTGACTTTCCGATATTTTGGAATATGAGACTTATATGTTTTTACTGAGGGTGAGGGTATATATAAGTCGGTTTACCCGACTGCAACTTTTTCACTGGTTTTCTGCAAAATTCGGTATTTTGAGGTTCCTATTTTGATATTTCGACAGATGTTACATCCAATGGTGGTGGCCACGTCCACTTTTGACTATGAGACTTGCATGTTTTTACAGAGGATGAGTGTATATAAAAGTCGGTTTACCTGACTGAAACTTTCTCACTAGCTTTTAATAAAAAAACAAGTGGACAAATAGTAAGTTCGGCCGGGCCGAATCTTATATACCCTCCATCATGGATCCTTAAAAAGTCAATAAATAAGAAAACCAGTGAAAAAGTTGTAGTCGGGTAAACCGACTTATATATACCCTCACCCTCATTAAAAACATACAAGTCTCATATTTCAAAGTATCGGAAAGTTAAATGTGTGAGTAGCTACCATCATTTGATGTAACATCTGATGAAAAGTCATAATAGCAACCTAGAATACCGAATGTTTTAGAAAAATATTGTATTACATGATTTTACAAAAAGGACGGAATATAAAGCAGAGTTTTTACTAGAAAATTGTATGTAGTTAAAGCTTTACTAAATATAGAGTTTCGGAAAGAATCGTTGATCGAGTTTATATAATTACACGATTTCTAAAGTGGGTGCAATGGTACATTTGTATGGGAGGTACCAGAAAAGGAGTTGCCAGACTGCCAAGTTTTTGTCCAAAACTTAGTCCAGTTATACCATTACTAAATACGGAATTTGGGCAGATCGCGTTGGTCGTATTGAAAGTATTACACGGTTTATAATGGGTGGAATGGTAAATTTGTATGACAGGAAATAGCAGATTTGTATGGGAGGTACCCGAAGGAGAGTTGCCAGACTGCCAACTTTTTGTCCACGACTTAGTCTTACTATACGTTTACTAAATACAAAATTTGGGCAAGATCGCGTTGGGCATATTTTTTTTTTTTTTTTTTTTTTTTTTTTGACTAACACTCAGGGGATGCCCCCTATAAATGCAATGCACTGTGTTAGCGATGGGAAATAAGGGTATTGGAGGGAGGAAAGAGGGAGTAGTGTTTGTTGACGTTGGCCTTGAATTTGATAATGTCATAGCAGGCAGGAAAAACACTTGCTGGAAGATTATTCCACATGCGAACAGTACGGCTGAAGAACGAATTTCCTCTATAGTGTGTCGTTCGGTCAACCGGCCATTTGACAATGAACGGATGAGAGACCCTGGATAGCCGAGTATTCCGGCTAAATGTTCTAACGTCAGGAACCAGACGACGGATATCTTCTGAACAGATACCATTAAAATATCTATAGAATAGCGATACACAACCCACATTTCGGCGATGCTGTAGGGAGACAATAGAGCTGGATACCCTACCATACCCTATCATCACCACCGCTCTCCTCTGTACACGGTCCAGAAGCTTCAAAGAGGTTAATGGAGCCCCTGCCCATATATGCGAGTTGTATTCCATTTTATTACATTTTATTATTTATTATTTGGTGTTATTACACGATTTCTAAGGTAGGCGGGATGGCACATTTGTATGGCATGTACCAGAAGGGGAGTTGCCAGACTGCCAACTTTTTGTCCAAAACTTAGTCTAACTCTACTTTTACTAAATACAAAATTTGGGGAAGATCCAACTAGGCGTGTTGATATTATTACACGATTTCTAAAGTGGGCGAAATAGCAGATTTGTATGGGAGGTACCCGAAGGGGTGTGGCCACATAGCCCATTTGATATCCCATAAGCAGTTTTGGGAAAATATTAAGCCATGCCAAATTTCAGAGTGATTGCTTAACTCTTTCGAAAGTTCTCGTGCGTACCAGCAGGACAGACAGACAGACGGACGGACAGACGGACATGGCTCAAACGATTCAGAAAGTCATAAAACGAATTTGGTTCAAAGACACCTGGGGTCTAATGTGGATATTTCTATGTGTTACACTTTTGAGCCGTATCAAATGATATATACCCTCCCACCGTAGGGTGAGGGTATAACTAATTGAGTTTTTGGGCCGCTCGTGACCCGATAGTCCCAGGAACCCGATCACAAATTTTATCCAAATCATGAAAATAAATGCATATTTGTGTTCGCGAGAAAATTTCGTTGCATTTCGATACCCATATGTCCATGTTTGTCAAGGGACGGTTTTTGGGCCGCTGGTGACCCGATAGTCCCAGAAACCAGATCAAAAAATTTAGTAAAATCGTGAAAATAAAGGCATATTTGGGTTCGTGAGTAAATTTCGTTGCACTTCGATACCCATATGCGCATGTTTATCATGGGCCCTTTTTTGGGCCCCAAGGGTCCACGGAACCCATGAGCACGCCCATTTTTGGGATTTTTTCCCCATCTATAAATTATATAAACTTAGAACTTAGATGTAGTGAAAAAAAATATTTGAAAAATTTGATTATGGCCGGAATATATTTAGTCCCGTAAAGGAGAACTTTTCCCCCTTTGGTCCGATATGGCCCATTCTCGAACTTAACCTGCTTATGGGCAAAAAACATCTTCCTACAAAATTTTAGCTTTTTAGGGTTAGTCGTTCGCGCTCTATCGTGATTTCAACAGACAACAGACGGACGGACGGACGGACGGACAGACGGACATCGCTAGAATGTCTTAGAATGTTACACTGACCAATAATATATATACTTTATAGGGTCGCAGATCACTCTTTCGAGGTGTTGCAAACGGAATGACAAACTTAGTATATACTCCATCCTATGATGGAGTGTATAATAATAGAATTATATTCAAATACGAGGGTTTCTATGTACATTCAGATCCTGGAAAGTTTGATATTTTTTAGCATAACGTCATTCAGAACGTTTTGTCATTCATCTCGGTCAAAAAATGGAATGATTTTTATACGATTTTCGGCGTGAATTTTCGAGACAAGAGACTGGAAATCGCTGGTACCAAAAGTTCAATCTCGGACGCCGTGCGCTCTAGGATGAATTTCGTGAGGAACGTACAAAATCGCTCATTTTGCTGGAAACCGTCATTAAATTGACACATCCTAGGGCATGTTCATTTGACCGTGAAAATGATTTGTTCTCGTTGGATCACACATAATTCGAAGAATGCTCAAATTAAACATGTTAAAAAATGCAACTGCGGTAGTCCAAATTCAGTGTATAACATCGTGACAGGAGACGAATCACGGTTATAGGCATATGTGCCCGAAACAAAACAGCAAATCGACCGTATGCATCTTTCCAGACGAGCCAGATCCACCAACAGTGTTTCGTGGATCACTGTTTTTCGCTATAACCAGTCATGTGGCCCCAGTGTATTTAGTGGAACGTAGGAGGGAAATTCTGGTTGGTACACAACCAGCTGTTTGCCAACGGTATTCGAAGAAATAATAGAAAACGGATCATTTCGCATCACGACAATGCGAGCTCTCACAAATGATCTGAGCACGCAGAATGTTGAAGTGATGGGTCATCCGCCGTAGAGCCCTACACATTTTTCGACGACCGAAGCAGCTGTTGAAACCTCCTTTTTTTGCACAAGTGTATTGATCTGCACGGAGAATATTTTTAAAAAAATAAAATAAAATTATTTCTTGCTAGACCCAAAATAGTATGGAAACCACTATACATATCAGGTTGCTATGATAAACCAGAATTTCTGTTTTGACGTTGAGAGGGTTAATGTTTACTATCATCTGTTAACATTACAAATCGAAGATGTTTTCAGACACTGAGGCGTGACTTTCAAGGAAATTGTATTTCTTTGAATGGTTTTTAACAGATGTCTCCAGTACTAAAGGTTTTCCAACAAAAAGAGTTATTTTGAATCACCCGGTATTTCGTAGCTGTCACTATTGAAGCGTTTAGTGTTGAAGAAAACCCAGGTTTGTCCATTCCTCGTCGTTCTTTGGAATTGGGCATTCCACAAACGTCATTACACCGTATTTTGCATAAAGACTTCGGTCTAAAGGCTTATAAAGCTCAATTAACACAAGAACTGAAGCCGGCTTATTGGGTTCTTGAAATGCTTGAAAATTATACGAAATTCCATCAAAAATCCTATTGACTGATACAATTTCCAAACCGCATAAACCACGAGCAATAGACAAGAAGTGCAGAAGGACGATACCAAGTACCCGGTTTCAGGAATGATTATGGAAAATACTCTCTCTCCGTATCCTTCCAAACAACATTCAACGAATTGCCGACACACCTCTGGAACATTAGAAATAAGAGAGCCAGAAAACAGTATTAAAAATCAGGATTTAAATAGAATGTGTTAATAATAACATCTGAATTCAACTCAATACTCATAATCGCCTGTAATAATATAAAAAATTTTATTCATTACGCAATAAAAAAAATAATAAAAATGTTTGAAAAGTTTAGCTTTGAATTTGAGAAATTGTGCTTCAAAGTTGTAATTTGCTTGCAGAAATGTTCTCATTGTATTTTCTAGGGATTTCGAATAACTACAAACAATCTCGCACAATTTTTGCATTCGGATGCATTCGGAGTCAGCCTTTGGGCTAAGAAGCCATAAGAGTTTTAGCTAATGAGCCATAAGGTTTTTCTTGTTCAATGGAGACGGGTGAACTAACGAATTTTATTTGATTTTACTTCCTGAGCGTATGCCCTTCCGACTGTCTGAAATTAGCCTCAAGCAACTGTAGGTTGTACCAGCCTATCTACACATATCTTAGATACAAAAAAAATTATAATTTCAACACTAAATTTCCTTAGAACGTTTTTTTATCTCCCTACATTTCTCTGTACAGAGCAAGTACAAGGTAAGAGTGTCTCTGTGTAGTGCACTTGAATAATTCCTCTCAAGTGCCATAAATAAAAATGCAGTTTCGTTATCATTCCGATTGTGCTCGTACTAGTAATAGTTCTGTATGCTAGTACGTATTACTTAATAATCAAAACAATCATTTTCATTTCGTTTAGAGTGTGTGAAAAATGTCACCCATTTTTGTGTCGTTTTTTTTCGGGCCGACTGCTGTTGTGTTGTTGCAAATGTTCGGTTTGAATGGTACCACAATTCAGATGATTTCGAATTTGTCTATACGGGAAGAGAGGGTTTCGAGTTGCGACAAAAAAAAATGACTGTTACAATATCCGTACTTTGTTGTTGTTGTAGAAATCAACCGAAATGGTCTCACTCGTTGTTGAGTGTTTGATCTGTTTCTCAGTTCATTGTGTTGGACGAATGTGCATATGTGTAGATCATTTATGGCACAGTGGGTGGAATGGATTGGAATTTCGGTAAAGTTTAAATACCTTAGTTGGAAAAAAAGATTCCCTTGGCATTCGCTATCAACTTTTGGTCAGCATGGATAAGAGATGTCCGTGGCCCAGAAAATTTGGAGATTAAAATAACTTTACAAAAAGAATAATTTAATTTTTAATTAACCATAAGTACTCTAAAGAAAAACAAAATTATGTTCTAGAGTTACATGGACTAAGTTTACATTAACATTTCATAATTTCTATGAAACACATTTTTGTCTTCACACTTAAAATCCCATGAGTCTCAATAAATATGTCTATCATATTTAACTACTACTTCTGTCATTCATACTCATTTGACTAATGACAGAGTCCTCTGGTGTCGATCACTGAACGACTCATTCAACCGGGATTTGGCCATGATTTCTGGGTGGGGTCAACTGCATAGAGTAGATTTTAATGGACGTAGAACATTGGTGCAGTTTGTTGTCACACAAACGTTCTACTGATCTAGGATTGTCGTCAATCACTAAATAATATTTCACTTTTACTAATTCGCCCACTGTGCAGTACCCTATTGTGCATTAATGTTTTGTGGTGATTTTCGTAACTCACAGTTTGAAGTAGTCCAGTTTAAATGAAATTACACACTGAGTTAACTGTGGTACCTTCCGGAAGATGCTTCGAATGGGGATAATCGCAACTTCTAACTTTTGATGTACAGCCTAATTCGTATGACAATAAGTGGTGACCTTACAAAATATATTTAGATACAGGGTTTTCCAACAAGAGGTGTTATTTTGGTATTAAAAAAAATGAAAGAGGTTGGCCAACACAACCACGCTTACAGGACCATATACTTTTCATGAAATATTCCATAACCAAATCGCAAAGTGGCTGCCCTATGTCCTCGATAGCCTCACGAATTCTATCTTTGAGATCTTGACACTGGGCTGTTGATTTATCTTTCATGTGGCCCCAAAGGAAGAAGTCGCAAGATGTTAAATCATAAGATCTCGGTGGCCAATTTTGATCACCTCTTCCAGAGATAACACTGTCCGGAAACTATTCCCTTAAAAGAGCAATATTTTCGTTTTTTGTGTTGCACTCAGCGCCGTCTTGTTGAAAGTAAACCTTGTCCAGATAAATATCATCCAACTCCGACCATAAAAAATCATTAATCATTTCTCGATTTTCGAAATAGTAAGGTCCAATGACCCCGCCGGACCATCAACCGCAACAAACAGTCACACGTTTAGGATGGAGAGGCTTCTCAACAACAACTATTGGGTTTTCCGAGCCACAGATGCGATAATTTTGGTTGTTGACGTAGCCATCGAAGTGAAAATGGGCCTCATCAGTCAAAATTATTTTTCGATGGAATTCCCGATCCTTTTCATGCAATTTAAGGACTCAGTCAGCGAACAAACAATGTTGTTAATAATCGGCCGGTTTGAGTTTTTGATAAGCCTTAAGACCCCAGTCTTTATACAAAATACGGTGTAATGACGTTTGTGGAATGCCAAATTCCAAAGAACGACGGGAAATGGACACACCTAGATTTTCTTCAGCACTTTGGGCTACAGCAGCAATATTCTCGGTTGTTCTTGAGCGACGTGCACGGGTTTATTCTTAATATCACTAACTTGTCCCAACATCTCGAATTTTTCCACCAATTTCTGTATTGCGGGTCTTCACGACGAACCAAAAATGCTTCAGTTTGGCGAACTGTGACCGCAAGATTTTCACCATTTTTGTAGTGAATTTTAATAATTTCAATGCATTGTTGAAGCGTGTATCTTTCCAATTTTAATAATGACATTGTTACTACTTGTCAAATGTCAAAGAATAAAAGCTTCAAAAGTGACAGCTACCTAAATCCCGGGTGATTCTAAATAACACCTATGTAGCTCTTGCAAAGAGTTCAGTTGTGGAAGGCCGTGGTGTGGTAGATAGTGTGTGCGACTATCACACAGAAGAATCCGAGTTCGAAACCGGGTAGACCATCAAACATTTTTCACCGGCTGTTTCCACCTCGTAAATGTTGGCGACTTTACGAGTAAGATTCATTCATTCATTTTTAAAAACATCTTTATTAATAGTTATATATATATTTACATTTTCAAAATTTTATCTTTGGATATTACAGCGAATAACATTTATAATTTTACATATTGAGTATTTCTTATATCGTACACAGCTCACTGATTCGAGAGAAGTTCCCCGTCTGTTCCATCATGGAATGTTAAGGGAAATAAGTAAGTAAAGAGTTGAGTTGCATTTTTATTAAAAGCTTTGTCTTCAACTTCGTGGATTTCCTCCATACTAATGTCAGAGTCTATGTTCTCTTCAATGTTTGCGTTTGACATACTGAACTACTGGATAGTCCGGACTAGAGAGGCACTGTATATCGTCACCAGAAATACAAAATTCTCATAACTTCACAGGAAAAGCCAACAATTGTTGTAAAATCTAAACACTCTTCTTGTTACATCGTTTAGGAATTCGTCTATAAAATTGAAAATTTTGGATATTGAAGTGTAACATTTTACAGAGACATCAATTTAAGGCCATTTTACAAGAATCAATCAAAAACACGATTTTGTTTTTTTTTCATGATTGGTCATTTTTGATTTCAGGTGAATAATTATTTGTTTCGTATAGACTAAACGGCTGGACCGATCTTCTTTAAATGTTAACAGAATCTAACTGTATACCCATGGGTGACAATAGGCTACTTGAATATTTGATACATCAACTGGGCGTGACCCAATCCATACTCCTCAAAATTTTGAAATGCCATGTCTCATGAATTTATCCTCAGACATCCCTTGTCTACACCCTGATGTTAATACTTTCAGTAGGCATATGCAGATATTCGGGGCCTCTCATCCGTACACTGTCAAATGACCGTTTGATCGGACGACGAACAACAGAGACAATTCGTTGTTCATCCGAACTGTTCGGCATTGTTCTTTCGGCAATGGTCTTTCCTGCCAGCTGATTGAAGACATTCTTAAATTCATGGCAAATGTCAACAAACACTACTCCCTTTCTCGTTCTTCCGATAGAAGCATTCACTGAGTGTTGGACTATAAGAGACTTTCGCTCAACCAAACTGACTGTTGTATTTCTGAACTGGAGAAAATGTTGGGGGAATATAAAGCAACCAATCAAAATGCCAATATGGATTTTGCCATTGTCAAAATGGTCGCTTCAATTGCTTTTAAAATACTTATACAACCAACTTAATACATATTTCGTCCTTTGCTTGAGTCTCTTGATTTGTTTTCATATTAACATATCATACTTGGTAATCTAAAATTGGACTTCGGACTCATAATTGGTTTTCAAATTGATCGGAAACTTCTGCTTAAGGCTGGCTCCGGGGGGCTGCTACGAACTTTTGGAACACGTCTTCTTAGTAATGTTCGCAAAAGTGGAACCTTCGTTTAAACTAATTGTTTCATTTATCGTGTATGTAGTTTGACTACGATTTTTGTTTTTTTTTCGTAATCTTGCCACCAAATTCTGTTGAAGTATTTTAAATATTTGCCACCGTATTCATAAAAATTAAAAAACCTTTGTTAAGAAAAATGTGTGAACATTTTTTTTTGTATTTTAAAATTTTATTCTTAAAATTTTATGAATACGCGGGTTTGTCTCTCATTGAAATTGTACAGTTTTGCACTAGCGTAAGCAATCCGTATGCAATTGGCATAAATTAAGTTTTGATATGACAGTTTCCCGAGTGCAAAGACACAGACATATGCATTCCCATTTTTTTTTCTCCAAACAAGTGTAGCGCACTGACATGTTCGCCTTGGATTGACCAGAACTTTTTGGCATAGGTTTCATTGTTGAGTACTTTACATGTGTTGATTGTTTATAATTGAGTCTTTTTTGTCTCTTTGTCTGTGTCGCTGTCCGCTGACTATTGATGTGGGATCACTTGGCTTGTATCACACGCTCTCCAGCAAATGAGTGGTGAGTGGATACCAACCAGTCAGACGACGGTGTAATAAAACTGATCTGTCACTGTTTGAATTCAGTTTTAAATACAACACTCGACCGTTAAACATGTTTTGAAACGCCAAGAAACAAAGCTAAATGCAATTCAGAACGGGGAAAAATACTGAATGAAAAATTAAAATTAAAAAAAAATCCAAAGAATTCTGTGCAATTTTCAAATGTCTAGTAGCGTTGCCAAACGCATTCTTTACTCACACATCAAACGTAATGATTATTAAATGTTTAAAACGAATCTTCCAAATGTTTAAATCCTTTTTAAATGGAACGCGTGTGTAATGGGCGAATTAACAATTTAAGTCGATTAAAAAAATATAACAGCCACGGTGTTTACACTGAACTCGCTTATCGATCATGTTTTTCCGTTTTAGGTGTTAAAATGTGTTAATTTTTCATGGTGTTAAACATTTGTTAAGTGTTTATGTTTGTTAGCTGTTAAGCGCTTTATGTTGAACCAGTAATGTAAGTTTACATTATTAATCTTGTGATTATAAAAGGTGTTTTTCTGTTTTACACTTGCTAGAAACGTTCAATCATCAATATGCATATTTGATTAATTCTAAACAGAAACAAAGCACGGATACCAACTGTATGGGGCATTTTGAATGTGTGAAGTTTTTATAAAGCCAGAGCTGAATTATGATTTCGTATATATGTGATAATAAACGCGGTGTCATGGATAAACTTTGAATTGTTGTTTTTTACACCAGCCAATCGAGGTTGGAGGGGGGTATTTATTTTGTTATTCTATTGGGAATATTGGGAAATGTTGTCACAGTCGCGGAAACTACCGATCACACCACAGTCGATTTACATCGCCAATGCGGCTGATACCTCCATTTCTAAACTTATTGTTCCGAAGATCGATTGTTTGAGGGACTGGTGTGGTGAGAGATGACATACAATTTCACACAACCACCATCTTTTTAAATCTTATGACTGTGCGAGTTGATATCTTTAATTTCCACAGACTCTGTAATTTCGGCTGTGTAGAGCTCACCGCGGAACCAAATATTTAGAGAAGATCGTATAATTTGTTATACATCGTTATTTGTGATATTTCCATTTTACAACTTTCTGCAGGCCACATAAAGCTATCTTCATTCTTTGCTTAGTATTCCGTTTTCAGGAAAGTTTATACAAATAAACCTAGGTTCCAAACCGGGTAAGATCATCAAACATTTTTCAGCGTCTATTTTCCACCTCGTAAAAGCTGAAAACAAATTTCAGCAAACAAGTTCGCATCAAACATATGTATATACAATATTTATCGATACCACAAACATTAACTTGTTTGTAGGTGATAAATATCGAATATATATCTATGTAGTTTTGTGTTATGCCAAAAAGCGTAAATGCCAAAAAAAAAAAATTACGAAAACAGTTTCAAATACACACTTATTCGCACCCAAATGTTGTACTTTGTTGAATTTAATAAGTTCGTTGTCTGTTTGTCCCAAACACGCTATTGCTTATACACAAATACCTAATATTAATAGCAAATGTGTTATATTTACATCCAAATAAGCTTTGTGTAGATGGAAATATGCTGTAATAACATTCGTAACGCTTAAGTAGTTTAAAAATTTGGAGTCTCTTCAAGTTATGCTAAGAAAAGTGAAAAAAATATTTTTTTTTCAAAAATAATAAAAATTGGGGAAAATCTGAGAATTGATAAAAATTGTTTTTAAGAAATTTGACGTGATACAGACATTTCCACGAGTCTGCCTGCCAAAAATCAGCTCACTCTTTGTTATCACTGAAAAAGGGTTAAAAATGGGTCGAAAGGCTTTCACACAGGCAACGACGAGCTTTATACTTGAAAATTAAAAAAAAAAAATTCTGACGTGTACATGAAAATCGCCGATACACGTGTATTTTTATTTTTTCCCCTCTTTCCGAATATGTGCATTTGGTTCATAGGACAGAAAAAAATCTATTTTTTGTAACACGGTGTAAGAGGTCGCGTTGTTATATTTTTCTTCGTATCTGCTGCATTTACAGTCTGATCTTACAGTGTGATACATCGATGTTTTTGTCGCCAAGACACTATTTTTTTCTGTTTCTGAAGTCATTCTGTAATATCATACTGGCGCTGAGGCATAAATTAATACATTTGTATAAATATTTGTTTTTTAAAATAAAACTAAAAAAATACCCCCTTCTTGTACTTACCCATCATATCTCAGTCACTATGACCCCAATGTACCACCCTAATGTCAGAAAAATAAAGCTCCCACAAAATTATTAAACTCTTACTTAGGTCAAGACTTCAGAAACAGAAACATTGGTCTCTTTGACACAAAAACATCGTTGGTATCCCGAACTCATATATTTGTCTCTGCTCACTGCTCACGTCAGTCATAATCTCTGCTCACTGCGAAAAGGATTTTAGTGTCCATTTCATGATTTAGCTGACTGTTATCAACAATTTGGCTTTTATTGGTATTAATAAAACTTCATCGGTTAATAAAACTTCGGTGCTATTCGTATTGAGATCCGTCAGGGTTTGATTTATTACAATATTCCAGAGAATGGGAAATCGTCCTTGCATGGTGCCTCGAGTGACCTCTCTCCTACCTGCTTTGATGCCATGGCCGAGTTAATTTGTCTGCCATTGATTAACACCTGTTCGGTCATAATTAAAACCTCCTTCTACGTCCACGAAGGCAGCTAGAGTAAACTCTTGTCAGCCTATTCGCACCAGGCAGTGACTTCGGGTCATTATTGACATTAATACTTCTATATGTATTTTATTTTACGTTAGTCATTATCGTCTAAGTTTCTTCCTTTAAATAGTTTACTTTAAAAAATGTCCATTAGAATTTTTTTTAATTTTTGTTTTTGTAAACCATTTTGCATTTTACTGTCGTTACTTTTCCTTTCAAATTTAGCTTGGTACGAATAGGGTTAACATGAGGGTTTCTTCGATGAAGTTTATCACTTCGGCATACCTTTCATGTTGAAAATGTCTCTCATAAGAGCCTTAGTCACCAAGAGAAATGAGAATAGACTAATAGGCCCATAGTCATTTTCCGTATTGTAATTTATTTTCCCCGCCTTGTTCTTAAATACCTCCTGGACTTCTTTTCATTTGCCGACCAGGCCAGACTAAACAAACATATTCATTGAAGCCATGGCATGATAGTCTCTATAGATTCTAGCACCAACGCCGGGAACATGCCGCCTAGTCCCGCCAATTTATACGGCTTGAACGAAAAATGCCGAAGTGCATTTTTCTTTATTGACAATGGAAAAGCTACCTTTTATTTGTCGGATTACGCTAGGAAACTCATCTGTTTCCGTCACCTATCCGCAATAGGGGAAGTGCGTTTTCATGAAAAGTTCCATTGTACCAAGACTGCTCTCGATAAACAGGCCATCCGGTTTCATGAAGTGCCCTGGTGTGCTCGGGTCTTTAGAGAGTAATTTACGAAGTCCGGCGTCACCCGTTGTCTGCCGCAGCTCTTCGCAGTATTTCCGCCTCCGAGTAGTAACTTTCAGCTTAAATGCAAGAGAGACCCAATATAGACAATGGTATGGCTGTTTTAAAATATGACTGGAAGGTGCCACGCCCCTTGGCTACTATCAGCAGTAACTTACAGTTACAATGTAAGCGTATTGGCCCAACAATTTCTTTGTTGTCGGTTGGAGATTAGCGGGTGCAAACACAGTAAGATTTATTACCGTCGTTCCAATGTGAAACATAGTGCTATAGAATTTTCCTAGCTACTATACAATTTCTTATCTTACCTCCTACCATTTGCGGATAGGGGCACGAGGTTCCGTGACCTAATTTCACGAATTCTGTTTTCCAACATCCACTGTTTCTGCCATGCCACAGTGATTCTCCCATAACCCGCAGCAGATCGTCGGAGGCTTCTTAACATTTATCTGAACCAGCTTCCGGCCGTCTTTAATTTGGTGTCGTAGGGAGACTTATATTTAGGGGATTCAATCTGAGATCCGGATGACACTGATCATATCTGGACAAAAACCCTTGACATCTTCCCTTCCGAGTGCCTAAGCGTATGTCAGACTGGCCGATTATTTCACCGTTTGGACCTCTGTTGGTAACTTAGTTTAGATTTGAGAAATTCCTATGTAGGCGAATCGTCCCCTCTTGCCATCCCTGCTACTACTGCAGACGTAGCTCCCGGATGAGTTCGCAACTCAACATCTAGTCAAGCTCTTCTGCGATTTTGATGGTAAGCAATAACCACTGCGAAACCAACCGCAGGGCCATGGCAAAATTAGGAGTCTGTAGCATAGCTAATCCCCATTCGAGTGCAGCAAACTCCACTATGTACACAGATATGATTTCTCAATTTTTTTTCTGACTAACACTCAGGGGATTTCCCCTATAAATGCAAAAAGAAGAAACTAAAAAAATATTCCTTCAAACATGGCAGACGAATGGTAGTAATATTGTTCCATTATGATTTTTTCAGATTTTCATGAAAATGTATTTTTTTACAGCGTTCTCAGAGTGCTGCTTAGTTGTAATAGTAATGTCCCATTATCACTTGCAACACCCGTCTTTGCCTCGAACACCTTCAACATTATTAATTTGTATCTCAGAAGAAAAATCACTTTTAACGTGTAGAGATAAAATATTAAATAGAATAGTATATTAAATACGTCCAATGACATCAATCAAATTCGAGATATGCCCAGCAGCACAAATGTGTTTTCAATTCGTGCTCAGAGTTTTCAGAGCCTCTTTAGCTCAGTGGCAGAGCACTGGTCTTGTAAACCAGGGGTCGTGAGTTCAATCCTCACAGGAGGCAATCATTTTTATATTTATTTCACGAATACATTTTTCTTTCCTTAATCCTGAAATGCGCTGTGTATCCTATAGGATACAACAAATAAAACAAAGTCTTATTTCTTTATCAATAACTGTTCAGAACATTTACCCAAACAGCGAAGAAAAACCTTGTGACGGTACGCATAAAGAAAATACTGAAAATGAGTCCTCACTTCATGAGCGAGCACAAGTGGCTTCTATTTATGAAAAAAATCCTACAGATCCAGAAATACCCTTGACATAGCTTCATGAATATTTTATTGCTTTTATGAACGATGACAACTTAGCCACTACTTCCCTGCTATGCTTCACATTAACCTCAATAACTTCCAATACCGGAACATCCAGTTTCAGAAAGTCGGATGTATTTCAATAGGAATTTCAACATGTTTGCGTCAAAACCAAAGTAACAGAATTTCATGAAATTATATGAAAGAATGAAAATATGCAATTTATCAGTCAAGAAGTTCAATTCAGAGTATATAGCAACCTTCCTGATTTATTACATTTACTGGTGACTCCATATAAAGTTCGATGTTACCTGTTTCCCTGGAGCATAGAAGAATTTATTTTTGAAGAAAATCTTCGATAGCTGCAGTTTATGAACAGTTTTCATTCAGTGATTCAGACATATGCAGATTTGTCGTCAATAATTGTATAATTTTTGTAAACTATTTATTTTCCCATCTTCAACATTTTGATTTCAATTTCTGGATAATGTACACCGAACATAACATTTAGGGAAAGAAAGACAAAAAACATGAAAATAAATATACACATTGGTTGCCTCCTGTGAGGATTGAACTCACGACCCCTGGTTTACAAGACCAGTGCTCTGCCACTGAGCTAAAGAGGCTCTGAAAACCCTGAGCTCGAATTGAAAACACAGTTAGTGGCTTTTTGCTGTTGGACGTGTTTCGAATATGATTATATTTCATATTTTATCTCTACAATTTAAAAGTGATTGTTGTTGTGAGATAAAAATTATGAATGTTGAAGGGTCTTGCAAGTGATATTGACACATTAGGCGTGTTTTCGTTACAAACTAGATATTATTGCTTGCTCTATGGAAAACGGCAAGCTAGCGATGTTCTCATTTGACACAAACTAGGCAGCACTCTGAGAATGCTGTGAAAACATGCATTTTCATGAAAATTTGAATTAAATCACAAATGAACAATATTACTTCCGTTTCTCCATCGTTTTTGAAGGAATTTTGTATTTATTTTCTTTTTCTTCTGTATTCACAAGGTAAGATATCTTTGTTCACTGGACACCATTAAATTATGACTTTTGTTTTGTTTTATGTTGGCAATGCCTTTTCAACTTAAGCGATAATTTCCGATCACACTTAATATCGCTAAGCTCTCTATACAAATCAAGCGATTATCAAAGCTATATGTATTTCTTTTCCGTGTGCTCCTAGCCAGAGTGTGCTGGAAGTAGAATTAGAAGGATATGCCATTTAATACAATGAAAAAAAAACATCTAATAATCTGATCGGCTTGTTCACACGATAACTTTCAAACGAATTAACCAATTTCTTTAAAGCTTGACATGGATCCTTCTGAAACCTACCATTCAAATGTAATCTATGCATGTAATGTTTATGCCTAACGTAATTATCTAAATTCTTTATTTAGTGGCGCTTTAAAGTTTTAGAGAAACAATTTGTAGTCCAGCAACTCCCCATAAAAAGTATTATTCCACTGGATATGTAATGTATGTTATAACAGAACTTCTCTAAAGTTTAGTATTTCCTGTTGCTTTAAATTAGGGAGCTAACGAAGTTCGCTTTCGCATTCCCAAAAAACCTTTTTATAATATTTGCTTTCGGATTTGCGTTTACAAAAAAAGTACTTGGTTTCTTATTCGAAAAAAAACATAACTTTGCTTGTGTTACGCCTAAGGCATTTAGGTTGGTCGTTTTATAAACAAAATAATACATTTTAGCAATCTAACAACGTTCGGAAATAATGTAAACTAGGAATTCAACGAATTCTCGATTACACATATGCGAATTCGCATTATTTTGGAATATTCGCTTTCGCTAAACCCACTTTCGTTACATCCTTACTATTAATAATATTTTACCAGATGTAGAATTCGGATACTGTGGCATATGAAAATTTTATGTTTTTACTGACTCGATTTTTACCCTACTAAAACTTTCTCACTTGTTCCTTCCTTAAATTGAAAATATGGTAAAATGTTTGGTATCGTATACTTTCTCACTCGAAAACTTCAAGGCAGTGTTTTGCTTTCTTAATTAAAACTGATTTTGAAAGGAGGGACAAAATACATGTTTGCGCAAACTGTACAAATATAATTTAACGATTTGCCTCCTGTGAGGATTGAACTCACGACCCCTGGTTTACAAGACCAGTGCTCTGCCACTGAGCTAAAGAGGCTGTAAAACTCCCAGCTCTAATTGAAAACGAATTGAAAATGGCTTGCCATTGCTGTAAGTATCTTGTATCGGGTATCTGGTATCTGATCGATATCATTGCCATGTCATGAAATATTAAGTAGGACAACTATTAATTTTATATTTTATCTCAACAATTTCAAATTGTTGTTCTGAGTTAACAAAACAACAAATCTATTGATGGTGAAATATTGATAAAGTATATAGGTATAGGGTGTTTTTCAGCTGCATGAGTACTGTAAAAAAATACTAAAACAGTTGCAAATACACACTTATTCGCACCCAAATGTTGTACTTTGTTGAATTTAATAAGTTCGTTGTCTGTTTTTCCCAAACACGCTATTGCTTATACGCAAATATGTAATACTAATAGTAAACGAGTTATATTTATATCCAAATAAACTTTGTGTAGAACGAAATAAGCTTTACTTGCTACAAACACCAAACACGCGTTTTACTTGTGTGTGAACATTAAAAAAGACGTATTTTCAGCGTGTAGTAGAACCAGTGAAAAAGTTGTAGTCGGGTAAGAACATACAAGTCTCATATTCCATAACAGCAACCTCAAAATACCGAATTTTATAGAAAAATATATATTCTCCTATCCGTAGGGTGAGGGTATAAAAGGGTAAGGTAGAAAATCAAAAAAAAAAAATCTCAAACTACTCCAAGGCTTTAGCAGAGCATTTTTAATTATATTTTTCTGAAGAGTTGCTATTTTCAGAAAACAATTGTTTTGACAGTACTTTTATGTCGAATTATTCGTTCTCACTAGGATCTTCCAAAACAGAAATATGTTTCTGGTATTTAAGACCGCAATAGATTTCAATATTGGAATTCTGTTCACTTTAAAGTTATGATTTGACAAACCATTGGCCCATCGAGCACTTCTTACTACACTGAATGCAATAGATCATTTTGTACTTTTTCAAACACCCACCAGAGAAATATATTCCATCCATATGTTGAGCAATTTACATACTCCAACACATGTCCGCAATGTTCTGTGGCCCAATATGGTCCACTCGAACAAATTATTCTAATTCAAATAGTCGTCTATTATGTCTACACACATTCGTTTTATTTGTTCTGTAATTCTATAATAAATCAATAAAATTCATTAGCATTTGTATAGTTTTTGTTGTTGTTATTGCCGTACGTGATTTAATTTTTGCTGTTCAGATTGACTGTTGTTTTGCACTCATTCATTGTGTGTTTGAAGAGCTAAATGTTGTGAGAGGAGCGGCAGAGCTTCGACTGTTGCTGTCAACTGAGTTTTTGTTGTTACCTGAGTTTTTCTTTTTTGAAAAAATTAATTCAAAATATTTACTATTTACAAATGAGTGTGGAATATGTCAGTTCAAGAGGGTGTTGGAAGGGCATGCTAAAAGTTGGGAAAACTGACGCTTAAACAAACATAAACGTTTGAGGGGAGTTGGCGATTTCGTAACAGAACCAAATAATTTCATTCGACAATGCGACAAAGGAAATTGTTATTAGTCAATTAAATTTTTAATGGATTTGTTGTTAGTTAAACAAAATCTAAATTCAATTACCGAAATTGTGTTTTAATACTGTTACGTGGTCCAAATCCAAGTGTTTATGTTAACGACGTCAAATCTCAGCTCGGAGGTGACCAATTGACATCGGTAAGTCGGCTGATAACACGATTAACGCACTTAGTGTGAACAAGATCGATTATGATTTTTCTCTATCCTTTTCGTACTTCTCTGAGGACCAAACTTAGAAACGATAAGTCTGCCTAAAATTTCCTTTGGTATGTCCACCCTTATTTGTTAATGTTAAATTTTTCACTTTATTAGTCAGGAATGGCTTGCGAATATATTCGACATATCAAATGATTTTTAGCATGTAAAAAAAAAATATTGGCCACTGAAAGGGTTAAAAGATTGATTTTCTGACGGTTTTAAGACAAAAACTGGAATTCGAAACGTATCCAACAGTGTTAAGGCGTTCTGGGAGACCTACAAAAAATGCGTTCTAGAAGGTTTATTAACCCACCGATTTGAGTCTCCCGTTTGGCCTTAAAGTTTGCAAATCATTAAGATCCAAACAGAAGGATTAAACAGGACTTTCGAAAAGGACTGCAATCAACAAAGAACTATCATATTTATTTATTTAATATATTAGAATAAAGAAATTATAATAAACTAAAATGAAAAGGGCGCTAGATTTTACTAAAATTGTGACATTAACACAAATTGTGATATTTTTTTCTGTTATTAGCAACATCTTCATTTTGCAATTCGGATATAGTACAAACCAGGACTGTGAAGTTGAGCCAAAATTGCTTAGCTGTTCGAGAATTGTATTTCCGTCCACTCTTACTTTACTCTAAAGTAATTAGTAAATCACTTTTGCTGAAAACATACTTGGGGTATTTCGATGCGCTTCTGGGTGAGATACATCTCCATAAGTAGATTCATTAGTATGGGAGGCCTATGTGGATTTAAAGAGATTATTCAATTTCCGTGTATTTTCCAAAAATATTTCTTACTGAAATTAATCTTTTTGGAAGGAAACAAATCTTTCAAGGGTACTGGAAAAATTGTCTTGGGAAAATTCTGTTGACCAGCAAAGAAAGCTTCGGAAAATATGCCCAACTACTCATTAGAAATGCTCAGGTACTCATATCAAACTTTTGCGTATGCTGTGCTGTGTAGCCAGATTGGCCGAAATGAGGCACTCATGGTCCCCTTTGTCGTACGGTGGGCACTGACGATTATGTGGCTGCCATAGTCGTGCCAATGTGAATCTGTCCTGGAACATCGATCTCAACAAAACATCGATGCCTTAAAACATAAAAGTAACATCAGCATTTCACGCAATCTATAATTTTTAGATTTAGTCGTAAACAAAACATATTTTTGGAATCCCCATCAAAATTTTCAAAGTTCAATTGAACTTCACAGTGCTTTTTGTCTTCCTATTAACGATAATAATTCCTATTAGTGACCCCGTCTAATGTACATGTGTTTTGCTGAGCAGAAAATGCAATCTAAATATTTGCCCTGTTATCATTCATGTTTGCATGAAAAACACTTGAAGTCAGATTCTCAATGTTTATCCCTGAACATGCGTTTAAATGCGGAATTACGAACATTTACAATTATCTTACTTAGTTCCCGCCTGTTCGAATATTTTATATTCTTTATTATCGAGTACATTTTAAAGTACCAGCGATAAAAACACTTAAAAGTTAAGAGGCACTAACATTTGAATTGAATTAATTAGTTTGTGTAGTCGAAATATAAATTCTTTATAATTCCAATTAATAATTGAGTGAAAAATGCCTCTTTTTATGCCTTAAATTAGGGGAAAAATCATAAATGAGATATCAGATATCGTAAAAATGGGTTATAGGGGAAATAGACTACATAATATAAGTAGGCGTGGTCAAGGAAAGAAGCTCACACAAAACTTCGAGAAATGTATACGACGAATATTTGAGAAAAATCCATTTACCTCAACAGAAAGTGTAAAAAAATGTGGTGGGAAAAGAAATAGGGAAACTTGTTTGGGCAGAAACAATTCGCCGTACAATCAGAAGCCTCAATTTACATCTGAAAAGAATAGGTAAAAACGAATCGAGTTTGCAAAATTGCATTTAAACAAGCCTAATGAGTTTTGGAAAAGTATAAGTGTCTAAGAAAGTTCAACAAGCAGGCATCTGATGGCCGCGGATTAATATTGCGACCATTCCAATATCCAGGAGCTCAAAGCATATATTCTAGAAGCTTAGCCAGAATTTTGTCGAAAACTTCTTAATTCAATACGCTGAAAACTACGTAAATGTTTACACACAAGTAAAACGCGTGTTTGGTCTTTGTAGCAAGTAAAGCTTATTTCCTTCTACGCAAAGCTTATTTGGATTTAAATGTAAGTCATTTGCTATTAATATTACGTATTTGTATATAAGCATTAGCTTGATTGGGAAAAATAGACAACAAATATATTAAGTTCAGCAATGGACAACATTTGCGTGCGAATTATGGTGTTTTTGCAG
The DNA here is from genome assembly GCA_958296145.1 of Hydrotaea cyrtoneurina. Classification (NCBI taxonomy): domain Eukaryota; kingdom Metazoa; phylum Arthropoda; class Insecta; order Diptera; family Muscidae; genus Hydrotaea; species Hydrotaea cyrtoneurina. The sequence goes on along the minus strand of OY282512.1, from coordinate 38,545,989 downwards.
CAGTTATCGTATTTGTTGTTGCCTCTACGCATTCAATCTACGTTGGTACGGTATTGCCAGAATAAAAAAATAACAGAATGCCAATACTAAATGGTGCCAAGTGAGTGAAGGTATTATTTTTTTTTTTTAATAAATAAAGAAGAAGTAGAAAATAAACACAAAATGAGTGACGAACAGTAAGTAAATCAATTGTTCATTTACAATTGTATTTTTAATTTTTAGGAAATTTTTTGAGATGTTTATAAAATTGTTGACATTTTTGCGTAGCGCTATTAGAATGCTGCCTAGTTTGTGCGAAATGAGAATATCTCTAGTTTTCCTGGCATAGAAATTACTATCCTGCGCGTAAAGTAGCCAGCATACATGAGGTGTAGAAAAAGGCGCTCAAAACATGTTTGATGGTCTTACCAGGTTTCGAACCAGAGTTTACTTGTGTGATAGTCGCCCACACTACCTTCCGTCCATAAATTCTCCATAAATTGTTCGATATTATATACCGATAATCAAATATTAACATATTTTTTTTATCATCGTCGTCATGTGAACTGAAAATTTCTTCTCATTTCTTTTCTTTTTCAGATTTATTTTAAAGTTAGTCCGTACTTCACAACACCAAAATGATATCACGCTTGAGATTTAATTTCATCAATAACCTAACCGCTGACGGAGATAATAAAACATCGCCAGTTGCGGATAAATCGGTCTTGGAACCTTTGGCCGATCCCAAGAAATTCCACAGGCAGGTGACAATTGATCCGGAACCGGACTCATTGGATAGTGTGCTCTCGAATCCTCAATCGTATCCGATAACGATAATACCAAATCGTCCCACCACATACTATGGCTTAACCATGCATAATGGCAAACCGTTTACGAGACAGGCGAGTTGTAGGTAAGTAGCTATTTAATATAGACAGAGATGTATGAATTATACAGGGTGTTCGCCGGGAAGGCGGATAATTTGTGATTAAATGAAAGAGAGTATTGATGAATGTTTTATTAAATGTCGTCAGTTATGTATTGAATGCAATATCAGATAAATGTCTGCCTCTGTTAGCCGTACAAATGCGAGCCGTTTTGAGCACATCCTAAATTCATAAATAAATATTCCTGTCCTAGTTGGTGGCACGAAATAGAGTGTGCTGGACAGGATCTGGAACTGCGGACTAAACAAGGAACCGTATTTTTATTGAAATAGTAGGCAGGCCAAATCGAATCCCAAAATAACACGTTCTTGGTACATGTTTTGCTCTATTTGTATACAGTCTTTTAATCTAGCCCTTGTATTTGTAATAATAAATTTACGAAGCTTCGAAATCTTAAATATGCGATGGATTTTATCTTTAGCAAATGTCGGAAATATTTAAAAAAAAATATATACCGGATGCTCCATTTAGGGGTTTCCTAATAGTTACAGCTCATTCCCGCTCAAAATGTTAACCGAAAGTCAGTATAACTGATATGAACAACGTTGACAAATAATACAAATTTAAGTCAATGACAAGTAGACCATAGCAGTGCATTTATTGAAAAAAAGTTTTGGTCGAAATTAGGCGGTCGTGAAATTGGAGGACAACACTCAAATTTCATACAAATTCAATACAAATTTAAGTCAATAACAAGTAGACCATGACAGTGAGTTTATTGAAAAAATGTTTTGGTCGAAATTAGGCGGTCGTGAAATTGGAGGATTACACTCACGGTCTCCGCGATCGTACGGTGCGCACTGACAGTAATATGGGTGCCGTTGCCGAGAGTATGCAAGTTATCATGAGGAATCCTCGTGTTCCCACACTCTCACAGTTTGGTTGCACTAAAGCAACCAAAAACCCCACACGAGCCGTTTGATCAGCACATTCGACACCTCATAATTTGGTTGCACTCGATCAACCAAATACTTACCCATCTTTCATGAGAAACCCTCATGCTCCCATATTCCCATAGTCAACACGAGCCGCTATGTCAGCATATTCTACACCTCGCAACTTGACTAAAGGTGAATAACCAAACATGCTACACGAGCCGCAGTGTCAGCAAACAGCAACATGTGCAATGGTAACGTTGGCAGAACGACAGCGGCGCAGCATAATGTAGTGGCTTTAGTTTTAAGCAAATGTAGAATTGTAAGTTAGTTATTAACTCACCCTCTAACAATAAAGTTGTTTTTAATTAATTAACAACCCAAATCGTATAATTGGCGCCCAACGTGGTTCACTTCGCGATAAATCTAAAGAAAAAAAAACTTAGAAATTCGTGGAAAGTGAAACTACAAAAGCTAAAAAAAAAAAAAAATATCCTGTAAAAACGGAAAGAAAAAAAAAAACAACGTGGTTCACTTCGCGAAAATAAATCTAAAGAAAAAATTAGAACTTCGTGGAAAGTGAAACTGAAAAAAAAAACATAACGTAATTCACTTCGCAAAAGCAAATCTAAAAATTAGAACTTTGTGGAAGGTGAAAGTGCAACTGAAGTCACCAAGGAACGAATATCCTTGGGCAGCGAGAAACAACAGTGAAAATAATCTGAAGACTCCCCAAGGAACGAACATCCTGGGTCGGCGAAAAGAAGCAGAATCAACACCAACATCCAGGAAACTAGTTAAGACTAAATTTTAAGGATGATAAGGTAAGTGAAGTGCCCGCTTTTTATAAAAAAAAAAGAGAGAAGACAAATTTAAATAAAACAATTAAGTGAAATAAATTTTTTTTTTTCGGAATCCTCCTTTTTTTGCGAATAATTTATGAGTGAAGAATTAGAAGCCTTATTAGGGAATTTAAGATTAGAAACAAAAGAAACAATGAATACTGAACAAGTAAGTGAGCTAGTTAGAGCAGAAGTGAGCAGAGCACTGGCCGCGCAAAAATTAGAGTTTGACAGGAAGATAACTGCGATTAACAGTCGACTTGCTACCGACAAACCGAAGGTCGAAAGGTTCACGAAGGTTCGGATAAATCCGCTGACACCTTGTGATATCACCTTAGATGCTATAAAATCTCTTCCGGAATTTTCTGGCCAGCCAGGCACCTATGTGTCATGGCGCGAGGCTGCGCACAATGCGTATGAGCTATTCGAAAAATACGATGGCAGTGAACGCCACTATCAAGCGGTAATTATCCTTAGAAATAAAGTGCGAGGTGCCGCCGATGCGGTACTCTCGTCCTTTAGCACCGTATTAAGTTTTAGGGCAATCATTGCCCGTCTCGATTTTACTTACGCGGACAAACGTCCGATATACCTAATCGAACAAGAACTGTCCACGCTGAGACAGGGTTCGATGCAGTTACTAGACTTCTACGATGAGGTAGAAAAGAAGCTAACCTTGTTAGCCAACAAGACAATCATGTCGTATGAAAATAGTGTAGCAGACACTATAAACGAAAAATATAGGGCCGATGCACTTAGGGTTTTCATATCAGGGTTAAGGAAACCTCTTTGCGATATCCTGTTTGCTTCAAGACCAACCGACCTCCCTTCTGCATTGGCCTTGGCACAAGAAGTAGACGCTAATAATGAGCGCTACGCGTTCGCGAAAAATTTCGCAAATAGATCAGATAGTTCATACAACAAAAAGGCAAGTTCAGCCCAAAATTCCCCTAATACGGATCACAATGTGGGACAGAAGAACCCACATTATTCGGTTACCAAACAGCATCAGGCTGGCCAACCGCAAAACCCCTTTAGTAGTCGAAAGCCACACACCAGCGGTAACTACTCTGATCATAGACTCGTCGAACCTATGGAGGTGGACCCTTCAATATCCCAATTTAAACAGAAAACAAATTACCAAAGTCACGACTATAATGACAGGCCGCAGGGAAATATGCAGAAACGAGCGGCAAATTCAGGGCGATACACAGGGCCAAAACTACAACGTGTGAATCATCTTGGCGAAGAACATGAATCAATGGTCGACCCAACGTATGATGAAGAGGTGGAACAGGCCGTAGACGAAATTGAGGGCGATGAGCTTAATTTTTTAAGAGGAAGGTCCCTCCTGCCTTGGATTTCGAGGTCAATAGGAGGGAAAGAAATCAAACTCCTTGTCGACACGGGGGCTTCAAGGAGTTACATCAAACCTTTACCGGAACTAAAGGGAATAAAAGTGGTCCAAAATTCATTTACAGTAAAATCAATCCATGGAGTTACCCCTATCAAACTCAAATGCGCAATTAAAATTTTCGGCGTAGCAGAAGACTTTTTCATTCTACCCGAGTTGACATCATTTGACGGCGTTATCGGCCTTGACTTATTGAATAAGGTACACGCGTCCATTGATTTAAAAACTAACACAATTACTCATGACCATGGAAAGGAGGTTATCTTATTTATAACCAGCCAGGATATGAATCATCTACAACTTCAGGCTAAGTCGGTACCAAGGGAGTTCAAAGACGCATTCTTCAGAGTAATTGGAAATGTAAACGGAGTTTTTGCAGACCCCAATGAAGCACTCCCATATAATACAAATGTAGTTGCGACGATCCGCACGGAGAACGAAGATCCAGTGTACTCAAGACTGTACCCGTACCCACTGGGCGTTGCGGATTTTGTTAATAAGGAAATCCAGGATCTACTGGCGAACGGTATCATTCGAAAGTCTAGGTCCCCCTATAACAACCCAATATGGGTCGTTAAAAAAAAGGGTTTTGACGAAAATGGACAGGAAAAAAAACGATTAGTAATAGATTTTCGAAAACTTAATGACAAAACTATCAGCGATAGGTACCCGATTCCGGAAATCACGGAAACTCTATCCAATCTTGGTGGGAGTAAATTCTTTACTACACTCGACCTAAAATCAGGTTTCCACCAAATTCAGCTGTCTGAATCCGATAGAGAAAAAACTGCATTTTCTGTAAAAAACGGAAAATATGAATTCTGCAGACTGGCCTTCGGCCTAAAGAACGCGCCCAGCATTTTCCAAAGGGCGATAGATGATGTGCTAAGAGAACACATCGGAAAGAGATGTTTCGTCTACGTAGACGATGTAATAATATTCTCGAAAAATGAGCAAGACCACTTAAAAGATACGGAAGTAGTGATGCGAAGTCTATTTGAAGCCAATATGAGGGTCTCGGCGGAAAAATCAAAATTTTTCCAAACCGAGGTCGAATACCTAGGGTTCATAATTTCACAAGGAGGAATTAAAACTTGTGTAGAGAAAATTGAAACAATTCGAAATTTTCCTGAGCCCAGCACCCTAAGAGGTCTAAGGTCATTCTTAGGCTTGGCGGGATACTACCGCTGCTTCATACGCGACTTCGCCAAGATTGCGGAACCACTATCGAACATACTGAGAGGAGAGTACGGTCGAGTTACTGCAACACAGTCAAAAAAAATCAAAATTGATTTGACCAGTGAACAGAAAAAAGCCTTTAATAAAATAAAAGAAATACTAGCGTCTGAAGACGTAACATTAACATACCCAAATTTTCAAAAACCGTTCGATTTAACGACGGATGCATCCTCCCATGCTATAGGTGCTGTCCTTTCACAGGACGGAAAACCTATAACCATGATTTCCCGCACTTTGACAGGTAGCGAGGAACATTACGCTACTAATGAACGGGAATTATTAGCCATTGTCTGGGCACTAAAAACGCTCAGAAACTATCTTTATGGCGTATCAAAATTAAACGTATTCACGGACCACCAACCATTAACCTTTGCCGTTTCGGACAGAAATCCGAACTCGAAAATTAAAAGGTGGAAAGCTTTCATAGATGAATGCAACGCAAAGCTAATTTACAAACCAGGCAAGGAAAACGTAGTTGCAGATGCGCTGTCTAGGCAGCACATTTATGCCTTAGACAATATGAGTGTCGAAACAATCCACAGCGAAGAGTCATCTACCAACACGATTGAGAGAACTGATAAGCCGGTAAATTGCTTCCGTAATCAGATACTTGTAGAGGAAGGCATAGAACCCCAGAAAAGAACTTTCATTATTTTTGAAAAAAAAACAAGACACTTGATTACATTCCGAACCGACGACGATTTAATTAAAAATCTACAGGAAGCCGTAAAAGCAGATGTAGTAAACGCTCTGCAGTGTGACCTACACACATTGGCACGATTCCAGCATAAATTGATCAAACACGTTACCAACCTGACTCTGTACGAACGACTAAAGGACGAGACAGCTAACGCTACGGACCACTTCCCCCAAACACACATGAGGAAGTTGCTGGACGCAGACATAAACCAGATAAGTAGACTAATACAGACGGTAAATACTCATCACAGACAAGCGAGAAGCTTGAACGCTATAGGGACGGTACTGAAATACATCGCAGGGACCCCAGACCAGGATGACTTTGACAGACTAACAAACACAGCAGAACAATTAATTGACTCCCAGGACAGACAGTTTACTATCAACACGGAGGTACAAAAAGAAATTAATAGTCTCACCACTACAGTAAATAAAATCTTGAGAACAGAAAAACAAAGAGAAATAGACACTAGCCACCTTTATGATATTCTCTTAGCTAGAAACAGAGCAATAATAACAGACTTAGACAATCTTATCACTACTATCACATTCGCAAAAATTGGAGTCTTGAATCCCATCCTTTTAGACAGTAACGAGATAAACTTCATAATAAAAAATGAGCACTTCACAAACCTCTCTGTGGCCGATGTTATGGCTGTAGCTAATATTAAGATTTTGCAATACGATAATGTAATATACTTCCTAATACGATATCCTATTCCTAAGCTTGGATGTAAGAAAATTACTATTTTACCAGTAGCTCACGGCCATCAAATGCTCCACCTACAAGAATCCACCTTAGCGGTATGTCACAATCGTACCTTAGCGGTGAGGAACTGCAGCGACACGATACCAACGTTTTGTCTACCGTCTTCAGCCACATCATGCGCTCTACAGCTATTGACACGTAACACTGCAAGCTGCAGCACCACATTCAACAATCTCACGCCGATTACACCGATAAGCGATGGATTGGTAGTCATCAATGATCAACTGGCGATCGTAGAAGAAAGTAGTGAAGCTCCTATTACAATTAATGGTACTTACCTGGTCATTTTCAAAAACCATGTAAAAATCAACGACTCAGTATATTACAACGAAAATTCAACGACTCCTCTGCAACCTGAAACCCCATGGGCTTCTGCGATTAACCTAACGCAACACACCGAGATACTAAGCGCCCCCTATCTCCACCACGTTAACCGACAGAATCTTCAACACATCCGTCATTTACAACATACGATCGAGCAGGGTCAAATTGCAGCTTTATCAACTATTGGTGCTTTTGCGCTTGTGGGACTGGCAGCTTACCTATTACGACGTAGGGTCATCATAAAAAAAAAGATCATCATAACCAAGTCCGTTGAAGATGCAATAAAGAACGTTGTTACGAGGACCGCGGACGGCCCCCACTTAGAAGGGGAGGAGTTATCATGAGGAATCCTCGTGTTCCCACACTCTCACAGTTTGGTTGCACTAAAGCAACCAAAAACCCCACACGAGCCGTTTGATCAGCACATTCGACACCTCATAATTTGGTTGCACTCGATCAACCAAATACTTACCCATCTTTCATGAGAAACCCTCATGCTCCCATATTCCCATAGTCAACACGAGCCGCTATGTCAGCATATTCTACACCTCGCAACTTGACTAAAGGTGAATAACCAAACATGCTACACGAGCCGCAGTGTCAGCAAACAGCAACATGTGCAATGGTAACGTTGGCAGAACGACAGCGGCGCAGCATAATGTAGTGGCTTTAGTTTTAAGCAAATGTAGAATTGTAAGTTAGTTATTAACTCACCCTCTAACAATAAAGTTGTTTTTAATTAATTAACAACCCAAATCGTATAATTTGCATACTCAGTCCTGGAATATTGCCTAACCATCGAACTAAATAACTATAAATTTCACGCACCAGCGAGATGCGAATTTTGCACAACCACCTCGCATTATTCGCTAACATGGCCCAAACGAAGTTCATGATCGTCCGGACATTTACAAGGGTTTGGCACGGTGCACTCAGTTCGAATCTGATTGCATTTCGGCATCGGTTATAATTTCTCTCGGCTTATATCAAGTTTTCTCAGAGATCGCTCTATACTAGTTTTTCTACATAGATGGGACATTTGTGGACGCAGAAGTGCCACTAGGTTATGGTCTCTCTCCTTCCTCACTTCTAATTTTCATGTGGGACCTGTTAGGCCGGACTGCGAACGCGGATGACATCAACCTCTGCCATTCATTTTTAATATTCATATGCGTAATATGTTTAAAAGGTGTCCATCGTATATTGTTTTTGAAGATACGTAGTTTTGACTTAATTCATTTAACTGCCATTCAGTTAATTCATTTGCAGCTATCAAATTTGCTTACCTGCCATACAAAGGCACATAAATTAAATTCTTTAACTGCCACCATTTTGCCGATAACAGATTGTTCTCTATTTTCTTTTATTTTCACAAAGAGATAAATAGCGTGAAGTTTAAAGAGAGAAAAAGTTGCTGTGTTTGGATATTGATTGGATTTGTGAGTAGCCACTGCAAGATTTACAATGAAAACTAAGCAAACATTACAAAAGTTTATGGCAGTTATCTAAAATTTGATAGTTAAATATGTTATTTAAGTGAGTTTGAAAGTAAACCGAAACTACTGTAGAACAAACCAACATCGTCTGATAGTCATTCTATATATTTAAATACTCGCTGCGTATTGTCCACTGACATAAATCTGGCAGGTATTCCGGAACCTTCTGAAAAGCAGGTCAATCAAATATGAATTCCGTTAATGCTTTGGAGTTGTCATATTCCATATTCGCCGAAAGAAAATACATTTTTCCAGTTAAAAAATTTCGTAAAATGTTTGCATAATCGTCAACGAAAAAAAACGGAACACAATGATAATTTAGCGAGAAATTCTCGTCCGATCTGACAAATAAAAGATTAAAGTATTTGTATATCTACACTTACATTTACAATTGTATTAACTTTTTCCCAGCTCTCACAGTCGATATGTAATCTGCCGTATCTTCTTTCTCAGTCGTTTAACTAAAAATAGAAACGACTTGAATATCCGAAACTTGTTGAATAACAACAATAACAACAAAAATTGGCAATACTTTTATTTCACGTGATCTCGATGTGCTTTTTCTTTATCACTTTAAAAGTTAAATGAAGTGTGAAATTGTTGTTTAAATGGCATCGAAATAAAATGTAAAACGATTTTTGTTTTGTTTTTTTTTCTTCTTTTCTACAACTGTATGACAACCAACCGTCCAAACAAATCACATTCATACGATTTTTCACATTTCAAACATAATTTGAAATGTCAACACAAGTAAAACGTTAAATTTGGAGGCGAATAATTTGATTGACTAACGACTGAAAAAATATGCATGCCTACATACATGAATTAACTAAATGCGTATGCTAATCAATAACAACACATTTAATCAATAATCCTAAAACTGGCGTTAACTCCATTTTATCTGATATGATTTCGATTTGAATGTAGGCAAACTTAGTTCAGATCGATCGGAGTTATGGTTAACATCGAAACGGTTCGGTTCGGGTATACGTTTTCTAATTACTGCGCGCTAAGTCCGCCCTCAGATCCTGCTTGTTAAAGGATACTCGCTCGGAAGATTTTCTATTTAATTTACATTCTATTTGTGGTGCTTTTATTATTTAGCCTGCGAAGACTTCAAGGCGCAATAACGAACGAAATGCATAAAACTCTGACGGAAGTGCAGGTCCTCAAAGAGGTGGACGAGACCTATGGCGAAAAAGAGAATCAGAATATATTGACTAATCACTGGAAACGTCAGTATAGGCGCGGCACATCGACCACCCCATCGCAGGCGGGTGTTTATTATGAAGCCTTGAAAGGATCGAGCAATTCGCTGGTCAAAGGGTGGGTGTAAATGTGAAATTTAAAAGCAAATTAACTATTCAAACATAAAATTATGAAAAAAAAAAACAGAAAATATTATTTTCAAATGAAGCCTCTCTGGGGGAGAATCAAGTTCATAGAATTCCTGAATGATTTCATGAATAGAAATCACTTTTAAGAAATCAATTTATTTTTGAAATATGTAGACGAATGTGTACATAATTTGGAGAATATTTAAACTGAAAAGTCTCTTTGGATTAAAATTAATGAAATATTTCATAGAATCCATGAAAGACTTCATGAAATGATTTATGAACAACAGTTTTTTGAAACTCAAAATATTTTTTTAAACAAACGGCTCTTAGAGAAGAGAAAACAAATTTTTTCTGTCGATACCCATTAATGAAATATTTCCATGAAAAGATTTTGATACAACTTTTTTTGATGCTCAAACTGTTTTCAAACTGAAACTGAAAAGCTTTTCTGGGTGAAAATTAAAATAAAATTTCATAAAGGATTTCATCGTTTTCAGTGTATGCAGAACCCTGCCCGATAATTACGAAACAAAAATAGAAAAAAGTGTCGCCCTGACTTTTTTAGTGTTATACTTAATTTTCCCAATATCTCTTAAACAAACTGAACAATTTGAACTCAGTGTTTTGTTGTTCCCCTTAGGTTATTGTTTATCGCCTGTCAATGATTTTTTTTTGGTACTCATTGGTACAAATATAAAATCCGATGAAATTCACTACTCTTTTCAACTGCGTAATAAGTTTCTAAAAGTGGTTGAGAAAAACATAATAAAAATATAACTTTTTATTATTAAATGAAATCAACTTGAGTAATTTTTTATTTTATTTTGGAAGAAGTTGGAATTTTGGATAATGTTTTAAAATATGGAATTGCCTAATTTTTTTTTAGGTAATCATTAGGCTTGTTTTCGTTAAAAGCTAGCTTTTATCGCTTGCTTAATGGTAAATAAAACGCCAAACTAGCGATATTGTCATTTGGCTCAAACTAGGCAGCATTGTGAGAACGCAGTGAAAAAATACAGTTTTTGAAAATCTGAAAAAATATTCATGATAAGTAAGTGTTGTGAAAAAATATTACAAACACAATTATAAATAAACAATATTCTGAACATTCGTTCATAATTTTCGAAATCATTTTGTATTCTTCTTCTGTATTAGTTCACAATAAATGATATCTTTGTTCACTTGGCACCATTCAATATGGACATTTTGGTATTTTTTTGTGTTGGCAATGCTCTGCTGAAGCGATAATGTGGATGTGGATCTGTTCATCTGATCAGAAGACATCGTAAGCATTTTTATTATACTTGAACTCTGGCTTTTTCTGGCACACTTTCTTGTGTGCCGTAATTGCCTTTTCAGACAGTTCGTCAGCTGTCATTACATCACATAGTTCCTTATGAGCGGCAGGCAACAGTTTCCTTCAGTTATCGTAGAAGTTATGATAAATTTTTGGTGTATCAGAATTCCTAAAACTTTTCAGCATCAATCAAGTCGAGAATTTAACGTAGCCATTATTTTTGAAAATTAAGCAAAAGACGTTTATCAGTTTTAGTTACGGATGTTGTAATTGCAAAATCTTCAAAAACCCAGTAATTTTTCTAAATATTTTTTTTGTAAATATATTTTTTTTCTGATTTAATTTTTTATTTTACGCTTCATAACAAAATGTAAACAACTATCCATGAATTCGAGCATGAAGAGGAGATTATCTCCAACTGAGTTCATCGATTCCAGTTCATTGCATTCTAATGTTAAATATTATGGGAGTTAAATATTTTCTCTACACTAACCCATTCACAATAAGATTTGACGGTTGATCATATTCACAATAATATTTGGTCATACTCGCCCTCAATTAGAACTGCAAGGAAATTAAAGTACGAGAATCAAGAACCAACATCGATAGTTGGTTTGCTCGTAATTGACCCAATCCAACGATATTTTTGGAGCACTACGTGAAACATTTTTATATTTCTGTCTCTATTCGACGTTCTTTGCTATCAACATAGTTAAAAGCTTAGGTAGCGATAAAAAAACAGTTAAAACCTAGTTTGTTTTCATAAAAGAAAATAATATGCCGAAATGCATGGCCTTTGAATCCAAATGCATATGTAAAAACAGATATCTAAAAAAAACGATATCTATAACCGTTGGTCAACAGCATGTCCGGGAAGTTGTCCTTTTTCCATAAGAGGCAATCACTTTGCAAAGATCTGCCGATCGAAACCAGATTCTTTCATGTTATTTCCATATTTTTTTTTTTTTTTTTTTTTAAATTGGTTTATTAACAATGAAATTAGATAATACAAAATAATAATTATGCCTCTGCGCCATATTGGCTTTTTAGAGGCTAGTAGGCAACTATAAACTCATTTCATATAATAATATTATCATATAGTAATCTATATATGCAATTTGTATATATAAAAAAAAAGTATATTTCAAATTTTTTAAATAATCAAAGAAAAAATAAAATCAATATATTTCAATATATTTGAAATATGTAAATTCAAATATGTATTTTCATGTTTTTACTGAGTTTTTTAAGCACCGACATTATTTTTACTCACAAAAAAAGTGCACTGTGGTCCACAATCCAATTCCAACGGTCCACAATCTAATTCCACTTTTGATCTAGTAAATATTTTTCAGTTGTAGTCAAGGAGTTACCGATTATTTTAACATTCAAAACGTTTCTGAAATAATTCCAAAGTTTTTTTTTTCGATTTAAGGTCGCAACATTTTTCTTTATTTTTTGTTGTTAGGTTTTTGACGTTTTTTCATATTCAAAATATTTAGATTTAAATATTTAAAAAAAAATATTTATTGGGAACTATTTTACTCAATTTTTATTATAGTCAACATTTTTTTTGTACCAAATACAGTTTGGTTGCAGCAACTATTTTAAAAGTTGCCTTTTGGTCAAACAGAACTTTTTACAGCGTCGCACAGTGGTACATAACTCTGTTTTTTCGCTAAATGCTAACGTTTTTAAGTCAGACCTATGTTGTAGCATAGTCAAGAGCTCGCAATAATAGTGGCCGGTGTCTGTTACACCCTTTTAAATATATTCGACGTAAATAACACATTTTTTACTTTCGTTGAAATTTGCGTAGTTTGTCTATGAACTACAGAGTCAACCAAACCCTGATAAAAAGAAAATATCAAACCGAACCCAAAACCGGAAGAAAATATCAAAAAATCATATCTCTCCTTTTGACTAGTGCTAAAATAATAAAAGGTGTTTCAGAGAATAAAGTGTTTGAGTTTTTGGAAAAAATCCTCACAATAATGCCCTCAAAAAATTGCTGAATCGGTTGACTTTTGTGTCGTGTATTCAACATTCAGACCTGCAATAACCTAGACCACATTTCACAAGTACATTTTAATTGTAACGCAGTGTAATTAAAACCATAATTTTAGATGTCCATGCACAATCCAACATATTATTTATCCAACAACCTATTTACAATTTCAAATTCTTCGCACTGTCATTTCCTTAAGAAAAAAACCATCCCCCAGATATCTGAAACCGCCCACACACTTCATCCACTCGTACTTTTGTACTTGGCTACATTTGTCTTTGATTGCAAAAATTATGCAACTGATTTCCATAAAATATTTCCTCATTATCAGCTGCATAAATGCAAATTGCCCATTATAAATTTAATAAAAGAAAAAATGACAAAGAATCAAATGTCAACGATGCCATCAAAGACAGTCTGTAAAGTCAACAGCAGCAGACGCGTAGGAGGGCGCTTACTCGTATCGTTACAAAATGTTTAAATAAAAACAAAAAGTGTATCGCATTGCATATCATCATAATTCTTTTAAATTGGTACGACATTCAACTTGAACTTAATGAGGTTTCGCTTTTCAGTGTTTGTGGTTGTGTTGCGGCGTTTGATTTTCAGCTGAACGAAAAACAAATAAACTAAACAATTAGAGACTGAGACTGCAACAACTGTGTCGACCAGACTTATTGTGGTACCTTCGATATAATGTGGAGACACATACATACATAAATATGAAGATTAAATAACAATCATTATTTACGATCGTTTTCAACAATTTATCAACTGACAGTTACATTTGTTATTCTTTCGAAAAAGAAACTGACATTCAGCGAATGTACGACATGGCCGACTTTATTGTGAGTCTTTGAGGGAATTAAGTTTTCTGGCTTGAACTCATGGCAGCCAACCCTTGAGATGGCTGAGGGAGTGAAGTAGAAAGGCAAATAAATGTTTGGAAATTGTGAACAATATGTCCAATTAATATCTACCTTCACTATTTGGAAAATAGCGATGGTTTTGAATAAAATATACAATATTTTCTTTGTAAAACTAAAATATTTTCTTTGTAAAAATAAAATATTTTCTTTGTACAATTACTCATACGAAGTATCGTGTATTTGCTAGTCTTTTATACAGGATTATCCAACGAGAGGTGTTATTTTGAAATTCAAAGAAAAATAGAATTTTTTGAGATAAATGATCGGATGTTTATTTCATAATAAAGACGAAGGTATGCCGTTAATAATGAAAAACAACATCAACCAAATGACCACCGCGACCGTGCTTACAGGACCATATCCTTTTCATGAAATTTTCCATAACAAAATCATAAAGTGGCTGACCCATGTCCTCGATAGCCTCACGAATTGTATCTTTGAGGTCTGAATCGTGGCCCCAAAGGAAGCAGTCGCAAGGTGTTAAATCACAAAATCTCGGTGGCCAATTGAGATCATCTCTTCGAGAGATAACACGGTCCGGAAACATTTCCCGTAAAAGGGCAATGGTTTCTTTGCTTGTGTCTTGTTGAAAGTAAACGTTGTCCAGATCAGTATCATCCAACTCCGACCATAAAACAAAATTATTCATCTCTCTATAGCGCAATCTGATTGTTGATCCAACCTCATTTTCGAAAAAGTAAGGTCCAATGACCCCGCCGGATCATAAAACGCACCAAACAGTCACACGTTGAGAATGGCAAGGCTTCTCAACAATAACTCTTGGGGTTTCTGAGTCCCAGATGTGACAATTTTGCTTGTTGACGTAGCCACCGAGGTGGAAATGGTCCTCAGCAGTCAAGATGATTTTTCGATGAAATTCCGGATCATTTTCATGCATTTCAAGAATCGAATCAGCAAAGACACGACGTTGTTAATAATCGGCCGGTTTGAGTTTTTGTGTTAAATGAACTTTGTAAGCCTTGAGATCCAAGTCTTTATGCAAAATATGATGTAATGACGTTTGTAGAATGCCCAATTCCAAAGAACGACGAGGAATGGACAAACCTGGGTTTTCTTCAACACTTTGGGCTACAGTATCATTAATCTCAGTTGCTCATGAGCACGTGTTTTATTCATCGGCGGTACGAACTAAGTCCCCAATGAACTAAGTCCCCAAAACGAAAATGAACTAACCCCCCAAAATTTTATACAGGAGGGAACAACAACGATTTTTGGGGACTTAGTTCATTATTTGGGGATTTATTTCAGTTTCAAATTTAGTTCATAATGAACCAACTCCCCAATTCCAAGGAACGAAATAAATCCCCAAAACTATTTTTGGGGAGCTAGATCATTTTCAATAAATACCAAAATTATTAAAAATTCCGCGAAGTCTTCATTGCGGATAATTTCCAAAAATTCAATAAAACGACCATGCTTCTCTAGAGAGCTTGGAGTTGAATCCTTCCAAAGAGCTAGTAGTTCGCACTTTCTGCAGGTGTACCGAACATCCGGAAGGTGTGATCTGAAAAATCATAATGGAAAACTTAAAGTGGTTCAATGTACAAGTAAAGAGGATCGAACAGGATTAGAAAAAAATCTTCACAAACAAGAGAAACAAACATGTAACAGAAGATTATGTTCTATTTGTATCTGTTTCATTTGCACAAAAAAGGTGGGGTTCCACGTACAGAAGGCAAGAGGTGAAGTTAGAAAAAAAAATCGGTGCCGATTTTTCATTGGGGGTTTATTTCATTTTCTAAATTGGGGATTTATTTCAGTTTGGGGACTTAGTTCATTGGAGACTTAGTTCGTACCGCCTTATTCTTCACATCACTAACTTGTCCCAACTGCTATTTCTGTATTGCGGTCCGACAAGGTGCTTCAGGACGAACCAAAAATGCATTAGTTTTGAGAACTGTGAAAATCTATTTTTGTAGTGAATTTTGATAATTACAATGCATTGCTGAATCGTGTATCGTTCCATTTTTAGTAATGGCGTAGTTTCTACTTGTCAAATGTCAATGAATAAAAGCCTCAAAAGTGACAGCTACTGAAATAACGGGTGATTCAAAATCACACCTCTTGTTCGAAAACCCTTTACAATCATTATAAAACCTAATTTATATCTTGATAAACCAAACTTATCGCTAAGCTTCCCGCATATATAATTTTAAAAAACATTCCATTCCGATAGTTTTAAGATATAACGATTTATGACACATAAACCTTTAAGATATTACGAATTGAATGATAGATTTAGTATGCCCGCTAACAAAAGGTGTTGGATTTTTGAGAGAAAAAACGAAATAAAAATATGGCACCAGAAAGATAATAACTTACATTAACTATCAGAGTGTGTTCATACTGTATTGCCGCTGTATCTGTGGCAGTCCGGGTATTAGTGCAAATGACGGTTTGTGCGAATTGTTGTAATTTACACCATTCATTTAGTAGACAAACTATAAAATACGAGTATTTCCAGAACCGCAACTGCGCTCATAACAATCACAAGATCCGAGTATTTATGACAAGCGTCCACAGAAAAACCACACCTACACAAAAACCACTAGAAGAGGAAAACAATGTGGATTTGGCGGATTCTGCCGCTTGGTGGTCGGATTGGAGCGCATGAAATTGCAAACTCAAAGACGTTCCATTTTAATAGTGATCTGGTCTGCGCACTTTTTTTCTGTACTGCTCATATAAATTGTCATCTACAACTTGTGCTTGTACTTTTTACTACTAAGATAGTGGTTTTGAACTAACATTTGTCCAGCTAATGGAGATTTATATAAAGATTTTTTTACTTATATACTTTATTAACCAAATATTGATACAATTGTTTTCATTGAATGCCTCTTCGCCTTGTAGGCTTTTGAGAGGCGAAAATGTCAATATAAATATTGCAATTTCTATACAATATTTCTTTATAAAATACATTAAAAAATAAGAAAACTAAAGTGAAAATATTACTTTACATTGATAAAACAGATATATTCTTTAACCTGACTGGTAAGTTATTGTATTCGGTTGGGTCCAGCAAAACTTATACGTTGGTTTGTTACTTCAAGTCGACATCTTGATATTTGTCAGTTATTAGCTTGTCTTGTGTTTCCTCCAGTCCTCAGTACATTTTGATTAAATATTACGGAGCTTGAGCCAAAACCTCTTACAGACTTGAACATATACATCAAAGCTGTTGTTTATAAAGACCGCGGATCGGTAAAACATGACGAGCAATGTATTTATATAGATTAATTGAAGAATACCGTTGTGGAAAGTTGTAAACTATTTTCAGTGCTTTGTTTTGGGCTGACTGTAAGGACATCAATGTCTGTTTTGTCTATGTCCATATATTATAGGCAAATATGTTAAGTGAGAATGTACAAGAGATTGATAAATCATCAGTTAAATCTCAACATTTAACATGTTCCTGAATTTGTACAGAATTCCAGTCTATGTGTACATCCCACAAGAAATTGTGACTTAAATGTATTCCCAAATATTTTATGAGAGACCGGAGTCCCGTCAACGTGAACAATCATTTCTCCGCCAGTTTAATTAGTATATGGCTTAAATCTGATAAATTTAGTTTTTGTGGAGTTAAGAACTAATCCATTTATCCGGGCGAATTCTGAAATTATAGCGGCATCACATTCAAGTTGTTTTTTTTAATAAAATTTCATGTTTATATTTGTATATTTATATATATAATTATTTATATAATTGTATATTTATATATATAATTATTTATATAATTGTATATTTATATATATAATTATTTATATAATTGTATATTTATATATACAATTTATCATGTTTGAATGATGGAACAATTCTAAGCAATTTGAAAAAAAAAATTGTTTATTTTACTCTTTTCGTTTCAAAGTTTAAACCGAATTTTTCGCAAAAAAACCGTTTTGTGGCACCTCTAAACCTTTTCCAAAAAATCTGAAAAAATTCTCAAAAATACTTTACACCATAAGCCATGAAAATCAAGTAGAGCCAAAAAAATATTATTTCAAATTTATAAAAAAAACCAGTGAAAAAGTTTCAGTCGGGTAAACCGACTTATATATACCCTCACACTCAGTAAAAACACAAAAGCCTCATATTCAAAATACCACATGTTATAGAAAAAAATAATGTAGAGTTTTTTCTCGAAAATTTTATGTAAGTACCAGAAGGCGAGTTGCCAGACTTCCATGTTTTCGTCCAAAACTTTGTCTAGCTATAGATTTATTAAGTACAGAATTTGAGCAAGATCGCGTTGGTCATATTGATAATATTACACGGTTTATAAGGGGCGGGATGGTACATTTGTATGGCAGGTACCAGAAGGGGAGTTGCCAGACTTCCAAGATCGCGAAAACGTTTTCCTGTCATAGCTTTACTAACTACAGAATTTGGGGAAGATGGCGTTGGTCGTATTGAAATTATTACAGGATTTCTAATGGGGCGGTACATGGTACATTTGTATGGGAGGTACCGGAAGGGGAGTTGCCAGACTTCCAAGTTTTTGTCCGAAATATTATCTAGCTATATATTTACTAAATACAGAATTTGGGCCAGATCGCTTTGGTCATATTGAAATTATTACAGGATTTCTAATGGGGAGGGATAGTACATTTGTATGGGAGGTACCAGAAGGGGAGTTGCCAGACTTCCAAGTTTTTGTCCGAATGTTTATCTACCAATATCTTTAATAATTGCAAAATTTGGGCCAGATCGCGTTGTTCGTATTGATATTATTACAGGATTTCTAAAGTGGGCGAAATAGACGATTTGTATGTGAGGTAGCCGAAGGGGTGTGGCCATATAGCCCAAATGCCATCCCATAAGCAGTTATGGGAAAATATTAAGCCATGCCAAATTTCAGAGTGATTGTTAACTCTTTCGAAAGTTATCGTGAGTACCAGGAAATACGGACATGGTTCAAACAATACAGAAAGTCATGAATCGAATTCGGTTCAAAGACACCTGGGATCTAATGTGGATATTTCTATGTGTTATACTTTTGAGCCGTATCAAATGATATATACCCTTCTACCCGTATGGTGAGGGTATACAAACTCGAAAGTTTCCTGGGGTTTTTTCTTAACGGGACATAATGGGGTATTTACCATAGAACCCGGCTTATTTTAATCTTAGGACTTCTTTACCAAACATCATCTGAATTTTCGATGATGTAAGAAAATAAGGTTATGACTTGTATTAGTGTTTACATTTTACGACGATAGGTAAGGCCAATATAATTTTTTTTGTCTATTGGCACAAATATTACAAGAGATTAATTTTTAGTGTCTTCAAGGGGAACTTGATCCGCCTGCGTCTAAGTTATTCTGTAGATCTACATTGTCGATTTTTCATTGGGGAATTTTTTAAAATTATCTGGGGGATTTTGTTGGCTTTTTGGGGATTTTTTAAATCTTTTTTGGGAATTCTTAATTTTTTTGGAGCATTTTAGATGATTTTTTTTTTTGCATATTTTTTATAGAGCCTCTCATAATAATGTCTTATGGCCTGGCAATTTTCAGGTTTCCATCCCATTCCATCATGCTATCCATTGACTGATGGACTGGCATGACTAGATCGTCCTTTAATTTAACAGTGATCAAGAATATACCAGGTAGTCTATTTAGTGGTTTCCTGATGAGTAAGATGTTATTTTCATAGTGACAGCTCTTGGCAGTTCGAAATATTGATAGAAAGTCAGTATCTCTCTGGCTACCGCCAACGAGAGTGTGCGACTCAGTCCTTGGACATTGAGTTGTCATCGATTCAAAGGTTGCATTGTGCGCTTACCTTATTTTAAAAATGCAGCTGGAAATTCTATTTTCTGCTGCAAATCCTTCTCGCAATTCCATTTCCGTTAAGAGACATTGTAAACCATTTTATGTGGCCGGAGATTGAAAACATGGAGTTAGACTATCATAATCGATCTTTTGCCCAACATATTCGTTGTTGATACTGCATTGTAATAGTCTCTCTTAGCCACCTGCGATTTGGAGCTGTGGCAAGTAAGGACAATGGTTTTGGTAAACTAAATCGAACCTCAGGAAAACCTGTCTGCTAATGAAATGAAAGGTTATTATTATTAGTATCAAGATCAATTTGCAACAAATTATATACATTTTATGGATGAATGGAGTGCGGCGAATAATAGACTCGGTTTTCTTTTTTAATTTTACCATCATTGGCGTGATTAGAACAAAATATACGCCGCTTGATTGTTTAATTACAATTAGAAAAATCCAACACCCCAAAAATCTGCTGGCTCTCGGATCCGTTTATGGTACTTCCCCCGCTTGGCACAATATTCGCAAATCTGTACCAGCATTTGTTTTACCGGCATTTATTGTTACGCTAGTGTCAATGTTGGCGTGGTATTGTTGTGGGGGATATAATTTAAATTTCTTAATTAAATGACAGTCAGCTGAAATCGTGTGTTCATTCATTTCATTCATTCCATACTTTTGTATATATGATTAGGCGATCGACTGAATGAATAAATGATAGAGTGTGTGGCGTGTTATGTCTGTCACTGTTCGTCCGTCATTCCATTCCACATTTGTTTATTGGAGATCGCGGTGCGGCGCCTTTTCCTATTGTGTCTGGCCTGGCTGCTGTTGGTGGCACTCGTTCCATGTGTGTGTGTGTGTCTGTGTGTGCGCGCGGTGTTGACATGGCGTGAACTTTGATGCTAAACGCTTTTAATTAATATCGAATTAATTCCATTAATGTCTTGAGCTATTAAAATGTATGCATCAGATAGATAGATCTCACATGTAACTGGGAAATGTTTCAATTGATGACAGATGAAACTATTCGAGATGAGGCATAGCAGCATAATAAGATCAAATATAAATTCTAGTGGGTGGAAAAAATGGATTTAATGTAAGGCAAATAAAAATGTGAAATTTTAATATTTCGTAACAATTGTCAATGTCTGCACAGTGGGAGGAACATCAGGCGGATTCTTATTTTTTGTTGTCTAACGCTTAGGGCATGCCTCCTGTGGGGAAGGGAAGGGTATTGGAGGGAGTAGTGTTTGTTGCCGTGTGACTTGAATTGAGAATGTCATAGTAGGCAGCAACACTAGTGGTAGGACTATTCCAGTCAACCGGCCATTTGACAATGAACGGATGAGAGACCCTGGATAGCAGGATGCAGTTTTTGAAGTTAAATTGACCTTTTCCGAATATTAATTCTAAGTTATTTGGGGATGTGAAACTATTTTGAAAATAAATAATGATATTTTTTAATCTTTTAAAATGTGTGAAACGTGTTTTTGAATTTTCAAAAATTTGTCTTAAAGGTTTGTAAAGCTGTTTTACATTTTTATGAATACAGGGGTTAGTTTTTAAACAGTGTTTTCTGTAGCAAAAAAGTAAATAAATTTTTTTTAAAGACAAATGCTATTCAGAGATACCCACGGTTCATATGGTCCCTTGTGAACTTCCAAATTTGATATGACATTGCCCTAAACTAAGTGCAATATCTAATTTTTGAGAATTTTGGTATTGGTTAGATATATAAGTTAAATTTACTGCAGCATTTGTCCCACTGTAGCACCACAACCATACACACTTGGCAGAGCATCTTGTACTTGACTTGTTGACACCAGTCTGGCCTGTCACAGAAAAAATGATAAATTTGCAAAGCGAATGACATTCACAAATTTAGTGCAATGTTAATTAGTGATGGCTGTAAGCAAAAATACCCAGAAGAGCTGCAGCTTAAGTTTTCGATTATAAAACGCTTATATAGAAACAGTTGAAAAAAAAAAACAAAGTTGCAGTTGTGTTGGTTCAGAAGTCAATTCCATTTGAGAAGAGATTTTAAGTCAATGATGTCCATAGCGAGTGAGAATTAGAACGACTGGTGTAGGGGTAGATGTGTTAACTTTATCAACGCTTTGACCTGAATCAGTGATTCCCAAACTATTTTGGTCGTGGAAGCCCCAAAAATATGCAGAAAGCTGAATATTTTTTAAACAACTATTAACATTTAATTAGATATTTAATGAAACAAGTATTACTTTTGTATTTCAGATTTTTTTCTTTGTGAGATTAACTAATCACGCATATCTGCTGCAGCACCAAGGATTTTATGATACATGGTTTTTCACGCAACATATTTTATTTATTTTATTTTATTTATTAATTACAATACAAAGTAAATTTATATTCTAATTTTGGGTCCAAGGATAAACCGAGTGACAAAGACTATTTGGCTTGATTTTTGCAGCGACAGACCAAAGCCTCTGGTGGGAATCGAACCCACAACCCCCACGCTGATAGGCAAGCACGCTACCAACTCGCCTACCGGGGCGCCTTCCACGCAACATATTTTGCAAAAAAGTTATGAATGGATGGATGTTATGAAAATATTTTTTAATTAAAAATAATTAGTCACATTTTTTCGAGGTACACTGACCTAAGGAGGTCTAGTTAAACCTCAAGAATCAAATTTGAGAAAGATTACAGTATGGAACAAAAAAAAAGTTTTTTTTGTAATGAATAACAATATTTAATTCTAATGTACTCTGGTCCCCTGAGAACATAAACGGTAAAAAAAATGTGGATTGGATTTTTTTAAAACAAATTTATTGCTCCACAATGTGTCATAATTGTCCGATTTCATTGAAATAAATTTTTGTAAATGTAATTCTACATTATTCCAAATCTTTTTAGTGGTTTTTCAAAAAGTCTCATATCTTAGAATTAAAATAAGGTATAGCACATTAAAATCGATGGAGTACTTTAGATTATATGTAGAATTTAGTGAAAGACCTTTTAACTTTAAAATATGAACACTTTTTTTCATGATTTTTTTTCAACAAAGCAAACAAACAAATCAAGCTTGCCATACACATGCGATTATTTGCTCGGATTTTTTTACACCGCTTTTCACCACACACATGCAACATACCGTAATTTCTTGAAGGTCCACATTTTCAAATACTTTGGTTTGTATTTCAAATCATGTCACAAATATCATGTGGCCAACATTAGGAAATAAAATTTGTCCGACTTATATTAACACCTAAGAAGTCGCAAGGTGTTAAATCTAAAATTGTTTTAAGCTCCCCCAGACTTCATCTTATTGTTTGGGTCATAGAATCCAGTGGCATATTCCGTTTTGAAAGAAAAGCTTCAAATAAGGATTTATTGAATATTGCAGTTTCTTTCCTGCTGATTTCGGTTGGAAAATAAAAAAGTCTTTCGTCAAATATTCTTCGCAGGAATTTCTTTCGCAATACTTAAATTCATTCATCATTTCGTTCTGAGCAAAATGTACAGCAAACAGTTACACCAGAGAAAATGCTTTTTTCATCAAACCCATCATTGAACTTCGCTGATGGCCGTTTGACTTCAATTCTACGCCAGACTTAAGAGCCAAAATCTTATGTAAAAATCGCCAAGTGGTGGTTATTGGTGGGATTAATTGTTTCTCCAATGCTTTCCCATACATCGGTTATATTTGAACGATCGGGGCGAAAGTTGAAAGGTGTTTTTATGTCCTATACCGATCTAGTCGACTCAAATTTTTCTATAAAATTTCTTATTCCTGCCTCTGTTTATATGATTATGGCGACCAAAAGTATGCACAATCACAAATTATTTAACTATTTTTTTTAAATTAAATCAAATAAAAAAATAATATCTGCCAAAAAAAAAAAAAATAAAAACCTTACGGAAAAATTCCTAAAGTTGCAAGTCTCTGAACGAACGGTCAACATTTCATAACATTAATCCTTGATTGTATTGAATCACTACTTATCAAACCTTATTGCGACAGTTTTATTGTTTAGAAAGCACAACTGAAAGATTGTTTTGGGTTTTTTCTTAATATACTACCTTTGCTACTACTTCGGACGTAGCAGCCAACTTACATACGCCCTACACGCGAAACTGAAACTGGGATTTTGCGGAATTCCCCGAAATGTCAGCACAGCCTTGCCCAGATCAAAGACCGGCATCTGGTAGCATTACTGCTTGTAGTTCGAGCCAAACACACCCTACATTGTGTACAAATATAATTTCTCTGTAACACCCTATCTGCAATGAGTATTTTGTTTTTTTTTATCACAGAACATTTTAAATGGTTTTGAGATAATATATAAAATACAATTTATAAATAGAAAACATAAAATACAATACGCGCATACTTATCATATTTCATAGCATCGATCGAATACGAGATGCGCCGATAAATAAGTTCTCAATTAGTGCTGAGCGTGTTCTTCAGAGCCTCTTTAGCTCAGTGGCAGAGCACTGGTCTCGTAAACCAGGGGTCGTGAGTTCAATCCTCACAGGAGGCAACCCGGAGTTTATGTTTTTATTTATGTCGATGTCTGATTTAACCCAGCGAAAAGGTGCTGAAATGTCTGGTATCCTATATCGTTTAGATGGTGGTAGAACAAATAGTGTCATGATGTTTAAATCTGTCAATTGTGGGCGAATTTTGTGAAAGCATTTTTCTTTGGGAACTTTCATTGGCTGTGTGGCATGTGTGTGCGTCATCGTCTTGTTGGTACCGCATATGGCCAATAAACGCAAAGAAAAATGGTCTAGGGCGCCACCATACCAAAATGCATCGAAACAGAAACACGAGAAGAATCATCGCAATATATTGGCGTGGCTGTTCCAATGTCAAGATACGCCAATATTGATTGTTTGTGTAGCTATTTAAATGGAAATGAACTTCGTCTGAGAACATGATTTTTTAAGCAAATATCCTCTTGCTGGCGTTTGGCTTCGTAGGGCTGAAAATTGTAGTCGTATACAGATGTTGAATGTGCGAAATGTAGCCCATGTATAAGCATGAAGAACGAGATGAATGCTATTTCGATCGAACATCATGACAACTTTTTGGTGGTGTGAACTGTGACCAATTGATTTTTAAAAATCGATATAACTTTCTTGTTTCTTAATAAAAATTAATACTTCAAAAACAAAGGATTCATATTTTTTTACATAGGTATAGAAATAAAAAATAAAATTTAAAAAATTGTAGTTCGAAGTCCAAAATGGCGAATGGCTCTTGATAAACTAAGAACAACCATATGCGTGCTATTTCAATCGGACTTATAGTGAAAGCACTAAATACCATTTCGGGGGAATAAAAAAGTTTTGGTGTTCCGAAATCGTCATTGGATAAGCTTGAAAACAGGGGTGGTGCCCGCATCAAATTTTTTTCGTGACCCTATCTAGTGGACACCAACCACTTTTTTTGATATTCTTTAATGTTTTCCTTACGGGGATCATATTCTGCCTTGTACTGAGCCAGTCGACTGAAATGTCTCTCTGCTGGACGACAATCAATTTTGCGAAAATAATGCGGTTGTCGATAGAGTAGACTACACTTTTGACTTCGCAACATTTACACAAAAAATAAATCGCCCGTGAAAAAGAAACTCCAAAATGCCATAATTACAGATGTCATAAACCAAGGTAGTGGTATGGTCCAAGTTATTAAAATCTTCTCCATATTTGGGCATTAAATAATTCTCAAACAAATGAATTTAATATGAAAAAGAACTTAAATGCTAATATTGGACACTCATTCATCTAATGCCTTACTCAGTCTATTTGAAAAAACACTCCGAAAAGGGTATGAGGTGGTTTTGGCTTCGACGCAGCATGAGAAAATGTGTATACACATTGGGGATATGAAATTTTTGGCAACATAGTATGCCTGTATCGTGATTGAATGAACTTTTAGGTGAACAGAATGGATTGAGATTTAATTTGGACATATTTTGATAGTGTCAATGTTAAGGGCCAAAGTTGTTGTAAAATAGTTGCACTTTATTTATGAAACGTATAATATAACAAAAACTATTATGTGATAAATAATTATAAATTGAATACAAGATTAACAAAAAGCCTTTAGAACAACAATATACATTCATAACTGTCGCAGTCTATAGGCCTACTGTGTCCAGTACACTTCTGACAAAGAGTTTAGCGAAGTCGCTGATCTTTCTTTCTGTAAGAAGCATACAGGTCTTGCCTGATTACTGATTACATTTACCACGAAATATGCTTCTTGTAATATTTTTTTAATATTTTAATGAAAGAATTTTCCACGATGTACTCTATTTTTAAGTACTGCGAATAAATTTCCATTTAAAAAAGTGTTTACGTATGTTTATCACGAAATATGCAATACGAAATTTCTTTCTTAACTTTTTGGGACGTACATTTTCATAACTTGACAACGATTTATCCGATTTGGTTTAACTAAATTTTAAAAAACTTGATTTTCAATCTTCTCCTTTAGAGCTGTTAAATCTTAACGGGAGCTCCAGAGTTATAAAAAAAAATGTTCAATGGATTGTCTCTTTCTTTCATTGATTTTTCGACTGACTGCAATGCCTTTTTGTCAGGCTTCAATATATCTGATAAGTTCTTGAATGAGAATGGCTCTTGAACTCCACCTAGCATTGCTCATGTGCTATAAGTAAATCAGAAGGAGGTTCCTTTGTTCTTCATAAAAGGTCCGCCATCTAACTTTTTTTTTTCAACTTGTGCTTATTTCGATTTCGTTATCGGGCCATGTTGAACGAATTTTTGTTTACAAAAATTGAAGAGGACGATATTGGCAACATTTGGTTTCAACAGGACGGCGCTACGTGCCACACAGCCCAAACTACACTCGATGTTTTGCGCCCTGTTTTTGAAGATCGCATTATCAGCTGCAGAGCTGATGTCGTTAGGCTACTGCATGGCCAGCCGAGGCAACCATTTGAATGAAATTATTTTCCACTATTAACCGGAAGGATTGTACTTTCAAATAAAACATTTCAATTTCAACAGAAATGTAAATTTTTTTTTATAGAATTTTCAAAAAAAAAATTTTTTTGCCTGACCCTGTAGTACAGGGGTCACATGGTGCACACTTCTGATAAGAAGTCTAGCGAGGCCGCAGTTTCAACAATTCGAAACAAATTTCTAAAAGAAAATGATATTTTACCATATAAAACGTAAAGTTGACGCCATTGTTATAAACTGTCACAATAACAAAGAACAGTCGAATTCAGTTAAGCAAAACTAAAAAAAAACAAATATTTTTTTTCACTTATGAGGGATTATTAATAAAAAGGACTTCGGACAAATGAACAAACTGAACTCATTCATTTAAACGAACTGAGTATGTGCTTTTAAATTGCTCTATGAAAGGAATATGCAAACTTGTGGCACAACTATTAAAATACATGTTTGTAAAATGTAAATGCAATATAAATGAGATTAGATGAAAATACTTATTTTTATTTGGTTGAGTTCTGTTTAATGTGTTTACCAGATAAGTTTTTGTGGTAATTTAGTTTTCAACAATTGATTCTAATGTCTACTTCTTATAATAAAATCTATTGAACCTACTACAACATTTTCAATGCCTTTTTGTCATTTTCAACGTTTCTATTGCTCATATACGTCACCTGTTCATATTTCTCTTAAGAGGTGTTCGTATCATATAAAATTGGGTCTCCGTATTAACAAAGTGTTTCAAATAAACGATTTTTCAATAAATACAGTGCTTTGAAAATCACCCCAGAACAATCCTTACTAATAATAATTTTCATTAAAGCGATTTTTTCAATTTAAAGGCGTGCGATTATCCGAATTCGACTGTAAATGTAAACAGACATTATGAATTTTACCATCGCTGATAGTTTTTGGCGTAGACTGAACGTTACCCCGGGGACGACCTCAAGCGTTGGTTTTTTTTTTTTATCAAACGACAGACACAACTCAAGTAAGTGCTTTTGACATGTGAGTTCGTTAAGACGACAGTAAAAAACATAGTTTTGTTTTGACATTTGATATGACAAGAAAAAAATATAGTGGACCCCGATTTTGTCGTTCTGGTGACAGTTAGTGGTTCGAAAATCAGCTGTTTGTAGCATAGAAAGCCAGCGAAAGTTAACGTTCGACTTCTAGTTACTGCTTAAGCCACGATGTCGAAGGACAACGTTCTCATGCTTTCTAAGGGACAAAAAGCTGACTACGAAACCACTTATCAACGTTCAAATGCTTTATAAGCGATTAACACCCGATTAGTGGCTTCGTAATTTACAATGAATATTGGCCGCTTAACAAATTTAACTTTTCATTTGTTCATGTGTCACCCTACAAGTAAAAAAAAATACGATCCACACTGGACTCATGAAAAGTTTCAAAAACTATTGCATACCATTAGGCTGAACTAAAACTCAAAAGTTTTCATGATATGTATTTTTTATTTAATTTAATTGCTTCAATTAAATTATTCACATGTTTCCTCATATTAATGGCATTTTAAGTTATTTCAATTTATATGTTATTCATAAAAATATCATTAACCTTTAATTCATATTGATTTTTACAGATCCCGCAATTACCGCCCGGGCAGTATGCGCAAAGTACGACGACGAGCTGTTTTCAAAAACGGTGACTGCAATGTACTGCAAAAGAATTTGACGCGCCGACGATTGCGTTTCCTGCAGGACATGTACACGACGCTGGTGGACTCACAATGGCGCTGGACCCTATTGGCCTTTGCCTTGTCCTTCATCTTGTCCTGGTTGATATTTGCCGTGCTCTGGTGGCTGATCATGTACACGCATGGTGACCTGGAGGAATTACATTTGCCCCAAAATCAAGGTGAGTGGCCGTATGTGTTGGTGTGCGTATTGGTGTGTATTTAATGTATTTTGCATTTCAGAGGAAAGTGGCTGGGAACCTTGTGTCTCTGCCATTAATGGCTTCACTTCTTGTTTCCTATTCTCGATTGAAACACAACATACCATTGGTTATGGTGTGCGCACCACTTCGGAGGCCTGTCCGGAGGCCATATTCATGATGTGCTTCCAGTCCATATACGGTGTTATGTCATCGGCCTTCATGGCTGGCATTGTCTTTGCCAAGATGACCCGAGCCAAACAGAGGGCCCAGACATTGTTGTTCTCGAAACATGCCGTTATCTGCCAACGAGATGGTGGCCTCAGCCTGATGTTCCGCGTGGGCGATATGCGCAAGTCCCACATCATTGGAGCCGGTGTGAGAGCTCAGCTGATACGCACCAGAACCACCAAAGAGGGCGAAGTAATGACGCAACATTTCACCGATCTGGAGATTGGCGCTGACGATTGTGGTTCGGATATCTTCTTTATCTGGCCCATGGTCATTGAACACAAGATTGACGAGAACTCGCCTCTGTATAATATGTCGGCCACCGACATTCTGCAGGATAAATTCGAAATCGTTGTCATGCTAGAGGGTACCGTTGAGTCGACCGGCCAGTCAACCCAGGCCCGTTCCAGTTATATCAATGCGGAGATCTTATGGGGCCATCGCTTCGACCCGGTTGTGGTTTACAACAAGGATCGCCAGGCTTACGAAATCGACTATGCCCGCTTCAATGAGACTACACAGGTGGACACACCACTGTGCAGTGCTCGGGATCTAAATGAAATCTATAAAATCCAGGAGGGTTTCACAACACCAGGTATGTTCGGAAGTTTGCGCAGTTTGATGTGATGTTTGTTTTCTGACATTCTCTGTTTTGGGTTTCATGGAATCATTTACGTTACGTTTGGACTCATGTTGTCTTTTAGTTGGTCATGTTTTAAAGTTATTGGATTATTTAAGTTTATCTCATTCGTCATTGAGTGCCACATGTGGGGGTTTTAGGAAAGTGTGATTTGAAAAACTATGGTAAGCCAACATTTAATTAGATGTGGTAGTTGTGGAAATGAATGGGATTATATTAACATTTGGTGCAGGTCTTCATATGTAACAATGCAAACTGAATTCATAACAAGTAGATGCAGATATACGCCGGCCCCTGTACAGCTTTACCAATCTGTGTTCAGTAAAATATGTGAAAATTGTATTCTGATTTTTACACACGATTTATAAAGCTGGATAATCCTTAAATAGGGCCATAAACTTAAATGTATAAATACAAAAACAAATAGTTGGAATGGTAAAATTATTAGTTCTGAAATGGACTGGATAGATTTTTAGTCCCAGCGAAATGCCTAACGAACAGTTGCTTACATGTAAAATCATTTTTTTTTGTAATAAACCAAAGAGGATGTGTAAAAATATCTAATAATTTAATTTATTAAATAGAACGTTGAAAAAGTTTTTTTTGCAATTAGTCCTTCAAATTAAAACTGTGGTGACCACCTGCGCTTGTGAAAACTAGCTGTCTATAGGACATGGAAGGGAAATAGTTCGGATGCCAAGTTAGTTCAGCACTAGTGGCGGTTAAATCTGGTATAATTTTTGTGGACATTTTGTCATTAATGAGTATGTATCTTAAGACTTTTGTTTGGAATGTTAGTCTTCAAGTTTTATTTCCAGAATTAAAACATTTAATTCGTAATTATTTAGTGTGTGAGACAATTACACAACAAACCCCGGTTCATATCCTGATTAGAACATGAAAAACATTTTCTGCTGTCGTTTCCAGTTGACGGGCAAGACAATAATTTCAAAACTGTTAATATTTAACGCCCTGTTTCTGGATATCGTTTTTTTTCGCGCGACTCGTTTAATAACGCTTTTGTTCGACTTGTCGTTCTGATGTTTGTTAGGGAAATCCAAATCAGCCGTTTGTCGAGCATCAAGCGAACGAAAGCAAACGTTCGACATCCTGAAACATGACATGACAAATATTCTATCCCGATAATTCGTAATGTCAAGGGACCGACCGTTTTCTACGAATTAGCGGGGTTTTCGAATTAGCGGGGTTTCAAATTAGCGGGGTGAAGAAAGAAAAAATACGAATTACCGAGGTTTTTATTCAATAATGAATATATGTACATAGATATTTATATGTATGTATGTACAAAGTTTTATTTTTTAAAAACAAAGCAACTGAAAATCAATTCATTTTCAACAAAAAAAAAACTTAACTTAAAAACTTGAGAGCATAGAATCACTTGTCAATGGTTTTCCGTTTTTCCTCCAAAGAACGAGTCGCCTCCGCTACATAAAAAAGAACGAAAGAAGTGAAAGAGAGAATAGCAAAACAGTTGAAGTTTGCGAATTATCGAGGTTTTCATCGAAAAATTACGAGGTAAAATAAGAGGTTTTTGGGCATTTCGCTGGAAAAATTTTACGATTTATCGAGGGGACCAAAATGTATGGGATTTTTACGAATTATCGCGATTTTTTCAAGGGACCGGGATTTTGTTACGAATAAGCGGGGTTTACGAATTAGCGGGGTACGAATTATCGGGATTATACTGTACTAACATTCTAAGCCACGATGTCAAAAGAGGAATCAATGCGCTCACCATGGTTTCTAATTGGTAGCCACTATGTTTCGTTCGTATGGTGTTACATACGTGTTGTAAACAAAGCCACATAACCATTTTCAAATTTCAAAGCTGCCAGATCAACAATTCGAAAAAAGACGCTTAACACAGAAAAAAATCGCTATATTCGTGAATAAACGTAAAATTTGTAATTAGCTCGAAGCAACTGATGCAAAACAAACAAAAAATCATATGTCAAAAAATAAATAATTTGTCGGTAAAGCGGCTACTTGTTAGCGGAATGACATAGGGAAACTTTTGCTATAGAGAGCGAATTAATCACGGTATGACGTTCTGCTTTGGTCAGTTATACTTGCTTCCCTGCATGTATTGCATGTAGGCCGAGTTATGATCGCCGACACATAGGCAACAACACATAGGAAACAATAAGTTGTGTAGAGTGATTTAAAAACAAATTGAAAATTTTCAAATTTGTTTGTCTTTCTCTCATATTTCTACAGTCGGTTGTGTGTGTGTGTAGATAAGTTTATGGAATTTTCTTTATTTCGTTCGAGTTTTCAGGGAGTGCGTATCGGCGGAAGAATGACTAGAAAAGCGAGACGTACAAAAACACACTTGGCAAATTTTTGCTAGAATATCACTGGGTTTCTGCTGAAAGCACCAGTTTAAACATATTCTCTTCTGAGAAAATTAAAATTGAATATTTTACAAAAATTTGTTTACGAACAGCTGAGAACAAATGATTTATCATTTCATTAAAAACATATTCAAGGTGAAATTTGATATGGGCTGTTTGAGCATTATGAAAGAGAGCCAGAATAAAACAAACGCCTTAGATGCAACGCATATATAGGGTTTTCCATCAAGAGGTGTTATTTTGGTATTCAAAGAAAAATGGAATTTTTTGAGATAAATGATCGCAAAAGATTACATAAAAGGAGGATGGTATGAAAAACAACATCAGCCAAATGGCTGCACGATCACGCTTACAGGACCATATCCTTTTCATGAAATTTTCTATAACCAAATCGCAAAGTGGCTGCCCTATGTCCTCGATCTTTGAGGTCTTGAATCGACGCTGGGCTATTGATGTAGACCTTATTTTTCACGTGGCCCAAAGATCTCGGTGAACAATTGTGATCACATCTACGAGAGATAACACGGTCCGGAAACTTTTCCCGTAAAATACCAATGGTTTCTTTGCTTGTGTGGCACGTAGCGCCGTTTTCTTGAAAGTAAACGTTGTCCAGATCAATACTATCCAACTCCGACCATAAAAAATCATTAGAAAATCTCTCGAAGGCACAATACATTCACCGTAACTGTTGATCGAATCTTATTTCGAAAAAGTAAGGTCCAATGAATAATATAAGGTCCAAATAATAAACCACACCAAACAGTCACACGTTGAGAATGGAGATGCTTCTCAACAATAACTCTTGGGTTTTCCGAGCCCCAGATGCGACAATTTTGCTTTTGGATGTAGCCACGGAGGTGGAAATGCGCCTCATCAGTCGATGGAATTCCGGATAATTTTCATGCAGTTCAAGGACCCAATCAGCAAAGACACGACGTTCTGAGTTCTTGTGTTCACTGAACTTTATAAGCCTTAAGACCCAAGCCTTTATGCAAAATACGGTGCAATGACGTTTGTGGAATGCCCAATTCCAAAGAACGACGAGGAATGGACAAACCTGGGTTTTCTTCAACATTTTCGGCTACAGCAGCATTAATCTCAGTTGTTCTTGAGCGACGTGCACGGGTTTTATTCTTCACATCACTAACTTGTCCCAAAAGCTCGAATTTGACAGCTACAATAATTCCGGGTGATTCAAAATAACACCTCTTTTTGGAAAACCATTTAGAAGTTTGTGCTTGTTCAGTACCCAAATGAAAGTATTTGAGGCAGAGAAGATGATGATCTACCAGTATTCGTCGCTTTGGTATGATTTAAATGATTTTTTTTTTTTGAAGAAGGGTCTATTTGTGTTATTTTACTTTTTTAAAATGTTAAAGCATTTTTTGTTTTAGTTTTCCATTATCTGGTCTTGTTGGTATTCAAATTGTGATCATTTATTGACCAGAAAATCAAAAAGTATATTTCTTTTAAATCAACACCAAAACTGTGATAATTTCTAAATTGTAAGCGCGAGGCGCGACCATTTAATTTTTTTTTTAAAGTTGTTTTCTTTTTTTCCTTCACTCCACCCTAATATACATATACTATCATCACCACCGCTCTCCTCTGAACACGGTCCAGAAGCTGCAAAGATGTCCCTGGAGCTCCTGCCCATATATAGGTGGTGTAAATATTTACGAGATCAGATGGGGTGAATTATTTCTTGCACCGCTTTAAAAAGCCTAAATACTTGAATGAATCTTTCGACACTTCGAATATATTGTTAGCCCAGCGAGCATCACCCTATCAATTAAACCAAATTACATAAAAATCGGCCGAAAAATAAACGTTTTTTTTTAAATTTAACACATCTTTGGCATTCGATTAAAAAGTTATATGGTTTTAAGGCAGGATGACAAGTTTTACTCTATTACTCGTAAAGTCGCCGACATTAACGAGGTCCCAACGGCTACTGAAAAATGTTTAATGTTTTTACCAGGATACGAACCAAGAATACATTTATTTTTACCGAAGACTTCGAAATACCGGTACACCCGCGTCTACATTTAGGCTCTTCTACAGCTGTTCAGTTCGGAATGTGAAAGGCATTTCACCTCATTCATATGCTTTGGCCTACTTTCGAAGCTCGGGGGCCAATTTAATGCAAATACTTTCCGAACAAGTCAGTGTGGGAACATGAGCTGGGTAAAGATGGGAGAAATCAATTTTACTAGTTCATACAATTTCTGCGATGATTTTAAAAACAAGATTTTTGGGTAAAAGTCATTTGTAAATGCGCCCCATGTAAACATAACGTTTACGAAACCGATTATAGTGGACTAATTGTGGCCCATTATGATTTGTTTTTATGGACTGTATGTTAATTATAAACCCCATGAATAAAGTAAATTAGAGAAACCTGACTGTGAGCTCTAGATATAATGGCGTTATAAATCCCATAAATTACGATATCATTTATGGTCTATTTTGATGTCGCGCACACATTGTAGGGTCGGTGTACCGACATAAAGAAACAACTTAATTTCCCATATGCAAAACACTCGTCACACGGGGATCTTTTGTCAATTAGTTTATCACCCAAAACACTTTTGTTGAAATCAAACAAACACACTTAAATCTTTATCTGTCTGTCTATTGTCTGTATTATTTTTTTTTTTTGTTAATTTGTGATATTTATGTTTTTTAAATGTTTTGTTTCTCTTCTTCTTCTTTTCTTTATTTAGCAGAAACCACATTTACCATGCGTCAAATGTCCCTCCATCCATCTGAACCGGCATCATAACCCATAATCGTTATAAAACACCAAAAATCGTTCCAACGATTTATTAGAATACAATTTTAAATAGAAACGAACAAATTATCACATTTACTATTATTTGGGGTTAACATTTTACCACCCAACCAAGTAGTCAACAAAAAAAAAAGGGGAAAACAAAAACATACATCAAAATACAATAAAGAGAAGAAATCATAACATAAAAATCGAAATTCAAAATAAACAACAAAAAAAATTCATAAAAAACAATAATTTAGTTTTTATGACCGAATAGTGCTTGTTGTGTTGTGTCGACAATAGTGTCGATCATAAAATATATTTTGTATCGATCTGTTTCATTTTTTATGGAATTAATGTAAAACCACAATAAAAAAAATGTGTATTGTCAGTTAACCAATCGACCGTTAAATTAGTGTATTGAAATTTAGATAGAGCCGTCTTAGAGCCATTGTTGGTGTTTGTAGTCTTGCTAGTAAATCATAACTTTTCAAAAAAAACACACACATACTTAGAGTTAAAATAATCCTAATAAAAACTCTTTAAATAACGCTTTAGTTTTTTAATGACTGACTCTCTGCTTTCTTATATGCCATTTGGTTTTGTATTGGAATTTTTATCTCTTACAGACATTTGTAGAGTATTCTCAAAATCTATTTCAGGTGGTTCCCGATGTTCGCAGAAATCCTCACCCACAAGTCCGCCATGGCCGTCGGCGAAACAGCGAAAAGTTGTCTACCAGTGGCAGTTCTCAAATCCAGTGTAGATTTAATAAAAGTAATTAATGTAAATATGTTTGTGTTAAGTAAATAATTTGCATTGGGTGCGCAGGTGAAAATATTTATAAAAATGAATAAAATAAAGAAATAATAAATTAATAAGTCCTGTTCAAAGTACTTTTGAGGTAACCAAATGTTTGTTTTTGAAATAGAAGCCATTCAAATATTTACTTATTTGCCATGTCAACAAGTCCAACTTACTCTTTCCTCCCTCAAATAAACTTTCTTCCAATCGCTAACAGAATGCATTGAAACACAGAAAAAACATATTTTTGAAATCAATTACGAAGTTTGTATGGAATTCGTCAATTCAATTACTTTTTTAATTGATTTTCTTCCAATTACAAAAGTTGTGAATTCAATTACTCAAATTTTAAATATGTAATTGATTTTTTTACTATTTTTTACATTGATTTCATCAAGAATTTCTAAGTTCAATTACAACATTAATTGATATCTGTGTTAGTCAAAATCAATTGGTCAATAGAAAAACAAAAAGTTATTATTTATTTATTTATTATTAATTTCAATACAAAGTAAAAGTATATTGTAATTTTTGGGTCCAAGGGTAAACCGGGTGACACAGACCATATGGCTAGATTTTTGTAGCGACAGACCAAAGTCTCTGCTGGGACTCGAACACACAGCCCCCATGCTGATAGGCGAGCACGCTACCAACTCGACTACCGGGGCGTTTTAATAAAAAGTTATTATTTATCCACATTTATTATACTGCCTTCAAAGTAGGCACTTTTTCAACTCATTACCCGAAGTCAACGTGAGTTTTCAGCGGATATTCCCAGTTATGTCTTTTATCAGTTACAAATTAACTTCAGATCTAAAGCATTCTTACTTGTTTGTATAATTGTTAAGACCGTTTTGTTGTTAGTTCCTTTAGGATATATCCGTTGAACTTTCTGTGTCTCACAAATTATTTCGTACCATTTCAAATGAACGCTTGACAAGGAACATGTTCTTTCCCAAACGGGTCTGAACGATCGAGTAACACATTCTCAAACGAGTCACTTACAACTACGGATTTTAATCCTGGAATTTCCGTGACGTATTTCCCGTGAAATTCGCCTTTTTTTTACTTTCCGATTCCTGGGTTTTTAATTTCCCCAACATTTTTCAACTCGCGGGAGTCGGGAATATTTGCGACGTCTTCTGGGGAATTTCCGGGACCTGATCTCCATTATAAAATATAAGAAAAAAAATGGTATTTTCATAAAAAAAAAATGTTATTGCATTAAATTAAATCATAAGCATATAAATAATTCTGGAAGTAAAAATATCGTATAATTTCCCGGATATAAACCACAATCGCAAATTGCGCAAAATCGTCCACAGTTATATTTTTTTTTGTACTATTTCATTCCCGGGCCAATGGTTCTTATATTTTATAATGAAATTCAGGTCCCGGAAATTCCCCAGAAGACGTCGCAAAAATTCCCGATTCCCGCGAGTTGAAAAATGTTGGGGAAATTAAAAACCCTACATACAATCCCAACTATCTACGAGATAGGTTCAAATACTTGGCCAAAAATCATTAGGGAAATACGATGACTTATCATAATCCATCACGACAATATGAAGTCTCACTCAACGACATAAACAACACACGGGCTGAGTTTCCGCTCCATACTATGAAGGAGAAGACCGATAATATACATTTTTTTGTAATTATCTACTAGCACTTCGTTCGTGTACGTGCTAACAACTGAGGTCGGGACCCAAGGTTCCGAGTAATCATGTTTGTATTTCAACTTTCGTGTTAGAACATGGGATACATTTTATCGGCCGCAACATAGGGTCCTATTAATTCGAATAGCTTAGTATCTGCTCCCTGGGAAGACAATCAAATATTTTTCAGCGGTTGTTTTCCACCTCGTAAATGCTGTAAAACTTCTCTAGAAATGCCGTTCGTAGACGGCTTTAAACAGTTGGTCCCGGTCAGTGAGTATACACAATTATATAGCATACAGCTCACCGGTTCGAGAGAAGTTCCCCGTCTGTTCCTTCATGGAATGTGAGGAGAAATAAGTAAGTTAGTATCTGCTCCAAGACCAAAGGTCGCAGTGGCGAGTAACATACGGCTCTACGATTCAGAAGGGTAAGTAAACAGAGGAAACTCTTCTTAATAAGTCTTTCACGCAACAGCTCAAATTGAGGGCACGAACAAGATGGAAGAGTACAAGCGAAACCACAGTGTGCCATTGGATCGCGATATGAGGGATCAACAGCAATATATTTCTAATGTACATCGGTCCATTATGTACAAAAAAAGGCAGATAGAGTTTTTTTAAATTTTTTTTAAAAAATTAATTTTTTTGGTACCTAAATTGTCATAACTCGAAAACGACTCGTCTGATTTTGATGAAATACATTTCTTTAAAAATTGACCACTAAATTGTGTTCTTCTGTAGCATGGCACACTAATAGAAGTTTGGCGCAATTGCCCAACAACAAAAACCCAGATACAACACTGGCGATTTTGATTGTCAAATTCAGCTGAAAGATAAATGACAGACAGCAGACAATTACAACTCATGGCTCGATAAAGTAATTTAATTTATTAGCGATGTTTACAAAGTAAACCTATTATGATGTTGATTTTTGGAGAACTATAATATTATTGTCAATAGTGTTACGTGCCCCAAAATTCTTTGTTTGACTTATTGTATTTCAATTCTTTGATTTAAATGTTTAATATGAATATGTAATATGTAGTCGATATTTGAAAAAAAACGTAAAAAAAAAATAAGTGTGACAATCAAGATACTGTCAAAATGAAAAAAATTGAATCAGCTGTTTGCTGATTCTATTATTGTGCCATGTAATTAGATATTCTTAAGGCAAGTAATAACATTTTTAAGTTTTACAAAATCAAGTGCGGAATAAAATTATTGATTTATGCAAACAAACGTTTGTTTGCTTGGCCTTTTTTAGGGATATGTAATTCTCGTTTAGTTACGGAAAACTATAACATATCTTCTATATAAATAAAAAAGAATTGACGCATGTATGTCTCTTCATCACTTGAGAACGGCTGGACCGATTTGGCTAATATCTTTTCTGTTGTATTAGAAATTTTCAGGACAAGGTTTGTATGGAATACAATTTTGACAAAACCAATCGGAAAAGCGCTAAATCAAAAGACAATTTTTTATGTTATTTTTGAATTGAATTCCATTTGTGAATGACGTTTCAAATTGAAAAATTAGAAAATCGTAGTGAAAAACTCAGACAATTCAAAAACCGAATCATGTTTAACAAACGCGAATAAACTTCGTAATCTTTACGCGGTTTTTGAAAAATTGACATCACAAAAATTTGAGTCTTGACTTGAACATACGACAATGCGTTATCAAAAATTATTGTTTTAAATGCGATTTTTTGTTTGTTAAGGAACTTATTTTGCCACTCACAAACACCTCGTACAAATCCATATCTTCGAGGATATTGTCCGAGAATTTGTTACTAAATTTACAGATTCAAGGACAAATTCACCATCGTGCAGGAACATTGCTGCCACCAGTGAATGCTGATCACAATTTTCTTGAGATTTCATTCTTTGAAAACTCTAATGATAAAATCAATCAGTGTCGTCATCAATATATTCGTAAAGGAAACTAACACAAATGTCATTTATATGAATTTGTATGCCTATCGTTTGAGGATTCGTCAATATGAAGAAAATGTCGCAAATTATTTCATCTATTCGCTATTCGGAAAGTCGAAAATGTCGGCCGACTTGGAAGCCCTAGGTAATGGAAAATTTAAGCCACAATCGGAACTACTTTTTAGGAAATAAATAAATGCGTGCTGAAAGTCATCGAATTTGTAGAGATATGCGAAACCGCTCAAGTTAACAATGAATATACTGGTCGAGTAACTAAATTGTCAATCAGCGGATGTGTTTTCGAATCAATTGTTAGACATTGAGAAATGAGAAATTTCAGTTGTCGCTTCCACTTACTTTTCTTTTGCAATTCACAACGTCATGAAGACCACAAGAAGATTTGATAGCGAGATTCCCCCCGTGTTGAAGAAAATTATAAAGAAAATATAAATTCAAATTCAAATCGGTGGTCAATTGTATTTATTTTAGTCGATCGATTCTATTACAGATTCAACTGAAATTCACGGGATTTTCCAGGAATACCGCAGTACAATTTGCAGTTCAAAGTTGGGTCGGTTATAGTCATGTTACGCAATATGAACCAACCAACAATTTGTAATCGAACAAGACTAGCTGTTAAAAATCAGATAAAGCACCTGATTCTAAGGATACCAATGATTTCAACCAGCTTGGCATTCCAATCCAAGCGCTTTCAGTTTACAGTTCGCCTTGAATTCGTAATGACGATTAATAAATCGCAAGGACAATCATTGAAAGTCTGTGGAATAAACCTAGAATTTCCCTGTTTCCCCCCATGGACATGCTCGACAGCCGGTAAATCATCGGCGCTTTAGACGTTGCTCCGGCAGAAGAGACAAAAAAGTTTGTTTATCAGCAATCTTTGCGATGAGTGCATTTAAATCATATGCAATTTTTTTTACAAAATTAGAAATCCCAATTTGTTTCAATATAACTATTTTTCGTATGCAAACATGTATAAGGATTTATCCACAGATACAGGTCTAAAAGTACAGCTATCCGGGCCGTGTCAGCTAAGTCAAAATTTGTCTAGGTAGGACGAAGTCTACCGGGTCAGCTAGTATATTATATATTATAAGTCATTGTAAATGAGTGCGGATGAAGAAACCCTTCCGAAAAGCATCCGTATACCTTGCGTGCAATCAAAACAACCGCAATGCATGAAGCTATTTTAAAAAAAATATTTCTTTGCAAAAAGTGAAGTACAAAATTCTTTTGAGGCAAAGTACGTGTAATTTGACATGAATTAAGAGAATTATAAATTAATTTTTTATGAAAGAAAACTGGGAGCGGAATAAATTTACTCTCTTTAAATCCATATCAAAATCATAATATTATGAACATAAATCTATACTGATTTTCTTAAAATAATATACGTGTGGCAACCCTGTCATGAGCTCGCCAGTTATCACTTCATTACTAGGTATTCATTTGTTTCTTTATGTAGATGTTTGTTACAACACGATAAGCGCCAAAATCGCCATTATTAATTCATTTTCTGTACTCAAGTCGCGAACACGGAAAATTTAAACTTTTCAATTAATTAACCACGAGTTTAATTTAATTAGGAAATAAAGGACATATTTCCCAAATACGCGTGGGCTAAAAATCAAGCATGAACTATGGATAAGTGACTCAAGGGCTCAACTATGGATAAAATTAAGAATCTGCACAGATTCATAGTTTAATCAAGTTTTTTCCCTGCTTTACGTAAACATTAAGAACAATTGGGCAAATTCATTTCATATCCTCAAAAGCAGGTTTGTCAAACTCATACTGTAATCTGGAGGTCTAACATTCGAAATACTATCACCTTAATAGACCAAAAATAAAGGATTTTCCAACAAGAATTAGTTTTCAATCACCCGGTGTTTTGATAGCTGTCACTTTTGAAGCTTTTTTTCTTTGGCATTTGACAAGTATAAACTATGCCATTACTAAAAACGGAACGATACACGTTTTAACAACGCATTGAAATTATTAAAATTCAATACAAAAATGGTGAAAATCATGCAGTCACAGTCACATTTTTATCTCGTCGTGAAGCACCTTGTCGGACCGCAATGCAGAAATCGTGCTGTTGGGAGGAATTAGTGATGTGAAGAATAAAACCCGCTAAAGAACAACTGAGAATATTGCTGCTCTAGCGCAAAGTGTTGAAGAAAACCCAGGTTTGTGTATTCCTTGTCGTTCTTTGCAATTGGGCATTCCACAAACGTCATTACATGAACTTATAAAGTTCATTTTACACAAGATTGGGTCCTTAAATGATTGGATGAAAATGATCGGGAATTCCATCGAAAAATCATCTTGACTGATGAGGCCCATTTCCACCTCGGTGGCTACGTCAAAAGCCAAAATTGTAGCATCTGGGGTTCGGAAAACCCAAGAGTTATTATTGAGGATTCTATCCTCAACGTGTGACTGTTTGGTGCG
The DNA here is from genome assembly GCA_958296145.1 of Hydrotaea cyrtoneurina. Classification (NCBI taxonomy): domain Eukaryota; kingdom Metazoa; phylum Arthropoda; class Insecta; order Diptera; family Muscidae; genus Hydrotaea; species Hydrotaea cyrtoneurina. The sequence continues at coordinate 38,504,258 of OY282512.1, read as the reverse complement.
GTTTATGATCTGGCGGGCTCATTGGACTTTCTTTTTCGAAAATGAAAAAGGTGATTAATGATTTTGTATGGTCGGAGTTGGATGGTATTGATCTGGACAACGTTTACTTTCAACAAGACGGCGCTACGTGCCACACAAGCAATGAAACCATTGCTCTTTTAGGGGAAAAGTTTCCGGATCCTGTTATCGCTCGAAGAGGTTATCACAATTGGCCACCGAGATTTTGGGATTTAACACCTTGCGACTTCTTCCTTTGGGGCCACGTGAAAGATAAGGTCTACGCCAACAGCCCAGCGCCGATTCAAGACCTCAAACATAGAATACGTGAGGCTATCAAGGCAGCATAGAGCAGCCACTTTGCGATTTGGTTATGGACAATTTCATGAAAAGGATATGGTCCTGTAAGCATGGTCTTGGTGTCCATTTGGCTAATGTTGTTTTTCCTCCTTTACCTTCCTCTTTATTATAAAATAAAAATCGGATTATTTATCTCAGAAACTGTCATTTTTCGTTGAATACCAAAATAACACCTCTTGTTGGGTAACCCTGTATTATTGTATCGCACCCACTTTAATTGGTCACTTCAAAAATGACCTATCCAAACTGAATTCCTCCGGCCAAAGTTGCCCTTTTCTGACAAAGCACAAATCTCCGATATCTTATCAGAAATAATCGAACAACACATCCAATTGATTTTATTTGCAATTAACCTATATGTCCCTGAGAAATCATGTTCCTTTACGAATTCAATGCATGACATAAGTTACTAGTCTTATGCGGTATGGCGTCATAGGCGACTTTAATCACCGGTAGACATTGCAGATACTAACTAACCTGTTGACTACCTAAGTGGAAAATACTGAATCTTCTAACAAAGTTGCTGGTCCCCATAGACTTTTGGGCAGCGCTCAACAAAAGTTGTGCGCCATACAAAAGGAGTCTATTGCCACCACAACCAACAACTTTATGAACTCCATCCAAGAGGTGTCCCGCTGTGAGGCAGCAGTGTCTTTCCATTCGTTTGCTCGTGCATACACATTGAAATTTTCTGTGGCATTCCATTATCAGATAATTATAACTTTCATAACTTAATAAATACGACAATATTAAAGTTATTAAAAACAAACCGCACACTCTGACATCAATTTCACAAAAACACTTTTCATATTTTTGTCTGGTGTCTCATTGTTGTTGTTGTTGCTGCTGCCGTTGTCCTCATAAACTTATGAAACATATCAGATTACGGACAGTTAAGAGTCGGACAGCTTACATACAGATAAGTGAAACTATATATTATGTGGGTTAAGGACATTAATATTTCGTCCCAGAGCCACTTAATGGTGGGGGAGGGCAACCAGCCTACAGTGGCACGAGCATGATAGCACTGGTAACACAGTTTTCAGTGTTCACTACCTATTGGCCACATGCGGGAAATGCTTTAATTCAATTATCTTGTCCGGCCTCAAAAACACCCACCCACAATAAATAAAATTATACCATTTTTGCCCGTTAATGTTATTTTGTAAGTTTGCGTTGTATTTTGCAATTTTTGTATATTTCATGGTTTTGAGCTGGCACGAGAACACCGAAAAAAGAAAAAAAAACACAAATAGTTTTCACCTCGCCGAATATTATTTATAATGATTGCTTTTGAAAAGCAATTAATGTTCGTTTATTTGATTTTTCAAATATTTTCTTTGGCTATTAAACAGTCTTTAAAAATTAAAGAAATGCATAAATTTTGATATTCGCTAAAAAGGTGTGTTGAAAATTTACGATTTTTATTTGTTGTGCTGCTAATGGTTCATAAAATATTTGAAACAAGCAAACAAACGAAAGACTTGAGACACAAACGTGTTTTGATATGTCTGTACGAATAACAGTTCGGTGTCCATGTAATACGTACGGTCATAGTGGCAAATTACAATAATCCATCAGTTGGCAGACATTAAGTCGACAGTGGCATATGAAAGGTCCAATAAATTGGGGATAATGTCCAGGACGGACTTATAACCAAAATCCGACTAATCGGCAAACGGAGGAACTTGATGATTCACCAAAAGGTTTAAAGAGCTCTAAAGACACGTATGAAACAACTCCAAGGCAATACTGAACATTGTAAGGGTACATTCCCAGTTGGCAGTCTACTATTTCTGTGGTTTTCACAAGCAACCGCATAAGTCGTAAAAACAAATTTTGCAGGACAGTCAAAATAGATAATTTTCTGCGGGGGTAGAACGCGTCTACACAAACAATATATCTGATTTTTGAACTAAATTTTTTCAAAATGAAATGTTAATGATAAGCGCCCCGGTAGGCGAGTTGGTAGCGTGCTTGCCTATCAGCGTGGGGGTTGTGGGTTCGATTCCCACCAGAGGCTTTGGTCTGTCGCTGCAAAAATCAAGCCAAATGGTCTTTGTCACCCGGTTTACCCTTGGACCCAAAATTAGAATATAAATTGACTTTGTATTGTAATTAATAAATAAATAAATAAATAAATAAATGTTAATGATTTTTAAAAAACATAAGTTTGTATGTGCAATAAGTTTGTGTGTGAGAAAAATAACAGCGTATCTCCACATAAGATGTTTTTTTTTGTTAAAATAAATATTGTCACTAAGAACACATATGATGTTGCTTTTACCAGCAAAAAAGAAGCACACAATTATTTTGAGGCCGTAAATAATAGAAACAAATCGTATTATAATTCACTTTTTTTCCGGAAGTAACAACTTATGTGCATATATGCTGTAATTTGAGAAAATAATAGAACTGTGACATGAATTATGTCTGCTTATGTCGTTAATGATGAAAACAATTTTTAGAAAAATTCCTCTAAATTATTTTCTTATATTCAGTAACAGTACATGGTTTTAAATAAAATTTTAGACAAATCATTAAAAATCAGCATTAAAAATGTGTTAATTAACACCTGAAAATCGACAAATATGAACTTAAGCGGAAGGTTGTAAAACAATTCTAGAAGTAATTGCTTCGTTGGAATAATGGTCAGCAATATCGGTATTGTAGAAAAGGCTGCTGAACTTCTTCATTATCAACCTCAGATGTTTCTGAGCAACGTATTCGCTTTGGATCAATTTTAAAGCTATGACCACGTTTCGATGCCATCACAACTTTATTGTTTGGTTTATTTCTCCCAAAAGTTCGACTTCGTTTGTCTCATTATTTTCCGTCGAGTAATAGAGAAATTAAAGTTATGAAAATTGAAGTTATATAGCAATTTAAGGGAATTTGTCTACTTAATGCTACTGCCATCAGAAGTGCTTCGACTTATGGAAGTTCCTCTGTACATACTCGAGTCCATGACAAAGGTCCTCATAGAAGACATTGGCCTTGATTGACAGAGACAAATGTTATCAGGCGCCACCGATAACAAGGCCCCATCTATTCTGTGTTGAATTTCCACATTATCAATGTTGTAATAACATGGCTTAAGATCGCTAGTGCTGAGGAATATCGACAGAGTTGTGATAGGATGGACCAGACGATCGGATAGACTGCCCAATGATTTGCTACTCAAAGTACGTTGCATAAACACTTATCCAGTCTCTTATCCATGTAATTGTCTAATCTATTTATAGTCGAATTCGGTTAAGCGGAAATAAAAAAAATTAAGAAATTTGTTTCATTCATGTGGATTTTTTAAGAAAAGGACTTTTACTATTCGCTAAATAATTGAACCTTCTTTCATTGTTCTTATGAAAATGAACTGAATATGTTCTTAAGAAATTGTTCTAAGAAACGAAGATAGATACTTGTGGGACAACTATTAAAATACATTCAATATCAATGAGCTTGGATGGAAAACTCCTCTTCTTTTTTTTTATTTGGTTGATTTGTCTTAAACGTATTTGTTTTGCCCAAGGCTTCCGGATTGTCTCCAAAATTGTTTTCATAAAATAAATTGATTCTAATGTCACCTTATTAGTAGGTTTAATAGAACTTATTACGATGATCTCATAATAAATTCTATTGAACCTACTACAGCAGTTTTAATATTTCCATTGGGCGTATATGCCACCTCCTCTATTATCTCTTGGTCTTTAAATTTTTTTCTATTATTGTGTATTTACTTTAATGAGTTACATGAGGTAGTATTGAAATGAGATGGCACAACATTATTTTTTGTCGCCATTACATTAATAATAAGCGGGGTTCGTTCGTATCATATAAGTTTGGGTCTTTGCATTACAAATGAAAAATAATCACAGAGGGCGAGAAGTAGAACTATGTATGCATTTAGAAAGGGTGATAAGGGAGAAACAAAAAAAAAAATCGCGCACTGTGTTAGCGATAGGAGTGAAGGTGGGAAAGAGGGAGTAGTGTTTGTTGATGTTTGCCTTGAATTTGATAATGTCATAGCAGGAAGGAAAAACACTTGCAGGAAGATTATTCCATATACGAACAGTCCGGCTGAAGAACGAATTTTGTCTATAGTGCGTCGTCCGGTCAACCGGTCATTTGACAATGAACGGATGAGACTCCCTGAATAGCCTCGTATTCCGGCTAAATGTTCTAACATCAGGGATAAGACGACGGATATCTGTGGAGCAGATACCATTGAAATATCTATAGAACAGCGATATACAACCCACATTCCGGCGATGATGTAGGGAGACAATAGAGTTGGATACCCTACCATCCCCTATCATCACCACCGCTCTCTTCTGAAGCTGCAAAGATGATATTGGAGCCCCTGCCCATATATGGGAGTTATACTCCATTTTAGGCCGGATGTAGGTGGTGTAAATAGTTACAAGATCAGAAGGGGTGAAGTATTTATTGCACCGCTTTAAAAAGCCTAAACACTTGAATGCTTCTTTCGACACTTCGAGCATCACCCTGTATCTTCATGCCCAGAACATCAAGAGTATCTGATACATCGATATCCACACCACCCATAGATATTGACGACGGTGCTGGATCAGTGGAACGTTTGTGTGACAACAAACAGCACTCGGTTTTTTGTGCATTAAGATCTACTCTGTTCATTTGGCCCCACTCACAAATCGTCGCCAAATCGCGGTTGAGTGAGTCATTCATTGTTTGCCTTTTGACCTCTACCTCCGAGGGACTTGGCCGACGTTCGAATGAGTACGAATGACAGAGGTTGCTGTCATCCGCCAAGGATTTGATTGGGTTCACAATCTGCCCCAAAAGGTCGTCAATGAAAATAACAAATAGAGAGGGAGAGAGGACAGAGCCTTGTCGCACTCCTGCGGTTAGCCTATGCTCGTTGGATGAGACCCCATCTATAACAACTCGTATAGAGCGATCCCTGAGAAAACTCGATATGAATCGAGAGAAGGTACTACCGACACCAAATGCAATAAGTTTTGATATGAGTGCTCCGTGCCAGACCCTATCGAACGCCTTGGAAATATCCAGAGCAACGATCTTACTTTCATCAAGGGCGTGAATAGATCGACTCCATCGCTCCGTAAGGAACGCCATCAGGTCTCCAGTAGATCAATTTCTATGGAAGCCATACTGTCGATCATTAAAGGAATATTTCTAAAATATATCCAACATTCCGTCTTGGAATGTTGATGCCTTAAAATAATCGCCCACTCCTTGTCTACAATTAATTTTTTACAGAACTCAAAAAGGGGTAGCTAGATGAAGATTAGAAAACTTTCGGGCGATGTAATGGATTCGGGACCACTGTGTGACGATTGAAAAGCCGTAGTCGGCATTTTATTTACACTCGATTTTATTTTTTTATACGCTCGATGACTTTTTGCTTAAATTGTAGGCGAAATGTAGAAAAGAAGTCACAAATCTAACATTTGAGGTTTATTTTTTGACTTCACAAATTGTGAGTTTCGTTTCCTGATATTTCCATGACTTTTTGGATTGACTGTTTTTAATTATCTTTTGGATTTTTTATCAAAAGTCATATGAATTTATACGTTGACTTTTTGCGTGCGACTCCGTTTGATTTTTGTTTCATATCAATGTCAAAAAGGAAAATGTGTGAAATGAAAAAAAAATTACAAGAAACTGCTGATTTGTGACTCTTTCCTACCCAGCAATCTTCTTTACCCCTTTTGCCAACAAATTTAAAAATCATGATTTTAAAATCAATCAAAAGTCATCACGTAAATCGGGTGTTAGTAATATTACGAGTTGGAAGCATTAATGCAGGATGAGTCCTGTCAAATAGTAGGACTTTCAGATGCCCTATGAATCTTATCAATCTTAAAACTTGCAACTTTTTGTTCTGTTCTGTATTCTGCTCATTTCACGATGTCATTCTCTTAAAGAACACAATTGATACTACCAAATGGAGAAAAGTTGAATGCCTAATTTGTTTCTATGAAGTATTTGCTAGGGACAAAAATATGGAGATTTTGCATCGTCTGACGGGGGAAAATGTATTCACCCAATGATAGGGAAATCTGGACTACGAACAACACCTACAGCCAACTCAGGTTATGTTTACACTGAGTTGCTCAAATCGTAACAGGTTGTATCTATTAAACAGAATTGATCATATTAAGCATAACATTAAAAGAAAAATGGTCACTCTCTATGACAAGACAGTACAAAATTGCCTGCGTGCCTTAAAACTGACAATTTCGTTATGTTAAGCATTCTGCTTATTTCACGTTGTCATTCCTTTAAAGAACACACTCAGCCATCCAAGTGGATACAAAGTGGTCTAATGTATATGTGTATTATTAATTTGTGTGCCACATAATATTAATTGTAATACCCTTCATTAAAATCATAAATTGATTTCAATGACTGCAACTTTGTTGGCGAAAATATGTTTTTAAATATGTTGTAATTTCAAACCGAAATAGTTGTGAAATCACGGTAATAGCAACTCAAATAATAGCGTACACAGAGAGTTTGGAAATTTTTTCCCAACCGACAGCCATGGGATATATTGATGTCAATTCTATAAAAAAAAATTCTAAAATGATCTCTCTATAAGCTGTGAAATATATTGTCTAACCAAATGTACACCAAACGCACATTGTTGCTATGGTACCCTCGTTATTGAAAATGACCCAAATCGGTAAAATTCCCTTGCAAGGGATTATATGTTAGGACGCAAACATATCGTTTTTCAGTATGCTAATATATTATGACATAATATGTTTGTACACAAACATATATATGTTTGCATATAATCACTGTACCTTAACCCTTTAAACGTACCGTCTACAGACGGCAAAGGTTTCGAGTTCAGTGAATAACTGTCGTAGGTTGACAGAATAATGAAAAGTGCCATTGAAAAATGGTAAGAAGACATTTTTATTTACTAGAGTGGATAAAGTTAACCCATATTCTAAATTAAAGAACAAATCGCTGCGCCCATACATGGGCATATTTACTACTTCCCAACTGAACGGATGTGTCGGCCAAACCAAATGGAATTCCCTATAAACTCACTACATATTCCTTTCCCAGTCTATGTCTGCCACATGTAGGGTATTACAACTTAGAAGTCTAATCACTTAATACTGTCAAGAACGCCATTCAACTGACGAAGAAAAAAAAACCAAAACAAAACAAAAATATATTACAACTAATTTTATGTGTACCATGGAAATAATGTGGAATTTTTCATATTGAATTCATGATTTAGATTTGTAACGGCACGTTTTGTAATAATTTAAAACCTATTTACCAAAATGCTTAACTACTGGCAGCCACTTCAAATCTGTGCAGACATATGTACATATACATGCATATATGTGTGTATGTTCGATTTTGGTCGCTGGTACAATGAACAGCATACTTACAGTTCATATATAACATTTTCTTATATATTACCCGAAATTAAAATATTATCAGGTAAAATGTGTGCTTTTTTTGTGGCTGCTGTCGTTCTTAGGCTAAGTGAACTGGAAAAACACCAACCGAAATACGAATCATACCAAATAAACGTTAACCATAACTCAGTAACATATGAAAATGTTTCTCTTAAATGTTGCTAAAACTTTGCAAGGCAAAGTACACTCGAAAGGCAATTGTTGTTTCAACTTTAAATGCAGCAGTCTTTGTTTAGCTACCAATTGAAGATAATACCCAAAAAAATGTGATTTCTGAAATTTAGTTCTAGTTTCTATGGTAACAACATCGTTTAGAACCACTTTCTTACCTGCAAATAACAAATAACTGCGACATTTTTTTGGAATGTTTGCCCATTTTCCTTAAATTTCATTAACCAACCACACAAAAATCAAAAATGTCTCTTTTTTAACTTCATTGGAGAGGTTATACATGAGGAATCTGTTAGCGATTTCTTTAAAAAAGTATTTGGTTTTGATCCTTGCAAAATGCCAGACTTGTTGGGCTTTGCAATATATTCGGGTATTTGTACACATCGATTGGACATATGTGGTTGTGACGATCTCAGCTCAGACCACACTCCCATACTTATAAATTTATGTGCTACGGTGAACATTAAAAGTAGAAAGTATATCCGTATAACATCTCAAACTGATATACAGGCATGTCACAGAAACCCAAATCGACAAATTTTGAAACCAAAACGTTTTTAGCTTCTCCAGAAAATGGAAATCGAAAAAAAATATTGATTTGAAACCAATGACAAAATCTGAAGTGAAATTGATATCAATTTCAAATTAAACTCCAAATTGAAATGAAATTCTGTTCAAAATTAATTATGAATATTGCTTTTATTAAAAAATATACTAAATACGTTGAGTATGATAATTTTAACATCTTTTTTAACGTATAAAGTATCAGACATGTCAAAGAATTGCCATCGCTTCAATTGTGTGATCTTGTCACATATAAAATTGGCAGCCTTAACCAAAAAAAAAACTTAAACCCAAAAAAAAAAAAATAGCTGAAGAAAACTCCGCAAAGAAATGTAAATATTTGTTTTAATATTAATAGCTAATTTTTACATATTTCTTTAAATATATAAATATTTTTTATTTGTTTGTTTGTTAACTTTTTTAATTAAAATCACAGTCAAAGTGTGGAGACGTATCGAAATTTTTGACGGCGGTGGGTAAACCAGCTGTTTCTAATTTCAATGCTACCATATTTTTAATAGAAATATTCGATTTCCATTTTTTCTTGATTTCATCAAACCCAGGAATTTTTGAAGAAGCAAAATTAAAATGTTAGGTTTTGGAAACATGAATTCAAATCAATTTCATGACATTTCTGTGACATGCCTGATAGACTTCTTTAAGAGATAGATTCTAATCTTGACCTACATTTAAGCTTGAAGACTGGCAAAGAGATAGATGATGCAGTAGAATATTTTCCAAATCTCATACATGAAGCTTGATTCCGATCAACACCAACATCTGAAAATACACTGAGAAGTAGTATACCAATATCAACCGAAATCAGACAGCTTATAAATGAGAAAAGAAGACTTAGAACAAAGTGGCAGCTAAGCAGAAGTCCGTTTGGTAAAAGAATATTCAATAAAGCCTGCAGAGATTTAAAGAAAATGCTCGGTGAGTATAGAGATGATTCAACAGCGATATGTTTGGAAAAAAATCAATAACTCAAAATATGATGAACACCTTTTATGGAAATCCACCAACTACCTTAAAAGACCTGTGAAAAAATGCTCTTATTAAAAACCGTAATGGTTCTTGGTGCAAATCCATCAAAAGCACTGCAGAAGCATTTGCAACACACCTTAAGGATATCTTCCTATCAAGAGATCTCAACATGCCGGCCAATATCGATATCAGCGAGGTTGCCTATTCCCTACGGCACGACAAGTACAGATAAAGTGTTTTGTGGACTCCACCAGCTCTTCAACCCGACAGAAGTCACTAGTCGCAACCGTCAGTCTCATTGCATGCCTTCCAATGAGACATCGGGTCTTCAGAGCTGCAGCATTATGTGCGCATGATTCATGTCTACAACAACCTCAGACAGACGCCCACCTATCGCTTGTTACTGAAGGGGGTCTATAACACAGTAGAAGCTTGCAAGTCGTTTGGCGGATGTCTACGGATTCCAGTGCGGCTGGAATTTCTAAGATAGTCCTGAGTCTCATTTCTGCTCTGGTATGTCCAATAAGGCGATTGCTGAGCCGTTTCGTTAAGAGATCTGCTGCAATACAGGGCTAATGTTCAGTTACAGAATATAGAATCCAGATATTTAATGGTAGACTGATAATCGGATAATACGTTTATCCACTCAGCCATTCTGCTACTTCTGTAATGACAAATATTTCAGCTAGCTCTTGGTCTTCTGAGAGACCACGAAACCTACTTGATTATTTAATTTTGAGCCTTTAGTATAGAAGTCCACATATAGTATTGTACCAGAAGGTCTGCATTTCCTTGCAGGCCTATCTGGTATAAGTACATTAAAAATTAAAAATATATATTTACAACGATATAGCAAATTCAATTGTATCGTAAGCACAGCAAACCTTATTGCTTGACCACAAAAAAACCCTCTCATGCTACATTTTTGTTTTGGCGCTTACGTTTTTTTCGCGGTTAGGGCTCGATATACTCGAAGGGGTTTTTATCACCCAAATATTATGAAAAATACCCCAAAAAACAGAATTTTATAAAAAAAATCGATATATGATGAAAAAAATACAAAATTTGGGAGTATTTCATTGCCCATTTTTTAAGTCAGTTTTCATATGAAAAACTCCCCAATTTTGTATGATTTTTTTTTTTGGAGAATTCTTCATTTTTTGTTTTGGGACATTTTCCATAGAGCCATTTTTTACTCGATATTCCGCTGTAGTTGGGGCAATCGGTGTTGTTTCCTCTCTTATGAATACGATGAGGTTTTATTCATCAGCCCTAGTTTTATTCTCCTAAATGGTGAAGACTAGCTGATGCATACACCTTAGCAGCTCCTCAGGTCATCTACAACTTTGCCGGTATTCCGAGAGCATTAGCTGTTATTAACCAAATGAGGTGAAAGCAGCAATAGCCCGGCTTAATAACAGCTGTTATTTCGACAGCCTAGCTGGTATTAGGCCGGGCTGTTGCTGCTTTCAACTCATCTGGTTAGGGGGTGGACATTTAATACAATCATCTATGATAGGTTGAGGATTTAGATTAATGGTTTACTCGTTGGTAGGATTTGCTGGCATCGCTTCTGGTGCAATAGACCTAAATATCCACACATTGCCGTCTATCATATCTCTTTGGATCCCTTTCCTTTGGATTATTTCTCCTCCTTCCTCGAGGTACAATCCAGATTGCATTTGCCAAAGACGCGAGTGTCGCCTCGTTTCCCACATTGTTAGCTTCAGGGATTGCTATGCTGCAGCTTTCGGTAAACAATGTCTACCATGCCGACTTTTTCATGAAGTTATGTATATCTGTGTTGCAATTTATCGCTGAAATCAACGGGAGCAGTTGGTGTAGTAACTCTCATCCGTTCATTGTGAAATGGCCGGTTGACCGGACGACGCACTATAGAGAAAATTCGTTCTTTAGTCAAACCGTTCGTATGTGGAATAATCGTCCAGCAATTGTGTTTCCTGCCATTTGTGATATTCGGAAATTCAAAACAAATATAAATGGTTCCTATATGTTTTTCGGTATTCGTGTTCATTATGGAAATTCATCCAACATACCTTCCGTGTCTTTAATTTTTCATTTTTCCAGCAGTCTGCTGCTGCCATGTATATTGATCCAACCTCATTTTCGAAAAAGTAAGGTCCAATGACCCCGCCAGTACATAAACCGCACCAAACAGTCACACGTTGAGGATGGAGAGGCTTCTCCACAATAACTCTTGGGTTTTTCGAGCCTCAATAGCTGTATTGCGGTCCCACAAGGTGCTTCACGACGACCCATAAATGTTTTAGTTTTGCGAACAGTGACTGCAAGATTTTCACCATTTTGTAGTAAATTTTAATAATTTCAATGAGTTGTTGAAGCGTGTATCGTTCCATTTTTAGTTATGGCGTAGTTTCTACTTGTCAAATGTCAAAGAATAAAAGCTTCAAAAGTGACAGCTACAGAAATACCAGTAGGAAAATCCTGTACATGGGGTCGCACCGCAGACGTTCTCCTTACTCTGTCATTGAAATCAAGTATGATTTTATTGTTATGGCCGGGATTGTTCGGTTGAATGTTTGCTGTTAAAAGTTATCAACCAGTTCGTCATTTTCCTCTGCCGGCAAATGAACAAAAATTAGGCTAAGTAAAATCAAATTTGACCTTGAGGAGGATTGTGGCTATCGTGATACATTTAAAGCCCAAAAACATTTTAGCAAGGTCTAGAGAAAATTGCAATTCCAACGATCCAAAATACATATTATCAAGCAACTCACGATCAAATAGTAACCACATCTAAACAACATTCTAGTGATTTGCTCAATATGCTTAGCTAACTGACATCCAGTGAACAACTTTTCTTGAATTCTGTCTATCATTCAACCATTTCCTTTCGAGTGTAAATATGAGTTAGTGTTTGGGTTTAAACTGATTCTAACTTATATTAAATCATAATAGACTTTTTTTTGCAAATGTTGAACACAGGTTACGATAGTTAATAAACATAGCCAAAAAGTGGCTGACGAAAAAAATAGGAAAAAGAGTTTACAAAAAAGAACTACACAAAGGCTTTAAAGGTGATTTATTTTAAATGATTTTTGGCGGACAGTACGAGAACAGATACAATATATTTTATATGAAAACTATTTGGGTGGTTGTTTTTTCGTTGCTTTTTGGTTGGTTGGTGATTGGTGTGGTTATTGTTTTCGGTGAAAAATTATTAAGCGAAAATCGTGTGTGGCGATTTTTTTTTTTGTTTCAGTAGGAAGTAGTAAATTTTCGTATGGGCTTTAAAAAAAATTCATATCTAAATTAGTCAAGTTTTGTTGGCGCTTGGACGAGGAGGTAAAAATATATTTGATATTTTCATACGTATGTACATTAGGGTGGGTTGAGAATTATATGTACTTTATAACTTGGTAAGCTCTGCAAAGAATACATATAAGTTCCAAACAAAAGGTTCCTAACTAAAAACAAAAAAATTGTAGGTATTGTTTTGAAGGATTTGATGTAGATCACATAGTTTTTAGAACTTTGGATAATGAAAAAAATACATGTGAATGTTTTTGTACTGTGGTCTTTAACACAGGTACACTGCTGTTGTAACATGAAATTTTGACTCACAGACTATGAGTACAAACAACATTTCCATATATTTTTTTGGTTCCCCCTATTAACCACATTACATATTTGGGGGGGTTTTTTTTTGGTTTAAATTTTCTTTTATTAAATGTTGGCTGTTGTTTTCATGATAAATGTTGTGGTCATGCAAACGTAACAATTGGATATAATATATTTTGTCCATCTGATATACATACATTCATGTATGTACGTGTTTGTATACTTTGCTGTGGCTATTGTTTCTTTTTTTATTGTTGTTCGAAAAACCCACACTTGCCTTTTAAGTTTTCCTTTAACAAGAAATCCAGAAAACGGCAGCAGAAAGAAGCAAAAGTGGCAACACGTCTTAACATAATGCGATTCTTGGTGTACTCCGATGGGGAGGTACAACTCTGGTAAGGTTTCGAAAGGAGCCACGTTCGGTTAGAAATGGCAATTATTCAAGAAAAAACTGGTTTACATGTGATGGTCCTCCCTCATTGAATAGGGGTATGACATGGTAGCAGTCTTCGGCTGTGGATGACTTTTTCATATATGTAGAATAGTCCATAATATGCCAAGATTAGAATAATTTTAAAATAGTTAGATCGATTCCGAAAGTAGTTCAGATGAAATCGGTGTAAAAAAATGCTATGCTCTAAGACCCAATAAATCAGATTGCAGTTAAAACACGATTATGTAAAACTCAGTTTTCAATAAAACTGAGTTTGAAATTCAAATACGTTTTTCAGTGGTCTGTTGATGTGGCAATACTTTTTTCAGAAAACATATGTTCCCGGTGAATATTTAAAATAATAGTCAACTTTTGTGGTGGATTTTGGTCACAGAAGATTTTTAGGAAAACTATGAGAATTAAAAAACTCTGCCAAATGAACTTTGGAACAGGCAAAAGACACATTAAATTAGAACATCATTTATGTATGTAATTTGTTTGTGGAATTTGGTGAATCAACCAAGTTTTGATTCTTCTTCTTCTTTCGCTGAGTGCTGTCGCAATCATATGACAATTAAACTGTGGTTTAAACTGCGGTTAAACGTTGACTGAACAAATTACTGAATGAAGAACTATGCGCATATTAGACCAGTAATTTTTAGCAGAAATAATTGCAAATGGATACCGATGAAGTAACTTTTGAAACGGATCCGTATACCTTGCCTGCAATCAAAGCGAACACAAGCTTGAAACATTTTTTAAACATTTCTATTTTTGCAAAGAAATACAAATAATAAATTACTTTGAACTCGACTAACAGAAACAAAACTGCAGAAATTGGAAGATTTTAAATGGTGCTGGGGCCCAAAGCCGGTTTCATAGTCATGTGGATATCTAAATGAAAGAAAATGTCTTCACGATTTTCTCGCGAATAGGTAGTCACCCCAATCTATCGGCGTCTGCTTCTCCTAGTTAATGTAGCTGGCAGAGAATACCAGTTCCCTTGTCATATGGATATCTAAATGAAAGAAAATGGGTAGCGAAAGCAGCTGGTTCCCAGTGGCTTGTAGGTCCGCGTCTGACTCCTGTTGAATGGTCATTTTAAATACTGTCAGGTATAAAATGCTACCGTAGCCGTTCTCAATGTTCGAAAGAAAAGCATGCCCAACGTATAAAAAGGTTCATAATCCTCGGAGAACCAAATACTGCAGCGTCGGTTTGAGGTGCTATGTTGTCTGCCAGACTCCACAAGTCGAAATGGTAATGGTGCACTAAACTCTAAATCCACTAAGCCGTTAGGCGGTTTAAATTGTGGTTCGGCGAAACGAGGTGCCTCGAAGGCACCTGAGGCCTTCATTGGATCCAATCCTACCATAACCCCTGTTTCAGGTGCCGGTGTGGTGGTCCAGATTTAATCTACCGCCGAACTATGGGAAGACCATGCACCTACCTCGTGTTGAATAGTAACTCCCTTCTGCCACTGAATGAGGCTGGTTATGAAACCACCACTCTCTGGTTATGGAACCATCTTACTCCGCATCTACAAGGTTGACTACAGGGAGCAGCCGCAAGCTCTGGGCAATACCGATGCTATAAGCTGTGATCAAGAAGCAGTTTTTACATCTGTCAGCAAAGACGCCCAATCAGATATCGAACTGGTGGATGACTTCTTTCGAACGATGGAAGTAGCTGTAGACGTTGATGTCCTGCTGACGAATCTGACGAAGATCCAGAGGACCCCAATGTCACCGTCGTTCGAGAGGACATAGTGTAGTGAAGGTTATTCAAATTAACCTTCACCACTCAAAGGCATTCTCGACTGCTCCGCATCTACGGCTAGCCACAGGCACCAAGGAGTTCATCTATATCCAAGAACCTTGGTTGCACCGGGTTTACGGACGTAACATGGCCGGACCAGATGAGACTAAAGCCTGCATTGTGCCAAGAAAAATAATAAAACTTTTATTTTTAACGATTTTACCGATAGGGACTCTTGCTATATCGCTATTGAGTGAATGAGGCGGATGCCTCATGATAATGTAGGGAAACCACCATGCTACAAATAGCTGTAAGACAAACCGGTCCATTTTTTTCTAAGATACTGGGTGACATACTACCCTCATGTCTAGCATCTATAGAAGACAAGTCTACATTATAATCCACAGTGGAGATTCTCTCAAACTCTTTGGTTGAAGTTACAGATAAATCCAGTAAGAAACCTATCAGCAAAGACAATACTAAAACCCAAATGGAGGAAAGACTCTGAAAAGAATCATTGACACATATATCAGATCACTCCTTGTACCATGTACTCTGTCGAAGGCACTGCACGCCTTTACGAAAGGCAGATCTACAGAAACAGTGCCGTATAGAAATGTCCCTACACTATAAGGTGGCATTCCTAGATATAGAGGGAGCTTTTAGCAATCGGTTGGCACCATGATATAGCAGGGTATTTATCAGGATGTCATCTCGAGCGACGCCTTGATTCTATCTGGGATACCTCATTGCGCATCCCATACAACGACTTCTGTAGAAAATGCAACGATGAAGAGGAGTCCACCGAACAACTCCTCTGACATTGTCCGACTACCCAGGATATATTTTCGGTGACGAATTCTCCGTATCGGTGATTTGCTTCGGGCAGCTGCCAAATTAAACTGACCTATCCAATATACACTGTGTGAGATTTGATCGAATTGTCTTTCTAAATACATGGAATGACGAAAATCAAACTGGCATGACATTTTTCCACGAAACTTTTTTTTTATAAAATGTTACCTACAATTAATCTTATACTTTATACAGTAAGACATAGCCTGGTCAACTATCAAACATCCATATTTTATGTGGTTTCAGATCAATTTCTAAAGGTATCGTAAATACACATACATTACGCACCTCATGCTGTGGCAATAATGAGTATTAATGAAATAACAGATGTTATTTCATTATGGCCAATGGCTTGGTAGAGAAAGGGTTTGTACAAGTTGTAATACTTAAAATGTCCACCCTGTTAAATGCTTCATGTTACGCACGTGTTAATATGACCCATGCCTAACATCAGTGATTGTATTAAAGTTTGCTATTTGTGTTTGTCTGATATAAATTATTGAAATTACAAAGGTTGTCGATAACTGCATGTGGTCAATGAACCCAAACCATCATAAGCCATAAGTTACAGACAATTATATAAACCCCAGATAAATAATTTCTGGGGTTAATCTCCGGATGGTCGGGTGGATACTAATGAATTCCATTGGATTCAGCAGCTTCCTCACTAATTTGTACATTTGCGGGCATTGTAATGAATGCGCCGATGGTATTCAGCTTTTGATTGTGGTTTGTAATTGATTTCTTATGCAGAGTTTGCACCGTAAGCCTTCTGTGAGACAATCAGCAAATTTGTTTCGTCACCTTTATCATTTGGACGCGGAGTCGGCATGTTTTATGGGTTTGCTTAACCGCTTATAAATCTTTTACGCCTAAATTGAAATTTCATTACAAAAAACCGCTGTGTTCAAAAACATTGCATTTATTAATATTTATTAGCCATTAAGAGTACAGATTCGTTGACAGTTATCTTAAATGGTTAATATGTATACTTTCAGGGAAATTATCAAATTATTTAATTTTCACTTTTGGAATGTTGGCGGAGAATAGATGGTCTATTTTGTGTATTTTTTTTATTCAAAAAATTGTTTAGTCAAAACACGCATTGTGATGATATCCGGTCGTGGAGTTTTTGTTTGTCTAGAAAAGTAAACTTCAAAAATATTCTCTTGTAACGTAACGCAATGCTCTCTAAAATATATCGTGCTCTAACCGCGAAAAAAGACGTAAGCGCCAAAAAGAAAATTTTACAGCAGAGGGTTTTTTTTGGACCAACAAACAGGCGTGTGGCTTACGATACAATTGAATTTGCTATATCTTTGTAAATATACATTTCTAGTTTTCAATATTTTCGTATTAACTCTCTTAGAGAGAATTTTCTATTAAATATCATTAAAAACCGAGCTTGGAATAAAATGGCGATTACGTCTTTTGTTCGCTAAGGGCTCGATAGTATTTTGCCAAAAATACGTTAGGAAACAAGCATATCGTTTTTCAATACGCTAGAATTGTGCCTCGAAAATTTTCTGTTCGTGTACAAATACAATTTATGTTTACACACAAACATATTGCAATCATATTTTTTATCCGTCCATCGTTGAAATGATAAAGAAAAATAAAAGAAATTCGAGTAGGTAAGGACTGAATAAAATCCTAACTTAATTAATTGAGGTCGACGTTTTGTTTCATAATTTGTATCATTATGGCTGAAAACATGATCTAAAATTCTAGCAAACAAATTATGCATCAAACTGGGTTATATGTATGTATGTATGTCAATATACAATTCTGTGTTTTCATTTTTTATTAATTTTTTCAATTTGTGAATCTCACTATATCAACACATGTTATGCTCTCGGTTATTATTACTCTCTTTAAGATGGTAGAGACAGAAAATATAATAAAATAAAATATAAAAAATACGAAAATAGATGTCTTATTTACACTGAGTTGTTGTACTTTCCTAAACGCTATTACTACTGCCGAAATACATTATACTAATAACATCCAAATAAACTTTGTTTAGAGGCAAATAAGCTTTACTTGATACAAGCTCCAAACATCCGATTTACTTGTGTGCAAACATTTAAAAAACATAGATTTTTATGCGTTTAGGTTTCCGTAATAGTTAAAATAGAAGGCTCCATAATACGGGTATTTCTCAGTAATAAAACTTTGTTCTTTCACAGTAAACACAGGTTCGTACCTTGGCAATACCAAAAACATTTTTCGGAGGTCGTTTTTAAATGCCGGCGACTTAACTAGAAAGAGAGCAACTGATCGGAGACGGCTTTAAACAGTGAGTACTCCACTGCTCACTGAATAACCTGGTATTACTGTAGCTGTCACTTTTGAAGCCTTTATTCTTTGACATTTGATAAGTAGAAACTATGCCATTACTAAAAATGGAACGATACAAGCTTCAACAACGCATTGAAATTATTAAAATTCACTACAAAAATGGTGAAAATCTTCCAGTCACAGTTCGCAAAACTAAAGCATTTTTGGGTCATCGCCGGACAAATTCCAGCTGATGGGACAAGTTACTGATGTGATGAATAAAACCCGTGCACGCCGCTCAAGAACAACTGAGAGTATTGCTGCTATGGCCCAAAGTGTTGAAGAAAAATCAGGTTTGTCCATTCCACGTAGCTCTTTGGAATTGGGCATTCCACAAAAGTCATTGCACCGTAATTTGCATAAAGACTTCGGTCTTAAGGCTTAGAAATTTCAGCTAGGGCCATGTGGGGCTCGGAAAACCCAAGAGTTAATGTTGATAAGCCTCTCCATCTTCAACATGGTTTATGGTCCTGTGGTGTCATTGGACCTTACTTTTGGTTGGATGAGGTGGGATGATTAATGATTTTTTATGGTCGGAGTTGGATAACGTTTACTTTCAAGAAGACTGCTCTACGTGAAACACAAGCAACGAAACCATTGCTCTTTTTCGGGAAAAGTTTTCGGATCGTGTTATCTCTCGAAGAGGTGATCACAATTGGCCAGGGAGATCTTGTGATTTAACACCTTGCGACTTCCTCCTTTGGGGCTACGTGAAAGATAAGGTCTACGCCCAGCGTCGATTCAAGACCTCAAAGATAGAATTCGTGTGACCATCGAGGACATAGGACAGCAAATATGGTCCTGTAAGTGTGGTCGTGGTGGCTATTTGGCTGATGTTGTTTTTCATTATTAACGGCATACCTTCCTCTTTATTATGAAATAAACATCCGATCACTTATCCCGAAAATGCCCTTTTTTCTTTGAATAAAAACACCTCCAAAATAACACCCTTTGTTGGAATCCCCTGTAAATAATAAGTTTGTATTTTTATGCTTATTTTATTTATACAGAGGGCTGTGAAAATAGTGCACATGTATTTTTAATATATCAAGTGGGTATGGCAGATCAACATTTCCTATTGTTTCGGGCCAAAATATACTTTGCCTTGACAAAGCCTTGGGTGCTGCTGGTGTCTTTTGGTGCAGAATTCCAATAGGCTCTACCATAGAGTAGTATCGACTTCACGTTAGAGTTGAAGATTATAATCTTTATGTTAGTCGACAGTTGTGAGGAACGGAACATGCCAAAAGCTTGTCTAGTCAGCACTTTATATTTAGGGATGAACCGGCTGTTGTCGAAATTGGGTAAACTCAGGTAGACGAAGGATGTTACTTCTTCTATCGGTTGATTTTGAAGAAGGAAGAGTTGTTCTGTATAAGCAGACTCACTGCTCTAGCAAACCACTTATTCCTATTCTCTACCTCTGAAGCATCTTGAGCTCCCCAAAAAGCTCCTGAGTAGGCCAATAGTGTTGATCCCCGCCAGTTTGTCAGGGCTGGGCAAGTGCAGATAAGATGTTTTATAGACTCTTTCTCTTCCTTTTCATCCCCTCAGCATTCGCAGTAGTCACTAGTAACAACCTAGAGTCTCATTGCATTCCTTCCGATCAGATAGTGTCCGGTCAGGACAGACACCACCCATGAGACAGGAGACAATGAGTCTTGAGAGCTTCAGCATTGTGTGTAAACGTTTCTGATATATCGACACCTTGCCGTAAGATATATTATTTTCGAAACATGTTTTTTAAAAAAATTCGATAGAAAATGTTTCAACGCTCAAAAATATTCAAAATTAAAAATCTATATTTACAAACATATAGCAAATGTAATTGTATCGTAAGCGCCATATACCTTTTTGGTTTAACACAAAAAAAAATACTCTCCGTAAAATGTTCGTGTTGACGGTTAGGGCTCGCTTTGGAGCTTGCGAGTGGCTAGAGGCATGCTTACGGATTCACAGTTCTTTTGGACTGTGGAAGGTAGTCTCTAGCCTTGCCAGCTCGTCTGCTCTGAAGCTCCCTGGCGTATCTCTGTAGCCCGGCAATCACATAAGGCGAATACATTTCGTTGAGAGATGCGCTGATGTTGAGATCAGGAACACAGATAGCAGCTTCACTATCGGAGAATATGTTTATCTCCACTGTAGTGGTGACGTTATACCTTAGCAGTTCTGATACTTCCTTCATGGCAAAAATCTCATCCTGAGAAACAATACAGCGATCAGGTAGTCCTCGTGCTATATTTAATATCTGGTCTTTGCAGTAGACCTGGAAACCTACGTGATGTAGATCATTAGTTTAGAAGTCGTGTTACCATCTTAAACTAGGAGTTCTGCATTTCTACGTATCCCTAACTGATATAAGTGTATGGTATTTCTTCTCCAACAGTAGTTCACCCCGGATGCAATTAAAATTCTAAAACATAGTCCCGCGTGAGTCGGAAATGGCACTTCTCATTTTGTACTGCAGGTTAAGTCAAAATCCGGATACACAAAATAATGTTTTATGATTCACTTCCCTGTGAATCCCAAATATATGGCGACGACAATCACTTTCGTTTTTCGACATAACATTGTATTGCGAAAAGTGTTTGTGGCTTAAGTCTTTTGTCTGGCACTCAACGACTTTGTTTAACATTTGACTAAACCGCATATAAATCATCCGTACATAAAGTCAATATTTGCCCATAAAGACATTGTAATAAGAAGAAGAAGAAGAATACAGCATACTTTTGAGCACCAAATAAAATTGGCCATAAATCAAATTTAATTTGTTAATGGCACATTTTAGTATGCGATTCTTTTAATTTACAACATTAACTCCTCTAAATGCAACTCATAATTACACGCACGGAAATTTTAATTTACTGCCACTAAGATAAGCACCGACAGCAACTGCGGCCATAACGAGCACTATAAACCAACCGCATCTTATGTCGCATCTTCCCTTTTTTTGTATTGTTGTTGTTGTTGTCGATGTTTTTTGTTGTTTGATATGACCAAAATAATAGAGACATCATGTGGATCATCACCGTGGTCGTTGTCGTTATCAGCGCATGGAAAGATACGATGACGACGACGATAATAATAAAAACTAAAAACATATTGACGCTGATGTTAATAAACGATGAGATGCGAAGCGTTCTGCTGGACCAACCAGGGCGTACAGCGTGAGGGCAACATGGAGGAGTTTCACCAAAAAAAAAAAAAAAAAAAAACGAAAAAATAACAGCGGGCCGACAAAATTCTGCTCATGCCCATAACTCAAAAATATAATCAACAGAGTGTTTACATAAATTTCCGAAAAGAAAACAGCAAACAATATCATATGATGCAAACCCCAGAGAGCAAAGACGACATCCGTGGAAACTAAGTAAGTTGCAGCCAGCAAGCACCCCAGTCAGCCAGCCAGCTAGCCAGCAGTGCCACAAAAAATGTAGGTTGTACAAGATATTTCTGCGTTTAATGTGGCATGACTTACTTAGGCCCAAGGAAAAAATTGAAATACGGCCAAAACGAAAAAAAAAACAGCAATAACAACAACAAAAAGCAAGGCATATATACCGACATATTTTCGGTTGACCGGTAATATTGTTTTCAACTCAGCGCGAATATAATTTATTATGTGTAGTTTTTTGTTAAGCAAAAAAAAAAACGGAAAAAAAACTGGAACCAACTTAAAGGTATCTGCATTTACGCATACCGTTGTGGTCGTTTAGTTGCATTTTTTCCCCTCTTCTTCTGGCTGGTTGGTTTCGAGACCATTGAGGTTTTCACTAATATACTTTATTTTGAAAATTGATTAATTATAGTGTGGCAGTGGCAGCGGTGGCTGGCACAGCATCCTCCAACTGTGCTCCATTGCGAGGCAGAGCTGGTGCTGGTTAGTCAGACGTTACCACTGAACATAATAATAATAATAATAATAATAACACCAATACAACAGCAACTACAACAACTACAACAAATCGGCAGGTATAACACATGTCGATGCATTAAGGACGACATAAAATTTCATTGGCTGCGTTTTATTTTTTTTTTGGTTGTGCCATTGAAACCTTTTACGGCTCCATGTAATGACCATAAAACAAAGCAAAAGGCCAATGTGTCATCTTCTATAAATTATTTTCATACTTAAGCTTAGGGCTTTTTTTGTGCCCTACACTATACGATGGGTGTATGTTAAGTGTGTGTATGGTGTTTACAACATTTCAAAGGATTTACTGGTGACCTTTGCAACCAGCCGATTGATAGCTCTCCGGTGCTATTACTCTATAACGATTAACATTTCTATAAAGCCGGCCATAGCAGTGGAGCTGTGAGGGCACTAATTGAGATACCTCGTTTCAAACCTTTTTGTGAAACAAATACGATTTTATTCTGATATACAACTAGCGTTTTTAACCCGGGAATTTCCGGGACGTATTTTCCGGAACATTTAGTAAATTTGTTACTTTCCGATTTTTTACTTCCTGAACTAGTTGATCTCAGTACATTTTTCTATAAATTGTCTAGGATTTTTTTATTAAAGTTTTATTAATATTTTTTTAGTATTTGTTAAACAAACAAAGTAATATTTAAAAATCATTGTTTTTTTTTATTAAATTTTTATAAAATGGCCGAGAAAGTAAATACCCTATCTAAACGGTGTTTTTTATTGGGGTATAGAACTTTAAGTTGGCATCACTTTTTTAACTGGCGGCCATTTTGTCAGCTGTCAAGTGATTAATATTTAGTTTGGTTTGCCATTTCATCATGAACAGGTTGACAAAAGAACAACGCTTGCAAATCGTGCAAAAGTAATGGTTCAGTTCGCGAAGTTCACCGCAAGCTCCGTCCGAATGAATCGATTCGCCACCGTGCACAGCAATTGGAGCTTTGTCCATCAACTTTATGGAAGATTTTGCGCAAAGATCTTGGCTTGCGACCTTACAAGATCCAGCTTGTGCAAGAAAAGCCGCGAGACCATGCAATGCGTCGTGATTTTGGTGTATGGGCCGAAAATGAGATTCATCTCGATGCTGATTTTCATCACAATTGGAAAATCGGACCTGTAGAATTGGCTTTATTCGAGCCAGCCGCGGCGGCCACATGCCCGAAATCATATTTAAACATTAATGGCATAAAATTATTCTTCCAATAAAGCCAAATTGATGGACATTAAAACGATTTTCTTGTGTTTTATTTCAATTCGAAGTTCTATACCTCAATAAAAAACACCCTATACATCCTTCGGCAGTGTATTGGCTGTATACTAGGGTGGAGTAAAAACATAGTTTTTTTTTTACTTTGAAATATTTCACACTCGGAAAGGGTTTTTTTTATTAAATTTTGTAAAGAAAATCAAGTCCCCGGAATTCCGGGAAAT
Source organism: Hydrotaea cyrtoneurina (assembly GCA_958296145.1). Classification (NCBI taxonomy): domain Eukaryota; kingdom Metazoa; phylum Arthropoda; class Insecta; order Diptera; family Muscidae; genus Hydrotaea; species Hydrotaea cyrtoneurina. Next base: position 38,480,374 of record OY282512.1, on the reverse strand, counting down.
ACGACGAAAAATTCCCGATTCCCGGGAGTTGAATAAAGTCCAGAAACTAAAAACCCTATATACAACCTTCGGCAGTGTATTGGGTGTTTACTAGGGTGGAGTAAAACATATTTTTTTAATTTGAAATATTTCGCTCTCGGAAAAAGAGAAAAAAGGGAAAATGAGAAAAAAAAATTAAAATTTAAAGGCCATAACGCTTCCCCTAAACCCTTTTAAAAAAATGTTTTCTTCTTTCTGCAAACTGATTCTCTATACATGTTTGGCCTTTTTTTATTTCACTCTAGTTCTAGTTTGAAAACAAAACCAACAAACAATGCATTTTTAGTTTATCTGATTCGTGCTATAGTAAAAAAATCTTTTAAAAAGGGAGCAAAATAACAACTACACAGATCAAGCGAAATCCACCTATTCGGTGATTATATAGACCATTATTATAAAACCTGTTTAAAACCAGTGCTGGCTTTATTGTACCCGTAAAAGAATTTCGGTGTACGGCCGTGGTGTGGTAGGTAGCGACTACCACACAAATAAACCCCGGTTCGAAACCATTAAAACCCTTTTTCAGCGGTTGCTTTCACCTCGTAAATGCTGGCAACTTTCTTGTAAGGGAACCTTACCTCGAATTCATTTAAAACATCTCCATGAAAGCATTAGCTGTTCGGAGTCAGCTTTAATCAGTAGGTCCCGGTTAGTAAGTACACTATTTATATCGTGCACAGCTCACTGATTTGTCTAGCTATAGCTTTACTAAATACAGAATTTGGGCAAGATCGCGTTATGCATATTGATATAATTACACGATATCTACGGTATGCGGAATGGGGCAGACTTCCAAGATTTTGTCAGAAACTTTGTACAGTTATAGGTTTCCTAATTACAGAATTTGGGCAAGATCGCGTTGGGAATATTGATATTATTACACGATTTCTAATGGGCCAGGATTGTACATTTGTGTGGGAGGTACCAGAAGGGGAGTTTCCAGATTTCCAAGTTTTTGTCCGAAAGTTGTTCACCCTATAGCTATACTAAATACAGAATTTGGGCAAGATCTCGTTGGTCATATTGATACTATTACACGGTTTATAAGGGATGGTACATTTGTATGGGAGGTACCACATGGGGAGTTGCCAGACTTCCAAGTTTTTGTCCGAAACTTTGTCCAGTTATACCTTTACTAAATACGGAATTTGGCCAAGATCGAAGTGGGCGTATTAATATTATTACACGATTACTACAGTGGGCGAAATATCAGATTTGTATGGGAGGTACCCGAAGGGGTGTGGCTATATAGCAATCCCAGTTTTGGGAAAATATTAAGTCGTAAAATCGAATTTATTTATTTTAATTGCATTTACAGGTTGTAAATTTTATTTATTTATTAGTAATACTGAAATTTAAATGTAGGACTGCAAAAAAATTAGTAATAGTTGTTTGCCGACATTTGCACTACTTTATCGCGAAGGAAATGTAGAGCTTTTATATTTGCGAAATTTGTAGTACATACTACCCTTATCAAAAACCTTAATGGCTTCAGCAGCTGATACTGGATTTTTTCTGGTTTTCTGGTTTTTCGCCATCAGCCTAACGAAGACTCACGTAGAAGCTTTTTGTGCACTTGTGTCAAAGTCTTAGTATCAGCATTTTTTTTCTATTCCCGTGATAATTGGAATTGATAGATGTGCCCATCCCTGCTCCAAAAAAATCGTTATTTTACAATTATTTTATGTTCTTTTTCATTTTTATACTCTTTTGTTATTGTTTATCTCTATTGAGGATCATAACAGTTCACCCTACAGAGTAGTCAATGAAAATATTCTGGTGTTCACTCTAATGCGATATTCATTGCATCGGGGGTCCTCTCTACCCAGACATCACTGTATACAAAAATAGTCGGGGAACGTTTCATGTTACATGTAAGTTATTTTCAGCTTCACCTTTCCAGCTCATTTCCACATCTTCAGACATTTCTTATCCATTATGTAGGAGGATAGAGGTCTATGAGAAGTAGTACATACCAGGTGGTCCATCTTGTGGTTTCTTTTCTAATTATGAGGTATTTTGACAGTGACAGACCGAACATTGACCATTGAACATCGGCTCGAAATCGATTCTAACAACTAAGCATTTCAAGCAGCAGCCTAATTTGTATTTTGCACAAAGGCCTTAAATTATTCGCCCAACTGACTCAGCAAGTGAAGGCACACGTCCGGCGTTGTCTTTTTACCACCTCGGAGCGGTAAAACTCTTTTGTGAGGTTATCGTGAATGACCAATATTTGGCGAAGAATACATTAACGATTCGGGCCAGCAAGCCATTAGTAAGACAGCTTCAGAAACCGTCAACAAGGTTGGGACAATTCGGTTTACAAGATGAGCTACCGCAAAGTTATCCAATGCAGCCACATGAATGCAATCGGGTTGCATAGAAAATAGGAATGTTTGGTCTTCTAAGAAAAATAAACATTCATTTGGACAACCCTCTGTGTAGTTTGAGGCATTTCTTCAGTGTCATATTGAAAAGTAGCAAAAATGCATAATATTCTAAATACAGTAACGATTTTTCTCTGGAGCAGCACTTTTTGTCGCCATTGACGAATTGATCCTGACATTTACTCATACAATCCCCCGGCGATATCGTTAAACACAATTGATTTAAGTTACACATAAACAGTGTTTTTTGTTTTCATAAATATAAAAATTTCGTAAATTGTTTACAAAATTCTTTACTGCTATTTAACAATACAACTTAACTTTGAATGTGCGCTGACAACTGCTGCCTGTTTTACCGAAAACATGGCCAACGCGGTGATTGGTATGATTGGTGGTGTCCCTGCCCTGTGGGGATTTGGTGCGGTTTTTCTTTGACATATACAAAGAGCGCTCAGTGTTGCGATGACTTACGGGTATTTTGCATAAAATATGCATTTTCAGCAGCACAAAAGGTCTCCGAGAACATTGTTTCACTTGATGAAATTTATTTAAAAAAATATGAAAAAAATTAATCGCACACAACGAAACACTGGCAAAAGGCACAAGTATTAAGTAATTTTCGTATTATACCGTTAAGTGGTAATGCTGCCCGCAGAACAAGTTCGTTGCTTCAGTCTTTTGATTCAATTGAGGCCTCGAGGGGATAAGACGATATACGTGTAGGCATGTATGTTCAGGGTAATTAAAGAACGAAATAATTCAGTTGTACAACAGGTACGTGTCTGGTTTTGTCCGATATGTTATATTTAATTTCAGTTTCTTGTTTCTGATTGATTGCATAATATGCATGTATTCTCTCACTCTATCTCTCTCTCTCCTTGTCTGTCTTCAGACAGATTTCTTGTGCTAACTTTTGGATGAAATCCTTTAACCTTGGGTGGTTTCTGGTTTATTCTACTTCATGGGGGTTTGCATGATGTAAGTAGATCAAAAACTGGTTCATGCTCGTGGTATTTTTTATTAGCTGATGATATGGAAGCCTTAATAAGGAAGAAATTAAATGTTATCAACATTTAATTATGACAGAGCCCTTTCTTGTCACTGTGAAGCAAGAGTGACAAGAAAGGGTTCATATATGTGTACTGAAGTTAATTTAAAAATAAAAAACATAATTACAAATCACAACAAGCCAATAAGAATGTAGGTCATTCGATGGCAGCTTTTTAAGTGACTGCATGTATTCATCACTTATGGCCAATTTTTTTCGGTGTGCAACTACATTCGACGTACAAAACTGGACATATATCTCCATTATTCACCCCGATTTTTTTGTGTGATGCTTTTTATCTGTCTATAAAACAATAAGTAAATTTGATCAAAATACATGACTTAACTTATTTATATTCAAAGCAAATCCAGACCTTATGAGGAGTAAATAGTACTCAGCTGTAGTAGATTGTACTAGATTTCAGTGTGGTTGGAAATTGTTCGTACTTAAAATAAGTTGAGTAAATTTATACTCAATTTGAGTACGTTTTCCTTGAATTCAGTATTTTTGTTTAATAGTGGCTGTACGAGGAACACCACAAGGGGTGTTCAACATTCTGCTTAAAGCCATGGAGAAAATTCTTTGTAAGACAATTGCATATGCCGATGATGTGCCGGTTGCAGCTCCTGGCTAAGATCGTTACACACCCTCAGAAGTATTTGAATCTGCACATCTGGACTTCTTTTGAAATGGTGGCGGTAATGCGAGTTGGCTGTCAACCCAGCTAAAACCGAACTGGTACGGTTCCGTGTGATGGAGTATCACTCACACTATCACGAAGTGCCAATTATCTTGGACTGATACTGGATAGCAAAATAAACTGGAAGCCGAATACTGAAAAGAGCACCAGTAATGCGACAGTTCAATGAAACTGCTGTAAAAAGGTCATCGGCCTCAATTGTGGCATAAATACCAAAAGCATATATTGGCTACTGGACTTTGTCTTCAAATCCATTCTGTTCTACGGATCTGCGGTCTATTGGTGGACATTGGAGAAGAAGAATCGCCAAGGGCGGTTTGAACGAATCTTGAACATGGCAACGAGTGCGATGATGTTCGGTCTATAAACTCTAGCAGGTCGAGCAGACAGACAGAAGAGTTCTTGTATTTCAGGTGCTGGAGAGTTTTTCATGGATCAGACGGGAAACTTGTTTTGAATCTGTGAGCTTGTGTATACCCACTGACCGCGACCTACTGTTTAAAGACGGCTCCGAACGGCTAATGTTGTCTTGAGAAGTTTTACATGGCTTACAGATTACTCTCTTACTCGTAACGTTGTAACGTAAAATATATTATATAACTATAATCAATTTTGCCTGCCTTTTATAATTTTGCATTATAAAAAGGCAATATTTACTGTCTGAATACATCTTAAATTGATAAACTTGAACAATTTCTAAAGAAAAAAATTTAAGATTTCGTTAACAATTTCCGACCATTTTTTTTTGTCATTGTCATTTGACATTTCTTTAAGTGCTTAACAAAACCGCCATTAATCACATTAAACGCGCAAAGTTTGAATAATTAAGTACAGGTTTGTGTCTTAAGTCTTTCGGTACTACTACGCTAGTGCACCATAGTAATCATCAATTTGAAAAATGAGATGAATTTGCTGATAATACGTAAAATCTAGAAATCGTTTATTAACAGCCTTACATGTGTTTCGAAGTCCACACCTACAACAAAGTTGTGAAAACAACACCATCAGCAGGCAACAAAAATCCCAGTTTGGTTCGGTTTTGTATTTTGGTTTTTGTGTTATTGAGGTTTGTTTTCAAAACTGACCTTCACTGGGAAGTTGAGCAAAACCAGCAGATACTGCAGCGATGAAAACAAAAAACAATGCAAAAATTCTTTTCTCACGATTGTTAAATTTAACACTTTTAAGTACGATTTTGTGTATGTTCAAACATACATACATACAGAGGAGATCTGTAGTATGTAGGTATGTACTGCCCAGAAAAAAACGACCATAAGCAATGGCCAAAATAACAAATCATGACAATAAAAACAGCTTCTTAAGAAAAGCACAAAAACTCTGCTTAAGAGCAGCACCGGGCAAAAATGCATGAATGAAAGAACCCGAAACAAAATTAAGGCATGCATGCAATGCAATTTTGTTGTTGTTGGTCTTTAACAACATTTTAAATAATCATAAAAGCAACAGCAGCAGCAACTGTTGATTGCGCTACTGTTGGTCATTTATCATGGCAACACAGACAATACAAACAACAGTAACGCCGCCAATAAAACAAAACAACAACAACAACAAAAACAGAGTGACAAAGTTTAGCCACAAGCTGAAAGTAATTTTTTATGTGACAAAAAGTAACAAAACGCTCTTAAAATATCAAAAGCCGTAACAGAAAACAACCTTTGTTTTGACAAAAATCTCAAATCTCAACAAAAAGTGGCCACACTGAGGTGACAGAATTTTAGGGTGTGAATGAAATGAAATGCGAATGGTCCAGACATGGCCCGATACAGGTCTGGTGATTTCCAAAGAAATGCCTGTGAATCTCTTATAAATGTTCCTTATTTACACACTGGTCTTGGAAGTATGATTTGCATTTATTTCAGTATAAAATTCAAATGTGGACAAAAAGTTAAAGCCTGTATGCAGGTACTCTATAAGAAAGAGCTGGGGAACTGCGCTCAAGCGTAGTCAAATGGATCTAAGCGGCAGTGTTAAGGCCAGGTAAACCCTCCAATTTTCTAAATCATTATTGCTATCTTTCCTGCTATCTCGTAATTGTAACATTATGTGGTCGTCCAAAGTCAAATATTTTTTTTAAAATTGATATTTCTTAAATTAGTTGTTACACCAAAACTGTGTTCGCTAGAAATAAAATGTTGGCATCATAATAAAGTTAGGTAAACACACATTATAGGAAAAATTGAGTAAAATAGTTCTTCCATGTATGAGATACATTTCAAAAGCAAACTAGTGAAAGTTTATAAAATAAAGCTCAGTTTTTTAAAACGCTATATGAACATCTACTTCGAAACGTGTAAATAATCCTAACAAATTTGTCTCCTAAAAAAAAATTTTGTCCTGAAATATTCCGGAACTAGTTGATCTAATTACATTTAAATTGTACAGGAGTTTTTTTTGTCAGTATTCATAAAAATTTATGGAAATTCAAATGCAATTTTTCATAACAAAGGTTGTTTTAAATTTTTATGAATATGATTTTTGATATTTTTATTAAAACAATGTATATTAAATGTTTTTTTTTTACTTAACCAAGAACGAAACTTAATGAAATTCTTTTAATTTTTATAAAATTTGAAAAATAAAAAAAAAATTTCTCAAACTTAAATTTTTTTCTTATATTTCTCCCGCAAGTGAAAAGAAACCTATATACCGAATGAAAGGTAACGCATTTTTCATCTTGAAAAAATGTTGAAAACTTTTAAAGTTATTGAGGTTTGAAATCTATAAAAACATAATTTTGTACTTTTAAGACTATCAAAGTGGTCCTTAATATAATAATTTTTCACATCAATCATTTTTTTGTCGTGGGATCGGATCATTAAGAAGAGAATTGTTTAGTTTTATGAAGAAAAAGCACCTGCAAAAACTAATATTAAAAATTGTTCTCCACAACCTCATTTTTTTGATAAAATCGATTTCAGCGACCCCGTACCCATCTTCAAAAAATCCAAAATTTTTTTCGAAATTCTCTTAAATCACAAACTTTAATATTCCCCTTCAAGAGTTGGAACATTTTTTTTTTGAAACGCCCTAATGTGTATACATTGAAAAGGCGGGCATTTAGAAATCTTCTACACCACCACAATAATGCAGCGTCAAGCTGAAATCCTACCGGTTTTAAGATCGACTGAGATAGTTTCCAAGAGGCCTAGGGGCATTTTCCTCACTTTTTATATAGATTTTGGTACTAAGTGGGCAATTCTGAAGGGGGTGGAATTTTAATGTTTTTTTTTGAGGGCCTTACACACGGTAATGTGTATTTAGCTAATTCCAATTAACTTAAAATGTTTCTAAATTGAATATTTGTACCAGTCACCCATTTTCTTATAATTTCAGATTAATTTTGAATAGTTTTCGCAGTTTTTTATGTTTTATCCGATCTGATTCTTTTGTTTCGCATTCATCCCGTATTTCAAATTTTTTTTGTTCGATTCCCTTCAGTTAATTTGATGACAACACTTACCATTTTTTTCACAGTTGTTATTCTTTCAAAATGTTCCTACTTTGTGATCGTATGTGCCCCATGTTCATCTGTTGATGTTACTCCCAGTTGTGGAAAAATTATTGAACGATTACCTATTTTTTTTTTTTACCATTTTTGCACTTCTTTAACCGATTTGATTAATGGCAATCCGATTTTCCTACATTACTATTTTTTCGTATTTGTCCTTTTTGACTTGAAATTTTTGGACACATTTTTTTTTATCGGCACTTTTCTGGAGTTCCCCGCTTTCCAACCAGTTCCATCTGCTGTTGCCAAGTCTGGATCAATTTTCACATATTCTACCGAAGAATCGCGATTTCCTATTCTCCATCCTCAGTCATTATTTCTAAATCGTTTTTACACTTCTTGTATGATGTTTTTGACACAATTTGTACCTGTTGTTGATGTGTGATAGTCGCACATACTATCTGCCACCCCACAGTCGGGCGTCCATTACTGTATTTAGATAAATTATTTTTGTAAATTTAATTACGTTAAAAATTTTTTAAAGTTTTCCAAGATAAACTCTCCAATCTTTTCATGGAATGCTCTTGTTTCTCACATCAAATGTTACAGGTATTGAAAATGGTTCCTAGGAAAGGCAAACTCACTACACAATTTAATTTCTACCACACGCCACAAAAGACCCTTTTGGGGAGACACAAAAAAATATCCAACAAAGAAGAAAAAAAACTATTAAGGACTGTTAAGAGAACAAAAATTATATTTAACATTTTATGTCACATTTTATTACCACTTTTATGGTCAAGTTTCCTTGACGCAGCACGGCAGACAACAACAAAAACAACAACAACTTCCTAAAATCATAAATTTCCATAAAACGTGCAGGTTGCAACCATTATTTTCCCGTACACTCATTCATTCTTATGTTTCCCTAACCACCACCACACCTGAATGCCCGAAACGATTAGTCGTTCGAGAGAAGAAGAAAAAACAGACTGAAAATGAAATCACATTTAACTGAAATTGAAACCTCGAGGATGTTGTTGCGAAATCTTGGCACGCATATCTCTGTCGGCCAAATGGCGGGCAAACAAAAAATGACCTAAAATTACACATTTAATGTGATGTGTAACACTGTCTTGATATTTTTATATTTCATATCTTATGCACCACACACACACACAGTCGCTCACGTACATACCCTCACACTCATGCAATTAAGCGAAACGGTAGCAGCAGCTCAGTTGAATACAGTCGTATGTCTTCAAGTTTGTCGCTTGAGTCTTTTGATTTCGTTTGTTTATTGTACGGGCCACACGACACAGTTTTATGATTGTGCGTGTTCAAATAAAGGATTTTTGTTTTCTGTTTGTGTGTGGGATTGCACTTCGTTGCAAATTATTATATAAGTAAATAAAAAAACACACTGCAAGTCAAGATAATGTTCTCACATACGAGGCTACGTTCTGCATATAAACGACTTCATTAGCGAGTGTTTAACCACGAGTAAAGTGGCGTACATAAAATTAATAAAGTCAAATGTGGCAAAATATATGTGAGCTTCCTTTATCACAGTCATCAAAAATGTTTGTAAAATGCCAAGCGGGTTGACAAAAAAAAGCGCCCCGCTATGCGAGTTGGTACCGTGCTTGCGTATCAGCGTGGGAGTTGTGGGTTTGATCTGTCGCTGCAAAAATCCAGCCATATGTTCTGTGTCACCCGGTTTACCCTTGGATCCAAAAACTAGAGTATATATTTATTCTGTTTTTGTAATTAATAATAAAATAAATAAACAAATCTTTTTATAATTCGGCTGGAAGCACTTTTCAATGGACGCAATTCGTATGGAGGTGGAATTTATGGCAGTTTTTTAAAAATCAATTAAATTTTTCAAAAAGAAACGAAGTAGATCCACAATTTTAGTAATAAAAGTGTCAAGGGTCTGTTTATGTGATCATTTCTATAAATATAACAGATTCTACTATTTTATATATGGTCATTTCCGTGGGTCGCGAACGTACGTTCGTACGCTTTTGATGTACAAAAAATATAGAACACATCTTTTTTCTCGATTTTTTTTGTGATTCGATAACATTTTGGTAGCTCTATATTTAGTAAAAAATATGGCTTTCATCGAGTTTTAGTTTTCATAATAATAGCAATAAACATGTGGTCGCGAACGTACGGATCGGCGGAAATGCCGATATAAATGCCTGCAGAATTTAAGAAAACTCTTTCTCGCCTCTGCGGATACTGGTAGCTGTGCTATTTCAATCTCATCTCTACAGTGATTATAAATACTACATTTTCTTGCATCCTGTCATTGACCGTCTGTTATAGTGACTTGTCTAGCGTCACTCTGATTTTATAATCTATTCTGGTCCATAGAATAAAATCAATCATTTTATGCTTAAATAAAGTTTTACCCAGATAAATGTTTGTAGATAAATCTGGAATTATTTTAATTGATTTGATTGAAATTTCACACAGTTCTAGCTGAAGTGTGTGTGCTCTAGCTGAAAGTCTGATAGTCCCAAAGGTCCAAAGTTGAAAATCTCAGTTCTAAAAAAAATCTAAACTCCAGTCAAATTTTAAGTCCGAAATGCCGAATATTTTACATGCATAAGGCAGTTAAGACTTGTCAAAATATGTATACCCTCACCCTACGGGTAGGAGGGTATATATCATTTGATACGGCTCAAAAGTGTAACACATAGAAATATTCACATTAGAAATCGGTAATTATATAAATTCGTCAACGAATCTTTCCGAAATTCTATATTATAGTTAAAGCTTTACTAACTATACACAATTTTCGAGAAAAAACTCTGCTTTATATTCCGTTCGTTTTGTAAAAAGGTGTAATACAATATTTTTCTATAACATTCGGTATTTTGAGGTTGCTATTATGGAATATGAGACTTGTATGTGTTTACTGAGGGTGAGGGTATATCTGTGGTCACAACCCATAACAGCCTAAGTCTGTTTTTCAATATTTTCAGTACAGGAGTTTAAACTTTTGAATCTTCACTGAAAATCAGGAGAAGTTGTTTTTTGGAAAACTTTGCTACAGATTCCAAGGAAACGAATTTCTTTACTTAGTTGTTAACAAAAAATAGTTGTTTATTCTCGCAGTCAAAAGATATTATCGAAAAAGACACTTAGGCTCTTATGAATTGTTGAACGAATCCTAAAAAACCTAATAGCTTAAGTTATTTTTCTAAATTACTGTTTTGGCATAACTGCCTAAGTCAATTTAGGATTACAACAAATATAAACATTATTTTTTCATTATTGCCTAAATCAACTTAAGTCGTTCATCCAAAAAAACAAAGAAACAATTTTATTTTCCTAACTTGAGTTAAGCTCTTATTCCGAATTACAATTTCGTTTTTTGATAAACATAAATTGAGTTAAGGTCTTTCTCCAAACAAAAAGTTTTTTATTTAATCTGGAATAATAGCCTAACTCAACTTGAACTTTTTGACTTTCTTTCGTTCAACAATTCATAAGAGCCTAAGTGTCTTTTTCGATAATATCTTTTGACTGCGAGAATAAACAACTATTTTTTGTTAACAACTAAGTAAAGAAATTCGTTTCCTTGGAATCTGTAGCAAAGTTTTCCAAAAAACAACTTCTCCTGATTTTCAGTGAAAATTCAAAACTTTAAACTCCTGTACTGAAAATATTGAAAAACAGACTTAGGCTGTTATGGGTTGTGACCACAGATATAAGTCGGTTTACCCGACTGCAACTTTTTACTGTTTTTTTTTGATTTTTGTTAAAAAAAAAGGTACCAACATACTTTTGTTTATAAAAGTTTTTCCTGAATATAAAAAATGTGGCATTTTCCTAAACATAACTATACGTAGTTTAGTCCCCTCCGAAGTAAAAGTAAAATGTGGGCTATATTGTCTCCAATAGCAAAGCAAACTTTTCTAAATGTTAACGTATCAGCTCAGCGTTTCCAAAATTGTGGAAACTACAGAAAATTTACTAAAAAAAATGCGAATTTTTGGGTTTCCCCCTTCATTTTAGAAATTCTGTAATTGTTTTGATTGAAATCATACATTTGGATTAGTTTTTTTGAATTATAATACCAAGCCCAACATGGTCGTACGTCATTTAACAAATGTTTCATTCGATAGTGATATTTTAACATTTTCAAGGCAACAGTGAATATAATATAGTTCCATAGCTGTTAAATAATGATTACTAATCGTAATAATTCAATTACATTTTTTGTAGAGGTACAGTAATGATTAAATTACAAATTGATTACAATTACAAATAACCTAAAATTTATCAGGATAACTTGCGATTACTATGAATAATTAAAAAGAATCAAAAGGAATCAGAAAATAATCCGACAATTTTCTGAGATTTCTTTTGATTCTTTCTGATTATTCAGTAATTGAAAGTAATCCTAATTAATGACATTAAAAAATATAGTGATGCAAATTGTTGTCCACATCAACTTCAACCTGTATTTGGTTTGAATTATATTTTCTTTACGGTATAAATTGTATACGATTTTTGTTTGCCGTTTTCGACAAGGTGACAGCTTATCGTGCAACTTCTTCAACATGCTGATATTGAAAAAATTACATAAACCAGATGAAGCTGGGTGTTTTTGAAGGAAAAACAACGGAAGGCGCAGACAGGAAATACCGAGATTCCGACAGAAGGGCCAATTAGAAGAACTAGAGAAGGCGCGCACAAGACCGGAGTGCATTGCAATCATTTACTAAGCAGACCAAGACCAACAACAGGTTGTAGAGCCAACTTAAGTAGGTAAGACCAGATTATTTATAAACCAGATTGTTCTGAGACCAATGAATTGTCTGAATGTTTTAAAAAAAAAATTGTAAGGCACTCGAATTTGTGCAAGACAAAAAATGTTGGAAGTCTTGGCAATTTAAATTTTTAAATATAACGTTCATATTAAAAACCCCACATTGATGGTTGGTTGTTTGGCGAAAATAATGACCCATTCGTTTTATAAGTAGTAGTTATTGAATATTGCATTGTATTTGTTGAATTCGCGACGAGAAATTCGTGCACAATGACAGAAGTGAGATTACACTAAGCAACACAATTTTCTTACTGAATATCAACTGTAAAATATGTTTTCCTGAGTAGAACAATGGCCGAAACCTTCTTCTATGGATAGGATTTGTCAAATGCGATTTTTTGTGACAGGAATTGTCCAATTATATCGTAAGTAAATTATATCACTGATTCGAGAGAAGTTCCTTCATGGAATGTTAAGTGAAATAAGTAACAACTTGTCATAACTCAACTTAAACGTTTTTGTTGAAATAAGCTTTAAAAAATTGATCACAAAATTTTGGTACTTTGGGGACCACAGAAGATAAGAATTGTATAGTGGCTATTCATTATATATATTTGTTTAGTTCCTTTAGTTTACTTTTCATTTCTCTACTTTTCCTAATCGATCTGTAACACGCGCCATGTCCAAACAATCCCATAAAATAGAAACACAAATTTCAGCTGCTACATATCTGTTTCAAACTTGAATGATGACAATCAACAGACAGATGGCGCCATATGCTTTGCGATGCGATCTCTAATGCACCGCTTTAGCTGCCTTCGTAAGTATCCACCTTACGGTGCCATTAACAACGCACCGCTTAATAAGTGTGAGATATGTGATCATTAAATTCACCGGCACAATTGTAATGGTTGGAAACCATCCAGTTTGAAGCAGTTTTAAACAATTTAAAGCACCGAAATAAATTGAAACATGTCACTTTAAAAAGCAACAAGGTTGGAAATCTTTTAATATGCATTTCTTTTGTTTTTTTTGTTCCTTTGTCAATATATGTGTGTATGTGTATATTGAGATTCCGTTTGTTTTTACTATCTTTTGCATGAAGTTAATGTCATATTCGACTTGTGTTTGTGTATGTTTTTCTTTAATATTAAAGACGACATGATATTGCCACTTTTCTCTAATTAATTTAAAACGACAAAACATTGTCGTGATAAAGATCTTGGCCATCAAGATCTTTATCACGAACGAATGTGCACTTTGTGGGGAAGACAAAAGAGACTGTCTTTAATGATGTTGTTGTGTGTATGTGTTTTTTTTTCTTACTTAATTACGCATATTTAAGCCAAATTATAGTTATTTGTCACCGATGTTGACCAATGATAATTAGAGATGTGTGTTCGAAATAAATAAAATACCGACGATTGTAGTTCAAGGCATTGGTTGGCAGACGTTGAGGTACAGATGCGAAGAAAAGCTCAAGACAAGTTGTTATTGCGATGCTGGTGCAAGCTTTTGTGGGATGTATAGGGTGCGCTTGTAAGTGGTCCGATTCCGTGTCAAATGTGATCAACACATTGTGGTTAATCTTGAAGACCTTCGGCCTTCCTTTAGCAACTATTAAAAATAGATATTCCCAGCTGAAGCGTACTTATACAACTTCTGCAGACAACGAAGTTTTGCTTAGTTTAGGTTGGAATGGATAGCCCGTGAGAAAGGGTTCACTCGTAGGTTATCAAGGAAACCCCGGTGATTAAATCCACGTCCCTGTAGACCTGGACAAATAACAAATACTCCTTTTCTGCTCCATTATATGACACCTGCGTGGCCGTTGAGAAATTCCAAAAAGTGTCATAAAAAAGTATTTTTCTTCAAAAAGTGTCACAACAAGGGGATTTTTTTCTTTAAAAAGAAAAGACACAAGTACCATGTACCAATATGCCCAACGCGATCTTGCCCATATTTTGTATTTAGTAAAGATAAAGCTAGACAAAGTTTCGGACAAAAATTTGGATGTCTGGCAACTCCCCTTCTGGTACCTCCCATGCAAATGTACCATCCCTTCCCTTATAAACCGTGTAATATTATCACTATGAAAAAGACGATCTTGCCCAAATTCTGTATTTAGTAAAGCTATGGCTGGAAGAAGTTTTGGACAAAAACTTGGAAGTCTGGCAACTCCCCTTCTGGTACTTACTTAAAATTTTCGAGAAAAAACTCTACAATATTTTTCTATAACATGCGGTATTTTGAGATTGCTATTATGGAATATAAGACTTGAATGTTTTTACTGACGCTGAGGGTATATAAGTCGGTTAACCCGACTGCAACTTTTTCTCTGGTTTTTTTAAACTTTGCTTCGATATTTTTGTACTCACCAGTGTTCTGTGTCCAGCAAATTCAAAACTGAAAGCATTGTTGTTCTTACAACGGATCTAATGATTTTAAATATTACTATGTTATTTTCTTTTTTTTTTAATTTCAAGGAGTGCGGGTCGGAAACTTGGTCTCAATCTTAAATGCTGAAAATTTGAGCCAAATCGGACAATGTTAACACGTGCCTCATTTAGGTCAAAGGTATTTTTTCGGCCGATTTATCTTAATTGAGTCATTGGGTCCAGTAATTAAGTGACATAGGTTTCAAGATAATTGGATTATGTTAACATGAATTGCATGGAGGTCAAAAGTATATGGAAAATATAAGGAAATGGTCAATGAAAATTACTTTATTACTTTATAGGCCTAGTCGACATGTTAACAAAACAGTGTCAAGCTCTTCAATACCTCTGAACGGGAAGTCAGATATTTTTCATTTCCAGAGTACGTCTGCCGGGCCAGTTAAGATTTCTTGGATTTTCAACGCAGCTCTAATAAGCTAAAAAAAAATGAACCGCCAATGATTACAGTTTCACACTGAAATTCAAATGAAATAACGCCACTGGTTCCCAATAGAAAAAAAAACATATCTGAGGAATTATCTTGATCTTGATGCACAAAGGTCCAAAATCCATTTCCAATGGCCAAAGAGTCTGTAACTTTTGATCTAGTAAACATTTTTGAGTTCTGTAAAAAAATGTGTTGTAGGCAAGGAGATATATTCATTAGATAGATCCACAAACTCAACAAATCATGAGTATTGCGACAGTACTTTTTCCTAGACGGATGTCAAATTTTTTAGCTATAATTGTTGTTCCCATGTGAAGTAGAAGATTTATTTTAAAAAAGTTACAGTGTACTTTTTATTTTTGTATTTATGTTTGTTTACGTAAAACATATGGTTTTTTGCATGATATTGCCATATCGAACACAAATACCGGATTGTTCACACTTTTTGGGAATTAACGAAACCGATACGAATCTGAAGAAGGCAAAGGAAATCATACGAAATTGAAACCATTCCCTTCAATTCCTGGCCGATAGAATTGGATTTTGGACCACTGTGCAACGTCTAACCTGGACAAGGCTTCTTGAAGCAAAGCTGACTAAATGAAAGCTGAACGGGGCACCGTGCTCTGTGCCTACTCAGAGCTGAGCTCGGAGTGAAAAATCAAAATACGTTTTTTCAAATTTCAAAATCGAAAAAATGTGAAAATTTGTAATATGAATAAATTACATTTTTCAATATGCAATATGAACAATCATGTCAAAATCTGTAACAAAAAATCTAAAAATACGAAAAGCAGTGAATTTGGAAATATTTCTAAAATATATTCAACTGTACTGTTTTTGAAAGCCTAAAATTGCCACTCACCTCTTGCCGACAACCAGTTTACTACAGAACTCAAAAATGCTTACTAGATCAAAAGGTACAAACTTTTTGGACGATAGAATTGGATTCTGGACCACTTTGTGGCGTCTAACCTAGAAAAGGCTTCTTGAAGCAATGATGACTCAGTGAAAGCTAAAGGATCATCAAGTTCTGTCCCTACTCAAAGCTGAGCTCGGAGTCAAAAATCAAACTAAGTTTTTTTTTTCAAATTTCAAAATCTAAAAGATGTGAACATTTTGTAATATGAATAATAGTGAATTTTTCAATATGCAATATGAACAATCATGGTAAAATCTGTAACAAAAAATCTAAAAACCAAAGATATAAAAAATGTTCACCCCCCCTAAAATATAAAAATACGAAAAGCAGTGAATTTGGAAATATTTCTAAAATATATTTAACTGTACGCTTTTTGATGGCCTAAAATTGCCACTCACCTCTTTCCTACAACCAGTTTATTACAGAACTCAAAAAGGCTTACTAGATCAAAAGGTACAGACTTTCTGGACGATAGAATTGGATTCTGGAACACTTTGAGGCGTCTAACCTGGAAAAGGCTTGTTGAAGCAAAGATGACTCAGTGAAAGCTGAAGCAACACAAAATGTACTAGATGCTCTGTGACACCTCAATGTTTAGCTCAGAGTAGAGCCGGTCGATAGTATCGATATTATGTCACCATCGATTGTTTTTAGGTAAATACTATCGATAGTATCGCCGAAAAAGTTCATCATTAGTAAATATCTTGGACGCTGCGAATCTGGATAAGTAAAGCATGAACATAAGTAAAAGGACATGCTTGAAGCCAAAAAATTTTGATATGCTTCTATTTATCAACAAAAAAATTTCCAATATGTCCATTGCAGTTTTTCACTAGTCAATGATAGGGGAGTTGGTCCGGCACCTTCTTGTGCCACACCAACAATCACTTTTGTAATTCAATATGTTTAACAAAATCAAACCAAAATATATTGTTTAAGAATACTAGCACCAGGTCACCTGGTCAAGGAAACGTTTAAATAGTACCATGGCTCTTTCTGTTCTCATTCCGTAAAGCACCTGCTTAGCTTCATTCTAATTTCCCCAAGGTATTACTCGGGCAGAAGAAGCCTTCGCCGTTCGGACAGACATGTTCGATCGGACCTTAGAATTTTACACAGACCAAGAATATGCGAATGAAATGACATATTATGTTTACACTCCCATTCCATGTTGGAGGTACTACTGCAGTAAAAGTAAGCCATTAAGCTACAAAATGTTGCAACACTTAAATCTCCACATTGTCCAGTTTATAATCAGATGTCACACATCTAAACACCATTTTAACAATCAACACCGATACATTTCCATTAAGCTTTTCGTACAGAATGACAAGTAAGTCGCAAATAAAATCTTATTTATAACAACAACAACAACAAAAAACAAACATAATTTATTGACACATATCAGATTTTTGCAATGAACATTTAAACTATTTGAGGCCGTGATACAGAAATATGCCTCGTTATTGTTGGCATTTTGCGTTTTTTTTTTCCTTCAAGTTGGATTTCATTAAATCGCCACATAAATATAAAAAATATGTACACATAAAACTCTTATCAATGTAAAGCACATCAATAATAATTTTTATATGTAACTTATTTTCAGCCAATGGCTAACATCGAAAATCCATTTCACAAATGCCACCATCTCAACCGATCCGTGAGCCACTGAACAATTTTAATGAATGAATGGGTGAGTGAGTACTTTTTTGCAAAGGCAGCAGCGAGAAAAGGGTGCGGGAAGGCCTACAATCATTTTAGAGTGATCGAATTGACATAGTATGCCAACTGCGGTTGATACTCGATTGTATTCTCACAAGTGCCTTCCCGTGTCAATGGGAGTGTATATTAGAAAAATCATCACAAAATCTCTACATTAATTCATGCCAATTCTTCGTCACCCGGTTTACTCTTGGACCCCAAATTAGAATATAAATTTACTTTTTATTGTAATTAATTAATAAATAAATAAATAAATAATTCATGCCATTGTTAGGGGACTCCTGCTAATTTTGAGCTTACAACTTTAGGCTTCGGACGTCATTTTAGTCTCCCCAGGACTTGCGCAAACCAATTTTCCTTTTCTCTTGTCAAAATAGTTACGTTATGGGCAGCGTCCTTCACTTTCTACCGATTCCAGGTTGGTACATAAAATGAATGCATTTTTCCACTTTAGTCAATCACCATATGATCAATTGCATGTTTTATGATCTAAAGACAGCTTTGTGGGTCTTTAGGACCTGAAATCTGGTGGTGTTTTCGTGGAGGCTGAATTTGTACATGAAACGAATCCCTGTACATATGGGAAAGTCAAATGTCATTGTCTGCAATGAATGTGCGCCATCTTCAGTTTATTTAGACACATGTTGCTTAAAGAAGAAATACTGTCATAAATGACAATAAATCGAACAAATGACTTTCTCATTGTTATATGAACCTCTTCATAATGTAATCAATATGTTTTTGAATTTAACTCCTTATTTCCTGTGTCACCTTTACAGGAGTGCCAAGTTTCTGCTTCTTGTTTTGATGATTAGAAGAAAGAAATGTGTAGCATCTTAGGGTGTTTAAAAGCTGAAATCTGGAAGTGTTTTTGTAGAATGAATCCTCGTGCATATGGATAAGAAGTCCTTGTCCGTTAAGAAGTCATTGTCTTTGTGAAGAATGTGTACCATCCTAATTTTATATGGACATATGTTGCCTATAGAAGGAAGACTGCCATAAGTGACAAGTTTAAATGACAGCTAAAACAAAACCGTAGCTGAGTTCGATCGAGCACATGACTTTGTCATTGGTATATGGGCCCACTCATAATGTACCTATTCAACATATATTTGTGAATTCTCAAAATATATTTTTGAATTTAACTCCCTATTTCCTGTGTGGTCTTTGCAGGAGTACAGATTGGCAGAAAGATGTGTAGCGGCTTTGAAAGAATATTACGGATTATTTTAGAAGAAAAAACTTATATTCAAAAAACCCTGTCACAACAACAAAACTCATTAGCAAAGGCGGCAACTTATTTCAGTTCCAAAATTAAAAAAAAAATTTTCCTACTAGGAAACAAAAAATGGCGAGTCATTGGGAATACACCAAAAAAAAAAATGCTCTATTAACAAGCTGGAAAAGTGTACCGGACTGTATGGCGAATTTGCTGTCGTGATGACAACCCATGGCACTCGCAAAAGACCTGCGACGAGGCCTCACATATTCCGCCGCTGGCGCTGTGCGTGGACAAATCGAGACGATCAACACAATCATTTGTTGCTGGCGTTGGTGATATCCACCAACGAACGAACATGGACAGAGATCGTTATAACCACACATAGGAACGAGTACATGCAACACTCTCGTGGTGCCCCTCACTGGCTTATGCAACCGACAACAATGTTTTGTTGTGTTGTATGGGTCCGCATGTTCTGCCTCAAGTGACACCGAACAGTAAAAACAACACCAGAAGGCTTTAAATTGTGTTGCGTCGTGGTGTGTAAGTGCTAGTGCGAGTGCGAGTGTGCCTGTCGATGTTCGGCTCTAAGAAATAATAAAAATGTGCAAAATATTGAGTTCGTCCGTATCTCATGTATTTGTACAATTTGTCATAGCATATGCGTGTTGCAAGATTGAAAGCTACGGCAGCAGCAGTCGCGACAGCAGCAAAATCAACAATAACAACAACTACATTTTAACAAATATCTTGACTTGACAGATATTTGGTTATACACACACACACACACACACAAATAGAAACGTGCAGCAAATGCTACAGTTTGTCTTATTTATGCGTTCGAGGCGTGGTTTTCCCCATAACATTTACCCGTAATGTACGCATAACTGATAGTAAAGTGCCGGCCACAGAGTTGTCCACACTTGGCCAAGTTGTGCAGTGCCGATTAATTTTCTATAGTTGTAAATATTCAGTGGCAGTCTCCTCCCTAACCAAAGACTTAAGAAACATACTTTTTGAAAAAGGCAAATTTCAAATGCAAAACATATGCTGTTTGTTTAACGATCATGTTCACAGGACCTTACAATTCCTCTTCCTCCTTATTCTCCTCCACCATGAGAATATATGTACTACAATGTATAATCTACTTATTCTCCCATTGGTCAGATTTTAGTGTGTAATTCTAACAGAATTCATAGTGTTAGATTAAGCCTGTTAGTCTGGCCAAAACTCATTTTCCTTTTGCAGAGCTGCACGGCAGCACTCAACTGACCGCTTGTCATCGATGGTGACGAGCTGAATGTGAACCTGGTACGCGACTGCATGACAACAGAATTATTGGTGGACCTAGCATCTCCTGGAGAACTTGGGATTCCTCTGAAGGCATAGCGGTTTCAATGTCATTTTACTGGCTCTGGAAATGAGCCCCATGTCGATTACCGCCAGGCTGCCCCTTCAATCACAACACAGAACCTCGAACCAGTATTACCACTAATTAGTTTGAAGCTTTTGAATACCGCCGGATCTTCTGCCGATCACAACCTGCTTTACACTGTAGCAGGCGAGACATTCTGCTGAGACTCTTTAGATACTCTGTCTGCTTCACGGACAGTGAATTTTGGTAGGTCTTGTCAAATCTTTCAAGAATTCTGTTCATTTTTATCTAAGACCTAGAGTGTTTGTATTGCGTGGCCTTAGAAGAAGAGTCCTGTCAGCAAGGCTAGCCTGCTAATAGTTACGGTAAACCCTGACACTAAACCGTAAAGTCCATTCCAGTCCGAAACAACATTACACCATGACAGCCATGGGAAAAGCTAAAGGAGAGAGTCCCTGGGAAGTGAAGTGGTGAACTTCGTGTACTTATGTCATGATGTGCTTGTTAGACTAGCAGAGTTGTCTCAGGAAACTACTCTCGAAAAATGTCCTATACCCTCTGATCGGGACCTTCTATTTAAATGCAGATCCAAGTAGATAATGTTTTTTTAAGAAGAGGTTTTTCTTTAATTTAATTACAATATAAAGTAAATTTATATTCCTTTTTTGTGTGCAAGGGTACACCGGGTTACTGAGACCACGTGGCTAGATTTTTGCAGCGACAGACCAAAACCTCTGGTGCGAATAGATCCCACAACCCCCATGCTGATAGGCAAGCACGCTACCAACTCGCCTACCGGGCCGCTTGGTTTTCCTTTTTTTGTGTCTTTAGAAGTTGTTAAATTTCTTCGCTGTCGTATGTGTATAACATGAAAAGGCGGCACAAATATGTGCCAGTACGATTTACATCGACAATTCACTGGGAATTTTACACAAATTTGTCACTTCATGCTTTATTTCTTTCTTTTTTTCGTATCTCCAAATGTCCTTGACACACATGTACAGAACATCCAAACATTCGTATCATTCCATTGGTTGGACGCCCCGGGACTTCATGTGTTGTATGTGGATGGAACCATTAATAAGAGTCTTAAATTTTCTTTTTGTTGGCAATTGTTAAAAAGGATTAATTAGAGCTGTTGTTCGAGATCACAAATGAAATATTTTAAAATCATATCTCGGTAATGATAGAAAGCAATCTTTTAGTGTCATATTCGTAAAGCTTAATTAATTATAGCTGTGAAAAATATGTTTTGTAATCATTTGCGAGAAAAACGCATTTAAGCAAATGATAATTTTTTGCAAAATGATAGCAAAATGACCGGCTATTAAATTGGCAGAGACTACAGTGGTGGAAGAGGCCATGACGCAAATAGAATTTAAGTAACTTTTGGACATTATAATGATAGATATTGTTGGTGTTACCCATTCAGATTAAACTATTGATGTATTCTGGGGGGAGATATACACATGTCAATTGTATACGATTGTCGAACATCATTCTACAATTTAAATATATCTCTGATTTATTTCTGAGAGCAAATTTTTTGCTGGAACTCGCTTGACAAATAAAATAAAATAATTCAGTGCACATTTTTTCTCATGAACGAACTTAATACCATTCTTAAGAGGAATTTCGATGCTAATGTTTATTGAACGAGGCAGGTTGTGTTCCGGCATTACAGGTTTCAACAAATATCAGAGAAACGATTCTCAATAAATCTGCTCTTGTAAATGTCAGCATTTCAATTGGATACTTAGATATTACCTTGTCGACAAATTTAAATGTAATAAGAAATTTCGACTTGCCATAGCCATGTAAAATTTGTACGAACATTGTTGGCCAGTTGTCTTGAAGTCAGTTGCCATACGAATCAAGAGTTGCCAGTTCGCATGAAAAATCATTCTGGGCAACTGGGTGTCTCAAATGCGAAAAGGGTTTTCCAATAAGACGTGTTATTTTGAATCACCCGGTATTTCGGTACTGTCACTTTTGAAGCTACGACGGCGCTACATGCCACACAAGAAACGAAACCATTGCTCTTTTAACGAAAAAGTTTTGGAACCGTGTTATCTCTCGACGAGGTGATCACAATTGGCCATCGAGATCTTCCGATTTAACTCTTTCCGGCTCGGTGGTATGAAAACTATACCACTTATCTAATTAATTTTCCTACATTCTGTGTGCAATGGTATATGGTGGTGGTATAAAAATCATACCACATCCTTGCGCGAAATCCTGTTTTGTTTTTTAAACATTTTTTTCAACAAATTACTTCTATAAATAAAAGCAAATACAAATTTTCTTTAATTTTTGCCGATTTTATATAGTGCGCCGGAAAGAGTTAACACCTTGCGACTACTTCCTCTGCGGCCACGTGAAAGATAAGGTCTACGCCAAAAGGCCAGCGTCGATTCAAGACCCCAAAGATAGAATTCCTGAGACTATCGAGGACATAGAGCAGCCACTTTGGGATTTGGTTGAAAAGGATATGGTCCTGTAAGCGTGGTCGTGGTGGCCATTCGGCTGATGTTGTTTTTCATTATTAACGGCATACCCTCCTCCGATCATACATCCGATCCGATCATTTAAAAAAATTTAAAATTTTTAAAATTTTTTGACAACCCCTGTATAACTTTATTTTTCTCAACATTCCACAGAGGAAAGGAAAGCAACTGAAGAAAATAAATGGTTTATTTTTACGTCAGTAGTTTTGATGACAGTCTGAACATGGTTTTGCTATCAGGAGGTACTTGACGAATTGATTTTTTTTTGAAGGCCAACAGTCAGGGGATGCCCCCAATAAATGCAATGCATTGTGTTAGCGGAAGGAAATTAGGGTATCGGAACAACAAACAGAATTTCTGATGGGTTAAAATTTGGAGATCTGCGTGACCTGCCAGGCCCCCTTGTTTGGCTTCATCCGTCCAGGGCTTCACTCATGGCATAAACTACATTGTTGATTTGACAACTACACCAAAACTGTACACCAGTACTCTTTTAAACATTTTCCACTCATTTGAGGGTACAGACAATGTGTAAATATTCACATATCTCTCCAAATCCAAATTAATTTTTCTTGCTAAAGAATAATCTTTTGTTGACTTTTGTTCTGCTGCGTATTACAGATAAATATTGTATGCCTCTATTTTATTCGGGAATCGTATGGTTATTTTCATTAATTACTAAGTAAAAAATCAATTGAAAACTTCTGAAAAAAAAGGATTTGAATTTATGACACTGTTGAAGTAATTCTCTGTCAAGTCCCATCGACGACTCTCCGAACAAAAATTCGTCACCTTTTGTTCATGCAATGAGGTTTTGCGTATCTAGTGTGGTTTCTTGGTTCCCCAAATTATATTTGGGGTATCGGATAATTCGTTAAACGTTAACATACCCCAAAATTTGATGTAGTTTACACAAATCTGGACCGATACGATACGATTGATGGTCGTTCGGCTTCAATACTTGAACGAGTTGAATTTTGTAAGCCCGCAAACCAAGATCCAATTGTTGCGCACGATGGCGGATGGACTTATTCGGACTATACTCTGCTCCACAGCAGCAAAAGCGCCTTCGGCGTGAACTGTACGGCATATTAGAGGATGCCCATTATCCATTAGAGTAAACGTGGTGCGAAACCGATTTATGTTTGCTCGAATTACCGACTCTGTTAGGCGATTATGTAGTCGGCAATTTGGAGGCAGCATGCATTGCATCGCTCGTAACGAACGATTATTTTGGTAATAAATTTGCACGATATGCAGACGTTGTCCCGGACTAAGTCTATTCATTATGAAATGGCAAACCAAATCAAGTGACAGCTGTCAAAAAGACCAACTCCGAAAAAAGTGTGGCCAGATTGAAAACCACACGTGTAAAAAAAAACTCCACTTTGCAGACGTCATTTCAGAGCCTAGTTGTCTTTGAAACAAATTCGATTCATGGCTTTTCAGGTCGATCAAGCCATGTCCGACTGTCTGTTCGGCAGGTTCGCACTAGCTTTGAAACTTGGCATGCGTTAATATTTTCCCAAAACTACTTAGGCTATACCCCCTTCGGGTACCTCCCATACAAATATAATAGTCTCCCACTTTATAAATCATGTAAAATATCGATACGCCCAACACAATCTTACCCAAATTCTGTATTAAGCAATGATTTAACTAGACAAAGTTCTTGAGAACAAATTGTTACCTTTAAAATTTGTTTACCGCCCCTTTCCGGTATCTCTCATATAAATATATACTCCGAAGACTTTGGAAAACGTGTAACACCTTTATTTTTCCATAAAATTCGGTATTTCTCGTTGGTATTATTACATTTTGCCAGATGTCAAATCCGAAGGCGGTGGTCACGACTACTTTTGGATTTCGGATTTCGGCTTTTTGATTATCTTAATAAAATGTAATGTAAATAAAATTTGAAAAAAGGTTCTGATAACCGACAAATGTACAATTCATTATAAATTGGTTCACTTTAGAGACGATTCTCGCATGTGTTCATGCTACAGAGTAGTCAGTATAAAAACAAGTATGTTCATGTTAGCGCGAGTCTACTGTATGTTATTCCCGGGAATTCCCACCAATAATCTCGGGAATCGGGAAGAAGCAAATCGGCAAATTTCCCGGGAATTCCCGGGTTAAAATGCCTATCCATTATTGAAAAATTTATATAAAATACTTTATTAATATCGTCATTACTACAAATAATAACCTTATACTCAGTACTAACAACTTCCGTCAATCATTGTTATTTATTAAAAGTGTCATCGTCTTACAGTTAACATTGTTGACGCCGTACAATTCTGAGACGTCGGTTCCCAAAAATGAGACAGAAGTTCCCTTGTTGTTCTTAACCCTTTCCGTGGATATGTCAAATACATTCGACACTTCATATGATTTTTAGCTCGCCAAGAAAATGTATTTGAGACGGTAAGAGTTAATGAAATTTATTTTTATATATTTGTGTTGATAATGTTGATTTTGATGTTCTCCTGACCCCAATTCTTGTGCTTGTGCCGTGTGTTAAGTTGATTGACAGCATTTCCGTTAATACGTTTCATCTTCTTGAATCGCAAATATTTGGAAATATTTGCATTGAGAAATGTTCATTATTGTCTATGGAAAACGGCAAGCGAAACAATTTATTTTTTTTTTATATATATTATATTTTAATTGACAACGTTTAAAATAATTCTTGGAGGCTGTCATTTTTTGCTGAATCAATTTCACGAAGTTTGTGTCTTAAGTCTTCTGGGTCGTGTGCCCATGGATAGGAAATGAGACAAGATGAAATACACATGGCCGTAGTCAATCATAAAATATATTTCTCTTCCATTATGAGGAATATGTTGCGATGACGCAATTTCGCTTCAACATTAGATTAAAATCTATAAAGATTTCCAAAATGAAATACCACATTTTTCTGTGACTTCCTCGGCAGCAGGCACACTGGTGCACCAACCATACCCAGGCAAACGGTGACAAGGTATATTGCTTTATAAATAGGTCTTTAGGACATCTTTTCCACCAAATCTCACATTTTGTCTGTCACACACAAAAAAAAAAGACGGAAAAAAACCAATTTCATGTGGGTGTAACATTAAACAGAAAACCGCACGAATTAAAAATGTTTTGTTACGAATTTCAAATCGAATCATGCTCACAGTAAAATCCTTCACGAAATGTAACATGTCACATCAATAAAGCGTGCTCTTTTCTGTACACATTCAACCACACTAAACCAAATCAAAGCGAACGTAACGTAACATAACGAAACGAAACGTAATATCGCCATTTGCTGATGTGAATACAGAGCAAAAACTCCTCAAAGACAATACAAGGAACTAAGCAAATCTGGTTTAAGACAACTTGGGACTCGTGTTTTGGTTTTTTGTTTTTATATTTGTTTTGTGTTGCCTGGCAGTACTTGTACGTCGTACTTGAGCACAAGAGGCTGCCTATCGGAGATTATGAAGAAATGAAATCATTCATTTTGGGTGGTCACACTCCGTCTTTGTCACAGCTAAAGAAAACAAATCGCACAACGACTCCAAAAGAAAACAAAACTCCCCTGAGCGGCCTTGCTAAAGGTAACTCTCGTTGGATTTCCAGTACTGCGATAAAAAGAAAACGCGTGGTATTTGCGTTTAATTGATTGCGACTCTTTTTGTTGTTGCTGTTGTTGTATCTTAGCTTGGCTTAGTTTTTTTTTGTTGTTTTGTCTCCTTTGGGGTATTGATGAAAACTGCAACGGCATGCAACCCACACTCGAAACGAGATCATGAAAAAAACGTCCCAACATGTTTCTCAAGCCATAGAATCTCTAACGAAAATTCGTCAAAAAAAAAGAGACTCAAATAGAAAAAAAGCTCGCAGGGAACTTGCAGTGGGTGATGATCGGCAAAATGACACACTACGTAATATGTACAGTGGGTATCAATCATTCTTCAGGGCTGAAATAAACAAAAAAGAACGAAATGCAAAATACACACACCAAAAGAGCTGATGGAACGACATCGCGCTATGAGAGAATGAATGCGACAGGTGGGGGTTTTTTTCGATCCCGAAAAAGCACGGGCAAACGAGTACAATTTTAGAAAAAAAAAATGGGTAAAAAGCATCGTTAGTTTTTTTAATTTTAATTAATTTTATTGAACGAAAACATTTGGTAATCAATTTGCACGTTGTTCTATTTATTATGAAATGACAAACCAAACTGACAGCTGTCAAAAAGACCAACTGCGAAAAAAAAGTGTGGCCAGATTGAATATATTGACAAAGCTAATTTTTTGGTTTTCTTTTGTCATAGATCCTTCGGATAGAGTGAAAAAAAATTCACCAGAATGGAGCTTTAAGATATTATTAAAAAGTTCAAAGGAAAGATTATTGGAGAAAATCTGTCATTTTTGGAAGAAAGACTTGCGCAACTGACTTCATGGCCACCCGAATAAACAAGTGTTTTTACCCGTTCTTTGAAATATTTCAAGACTAGTTTCAAATAAAGGTGGTCGGCCGCCCGTAATACTGATTAGAGATTCGTAGAAAAAAATATGGAATGTCTTAATGTATCACTGGAACTTGGACCAGCTTGGACCCACAAACCAGGTCGACCAATAAAAAGAATTCGAAGAATTGTGTGATCGAAGCAAGCGTCGAAGAACAAAAATTACAAAAAGCGTGTTAAAAAGGAGTGTTATCCCCCCGAAGAAGATAGCATAATAGTTGCAGAAACCAGCTTTGAACTGGAACTTCAAGCTTTGCTGAACCATACGGCATTGCGACTACTTCAGTATTTATAAGATGTGATTGAAACATTATCAGAGTTGATATCAAAATGTGGCTGTGATGGATCTAATCAGACACAGTTTAAGCAGACATTTGCAAATACTGGCGACGATGATGCCAATATATGTTTAAGCTCTTTTGTACATGTGAGAAGGGGGATCCCATGCCAAATACATGGTTTTTCGAATTGGTACCCATGTACAGCTTTTCTGCATAGGGGGGCGTTGGTAGACGCATTGTATTTCACCCGGTGCTAAGACCACCGTGTGTTTGGGCCAACGTGGAAGGTACTCACATTAAACATGGCGACTCTGTACATGTGATAATGGTTGTTTCTATTAATGGAGAGACATGAAAAATTGTATGGAAAAATCCAGTGCCTTCTTCAGTGATATTCAGTTATCTTATCCGGATAATGAGGACCAAATCAACTGTGAACTCGGAAACAGTGATTCAGATTGTTTTTCTTTTTAAATAAATGATTTGTAAAATAAATAATGGATTATTGATTTCATAAAATAGCAAAATAAAATGTTAAATAATTTTGTACGGTTTTACATGTGAAATATGAGTATTTGCGCTTGCGTTCGAGGCTGTAGACGTCTCAACTGAGTGGATTCATTAAATTTTACAAGAATATTTTGAAATGCATTTTCATTTGGTTATAGTGGACCTAAACAATGGTCTTCATTCGTAATACCCAGGTCTTAAGGTTGTTCGGGTATTTATTAATTCTCTTCGTGAATATTGCAAAACAGGATTGCTGAATGAAAAAAAAATCTACCAAAAAATCCACTCTTTGTGAAGACCACTGACCTAAATCCATCACAGAAGACTTTTTACATTTCAAACAACAGTTTCAGCATTTGTCGCACATTACTTGGCCAGTCTACTAGGCCTGTTACTGCCAGTATAGAACGAAAATATTTAGACACGCGATTTTTGAAAATTTAAGCCACAACAACGGCACAGCATAAACAAACATTTTATGTTTACTTTTGATAAAACATCAAATACATACTTTGGCTGAGGAAAAAAAAACAGCCTACATATATATTCGCGTACCAACAAAATGTTTGCTGGTTTCTTTTTGTAGCGTTTTTTTCTTCTGCCTCTCCATCAAATTTAAAAGCAAAATGTGCAGAAGCCCAAAACAATCGATCTCATACGGAGTCAGCACGCGCACTTTTTTCCGCTTTAGATGAGTGTGTACATGGACGAGGGTGGTGTGATCTGTTGGAACAACTAAAATAAGGAATTCCAAATAAATAAGTAAATAAATTCAACGCACAGTCGTGAAAAAAAATATTGAACAATTTAACTAAGAGCTGAACATTTGTTAAGATTTGAATGTATTTTTTGATCTATAGTGATTTTTATGTAGATGAACCCTATTGAAAATTCGCGGAAGCTTGTGTAGGTTTTAATACTCATAAAGATCCCTATGGCAACGCCAGTTGTCTTAGAGCGATACCGAGAGTTGCGGCGAATCGTGTATTCCGAAAAAAGAAAAAAGAGATGGATAGACGACAGTGTGGGGAGAGAGAGGTCTATGAAGGTAGAAACGATGCCGGAAAATTACATCAGCGACTGAAACATCAAACGAAAGACTCAAATTCTGACATTACTTCGTGTAGATATGAGAATTGGTATCTGGTAACTGATGCGCCCAGTATGTTGAGACTCTGGAAACAACATTGCTCCAGACTACTAGAGGACGAAGATTCAACCGCAGATAGTAACCGGCGACCAATCACAGACGACGGGGTGCCATCGTGGGTAGGGGGTGGACAGCAATATTTCGGCTTAATAACAATAAAGATGTCGACGGAATAACAGCAGAGCTGTATAAGACCGGAGGAGCAGAGATGCTAAAGTGAGTGCATTAGCTAGTTTCTACAACCTGGGTAGATGAAAGCATGCACGACGATTGGAACCTCAGCGTACTATGTCCGATTCACAAAAAAGGAGACAAACCCGTTTGCGCCAACTATCGCAGAATAAGGCTCTAATCCATCGCATATAAAATACTCTTGCCAAACTGATCCAGCCCCGATCCAGTGTGGCTTCAAGCCGAATAGATTGACAATTGACCAAATCGTTTCACTACGTCAAATCCTGGAAAGGAAGTCTGCGTATAAAATCCCAGCAAAACTTATACGCCTTTGTAGAATGGTCTAGGTCTTCATTCACTTCTACAAGAGGTCTCAGACAGGGTGACTTCTTTAACATCCTGATGGAGTAGATATTGGAAAGTGCAGAAGATAACAAATCTAGCACTCTGCAACCAAGGGTCACATTATCCATGCTGTCGACATTGACATTGCCGGACGGATAGAGCGAGATGTAACTGGCGCTTTTTCTAGAATCGACGAAGATGGTTCTGATGGTCAACGTTGACAAGACAAAATTAATGCTTGCAACGGCTAGAAAATCGTCACCACAACAAAAAGGTGACCTAGTGAAGGCTGGCAGTTGCAGCGTCGATGTAGTAAAAGATTTTCTTTACCTCGCCTTCGCCATTAATAGAATTAGATAACAGCATGGAAAGACTGAAACTCCGGTCGATGGACCAAGTGGAAGAAGACATGAAGATGCTTGGTATCACGAACTGGGGAAGCCAAGCAGAAGACCGAAGTACATGGAAATCACATATTGATCAAGCCAAGACCAACAACAGGTTGTAGAGCCAAGCTAAGAGAGTAAGTAAGTAAAGGTCCCATAGAAATATATCTCCTGATTCGGAATATAATTAGCCTAAAGGGTGGTATAGAGGGAAATCAAATTCGATCATCCAAAAGTCTTTAACTTTTGATCTAGTAAAAGTAATCACGAGAAGTCATAGGATTTCAGAACAGTTTGTCATACCTCGTTTCTATTGAAGATTTTGGAATGACTGCCCATATTAGAGCGTTTGTGATAGACTTAACTACTTTATCGGCTAGTCAATATGCGTGCCTTAAAGGACTTCCAACTGAGACCGCCCTACACGAAATATAACTGAAACAATATAAGGTAGCCAAATTCTTGGATATTAAATGGCCTTTCAACAACGTGATCACTGTGACAAAAGATAACGCCCTGCGGAATGTAGAAAATTTCGTAAGGAATTGGTAATACCAAGAAGGCAAAGAATGCAAATCGAGTACCACTCAAGAGGTGAATGGTGGGGGATGGTGGATGGAGTGATCTCTCCTTTTACTCCTCGTTATCAATACTATTCTACACAAAACATGACAACAAGGGTATACTATCTTGTTACACTGATATCGACCATGCTCCATGTCAAGTGCTAAGCGATATCATGAGTCACACTTATGGGCCAATCCACTTATGGGCCATAAGCATTAGACCAGGAGTATACGCAAGTAAAATCTGATACTGTTCACGAAGACAGACCAAATCTCGTCATTCAAACCACCCTATCTGGGCGATAAGGAAGTAAAGGGTGTTTTTTATTGGGGTATAGAACTTTAAGTTGGCATCACTTTTTTAACTGGCGGCCATTTTGTCAGCTGTCAAGTGATTAATATTTAGTTTGGTTTGCCATTTCATCATGAACAGGTTGACAAAAGAACAACGCTTGCAAATCGTGCAAATTTATTTCGAAAGTAATGGTTCAGTTCGCCAAGTTCACCGCAAGCTCCGTCCATTTTATGCCATTACATCCACAAAAACTGACTGTTTGGTGTGCTCTATGGGCTGGTGGAGTCATTGGGCCATACTTCTTCCGAAATAATGCTGGAGAGTCAGTTACCGTTAATGGAGACCGGTATAGAGCCATGATAACCGACCATTTTGTTCCCGAATTGGATGGCATGAATGTGGATGAGTTGTGGTTCCAACAAGTGGTTGAAAATTGGACCTGTAGAATTGGCTTTATCCGCGGCGGCCACATGCCCGAAATCATATTTAAACATTAATGGCATAAAATTATCCTCCAATAAAGCCAAATTGATGGACATTAAAACGATTTTCTTGTGTTTTATTTCAACTCGAAGTTCTATACCTCAATAAAAAACACCCTTTATGTACATTTATCGTATCACGTGGAGTTCCTAAGAGTCCTCGACTCTAAATTTTCATGAACACGCGACACAGAACAATGGGTCCAGAAAGCTACAGTGTCTTACTATATCTATGTTAAAATGGCCGGCAGTCGCTGGGGTATTAATCCGAAGATAGTACTATAGATGTACACATCCGTTGTAAGACCAATTCTTGCCTAAGGGACTCTGGTATAATAGACGGTGATAAAGCAGTCAACCACAGTAAAACTCCTGAAAAAAACTCAAATATCAGCATGTTTTGGTGTATCCGAGCTAATCCGCACTTGCCCTACAGATGACCTGAACGGACTCTGCGCTGCTGCCGACTATTCAAAGTCGGCTTCGACGTTAGACTTTACACGGATTTCTCCAACTTGGATTGTGTAGTTGTTTCGGGAATATTTTCGAGAGAAGCCAACCGGGAACACTACTATCATCTCCCGAATGTATCCAGCATCTGTATCCAGGCAAACGGTTTTGTCATGAAGGAAGCCTATTTGCTACTATATCATCAAAACATATCTGGACGCGCCTATGCTGCGTTGACAGCCATGCGGTCTTACTCTCACTAGTCTGACGAGTCTGAGTCTCTCGTCAGACGTATTTTTGGTGTGGATATCTGGTCACAGAAATTTGACGAATTAGCATTGACGGGGTCTGAATGCCATTCACTCTGAATCTCAAGGAATATATGGCCTGAATGTAACTACAGGAAATACAAATCACTCATCACCCGCGATAGAAAGGACATATCAAGACTGATATCCGTACTCACAGGATTGATTGACAAACACGCAATTTATAGTCTATATTTAGAGGACAATAGAAAAAATAAACGAATTAAATTATTTCAATACTATCTTAATATATATTTACCCTCGACACTGATTCACTGATACACTGATTCCCTGATTCACTGATTCTCTGATTCACTGACTCTCAGTACGTAGGAATTTAAATAGGCATTCTATAATAATTCTATAAATAATAGGGTGGAGTGAAATTCAAAAAAAAAAGTTAACCTCGGAAAGAGATGTAGTCTGGGGTCCTAATGAGAGGAAAAATAAAGAAAAAAATTTTAAAAAAATTTTAGGGGTCGCGCCACTCCCTCGAAATTTGGAAATTATCGCTATTTTGGCGTTGATTTTAGAAAAATTCTAAAAAGTTTTATGTCAATAAATGTTTGCAATAGCGTAAACAATGAAATAAGAGCATGAACAAATTTAAAAAAAAATTTCTCATTGTTCAAAAATTTCAAAAAGTAAAATAAGTCAAATCGTCCTTTCTTCAGAAAATAGACTGAACAATGAAATCGCCACAAAAGCTACAAATATTAGTCGATTATCCTCATATTTGCCTCAAATACTTCTGTTTGGGCACTGAACAAGCTCAAACTTTTAAATTTCGAATAAATTAAGTCGTTAATTTTTAGGATTTTTCTAAAATCAACGCCAAAATAGCGATAATTTCCAAATTTCGAGGGAGTGGCGCGACCCCTAAACATTTTTTAACATTTTTTTCTTTATTTTTCCCCTCATTAGGACCCCAGACTACATCTCTTTCCGAGGTTAACTTTTTCAAATTAAAAAAAAAGCATGTTTTCACTCCACTCTAATAAATAATAATAATAAAAAAATAATATTTTTTTTGTACAGAAATTGTATTTTCCCCAAATTTTTTTTTTACCAAAATTTTTTTTTTTCCAAATTTTTTTTTTCTTACAATTTTTTTTTTTTACAAAATTTTTTTTTTTACAAATTTTTTTTTTTCGAGAAATTTTTTTTTTCAAAAAAATTTTTTTTTTCCACAAAATTTTTTTTTTCAACAAAATTTTTTTTTTCAACAAACATTTTTTTTTTCAGCGAACATTTTTTTTTCAACAAAAATTTTTTTTTTCAACAAAAATTTTTTTTTTCAACAAAAATTTTTTTTTTCAGCAAAAATTTTTTTTTCCACAAATTTTATTTTTCAACAAAATTTTTTTTTCCACAAATTTTATTTTTTTTCCACAAATTTTATTTTTTTTCCAAATTTTTTTTTACAAAATAGTCTTCTCAAAATACTTTTTTACAAAATTTTTAAAATTAAGTAACAAATACTTTCTCAAGCAAATTAACGGGCGCCATAGGCGCATTACAGCTTACTAGTTTATTAATAGTATTGAACCTTTAGACTGCCTTAAACTGTTTTGGTGGTACCAAATTGTGCCGATGCCAAGTGTTGGTTTTGATGTACCAGCTAAAGCGACATTGACTCTTACTTTGCATTTGTCTTTCATCGCTCTTGCCGATCAGATGTGCATTAAGGTGAGGGTGCGTAGCTCGCGTGACTCCTAAACTTACACTGTCTTAGCTGTAGGTTAGGTGCTGCAGATTATGATAGTACGGTGGAACACTTCCTTTGCGACTGTCCTGCGCTGGTGATCCAACGATTTAAAGCACTACGCTTATGGTTCCTGGATGATATTTCCGACATATCTATCTGAGTGACCTTATTAAATTCCTCAATCTGTCTAACTGGATATGGGTGAACTTGGCAACAGTCACTACTTAACTGTTCTTTGCTACAACCAACCAACCATGTAAATAAAAATTATCCGTTAATGAAGTTTTTAAATTTGTTTAAGTATTTTTGTGACAAAAAAATGGCAACATTTCAAAATTGAGTACAATCACAGAATGTATGAACAATTTCTCAACATGTCTGAAAAAAACCGCAGATCGTGTCTAAAGTTGGTCTAAAGGAAGTTTTATTGACTTAAATTAGTTGTTAGTTATCAGTTGTGCCTCTATTGTGAAACACTTTGTTAGTTAAAACATTCTATTTGTTTTTTTAAATTTTACATTTCATATTACTACACTTATCACACCAGACTCGTTTTAGTACACGTCGCCTGTGTGTTTTTTGTACGACCATGCGAATAAGGTTTCAAGCAAAGAAAAAAAAAGTCATTTGATTAAAGGAAGGTTTGTTTCATCGTTGTTGTCGTCATTTGTTGCTGTTCGGTTGGTATTGGCGTCGCGCGGTGGTAGTGGTGGTGGCGGTGGTGGCGGTAGTGTATGCATATGTTGACAGATTGATGCCGCTTGTAGCCGCCAAAAAGGCTTCATTATTCAAACGCTTTGGTATTTATCAAAGTCTGTGGCATGTGCGGCATGGCGTTATTGTTTCGTACTGTCGTAGCCATGCGCCTCGATTCGGTCCCTCCCTTGCCGTCGACGACGATCTTTACGATTTTCTTTTAGTGACACCGTGGACCGTACCATACCGTGCTGGTATGGTTGGTATCTGTTGCAAGCCTTTGTTGCTGTCGTAAAATGACAGCACCCACCGAAGAAACGTTTGCCACTGCTTTGAGTTTAAAGATTTGACTTAACATGACTTTTCAGCCAGCGTAGTCTTTTATTTTTCTGGTTGCCCTCCCTTGATGGATCATATATAACATTTGTCGTCATCGTCATCGTTGCCGTCGCAGTCTCGGTCGTCTTTGGTTCGTTTTGAATTTCGCGTGTAGGCGTCAAATGATTTGCATCATGTTTGTTTTGGGGTCAGTTTCTGTTTCGCTGCTCTTGGACGATCAGGGGACTTGGTCTCCCTCCCGTTGGACTTGGAGTGTGTCGGCTGTTCATAAACGTAACTTTCTTTTGTTGTTTTCATTCGATTTGGGTTTGTTGTTGTTGTTGGCTGCTTTTAAATTGATCACTTTGGGGTTTGTGAGTTTGCGTTTTGCATTTAGCATTTGTGCCCCAAAAGCTTGTCCATCCAGTCATCCATATGTGTAGCCGGAGTATGACGGCGATATTGTTATCTTTTGCTTCATTTTCATTGATTTTTCTGCGTCTTTTTTGTCTTGTATGCAAATTTGTGTGCAACATGCAGCCATGAGCGTCATTATGCGACATGCGGGCATGTATCAATGGTGGCTTAAAAATGTGTCATTGGCATTTATGATAAATAATTTTAAGGTGTAATATTTTCATCATTCGTTTGGATTAATTTGATTTATATCTCAAAGGTCGGAATGTAATTGAGGTAATAGTTTGACGGGGTTTGATTCGAAATTGCGGAATGTTACCAGCGTATTTGCGATTGTATAGAAGTTGTGGTAGTTTTTTTTTTTTTTTGCTGACGCTCAGGCGATGCCCCCTATAAATGCAATGCACTGTGTTAGCGATAGGAGTGAAGGTTATTGTAGGGGGGAAAGAGGGAGTAGTGTTTGTTGACGTTGGCCTTGAATTTGAGAATGTCATAGCAGGCAGAAAAAACACTTGCTGCAAGATTATTCCACATGCGAACAGTACGGCTGAAGATCGAATTTTCTCTATAGTGCGTCGTCCGGTCAACCGGCCATTTGACAATGAACGGATGAGACTCCCTGGATAGCCGAGTATTCCGGCTAAATGTTCTAACGTCAGGGACCAGACGACGGATATCTGATGAACAGACACCGTTAAAATATCTATAGAACAGCGATATACAACCCACATTCCGGCGATGCTGTAGGGAGACAATAGATTTGGATACCCTATCATTACCACCGCTCTCCTCTGTACAGAAGCTGCAAAGATGTCATTGGAGCCCCTGCCCATATATGGGAGTTGTATTCCATTTTAGGACGGATGTAGGTGGTGTACATATTTACGAGATCAGATAGAGTGAAGTATTTATTGCACCGCTTTAAAAAGCCTAAACACTTGAATGCTTTTTTCGACATTTCGAATATAAAGGGTGTTTTTTATTGAGGTATAGGACTTCGAATTGAAATAAAACACAAGAAAATCGTTTTAATGTCCATCAATTTGGCTTTATTGGAAGGATAATTTTATGCCATTAATGTTTAAATATGATTTCGGGCATGTGGCCGCCGCGGCTGGCTCGAATAAAGCCAATTCTACAGGTCCAATTTTCAACCACTTGTTGGAACCACAACTCATCCACATTCATGCCATCCAATTCGGGAACAAAATAGTCGGTTATCATGGCTCTATACCGGTCTCCATTAACGGTAACTGACTCTCCAGCATTATTTCGGAAGAAGTATGGCCCAATGACTCCACCAGCCCATAGAGCACACCAAACAGTCAGTTTTTGTGGATGTAATGGCATAAAATGGACGGAGCTTGCGGTGAACTTCGCGAACTGAACCATTACTTTCGAAATAAATTTGCACGATTTGCAACCGTTGTTCTTTTGTCAACCTGTTCATGATGAAATGGCAAACCAAACTAAATATTAATCACTTGACAGCTGACAAAATGGCCGCCAGTTAAGAAAGTGATGCCAACTTAAAGTTCTATACCCCAATAAAAAAAACCCTATATGACTAGCATAGCGAGCATCATCCAGTATCTTAATGCTTGATATGAAGCAAGAGAAGATATTACCCATACCAAATGCAATAAGTTCTGATATGAGTGCTTCGTGCCAGACCCTATCGAACGCCTTGGAAATATCCAGAGCAACGATCTTACTTTCATATTGCAATTGTAATTCGCAGGATTTGTGGCCTCACCATTCTTGGAGATCGGCTGTACATTGGCAACTTTCCAACGTGAAGGGTAAATACCAGCTCGGTACGACATGTTGAAAAGATTGCGCAATGGACGAGCTAGCGTCGAAGAGCACTTACATAGGACAAGTGCTGAAATACCATCCGGGCCCGGAGTTTTATTTACGTTTTTTTACTTAAAAACAATTAACAAAAACCTTTTCTATAGATATTTTAACGGTATCTGGTCCTCAGATATCCTTCGTCTTGTCCCTAAAGTTGAGATTTCCAACCTGGCAATGCAGCTTGTAAAAAAAATTTCAACAAACAATACAACCTCTTTTATCCTTTCAATACCCTAATTTTTTCCATGCCAAAAATGATCCACCTCCAAATTTTAATGTTTCGCAAATATTTCGTTCTTTAACGCCAACACGTTTATTTTTAATAACATAATACTAGGCCATGTCAAAAATGTAGTATTGCCAAGAGATTTAATTTGAAAAAATTAAATTTGATTTTTCGACTTTCTTGAACTTTATCTCATACATTTCAAGGGTCAACATTTTTGTTGTTAGCGAATACAGCAACTATTTTAAACATCAATTCTAAAAACAAAGATCTGATTGGAAAGATCTAATATCTCAGCATTCCTTCTTGTAGAGGGAGTGTTAGAAGGTCTTATTTTTCCATTATAAGGGATGTTATCAGAGCTGACAAGGTATTTATTCGTCTTGGTGGTGGGTGGTTTCGCGATGTTTCTGTCTTAAGTCTTTCGATTTTCGTTGACATAAATTTGGTTACGTAAAATATCCGTTCCCAAACGTCTCGTTCTGTAACGGCATGCATTAGCACGTATTTCTCAAAATTCATAATCATGTCTTGATAATACGAATCCATCACAGCACACCACATCGGATTTTTAAACACTTTTGTTGGTGCATGAATCCACCGCGATTTGGAGTTCTACCTTCACACGAAATACAAAATTCATTTTGTTTGTTGAAGAAAAATGCTCGAATTTAAGCCTTCAAATACACCAATTATGATACTATTACACATTCTTGTTACATTTTTTACTGTCTTTTGTATACAAATTGATTATCGGTTAAAAACGTATAATTTTCAGCAATAAAATCGCCAACATCGATGGTAAAAGTCATTAATATGTCGCTTTTGTTATCGCAAGGCCTTGTTGTTACAATTCTCAACACCCGACAACACGATCCAGTGCCAAAACCAAACAAGAAATCAAACCAAAGTCCATTTTACGAAGCCCCCCCCCCAAAAAAAAACCAAATGAATTCTCGGACAACATTTCTGGTGGTTGCATTTTCATTGTGGTTGAGTAATAACAACAGCGCCGCTCATCAACTTTTTAGTAAAATATGCCGATTGCTGATTATAGGGTATGACCGGGCAACATTATCATCCATAAAGGCCACATCTTAATTTCTTTGGTGTTGTGCACCGAACTGAAACATTAAAATCCCTTTAACGGCTTTACTTTCTCTGTGTTGTTGGTATTGTTTCTTTCTTCATTGTTTGTGTGGAGAAAACGAAATGCCCGTATGTATGTATGTAGATTTTTCGCGTACACACAACATACATTTGTACACATGCATCGTTTATTTTTAAAACGATATAAGTCACATTTTCAGAAAAAAAAATATTCCAAAAGATTGTATAGGGTTATCCATTTCGTGGTTTCAAAAGTATAGGGCTGCAATTCGACATCTATCAAACTAAGTTGTTAAACAATTTTTTTTTCTTTTCAGTTAGAAGTCTGACATTGACGAAGATGGATCGCTTAACTATCACACAACGCGAAAAAATTATAAAAACCTGCTACGAAAATGGTGATTTTGGCACTGCCACATATGGTGCTTTAAGAGGAGATTATGGTTTATGGTTCTGAAAGAATTTTCTCACTCGGTGGGTCTGTTAATAAACAAAATTGTCGTATTTCGAGTTCTGAGAATCCTCAAGTAATTGAAGAGGGGCCAAAAGTCACTGTTTGGTGCGATCTTTGGTCCGAAGGTGTGAATGGACCTTACTTCTTCGAAAAAGACGAGGGAGCAACTATCACCGTCAATTCGGAGCGTTATGGTAGTATGATAACCGACTTTTGCCTGCTATTGAAGAATACGACTTGGAGAATATGTGGTGCCACACAACTCGAGCGAATATGGCTTTATTGCAAGAGACATTTCCCGGCCGCGTAATTTCTCGTCGTGGCGACATCAACTGAGATCGAGAGATTTGACACCATTAGACTTTTTTTGTGAGGCTACACGAAATACCGTGTTTATGCAGGTAAAACTTTAACTCTTGAGCCCTTAAGAACCAACATTCGTCAAGATTCCGCCTAATATGTGCCAAAAAGTTGTCCAAAATTGCCTCATAAGAATCAATGCTTGCAACACTTCGCGTGGTGGCGTGACATAATGTCAACGTTCAAACTTTATAATAAAAAAGAAATATCATGAAAAAAAATATTTTATATGTGTTTTTTTTTTTATTATTATTTATTTACTAGTAAGTTGTAATGAGCCTATGGCGCCCGTTGAAATATGGAAAAAAAATTGTGTTGAAAAAAAAAATGTTTTTGTTGAAAAAAAAAAATTTGTTGAAAAAAAAATTTTTTTTTGAAAAAAACAAATTTTTGTTGAAAAAAAAATTTTGTTGAAAAAAAAAAAAATTGTTGGAAAAAAAATTTTTTGGAAAAAAAAAATTTTGTGAGAAAAAAAATTTTGTTGGAAAAAAAATTTTTGTTGAAAAAAAAAATTTTTTAAAAAAAAAAAATGTTGTTGAAAAAAAAAAATTTTTAAAAAAAAAAAAAAAATTTTTAAAAAAAAAAATTTTTGTTGAAAAAAAAAATTTAAAAAAAAATTTTTGTAAAAAAAAAAATTATAAAAAAAAATATTGGAAAAAAAAAATTTTTGTAAAAAAAAATTTGGGGAAAACAAAATTTCTGTACAAAAAAAAATATTATTTTTTTTTATTATTATTATTTATAGAAAATTATAGAATGCCTATTTAAATTCCTACGTACTGCGTGACAGAGTCAGTGAATCAGTGTATCAGTGAATCAGTGAATCAGTGTCGAGGGTAAATATATATTAAGATTAAATCATAAAACTTACATATTTGTATTTAATTCTCCACTAGAAAGAGATGGTTTAATAAAAGCTTACATCTATAATATTAATTTATTTGCATTTTTCTAATACATTTTTTTAAAATCAGTGTTGCTTAATTCATGTAATTTTTTTTTTTTTTTATATGTGTTCAAAAGCAAAATGGATAAACCTTTACAATCGATCGAATGTTTCGGATATTTGTTTAAGATTTTAGCAATATTATTAATTTTTTCTTGGCCATTCAGAAGCTTTTAACAATTTAATAAATCAAATGAAAGACTATTTTAAATAAAAAGTATAATGTAAATAAACTTAGTTTTCATTTATTCGAACTTCGTTTAATTGAAATATTTTTCAGATATCCACACTTTGTTTAACTAAACTATATTTCAATTATGCGAACTTTGGATTATTGAAAACATTGGATAATTGAAACAATTACGATGTATTTTCCCATTTTCAATTAAGCGGAAGCGACTATGTAGATTCCCGACTTAATAGAATTTAAGTAATACCTTCAAGTGACGAGTTAGGCTGTTACTTGTATGTTGGTCATAAGTAAACAACACCAAATACCCCGTTTTTTTCCTTTTTAAGGGGGTAGTAATATAATAGTCAAAGCGCCCCGGTAGGCGAGTTGGTAGCGTGCTTGCCTATCAGCGTGGGGGTTGTGGGTTCGATTCCCACCAGAGGCTTTGGTCTGTCGCTGCAAAAATCTAAACATATGGTCTGTGTCACCCGGTTTACCCTTGGACCCAAAAATTAGAATATAAATTTACTTTGTATTGTAATTAATAATAAATAAAAAAATAAATAAATAAATAATAGTCAAAGTTGTTACCGATGTGTTCATGGGCAGGCACGATGACGAGGAATTACTCTATTCAGGGACTCTCATCCGTTCATCGTCGAATGGCCGTTTGATCGCAGGACACGCTACAGAGCAAATGTTCAGATGTTATTCGTCTTGGTGGTTGATGGTTTCGGGAACTTTCTGTGTTAAGTCTTTCGATTTTCATCGACTTAAATTTCGTTTCGTAAAATATTTCACGTATTTCTCCAAATTCATGCTTTAGCCGAACTGTTCGTATGTGGAAATCTCTTCCAGCTAGTGTCATTCCTGCCAGCTGTGGAGTTCTCAATTCATTCAAAACATGCGTGAACATACTATACTTCCTCTTTCCTCCTTCCAATACCATGTTTTCAGAATGTTGGTTAAATTTAAAAAAAAAATCGATTTTTGTAAATATTCGAAAAAACTGGATTCGACAACAAAGTGACTTATGTCATTTCCACGATAAATGATCCATGCATGTATATAAGCAATTTAGATTTTTATCAGCAACTGATCAAATATTTTTGTTTATAATCATTAATGGCCTCATTATGAAGACATTTAAAGGGTTACAGAGAATAAGGCCACTATTTAGGAAGTGTTGGCCCGCGGAAAAGTCAAAGAGATTTTTTTTGTAATGGTTTTGATAAACTTTAGTAAACTACTTGAAATATAAATTTAAACATTGTGATTATGTACAGAGTAGGGTGGAGTGGTTTTTAAAATGTTCACTCTCGGAAGCAGATGTAGTTTGGGATGCTTAAACCATTGTTAATATTCAATTTGAAATAAGTTTCCTAGGAAAATAATAATGGTGAATAAGTTAATAATTGCTATTACCTTAGTGCAAGTCTATCGTTTTACTTAGGAAAAACACAGATCTTTCATTTTTGATATCTTATTTTATTGTGACGTTTATACAGAATATGTATTTAAATTACATACCCAAATATATACCATAAATAATATATACAAAACACTTCAATTGACCTAAAATTGTTTTTTTTTTTCTTGGATTGGCTTTGATATGTTGTTTAATAAACTGTCAGAGATGTTATGGGCTTGCTTTAAATTTCACAGTTTATAATTAACACTCAACGTAAATGTTTTGAGATCCGCCCAAAATCACAACAAGTTATCCTTGGTGCAATTTTGGCTATAAGCCCTTTTTGTGATGTGTTCAAAATTGATGTGAACATATGACAGATTTCACAGTTCAGCTGACAGTCCAGCCGCCAAGAAAAATTGAAATGCTCAAAAGTATTGGTAACAACATGTTTTAATCGTTTAAATGCTAGTTCACATTTAAGGCAACTGAAAAGAAGTTGGTATTACTTTTAAGGGGGGCGTATGCCATACGGCCAAATTACTGATTGGTTAAGAATGGCGAAGCCACTACAATTTCATGTTTTCTTACAGATTTCTATGTGACAACTCCGTGGAAATGGTATTTTTTAATTCGTCAAAGCCAACTATCCTGTGAGCGACGTAATATTTATCAGATAAAAGATAATTGACAATTAAAAGAATTTTAGTAAAGCAGACTCAAGTGCTGGCATTAGGATTTTTAAGACTATGATTCACAGATCCAGGCTATGATCAGGGAACACAATTGACAGCTTCCGGTGTTAAGAAAATAATAAAATCTGTAATATTTCTTGAGTTTCACAATTATTATGTCAACGGTTTCACGCCAGTAAACGAAAGACATACCTGGCCGAAAGATAAAGACGAACAGATTAAAGATACTTTAAATGAGCCCACAGACCACATATACCTGGACATAACAATAATGGGGATTTTAATGCCGGGAGACACGTTTGATGGATTTTGCCACTGCAAAGAATATATTTGTAAGCAGTACCAGATTACATAAATCATCGTGAAATCAAAAAGTTATTTCCAAAAAAAAATCAATGCAAAGATTCAAAAAATCATTTTCAAGTTTGTTGCCAGATAAAAACCACTCGTCTACTCAAACTTCGTTCTTTATTCTGAGAATGTAAATGTATTGCGCGTTGGGATGCCCAGCGAGCCAAACTGTCTGAGTTTGGTCAGATCACCAAATCCTTCCGATGTAGGATCCGAATTCTGACCGAAATTAGTACGAAAGATATATGGAGTGGTTGATGCGTTCTCTGGCCGAACCGTCGGAGGGATATTTGATGTTTTTGTCAACATGTCGTACCGACTTCGGACCGAACTCTGTATTAATATCTTGGGAAATTCAAAATATTGTTTAGAATTCTGAAGTGGTTCCTACAATTCATTTTGTTAAATTGAAAAATATCTGCATTTTCTCCTCCATACGTGGTGTGTTGAATATACAGGTTTTCCAACAAGAGTAGAAGAGCAATGGTTTCATTGCTTGTGTGGCACGTAGCTCCGTCTTGTTGAAAGTAATCGTTGTCCATATCAATATCATCCAACTCCGACCATTAATGATCTGTGGCGCAATCCTTTCACCGTAACTGTTGATCCAACCTCATTTTCGAAAAAGTAAAGTCCAATGACCCCGCCGGACCATAAACCGCACCAAACAGTCACACGTTGAGAATGGAGAGGCTTCTCAACAATTACTCTTGGGTTTCCGAGCCCCAGATGCGACAATTTTGCTTGTTGACGTAGCCACCGAGGTGGAAATGAGTATCATCGGTCAATATAATTTTTCGATGGAATTCCGTATAATTTTCGTGACCGACCCGAAGACCCGACGGGGACCTACTCTCTAATCAGTGGACCGTCTTTAAAGCCGGCTCTAAACTTATAATGTTTTTCCAGAGAAATTGTATATGACATACAGATAAATCTCTGACTCTTAAAGTCGCCGGCGAGGTGGAAACGGTCAACTTGGGTTATGATCCCAGTTAATTCATAATAGTCATGTGCCAGAGGTATAATCAGACATTGGAGTGCTATTCGATTAGATTAGTCCCTTATCAAACCAACCTGTGCTTTGCAGAAAACTTCTGAGATCGTTTATTGAATTATAATCTATTTCGGCGAGGTCGAGACGAAATATGCTCCTAAAAACTAAAATACC
Organism: Hydrotaea cyrtoneurina; assembly: GCA_958296145.1. Taxonomy (NCBI): domain Eukaryota; kingdom Metazoa; phylum Arthropoda; class Insecta; order Diptera; family Muscidae; genus Hydrotaea; species Hydrotaea cyrtoneurina. The sequence goes on along the minus strand of OY282512.1, from coordinate 38,435,962 downwards.
CTCAAATAGCGAGGAGTTTGAAATGAGCGGCAGTTGTGTGCCATTTTTGTATTCAGAAAAACACATTTCAGAGTTTATATCGCAGCAGTCATCGATCAACAGATGACGATGATTTCCACCAGAAAAACTCTACAATTATGTGGTGTCCTAGTCTAGGTCCTCAGAGTGGATTCCAAAACCTGTGTAAAGGCTAATACCTGGAAACCTTACGATCAGTGATATATGATGCGAAGTTCTTAACGAAACTTGCAGTGGGTACTACATAGGTAGTCCGAATCATATGTGGATTATTGTAAGATCTCTAAAATCTTTCCATGACCGATGGAACTGTTGGACCAATGCGAATATTGTTAAAGACTTTCGTCACTTGTCTCCCCAGTGTATCAAGTGGTATTAGGCGATGAATGGTCACCAAGATCAGGTGAAAACATATCATTGCTAGAGATTACTGTTACTGAAAAGGATCCATTTTTTAAATGTTTGCACAAAAGCATATCGCATGTTTGAAGGTTATATCCAGTAAAAATTATTGCTTCAAGTCAAAATTTATTTGGCTTCAAGTAATACCGTGTTTTAGAAAAAATATACAACGAACTTATTAAATTCAAGAAATAACAACATTTGAGTGCAAATTAGTCTGTATTTGCAGATATTTTCGTATTTTTTTTCTGACTCTACGTCAGAGAGAGTACCAATAACCGAGAGAATAAGATATGTTGATATAGAGATTTACAAATTGAATAAATGAATAAAGAAAAACACAGAATTGTATATAGACATACGAGGTATGTTAAAAAAATATCGCGAATTTTTAATTTCCCCGGGCTACGTGTATTTGATTTTTGATATTTTTGTAGCGTTAAGTTGGTACTCATGTCCCTTACTTATGCTGATAAGGTCGGTCATTTTGAATGTTTAGTTAATTTTTGAAAGTGTTTTAACTTGTCTTCGATTTTTATCTATTTCTGTGCAAAATGTTCTTAGAGGGCCGAGAAGATGCATAGGACGAACAGCGTGCCGGACACCCGAGCACGTCAACAACAGACGAATACATTGATAAAGTAAACCATTACAGAAGTTGCTGAGGATCTAAACATATCGATTGACTCGTGTCATTCGATTTTAACCAATGATTTGGGCATGAGTCGGGTCGCAGCTAAATTCGTGCCAAAATTGCACAATTTGGACCAAAAACAGCATCGTGTTAAATGTTTTTTCCTTTTTTGCTCACAGTTTTCTTTGATTGCAGGGTAGTGGTGCATTATGAGTTCTTGCCACAGGGTAGTACGATCAATAAAGAATATTACCTGCAAGTTATATGCAAATTGCGCGCCCCACGCTGAAAGGCAAGCACACCAACAACTCGCCTACCGCGGCGCTTGATGCATAATTTGTTTGCTAAAATGACCGTTTTTTTCAGCGTATATCACTCCAATGATATAATTTGTCTAATACTATTTTCGGGGATATGCCCTAGCGCTTTTCTATATCGGCTTTTTACGACAGTGACTGTCGCAACTCTCCTTAGGAAAATAATTACAATTTCATATGGCCCTTATATTTTTGGTGGATCCAAAGTCCAAACAAAACAACTTTCCACATCGAACTCGCGAATTGGAATGTCATGTATCTGTCACACATCAATAATTGATTTTAACACTACACCCTCGGAACTTTGCTTGTGCATAACAACAATATTAATTTATGCACAACAACACCGGCACGCATAAAAACAAAAAAAAAAAAAACATTTCATACAAATATTAATCGAAATTGTTTTCTTAAAAAAGAATGCAACAACAATAACAAAAAAAATACAAACAAATAAATAGAAAACATGCCTTAAAAAATGTCTCTCTATTTAAGAATTAATTAATTACCCCCGAAAAAGCCGTAACATGGAGTGAACCGAAACCAACAGCGGCCGGCAGCAGCAGGCGATTGCAAGAGAGAGCGCAACAAAACCAAGTCATGTCCACCATTCAAGAACGAGCGAGACATGATTGACAAATAACAATGTTGACCCACATATGACGGACGACTGAACCAGAAAAACAAACACTGCAAACAATTTCGAACAAATCAAAAATCTTTCAGTGGAAGCTCAGCTCAGCCGCACCAATCGAAAATATGCGCCAAACGACAAACGCTCAACTGTGGCAAATGCAAACTTATGATTGTCACAGACTCCAAAGATTAATTAAGAAATTCTCTCAAGTGAATTGGAACAAACGGCCAAAATGCCCACAACACCGTCTCCTCAAGCCAACAAGCAACGAAATCCAACAACAACAACAACAATGTTGTTTGAAAACTACTCGAACATGACAACCGAACAATGTATTTCAAATTGTACGATATTGAAAACGAAACACGAAAAAACAACAAAACAGCAACAACAGTATTGAAACACAGCAAAACATTTCAACTGTACGCACTAAACGTTGAAATGTCAGAGAAACAAAAAAGCCAAACGCCACATACTCAACTCTTAAGATACGGACGAGATACTCGTATTCAATATCCGATTCGTATCCGAGAATTGCAATTGAAATTCGATTCTGCTGGTGTTGGGAGTTGGTTTACATGCTGTTGTTGCAGTTGCTATTATTGTTCGCTAGACATTACAGGTATTGGAATTGTTAAAAGTAATAAATCAATTTTATTGAAATTCATCAAATGCAAATTGTCAGTTACAGTGTTGGACAACAACCGGACGGACGGACAGCGACCAGACCGACAGACACTCCATCGATATCACACAAATCATTAAACGCATGACGAATCGAATGACATTTGTATACAATTTTTCGGAATAAATCAAATGCACTGAACGAAAAACGTCTGATTGCGTTTTGAAACCACTCTTGACTCATTCCAAATTTTGCCGAAGAAACGGAAATGGTGATTATTATTTTTTTTTCGAAGTGTGTTTGTCTATACGGCCAATCATAACTGCATTTTGACAGATCAAAAAAAAAATATGTTTGAATGTGTCAACACAAAATATTTATTTATTTTGAACAAACAGACTACAGTGGTTTCTCGACTTGACGAACAGTCCATTTAACAGTTAAACATTCCTGAACGGTAACCCAATGTACCGGTTTGTTTCGTTGTGTGTGCATTGTTTGCATTAGGTTAGGTTAGGTTGAATGGAGGATCGGTCATGTACCATGACCGTCTCATGTCTGAGGCCAGCAATTCGGCCTGTTGTGCGCTCCTTGTTTCGTCCACGAATTCCCCTTCCCCTTTATCCTACGTTAGGAATTCGGTCCCCTCTATAAAGTTCCTTAAATTCCTTATGTCTATTGCTTTGACGGCCGATAGGTCATCTAAGGTGTCCTCTCCTAACTGGACTTTCCTGACCTGCGAGAAAGCAGGGCAATGGCACAGAATGTGTTCCGCCGTCTCGGTGTCCTCTCCGCATGCCCTACATTCGTCGCTCTGGGAACATCCTATTTTAAATAGGTGTGCCCTTAGGCTAGTGTGTCCTGTGATGACCCCATTTGCATTAACAACTGCAAAATGATTTTCCAGAGTTTGATCTCAAATTTAAATGATAAGACGATAATGAAGAGGATATACGAATGAATAGGATACACGGATATAATACTCGGGGTAAAAGAAAACGCGGTAGACCTGGGTCACAATCGAGTAACTGAACTCCCTGGCACACTGGCAAAAATGTTTCGCATATAAGACAACTAAAATAACCGATAGATGATCCGAATGAAAAAACTTTACTGAATGCATATGCCCACCTCGAGGTAGCTCGAGATATACCCCAGTTGAAAGGGAAAATATTCCCATTATTTGTGGAGCACAGTGGTTTTGTATGGCTGCATCGGCCTACTTCGCAGTGGCACATTATGTTCTGTCCTCTCTCCTTAACTATCTCTCATTTTAATTGTTGGGTTCGATTGTGAACAGAATCAATTCTTTTGCGGATGACAGCAACCTCTGTCATTCACACTCATTTTATCATCGGCCAAGTCCTCCGGAGGTCGAAGATAAAAGGCGAACAATGAATGACTCACACAACTTCGATTAATCGACGATTTACGAATGGGGTCAAATGAACAGGGTACATTTTAATACGACCAAGACCCAGTAGTGTTTGTTTTCACACAAACGTTCACCTGAATTAGCATCGTCGTCAATCTCTATGGTTGGTGTGGATATCAACGAATCACACACTCTTTTAATGTTCTTGGCATGAAGATACAGGTTGATGCTAGCCATATTTTCGAAGTGTCGAAAGAACCATTCAAGTGTTTAGACCTTTTAAAGCGGTTCAAGAAATACTTCACTCCATCTGATCTCGTAAATATGGAATATAACTCCCATATATGAGCAGTGTAAAGGAGAGAGCGGAGGTGATTTTATGGTATCCAACTCTATTTTCCTCCTTCAGCATCGTCGGAATGTGAGACGTACATGGTGGTCTATAGATATTTTGACGGTATCTGCTCCTCAGATATCCGTCGTCTTGTCCCTGATTTTACAACATTTAGACGGAATATGCGGCATTGCAGAGACTCTCATCCGTTCGTTGTGAAGTGGCCAGTTGGAGAACATTCTTTCTTCAGCCCAACCGTTCGAATGTGGAATATTCTTCCAACAAATGTGTTTCCTGCCCGTTGTGATACTCTGAAATTCAAAGCAAATCTCAATAAACAATAATCCTTCTTAAATCGTTAATTCGAGAAACATCTGTAAATTTTATTATCATGTAGTTACTCGGAGAAGTATATAAATAAGCGAGAGATAAACATAAATATTAGTTGCCAGAGATGTGAAAACTTAAGTTTAATATGTAAGGATTGACCAAAAGTCGAGGCTCCGCCAGGCGTATGATGATCACAGACATCAACCTTGAAACTGCTTATGACTTTATAGAAAAACAAATACCAGAGTGTTCTTCAATGTGTGCAGTCTGATAAATTTGCCAGTAGTGGGAGTTTGGAGTCGACAATTTGCTCGACTCCGAAATTCTAGACTAAAAGTCTAGACTAAAGCCGAAAAAACAGTCTTACGGCGGCGACTAAACGTCAGCTACAGCCCTTGATTTTATTAATTTTTTTAAATTATTTTTTATAATAAAGAAAATAAAAAAACGATAATTTATAAAAAAAAAATATTCATAAATTTGTTGATAAATATGATTGCACGACCGCCATGTTTTCATGAAGAAGCAATTCTGTGGTTTGCACAAGCAAACACTTAAGTCCATATTTACCGATGTTGAGGTTTTGACACCAAATTGATTTGATTTTACGACTTAAGCGATTGCTTGTGAAAACTACAAAATTTTTTCTTCTTACTGTTGCAGGATGAAGTCGGCTTCTCCATGTATTCACGAAGAAGCGGATGCTTCTGGGAATCTAGTCCTTTAGTAGGCACTTCAATGCTGCTAAAGAAGCGAACTACATATTTTACCTTCAGAAGGAGCTACAGAAGGAGCTCATTGCAACAATTCTCTTCGTCGGAGTCAGCAGATAGCTGTAGAAACTCATGTCCAGCAGCAGTTTTGGTATATTTTATTTCTATTTGGACGATTTTGTAAGTGATGTACCCGAAATATCAAATGGTAGACATAATATTAACTCCACTGATCGACAAAACATATTTTCTATTAAACTAAAAAGTCTACTTTTTCGTAAGCGCCCCGGTAGGCGAGTTGGTAGCGTGCTTGCCTATCAGCGTGGGGGTTGTGGGTTCGATTCCCACCAGAGGCTTTGGTCTGTCGCTGCAAAAAATCAAGCCAAATAGTCTTTGTCACTCGGTTTATCCTTGGACCCAAAATTAGAATATAAATTTACTTTGTATTGTAATTAAATAAAATAAAAATAAAATAAAAATAAAATAAAAAAAATACTTTTTCGTAAACGACTTCATTTTTCACCATTGTTGTAGCAAAAACTATGAGTCGACTTATACAACCCTAATTGAGCTCAGTTGAATTATAGCGTTGGACAAGGACATTCACACTTTGGCGTTCACTCTTTCATTCAGGCTTTAAAACATTTTCATTCAGCTGCAAAAAGCCCATTCGATGGTCAGTCGCAAATCCTAACTAAAATGACCACAGATAGGACTGCTCTGCCTTTCGGGGGGGTTACTCAGACAAACGTCCCACATTGCGCTATCAAGTGACAAATGTGTTATTTTTAAGTGGCAAGTTTTTTTTTTTGTATTTTGATTTTCGGCAGTTGGTGTCATTGCCCGAAAAAAAAAACTATTCAAAGTTGTCATTCTTCGGTCAGCGGTGCAATTGCAACAGCATTGTAAATCCCACCACAGAAAATTTATGTAAATTTTCGTATAATTCTGTTGGATTTTATTTTCGGGTGGAAAAGAAAAACGAAAAAGGAGATTTTTTTTTTGTTTGCCACAATTTTATGATTTTGACTGACAGTTTTAAGCCTTTAGTCCAAATATTTTGTTTGTTTGTTTGTTTATTTCTCCGTCCGACTGTCTGTCTATGGTTGATTACACGCTCTGCGTCCAGAGTCAGGCTGTGCGGTTTCGGTGTGGCATGAGTCGCGCATACTCATGCGATCTATGAGATATTCATATGGCCGTCACTGTGGTTGTGACCGCTTGTTCATTCGGTTGGTCTGAACAAATTTCAGATTGTTATATCCATTTAGGCTGTGACAGCATATTTTCATGCTTATTAGTTATGATTTGCGTCCGGCGTTGCCAATTTAATGGGCGTTATGCGTTAATTGATTGCGTGTTGCATTCATTCTGTTGATCTTGCTGTGGATGTGGTTGTTGTTGCTGGTGTTCATTGTTTCTTCTCCGTCAAATTTGTAGGCATTTATATGCTCTGAAGGCATAAACTTTTTTTTATGCTGTTGCATTGGACCGCCCTGTTTGCTGTCGCTTAAGATATGTTGCCATCGAATTATGTTTTTTTTAATTGTACACACATATTGCATTTGATTTGTGTTTTGAGTGTTTACTTTATGGATTATCCATGAGAAGTTGACGTTTTTATGTAAATTAAATACTTTGACCCAAATGAAGTGCAATAAATTAAGAGATCAACAGATTGTGCTGCTCATATGAATTGATAAGCATTTCTTTAAATCGTTGATTTATTGACAGTCCTAGGGGAATAGTAAGCAATTTGTCAAAAATGACCGTAAGTTTCATTAATAGTTCACGGCATTTTTAAATAGATCGACAACGATCTCTGGTGTTTATTTAAAATACATTTTCTGGACAGAATAAATGTTGCATTCTGATTCAAATTTACGATTAACTGACGTTTAGTATTTTACAGAAGTTATCACTTAACAACCACATCAAATTTTACAGACTTTAGGGGTACATAAGTCAAAATGGCACTTAACTTAAATTCATTTAAATGCCAAACATTTGCAAATATTCAATTTGATTACCTGCCATACAAAGGCATATACGTGAAATCCATTAAATGCCACCAATTTGAAGTGAGGAAAATTATGTACAAAAACAATATTTTTGTACAATTTTGAATACGCTGTTCGACTTAAGTTTGTTAATAACTCTGAAACTGTCTTTCGGATTTAAATGCACTAATGGTGAAGATTTAAAATAAATTCCTGTTACATTTCTTTTATAGAAATCGAACACTTATTATACACTCCATCATAGGATGGAGTATATACTAAGTTTGTCATTCCGTTTGCAACACCTCGAAAGAGTGATCTGCGACCCTATAAAGTATATATATTATTGGTCAGTGTAACATTCTAAGACATTCTAGCGATGTCCGTCTGTCTGTCCGTCCGTCCGTCCGTCCGTCTGTTGTCTGTTGAAATCACGATAGAGCGCGAACGACTAACCCTAAAAAGCTGAAATTTTGTAGGAAGATGTTTTTTGCCCATAAGCAGGTTAAGTTCGAGAATGGGCCATATCGGACCAAAGGGGGAAAAGTTCTCCTTTACGGGACTAAATATATCCCGGCCATAATCAAATTTTTCAAATATTTTTTTCACTACATCTACACTAAGTTTATATAATTTACAGATGGGGAAAAAAATCCCAAAAATGGGCGTGCTCATGGGTTCCGTGGACCCTTGGGGCCCAAAAAAGGGCCCATGATAAACATGCGCATATGGGTATCGAAGTGCAACGAAATTTACTCACGAACCCAAATATGCCTTTATTTTCACGATTTTACTAAATTTTTTGATCTGGTTTCTGGGACTATCGGGTCACCAGCGGCCCAAAAACCGTCCCTTGACAAACATGGACATATGGGTATCGAAATGCAACGAAATTTTCTCGCGAACCCAAATATGCATTTATTTTCATGATTTGGATAAAATTTGTGATCGGGTTCCGGGGACTATCGGGTCACGAGCGGCCCAAAAACTCAGTTAGTTATACCCTCACCCTACGGTGGGAGGGTATATATCATTTGATACGGCTCAAAAGTGTAACACATAGAAATATCCACATTAGAACCCAGGTGTCTTTGAACCAAATTCGTTTTATGACTTTCTGAATCGTTTGAGCCATGTCCGTCTGTCCGTCTGTCCTGATGGTACGCACGATAACTTTCGAAAGAGTTAAGCAATCACTCTGAAATTTGGTATGGCTTAATATTTTCCCAAAACTGCTTATGGGATAGCAAATGGGCTATATGGCCACACCCCTTCGGGTACCTCCCATACAAATCTGCTATTTCGCCCACTTTAGAAATCGTGTAATAATATCAACACGCCTAGTTGGATCTTCCCCAAATTTTGGACAAAAAGTTGGCAGTCTGGCAACTCCCCTTCTGGTACATGCCATACAAATGTGCCATCCCGCCTACCTTAGAAATCGTGTAATAACACCAATATGCCCAACGCGATCTTGCCCAAATTTTGTATTTAGTAAACGTATAGTAAGACTAAGTCGTGGACAAAAAGTTGGCAGTCTGGCAACTCCCCTTCTGGTACATGCCATACAAATGTGCCATCCCGCCTACCTTAGAAATCGTGTAATAACACCAATATGCCCAACGCGATCTTGCCCAAATTTTGTATTTAGTAAACGTATAGTAAGACTAAGTCGTGGACAAAAAGTTGGCAGTCTGGCAACTCTCCTGCGGGTACCTCCCATACAAATCTGCTATTTCGCCCACTTTATAAATCGTGTAATAATATCAACACTTGCAAGTTCGATCTTGTCCAAAATCCGTAGTTAGTAAAGGTATAACCGGACAAAGTTTCCGACAAAATCTTGGCTGTCTGGCAACTCCTCATTCTTCCCATACGAATGTACCATCCCGCCTGCCTTAGAAATCGTGTAATAACACCAATATGCCCAACGACATTTTGCCCAAATTTTGTATTTAGTAAAAGTATAGCTAGACAAATTTTTAGACAAAAACTTGGCAGTCTGGCAACTCCTTTTCTGGTACCTCCCATACAAATGTACCATTGCACCCACTTTAGAAATCGTGTAATTATATAAACTCGATCAACGATTCTTTCCGAAACTCTATATTTAGTAAAGCTTTAACTACATACAATTTTCTAGTAAAAACTCTGCTTTATATTCCGTCCTTTTTGTAAAATCATGTAATACAATATTTTTCTAAAACATTCGGTATTCTAGGTTGCTATTATGACTTTTCATCAGATGTTACATCAAATGATGGTAGCTACTCACACATTTAACTTTCCGATACTTTGAAATATGAGACTTGTATGTTTTTAATGAGGGTGAGGGTATATATAAGTCGGTTTACCCGACTGCAACTTTTTCACTGGTTTTCTTATTTATTGACTTTTTAAGGATCCATGATGGAGGGTATATAAGATTCGGCCCGGCCGAACTTACTATTTGTCCACTTGTTTTTTAATTTACAAAGTTATGTTACATTGACATTTGTTTTGAACGAAATCGAACACTTATTTTTTAATTTACAAAGTTATGTTACATTGACATTTGTTTTTTTCATTTGAGAAAATCACTACACATTTAAGGGCCAATAAATGATTCAAGATTGATCTTCGTTTTCCGTTTAAACTCCAAATTATTTTGTCAGTAAAAGTATAATCGTCCGATATTGGACGTTTAAACCACACTTTAATAGCCATATGATTGTGGCATCACTCAACGAAAGAAGAAGAAGAATCAAAACGATTTTGGTTTACCAAATTCCACAAATAAAATAAATTACATCAATAAAGCTGCGTGTATTTTTGTTGATACTGGAATTGGTTTCCGACTACCACCAGTTCCAAACATGTGTCTTTTGCCCGTTTATTTGGCAAAGATTTTTAATTCTCATATTTTTCCTAAAAATCTTGTGTGACCAAAATCCACCACAAATGTTTAATATCATTTGAATTATTCACCGGAAACATATGTTTTCTGATAAAAGTGTGAGTGTTGCCACATCAACAGCCGAAAATGTGGATTATTTTGATTGACCGCTGAAAAACGTATATGATGTTTAAACTTAGTTTTATTGGAAACAGAGTTTTACATAGTTGGCCCCAAGTCTCACAAAGTTTAAAAAAGACTTTACATAGAAAAAAATTTCGGTCATTTTTGTATTCAGAGGACCACAGTACAAAAGATTATTTATTACAAACTTGTTTGTATTTTTTGTTGCATAGTGTTAATATTGGGTATTAAGATCGTGCTTCAAATAAACATCGTCCAGTATGAGCCACTAATGGCACCGATCTCTAGACTAGGGTTGTAACGAAGATTCGCATGCGAAATATTCGCATCATTTTGAACATTAGCAAAAAATATTAGTTTAGTATTTGCAAAAAATGGCATTCTGCAACATTAGCATTCGCAAAAAACATTTCTACATTCGCTTCCACCAAAATTTGTAATAATAATGAGCATTCGACTAAAAACGTTTACACAATGATTTAGGCCGAGTCGTTGTTTAAACTAGCAGTTTATCGCCGATCTGGCAACACATTCTTATCAAATAAACAATATTTGTTTCTATACTTTTCTTGAACATTGCGGTTAAACATTTACTTCGCCTAAGAAAGAAATAAAATTGAAGATGAAGCCAAGATTCAGTGGTGTTTGGAAATACTTTGCTGAGTGTAAAAATGAGAAGGCAAAGTGCACAATTTTGCAACATTCGCTTTCACATTCGCAAAACTAGATTCTTCAAGATTCGCTAAAATTGTGTATAATAAATAAAAACATTTCTTGACCCGAAGGCTTACACGAATTATTCTTCATTTTTCGGAAATTCACCCTACTGTGCATCGGCTCCATAGCTACTACAGTAGTCTCATTGCATGCCCTCCGATCAGAAAGTTGCCTATCATGAAGGACACTACCCATAAGATATCAGGCCTTGATAACGACCCTAAATCCACACCATATCGGTCTGGATTGAGTGTATCAAGCAAGAAACGGTCAACTATCAAAAAGAGAGTATCAGTTAAAAACAGTGTTGCCACTGAAAAACATTTTTCCGAACAAAATCCGCTGCAGCCACTTTTTTAACGAAATATTTGTAGCAATTTTAAATCACTTACGAATTGTGGAACCTTTCTATGCAGTTTTTATACCAATGATTCTCTACCGTGATTTTATAATCTTCAAAACACCTAGCACTGCTTTATCTGCTTTTGCAAGCACCCATGTTTGGGCGCTATAAAGAAGCACGTATAGAATAAGTTCGACGTGAATAAAAATATCAAAAAAGAAACTTCTTCTATACAAAATCATTATAAGGCAAATCAGTTTGGTTTAGAATTTCCCCAACCGCCATCAAGAAATGGAAGTGTTTTTCGAATCGAATCGGTACTTATTGAAATATATGCGTACGACATAATTGGGATACTCATTTTAACACCTAGTACCCACGAAAATTTGATAATATCTGAAATTTATGATATTCAAGGTGACACTGAGTCGTCGAATAAAAATTACGGTTGTCCAATTGGACTGTTGGATGAGGATGCTTCCGACTTTGGTGGGACAATTAGATTGCGATTAGCTAAGTTAGCTAAGACATATTTTGTAAATTTTATTCGGCTCATTAACATTTACCTATTATCATTTTTTTCTAATGTTAATTATTTTATTTAATTTAGTTTTAAGTTTAGTACCAAGGATATTTTTGGGATTGTACTGCCATCCAAACGAAAGACTCGTGAGCAAGGTCGTTACTATTTACTATACAAACAGACATACATAAATTAATTTACAATGACAACTTCCAAAATTATCATAAATATAATAATTCATAAATAATATAATTTCTCAATAAAAAAAAACTAAAACTAGAGCAAAGTATTGCAAAATCATTGCTCCAAATCATGTATGTGCTCTAGTCAGCCTGACATTATTAGCATGACGACAATTGCTATGTTGCAGTCGCATGTGTACATACCTCCATACTAAATACATGCTCAATAAATGTAACAAATGTTGCAAGTTGCAATTTTTCCTTACAACGATGTACGTCTACATTGTATTAATGATTTGTTTTTTTTTTCCAGCCGTTTTGTCGAGACTTTTAAACCAAACGGAGTGAGAGAAAGAGAGAGAGAAAAAATAACGAAAATAACTTCATGTTGTTTTTGACCCAATACGTGCACTTGTAGAAGTTTGTTTGGTTTGTGCCACAGACAAATCTGAGTAGATTGAATGGACTTGCATTGAGTTGAACTTATTTGAAAACCTAAAATAGACAAAACAAATAGATCTCAGCCATAATATGAGTATTGTAAATCGATTTGTGTAGCTGACTGTGGCACAGTAATAATCGAAGCACAGTGGTATGCTGGTAAAGCGGAGAAGGGGGGCACATAATTTTCACCCAATTTTTATAAAATGCAAATACAGTCGAGTCCGGTTATAACGTACTACAGGGAGTCGACAAACTGGTTCGTTATAAGCGAAGTTCTTTATATCCAGGGTAAAATATGGTAGAAGCAAAACTCTTGGTGTTCGTTATAGGCGAAAGTTCGCTATAACCGGTGTACGTTATAATCGGACTCGACTGTACTTGTTGGAATTTCATTTCAAAAGCCTAGGCTTTAGTAATAAAGAAACTAACAAAATTCGTACACCTAGCCCCACTAAAAATTCCAGAGTTGGCTAATATCTATCTTTAGTATATGTCCTTAAAAAATAGGAACCCAGTGTTGTTAATCCGGATCAGAAATATGCATAGAAGGTGTTTTATGGACTCTTACACCGTGTTACACACATTCTGTCCTATGAACCAAATTTACTTTTTCGGAAAGGGGGTAAAAAATAAAAATACACGTGTATCGGCGATTTTCATGTACACGTCAGAATTTTTTTTTTAGTTTGAAGTATAATGCTCGAAGTGGCCTGTGTGAAAGCCTTTGGACCGATTTCTAACCCTTTTTCAGTGATCCAATCGAGCTGATTTTTTGCAGGCAGACTCGTGGAAATGTCACGTCAAAGTTTTTAAAAAATAGATTTTTATCAATTCTCAGATTTTCCTAAATTTTTTTTTTTTTTTTTTAAATTGTTATCGTTTTTTTTAAGGTCTCAGTTCAAAAAACATTTTTTTTTTCGTAACGCTTAAGTAGTTTACAAATTTGGAGTCTCTTCAAGTTATGCTAAGAAAAGTGAAAAAAATATTTTTTTTTCAAAAATAATAAAAATTGGGGAAAATCTGAGAATTGATAAATTTTTTTTTTAAAATTTGACGTGATACAGACATTTCCACGAGTCTGCCTGCAAAAAATCAGCTCGATTGGATCACTGAAAAAGGGTTAAAAATCGGTCCAAAGGCTTTCACACAAGCCAATACGAGCTTTATACTTCAAACTTAAAAAAAAAAAAATTCTTACGTGTACATGAAAATCGCCGATACACGTGTATTTTTATTTTCTCCCCTCTTTCCGAATATGTGCATTTGGTTCATTGGACAGAAAAAATCTATTTTTTTAACACGGTGTTACATATAAATTCACAAATTGAAAAAAATAAATAAAAAGTAACACAAACAGGTATACATATATATTTGATATTTATCGCACATATCGGTCAATGATATAACTTACATACCGTGGAGGTCAAAATAATAGTAGTACTGTAATAGTTAGGGAATTCACAAGGTGTACTAATGTTGTAAGTTGTAACAAAGTACGAGACCTACAATAGTACGTATGTGAACAACCTGTCGTATGTGTATGTACTGACATCTAAGAAACGTAAATTTTCAAACGTCAAATGTAAAAATAATAAATAATAAAAAAATTAGTTGAATAGAAATGCCTTTCCAAAGCGAAAAAAATAAAATATTAACCGCTTTATGCGAAAATTTTGCATTTGAAATACTTATGGTTGAGTCAAGTAAGTGCTGGGTTCTTTCTTTGGCTTGTTACAAAAAAAAAAATTTTCCAGGTGATGAAGATGTGGAGGATGAAATTCATGAAAATTTCAGAATGAATATGATTTGTTTGATGAAGAATCGAAGAAGTGTTCACCTGGGACTACCTAAATCAGCGGCTTGGCAGCAGAAAGTTTTGGCTTCTTTCGACAACAACAGATTTAACCAAATGGTCCGGGTATCTCCAGCAGAATTTTCCTATATCCTATATCCAAAGCGTACCAAATAATTTCAATTGTACCAAAAATTATACAAATGTACCATTTTTTCCATCACTGTCCCTTAGTACGATTTCAAAACATATATCCAAACGTTGTACTGTCGTACAATTCTTTTATATGGAAAATATCAACAAAAAATATACAACAGTTGTACAGCTTTAGTACGTACGACACTTACAACACTTAGGACACCCTTGTGAACACCCTAATTGATGTTAAGTGTCGTATGTCTTTCATATGCTACGTTTTTCAGTCTATCTAATAATAAAAAATAATAATTTCGGAAGAGAAATTTACGTGGAAGTGCAAACTATTGTTGGTTCTTCATCAATGATGGTACGCAATGCAATTAAGTTTACTTCACAACCATAAACCCGCGGTCGGCCTCCAGTAATGTCTAAAAAATTAGCTGCATTAATAATACACCAGTTAAATGTAGAAGCAAGCATTGGAACTGTTCGTAGGCGGTTGCGAGATAATTGAAAGTTCGCAGTACCCGAAAAGTGTTTTTGCTTACAAAAACCCATGGGGGGAAAGGGTTAAAATTTGCTAAAGAGCATCTGAATTGGTCTGTAGAGAAATATTGTGTGGAGAATGTGGAGAAATATTCTGTGGTCCGATGTATCGAAAATTCTGTTATACGGAGACATAGGATATCGCCAATATGTCAGACGTCCATAAAATACCGAATACGACACGAAATATACAATGAAAACCATTAGGCATGGAGGATCCAGTATCATCATTTGGGGGACGTTTTTATACTACGTTGTTGGACCAATTATCTGGATGAAGAAGATCAGGGATCGGCAACAGAAAACTACCAAAAGAGTGGGTTCAGACGAACAAGATCTATGTCTTGGATAGAAATAGAAAATCTGTGGGGTGATGTTAAAAAGGCGTTGGCTCATTGTCAACCAACAAACAATTTGCAACTATGGGAGTCTGTTAAGGTTGCATGGAGTGCAATTCCTACTGAAAGATGCCAAGGCCTGGTGGACTTAATGCAGCGGAGCTGTGCTGCGATTATAGTGAATAAAGGACATGCCACAAAATACTACAAAATAGAAATTAAATTAATCTGTCATTAAACATAAATATATTCCAATAATTTGTATTTTTCACATTAAGGAAATCGACGGTGCTATTATTTTGGCAGTCCATTTTTGAAGCTGTTGAATAAATATTTATTTTATTACTATTTATTTTTAATTAAATGTATTAAATTCTAAATTTTTCTAAATATTTGGCTAAGAAGTACAAAAAGCACAATAGAAATGTCTTTTTCCCATTTTTTTTTAATTTTCGCTATATACACTACTATTAATTTGAACACAGCTGTACATTGGTAATGTAAGCTGTTCTAGAAGCCACATATTGTACTCTGGCCTTTGGTCGTGGTATGCTTTCTCCAGTTTATCATATTAAGGTTTTGCATATCCACGTGTACTTGATCCTTCCACCGGAGTCTCGACAGGGAAGACATCTTGCCTTATGGCGAAGCCGAGGTACCTCGACACCACCACTCGACATTGTAACTGCCTGCCTTCACTATGTCGCCTTTCTTTGGCTAGCAGTGGTTGGGAATTAATTAAAATTGTCAGTTCTGGGCTGGGCAATTCCAACATATCAGTTTCCAAATCCTTCAAGAAAAACAGAACTTTAACCATTTTCCTTCGAACTTGTACCACTGTGCCATGGTTTGATCACGAGGGAGTAGTGAAATGTACGGTGGGGAAAGGCAATGAAGGTAAATGCAAAGATTTGTTTGCAAATGCAGCTAAATTGACTGCTATCTGTGCAACATTATGAAGTGATTACTACTTGAAATGATTTGAATTGAATTGAATTGATTGGGAGTCAATGGTTAGAATGAATGCTGTAGCAACGTTTCGTCGATCTAATTAAGTTCAATCTTTTTAATTAATTAATTTTCCAGTAACTGTAAATTTGCTGCCGGTTGTCTCTGACCAAATTGGGTGCGGTTCATCTTCTCCGTTGGTCATATACCATGACTTTTTTTCATCTGTATTGTGTGCTTTTTTTTTGGTTTTGTTCAGTTGCTCCTTTCCGATATCCAGTGTTTTTGTTGCTGCAGCAATTGCCAAGCAATTCATTTCAAAGTTGGATTTGTTGTTGTTATTGTTGTGATCGTATGTATTTGTGTTGTAGCCATGACTTGACTGGGCTTGTTATTGATCTTGGTGGTGGCTCACTTCACCTCCATTGGGTTGGCTGTTGATCTGGGTTGAGTGTACGGGTGCCAGCCTGCTGGATGTCGTTGGGTGGATGTTATGCTTATGTTGTTGTTGTTTGTTTCGTTTTCTCTGGATCTGTTGTTGTTGTCGTTGTTGTTTTTTTTTTTTTTTTTTTTGGGGCCTTTCAATTGAATTTGGTAATTCGTTTATTTCATTTTCTACAAAGAGGCCACAAATCGAATTTTGCACTGCAACGGTGCGGGGCCAGTGCTTGTTGCTGGTGTTGTTCCGCATTTGCCAAGTTTATTAGTTCGTGCATTCATTTTGTAATTACTCCAACTACAATTGATTTGAAAGCGATGAGTCGTCGTCGTTTGCGTCCGATTTCCTCTCCGAATCCATTTCGGCTAAAGCCATAAATTGTCTTCTTTATTTATTTAAAAACTTCGTTGTGTTTATTTCGGCTGTGGGGAGACTTTTTGGTGTCTTACCTTGTGTAAGGTTGTCTTTTAATGTGCCATTATATCTACCTGTCTGCCAGCGATTGCAGTTAAAGTATTTGTTAATAGATCATAGCCGTGAGGCACAGACTGTGGCACTCCAATCTACAGAGTACAGGGGCACAAGAAATTCAACCTGTTTAATTAAGGAAGATTAATTAAATTAAGGAAGATGTCAAAACCGGGTAAGACCATCATACATATTTCGACTTTACGAGTAAGGGAGCAATCTCGAAACCATGTAAAACTTCTCTAGAAAAGCACTATCCATTCGGAGCCGACCTTAAACAGTAGGTTCCGATCAGTGAGTATACAAATTATATCGTACACAACTCACTGATTGGAGAGAAGTTCCCCGTCTGTTCCTTCATAGAATGTTAAGGGAAATAAGTAAGTAATTATGTAGTGCTTTTCACGGATCGATGCACGAATTGCGCTATTTACATTGTCTTCGAGTGTTATCATCATCAATAAAATACTACATCTGTGCCAATACATTAATAACAGTTTTAAGAAATTAAAGTGTTTTGATAAACTTCAATTTTCTCTTGTGTTCATTAAGTCATGTCATATCCGTAAATGTCAAAGGGGCTCCATATACAAAATGCCTCCCAAAAAAGATGGCCTAAAGACAATCCCATAAAACCTACGGATAGGGTGTATATCAGGGTGTATATCATTTGTTACGAGCCAGAGTTTAAAACATAGAACGAGTCACTTTAGATTCTCGGTGTCTTGAAACCAAATTCGATTCAGTTTCTAATTCGTTTGAGCCATGTCCGTCTGTCTGTTAATCCAACTGGTACCCACGATAACTTTCGAAAGAGTTAAATAATCGCTTTGAAATTTGGCATGGGTTAATATTTTCCCTAAACTACTTATGGGATTGCATATGGGCTGCATGGGCACGCCCCTTCGGATACCTCCCATAAAAAAATTCCATTCCCCCAGAAATCTTGTAATAATATCAATGCGTCCAACGCAATCTTGCCTCAATTCCAAAAATACAAAAATGGGGAATTTTTCATTGTTCAATTTTTGGGTCATTTTTCATATGCAAACCAAAAAAATATAAAAACCTCCCCTATATTTTCATTATAACAAATTCCCTAATTTCGAATGAGATTTTTTTCGGGAATTCTTAATTTTTTGGGTCAGTTTGCATTTGGTGGCATTTTTCATAGAATCTAAAAAAAAATCCCCAAACTCTGTTCTGGAAATAGTGGAAGCTTTTAATCGGGAAAACATTTGGAGTCTGCCATTTCTGCCAACGACTTGTAGTTTTCTATATTTTATTCAGAGGCATTTGCTGATATGATTAGAGTGAACACTCCGGTCGAAGACGGCAGCGCCGCCGCCCCGCTATGATCCTGCACGGCCACATTGTGGAATTTTTCATAAATTGTTTGGGTGATTCTTCAGAATTTTTGGGGAAAATTTCTTGACAGCATGTTTCATGTTTTAGAGAATTTGTCATCTATTTGTGGAAATTCTTCATTTCGGATACTCTTAATTTTTTTTTGTGACACTTTGCATTTGGTTCATTTTTCATAGAGCCTTATTAAACTGTAGAAAGCATATTGGAAACAGCTTGTAATACGGACCAAGAACAACCTTCCTCTACAAATAAAGGCAAACCATGGACAACAACATATTGCGAATTCAACTTATTTGAGTTAGTAAGTACGGACACACCTTTTCATATCAAAACTGAAGTGATCTATGATTTCATTTTTATGTTGTTCCATTTTTGGTTGAAAAACTAATTTTCCGTAATAATTCCGTTTTGAATGTAGATATGCTGCCTATATAAAGCATTGAAAGCAATAGTGGCCTATCCCACTCAAAAGTCAAACGGAAATAAATGCATTTACAATTTTTTTGAATTTTATTTTTTTAATTTCCTCTGAAATTCAATAAAACTGCAACTAAATGTAATTCATTGAAATGTTAAATACGTTTAAAAGCGAAAACAAATTGGTGTAGGCCACTGTTGCATTAAGTCACTACATTATGGCCTACCAAGATAATATGAAAAATTGGATCAATTCACATGCTTTTGCCTTCTGAGCCTAAGGCACATTTTGGTATATTTTTGGATGCGAAACAATCGATATTGGTAGTGGGCTCATTAGGTTAGCCCGCAAATGCGTAAAACTGGTCTGCACGGTTACGGTTTTCAGCAAACAAACTATGCAAAATCTTTAAATCAGAATCCTTCTTGTATTCTCTACAAACCGGCTAACCTTTATTCAATTTTTTGTCGGATTGTCGTTCCCTGACATCAAAGCTTACCATTGCTATGCCCTCCATAACATGCCTGCCCAGCCCTGATGTTACCATTTATTATTGGGAGTTTTTTTTCTGTTCGGTCTCCTTTTGCTGGCTCGAATGATGATTGCAAATCAGAGTTTATTCTTTGGCAGTGTAGTGATATTTCGTCTTATTTCTTTTTAATTTCTGTATTTTTGTTGCAGATGCACTTGTTGTCCGGCCGTTGTATTTGCCTTTGCCGAAAATCACGTTTTATTTTCCGTTGGTGTCTTTCAAAATCTCTTCTTTTTTTTCCATTCTTCGTTTCTTCTAGCCATTGCAATCGTAATCCTTGGTGGAGTTGACTTCAGTTGGACGTTGTTTTTTTTTTCGCTTTGCTATGGTTTTAACAAATGACACAGCCACCCAAAGAAACCGTAACTCAAGTAACTTGGCCAACCTTAACTTGAAGCCATTAAACCATTCATCCTTTGGTGTTGCCTTCCTCTTTGTCGTCTTCTGACTGTTGTGGCGGCAGCCCAGCGGAGCATACGTGTTGTATGCATTGCTAACTGTACAACAGGTTCAAAAATACTATTTTGGAGCATTCAAAAAGCACAACCACAGCAACAACGAGGAGAAAAGACACCACAGACAGACAGCGATTCAGACTAAACAGATTACAACAAATCCGCAACTGTTACAGTTTATCATTTCTGCAGTCGCTGACTCGACTCTCTTCAATTTCAACGGCAATTCAAGCAAAAAAAAAGAAGAAAAAAAATCAAATGCTCATTTCATTTAATTATCAAAAATATTTTAAACGTACAGCAACAGTTCAACTTCCAATTCCCAGCACCTGCCTTGGGTTTGTGAAGGCGTTTGTAATGCTGTGAAATAGTCGTCGGACAATTTTGGAACAAATTTTAAGATTCAAATATTGTAATTTTTTTTTATAGTTCCTGTCTATATATTTTAAAAACATCGCATAGAGCAGATTGTCATTGGAATGAGTTGTTATTCGGTGTTCACGGCTCCAAGGGAATGTGATGGGAATACACTTAAAAATCGTACTTATATATCTGCTTATTACACCAGGAGCCAGGAACGTATTTTATTACACTATAAGAACACTTCTCTAACTTTTATTACCAGTCTCCAGTATACTAAATTCGAAGAAATCAAATGAAAAACAAATATTCGCATTTCTTCTCAGGACACGTGCTTTCCAAATATATTCACAGGCTATTCCATTCTCTCATAAGTCAAAATAAAACAATAAATTGTGTAAACTAAAAAAAAAAAAAAAAAGCATAGCAGTCCATGTTCAGTCCATTCTTTCAACTATATAAAATAAATGAAAAATAATTTATTCAAAAACTTACTCTACTTTGTTAAGGTATTACGTTTTTAATACTGAAAGCGCGTTATGGACTTATGTATCTGAATGTCTATTTCTAAATTTATTTACGAAGAGTACAGTTAAAGAAAATATTCGTTCACTCTCAACAGCAGTCAGACATATGTGAATCAAATACTTGTGAAAGATATTGAATAACAGATTTTGCCACACTTCTTTCAGTTTTTGGTAGCTGAAATCCCCGATAGTCTGTCTTTTGGTCAATGTGCTTGAGGGTTCTATCTCTATACGAACAAAATCAAGAAATTTGTTTCATTTATGTTGGATTTTCAATAATAAGGACTTCGAATAATTGAACCTTCTTTCATTTCAAACGAACTGAGGGTGTACTTTAGAAATTGTTGTATAAAATGAAGATAGAAACTTGTGACACAACTTGTTAAAGATTTTAATGCAAAATTCAAATTCAATATTAAACCTAGAATACTAAACTTCTCCTTTCCACTTAAATACTAAACCTCGACTGTGAAGTTGACACATTTTGTTTTGTCCAAGGCTTCAGAATTGCCACCAAAAAATTTTTGCATAACATCAATTGATTCTAATGTCTTCATCGTAGTTGGTTTCCATTGGGCATATGCGTCACCTCCTCTATTATTTCTTGGTCCATTAATAAATACTGTAGGGTTGATGCACTTTCGGCACTGCCCACTACAAGTATTTGAACTTGGATTTGGCATTGGTTAACTTAAGTAGCCGATGTTGTTTGTGTATTGCATTACAGGCCAAGTCAGTGTAATGGTTGCGAATAGTAGTACTGACTATAATTAGATTTTTATTTTAAATCACTTTATTATATCGGCTATTGGTCTCTCTCTCGCTCGCTTCGTTCCTTTTCCTTCAGTTTTCATGGTAGAATGTCTAACTGTTGCTCTTACATACAAACACACACACACAGACATAAAACGAATGTCTGCAAATGACCAAATTTAGGTTTCCATTGCTCAAGAAAAAAAGGAAGTAGCTACACATTGTAGTTCTTCTATTGCCAAAAAGGTCAAATGTTTTTCAATCTTATGTACGATTTTGTAATTAACAATTTTTCATTTGTTAACTTTAGAACTTCTGTTGGTGTAGAGAGTTATTTATGTTGCTAGAGATTTCTGTTAATTTCTGTTCCATTCATCCTGTAAATGGTGTGATTATTTACAAATATATATTCAAATTCAGACTCACATACAAACACGGATACTATACACATATTCAGCGTGATATTTGGGATTTTTTTTCTCAGCATCTTGTTTATATTGGCCATTCGCTAACATTATCCTTTTATATTTCGAGACTGTCGTCATTATTGTTGCTGATAACGAAGTTGCCACTCACAGGTTTTATTCTGCCGCTAGGAATTTATATCATAGCTATGGATGTCAGTATGATGTTTGACTTTCTTTACTCCAGTACGTATCGATGGCTTCATTCCGTAGTATCCCAAGTCTAAAAAGACAATTTTATAGGAGACGCATTCAAAGTTTATTTTGGAATATCTCAAAGGACGTATGAGATAGCAACACGATTTCGTCGGTATTTAAAAATGTTTTTATCAGAACGTGTATACAAAATTACTAAGGCCACTATAGAATGCTCAAAAATATTATTATTTTATGCAATTACACTCATTTATTTTTTCGGGGAATAACATGTTAAGTACACTTAGCGACACTGAAAAATATACGTTGGGCATGCTAAGTGGACTTAGACGGCACGACAAAGATAAATATCCCTTCTAAAGAATGCTAAGTGGAATTTTGACAAAAAAAAAACACCAATTTCCAATATTTTAAAAAAAAATTTCGCAATTAATTGAAGTGGGAAAGAAAGGAATTTTATTGTATATTTGTTTAAACAACGCAAGCCCTTGAGAGAAATTGGAGAAATTGTCGAAGGTGATGTTAATCGAAATATTTTATATAAACCACAATCTGGCTGCCCTTCCATATTAAATGAAAGAGAAAGACTTTGAGTAGTAAAGTTTGTCCAACAGAACCCATAAATTACTGCATCAAAAGTGGCTGCAAGTGTTAAGGGACACATTAAGAGAACAGTTTGCGATGACTCTGTTCGGAAAACTATTAAAAAAAACTATTTTTATACAAAACCGACAAAGACGAATTAAATTTGCCACCAGAGTTATGGGAAAAAATTATATTCTCCGATGTGAGCAAATTTAGTTTTTTTGTAATAAAAGGTCTTCAAATGTTGTGGAGAAAACCAGGTACTGCACTTGATAGGGAGAAGTTATCAGGCACAGTCAAACATGGAGGAGGTGGAGTTATGTTGTGGGACTGTATGGCAGCTAAGGAAAGAAATTCGGCAGCAATCAATTGCATCAAAAAGTAAGTTGAAAGAAGTATTGAAGCAGAAATGGAGGAGAATTACATCAGAGGAAAGTTATAACTTATGAGCATGTATGCTTTTATTTGCGAAAGGAATAGAACTATGATATAAATTATGTCTACTATGTCGTTAAACGATAAAAACAATTTTTAGAAAAATCCTTTTTTTCTAAAAAAACAATCAGTAACAGTACATTTCTTTTTTAATAAAAGATAAGGCAAATCGAATCAGCTTTAAAATGCAGAAATTTGTTGTCAAAACCTTAAAATCGACAAATATGCACTTAAGCGTTTGCTTATGAAAAGCACAGAAATGACCAATATCAACTGGTACAGTTTGGAATCTACAAAATGAATTGAATGAAACATAAATTGGAATTTAGGATCTCAATCTCTGCAAGGATCGACTATCGATTTCCCCTGCAGGATTTTGTTGTTAGTCAGTATTCTTTATATAGTTTATCACATTTCGAACGTTTTTAGTATTAGCAATTACCTTCTATATGAAATTAATTAGCGAGATTGTTGTGCGTATTTTAATGGTAATGGGGTTTTCCAGTCTCACTAGGCGATTCTCGAACAAATGCGGCAGCATTAAACGTTCGCTACTTTGAGGTTGATGTCTTTAAACATTGAAATCATTGGCCGTAAATGACTGCGAAATTCGAACTTTGACTACATGACATTTGGATGACAACAAGAAACCAGGCGCTTTATTATACGCATACAAGAATGTACACCAGGGTGTCCCCAATTAGAATCCAATCAAAATTATTCAACCGATGTTCTATAATTTTATTGCAAAAAAGCTCTTGACTTTTTACTGCAACCATTCTTTTTTGTAATATCAGTAATCTAGGAGAAGTTTTCCTACTGTTGCATTGGGGGTTCTTGAGTATAATATATGTATACACAACTTTGGACAACTTTATATTCAAAATTTTCGTCTTAAATCGGATTTCCCCATAGTATTCAGGTGGGCTAGAAATGAAAATTTTTCAAATGTTCATGTCCATGATTTCATGACATAACGAGCCCATCACACCAGCACAAACCCTATGGAGCCCTAAAACATAAAGTATGCCAGAATTTATTATTTTCAATCATTTTGTAATCGATCAACTACGGTATACCCCAGTATACATTCACGTGCATAAGTATGTGTGCCGTTGTGTAGGTATGCATATGTCAATGGTGGTGGCAACGTATGTTTACATTACATTGACCACAAACTAACTCAGGACGCTAAAGATGAAGAAGTAGAAAAAAGCGACTAAGATGAAAATGATGGAGAAAACATTGTGCACGGTGCCAAGATTTGACGCATGATGATGCATCATCGGCGTAAGCTGCAACCAGTCGCTTGATGCGGCATGTACGAGTATCTGCATGCGGTTTCTTCGTCGTCTTGCCGTTGATGCGGTTACAGTTGGTATTAATTTTATATATACATAAGTATATATATATATATTTTGTACGCTGATATTTTTTTTATGGTGTCCCAAAAGTAATATCGTAAAATTTTATTTTATTTTTATTTTCAATTTAAAGCTGCTCCATGTTAAGACATCATAAAGACGCCCCAAAAAAAAAAAAACAATGTTGGAATTTCAGTCCACTGCCCCATTCCACGTTTTCCTTTATTATTTTGTAAATATAATGCTTGTTAAAATCCAAAGAGAACAGCGTTTCTTCTTTTCTGTTGCTGATGTATTTAAAAGGGCCATAAGATCGGTCCTTTGTTAAAATTGTGGCAGTTTTGTATGTGTTGCAAATTGTTACTGCAGCATCTCTTTTTTTGGCCCTTTGTCAGGGTGAAAATCTGATAAGTCGTCTTTATGGGCACATCAAAAACACCCAGAAATCCGTTTTTGTTTCGTTTTGTCAAAATCTCAGAAACGCCATCAGAAACAGACCAAGAGAAAAATAAATCCTCTTCGTCTAAATGAAATACGATATTTGTATTATTTAATACCGCATGCTTACTACAACCCATCTACTCTGGAGTTGTTATTAAATTTGTCATTACGTTGGGGACACTTTGCCGTATTGTTCAGGGACATCTGCCTAAAAGACCACGTGGGTCACGGGAAATGGAAATCGTGGACATGGACGAAATATGTGCCTCTTATTTGCCAAAACTATGTCACTGACTTAGGAAATCGAAAAACCATTTCACCAATCACATCATAGTTAAACTGTGTTCATTGTAAAATATCTACAACTAGTAAGTTGTAATGCGCCTATGGCGCCCGTTAATTTGCTTGAGAAAGTATTTGTTACTTAATTTGTTAATGAGAAAACTATTTTGTAAAAAAAAATTCGAAAAAAAATAAAATTGGAGAAAAAAAAAATTTGTGAAAAAAAAAATTGAAAAAAAAAATGTTGTTAAAAAAAAAATTTTTTGTGGAAAAAAAAAAATTTGTTGAAAAAAAAAGTTTGTTGAAAAAAAAAATTTTTGTTGAAAAAAAAAATGTTTGCTGAAAAAAAAAATTTTTGTTGAAAAAAAAAAATTTTGTTGAAAAAAAAAATTTGTTGAAAAAAAAAAATTTGGAAAAAAAAAATTTTGTAAAAAAAAAAAAATTTGGAAAAAACAAATTTTTGGAAAAAAAAAATTTTGGTAAAAAAAAAATTAGGGAAAACACAATTTCTGTACAAAAAAAATATTATTTTTTTTATTATTATTATTTATAGAATTATTATAGAATGCCTATTTAAATTCCTACGTACTGCGTGACAGAGTCAGTGAATCAGGGAATCAGTGTATCAGTGAATCAGTGTCGAGGGTAAATATATATTAAGATAAGGGGGTGCCACTATGTTTTAAAAATGACTTCACATAACCCAACAAAAAATAGTCAAGCGGTGTTAAATCGATCTTGGAGGCCGCGCCAATTGGCCAACGATGCGAGATAATGCGCTCACCAAAAATGTCCTTTAAAAAATTGATTGTTTCGCATGTGTTTTTTTTTAAGACCAACACTCAGGGAATGCCCCCTATAAATGCTATGCACTGTGTTAGTGGAAGGAAATTAGGAGGAAAGACCATTCAACAAAAAGTGGTCTTCAGTTAATTGTGTTGAAATTGAGATTCCGGGCGACAAATTATTTCTTTTTTTGTCGCAACTATGCATCAAAAGACTGTATTCATACGCAAGACGACCAAGTCGCAATTAAGAATACCCTAAGTGTAAGGTGTCCTTACTTCGCATTCAAGTTTCGACTTAACAACCTTCGTGAAAGATCCCCTAATACGCGTTGTGGTTACCCTTAGGCCACGGAATTTCATAACATTTTATTTTCATTGTTTCTTGTTGACTTCACTCATTAAGTTGTTGTAACATTTTTTCGATTATGTGGGTATTGTTTAAAACACAATTTTGATCGTCATCATCAGCATCGTCGTAATTTCCATCATGTCGAAAATAAAACAAAACATCAGCGGCAACAGCACCACGAACAGGGACAAGGAAGACATGAACATCCTCTTCCAGCGTTCAATTATGCTACACACTTGCATACAAACTACGCAAACATACTGAGATCGTGCTCCACCACACGGAACGAGTACAAGATGGGGGCAACAAATATAAAAGGTTTCAATCACATAACCCGTACCAGCAAAATGAGCCTTATCAAAAACCATTAATGCGGTGCGTGAACATTTTTAATGATTTTAATATTCCATAATTTGTTGTGTAAATTAAAAAGGCGAACAAAAAAAAATGTGTGCAATCTTGCGATACTCACTCGCCGGATCGGGTGTGTGTGCCGTGGTGTTACAAGAGGTGTTTGCCAAACGTGAAGCCTTTTACGGTGGTAACTGATTTGGTGTAAAGACGATGCTGTCATAACAAATTATTAGAGTCGACTGACTACCTGAAGATGGCGCTTTATACATTTGCAAGATAAATACGGTCGTCAGTGAAATAACGGCACACATACAATATGATAAACCCAAGTTACAGTTAAGGTCAAGCTCTAAAAAGTAGGTTGTGTATTTAGTTCAAGCATACCCACAAAACCAGAAAGCTTCAGAAATAGTTTGTAACAAACTTAAGCCTTAAGTTTAGAAAAGTGTTCTGACAACTATTGTAAAAGGATTGTTATTTATAATAAAGGGTTATACATTTTGCTTTTTAAAAGTAAACGTAAATAAAACACATATAAAATATTTTTTTTCATGACATTTCTTTTTTATTATAAAGTTTGAACGTTGACATTATGTGTAAAACACTACATCATTTAAATGACCACCACTTGTTGAAACCGCAAAAAAAAATCGGTTAACATACGACCAAAATGCTCCGAATTGACGGTGATAGTCTTTTTCGAAGAAGTAAGGTCCAATTACACCTTCGGACCAAAGGGCGAACCAAACAGTGACAATTTGGAGAAATGTGCTTCATAACCATAAACCATAATCTCCTCTTAAAGCATGATATGTGGCAGTGCCAAAATCACCATTTTGGTGCAAGTTTTAATAATATTTACGCGTTGTGTGATAGTTTAGCGATCCATTTTCGTCAATGTCAGACTTCCAACTAAAAAAAAAATTGGTTTAACAACTTTGTTTGATAGATGTCGAATTTCAGCCCTATACTTTTGAAACCACGAAATGGATAATCCTATAGAATAAAAAAACGATTCCCTGAGATAAGTTGTCTAGTCTGTAGTATACAACAATCTTAGAAATGTTAATTATAGGAGATGCTTCTCTAATCATGCTTATAGTAAAGACGGCTTTTTATTGTGGTTTGGATTCTTAGTTTTCCATGCGAATTTGACAATCGCATTTAACATTGGTATTGGTCGGAAATGACCAATACGGCAACACTGCATAGGAGTCGTTTTGCCCACCACTAGTTTAAAGCAGTGGTCTCCACAAACAGAGTATCACTTAAAATGCAAAAGAAAATTAGAATGTCCTACTCCGTTGAAAGCTAACAAGCTACTAAATGAAACTTTTGTTTTATACCCATGATTTTTTTGTAATTAGATCTCCGAATTGTTAATGCTTTTCTATGGAAGTTAGATGTTAGCTTAGAGATTACTTTTTACTCGTAAAGTCGTCAGCATTTACGAGGTGGATATCAGCCGCTGAAAATGTACGATGGTCTGGGTTTAGTAAGTGATTTTTTCCATTGACTTTTATGGAATCCACCTCCAAAATATAAAAAAATATGCAGTTCTCTTTGAGATGACCCCAAAACAACAACGAAAAACAACCCCGTCCCGGTAATTAAATGAAAGGAAATATCTTAAAGCCCATATATGCCAAACATTGGTGTTTAACGAACGTATTTGATAGTGTAAGGTTTACGAAAGCGAATATTGAAATGCATTTCTTGCGAAAGCGAATACTGAAATATAACATTTTGCGAATGCGAATATTCTACAATGATGCGAATAATTCGCATATCCGAAAGTTGTGTTTTTTTGGAATGAGAAAGCCAATACTGAAATATTTTTCTGTGAAAAATTTTTGTTGTTGTACAAAGGTCAAACTTGACGGGTAAAGTCAAAACTTTTATCAGCAATTTAACTGGAAAGTGTGTTTCCTTGACAATTATGTCGATGCTGCTGAAATGGTTGAGAAAATTCTTCTTGGCATAAACACGTTTATTCCTGCGAAGACTACTTCGAATAAACCTTCAATGAATTGTTGATTTAATCAGACATGCAAAGAAGCTTTCAGATCCAAAGAGGAAGCCTTCAGAAATTGACATTTAGGGTCTGGCACGGAGCACTCATATCAAAACTTATTGCATTTGGTGTGGGTAATATCTAATAATATCTGTGTCGAAAGAAGCATACAAGTGTCTAGGCTTTTCATATGATCCCGTAAATATTTACACAACCTATATTGGGCCTAAAATGGAATACAAGTCCCATATATGGGCAGGAGCTCCAAAGACATCTTTGCAGCTTCTGGATCGTGTACAGAGGAGAGTGATGGTGATGATAGGGTAGCCAACTCTATTGTCTCTCTTCAGCATCGCCGGAATGTGAGATATATATCGCTGTTCTACAGATATTTTAATGGTATCTGCTGCTCCGATATCCGTCGTCTTGACCCTGATGTAAGAACATTCGTTGTAAAGTGGCCGGTTGATCGGACGACGCACTATAGAGAAAATTCATTCCAGCAAATGTCAACAAACACTACTCCCTCCTTCCGATACTCTAATTTCTTTCCGCTAACACGATGAAAAAAAATTACTTTTCCCCATTGAGCAACTATGAAATTAGAAAAAATAAACTATTTTTTTTGGGCATCAAGTGTTGCTAGATTTCTAAACTCCTTCATTGGGTTCCTAGTCATTCAGATCAATTATAAATCATTTCATGCAATTTTCTATTTTTCCCGCGTTACAATTTGTTTTATATACAAAAGTATCACAAGTTTATCCAATTTCTATTAGATTTTACTTATTTAATTCCCCCTTTTTCACTTTCTAGCTCGTTCTTTTTAAATAAAATCTTCCTTCTAGAGCAGACTTTCCCGATTTTGTGGCAGACCGCTGTTTGGGGGTCCGGCTGTTTGGTTACCTGTATCTGTATTATCTGTCCGGCCACCCTTCACATATAGTTAGAACACTATGTAGGTATTGTTCGAAGTCTATGAAATTGGCTCGGTTCACGAAAAGTAGACGAAAAGAAGTTTTCGAACAAATCTTTACTTGTTATTCCACTGAATTTTATATACCAACGTATGCCTTCTCTTGAGTGAGAAACGAAGAATTTCAACCGCCAGCAGCCTATTGGAAAGTTTCGGTTAGTATAACATCCAACATTTCAACCATGCCAAGATAAATTACGGATGTTATTGAAAACGCCTCCAGCCCTATAACACCTCGTGCCACAATGCGTGTGGCAGCGTAGGCATGCTTCATTATTTATTTGCTGTTTCACGCCAAGACCCTTCATCATTTCTTGATAAATACTTATGACGAATTGTTGTTGTATCCCCATCTTTCATTATTTCTTATTATCCATTACTTAGTGGATATTTATCGACAAGAGTAACGACATCGACGGGCAACCGTTACAAGAAAAGACAACACTTACATCGGTTGATAATAAGACCTTATAACGTATAACAATGATAATGATTATGATTTCTTTGGGCTTTTTCTACCGTTTGTGGTGTTTGGACCCCATCAACGATGTTGTAAAGAAGTACAAAAAGAAAGAAGGGGAAAAAAAACATTGTAAATCATTTATAATAATATTAGTATAGATGGTGTAGGATAGTGTTTGTTGGCTGAGATTCATGATAATGCATACAAATATATACTATTTTTTGTAATGTGAGACATTTCATAAGAAATATCCAAAAAAAAAAAATTAAATGAAGCGCCCAAAAACAACACGATTACGAATGCTATGGACTACATTGAATGATTTTGAAATCATCGCCGAACGATATACAGTATTTAAATACAATTGATTGCGGTGAGAGATTTGATTGATTCGTAAGATTTATTTTGTAAATATCATATAAATCGAAAGACTTAAGAAGCAAACTTGAACTAAAATCAAACTGGAAAACGACTTGCATGAATCGGGTATTGTTCTCGACAGTAAAGTGAAACTTTAAAATAGTAAAGAACAGATTGTCCACTTGGATCTCATTCGATCAATTGACATAGGAGACTAGAGCAAAAATGATTCACTCGGAATTTTTGTTATCCACAAATCACATTCTAACAAAGTAGTCGATTTTGAAATGTTTCTCTGAAATCAGGGAATATAATTTTTGTAAAGTCGACTCCAAAAGGTAAATATTTTTACGAACCTGCACGAAAAGAAAATGTTCATCAATTTGATGAATTTCGACATTATATTCCAACCTACTACACCTTTCTTGAATTTGATGTAGAACTTTTCATACATTTTTCTTCCATTCCATACATCAATGTGTTGAACATTATACATCAATAATTTTATGAAAATTGTACATCAATTTGGTGAACATTGTACATTAATTTGATGAAAATTTTAATTTCTATAAAAAAAAAATTAAAAATTTCCGTTTTGCAAAATGTTCTAAAAAAAAATAAAACATATCTATTTTGCAAATCAAAATGTTTTCTTTTTTTCCTTTAAGATATTTGCAATCCAAGACATACGAAACCATTTCGGTACCCTGTGTAATGCATCCTACTACAATAATATAAGCAATAGTTCTTCTCATTTAAATGAGAATTACTCGTTAGTAGCGAATATCCCAAAAACAAACACATGCATAAACTTCTACGATATGTGCCATGCCACCGCCAAAATGGTTGTTGTTGTTGTTAAAATTCCATAAAATCGAAGAACTTCAAGTTGAAGAATTTCTTGATCAAGTCAATGAATGTATTCATCAATTTCATGTGGAACTATTGAAGTATCGTTTTCATTGATTTGATGTACTTTTTTTTCAGGGTGGATGTGAATAATACCACGGCCGCTAACAATTGTATTGTATAAATTTAAGACTAATAACATCGTTCCAAATATTTCATTAAATCCATTTATTTTTTTTAAAACAACAACAAAATATACACTGATACCAAATTATTTATCCGTACTTGAACTAAGCCGTATCGGTGTCGCATTTATGGTAAGTACAGTTTTCCTTTTGTACCTCGGAATTCTTAATTTTATCCATAGTTGAGACCGAATGGCCTTGATATTTAGGATAGACTTACGTTTATAATAGGATAGAAATAAGCTCGAAATGGACTTATGTGTAGACCGCTTGGATTAATTTAAGGCCGAATAAATATTTGAAGTTATGAGAAACTGGGATTGATTTCAGGAAAATTTAGATTAAATTCATATCACAATATTCTCGATCTATGAATATTAAATTCATATTAGGATGAGGTCGAAATGGATTTAAACAGAGTAAATTTTTTCCGGTCTCAGTTTTCTCTCTCAATAGTTCAATAGTTCTACGAATTTTTTCTCTTACCTCACTTCAAATTGAACTTACTTTGCCTAATAATATTTAACTACACGTAAATACATCGGCATTTCTTCTCCAATCATTGGTTTATTATGTGTTATGGTCTTCCGTAATTAAACTACTGTTACTAGCGCATATTATGAAAAACGATAAGCAATAAAGCAAACAAATAAATCAATTATTTTATTCTTATTATAAGAATTTTCGTGCTTGATTTTAAAACTATCCCATTTATAACTAGAATATAACAGAATAACTAACTAAGAATGTATTATTATTATTTTATTTTTTTAAGTACGATTTTAGTTCAAATTAAGAATATTCGACTTGAATTTAGAATGACAATTTTCTTTTTGTGTATCCTGGAAAATACATAATTTTTAACCTGGACTTGTATACCTCTTAAAGTGTCATAAGCCATTTCGGTTGGTTGTGGACCGCCGTGGTGTGGTAGGTAGTGTGTGCAACCACCATACAGCAGAACACAGTTTCGAAACCTGCTAAGTCCATTAAACATTTTTCAGCCGCTGCTTCTACCTCGTAAATGCTGGCAAACTTTACAAATAAGAGAAAAATCTCTGTAGAGTAATCCATGTAAAACTGTTCTAGAAAAGCAATAGCCGGCTTTAAACAGTAGGTTGCACACAGCTCACTGATTAAGGAGAAATTTCCCGTCTGTTCTTCATGGAATGGTCGTATATCAACATACTGACTTAAGTTGGGCACTTTCTCTAGTTCTTGATACCAATGATTTGGATCTCTTCTTCCACTTGGTCCTTCCACCGGAGTCTCGGTCTTTCCTTTATGCCCATTCCGTGGTAGTTATCGTCCAACACCACTTTGTCTGTCTGTCCGTTTTGATTCATTCGTCAGAGCGTTTGGATTCATTCGTCAACTCCTCGTTAACACAGATCGGGCCATCGATTGTGCGAAGGATTTCTCTCTCAAAAAACAACCAGCACAGCCTCATCTCTTTTAGCTAATACTCCTGTTTTAGCGCCATAATTCTATGTTTACTTTCTCATAGAATACCTCGTATGTGGTGGTAGATTTTCTTCTTATAACGTCTGTTTCAAACAACAACATCAACCAGTAATGGTCAATGGTTCATATCAGTACCCAGTCTCCGGCCATAGTCATACTTAACAACAACACAACATCAACTCCTAACAGCAACAACATCAATAACAATACAACAAATTGATTTTAGTCACGATACTGTCAATTAGTTAACCACATGGGTCATCCTTTACCACCACATTGATGATGCCGGCGATGCTGATGATTACTACGATTATGACGGCGACGACAGCCAAGTAGAAACATTTTCAAATTCGCGGCAAGGGAGACAACAAAAATCATCATGGAAATAAAAGGAAACATTTGTTTAACAGTGGCCATTGTTTTGGCGGACATGATGATGATTTTTTTTTTGTTATTGCTGTTGTTGTGTTAACATCATCATAGTTTATGCCAACGTTCGCAGATGTTTCAGTTGTATCTACCCTCGTAGGTTCCAAAGAAAACTTGACATTTGACCGCAAGTTTTTAGTTTTAACTTGATTTTTTCCGTTTCGTTTGGCTATCAAAAACACTTTTGTCTGACGAATTTAGGATGTATCGTTCATGTTTTTTTTTTCTACATTTATGTTATATCAGTATACCCTACACTATGAAGTGTTAAAAGTTATCCTCATGGATGATATGGTAGTAAATCTATAGGTAACAGATAGTTTATCTTAATCTGGAACTTTCAAATTGGCGTCCGATTTAGTAGCCTTGCTTTGAGTGATTTAACACCATTTGCCTTATACATTTTCCTATCTTATATTCTATCAGATAGGTTGATCATCGTCGTTGAAGATTTATCCAACCAATGTTCATTGATCAATTCATTGCTGTGATCCATATTCGACTTGAGCGAAGTGTGGGCACTGAATCTTTGCTCATAAATGTTCGTTGATACCACATCCTTGACCCCCCCAATCCACGGGGACAGGTATACCATTCTGCCAGTTAAATTCCTGCCGGTCTTAGTTCACAGTCAAATTCATAGCCTCTTTGTTCCAGACATTCTACGTGCTATCTATGAAAGTTTATAGCCCGAATACTTAAAAGTAAGATTGTATGGTTGGACCACACTCTATAGAGATATAGACAAAGGACGTAAATTGGGATTCAATAGTGATTTGTTATTTTAAAAAGAGGTATACATACATATCTACATTAAAGACAAATTTATACATTAATATAGGGTTATCCATTGCGTGGTTTCAAAAAAATAGGGCTGGAATTCGACATCTATCAAACAATGTTGTTAAACCAATTTTTTTTTCTTTTCAGTTGGAAGTCTGACATTGACGAAAATGGATCGCTTAACTATCACACAACGCGTAAAAATTATTAAAACCTACTACAAAAATGGTGATGGCACAGCCACATATCGTACTTTAAGAGGAAATTATGGTTTATGGTTCTGAAGCACATTTCTCACTCGGTGGGTATGTTAATAAACAAAATTGTCGTATTTGGGGTTCCGAGAATCCTTGAAGTAGTTGAAGAGATGTCATTGCATCAACAAAAAGTCACTGTTTGGTGCGCTCTTTTGTCCGAAGGTGTGATTGGACCTTACTTCTTCGAACACGACGAGGGAACGACTGTCACCGTCAATTCGAAGTGTTTTGGTCGTATGATAACCGACTTTTGCTATTGAAGAATACGACTTGGATAATATGTGGTTTCAACAAGACGGTGCCACATATCACACAACCAGCGCTACCACTTTACTACAATTGTAGTAGATCTACTACTTTTTCTTCATCCTTAAATTTATGTACGTACATTTTGATTTTGCTACATTTTGTGTACATTCGTGAAATAACAAAAAAAAATCCCGTTATGAATTAGGGCTAGGTAAACTTTTGACAACAGGCTGGAAATATTTGACAACCACAAAACAAACACCAGCGCCGAAGAAGATTGCATAGCACAGACCGAATTGCTGCCGTTGTCGATATATTTTGTGCGGCGGGTTGCCGCCGGTATTTTTCAGTTTATGAATTTCATAAAAGTGTCCCAATCGATTTAAATAAAATAAATTATTTTTTATTTAAAAAATCAACTAATTGAATCTGATTTGATTTTTTTTAAACATAATGTATCCTTCCAAGGCACAGTTTTCCACAATACACTATTTCCCAATGTTTGAAAATCTGCTACATTTTAACAAAAAAAATGTAGCAGATTTGCTACATTTTCTTCGCCTCAAAGTGGTAGCACTGCACACAACTCGAGCGAATATGGCTTTACTGCAAGAGACATTTCCTGGCCGCGTAAATTTTTTGTGGGGCTACACGAAAGACCGTCTTTATGCATATAAACCTTTGACTCTTGAACCAACATTCGTTACGTTATGGCTGAGATACCGCCCAATATGTGCCAAAAAGTGGTCCAAAATTACCTCAAAATAATCAATGCTTGCAACACTTCTCGTGGTGGTCATTTAAATGATGTAATGTTTCACACATAATGTCAACGTTCAATCTTTATAATAAAAAATAAATATCATGAAAAAAAATATGTTATATGTGTTTTATTTACGTTTACGTTTAAAAAGCAAAATGGATAACCTGTTATATAACTACTAATACCTCCGTGTTACAAAAAATAGATTTTTTTCTGTCCTATGAACCAAATGCACATATTCGGAAAGAGGGGAAAAAATAAAAATACACGTGTATCGGCGATTTTCATGTACACGTCAGAATCCAATCGAGCTGATTTTTGGCAGGCAGACTCGTGGAAATGCCTGTATCACGTCAAATTTTTTAAAAAATTGATTTTTTATCAATTCTCAGGTTTTCCTACATTTTTTTTAACGTGGTTATCGTTTTTTTAAGGTTTCAGTTCTAAAAAACATTTTTTTTTCGTAACGCTTAAGTAGTTTAAAAATTTGGAGTCTCTTCAAGTTATGCTAAGAAAAGTGAAAAAAATATTTTTTTTCAAAAATAATAAAAATTGGGGAAAATCTGAGAATTGATAAAAATTGTTTTTAAAAAATTTGACGTGATACAGACATTTCCACGAGTCTGCCTGCAAAAAGTTAGCTCGATTGGATCACTGAAAAATGGTTAAAAATCGGTCCAAAGGCTTTCACACAAGCCACTACGAGCTTCAAACTTAAAAAAAAATTCTGACGTGTACATGAAAATCGCCGATACACGTGTATTTTTATTTTATATCCCCTTTCCGAAAAAGTAAATTTGGCTCATAGGACAGAATGTATGTAACACGGTGTACTATTTGTTTGATATATAGGGCTGTTAGTTCTGGGAAGCATTCGATTATATGAATACATCTGAAACAAACAGAAACGTCGGTAGCCGAAACGAAACTGAATTGTGTTCTATAACTCCAACGAATTCAATTAGACAATTAACATAAGAAAAAAATTCATTCAATTAGAATTTAACTGAGACTTTCGTGTTACAAAAACCCAAACTCACGAAACAGAATTTCTGTTTGTTATTTTAACGAAACGAAATACCCATTCGTTTTATAAAAACAGTCTGTAAAGCATTTTTTGGTCGTTGTGAAGCACCTTGTCGGACCGCAATACAGAGATTGGTGGAAAAATTCGATCTTTTGGGACAAGTTAGTGATGTGAAGAATAAAACCCGTGCACGTCGCTCAAAAACAACAGAACATTGCTGTGTTGAAGAAACTCCAGGTTTGTCCATTCCTCGTCGTTCTGTGGAATTTGGCATTCCACAAATGTCATTGCACCGTATTTTTCATAAAGTTCAGTTAACACAAGAACTCAAGCCGGCCGATCATCAACAACGTCGTGACTTTGCTGATTGGGTCCATGAAATGCATGACAATTATCCGCAATTCCATCGAAAAATCATATTGACTAATGAGGCCCATTTCCACATCGGTGGCTACGTCAAATAAATAATTTTTTAAAATAATTTTGTGGTAAATTTAAAACTTGGACAATTCCTTTCCAAGTTATGACAATTTAGGTCTCGAAAATACCCATAAAAAAATTCGGCCACTGTTCATCAGAATTGTTTGTTGTGCTGATGACACTTTGCGATTTGGTTATGGAAAATTTCATGAACGGGATATTGTCCTGTAAGCATGGCAAATGGCCACCATTTTGACTGGTGTTGTTTTTCATTATTAACTGCATACCTTCCTCTTTATTATTAAATAAACATCCGATCATTTATCAATGTATTACGTTTAATTCGCCAAAAAGATTCGTATAAACCACGGGTTAGTCTAGGACGACATCAGTGGTGTTGGTCCCATGGGAACTGTGTCACCTCATCGGTATTGACGTCGTCATCGTCGTTCTTCCCCTGTACAAGGAACGTGTGCATTATAGTTAGTCCAAAATAAATAATTCTGACAAAAACAGTCAAAATAACATTTGTAACAATTTGAATGTTTCCATCCAAAAATCCAAATACACATCGGTGTGTTTTCCCACAACGTAAGGTGAAAAGAGGTCGTTGGACGGCTCTTGCATTTAATGTGGTTAACAAATTATAATGTTCTGTTCACAACTATATTATATTTTATGTTTGCCACAGTTGCATTTGTTGTTGCTACTTTATAGCACGAGCACTTATGTGTGTATGTTCATCATGTGCCCCATCATCGCATCATCGTCGTGCCGCAGCACTCTTGTCCGTTTGTCTGTCGGCCGGTCGGTCTCCATCTATCGATTATTTATGTTTTAACACATTATCGCCACTTTTTATGGGAGACTCATAGCTCGTTCGAAGTTGAAAGGCAACAACAAGAAGGTGATCGTTTTGCTGTAACCTTATGACCCCAAGTGGAACCCACACGTTGTGTGACCATAACGTTGCCTCCTCTGCGCTGTGATATTTTGGGGGCAAAAAGGTTTTTTATTTCAATAGTGTCGGCATAAATATCGATTAATTGCTGTCAAATTACAACTTTTGAAAATATTAAATGATCAGCGTTAACATTATGTGGCATTTGAAATATCGATGTAGACGTATTTGAAAAGTTTTGTGATGTTGAAATAGAAAATGAAGAAGACTGCAAGAAGTACGAACAGAGGTGGGAAATTTTAGTATCTGTTTTCCTACTTGTTGTAGCGGTTTGAAACTTGGCTGGCATTTATTTCAATTTTTCAAATGTTTCTTTTGATTTGGATCAAGTTGTCAGTTGGATCAAAATATTTAATAAGAAGTTTTTTTTTTTACTCGACAAGTTTGTGGAACTTTTAGAACACCCAAATATTTTGTTTCTTTGTACTTTTTTTTTAGGTTTCGAAAAATATAAAATGGGGAACAATTTGTTTACGTTTAGGAAAAAGTTTCACTGCTCTGGAATTGGTTGACCGATGTGTACGAAGCTTGTGTCATATTAAAGAGAACATAACAAGCTATGTACTTTGAATTATTTCCATTCTTTTGTTTTGTTTAAAATCAAATTTTAATATCTTCGTTCCTTCGTTTTGGATTCCACATACGGATCCCATATTTAAATCCATGCACACTCCAGCCTCTGATAAATGATCATTTTAAAACTCCTAGCATATGTTTATCTATACACGGAGAAAAAAATATGTTTCAAATATGACTGCATGCAATTTTGCCAGATACGAATGTTGGAAGACCCAGGCAATGAAAGATGTGCGGCATAATCAGAACTACTTTTTACGAAATAAATAAATGCGTGGTTAAAGACATCGAAATTGTTAGACATTGAGGGACAATGGGGAAATTCCAGTTGACGCTCAAACTGGTCTGATTTCGTTTCTAACTGCTTTTTGTCAACTCACCACGTGAAAAGTAGATCTAATGTCGAGATTTTCCCAGTATTATACAAAAATATCAATTCAAAGTCAAATCGCTGGCCAATTGTATGTAATTCAGTTGATTGATTCTATTACAGAACCTAATGAAGTCTTTAACTATCCAACTGAATTCGTTAACTCACGAAATTTACTCAGGAATGCCGCAGCAAAATTAGCAAATTCAAAGTAGGATCGGTTATACTCATGATATGCAACCCGAACCATCCAAGAATTTGTATTGGAACAATTTAAAAATGTTAAAGATCTGAGGAAACACTTTATTGCAAGGACACCAATGTTTGACGTTCCAATTCAAGCGTGTCCAGTTTACAGTTCGCAATGACGACTAATAAATCGCAAGGCCAGCCATTGCAAGTCTGTGGAATAATCATCGATTTGTCCTGCTTTTTTCACTTTCGCTCTGGCAGATGCGACATAAAAGGTGGTTTAATCAATAATCATTTAAATCATAAGTCAATTTTTTTTCAAATAAGAAATTTCAATTTGTTTTTTTTAAAGAGGGATTTTCAAACGGGTTCTTGCCGATCTCAACGTAAATAAAACTCCGGGACCGGATGGTATTTCAGCACTTGTCCTATGTAAGTGCTCTTCGACGCTAGCTCGTCCATTGCGCAATCTTTTCAACATGTCGTACCGAGCTGGTATTTACCCTTCACGTTGGAATCCCCAAGAAAGGTGAGGCTACGAATTACCGTCCAATAGAAAAATGTTCTGCGCTCTCGAAGGTTATGTAGAGCTTGGTTAACCACCATCTGGTCAAGTATCTAGAGTCTAACGGCCTTCTGAATGATCGACAGTATGGCTTCCGTAGAAATCGATCTACTGGAGACCTGATGGCGTTCCACACGGAGCGATGTATTCGATCCATTCACCGCCTAGGTGAAAGCAAGGTAATGGCTCTGGATATTTCCAAGACGTTCGATTGAGTCTGGCACGGAGCACTCATATCAAAACTTATTGCATTTGGTGTCGGTAATATCTTTTCTCGATGGAGTTTTCCCAGAGATCGCTCTATACGAGTTGTAATAGACGGGGTCTCATCCAACGAGCATAGGCTGACCGCAGGAGTGTCACAAGGTTCTGTCCTCTCACCTTCTTTATTTCTTATTTTCATTGACGACCTGTTGGGTCAGACTGTGAACCCAATCTACTCCTTTGCGGATGACAGAAATCTCTGTCATTCATTCTCATTTGATCACCGACCAGGTCCTCTGGAAGTCGAGGACAAAAGGCAAACTATGAATGACTCACTTAACCGATTTGTGAGTGGGGCCAAATGAATAGAGTAGATTATAATGCGCAAAAGACCCAGTGCTGTTTGTTGTCACACAAACGTTCCACTGATCCAGCACCTTCGTCAATCTCTATGGGTGGTGTGGATATCGACTTATCAGATACTCTTGGTGTTCTGGGCATGAAGTGTCGAAAGGAGCATTCAAGTGTTTAGGCTTTTTATAGCGATGCAAGAAATACTTCACTCTATCTGATCTCGTAAATATTTACACCATGTACATTCGGCCTAAAATGGAATATAACTCCCATATATGGGCAGGAGCTCCAGAGACATATTTGAAGCTTCTGGACCGTGTACAGAGGAGAGCGGTGGTGATGATAGGGGATGGTAGGGTATCCAACTCTATTGTCTCCCTACAGCATCGCCGAAATGTGGGTTATGTATCGCTATGCTATAGCTATTTTATTGGTATCTGCTCACAAGATATCTGTCGTCTGGTCCCTGACGTTAGAAGATTTAGCCGGAATACTCGACTATCCAGGGTCTCTCATCCGTTCTCAAATGACCGGTTGACCGGACGACGCACTATAGCGATAATTCATTCTTCAGCCGTACTGTTCGCATGTGGAATAATCTTCCAGCAAGTGTTTTTCCTGCCTGCTGTGGCATTATCAAATTCAAGGCAAGCATCCCTCCCTCTTCCCTCCCTCCAATAACATTCTTTCCTATCGCAAACACAGTGCAGTGCATTCAAAAAGTCAACATTGTTCTAGGTAGAGCGAAGTCTAGTCGTTAAAATATTTTTGATCGATTAACAATCACATAAGCAAATTTCTTAATAATTTTTGTAGTTCAACTCCCATATCAACTTCCATAAAACTGTATATACGAAACTATCATAAATACGATGTACGACATTTCGCGAATACCCCAATTTATTTGATTACATTTAACCCAATGAAGGCAGCATCAAGTACTTACTCTCATCTCTTTATAGGTAAGTATGTCTTAAGTCGTATGTAACCATTTTTAAAACTAACACGAGGTACAATTGATCTTTTTCTAAATCACCAACAACCAACAGGAAAACATGAAATTCTGATTTGCTGATGTTTGATCGGTTGGCTGTTTGTGTGTGTGTGTGTGTGTGTGTGCGTTTGTTGATAATGTAAACCGACACGCAAATGCGGCATCCATTTGATGGTGATGAGTTGATGATGAGTTAAATCGGCTTGAAAAATTATGATATATCCAACAACAACCGCAACAACAACAACAACAGCAGTAGCAACACCATCATTGCCATCAAAGAAATCCCAACGAAGATCGGCATCCCACAAAGAAGAGAAACGGCCACTTTTCTTCGGTGTTGTTGTACTCACACATAGTTTGTGGTGTTTGATTGTTGATGCGGCTGCCACAACCGCTGGAGGTGGTGGTGGTGGTGGTCTTGGCGCTATTTGAAGTTGATGGGTGGAAATGATATAAGAGATGATTGATTTTCTACGTATTCCACATTGGATACTTTACTTAGCCTGGCGCACTTTATACTAATGTTTTTGTTGGTATCGGAGAGTTTGTTTATTTTTGTGCGAAAAGGAATGTGCACAAATAGTTTGAAACAAATTAGGTTACATTTGAATTCTAGACTATAGACGGAAAATGGTGTAAAGTTGGGGTGGGCAAGAAAACGGAAAGAACACAGTGGTTTTACTACATTTTAAAATGAAAAGTGAGACCAATTCTGGTTCCTTTTGACACGAAAGGGTTGCACCGTTAAAGAGTGGGAAACATGTAAGCTTCACTTAGGATATCCTTTATTGCAAAGCTCCCACTCAAAGGTTACACTGTGTAACTCCACTGTGGAAATTAGTTGACATAATTACTAGAGTGGAATTTCCACATGGACCAAGATGACCAATTCTACATACACTGGCAGTACAGTTTGTGTTAATTACTCTCAATAATCATTTCCACAGCAATGATAAATGCGATTAAATCTAGCATTTCTAACTGTGCTGACATCATTCTTTCTATTGATTTGATTTATAAGAGGTTTAGATTCATTTGCTACAATCTGCTGTTCTACCAGCTCCCAAAGTAAGTGAGTCCTCCATTTCTCTTCAAGCTCTACAGTAGTCCTCCAGAGAAAACCCCATACGATTTGCCATCATGTCTAACATCTTCTCTTTCTAAGTCTCTTCCCATCGTCGCGGTAGTCGTTGACGATGCGTAGTTAACTTAGTACAATCACTCCAAGCCAAACTCGGACCCCATGGACGGCAGTGGTGTGGTAGGTAGTGTGTGCGACCATTACACAGAAGAACCCGGGTTCGAAACCGGTATTCTAAGAATTACAACGCTGTATTATTTATGCAAACAATATTACTACGCACACTCAACCAACCTTGGGGAATCCCAGCACTAGTATTTCGTGTTCGTTGCGCATACTACACGTAAATAAAATCATGGGTTGTAGACCAAAGGGTCAAACTGGCATCGATCTAAGAAAACTAATTATTAATCATGCCGAACAAGTCAAAAGTGTGCGCGAAGTCTCACAAATGGGTAACATTAGTTATTCAACTGTACATGAAATTATAAAACGCTCCAAATACTATAAAATGGTGTGAAATAAATCAAAACAAGCCCATAACAAAATACTTTCTGAAGCAAAAGAACGTTTTTTTGTAAGAAAAATTAAAGCTGATTGCTTTCTTAGTACACCTAAACTTGCTTCTATAGCTGAAAATGAATTGTGTAAAAAGGCAAGTGCATCTACCACTCGAAATGTGCTTCAAAAAGCAGGACAAAATGGAAGAAAGGCAAGAAAGATGCGCCTCATAAGTAAACATAACGAAAAGAAGGATTTTTCTTTCTGAAGAAACGTTATGTTTACCGACGAAAGCAAATTTAATGTATTTGGGTCAGATGGTAAGCCCATTATGTGTAGAGGTAAAAATACGGAGCTTCGTTTGAAAAATCTGAAACCGACTGTTAAGCATGGTGACAGATCGATGATGATTTGGCGCCGTGATTGTTGCATTTCATTGATGGGATTATGGACCAAAACGTGAACCTAACATTCTAAAAGAAAATGCCAAAGAGTGTAAAAAAACTGGGTCTTATTGACGGCTGGTACTTCTTGCAAGACAATGATCCAAAGCACAAGGACCATAAAGTACGATCCTGTCTGCTCCACAACGTTCCCCATGTCATGGAAACACCTCCCCAAATCCCAGAAAACTTGTGGGATTTTCTCAAAAGAAAAGTTCAAGAACGTATGGTTTCCAGCGGATTGGAGTTAAAAATGTCCTTATACTCGTAGAAGAATGGAAAAAAATACCTCCTGACTATTGCCAAAAATTACTCAAATCAATCCCAAAAAACAATACAAAAAACAAGGGTTTGCAAATATTAATTTAATTAAAAAAAATACTTCAAACCAAAAATCAGTGAAAGTGTGCGAGTTTGACTTGCGCACTTTTTTATTGAAGTTTATTTTTATTTATAAGCAATGAATATGAATTTTGTTTTCTGTTTGTATTAATAAATATACCGAGAGCAACTCTAGCTGGACAATTTCTTAGATGGAGTATGATTTACAGATCTGTTTGCTGTAGCTGATCTCAATGCTTCCCTAGTATCCATACAGTGTAGCCCCTTGGATTTTGGTTAGATTGGAGAGATGTGATTTTGTATTCACTGCACTCAACCGTACGAGGGCTTTACGACCCTCGTATACATTA
Source organism: Hydrotaea cyrtoneurina (assembly GCA_958296145.1). Lineage (NCBI taxonomy): Eukaryota > Metazoa > Arthropoda > Insecta > Diptera > Muscidae > Hydrotaea > Hydrotaea cyrtoneurina. The sequence goes on along the minus strand of OY282512.1, from coordinate 38,391,874 downwards.
TATGTAACATTTTCGATTGTAGGTCCAATTTTCTCCCGAACTTCTTCCTACAGGTACAACCGGCATTCTTTCCTCAGTATTCCGTTTGAAGAAAGTCTAGAGTCCAGAATGATGGCCAAGTATTTCGCCTTTTTCGCTCAGTTATGAAGGCTTTTTTTAACTCACATTCAAGATTTCCAGTAACAAAAAACTGACATGCGTGAAAATACAATCAAACTTCCATAACACTTTCTGCCCACAATTCCATAAATACGTGTACATTTCTTCCGAATGGCTTCTGAGTTGTTGTTTTTTTTTTGTATTGGTTTTATTTCTTTAATCTTTTTCCTTTATCTATGGGTTGTTTGCTGTTGTTGCAGTTGTCGTAATACGAGGGATGTACGCATGTAGGTGAAACCGGGTATCTGTGGCATGCCAGTGGAATTGCCTTTGGCCTAAAACTGTTTATTACTTTGAACATGTTGTTGGCTTTTTCGTTTCGTTTCGTGTTTATTTGTTTGTTTTTTTTTTGCATATCTGACTCTGGGTCTGGATTGATGGGTTGGTAAGAGGAGTACCTTGGACGGACGTATGAGTGCTGTAATAACGTCATGCTGCGGCTAATGTTACTGCTAAGCCCGGTTTCGTTTTACCGGATTTATTTATGATGATATTACGCACACACTCACGCATTATGAACCCATACATCGACCCAATGACAGCGGTGGCTGTGGTTTTATCGGCTTTAATTGTTGTTGTTGTTTTATTCCTCTTTTAAGCGTTTGTTTTTCATACCCGCTCAGCTTAATAATATTTGTGTACTAATATCGTTGTTGTTGTTTGGCTGATTGATGGCGCCGAAAGGAAAGCCGTTGTTGTTGTTATTGTTGCTGGCAATACTGTCGTTGTTGTTGTTGTTTTATGAAGTTGTACACAGTTTCATCTTGAAGCAGATGAACAACAATATGTTGGTTGTCGTTGTTGCTGTATAACGAAGGCGAAGACATGTGTTTGGTGTTACTTTGTTGTGGTTAAACATTAACCGATAACATTACGCACAATTTGACAACAACAAATATGGTATTTAAGTCCGAAAATATAATTAAGCGATAAACTAGTTATTATTGCACTGGTGTGTGCCATATTTGATCACATTCAAGATTTATGATATATGAAATATTAGGAGAGGACGGACCAATATTCCGGTATAACTCAAAAATAAATTCATACCATTTTTGGGAGTGGAAAAGTCCTTTTTTTAGTACTAGCTCGAGAGTATTCAAAAATTATTAAATTCTACAATGTATTTCGATTAATGAGTTTGAAATCTCCAGAGTTTTCCAACAAGAGTTGTTATTTTGATTCACACGGTATTTCGATAGCTGTCACTTTAGAAGCTTTTATTATTTGACATTTGACAAGTAGAAACAACGCCATTACTAAAAATGGAATGATACACGCTTCAACAACGCTTCGAAATTATTACAATTGACTACCAAAAAGTGGAAAATCTGGCAGTCACTGTTCGGAAAACTAAAAAGTTTCCGGACCGTGTTATCTCTCGAAAAGTGATCACAATCTTAATATATATTTACCCTCGACACTGATTCACTGATTCACTGATACACTGATACACTGATTCACTGATTCACTGATTCACTGACTCTGTCACGCAGTACGTAGGAATTTAAATAGGCATTCTATAATAATTCTATAAATAATAATAATAAAAAAAAAATATTTTTTTTTTGTACAGAAATTGTGTTTTCCCCAAATTTTTTTTTACCAAAATTTTTTTTTTACAAAATTTTTTTTTTTCCAAATTTTTTTTTTTTCAACAAAATTTTTTTTTTCAACAATAATTTTTTTTTTTAGCAAACATTTTTTTTTTCAACAAAATTTTTTTTTTTCAACAAACATTTTTTTTTCAACAAAAATTTGTTTTCACAATTTTTTTTTTTCACAATTTTTTTTTTCCAATTTTATTTTTTTTCGAAATTTTTTTTACAAAATAGTTTTCTCATTGACAAATTAAGTAACAAATACTTTCTCAAGCAAATTAACGGGCGCCATAGGCGCATTACAACTTACTAGTTGGTCAATAATTTGTCAAAAATGACTGCAGTGATCCAGAATGCGATGTTTTCGATCGACAACTGTCGATAACGGATGCAGCAGACCTTTGCTTGGATATACATATCAGATTTCATCACATTGCAAATAAATCTTTTTTCCAACGTCATATAAAAATCTTATAGCAATGCATTTCAGTAATTACACCCATACAGTAAATTCAAAATCGTTTGAGTCAATTTACCACACAAATCTGTCTTAAAAACTTCTAAACTATTCCCGATTTATTTCAACTGTGAATATTTATAAAAAAAAAAAAATCCTCACCCATTCCATAGACCACAACGTACTGAAGTCACCCACCTCTTGCCATAATTCCCATTGAACCCACAAGTTATGCCATTTAATTACCTCTCAACTTTTTATTAATGAGATTTCATTTCGTTTGGCATTACATTCAAAATTTGTATCTGTCATTTATGTGTTAGTTTTCCGTTGTTTCTATTTTCCAAAGTTGTTAATGTTGGGAATTCCGCCTTTATTGTAATTCAATTTGAAATTTGTTCTTAACCACAAAACTGAACAAAACAATAATAACACCAACAACAACCGCAACCAAACAAGAATCGAAACTGCACCTCAATTATTGGTTTTTCGGTTTGGTTTTAGAAACTGTTGCTCGTACTGGAAACGGCAACTGGCGATTCCGACTGAACAAAACCAACATTCGAACACTAATTGCATTGTTGACGCATTCGTTTTGTGACAATTCCCCATTATTTTGTGGCGGTTTGTTTCGATTTTCCATTTGGCTGTGGCTAATTTAAGTTTATATTGTGGCTGTTAATTCATGGGTATTGTCTGGAGATTTCTTAGAAATCGATATGTTTTCATTTTGCTTAGCGGTTAATTAAGTGTACCTGGGTGCCGGGTAGTGGTGGACAGGGGCGGTTGGTTTTCAAATGTCATGTCATATTAAATATTTTAATTACAATTAGAGGACTTTATTAGGCGGAATAAATATCACTGTCTGTGAAAACAAAAATGTGTAAAAAAGCAAGCTTGAGAATAAAGTTCGCTGGCCTTTACTTACCGTGCCTATTATTAGATGGATGATTTAAAGGTAATGGGCAAACGGCGAACATGTAAACGGATATTATTGGGACACTCACACCGTTAATAATAACTAACCTAAGGGAGATAATAATCTTGCACTTGTTGTTCGTGTAGTTTCAGTAGTCGCTAAATATCACGCTTGTTACTTAAGTCTTTCGTTTATGTTCGATTATAAAGCAAGTTGCGATTTCTTTTGAAATGTATGCAATTTTGGCCAACAGACAGAACACAATATAATAAATGTCCAGTTATTGCTAAAAACTTTTTATTTAAACTTCCAATAGGTGACAGAAAATTCACATAATAACCCCGTTCCTCTGTTACTCAAAAAGGCCCTTGAGTCGGTAGCTTCATTCTAAAACCCCAACATTGGTTCAAATTTAATTATAAAATATTAACAAAATATTATAAAACATTTTTGTCAAATTATTTTATTAGTGAAAGATGAGTAACTTTGTAGTCTCCATGTTGGCGCAGATAATTATTATTAATAAAGTTGGGTTAGGTGAGGTTAATTATAAAGGGTGTTTTTTATTGAGGTATAGAACTTCGAGTTGAAATAAAACACAAGAAAATCGTTTTAATGGCCATCAATTTGGCTTTATTGGAAGGATAATTTTATGCCATTAATGTTTAAATATGATTTCGGGCATGTGGCCGCCGCGGCTGGCTCGAATAAAGCCAATTCAACAGGTCCAATTTTCAACCACTTGTTGGAACCAGAACTCATACACATTCATGCCATCCAATTCGGGAACAAAATAGTCGGTTATCATGGCTCTATACCGGTCTCCATTAACGGTAACTGACTCTCCAGCATTATTTCGGAAGAAGTATGGCCCAATGACTCCACCAGCCCATAGAGCACACCAAACAGTCAGTTTTTGTGGATGTAATGGCATAAAATGAACGGAGCTTGCGGTGAACTTCGCGAACTGAACCATTGCTTTCGAAATAAATTTGCACGATTTGTAAGCGTTGTTCTTTTGTCAACCTGTTCATGTTGAAATGGCAAACCAAACTAAATATTAATCACTTGACAGCTGACAAAATGGCCGCCAGTTAAAAAAGTGATGCCAACTTAAAAATCTATACCCCAATAAAAAACACCCTTTATCTCACTTGGGTCCATCAAGAGGTCCCGTTGTGATACTGTTTCATTCTCGCCCAAAATATATCCTAGGTTTCTTGGTTTCTGTCGGCTTTTTTCAGCCAATCCATTGCCGAAATGAAGGAGTGGATTCTACCCACATCTATTTAGGAGAAACAGTATTTGCTTGAGCTTGTCACATAGTTGTGTAAACCGGGAATCTTCCCTCTTAGGTCCTTAAAAGACCTTAAAATATTTTTGTATTAAGCTTATAAGACTTTAATATTTTTAATTTTAAATCGCGACGTGAAAGATAAATATCTCAAAACTTCATTTGATACGACCCAAAAGTATAACACACAGAAATATTCACATTAGACCCTAGGTGTCTTTGAACCAAATTCGATTCATGACTTTTTAAGTCGTTTGAACCATGCCAATATGTCCTGCTGGGACACACGATAACTTTCGAAAGAGTTAAGCAATCGCTTTGAAATTTGGCATGGATTCATATTTTCCCAAAAATAATTATGGGATTGGATATAGGCTATATGGTCACACCCCTTCGGGTTCTCCACTCTCACTTTTGACTTTCCAAATCTTTGGAATATGAGACTTGTATATTTTAGTGTGGGTGAGGATATATGTAAGCCGGTTTACCCGACTGAAACTCACTGGTTTTCATATGAAAAATTCCCCAATTAATTTTTTTTCATTTTTGGAGAATTTTTCGTTTTTTTGGGGGACATTTTCATAACAGAAGTCAATCAATGTTATTTTTTGGGGTGTTTTCGATAACATTTGGGGGAATTTGCATTGGGTAATTTTTTGGGGAATATTTCAGAATGTTTGGGGAAATCTTCATTTGGAGCATTTTTCATTATTCATATAACTTACATCGATAGAATGCGGCGAAACAGAAAAAACTGATCTACACTGACCCGACCGAATTCAGTACAAGAAACCCTACTACTTTCGACAAATTAGCCACTTTTACGTTCTAACTGAACCGTCGGCATTGTAAGTGCATCGATTTCGTTCAGGACTTCCCGAATAAAACTGTTGTAAGACATGTGAAGAAAACGTCAGACGTTTGGACCACTTTCTCTGCCAACTAGTGAAAGAATGTGACTACAAAACTGCCATTAGGCCCTGCGAAAATACACCTCAAATTAAAATTTTTCGCATTTTCATTTTGATATAGTTTAGGGCCACACTAAATATTTTGAGGTGTAATTTCCTTCGGAGAAGTAAAAAACAGGTTTTTTATTGAAAATTATATATTCATTCGTTTATCAAATCTATTTTCAAAAAATCATCCTAAATAAAAACAAAATAACACATAAAAAAATCATATATAAATAAAAAAATTGGCCGGTATTTTCGAAACTTCAATGGGTTTTATGCCCGCTCCAGAGGCGGTAGTAACACCGAACCTTAACCTTATGTCAGCATAAAGAGTTGTCATAAGGACCAAAATAGTATGTTGCTAGAATACCCCAAATGAAGAATTCCCAAAGTAAATGAAAAAGCCCAATATGAAAATTTTCTCAAAAATTCTAAAAAATCCCTCCAAAAATGAAGGAAAAATATCCCAAATATTATAAAAAATACCCCAATCATAATCTTCAAAATCTTTTGGGCAATATGGAGTTTTCACTTTATCCATAGTGGGTGTAAAAGTTTCCCTGAACAGTAGCCCCTATGAAAAATGACCGCAATTCAAAAATGAAACGCCCCAAATTTGGGGCGTCTGTTCATTATGCAACTTAAAATTTATAAAAAACAAATACAAATTTTAAACAAACCCGATCGTTTTTTTTTTTTTTGTAATATGTTGGGGTTCTGATCCTAATTATCATTTCTACAAAATTAAAACAAATTGTGGAATTTTTTATATTTTATTGTTATCGATTTCTAAATAGCACATAGTTCCGATGTGTAAACCTACATAAACATTTCCCGACATTTTACGATACTTTTAAACACTTTGAATAAAGCAAAAACCCCAAACAATTATTAAAACACTTTAACATGGCAAAGAAAAATTGTGTCGTGTACTTTGTAATGGATCTAAAAACAACAAAGTCCTAAAAAGAAACGAAATGTGTTTTTTTTCATTAGTAAATACATGTTTACACAGTGGAGATATATTCTCTTAACACCTAAAGGTTATTAATAGTAAAATGTCATGTTGGATATTTGTTAAAATGTATCTCCAACGTTAGTATGTGTAGAAAACCGATTGAAATACCCGCACATCCATAAACTGACAGTGAGCGGGACAAAAACGAACATGATGGCGGTTTCGCAATTGGTTTAACCTGTATTTGTGTGTAACACATTCATATTCCTGCAAATTTCAATTTGGCTGCGGGAACTAATACATTTTTAGATTTTTCTACTTTTCTTTTCTTTTGACGTGTGAGGTGTCTTTACACTCCAGACAATATGGCCATGCCTTTTGAATAAGTCAGAACTGACATCGTTTATTTACATTGTAATATGTCGAGCTATTCGAATCGATTACTTTTCCTGAGTGTATCATGAAGTTGGTTAAGTAAATTGTATACAATTATGCCAAAAGGAGAAACATAATAGAAATTATAACACAGAATCGCGGAAAAGTTTCTTAGTACACTTACCATTTGTAGTCGAGGAGTTTTAGTGGTTCGTTTCTTGCCAGTCGGTTTCTTAGTCGAATCTCATACAAATAAATTAAACGTCAGTGAAAAATGTTGGGATGTCTTGTACATATTTGTTTCCTGATATATTCCGTTAGAGTCATATGGTGGGAAGATAAGTTGATAAAAACTATTGTCAAGGTTTTTTTTTTATTTTGAAAGTAGAATTGAAGATTTTTATTGTAAAAACAGATGTTATGGTGATTTCAGATTGTCTCCTTTAGTCCATAACTTGTGTAAGACTTTGTAGATGAGACAGTTGTATGGCAGATCCATACTCACCTTGGAGGTTATGTACCTCATAAAATAATTTAATTTAATAATAATTATTTCCCTCAGGCACAGACAGGGTATATATCTATATAATATATACACTCTCTAGCAGAAACCTACTCTTAAAGTCAGCTAAATGTTTCCTTAAATTCTTTCTCGACACCAGTTATGAGAAGATTGTTGAAAATTTTTGTTGTTGTTGTATTGAACTCGTAGTAGCTGCTATATGTTCTGTGTTCAACCTACACTATTTTTGGCTTGTGATTCCGGAATTTTGAGGCTCAGCCCAGAAATCTGGACGTTTTCCAATGAGTGGGTCCATCGAGGCACAGCTGTTAAGGTGCAGCGTATCATGTGGCCCACCGCTGGGCAGATGTTCAGAGAGTTTGTCTGGATTCAATCACAACATAAAGGAACAATGAAAAATGCCTCAAAAAAAAAATGTAAGTCCCCAAAATTGGGAAAGTTTTAATAATGAGAATTGGGGAGTTTCTCATAATTTTTAGAAAAAATTAAATTTTTTGGTTTTGGCGGCATTATTCGTATGAAAAATTCCCCAATTTTCATAACAGATGTCAGTCATATATTTTTGGAGTTTTTTTTCATAATATTTGGGGGATTTTTGCTTTGGGTATTTTTTCATAATTTGTTTGGAAGAATTTTTTGTGGAAATTTTCATATTGGGGGATTTTTTTTCCCAAACAGATTTTTCAGAATTTTTGTGAAAATTTTCATATTGGGCTTTTTGGGGAATTTTTTTTTATTTAGGGGAATTTTTCGTTTGGGGCTGTTAAGGTGCAGCGTATCATGTGGCCCAATGCTGGGCAGATGTTCAGAGACGTTGTCTCGATTCGAACACAACATAAAGGAACTATGAAAAATGCCTCAAAAAAAAAAAATTAGTCCCCAAAATAGGGCAATTTTTAATAATGAGAATTGGGGAGTTTCTCATGATTTTTAGAAAAAATTAAATTTTTTGGTTTTTGGGGCTTTATTCGTATGAAAAATTCCCCAATTTTTATAACAGATGTCAGTCATATATTTTTGGGGTTTTTTTCATAATATTTGGGGGATTTTGATTTGGGTAATTTTTCCTAATTTGTTTGGAAGATTTTTCAGATTTTTGTGAAAATTTTCATATTGGGGGATAGAGCCCAATATAAATTGGGAGGATGCTCCGATACCTTCAGGTGGGAATTCCGATGATCTCTTCGATAACATCCCAACCATAACTGTTTAGACAACATCATCATGCGTTCCCGTAATTTGTCTCCCCATATAGGTGGTCTTGGTGTGTCATAATGAGACAGCCCGTATCTGTCCTGATTGCGTCGTTTCTACACCTTTGCAACCTCTTGCACTGAGTATCACTAACGTCATTGTTCCCACTGGCTCAGCATAGTTGAACACCGTCTGTCCTACTGTCCATGTATTCTTCCGCAAATGCTATCGTGCAATCAGGATCGTCCAATCGTTAGCATTTGACACGATATTCACACCAGCCGGAGGTTGTGATAGAACCCCGAATTGGTAAACTCCCCTCTACAGGGCGTTGGACTTATTGTTTCTGAACTACATAAATGACTTGATGATTTGTACGAGTGGTCTGGAGCTCACACATATAATTTACGACCCAACGCTTCAGATGACTGACAGTACCGAATGGTTTTCGAAAGGTGTGGTTCTGGAGTTTGGTCAGTTACTCTACTCCCAGCTGCGTCAGCATGCTCATAGAAATTTAACATTCCATGAGCAGGGAACTTTTCTGGAATCACTAAGATGTGCGCGATATAATTGGGTATACTCACTGACCGGAACCTACTGAACGGCTAATGTTTTTCTGGAGAAGTTGTACATGGCTTAGAGATTTCTCCCTTACTCATAAAGCCGCCAGCATTTACGAGGTTGAAGACAGACGCTGGAAAATGTTTCTCAGTATAATAATACAAAAAACGAGAACATAATTGCTCTCCTTAAAGACAAATATTATTTTTTCTCAAATTTTCGGTGACTGTGGCCATAATTTAAAATTTCTAGGAAACTGTCAGAGTTTAGAGAAACAGGCCTTAACCAGCCATAACAGTGATTGTTCGAAAAACTCACAAACATTGAGTTTCTGTTCACTGCTGCGGACGGCAACAGTTTTTGGTACTTTTGCGACGACATTTTTCAAATGTACATGCATGTGCCATTCTTCTTTTGTTTCGTAGACAATATGTGTATTCAACTGGTGTAATGGCAGGATTATGTTGTTACTAAAATATTACTCAGTCTTTCAAAGGCTTTCCCTGTATATGTTTCAAATAAGAAAACAAACTTTTTTATAAAGCTGAGTACAATAGTTCTTCAAATGTATGAGATACAGTTCAACAAAATCGAAAAATCATATTAAATTCTTCAAATTTCAAAATTTGAAAAATTCGAAAATTTGTTCTATGAAAAAAGTAAAAAAAATTTAAATACAATATGATCAAGTATGTATGTCAAAATGTGTAAAAAACCCATAATAACAAAAAATACAAACATCTTTAAAATCGAAAAATATAAAAAGTAGTCAACTTTTTAAATATTTCTAAAATATATCTAACTAGTAAGTTGTAATGCGCCTATGGCGCCCGTTAATTTGCTTGAGAAAGTATTTGTTACTTAATTTTAAAAATTTTGTAAAAAATATTTTGAGAAAACTATTTTGTAAAAAAAAATTTCGAAAAAAAATAAAATTTGTGGAAAAAAAAATTTTGCTGAAAAAAAAAATTTGGGGAAAACACAATTTCTGTACAAAAAAAATATTATTTTTTTTATTATTATTATTTATAGAATGCCTATTTAAATTCCTACGTACTGCGTGACAGAGTCAGTGAATCAGGGAATCAGGGAATCAGTGTATCAGTGAATCAGTGTCGAGGGTAAATATATATTAAGATATTAATAATCGCTCACTCCAGTTTTTTTTTTACAGAAATCAAAAATGTTTACTACCTCAAATATTACAGACTTTTGGCCGATTGAAATGGATTCTGGACCACTGTGCGTCGTTTCGTTTCTGTTAAGCACTTAGTTTAAAATTTATGGTTGTTATCTGATGGTAAGGCCGTTTGCAGAAATACTTACATGCGTTTAATTCGTTTTCATATTTATTTAATTCGCTGAGCTAAATAATATACATGTCAGTATTTAGAATGTGTTGAAAACACTTATTTGATTGATTTGAAATGGTTTCACCACTAAAGCTCATGTAACAACAAATCTAGTTTGCAATAAATGCATTGAAATGTATTTTGATATCAACACATAACAAGTGTAAACAAAATCAATTGCGGACTTCATTTCAATTACATTCCTTTTTGATTAATTGCTCTCCCATTTTACGAATTGTAAATTTGATTGCCTAAATTTTCAAGTAATTAAATTTTTAAGTCATAATTGATATTTTCAATTCCTAATGGTTTTTTAATGTTGTTTTTTTTATAGAGAAGCAAAAATAACTAGACCATATAAAATCAGCACAATTGACAGAAGAAAATTTCACGTCAGATATCGTCGATAAAATCCATGGCATTATATCGAAATGTCGGAGAGTGAATGTGTGTCAGAAGACTGAATCTTTTGTCCAATATTTAGAAGTTAATCGAGCTATGGATGCCATGATATCTCACGCTCTACAATAAGTTCAACAAAGTGAGCTCTTCACAAATCTGTTTTCAGGGGTTGTTTTGGCGCGTGAATCCAATCACAACGATGTCAAGGACCTACCCGGTTTAACCCTTTGTCGACCGACGGTACTACAAAGTACCATTACAGTTATCAGCGCATAAATACTTAAAAGAAAAATATTTGTATAATTTCCCCCCTAGGTACGTTAAATTAAATTAAAAAAGCGGGAAATACCCTTCCAACTCTTCAATAATTATTTTCAACTTCTGCGAAACCACTTAATTACCTAATAGGATCTTACGTACTAGCTCAATTTTGACCTAATTGTTATTCTAATTAAAAATTCAAATTTCATACCACACACAATGAGAAATTCCAACCGCACCAAAGATCCGGCAATGCGGTAGACTGAAATCGAAACAAGAAACAAGTTCAAAAGCGTAATCGATGTTGTTGCCGCAAATAATAAAAGAAAAAAAAATATTCAAACTTCTCTAAAGAAATTTGAATTAATGTAAAGAAATCATATGGAAGGAGAATTACTCATAAATTGTTTTAATTGCGCTGTGAATTCAATCTCAAGCCATCGCAGCACAAAGTCTGTCCGTATGCCGCAAACGTAAAACGGGCAAGCCTGGCAATGGTGAACAATGAAGTGAACTAGACCTTGTCTTTTGATCAATGAATTCCACTGAAACGAATTGAAGTGAATAACGATTTGTATGTCTGTGTGTGTGTGTGTTACTGCGTTTCTTTCAATAGCAATACGGAACCAAACAATTTCAATATAAAAATGTCATAGATGACTGTGACTAAACAAAAAAAAAATACTGTGATGAAAATTCAAGAGTCAGAGACGCAGAAGTAATGCCAGATATTGGAATTTTAAACTTGGAGCAGAAAACAAAGTGATATCCACATCACTACTGACCTTCATACCCTTACATATAAAAAGGGTCTCCTTTCAGATGCTGTGCCATTTTCGGATCTCGTTCCGAATCACATCACACCAAAACCGGAACACCCTTCCACTGCGCTTTGTTCACAGTTATAGATAAACGAACAGCTGTACGAGAGGCCGCTTGTTGTGGTTTTCACGTAATGAATTCTTTTGTTGGTTTCGAATCAAATTGTTTTCATTGCTTGTTTTTCCGCAGCCATTGATGGAAAATTGTTAAACAATTACTTATTTAATCATCATAATATGAATTAAAATGTTTTGATTTAATGTTTCTTTACTGTTGTGTTGTTGTTGTTGTTATTTCCATTTGGTTTCTGCCGCTGTTTGCCGCATTGCTCACGAAGTGTCATGGGGCGACGAGAGCCGGCGAGGTAAGAGTGATGTCTGTATGGAGAAATTTAAACGAGTCATCATCAATCATCAAATGGTAAATACCGCCAATAGAGCTTTATCCAGGCACGTCTGTCTGAATGGAATAAAAATAACATGATCTTTAAAGCAGCTCGAAAGATAACCAATACAATGGCAACAGCAAAACAAAAAGATATATGAAGGCAAGAAAAAAACTGACAGACTGACAGATTGGCCGGAATTAAATAAGATGGCAGGCATGCCATTGTTGCTGCTGCTGTTGCTGCTGCAGTGGCTCTTGTTGCAGTTGACGGTTGCAAGCATCAGCCAACTGCAGCAGCAAAAGTCACCACTTGTGGAATAGAAAATGTTCAAAAGCATCAAAAGATTTTTTTTATACGAAAAAAAAAGAACAATAGTCTGGAACAAAAAGTAGTGCAAGAGGAACGATAGAATTGGCTGCAGAATATTTAGAGAGATTTCTTTAGAAAAATCTATGACATTTCAATGAAAAGTAATTTCCTATCTTTGAGCAAAATGGAAATGTTGATATGAAACCTCGTGCGATCCTAAGGGACTGTATGTTAAAACGTCACTTGGGTGTCCACTTCGACGTGGTAACTTCCGGACAACGGTTTTTATGGCAACTGTCAGGGCAGCGATAACATGAGAGAGGCGAAACCGCCCAGGACTGACAATTTTGCCCTGAGTGTGGAGTGGAAAAATGTTCTCGACTCCCAGTTTTATTTACTTACATTTCCCACAAAATAAATAAAATGTATTGAGAACAAGTTAATCTGTTAATATTTATTAAATTTAAAATTTTTCCGCTTATATGATTTTTTTTTTATCTTTAAGATACAAACGCACCTAGGTGTGATATAGCGAATAGGAATAGTGGACGGAAATACAATTTTCGAAATTTTGTTATTAAACAACTAAAGTCAGAGTCGATTCCGGAGCTATTTTGGCTCGACTCCTCAGCTCTGGCTGTTACTCACTACGGAAAACATACGAAGACTTCCCCTAATATTAGCGACTGCCTCAAACATTTAATGGGCCACAAGTTCCTGATGTTACAATGGAATGGACGCACACTACCGAAAAATGCTCTAATAATGTTAAACTGACATCCTTGCCAGCTAGGAGATACATATTTGTATTGGATTTGAAGTACCAACAGCACTATTTCTCACGTGCATTGAAATCTACCCTGTTCATTTGACCCCACTCATATATAGTCGCCAAGTAGCGGACGTTCATCGGTTTCCTTTTATTCCCTCGAAGCCTTTTTGATGATCAAAAGAATACGAATGACTTACCCAACAGGTCATCTGTGATAATAAGAAATAGAGAAGGCGAAGGAAAGAGAACAGAATCTTGTGACGCTCCATGGTCAAAATATCCAGCCCTTTCCGCGAAAAAGACGTAAGCTCCATTTTTTGCGAAACTCCGTAATGAAATTCGATAGAAAATTGTACAAAGCTTTTATGCCCAAAATGTGGAATGCTACATTTGTATGGGAGATACCAGAAGGGGAGTTGCCAGACTTCAAAGTTTTTTTTCCGAAACTTTGTCTAGCTATAGCTTTTCTAAATATAGAATTTGGGCAAGATCGGGTTGGTCATATTGATAATATTACACGGTTTATAAGGGGCGCGATGGTACATTTGTATGGGAGATACCAGACTTCCAACTTTTTTCCCGAAACTTTGTCTAGCTATAAGTTTACTAAATACAAATTTGGGCACGATCGCGTTGGGCATATTAGTACTTTTACACGATTTCTAAGGGACGGGATGGCATATTTGTATGGGAGGTACCAGAGGGGGAGTTGCCGGACTTCCAAGTTTTTGTCCAAATCTTTGTCTGGCTATAGATTTACTAAATGCAGAATTTGGGCAAGATCGCGTGGGTTATATTGATATTATTACACGATTTCTAAAGTTGGCGAAATAGACGATTTGTATGGGAGGTACCCGAAGGGGTGTGGCCATATAGCCCATATACAATTCCATAAGCAGTTTTGGGAAAATATTACACCATGCAAAATTTCAAAGCGATTGTTGAACTCTTTCGAAAGTTATCGTGCGTACCAGCAGGACAGACGGACAGACGGACATGGCTCAAATGATTTAGAAAGTCATGAATCGAATTTGGTTCAAAGACACTTGGGTTGTAATTTGAATATTTCTAGGTGTTACATTTTTGAGCCGTATCAAATGATATTTACCTTCCTACCCATAGGGTGAGGGTATAAAAGATTGGATAACGAATGTCGCTAACTTGCAGTTGTACCAGTAACTTACGTTGCACCCTACTAAATATATCCGAACAACAAAGGCGTATTTGAACTCGTGAATTTCGTCTATGTACCATATTGTCAAAAAATGGGCGTTTTTTGATGCCACGCCCATTATAGACCGATGAAGGTAGATGGACGGCGTGTTTTTTTTCCCTACACCACCCCCCCCCCCTGGATCCAGCTCCAAATTTCGTCATTTTGTGGTCATTTCGAATAGAACTACAGGTTTTTTTTATTTTGGAGGTGGGTCCCACAAAACCAAATTTGAAAATTGTCATTGTTGTTGTCTTAAAATGTTAGTCGGTTTTAATACAAAACTCTTTAATATTGCGATTAAACGCTCAAAGTATATAAACCAAATATAACGAACAAAAAAAAGGGGAAAAACGTTGGCTTAAGCTTCTCTGATGATGTTATTGTTATTGTTGTTATTATTACTCTGCTGCTGCTCCTGATTATGTTAGTGTTGAGCTCGGCCGTCGTTCTTGTCGCAGTTATTGTTATGAGCAACAATTATCTAGTCAACAGTCAATCTAGTTGAACTTGAGCATAACTATGCAGTCAAGTTAAGCGCGATCGCTTAAATCAATCGATCACGTTTTCGTAGCCCCTTCAACCCTCCCTTTTGCCACATTTTCCTCTGATCTATTGCAGCCAACAGAGAACATATTGACGTCGGTAGAACAAAAAAAAAAAAAAGAATTATAGTTTATAGTCTGCCGCTACCAGAAGACATAGTTTATGAAATAAGAAGATCATTTGGCCAAGCGATCAGAACAATTCAGTTGGTCTCTGTATGTGAGTGTGTCTGTGTGTAGTTTTTTGCTCAGCTGATTTTCCACATCATCGTCGTCGCCGTTGTGCTCCTGTTGGTGTTATTTTATTCATTCGCCGACTGGC
Source organism: Hydrotaea cyrtoneurina (assembly GCA_958296145.1). Classification (NCBI taxonomy): domain Eukaryota; kingdom Metazoa; phylum Arthropoda; class Insecta; order Diptera; family Muscidae; genus Hydrotaea; species Hydrotaea cyrtoneurina. Next base: position 38,376,488 of record OY282512.1, on the reverse strand, counting down.
TCTTGTTTTTGTGGTGTTCCAACAATTTTTTTCCATTGATTGATCGCTTGAAACAGTTAGCAGACAATGTCCTAAGCTCGCAGAAGAAGAAGAAGAAGAAAACGTATTGCTATTTATGATCTTGATCCTATGGATTGAGGGCAAGGAGACGTCGAAGAACAAGCAGACAAAAAAAATCAATGAAAAATAGAATTTCGTTAACAAGTAACGTTAACAATTACATACATACGTATATAGTGACCGATCAAGGCTGACCAAACAGAACACGATGTGGAACACAAAAAGGGTGTACATTTGGCGTCCTAATAACTTCAATGGTGTTATATTTGTTTTTAAAATGAAATAATAATTATTAATTTTAAAAAATATTTTTTCCAAATAAATGTTTTCATTGCAAAAACTTTAAAAGTTCATGTTTGTTCGTACCACATAAAATGGCTCGAAAATGTAAAAATTTAAAACTCACATTTCGATCATTAATATCTCCGCCATTTAATGGGTTAATTATAGAAACACCATACTAAAACTAAAGATCTTTGCTGTAAAATGATAAGAAGAAGAACCGCATACATTCACGTGGGCTATATTTTGAGAAGCGACAAGTTTTTTTTAAGAAAAAATAAGTACAAAATATTTATAAATTTCAAGTCGCCTAGCATTGTCGAGGGGATGGGGCAAATTATGTAAATGAACATTGGGGGCTCGTAACTCGGAAAATCTCGAACTGGGAATATGGTTCAAATGAAAGCAAGAATTTCTGACTTTAGATATTCGAGGGATATACATGATATATATTTTGAAAAAATCCAAGATTAAAAAAAATACAATATTTTCGCGATTATTTCCTTTGTCGTTTACAAAGCACTAGTTTAGGTTAGGAGGAGGCAGATTTACTTTGCCTAATGTGCTCGGACAAACACATAAGCCAGTATTCGACTTGTTGTGCGCTCTACCTATCACATGGAAAGGTCTTGAGAAATTATTTTAGGAACTCTGAACGGTTGACATAATCCTTAATGGTTTTCCAGTCTGCGCCCCTGGATCAAGTCTGTAATTTTCGACGAAATTAACGCCGGTCATTGACAGAGAAAATGCTCCACTGTTTCGTTATCCTCTTCGCATGCCCTACACACTCTGTTGTCTACTACTCATATTTTGTGTAGATGCGCTTGTAAGCCCCATGTGCCCGGTAAGGATAACTATGATCTTACTAGTTTATATTCCTCCACACCCGCAAAGTTTTGGTTTTATCCTCCTTAGGATCAGCCCACAAGATTCTTAGCCTTTTCAAACTGGTTTCACTATTCCATAGCTTAATATGAACATTTGTCGCCCATCTAAAAGCATTAAAAAGCCCAGAACGCGTTGCTCTGAATGGTCTTCTCTAAGTTCGTTGTTTGCAAAACCTCGGCTCGCAAAGCCAAGGCATTGGCTTTCTCGTTTCCTCTGTCACCATGATGAACAGACACCCATATGATCCGTATTGTGCCATACCTAGAGTAGGACTTAATCGTCATTTCTTCTTGATGTTATTCTAGATGTTCTAGATGTTATTGCATTGAATGGGCACACTTGTACGAAGTGAACAGCTGTGTCTAGCAATTCAATTGAATTAAGCGAAGTTGTGAAACGAAAAGTAGCCAGTCCCACTCCCATGGCTTTTTTGGTTTTTTACCGTTTCCTCCTCTTCCATGGCCTCTTTTCTGTGTTATTTTGCGAAATCTTTGTCCAAGTACGAACACACATATTTGTGACAAATGTTTGCCCAGTGTGACCGTACCTTCAATAAGAGTACACTTTTTAAATTTAGTGTAATTTTTTTGAGCAAGTGGCAACTCTAAAACTTGGCAGCTGTTATATATGCTTAATACGATCATTAAAAATGGAGCGCATTAAGAATGAACAAGGCGTTATAATTGTGAAAATTTATTACAAAAATTTAAAAAGTTATGCGGAGACCTCACGGAAAGTTTCAAGAGAATAACAACGGGCTGTCATCAGAGCCGTGGGCGCCATTTTACACCATAAATAATCGGAACATGTCTTTTTTAAAATCCAATGCAAAAAATCATAACAATCACAAAAAAATACTTGTTTTAAAATGAAACAGTGCATTTTCACAGAGACACCCTTTATCATAGAGAAGGGATTGCGAGCGGTCTCAGAATAATTTTCCTAACTTTTTTAAATAGGTTTTCACAATTGTAAGGCGGTGTTCTTTTATAAAGTGCTCCATTTTTAATAATCGGAATAATCATATATGACTGCTTACAAATTCCAAATTACACTAAATTTAAAAAGTGCTATCTTACCGAGACACCTTTTAGTAGAGAAAGATTTGACCAAGTACAAATGAATAGCAACTCCAAGGTTCAAATACGGGTTTATCAGTATTCAATCGGATTACCACAAAAGCTATACTACCAAATTAGACCAACAAGACGACTTACCCGTTATCAAAAACACTATGTAGATGATTTTGAGCAAATCTGGTGATGTATGTAAGAATATTCACAATTTTAAGTTAATTTTTTACAATAACACCCATACAGAAATTCTTCCCAATCACGAATTAGATCAGTTTAAATTCAGTAATTTAAAATAGACCAATGTAGTAACGGGTAAAATAGACTTATGGTTGATATAGGCTCATACCAAAGGCCGCCCCGATTTCGTGGTGCAGAGTATCATATCACAAGTTTCGATTTTCCCTACTTCTTTAAGTGACTATGCTCAAAGTTGAAATGTCTTAGCCACATTTGAAGTGAAATTTCCAGATAAATATATCAATATTTATCTGTTCTTCTCGGACTTGGTCTCTGGACAGTGGTCTGGATTATGCCTATTTCCGTCGTTCCACGAAGTCACCACCGAAGAGTCTTAACACCGTTCATTCATCAATTTAAAAGGTTATCCATTTTGCTTTTTAAAAGTAAACGTATATAAAACACATATAAAATATTTTTTTTTCATGACATTTCTTTTTTATTATAAAGTTTGAACGTTGACATTATGTGTGAAACACTACATCATTTAAATGACCACCACGCGAAGTGTTGCAAGCATTGATTCTTTTGAGGTAATTTTGGACCACTTTTTGGCACATATTGGGCGGTATCATAACTTGACGAATGTTGGTTCTTAAAGACGATCTTTCGCGTAGTCCCATGTGATCATGTGTCAAATCGCATGATCTACGACGAGAAATTACGCGACCAGGAAATGTCTCTTGCAATAAAGCCATATTCGCTCGAGTTGTGTGGCATGAGGCACCGTCCTGTTGAAACCACATATTCTCCAAGTCGTATTCTTTTATAGCAGGCAAAAAAAATTGGTTATCATACGACCATAACTCTCCGAATTGACGGTGACAGTCGTTCCCTCGTCATTTTCGAAGAAGTAAGGTCCAATCACACCTTCGGCCCAAAGAGCGAACCAAACAGTGACTTTTTGTGGATGTAATGGCCTCTCTTCAATTACTTGAGGATTCTCACAACCTCAAATACGACAATTTTGTTTATTAATATACCCACCGAGTGAGAAATGTGCTTCATAACCATAAACCATAATCTCCTCTTAAAGCACGATATGTGGCTGTGCCAGAATCACCATTTTTGTAGAAGGTTTTAATCATTTGTAGGCGTTGTGTGATAGTTAAGCGATCCTTTTCGTCAATGTCAGACTTCCAATTGAAAAGAAAAAAAAATTGGTTTAACAACTTCGTTTGACAGTTGTCGAATTTCAGCGCTATATTTTTGAAACCACGAAATGGATAACCCTATATAAACCTACAGTGGGGGTATTCGAAAAAAATTTTAAATCACAACTACCGATTTGATTGAAATTTCACACAAGCCAAGGTAGCAAGCCTAGGTTCTCAGAAAATTTTAAACTTCCGCAATTTTTTTTGTACAGGTACAAATAATTTAAATTTTCTTAAACATATCTAACGTAATGTTTATTCTTGACATTATTTCGTGACATAGTTTTGGCGAAAAAAAGTTGTCGCAGGCCGTCAAAAAGTAGCACTCCCAGCCCGTTGAATGGTGCCTACGCTAAGAGACTTCCGTATTCGGGATTATATCTCTGCAGGTCGAGGGGTATTTTCCCTGTACTGCAATTGTAAGGTCGTCTGAGTAAGCTACGACTTTCGAGCTTTATTAGCATGTCATTGTGACTGGATTCCAAAGAAGTGTCGTGAAGGGGGTGATGTAATTTCGAAGAGATGAACAATTTGGCCTAATTCGGATTAAGAACATCTTATAAAATAAATCGAACGCCAGTTTATCTAAAAAGCGCATGTCAAGAGAACATGAATCTATCGAGTTGTGTTTCCACACGGTCTCACAATTTAAAGCTGTGTACGTCAAGTTGATGACGACGGTTAAAGGCAATGTCGTTTTACGATTTACTTATTCTCAAACTGGAGCTATTGCTGATGATAATGATGCTGTTGCTGCTGCTACCCGTTGCTGTTGCTGCTGTTTTGTGATCGGTTTTCCTGCTGTTGCCGCTCGCTCGGATGATGAAAAATATGTTAAGCTTAAATGAAAACATGCCAATAAGTTTGGGCATTTTCCGATGCCGCTGATTTTTTGTTGTTAACATTGCATGTTTAGCTAAATTGTCGATGTTGCCTTTGCTTTTGTTTTTTTGTTTCTTTTGTTATTACTGTATTTTGCTTTTGTGTGTTAAAATAAATCGAATCAATAACACTCGGTGGGCCAAAAAAACAACTCATTCGACTTATATTCTTTGGCCACAAGATCAATAACGTCAGTGCTCCTGTTGCCCTTGTTGCTGACGTTGTGTTGTTGTTCTGGTTAACGAATTTTATCTTTGATTAGTCGCTGTTGTGTTGTTGCTGACATTGCTGGCAGTGTTTGATCGCGTTTTCGTTAAAATTATTATTTATGTTTGTAAAGCGTTGAAAAGTGGAAGAAAAACCGTTATTTGCGATAAACCCTTAAGTGGGGAGAAAATGAGAAAAACGAACTGCAATCGAACGAAACCCGCCATGCAATTAAGGTAACGAAACACGTTTTCACTTGAGTGGCAACGAGATCGAAATGAAACGAATTCGCTGTACGAAATGAACATATTGATGAAATAGATAACAGCAAAAGACTTAAGTAATGAACTTGAAAACATACTTTGTTGATTTTTTCTTTTCACCACAAAATTATGGAAACACTGGATGCAACTACAAAATTATTTTCCAATGCAGCTATGTTGCAGAAGTCAGAGGCTATTCTGCAGCTGTAATAAACCCATCATCAACATCAGAAATTTAATATAAATAATTCTTCATACCAATTTAATTTGAATAAGTCGTTATACCAGTATTTCTATCCTGTCTACTGGTGGTTTTTCACATTTTTCCCAAGGTTTCGTATTAGTTGTAATCTCAGTATACTTCACATCATGAGTGTATTTTTCACATACCCACAAGTAAAGTCAAATATTCAGTAAAGTAAACGTTGTGCTTAAAGAGCAAACATTTTTGGATAATAATTTTGGCGTTGGACCTGTGGCTCTAAAACTTGGCCCAGAGTCTCTGCCATTTTATTATGGCTTCCTTATATTACTATTGCGCTAGTTATCCAATTTTCACATTAGTTTTCAGTTGAACTTCATCATTTCACATTGATCTCTTTCGTGCAAGCTAATTTTTTAGTTTCACACTTGAATTCTGATCGTAAGACAAATCTGAATATTTTGGTGGATACTCAAACCATTCGTAAAGAAAATTCTTCAGATGAAGTGTTGTCAAGATCATAAATCCTTTTATTCGTTGCTAAATCCCACATAATTGTCTCCCGTGAGCTGCGATGTACTTGAAGTCATACCACAATACTATCGGAATCAGGTTTCGAAAGAATAGGATTTTCAAACATGGGCGAAAGTGAGCAGCTAACACTAGGAGTGGACGGAAAATCCGCAGTTCTATGATGGATATGGATATCAGAAGCTGATGTCTACATTGACAAGACGAACATTATGACTGCAATGACAACATCGTGGAGCAATATTCAGTTCTCTTCTGTGTCGCCCTTATGGTCTTGAGGGCTGTAACATGCCCTCAGCTAATGTCTGAGGCTTTAAATAAATGTAGACTCGACATTTGTGTTTCTCTACAAGGGACGTCATTGTCGGATTCTGGCCGGTGCAAGATCACAGCAATATGAAGGAGAATGCATAACTCAGTCATTGAAAAAGATCACTCCTCAATCATTGTGAATAGTTGCAAAATGCAAGAGCGACGTGCACGAGTTTTATTCGTCACTTCACTAACTTGTCCCAGCAACTCGAATTTGTCCACCAGTTTCTCTACTGCGGTCCGACAAGTTGCTACACGACGACCCAAAAATGCTTAAGATTTGCGAACTGTGACTGCAAGATTTTCACCATTTTTGTAGTGAATTTTAATAATTTCAATCCGTTATTGACTTTTAGTAATGGCGTAGTTTCTACTTGTCAAATGCCAAAGTATAAAAGCTTCAAAATTTACACCTGCCGAAATACCAGATGAATAAAAACAACACCTCCTTTTTTAAAACGCTTTAAATGACTTCCAGGCACTTGGGTCTTCTGCTTGGTTTCTCCAGTTCGTCATACAAAGTATTTTCATATCATCTTCCACTTGGTCCTTCCACCGTATTCCCGGTTTTCCCTGCATGCGTTTTGCCTCAATAAAACAATTAAAACTAATTTGCAACAGGTCATACAAAGTTAATATTGTGACACTTAATACGAACTTTAGATGGGCAAAAGTGAATGTATTTAGTTAGCCTTAACTTTTGAAACTTCTTATTGAATTTCCTAATTTACTTAGTGATGGTCAAACAAAAGACTTAAGCGACATACTTGATTCATAATCGCACATTCTCCTATCAATCATAACAATCTCAAGTCGTCATGGACATGCAAACGACGACTTTACCTCGAACTCACACACACACACACTGAACAAAAGTCCTAACACAGAGTGGACATAATTCTTGTTGCCTATAAAACAAAGAAATACATGCAGTTGCAGTTGATGACCCACAATTAGCTGTCCTTTCTTATGTTATTAACACAAAAGAGATCATCATCACCATTGGCTGTGGACAAGTCGGCATAACCTTTACGTGTTTGTTATCTTCTCAAATTCGTGTTAATTAAAAACACATAAAATTAACAAATGATTAACACTGTCATTATGTCTTATTTCGTGAATAAATTACTTGTACTCATACGATCATCTGACAAAACAACATTAGTTTCACCATAAAAAATCCCTTAAAACCAGCAAGAGGCTCTGGTGAGGGGAAACCAACAACTGAACATTGTCAGTTTTATTATATTTAACTTAACGGTAGTTTGAGAGTGTTTAAAAAGTGTTTTTTATGGTCAAAACCCTATCGAACGAACCAAAACAAACACACAATTTTCATTAAATATAAGAGAAACAAAGTGGTGCTGACATTATGGATATTCGATATTTTTTGATTTGATTATAAATTCATGATTCATGATCACATGCGATGGCTACGCCCTCATAAACATTTTTGACATAGTCAAAATTATCAATTTAATTTGAATAAATTTGATTTTAATTCATTTCAGATTGTCACATATATTACTATTAAGGCATTTGCATATCTTGGCAGTAACTATCTGTGTGGGAGTATTCTAGACTTAGCTGCGTGTATGTTTCCTATTGCCAAATGATCTTCTGATAATTTTGAAAACTCTTTGTTTTTAGATATTCTCGAAGGCCTTGGCCTGGCTTGTATTTTGACATATCATGAAATGCTTTCTAATGTTTTAGTCTCGAAATTCAACATTGCTCGCATTTTATATGTAGATCCAGTTGATTGGATAGTTTTATTTTATTTTGATAAGATCCACAAATACTATCATAAAATTCTATTACGACCCATAAATATAAATTTGCGACTCAAAAAACTAGGACACATTGATAGAACTATCAGAACACAAAAAACTATTATTATGTTGTTGTTAATTAGAATATGCATCTGAAATACCGTATGCGAAATTAAGTAAATAAAAAATAAAATACTGGCTGGCGACTTAGATCCTATGTCCGGCTTAAGGGATGTAGACAATAATGCACTGGTAGTGTGTGTGCGACTTTCATATAGCAATTTTTTTTGTGGCTTCAGACCTGTTACACTTGAGATACAATTGAATTTACTATATCTGCGTAAATATACATTTTTAATATTTAATGTTTTGGGATTAAGAGTTTTTGAAACCTTTCTATCGAATTTCATTAAAAAACGAGTTTGGACAAAATGGCGCATACGTCTTTTTCTCGGTAAGGACTCGATACGATCGTTTATTTGACAGCTGTAATTCTATTTATATGACAGCTGTCATTTCACTTATTTGATAGCTGTCATTTTATTTATTTGGCAGCTGTCATTATATTTAAATTACAGCTGCAATTTTATTTATATGACAGCTTTATGTTTGCTTTATTGATTATTATTGGACCTGCTCCTTAGGAGCCTAACAATAAGTGTATCAATCTTAAATTTAATTCAGTGAAGAATCCGTGAATGGATTGCCAGTTTATTTATTATTAAATTTATATCATTTTATTTGACAGCAGTACATTTTTTCATTGTATTTTACAGATGTCATGGTATTTTCAGCTGTCATTGTATTTGACAGTTGTCATTGTATTTGACAGTTTTCACTTTATTAGACAGCCCTCATTGTATTTGATAGCCGTCATTGTATTTGACAGTTGTCATTGTATTTGACAGTTTTCTCTTTATTAGACAGCTCTCACTGTATTTGACAGTTGTCATTGTATTTGACAGCGTTAAATTTATTTGTTCTCATGGTATTTGACAGTTGTCATTGTATTTGACAGTTCTCATTTTATTAGTCAGCTGTCATTTTATAAGTCAGCTGTCGTTGTATTTGACAGTTGTCATTCGACATTGTATGTGACAGCTGTCATTGTCTTTGACAATTCTCATTTTATTAGACAGCTCTCAATGTATTAGCCAGCTTTCATTGTATTTGACAGTAGCATTGTATTTGACAATTTTCATTTTATTAGACAGCTCTCATTCTATTTGATAGCCGTCATTGTATTTGACAGTTGTCATGGTATTTGACAGTTTTCTCTTTATTAGACAGCTCTCATTGTATTTGATTGCCGTCATTGTATTTGATAGCTTTAAATTTATTTGTTCTCATGGTTTTTGACAGCTGTCATTGTATTTGACAGTTTTCATTTTATTAGTCAGCTGTCATTTTTTAAGTCAGCTGTCATTGTATTTGACAGTTCTCATTTTATTAGTCAGCTGTCATTTTTTAAGTCAGCTGTCATTGTATTTGACAGTTTTCATTTTATTAGACAGCTCTCATTGTTTTTGATAGCCGTCATTGTATTTGACAGTTGTCATTGTATTTGACAGTTTTCACTTTATTAGACAGCTCTCATTGTATTTGACAGTTGTCATTGTATTTGACAGTTTTCACTTTATTAGACAGCCCTCATTGTATTTGATAGCCGTCATTGTATTTGACAGTTGTCATTGTATTTGACAGTTTTCTCTTTATTAGACAGCTCTCACTGTATTTGACAGTTGTCATTGTATTTGACAGCGTTAAATTTATTTGTTCTCATGGTATTTGACAGTTGTCATTGTATTTGACAGTTCTCATTTTATTAGTCAGCTGTCATTTTATAAGTCAGCTGTCATTGTATTTCACAGTTGTCATTCGACATTGTATGTGACAGCTGTCTTTGACAATTCTCATTTTATTAGACAGCTCTCATTGTATTAGCCAGCTTTCATTGTATTTGACAGTTGCATTGTATTTGACAGTTTTCATTTTATTAGACAGCTCTCACTGTATTTGACAGTTGTCATTGTATTTGACAGCTTTAAATTTATTTGTTCTCATGGTATTTGACAGCTGTCATTGTATTTGACAGTTCTCATTTTATCAGTCAGCTGTCATTTTATAAGTCAGCTGTCATTGTATTTCACAGTTGTCATTCGACATTTTATGTGACAGCTGCCATTGTCTTTGACAATTCTCATTTTATTAGACAGCTCTCATTGTATTTGACAGTTGTCATTGTATTTGACAATTCTCATTTCGTTAGACAGCTCTCGTTGTCTAAACAGCTGTCATTGTATTTGGGTGTAAGGTTCAGATCCAATAGTATCATTTTCATTATTGAATACTTATATCAAAAAAATCACATAAGCCCGTCTAAACGTCCTTATCGAAGTATCACTGCAGAGTCATCAATGTGCTGTCAGCGGAGTTGGTTATCAAATGTGAGCTATTGCATTTTTAGTTTGGCAATATTTTTGCGATATTAGATTATACCATAATTTGAGATGAGACTGCGGACTTTCCTTGAAGACTTTCAGTTAATTTTTCTCGACAAAACCCCACACTGCTCAGCTCCCTACGTACAACCCCTCTCAGACTGTGCATAAGTCAAACAAAGTCGACAAATATGGGTCATGTGGATGTCCTTAAACGTTTCACAGCTGCTGCACATTAATGCTCCCCAACACCATCTGTTGCCAGCAACAAAGAAATGCCAATTTATGGCGAAAATTCCATTAACACTTTCCTTATTGGCAGTGATAATGGGTACTTTGGCTTAAAAACCTTAAAAATTTCCTTTAAATTAAATATTTTCTTCGATCGGAGGGAAAAGACGTAATAAACAATTTTCGAAATAATTTAAAAACGTGAGTATCACTTACAGTTGCTGCAAAAGACTTAAATTGGCATTGGTGCCTGGACCATGAGACACGGTAACACCATCGAAGCAAATGGTGTAATTTCAATGGGTGGAGTCCCAAAGTAAAATACATGAGCCAAAGTTTAAAGAAGCCGTTGATGAAATAGAGCAATGAAAACTAAAACTCAATTTATCAGAAAGTGGTGGAAAATCTTTTTTCATAGGTTAGGCTGGCGGAAATGGCACAGAAGGTTCAACAAGTACTTACCCAAACACCAGGGAAATGTATGTATTACATTTTTCAGGTTGTTGTTGCTTTTTGGAAACTATGAACAACATGTTTACAGTTCCTCCCTCCTTGCTCGACTGCACCAGCGGTGTTGGTGTAAGAGAAGTAATTTCCTTCTAAAGTGTTTTGCCGATTATTGTTGCAGCAGCAGATTAGTTTTAACCAAAAATAGTTGAAATACTGTTAAGACACAAAGGAACAGGGGTGCTGATGATGTGGCTGCCGATGATGCCGGTCACTTTAACAGTTGCACAGTTTAGTGGTCCAATTGATCTCGTACAGCCGAATCCAACATAGGAACCGAGTTAGAGTCTCACTTAAAATAGCAATTTTCACATACATTTAAGTATAATTTTTGAGATAGTTTTTATTTTGTAGTTTTTGAATTACGGTCTGACTCTTTATTGAGTTGGGACATGGCAGCATAAAATACTTGTGATACCACATTTATTCTTAAGCTTTGATGTTAGACCAAAAAAAAAATGAAGCGGTGGAATGTTTTTCATGGATGATATCAAACAGAGAACTCCAAACGTTTTCTTTTGGAATTCTCCCCCCTCCAGCAGAGAATCGACGGAGTTGTGCAAAATGTGAAATTAAACCTAAGTAATTAAATGAGTTTGAGTTGGAAAATGCCGTCGACTGTTATGCGAGCCAAGATAAATGCAAACTATTTTCACCGAATTTCTGTTCTACATTAGAAAGAAATTGTGTGTGAGCGTGTGACTCACGAAGCAAACTTTGTTTTGAAAAACAAATTGAATGTACACACACACATTGTGCAAATATGACTTTGTTTGCCGTTGATTTTCTATGGGAAAATATCTGTCAATTTCACCGAAAGTGTAAATCTTCATTATTTATAACATTGTAAAGCGGCACTACTTCAAACTGCAGGATATTTTGTATGTGAGCTGTATCAGTACAAGGCTCTATATGGCACAACCTCACCAGAGTTAATTAGGGGTATGCAATATTATACTACGCCCAAGCCAATAGCATTCCGAATTAAAACGTGGTGTCTTGAGAGACAGGACCTTAAAATTAACTGAAAAGGCCCATGAAAGGACGACGCTACGCCACAATTGACGAGATAATGACGACATCGATGGAGATCACAAAAAATTATTATTTAAAGTGCTTCGAGGATTGGAAAAAAACGTTGGCAGAAGTATGTTATATCCGAGGGGAATTACTTTGAAGGGGACAATAAATAAATATTTTTTGAAAAAATACAAAATTCGAGATATTTTTTTAACATCTTTATTCATTAAGAGCCATTTTTCCTCTGATATGATTGACAAGTGAAGGACAAGTCTTCACTTCGATAATAGTCGTCACCCTCAATACATTCGCTACAAAATACAGAGCAACTTTTTGCGTGTACAACTGCTCCTAGCGCACCCTTCCACTCACAATGAAGATAGCGTACAAGAGCAACAGATACAGAAATCCGTGTCAAAAGAAGCCGAAGGGGGCCAGCGGCTAAAGGGTTATCCATTTCGTGGTTTCGAAAGTATAGGACCGGAATTCGTCATCTATTAAACTAAGTTGTTACATCAATTTTTTTTCTTTTCAGTTGGAATTCTGACATTGACGAAAATTAATCTCTTAACTATCACACAACGCGTAAAAATGATTAAAACGTACTAGAAAAATGGTGATTCTGGCACAGCCACATATCGTGCTTTAAGAGGAGATTATGGTTTACATAATTGTCCAACTATGGCAAAATTGGCAAAATAGTGAAGAAATTTTAAGAGACTGGAGCGGTTACAGATATTGTAAAGCCTGTGCATCATTGTTTCGCTCGTTCTGCTGAAAATATCGCTGCTGTAAGTGAATGGTAAGTTAATGGTTGCCATATCGCCATAGCAAATTTATGTAGACAACTGCAGTGACGAACACTTTTGTCCCCATGAAATTCGAACTATTTCTCATACTAATTATTTATTACAAGTATGTAAAGCGAAAATACGTTTTTTTTTTGTTAAAATTAAATAAATGCATTATAATATCTGTAACAAATCTTATCATCAAAGGTCGATGAAGTTAAGTGACGATCATTGTCCATGTGTGTACTTAAATAACGGTCCGCAAACTCCTCGCATATGCCGACTACATTGAAAGTGTCGGAAAGATAGATCGAAATGTAACTGATGGTGAACGAGGACCAGTGTTACCGTCGAGGTTTTCTTTAAAAAAAAGTGGCACAATTTATTTAAAAAAGTGGCTCAGAAAGTCGCACAATTTTTTGGTTTTTTTTCCAGAGCAAAAAAATAAAATGTAAACAAAAAAAGTACAATTTTAGACAATTTCATAAAGCGATTCTAGACTTTTTTCAAGAGATACATTTTTTAATTTAATTGTGTATTACTTAGAGAAACAGTATGTAGTATTTATTTAAACAGTATTTATTTCAGCAAAATCGAACTAGTCCTTCTCGAGTTATGCAAAACTAATTTTCTGACAAAAAAAGAAAAATAAAACTGAAGGAGGAAGGAAAAATTTAAAATGTTATAAAAAAAACCAATTGGCCAGTGAAAGCCAAACCCTTTCAGTGTTTTACTAATATGAACTTTGATACTTTAAGACTGTAGTCGACTACAGAGTCGCAGTCGAGCAATTTTATGCTCGACTGCATAGCTGTTGTTTCGTCATTAATAAAAATTACAACAACAACGCAAAATAAGGCGCAGAATCAAGCTTACAGATGGAACCCTTCTTGTGCTAAGCAAACAATACAAGCAAGGAGCTTTATCTCGAAATGTTAGTTAGGAGCCACCAAATACAGCGATGGAGGGGGTGGTCCATGGTGGTGAAACGAATTCCAACGCCCCAGCAAGAGAGGCATTAGCCACAATAAGGCTAAAACTTCACTGGAAAGACCAAGTTGAAGAAAGCATGCGAATCATTGGTATCGCGGAGCTCAAATAATTTGAAAGCCACATCAAGGCAAACAACAGGTATGATATTAAATGTATCTGTCACAGTGACATTAATTACAAAATACTTAGAAACCCGACATGGTAATGTGAAAACCACTGACGGCCTAACATTGTCTAGCAAAATATTGTGCCATGTGAAACAAAACTGACTCGCCCCGTCTTAGTTGACAATTATTCTTCGAATACAACTGTAGAAATATAGACAACAGCATTAATGCTGTCACCCAATAAAATGTGTTAACATTTAATCCATTCTTCAAATGATAACAACCTCAAAGGCCGGCAAATTCGTGCGCAAACTCGTTTTCATTCCCACACTACCCACTCGCCTCGGAAAATGAAGAAAACCGAACAACGCAACGCACACTTCAAAACTAAACCGTAAATAGGACTTAATGTCATGAAAATTATGTAAAAACATAAGAATTCATTAATAATTTCTTGTAAATAATTTTCAACAAGCGCGGCTTAAGCAAAACCGACACAAACGAACCAAACTTTGCCAAATCAAATTTCGTTCTTTTCGTGCAGACAATGAGCAGCACAACAATAATCGTGTATGCGCTCCACTACCGTATGTTATTCTGTGGGTCGTTTTTTATTTTTTATTTTTCATTTTCTCTATATTTTTGGAGTGAACATTATCATAAATCTTGATTAGAAAAAAAATCGTTTCATGTTATAATGCCAACAAGAAAACACCTCAGAAAAGTTAACGCTGAAAAACGTTTTACTTAACAACCAAAGATATGCGGCATATTTGTTGCTCGCGTTGTCGTTTTTATCAAACAAATTTGCTAAAGTAACAAATTTGTTTGCTGAGTCTCAAATTGAGATACAGTGTGACAATACGATTTTGTATACCAAAAAAAGTAAAACCAAAATACAAGCGCTTGTTGTTGCGCTCAAGGCAACCGATGCTGGTGATAATAACATTGCAGCACCCTCTTCATTTTGATAGAATTTAATAAAACCCATCAATACAATGTTGATACTTCAGTTGAAGCCATAATAAATCTATACAAGTATAGTATTCCGATGGACTATTTTCTGTGACATTAAAATCTACTCTGTTCCACTCACAAATCATCGCCAAATCGCGGTTGGGTGAGTAATTTATCTTTCGCCTTTTTTCCTCGACCTTTATTGGACTTGGTAGATGGTCAACTGAATATAAATGGCAGGAGTTGCTGTCATCCGCAAAGGAGTAGATTAGTTCACAGTCTGACCCAACAGGTCCTAAATGAAAATAAGAAATAGATAAAGAGGGGGCACAACCGTTGGATGAGAGCCCATCTAAAACCAATCGCATATAGCGATCGCCGAGAAATCTCAATATGAATCGAAGGAAGTTATTACCAACATCAAATGCAATAAGTTTCGATATGAGTGCATCGTGACAGACCCTATCGAATTCTTTGGAAATATCCAGAGCCACGACCTGGCTTTCACCAAGGCTGTGAATGGCTCGAACGTAACGCCATCAGGTCTCCGGCAGAATCGTTTCTACGCAAGCCATGCTGTCCATCAAGGCTCTATGAAAAATTACACAAATTCAAAACAAACACTAAATGAAGAATGCCCAAAAATAAATGAAAAAAATGCCCAAAATGATTAATATGAAAATTATACCGAAAAATTCTAAAAAGTCCCTAAAATAATGTATGACAAATTTCATAATGACAAATCGGCCTGCAAGAAAATTTCCCTCAAAATTTTTAAAAATTTCCCAAATAATTTGTGAAGAATTTCCTAATGAAAAATCGGTCCAAAAGGCCAACGTGAAATTTTCCACAAAAAATACTAAAAAATGACCCTAATCATTTTTGAAATATCTGTCCTACCATCAAAGACGTGCATCGGGTAATTTTTCAAAAATTGTTTGGGAGATTCGTCGGAATTTTTAGGAAATTTTCATATTGATGTTTTTGGGGGGATTTTTCATGTATCTTGGGGAATTCATCATTTTTTTTTTGGGGTACTTTTCATAGATCCTTCGCACTTTCCCTTGCTTTGCTTTTACCATTATAGTTATTCATTCAATTGTTAATAAATCCAACTGTTTTGATCCTATTGGTAAGACTCCAGCAAAATTGTTCGATTTCAATAAAGAAAAGAAATATTCCATTTCAATTTGAAGTTTCCTAATTCACTTTGTTTTCTTTTTCATTGTTTTTCCTATCGCCGAACAATCTTGTGAGATATATTCCTGACATATTGGACTCTTTTCGACTCACAGCTCTAAAAAAATAATTTCTCCTGCTGCAGGAATTTTCGTACCTTCAACATATCCCGACATTCTTAGTCCCCTTACAAAGGTTCTTTTCAATTTTACTTAATCGGCGAACAGTGTTGTGAGAAATATTCCCAAGCATATTTTGGAAATGTTTCTTTTGCTGCAGGAATTTTCAAATCTTCAATATATTCAGATATACTTAGTCCCCTTACAAAGGTTCTTTTCAGGCTACAATCGTAGAATCGAATAAAATCAGATCAATCACCATTTTCCGAGTGTTCTACTAAAATTGCAAGTTCTATTAAAAAGTGTTCGTAGACTCTCTGACTTAAACCCACCGTCCGTTACCAAACAAATTTAAAGAAAAATGAACGAAAAAATTAAATCATTGTTAAACAAATAAAATATTTATAAAAACCAATTGAGCAAACAAACCACACATAATTTTTAATGACACGCCTTTTTCTGTGGCAGCAGAAGTGACAGCAGCGGCATGCACCACACAAACACACACACACACACATGGTCTCTACAACAGGCAGCAATAACCGACTGACGCCACTACCATTGCCAACAAAAGCAAACAATTGCATGAAGTGTCCGAGCAATTTTCTGCATATGAAACGGGGGGAGGACTCCCGGTCACCGTGAATGAAACAGAATGGATAACGCGCATTTCAATTGACTGTTGCAGTGGATCGGTGGGTTGGGGGTAGGTATTCGATGAAGTTCTAATTAAATTTGCTGTTGTTACTGTTATAACAATTTATGTTATTATCGAAAACTGGCAACTAATGAATATTTACTTCTATTCACTTCTTTTTTTTTTTGTTTGGTTTGTTTGTTTGTGGGCACATATGTGTTAACACAAAACCAAAATGGTTACCCATGATGGGGTGCGGTGCAGTGGCAGGGTGCCGAGGGGAATAGAGGAGTTAAATTGATTAGAGTTTGTTTAGTTGGCTCTAAATTCGTGATTAACAATTGTTTGTTTAGCAATGTTACGGATTGTTCTTTTCATTTGTGTCTGTCTGTCTGTCTGTCTGTCTGGGGCAGGGAAACCAACAACAAACGCAAAAGGCATTGGCAAAAATGTCGATTTCCTTCCAAAGTATGGCAAAGATTTGTGTCTTTAATTTTGAGAACATAAAATCAAACACGTGCTTTCGAGACACTGCATCCATTTGTTCGACTGTTTGATTCCGAAATTAACAAAAGTTTGTCAGTGTCTAACAAAGACATACAACCAGAGAAAAACCAAATGAATAAAGGCACGATCAATCTCGATTGGCAATATCAATATATTGCAACTAAATATATTTAAGTTGTTTGTCTCGAAGTTTACTGCTCAAGGTTTTCTGCATTAAAGACGTGATTATAGTGAGAATTATTTTATATTTAATATGTACGTTAAAGTCTACTGCGAAAGATTGACATGCCAGAGAGGCAACACATGCCCCGGAGGTCAACTCAGTGTGACTTGTATGCAAAGGGAACAAACTTGGCCAGACTTAAAATCGGCCTTATTTGTTCTTTTATTATAACTCAGTAAAACCAATCCAATCATAATTTCTACTATGGCTTCAAAGGGAAAGATCCGAACAGATTATGCAGAGAAGCCAAAAAATTCTAACTCTGGCATACAATTTGGCGAAGCCTAGGGGACTGAACATCAAGCCGGACAAACCAGAACTATGTCTGTTCACAAGGAAGACAAACATTGCACAATACGTCAAACCTTGCTTCAGGAACAAGAGCATAGAAATAAGCACGAACGTTAAATATCGGGGAGTAATTCTGGACAGGAAACTAAACTGGAAAGATCACATCAACAGCAGAGCCGAAAATGCCCTCAGATGCTGGTCAATGTGCCGTAGAGCAATTGGCTCCACATGGGGCATCCGCCCAAGCATGTCGCACTGGCTATACAAAAGTGTAATAAGGCCGATCATAACTTATTCGTCGATAGTATGGTGGACGGCAATGACAAATAAATGTACCATGAAGAAACTACAAGGGATTCAAAGAATTTGCTGCGTAGGAATATGCGGAGCAATGAGGACGGCGCCGACGATCGCTCTCTAAATATTGCTATACATCCACCCAACAGATATCCAAATCATATCTGAGGCAGAGATCTCATAAAGGAGACTAAGGGCATTAAATGAGAGGATTGAGTGGATCAAAAACAACATCAGAGAATATTGGAACACCTTGTAGGGTTCCCGACAACAAACTGTCAGACAGATCGCATGGTTGCAAACTGCACGACAAGAATAGAAGATAGACGCGGAAAAGAACACGACACATACCCAAGATGGGGGAATAGTGGAGTGCTACACAGACGCATACAAATCCGAGTTATGAGTAGGCATAGGGATCTACATCCACAATCCGAGGACTGAATTGGTACACCAGTTACCAAAGTACTCAAGGATTCTACAAGCAGAGATCAAGGCCATCACAGAATGGCTAAAATGGCTGCGGATTAGGGTCACAGGAAACTATCTGTATTTTCACAGACAGTCAAAACGCAATTAGATCCTTCAGAGATGATAATGTCAAATCAAGGACACTCATGTACTGTAAGGAAATGATAAATGGCGTATCGAGAGATAACGACATATTTATAAAGTGGATGCCGGGCCACCAAGGGTTTCCAGGCAATGTTTGGGCCGACGAACTGGCTAAACTGGTTCAGGAAAGTCCAATTAGAAGAGGACACCTTAGATGACCTGTCGGTCGTCAAGCAATGGACATAATGAAGTACATAATGTAAAATGTCCAATAAAGAAAGCCACACAGTAATCGTAAGAGAAATAACACCAAAATTACCTAAAGTAGGAAATAGTCATGTTATCAATAGTTAGTATGTTATCAATGTTATCAACATTTGTACAAACAAATTTCAAATGTTCTGAGCAGAGCACTATATAATATTTCAATTCTTTTCCAGAGAAATTTTGCCTAGATGGTAAGAAGTGGAAAGTGGCCGTGGATAATGGTTTCCATTTTCTTACTGGGATACGATTTTAAAAGTCGTAAAATACGAAATTTCACAGACAAATCAAACTAAAGAAACTGAGGCAATAGGTGAAGATAATGATTTTTAATATAATTAAATCATAAGAGGCTTTAACCCATTTAGCGCCGGATTTAAACTGCAAATCAATCGAAGTAATCAAAGTATGATAGGAAATATAGGGTTATCCATTTCGTGGTTTCAAAAGTGTAGGGCTGGAATTCGACATCTGTCAAATTAAGTTGTTAAACCAATTTAATTATTAAAACCTACTATTATGGTTTATGGTTATGAAGCACATTTCTCAGTCGGTGGGTAGGTTAATAAACAAAATTGTTGTATTTGGTGTTCTGAGAATCCTCAAGTAATTGAAGAGAGGCCATTACATCCAAAAAAAAGTCACTGTTTGGTGCGCTCTTTGGTCCGAAGATGTGATTGGACCTGACTTCTTCGAAAACGACGAGGGAACGACTGTCACCGTCAATTCGGAGAGTTATGGTCGTAAGGTAACCGACTTTTTGTTGCCTGCTATTGAAAAATATGACTTGGAGTGTGTGGTTTCAACAAGACGGTGCCACATGCCACACAACTCGAGCGAATATGGCTTTATTTGCAGGAGACATTTCCTGGCCGGGTAATTTCTCGTCGTGGCGACATCAACTGACCACCAAGATCATGCGATTAGACTTCTTTTATGTGGGGCTACGCGAAAGACAGTGTTTATGCAGATACACCTTTGACTCATGAGCACTTAAGATCCAACATTCGTCAAGTTATGGCTGAGATACCGCCCAATATGTGCCAAAAAGTGGTCCAAAATTGCCTCAAAAGAATCAATGCTTGCAACACTTCGCATGATGTAGTGTTTCACACATAATGTCAACATTTAAACTTTATAATAAAAAAGAAATATAATTAACAAAATATGTTTACTTTTGAAAACGTAAAATGGGTAACCCTTTATCTCTGACCAAATTTTGTTACTGATTTTCCCCTGAATATTTTACCATTTCCCGTACTTTTAAAATAACGGAAATTTGCTGGACACGAAATGGATCATCAACTTAATGCCCTCCTTTTTATTTGTTGAGTATTATGTGGACATTGAATCCTGACGACGCACACGCTTGTGTCGTAAGTCTTTCGTTTTGCTAATATTTCTTTCATATTCCAGCTTTACTCATGTGCATATCGATATCTAAATAGCTACTGACTTCTTAAAATATATTCTCTTTATTTTATTTTATTAAAACTGACATTATGTCAGTTCTTTTGCCAACTATATTCTGTCGTTTCTCCACTTGTCTTCAAACACAATGTGTATATTTTATTTATATTGTCGAGGACATATGAAAAGCCCGAAATACAACATCATGTAACTTGTCCTGTCTCTTTTTTTTTGCGCGCGTTTTCGAATCGTAGCTGAAAACTCTTGTCTGACCTGTCTTTGCATTTTGCCCAGAAACTACAAAAAAAAAAAACGCTTATTGTTAAGTCTCCAAATGTTTTGTCAATTGTTTGTTTGTTGCCTGGCTGACTGTCGGTTTTATTGCCAGTTGAGTGTGGAGTAGAGTAGAGTCGAGTTGGTTTGTTTGATAAACCTCGAACTAAAAACAAAACAAAAAAAAATCGTACATACAGAAATAGAAAACCGTCAGAGGAACATGGTGTTTATAAATTCCCGAAAACGTATGTACACGTAGTTTTTGTACAGAGTGTGTACGTATTGAGTATTACGGGTAACTGCAATATTTTATTCTCGGTATCTGCAAGTCACTTGTTTGCTTTCGTCCACAAAGGCCACAAACTGACTTTGCAACACGCTCCAAAGGAGACATTTCGAATGTTTTGTGTCGTGGATGGTGTCAACACCAAACTTTGCCATCTAAACTGTTGTGGCTTTTCCACCTTTTACACTGTCATACATATGTATGACTGTGTGAATGAATGTATGTCTACTGTTGTTTCTTTGTTGTTGTTGTTATTGCCTTTTTTCCAACATATTACAGATTTACTTATGTAAAATGTGTATGCAAATTTATAGAAATTGTCAGAAACAGCATCGGCATCGATTGGGCTGTGTATATGTAGCCAAAACAAACAAAAACAACAACAAAAAAAAACATTTTAATTCACGTCTGCAACGAACTGATATTTTATATTTATTTTATATCTGGCGAGTTATTAAAGTATTGCTTGGGGGCATTTGGCAACATTTAGCATTAGATGACACGTTTTTAAAGAGCTTGTGCGATTTTCCCAAAGATACAAAAAATATAATTCTGGGCATTACGCACCTGTATTCAATACATTTTAAATGTTGGATTGGCTCTACTTTGGATTAACCTTTGACTTTATTTACAAGTAGTATATGCCTTACATAACCATTGGCATCGTGATGATTTACAGAAATTCTCATCGTATTCTTTATAAGTTCCGAGCGTAAACAGAATTCTAGCACACTAATATAGAAACACTTTAAAAAAAAAATACATCTAAATTCATTTACCTTTCCATTGATTCTACAGGGTTCTCCAACAAGAGGTGTTATTATGAATCACCCGGTATTTCGGTAGCTCTCACTTTTGAAGCTTTTATTCTTTGAAATTTGACAAGAAGAAATTACGCCATTACTAAAAATGGAACGATAGACGCTTCAATAACGCATTGAAATTATTAAAATTCACTACAAAAATGGTGAAAATCTTGCGGTCACAGTTCGCAAAACTACAGCATTTTTGGGTCGTCGTGAAGCACCTTGTCGGACCGCAATACAGAAATTGGTGGAGAAATTCGAGCTGTTGGGAAAAGTTAGTGATGTGAAGAATAAAACACGTGCACGTCGCTCAATAACAAATGAGAATATTGCTGCTGTAGCCCAAAGTGTTGAAGAAAAGCCAGGTTTGTCCATTTCTCGTCGTTCTTTGGAATTGGGAATTCCACAAACGTCATTACACCGAACTTTAAATAAAGACTTGGGTCTTAAGGCTACTAAAGTTCAGTTATCACAAGAACTCAAGCCGGCCGATCATCAACGACGTCGTGTCTTTGCTGATTGGGTCATTGGAATGATTCGGAATTCCATCGAAAAATCATCTTGACTGATGAGGTCCATTTCCACATCGGTGGCTACGTCAATCACCAAAATTGTCGTATCTGGGGCTCGATTGATTGAAGACCACAGAGATAGAATTCGTGAGGCTATCGATGACATAGGGCAGCCACTTTGCGATTTGGTTATGGAAAGTTGACTCCAAAAATGGGGACTTCTTTAACATATAACAAAATGTCATAATAAAGATAAAAAAACAAAATTTTATTTATTTATTTATTAGTAATTAGAAAACAAAGTAAATTTGTATTCTAATTTTGGGTCCAACGGTAAACCGGGTGACACACACCATATGGCTAGATTGTTGCAGCGACAGATCAAAGCCTCTGGTGGGATTCGAAATCATAACCTCCACGCTGTTAGGCAAGCATGCTACCAACTCGCCTAACGGGGCAGTAAAGATCATTTTATAATTAACCTTTAAGTGATGAGGTGGTGGTAAATTTTACACTTTTTTAGGCCACATACTATGTCCAAAAAATTCACCTCATCAGTTAAAGGTTAAACAAGTGGACAAATAGTAAGTTCGGCCGGGCCGAATCTTATATACCCTCCATCATGGATGTCCATGTTTGTCAGGGGCCGGTTTTTGTGCCGCTGGTGACCCTATGGTTCCAGGAATCCGATCACAAATTTTATCCAAATCATGAAAATAGCCGCATATTTGGATTCGTGAGAAAATTTCGTTGCATTTCGATTCCCCATATGTCCATGTTTGTCAAGGGACGGTTTTTGGCCGCTGGTGACCCGATAGTCCCAGAAACCGGATCAAAAAATTTAGGCAAATCATGAAAATAAAGGCATATTTGGGTTCGTGAGTAAATTTCGTTGCACTTCGATACCCATATGCGCATGTTTATCATGGGCCCCAAGGGTCCACGGAACCCATGAGCACGCCCATTTTTGGGATTTTTTCCCCATCTATAAATTATATAAACTTAGAACAATTTTACCAAAAAAAATCAGATGTAGTGAAAAAAAATATTTGAAAAATTTGATTATGGCCGGGATATATTTAGTCCCGTAAAGGGGAACTTTTCCCCCTTGGTCCGATATTGCCCATTCTCGAACTTAACCTGCTTATGGACAAAAAAACATCTTCCTACAAAATTTCAGCTTCTTAGCGTTGGTCGGTCGCACTCTATCGTGATTTCAACAGACAACAGACGGACGGACGGACAGACGGACATCGCTAGAATGTCTTAGAATGTTACACTGACCGATAATATATATACTTTATAGGGTCGCAGATCACTCTTTCGAGGTGTTGCAAACGGAATGACAAACTTAGTATATACTCCATCCTATGATGGAGTGTATAAAAAAAAGTTAATTACACTATCTCTTCAAATGTACAATATACAGTTCTACCAAGTCGAAAAATGAAATCATGTTCATGTTTCAAAATCTAAAATTTGTAACAACAAAAAGTATAAAAATTATTTCCTCCCGTAGAATCAAAAAATATGCTAAGTAGTCAACTCTGGAAATATTTCGAAAATATAATACAGGGTCAGCCAAAAAACTTTTTTTTTTGAAAATTCTATCAAAAAAAAAAACTACTGCATATTTTGTCAAATTTCTTTTTTTATTTGAAAGTACAATCCTTCCGGTTAAGAATGGAAAATAATTTCATTCAAATGGCTGCCTCGGCTATCCATGCAGTGGCCTGACGACTTCAGCTCTGCGGCAGATAATGCGATCTTCAAAAATAGGGTGCAAAACATCAACGAAAACGAAATAAGCACTAGTTGAAAGAAAAAAAAATTAGATGGCGGACCCTTTATATTATCTAATTTTTAATGTTTATACCCTCCTTGCCAACAACAATTTTTTTCCCGAACTCAATAATGTTTACTAAATCAAAAGTTACAAACGTTTGGCCGAAGTTGACAATTGACGGTTCACAACAACTCGATTGTGGCATGGGTTGTGTGACATAAGAAGGCAACATTGAGCTATCTTCATAAAAATATATTTTATTCCATTTCATTACCTACTTACTTACAATTATGCTTAATTGAAAAAGAATCAGCTATTTGGTTTTTATTACTCTCCAATACCAAGAGAAGTCAATAAATAACATGTCTCCCAATAAAAGTAATGGGCTTTAGCATCATTGACTTGATTGCATAAACTTGCGTCTAGTTCAAAATATTATTAATATTTTAGTGAAATACGTTAACGTCCCTACGAAAATGCACTAAGATACTTTTTGAAGTCTCTCTTCGTTTTATTTTTCTGCTTTTGTTCTGAGCGGAATTAGTATCTTCTCCAAAAATATAGAACTAAAAACCACAGACATTCCAGTCCAGATTCATTCCATTTTTGAGACAAGGTGCCTAAATTAATATTCTCCATGTATATTTCTTTATTGAGAGAGACATTTTGATACAAATTTGTAAAAAAGTACTTGGTTTCATGGCAATTTGTTGTCAATCTCAGCTCACAGTTGAGCCATGGCAAGTTGCTTACTTAGAGAATATTTCGAAAACGTAATCAACTCCTTGTCTGCAATTACATTGTTTGCCTCATATCACCAGATTTGTCGGTTATCCCTCTCACGTGTGGTAGCTGATTGTAGCGGTTACATGAGGCAACCAACTGAAATGTGGCATCTTCCTCTGTCCATCCCGTGCGTGACGGCTATCATGAAAACAAACACATGTGTATAAACAAACAACTTTTAAAATTTACGCAATCGCAACACTTAAACACATGTTTTCATTATGATTGAGTGCGTGATAAAAAAAATGAAAACTTTACATGAAAGCCAGAAAAAAAAACGACAGAAACACCAAAAATAACTGACATCGTAACTAACCAAGCATCTTTACACGCACAACACTCGTTTTCAATTATTTTTTTTTCTAAAAATCTGTAATTTATGGTCATAATTGTCGTTTTTGCTCTCCCTCTATCTCCATCTCTCTCACACTCACTCGGAAAATTAAGTAATTTTGGCAATTTACTTTGGATAATTGAAGATTGCGTAAGAAAAAAGTTCAAACTGAAATTTAATTAATCCTTTAATTAGCTAACATGCAACTCATTCGCAAAATTGTTGATTACTGTGTCAACCACATGGGTTGACATTATTTTGAAATACCAATTGTAAACTGCAAAAGAAATACCGAAAAATATTTCCACAAAGTCATGAGCTGTGTTTATCATTCGACAAGAAGATGCATGGGCCGAAAAACGATGGAATTTAAATTTAATAAAAATTTATACTTTTTGGGAAAGTTTATTAGCCAATTTTTTTTATTTTACAAATTTCAGTTAATTTCCTTGTAAGTCAGTCTACGTGTACTCACAGTGCAGGCCAGACATATCAAACGATTTTGAAGTGACTTTGCCACACAACGCATGTCCCAATCGATCTTTTCCGCACCAATCGAAAATCGTGTTGCTACCCATCCTGGTGATGTTGATTGGCCACCTCGGAGCGGCGAGTTGATGCTGTTAGACGTTGTTGTGGGGTAGCGTGAAGTACGGATGTTATACAAACAATTCATTAATGACCCAGTACATAGAGGAGAACATCGAGCAGGCCACCAAAGAAAGAGCCCGAAACCATCATCGATAGTGATGGGACAAGGGTAAATACCCAAATGGTAAATTGGGTATTTAACCGAAAATATCCAGGTATTTACCCATGCACCTGGGTATTTACCCAAAATGTGGGTATAAATCAGAATAAAGAAAAATTTAAATAAATTAAAATAATTTATTTTTTTTATTATGAATTCGATTTTTTATTAACAAATGAAATAATTTTTAAATTTAATTTAATTTTTTTAAGTTGCTTCAGCATCGCTCCCACTCATTACATTGAATTGCCATATGCACGCTGATTGGCGGTTCTTAAGAATTGTTGTTGTGTTTGGTGCAGTCAAAACTGGCTTATCGGAGTAAAACGCATCAGGAAAACGATAAACAAAATACACTTCCACAAAATATGTTCAAAAGAAAAATAAAAATAAAATCGAAAATGTTCACATTTCTCTTACTCTACGTTAAAATTAGTATTTGTTATTAAACTGAGTATTTACCCAAAATTAGATAAATACCCGGGTATGAACGTGGGTATAAATGGGTAAATACCCAGCGTTGGGTAAATACCCAGGTGTAAACCCATCACTGATCATCGAGGTCTTGGGAAGCCCCCGGTAAATGCAATAAACTGTATTAGCGATAGGAAATAAGGGTATTGTGGGGGGAAATTCAAAAAGTCATCGTATAAATTGGAACTATCTGGAATATAATTCCAGAAAGGAACAGTTCGGCTCAAATACTAATTTGCTGTTTAGTGCGTGGACCGGTCCAACGGCCATTTGACAATGAACGGATGAGAGACCATGGATTGCCAAGTATTTCTGCTAAAGTTTCTAACATCAGGCAATAAAAGATGGATATCTGACGTAAATTTCTATAGCGATAACCCACGTTCTGGCGCTGCCGAATTCCATATCCTACTATCTCCTATAATCACCGCCGTTATCCTGTCCACAAAAGTCCTTTGGAAACCTGCCCACAAATATAAGTTTTATTCCATTTATGGTCTGATGAAGTTGGTATAAATATTTGCGAAGTTTAGATTGGTTGAAGTATTATTTGCACCGCTTCAAATATGCCAAACACGTGAATGCTTCTTTCGACACTTCGAAATTGTGGCCAGAATCACCCTATGTCTACATGTACACTAGGGTGTCCCAAAAAAAACAAAAATTTCAATTTTCATTGGTGCTCACGCGTTTTTTGATAGATTTTAGGGTAAGGAAATTTTGAATTTTGTTTAAACATTTTTTGGAAGTGGTTTAGAGGTCGCACAAATTGGGTTTTTGTCAAAAAACGTGGTTCCTTGCCATATTTTAAAAATAATTTAAGATTTTGTCATTAAATAATTTTTTTTTAGATCTTAAGTTAACAGTTCGTAAGAAAAACGTCCAATCTTTCATTTTATGTTCAAAAACCGCCAGGTGTGTCAGCGATTTTTTCCATATGGCAGATTAAACTAAATTTTTTTGGTTTTTTTTCAAAAACATTGACTTTAACGATTTATAACTTTTAAAATTTCTATTAAAGTTACAAAAACTAATGATGCAGTTTAAAAGATAAATAAATTCTAAACAATTTTCATATAAAAAATGTTTAATTAGTCGTTACTAACCCAGAGTTATCTACATTTGTCGAATTCAATCCATTGCATGAAAATATAATACTAACCTTTAGGCTCCCAACAAATCATAACCAAGAAAAACAGAAAACACAATACTTTAGTTGTTTAAAAGTTATTTATTGCGACTCTTTCGATGCTGCTCTATGCCCTGCAATAAATTTTGAAAATATGTTTCAGAAGTTGTCAAATTTGCGTAACTGCTTGCCAAGGCCACACCACGTTCGGCGCCGATTGATCGCTCCTGGAGTGACAATGTTGCAAGCGCTGCATTAAAAACGTTTTTGCGGCATCAGTGGTACTTATCGGAGAAATTGGCTGCCTTAGCATTTTTTGACGAACGTATAGACAGCAATACATTACGTTTAATGGTAAAAAATCTACTTCGTCCAACTATAGACAAGGAATCAGTAAAGGCCAATTTGAAAGAAGAATTGCTTGAAAATGCAGAAATTTACACATTTATTTCTGAAGCTAGCCTTAACTTTTTTAAAGCCTGCGATATTTCGACAGCCTTTTTACAACTAGATCCAGAAAAATGGGAAACTAACGAACACTTTCTCCATGGAAGAAACAAAATTCAACAATTGTATGTGGTAAACGACGGCGCCGAACGTGGTGTGGCCTTGGCAAGCAGTTACGCAAATTTGACAACTTCTGAAACAGATTTTCAAAATTTATTGCAGGGCATAGAGCAGCATCGAAAGAGTCGCAATAAATAACTTTTAAACAACTAAAGTATTGTGTTTTCTGTTTTTCTTGGTTATGATTTGTTGGGAGCCTAAAGGTTAGTATTATATTTTCATGCAATGGATTGAATTCGACAAATGTAGATAACTCTGGGTTAGTAACGACTAATTAAACATTTTTTATATGAAAATTGTTTAGAATTTATTTATCTTTTAAACTGCATCATTAGTTTTTGTAACTTTAATAGAAATTTTAAAAGTTATAAATCGTTAAAGTCAATGTTTTTGAAAAAAAACAAAAAAATGTTAGTTTAATCTGCCATATGGAAAAAATCGCTGACACACCTGGCGGTTTTTGAACATAAAATGAAAGATTGGACGTTTTTCTTACGAACTGTTAACTTAAGATCTAAAAAAAAATTATTTAATGACAAAATCTTAAATTATTTTTAAAATATGGCAAGGAACCACGTTTTTTGACAAAAACCCAATTTGTGCGACCTCTAAACCACTTCCAAAAAATTTTTAAACAAAATTCAAAATTTCCTTACCCTAAAATCTATCAAAAAACGCGTGAGCAAAAAAAAATTTTCTTTTTGGGACACCCTAATGTACACAACATCAAGAGTTTCTGATGCGTCGATATCCACACCACACATAGAGATTGGTGACAATGCGGGATCAGTGGAATGTTTGTGTTACAACACACAGCACTGGGTTTTGCGTACAAAAAGGCCAACAAAAAATTTTCCCCAAAAATTCTGAAAAAACGCCCAAATAATTTATGAAAAATCGGTCCTACCAATAATGCCGTAATCCCCACGTCCCGTCACCCGGTGTTCTATTTGCGGGCCAGTCTCGCTGCCGCCAAAGTCCGGTCCTGCTCATAATAAAAAAAACCATGAGAAATTCGAGATTTTTTGGGGGCATATTATTTTATAATTTTAGCGCAGTTTTCATACAGCAGTCATACAATCCAAAGGCCATTGGACTCTTAATACTTAAATCCATAACCTTCAAGATCGCAGAACATGCTGCAATTTGTAATTCGCAGGATTAATAGCCTCAGTAATTCGCAGGAATTGTAGCCTCACTTTTCTTAGCGATGGGCTGAACAGTGGCAACTCTCCAATGTGAGGAGTAAAAAGGGTACGACATGTTAAAAAGACTGTGCAATCTACCAACTAGCATTGAGTTCTGCGAGAATCCTTTTAACTCCAAGTGTTCGAAGAAATATCGGAGGCATCGAACTAGATACATTTTTGATCACAGGGAGTGGATGACTGGCAAAGATGAATTCTTTGCAAATATTTCAGCCAGATGGTTGACTTAATCAGACGGGTCAGTGAATATCTGTTCATCGTTAACAAGAGCTGGCGTAGAAGAAGAAGAATAATCTCTTAACCTTGTAACAACTGACAAAAATCTCTTACCTTCCCTGAGAGAGAAAAAAACGTTAGCATAGAAATGTTATTCTTGAAGAAGTTTATTGCGCCTAAGTTCTCTGGCTCACGATGATCTTGCCTGTTTATGTGGCAGCTCAGTTGTGGCATTTTTAAAAGCGCCTGCTTGTGAAAACCGCCGATAAGTAGGTCGGTTCACCAGATTGATATATTAGTATGTACTTTGTATTGCTTTTGATAATTTAAATCAAATACTGCTGGTCATTTCTCCTAAGCAATTCCGTTCGTATCGCCATATCTTATTATTAATAATGGAAATCAAATGTGAATTTCCATTATTCTCACACCATTGCACCGACATGACAGCTGTCGCATGTACGTGTCTTAAGTCTTTTGTTTGGCTTTCATGTTTCGTATACCCAAATGTCACCAATATTCTCAATTCATGCGCGCCGCTCTGTTCGTTCTGTTATAATTTATGATATGGTTTTAAATACACATTGCTTATAACTAATCAAATAAACATAAGTCATTATCCATAATACCCGGTAATGTCGTTGTTATTGTCGCAGTCGATTTCTACGAAAACTAAACTGAACTGAAATCGAATTCGAATTCGTGGGTGCGGGTGTTCACAATTTTGACACTTTACTTGCTAATGGCGACACATTGTCTCACTGGGTGTGCGGCGGAATAAAACGTACAACAAAAAACCAAAAATTTAAAAACAATAAAATATTTCATTAAATCGACAACCAACGTACAAAGCACCAACAAGGTGCTAAACAAGCAACCGAACAAAATAGCACAAGTGCTAAATTTAATAAAAGCAGCAGCAACAACAACGAAAATGGTGCAGCACATGTAAATCGACAACGAACCATAAAATGATTGATTACATTTAACGGCAAATTGATTCAAACAAAGGCGAATAACAATTTATAAAATTAGAAAACAAAGACATTATCCATTGTACTCAAACACGTACTTGAATTTGAATTTATTCCCCCCAAAAACGAACTTCAAGCTATCGTCGCGAACATGACTACGATCAAACGGAAAAAACTCCAACAACCTAGTCTAATTTCTTGGTCGCTTGTAGGTTTTGGATGTTTGCCGTCACCGATGAGGGTTTCTGGTGCAACATGTGTCTTTACGAAGTCAACATAATTTATGAGA
Organism: Hydrotaea cyrtoneurina; assembly: GCA_958296145.1. Taxonomy (NCBI): domain Eukaryota; kingdom Metazoa; phylum Arthropoda; class Insecta; order Diptera; family Muscidae; genus Hydrotaea; species Hydrotaea cyrtoneurina. Next base: position 38,345,693 of record OY282512.1, on the reverse strand, counting down.
TGCAGGTGATTTTTTTCTTTTACAAAAATCATTGCCAAAATCAGAATTCACAAAACGAATGAGTCAGACATTATGGTAATCGAGGTAGTTAAGACCACTGCCCAACACAACAGTTTCTTGATCTACACATCATAATGTGCAATTTCAAAACTGTAGGTGTCATACACAATGAAATAAGTAAATCATTGCATCAAAACAGCTTAGGAAATGTTTGAATTTTTGCTAAAAGAGAAATATATTCATATTTTATGGATTCTTGTGGCTGCCCCGACTGTCTTCACAAGACTAATTTTACAAGACTTTGGTGAGGGGTTTCTCGCTATGTCTCATGAATAACTTGATTGATAGAATAAAGGGTCTGAATCGTTAATAGATTGTCCTTCAGGGTACCACACAGAAAAAAAACTAACGATACGAAAATAACACTAGGTAATAAAATCGAAAGAATGTTAAAGGCTCGAAAAACATAGTATTTTGATATATTGTTGTTTTTAAGTAGTACAAATAGGGTCCTAATTTTAAATTTTAGGAAGAGGGTTTTCTAAACAAAATTAAGTAAAATTATAATTTTTTTCTCCACATAATTAGCGATAACTCAAAAAGGGTTAGTCCTTTATTATTCAAATAAACTAAGACAAATTTAAATTTTCATAACCTTTAATAATTTTCATTTATATAGGTTTCGTGGTTTCACAAGTATATAGCTGGAATTAGACATCTGCCAAACTAAGTTGTTAAACCAATTTTTTTCTTTTCAGTTGGAAGTCTGGCATTGACGAAAATGGATCGCTTAACTATCACATAACGCGTAAAAATTATTAAAACCTGCTACAAAAATGGTGATTTTGGCACTGCCACATATCGTGCTTTAAGAGGAGAGGTTTATGGTTATGAAGCACATTTCTCACTCGGTGGGTAGGTTAATAAACAAAGTTGTAAGATTTGGGGTTCTGAGAATCCTCAAGTAATTGAAAAGAGGCCATTACATCCACAAAAAGTCACTGTTTGGTGCGCTCTTTAGTCCGAAGGTGTGAGTGGATCTTACTTCTTCGAAAACGACGAGGGAACGACTGTCACCATCGATTCGGAGCGTTATGGTCGTATGATAACCTGCTATTGAAGAATGCGACTTCACAAATAACTATAATGTAATACAGGGTTTTCCAACAAGAGGTGTTATTTTGTTATTAAAAAAATGGAAATTTTTGAGATAAATGATTTTATTTATTTCATAATAAGGAGGAAGCTATGCCGTTAACAATGCAAAACAAAATCAGACAAATGGCCACCACGCATACAGGACCATATCCTTTTCATTAAATTTTGCATAACCAAATCGCAAAGTGGCTGACATATGTCCTCGATGGCCTCACGAATTCTGTCATTGAGGTCTTGAATCGACGTTGGGCTGTTGGCATAGACATTATCTTTCACGTGGCCCCAAGAGAAGAATTCGAAGGTTAACACAAGATCTTGGTGGCCAATTGTGATCACCTCTTCGAGAAATAACACGTTTCGGAAACTTGTTCCGTAAAAGAGCTATGGTTTTATTGCTTGTTTGGCACGTAGCGCCGTCTTGTTGAAAGTAAACGCTGTCCAGATCAATGTTATCCAACGCCGACCATACAAAATGATTAATCATCTCTCGATAGCATAACTGTTGATCCAAACTCATTTTCGAAAAAGTGAGGTCCAATGACCCCGACGGATCATAAACCGCACCAAACTGATACACGTTGAGGATGGAGAGGCTTCTCAACAATAAATCTTTAGTTTTCCGAGCCACAGATGCGACAATTTTGCTTGTTGACGTAGCCACCGAGGTGGAAATGGGCCTCATCAGTCAAGATGATTTTTCGATGAAATTCCAATGGATCATTTTCATTCATTTCAAGGACCCAATTAGCACAGACACGACGTTGATTATGATCGGCCGGCGTGAGTTCGTGTGTTAACTGAGCTTTATAAAACTTCAGACCCAAGTCTTTATTCAAAATACGGTGTAATGACGTTTGTGGAATGTCCAATTCCAAAGAACGACGAGGAATGGACAAACATGGGTTTTCTTCAACACTGTGGGCTACAGCAGCAATATTCTCAGTTGTTCTTAAACGACGTTGTTCCTGAAGCGTGTACCGTTCCATTTTTCCATAATAGCGTAGTTTGTACTTGTCAAATGGCGAAGAATAAAAGCTTCGAATGTGACAGCTACCGAAATACTGGGTGATTTAAAATAACATCTCTTGTTGGAAAACTCTTCACTTTATGCAGTTTCGAGATTTTTGACTATTTACATTTTTTTTTTAAAAATTTTAAAAATTTTTATTTTTTGCCTAACAATTTGTGTCATAACTTTGAAATTATTGAAACATTAAAAGCAATTGCATACATCATTGTAAACTAAAATTATTGTAAATTTAGATTAACAAAAACGAACAAGTCTTTTTTTAGTTACGAGAATAGAATTCCACAAAAAAATCTCATACAAAATTTCATTTATTGTTTTCATATGAAAAATGTCCCAAACAATGAAGAATGAAAAATTTCTCAATTTTTTATTTTTGGGAACATTTCAATTATATTGAAATTTTTTTTAATAATGTTTTTTGTGGGTATTTTTCATAATATTTGGGAGATTTTGCATTGGGTAATTTTGTAAAATTGTGTGTGGGATTTTTCAGAATTTTTGGGGAAATTGTTATCTTAAACATTTGGGGACATTTTTCATTTATTCTTCATTTTGTTCTTCATTTTGGTGAATTTTTCATGGAGCCCTGAGAACATAAGTGGAAAAATATCTGAAAATATTGACAATTTTACTTTTTGGTAAATATTAATAAAAATCGAGCTCGAGGTCTGATGTTATATTTTTATTTCCCGATATTTCTCAATTCTTTTAATAGCATGATATATAAATTGAGTACAAACATATTGTTAAACTAGTGTAGTGTGACTACCATCGTCCGTTGATTTCTTTTCTCTGCTACCATTTTCCCAAAAAAAAATATATTTTCCATTTACCGAGCCGAGCTGTAACAGATTACAAGAAATAACTAACTAACGTGTGTATTTTCTTTATTACCTCAGACATTCAATATTGTTCAATTGCATTTGTTATGTAGTCGTGTCATATCTGAAAAATAGCGGATACGTTTATACTTCCATTTCCGTTTGATTTAGTTTGATGCATTTTTCAAGCGATATTTGTGTTTCGTAAAATTTAAAACGTATGCCAAACATGACAGAAATCTACCGGCAAATACCCAACAAAACCTGTGACAAAATGTTTAAAAACAAACATTTTTTTTTTCAGAGAAATTCAAAAATGTTCTTCTATTTGGTGTAAATAAATAAGTCTTATGAGACATACAAACGGTGCAAAATTATTTATTACACTCATTATAATGATCCATACTATATATGATTTCGTTTATCTATACGAGATCTCTTATCTACTAGGGATCTTGACTACCGAGTTTGTTGGGTATATTTCCGATATACAAAATCTGTGTGTTTTAAAATGCGATAATTAGCATTTTCTAATTTGATGCAGTCGAGCACAAGCACAAGCGAACTCCAAACTAGAGGCTAACACCAAAAAAAAAAAAATAGCAAAGTAATTGAGCCACTGGAGTTATTGACTTCAGCGTCTGGCTGGCTGGCTGGCTGACAGACAGACTGACAATCGACTGGTAATGGTGGCGGTGGTGCTGACAAGCGAGTTTGCAACTGCTGCAACCAACCTTTTGTCACCTTTTCTATCATAATATGCATAAATTTGAGCATTTTGCTAATCGCCAAACATAAAGTTTAGCATTTTCCGCCGTTTCCTGTGCTAATGTTAAGTATGCCACATAGTTGCAAATATGTATGTATGTACTTGTGAATTCTATACACATGTATGCATATGTTTGTTTATATATTTTATTGATCACATTTATTGATAGTTTGTAATGTTGTTCAGCGCTTCGGTTGGTGCTTACAGTCTGGTCTACAGGAAACCCAGAAAATGGGTTCGTGTATGGGATACGCTAGTACTCATTGCGATATAGGATCCGTCTAATGTCTGCGACACACTTATTTCCCTTAACATTCCATGAACGAATAGACGGGGCATTTCTCTCGAACCACTGAGCTGTGCGCGTTTTGACCGAGATCTACTGTTTAAAGCCGAACGGCTAATGCTTTTCTACAGAGATTACTCTTAGAGATTACTCCCTCACTCGTAAAGTAGCCAGCATTCACGAGGTGGAAAACAGCCACTGAAAAACCTACTACACCACGGCCGTCCACACAGTTATGTTTCTATATAAATATCCGGACTGGTGTCCGTCAGGACTCACCTGTCTCGCTTCGACTGTTCAACAACAGCGGTATTAAATGGGGTCACCCATAGAGATTGGCGACAACGCAGGACCATGGAGACGTTTATGCGACAACTAACAGCACTGGGTCTTGGGTGAACTCAAAATCTACTCTATTCATTTGACCCCACTCATAAATATTCGCAAATCAGGATTCAGTAAGTCCTCTGAGTGTTATTCGAAAAAAAAAAATATTATAAAACACACGACATTACGAACTGCCAAAATAACCGAAATTTTACAATGTAAATGGAATCGGGCACACTCCCCCCGACAACATCGCCCGAACGGCGCTCAGTCGCCTAGAATCCATTTCCATCTTTTTCTTTTTTGTTAGATTTTTTTTACATATTGAATTATTGCATAATTGTTCATAATGTATTTTAAAAAATTTCCTTTTTTTGAAATTCGAAAAATGTTATTTGATTTTTCGAGTTTGTCGAACTGTGTCTCATATATTTTGACAGCTATTGAACTGGACTTTTTGTTTTTTTCTGGCACTCTTGTTTCTAGCGAACACACTTTGGTTGAAGCAAACATTTTCAGTTTGTTGAATCCTTTTACGAAAGTGAGCGTTCAAACCAAACTGCATTTCGTGGACTTCATGATTTTTGGGCGACCAAATATGTCCAATCTCGGGAGAATTGTGAAAACATCTGTACATTCTAGCCCAGTTCGTTCTGGGCTGAGAGCGTCATCAAACCAAACTGCATTTCGTGGACTTCATGATTTTTGGGCGACCAAATATGTCCAATCTCGGGAGAATTGTGAAAACATCTGTACATTCTAGCCCAGTTCGTTCTGGGCTGAGAGCGTCATCGGGTACTTCTAGGAAAATGAAGTCGGCTAAACAGTTACCGTGTTGGTGTTCGCTATCGCGAGATGATAACGGACATCGTGTCTTTTGGTTGGATCAGTAAATAGTACTCAGCTGTAGTATGTGTTGTACATTTTCGTACTTAAAAAAAGTAAGCTGATGTCCAGATCAAATTTACTCCATATGAGTACGTTTTACTTGAATATAGAAATTTGTTTTTTTTTCCCTCACTGACCGGGATCTACTGTTTAAAGCCGACTCCGAACGGCTAATGCTCTTCTTGAGAAGTCTCCCATGGCTTAGAGATTACTATCGTAAAGTAGCCAGCATTCACGAGGTGGAAAACAGCCGCTGGAAAATGTTTGATGGTCTTACCCGGTTTTGAACCTGGGTTTCCTTGTGTGATAGTTGCACTCACTACCTACCACACCACGGCCGACCAGTATAGCTATTTGAAAATAAAACAAGTGGACAAATAGTAAGTTCGGTTTATTAAGTTTATTAAAAACAGTTTATTTTATTTTCAAATCATGAAAATAAAGGCATATTTGGGTTCGTGAGTAAATTTCGTTGCACTTCGATAGCCATATGCGCATGTTTATCATGGGCCCTTTTTTGGGCCCCAAGGGTCCACGGAACCCATGAGCACGCCCATTTTTGGGATTTTTTTCCCCATCTATAAATTATATAAACTTAGAACGATTTTACCAAAAAAAATCAGATGTAGTGAAAAAAAATATTTGAAAAATTTGATTATGGCCGGGATATATTTAGTCCCGTAAAGGGGAACTTTTTCCCCTTATTGGTCCGATATTGCCCATTCTCGAACTTAACCTGCTTATTGGCAAAAAACATCTTCCTACAATTTCAGCTTCTTAGCGTTGGTTGTTCGCACTCTATCGTGATTTCAACAGACAACAGACGGACATCGCTAGAATGTCTTAGAATGTTACACTGACCGATAATATATATACTTTATAGGGTCGCAGATCAGTCTTTCGAGGTGTTGCAAACGGAATGAGAAACTTAGTATATACTCCATCCTATGATGGAGTGTATAATAATAAGAATAGATCAGAATATTTTTTTTTTAAATTTTGTGAGATTTTTTGTTAAACCAAAAAAAGACATATTTTTCCATAAAAAAAAGTATTACTCGAAAAAACAAAAAAATTTCAAAATAATAATAATATTTATCAATACAAATAAATTTTCAAAAAAAAATATTTTTCCGAATAATATGTTTTAACAAAAAATATTCAAAATTAAAAATATTTTTCCAAAAAAAAATCGCAATAAGAAAAAATATTATTCAGTAAAAATATTTGTTCAAAAAAATAATGTTTTTCATAAAAAAATATTTTTGAAAAAAAAATAATTTTTAAAAACAAAAAAAAATTTTTTTTGTTAATTTTTTTCTTGTTATTATTTATATACTAGTAAGTTGTAATGCGCCTATGGCGCCCGTTAATTTGCTTGAGAAATATTTGTTAATGAGAAAACTATTTTGTAAAAAAAATGTCGAAAAAAAAATAAAATTGAAAAAAAAAAATTTGTGAAAAAAAAAATTTGTGAAAACAAATTTTTGTTGAAAAAAAAAAATTTTGTTGAAAAAAAAAATTTTGTTGAAAAAAAAATTTTTGTTGAAAAAAAAAAATATTCTTGAAAAAAAAAATTTTGTTGAAAAAAAAAATTTTTTGTGAAAAAAAAAAATTTTTGTTGAAAAAAAAAATTTTTTGTTGAAAAAAAAAAATTTTGTTGAAAAAAAAAATTTTGTTGAAAAAAAAAATTTTGTTGAAAAATAAAATTGTTGAAAAAAAAAAATTTTTGTAAAAAAAAAAAATTTGGAAAAAATAAATTTTGGAAAAAAAAAATTTAGGTAAAAAAAAAATTTGGGGAAAACACAATTTCTGTACAAAAAAAAAATATTATTTTTTTTATTATTATTATTTATAGAATTATTATAGAATGCCTATTTAAATTCCTACGTACTGCGTGACAGAGTCAGGGAATCAGTGAATCAGGGAATCAGTGAATCAGTGAATCAGTGAATCAGTGTCGAGGGTAAACATATATTAAGATACGAACAGCAACACTGAGTGTGAATAACTCCACCATTTGACAAAATGTACTTGTGGATCAATCAGTGCTTATTATACACTCCATCATAGGATGGAGTATATACTAAGTTTGTCATTCCGTTTGCAACACCTCGAAAGAGTGATCTGCGACCCTATAAAGTATATATATTATTGGTCAGTGTAACATTCTAAGACATTCTAGCGATGTCCGTCTGTCTGTCCGTCCGTCCGTCCGTCCGTCTGTTGTCTGTTGAAATCACGATAGAGCGCGAACGACTAACCCTAAAAAGCTGAAATTTTGTAGGAAGATGTTTTTTGCCCATAAGCAGGTTAAGTTCGAGAATGGGCCATATCGGACCAAAGGGGGAAAAGTTCTCCTTTACGGGACTAAATATATTCCGGCCATAATCAAATTTTTCAAATATTTTTTTTCACTACATCTAAGTTCTAAGTTTATATAATTTATAGATGGGGAAAAAATCCCAAAAATGGGCGTGCTCATGGGTTCCGTGGACCCTTGGGGCCCAAAAAAGGGCCCATGATAAACATGCGCATATGGGTATCGAAGTGCAACGAAATTTACTCACGAACCCAAATATGCCTTTATCTTCACGATTTTACTAAATTTTTTGATCTGGTTTCTGGGACTATCGGGTCACCAGCGGCCCAAAAACCATCCCTTGACAAACATGGACATATGGGTATCGAAATGCAACGAAATTTTCTCGCGAACCCAAATATGCATTTATTTTCATGATTTGGATAAAATTTGTGATCGGGTTCCTGGGACTATCGGGTCACGAGCGGCCCAAAAACTCAGTTAGTTATACCCTCACCCTACGGTGGGAGGGTATATATCATTTGATACGGCTCAAAAGTGTAACACATATCCACATTAGACCCCAGGTGTCTTTGAACCAAATTCGTTTTATGACTTTCTGAATCGTTTGAGCCATGTCCGTCTGTCCTGCTGGTACGCACGATAACTTTCGAAAGAGTTAAGCAATCACTCTGAAATTTGGCATGGCTTAATATTTTCCTAAAACTGCTTATGGGATAGCAAATGGGCTATATGGCCACACCCCTTCGGGTACCTCCCATACAAATCTGCTATTTCGCCCACTTTAGAAATCGTGTAATAATATCAACACGCCTAGTTGGATCTTCCCCAAATTTTGTATTTAGTAAACGTATAGTAAGACTAAGTCGGACAAAAAGTTGGCAGTCTGGCAACTCTCCTTCGGGTACCTCCCATACAAATCTGCTATTTCGCCCACTTTATAAATCGTGTAATAATATCAACACTTGCAAGTTCGATCTTGTCCAAAATCCGTAGTTAGTAAAGGTATAACCGGACAAAGTTTCCGACAAAATCTTGGCTGTCTGGCAACTCCTCTTCTGGTACCTCCCATACGAATGTACCATCCCGCCTGCCTTAGAAATCGTGTAATAACACCAATATGCCCAACGACATTTTGCCCAAATTTTGTATTTAGTAAAAGTATAGCTAGACAAATTTTTAGACAAAAACTTGGAAGTCTGGCAACTCCCCTTCTGGTACCTGTCATACAAATTTACCATTCCACCCATTATAAACCGTGTAATACTTTCAATACGACCATCGCGATCTGCCCAAATTCCGTATTTAGTAATGGTATAACTGGACTAAGTTTTGGACAAAAACTTGGCAGTCTGGCAACTCCTTTTCTGGTACCTCCCATACAAATGTACCATTGCACCCACTTTAGAAATCGTGTAATTATATAAACTCGATCAACGATTCTTTCCGAAACTCTATATTTAGTAAAGCTTTAACTACATACAATTTTCTAGTAAAAACTCTGCTTTATATTCCGTCCTTTTTGTAAAATCATGTAATACAATATTTTTCTAAAACATTCGGTATTCTAGGTTGCTATTATGACTTTTCATCAGATGTTACATCAAATGATGGTAGCTACTCACACATTTAACTTTCCGATACTTTGAAATATGAGACTTGTATGTTTTTAATGAGGGTGAGGGTATATATAAGTCGGTTTACCCGACTGCAACTTTTTCACTGGTTTTCTTATTTATTGACTTTTTAAGGATCCATGATGGAGGGTATATAAGATTCGGCCCGGCCGAACTTACTATTTGTCCACTTGTTTTTTTTTATTTTAGGTCAAAAGATCCGTTGAAACGTCCTCTAAAAATTTGCAATGAATGGGTAATAAAATTTTCTTATGAATTGAGAGTTTGTACTGGCACTTTAAGACTGAGTTATACAGGGTTTTCTAACAAGAGGTTTTACTATGATATTCAAAGAAAAATGGAATTTTTTAGATAAATGATCGGATGTTTATTCCGTAATAAAGAGGAAGGTATGTCGTTAATAATGAAAAAGCAACATCAGCCAAATGCCCACCACGACCATACTAACAGGACCATATCCTTTTCAAATCGCATAGTGACTGCCCTATGTCCTCGATGGCCTCACGAATTCTATCTTTGAGGTCTTGAATTGACGATGGGCTGTTGGCGTCGACCTTTTGTTTCACCTGGCCCCAAAGGAAGCAGTCGCAAGGTGTCAAATCACAAGATCTCGGTTGCCAATTGTGATCAACTCTTCGAGAGAGAACACGGTCCGGACACTTTTTAGTTTTGCGGACACTGTGACTGCAAGATTTTCACAATTTTTGTAGTGAATTTTAATAATTTCAATGCGTTGTTGAAGCGTGTATCGTTCCATTTTTAGTAATGGCTTAGTTTCTACTTGTCAAATGTCAAAGAATAAAATCTTCAAAATAACTACTTTTGCTGGAAAACCCTTTATAAACGTTTAAGTAAGAAAGTATTTTCATCAACGCGAAAGTTAAAATTAGGGACCATCACATACTCCACTCTCACTTCATAGTAGAAGATATATAAGATTCGGTTAGGCCGGTTCCTGAGTACACAAATTATATCGTGCCCAGCTCACTGATGTGATAGCCTTTTTGGAATGTTAAGGGAAATAAGTAATTATGACTCGCCTACCCAGTGCTATTCCTCTATGTATATCGCTCGTTTCTGGTGTGAAATACAAACCACAAAAGATTCTCGATCATTTATTAAGCCATTACAATACCAGGTTATTGATGAAGAAATCTATATACAGTTGAAGTTATGCCTTTTAATTGAAAAAATGGCTTAATTGAAAATATATATTTGTAACAATTGTTTTGGATGTTTTTCAATGCATTGTATCCGGCTTGAACGATAAATTCGTTTGTGTGAAACAGATTTTTATTGCAAAGACACCAACTTATATGATACGATAACTTTTTCTTAATTAAAGAACTCGAGTTATAATATATTCCGTATCATTTCTAACTAAACCGACTGTAATTGAAAATTCCAAATTCAAAACATGTGTCCGTCCAACTGTCTGCCTGTGATAGTTTTGCCGTCACCGTCTTAAATGGAAAATGGTTATAAAAATTGTTGATAAGGCGTTTAAATGTTGTTTTCATGCCAAACGCTCTTTGATATCCGAAACATTTCAGAAAAGTGATCAGTGTTTTTTTTTATTTTCGTTGCTTTTTGCTACAGAAAATGATTACCACACCCTTTTGGCGTGAGTAGTTTCGGAGCAATGAACGTTTGTGAGTCTGTCTCTGTGTGTGGGTACTCAACTGTCTTAAAAATTTAGTAAAAGATTTAAGATTTTTCTTGATGCCTTTATTGTTGTACGTATTGATTATTAGCCATGCTTCTACTTGTATTATTGTTATTATTATTATTGTATTATTTTGGTTGTATACGAACGCTTGGGGCGGTTGGAAATGGAAATGTTGCTGTTCATTTGTGGTTGTATGTATGACATTTTTATGAGATTGTGTTAAACAATGACATTTATCGAGATAATTAAATGGAAGTTAATTTAAGTTTATTTCAAGTGCTGCAGTTCAATGTTAGATCACTTGGTGTCCGAGACAATTTCGTGTGATAATTTACAACCCATAGACATATGCCTCCTATAACAACTAACAAAAAATGTCAATTTATGTCGAGTTGTTCAGAAAGGTGGTAATGGAGTGAAATATTTTTTTGTTTTTTTTTAACATCTACAATCGCTTGAGATATGTTTTTGTGTCTAAATGTCCAGGTGATGTACGCTAAGGACAACTGATATTTTCATACCGGTAATTGAATCGGCGCAATTGACAAATGATGGCGGATATAAGAACATATTGATTATTTCTGTGGCATAGGGGTTTCAATAACGTGTACTCTTCATTTCCATTTCATTTACGCCAGCATTTCGGTAGAGAAAAAAAGTGTATTAAATCAACACACATATATAATAAAATTGATTCGCAATTAATAAGTGGTTTCGCTCTGAATCATAAAAATCATTAACAGTTACAGCTCTTTCCTGCTCGATGTCTTGACAGAAAGTCAGCTTCATTTTTACGAGGAACAAAATGAATAGCTCTCCTTGAATTTCTCTCGAATCAGTGAGCTGTGCATGATAGACTCACTGTTCTACTGTTTAAAGCCGGCTGCGAACGGCTAATGGTTTAAAATTGGTTTAACAACTTAGTTTGACAGATGTCGAATATCAGCCCTATACTTTTGAAACTACGAAATGGATAACCCTTTATAAGATTTTTATTTGTGTTTTTTTTAATATTGTTAAGGATTTGCAGGTCTGCTTCTATTCGATCTATCCACAGAGTCTCCTGTCTACGTTTTCCGTATTAGTTGTCGTCCAACGTCTTTCTGGTTGGAGCGTTCGAAACCTCCTACTTATTTTCTTAACATTCCATGAAGGAACAGAATCGGTGAGCTATGCACGATATAATTTCTATACTCACAGACCGGGACCTATTGTTGAAAGTCGGCTCCGAATGCCTAAGAGAAGTTTTAATGGCTTAGAGCTTACTCTCTTACTCGTAAAGTCGCCAGCATTCACGAGGTAGAAAACAGCCGCTGAAAAATGTTGGATGGTCTTACATCTGTTTAAACCTGGCTTTACTTGTCTGATAGTCTCACAGACTACCCACCATATCACGGCCGTTCATTTCAATGTTACAATGAGAAATAAAATAACTAACTATAAGAAATATCAGTTCTTCCAGGGTCATCCCTGTAGATATCCTTGCCATAAAAGGAGGACGTTTCATGGTCGATTCATCGCATCTGGCATATTGTCAAATCACCTTGAAAATAATATAACGTTTCCTAAACAATTTTTTTTTTTGAAATATGATCCCTTACATAAAACTAATAGCGACTTTCCACGATCGAACACAAGTGTCTGTATTGTCTAATGCATACTCGGCCACTACAAGTAAATGCTTACAGAGTGTTTTGTATAAATCTCAGGAATCAGATGATAAATATCTTGGTCAATCCATATTATTTAGAAATTCAAAATCAGATAAGAATAACCAATGCTGTTGTCAGTTTTGATTGTTCTTCACACAATCTTAATCCATATAATGCTGAATGAGATCGTTATTCTTTCAGAAATCTACACGAAACCTAATATACATATATGTCCAATACCCATTCATTAATATCGAATTAAATGCAAGCCATTGACGTTTGTAATACAAAAGACTTAAGCAGCAAACTTGTTTTCAATACATCCACCCTACAATTCAAACAATTTTCACATGTTTTCTTCAAATGTACCGTACATTTTCAAAAAATGACAACTTTATGCAAACTATGCTGACTTTTAAACAGTTCCAATCACAATAATAACCAAAAATGCCACTAAATCATTGAATATCAAAAATAATTTTGGGTGTGTCGGCCTTTATTTTATACCGGTCATTACATTACAATTTTGTTTCTGTTTCTGTTTTTTTTTTTTGCGCTAAACCCCCTCCCATAAAACAAAATCTTAAAGGCTTAACCGAAAACACATACCCAGATCTGAAAACAACAACAACAACACAGTACAATGAAAATGAAAATACACAATGTCTGTGATTGAAAGTTGCGATATCACGGTTATTTATGTTAACCTCCCCGAAAAAAAGAGAAGCAGCAAAATTTCAAAGAAACACAACAAAATCAATTCCTTTGAAGCTACAAGGAAAAGAAATTAAAGAGAGAGAAATTTCGAATTTTTTTTTCTGTATGTCTGCAGTTCGTGGTACTTTATTGTGGAGCGTAGTGTGAATTGGATTTCAATGGTAGTTGTGGGCTGAACACATGTACCACAAATCCGGCGATTTGAATACATTTCCATCGATGGCTACACCCTCTTCAAGTACGAGCATTGAATTGCCCGTCCACAAATGTTAGCCCAGTAGGCACATCTGTTTAAAGCAATTGTCTTTATTGTACGGCCATTTGGGCGCTGCTGCGGTGGCAGATACAATTATTTTCAAATGTTAATGTCAAGTTTCCATTGTTAGAAATCTAAACATTATTTTTAACAAGTTGTACTCTTTTGCTGTGTGAATTACTAAGAAATTTGGTGAATGACAAAAAGATCATTGTCATTTGTATTTTGTATTGTTACTGATATTTTTATTCCCGGAATTTGTAGTTACTGTAAAAAAAAATCCCTTCTTGGGAAAATTATAGGGAAATTGCAAAATATAAAATTAATTTTTCAAAATTCAACAAACGAACAAAAAACATTTTCGGCATATTATTGGTTTATTCGAAAGGGCAAACAAATACTCCTTATTAAGGAAACAGTATTTAATTGATGCGGCTACAGTGGGTGGTGCGAAGTGCGCATTCAGTCAATCTAATTGACCTTGGTGGCGGTTTGGTATTCACCTTAAGACACTGAATTGGTAATGGATTTTTCTCATAACATCGGTCCTTTTGGCTACCCCACAAAAAAAAAACGCAACTCTATGGTGACCTATTAACATCGCTGAGACCAATTGATCACCAATGTGGATAACCGAACTTACTAAAACCAAAGATCGTCCATGACTTTATTCTACGGTCACCAGAATCAATCGAAAACACAATTTTGCATTTTTTTGTTGGCCATTTCGCAATTCAGGTGACGATATACATGTACATTAGGGTGTAGAAAAAAGGAATATTTTTTTTTTGGCTCAACCTAATTTTCGTAGCTTATGGTGTAAAGTATTTTTGAGAATTTTTTCAGTTTTTTTTGGAAAGGGTTTTGAGGTGAGTCAAACCTGTTTTTTGTGAAAAAATCGGGTTATCTGAGTTTTTCCGAATTCAAAGCATAATTTGGTCAATATAAAGCATTTTCAAAGTCGTTGAGTCATTATTTCAAAAGAAAAATGTTCGAGCTTTAATTTGATCTTGAAACGACAAGTTTACCCCCGGTTGCTGGGGTTAAGATCACGGTGAAAAACAGGGTTCGTCAGAGACATGTATTTGATTCGAGACAGAGAGTAACAACACATAGGTTTTAGAGGGGTAGTTTTCGCACTTTATTGGCTGAATGCTAACGTCTAGACTACTTAATCTAACTCTGTAATTTAATAGTTAACTATAGGCCGGGAGCTCGTCTGGGGACCAGCGGGCAACACTGTCCGTGATGCCGGGCAGCGGCTGGCTCCTTCCAGCGTAAGCAGAGGTTGGCGTTTAGCGTAGAACCTGTGACAACATCCCACGATTGACCTCAGAAAATACGTTGGCAACCCTACTAGAGACTTGGTACGTGACCGGGTGATCTCCTACGTCAGCAACTCACAAAGAACGCGGTGGTCGGTCAGATTGTCGCGAGTGGAAACCTGCGACAACATTCCACAAAATATTCCGGTGTCGACAGTGGCAACCCTAGTGTCGGTAAAGTCTAAAAACGAGTGAGATTACAAGCACACGGTGGTCGGTTGGTTAGTCTAAACGCGGGTAGAAACCTGCGTCGGCATTCCACAAAATATCCGGTGTTTACGTTGGCAACCCTAAATCATAAGTTTTGTAATTTTGCTCGTTTAGCTTTCACATACAATTTTCTGGGAAATTGTACATAAACCACAAAACGAACGTTATATAACTAATGATGTAGTTGGCTGGACAAATTCGAATGTACTTACGTATAATTTGAAACAAACACAATTTCGCACAGTAAATTGTTTCATCTATTGAAGATTTGTCTAGGAATTTTTTTAAGTAATTAAAAATCGTATATTTTCCCGATTAAAACAATAATCACTGTTTTAAAAAGAGCGTAAAATCGTACATTGTTTCATAACCCCGGGAATCGAAAAGTAAAACATCGGCAAATTTCCCGGATATGTAAACAAAATTGAGTACAACAGATCTTCAGATGTATGAAGTACAGTTCGACATTGCCGAAAATCAAATTTATTTTCTTCAAAAAGGAGACAATTTCGATAATAGAAAAATAATTTCTTTAAAATGCAATATAAATGTGTAAAAAACCTAACCACACCAAATAAAGCCCAGTAGTGAAGTAGTGCGCTTAGCTCTACTTTTTCTAGAAGCAAGGTCAGCGCTAGAATCCACCGGGAGGGTGGATTAAGAATCTAAAAAGCTTTCTAAATGTGCTAAAGCTATTGTTTTCTGTTGGAAAGTCGTCATGTTCTTGTCATGCCATGTCAGTGTGCTTATGGCTTAGTAGACAAATATCGTCTTCATTATCAAAGTCGCCAAATTGTCCGAGTTGGTCAGAATATGTTGAACATGACTATTGTGGCTGTTGACTATGTCGACTCACGCTTTGTGACGCCGGACATCAGTCTGTTGTGGCCCAAGGTCCGGCTCCAAGACGCGAGGCTATTTGTTATTACATGCTCTATAACTAGGGTTGCCAGCTGATAAAGTAAAATAACTGGACCTCACCAAAAATATCCTGAATTTAATAAGAAAGAAATTGTGAACATAGTTAAAAATTGAAATTATGTTGTAATATTTTAAATATTTTAATTTAAAAACAAACGAAACACATGATAAAACAAAACACTCTTTTAAATCCAGTCTTTCGTTATAGAAAATAAACATTTATCTTAATTGTTTGATATTGTTTAAAATTATATTTTGTTTATGGAATAGTCAAGAGAAACGTATTTCGTGAACAAATATATTGTTTTCCAAAAACCTAGACAAGTTAGAAAGACCCGAAAAATGCAGGTGAATTCAGGGTAACTGGCCACCCTACCTATAACTCGCTATAAGCATTGCCATATAAACAGTTTTTTACAGTTTTTTTAAACCCTATGGATTAGTCAAGAGAAACATATTTCCACGAAGATTTTTTGCCTTCTTTCAGTTCTTCGGGGTGTTTCATTTCCCAGAAATTTTCCAGAAGCGGCATTTTGTCTTTTTTATTATTAATTTTTTTTTGTTTTAATTAGAATACAAAGTTTTTTTTTCTAATTTTGGGTCCAAGGTTAAACCGGATGACACATACCATATGGCTAGATTGCAGCGACAGACCAAAGCCTCTGGTGGGAATCGATCATACACAGCTCACCTACTGTCTCTTTTTTATGTTTCAAATTATATTTAAGACGAATTGAAATGCTACACAAATCAAATACACTTTAATTAGACAGTGTTTTATTTAATCCTTGCAATTGTAAACGTACTCTTGCGTACATTTTCAGAACACAATTTGATAAAGTAAAATAACTGGACCTCACCAAAAATATCCTGAATTTAATAAGAAAGAAATTGTGAACATAGTTAAAAATTCAATGTATGTTGTAATATTTTAAATATTTTAATTTAAAAACAAACGAAACACATGACAAAAGAAAACACTCTTTTAAATCCAGTCTTTCGTTATTGAAAATAAACATTTATCTTAATTTTTTGATAATATTGTTTAAAATTATATTTTGTTTATGGAATAGTCAAGAGAAACATATTTCGTGAACAAATATATTGTTTTCCAAAAACCTAGACAAGTTAGAAAGACCCGAAAAATGCAGGTGAATTCAGGGTAACTGGCCACCCTACCAATAACTCGCTATAAGCATTGCCATATAAACAGTTTTTTACAGTTTTTTTTTAAACCCTATGGATTAGTCAAGAGAAACATATTTCCACGAAGATTTTTTGCCTTCTTTCAGTTCTTCGGGGTGTTCCATTTCCCAGAAAATTTTCCAGAAGCAGCATTTTGTCTTTTTTTAATACAAAGTAATTGTTTTTTAAAATTGGGTCCAAGGTTAAACCGGATGAATCGGTTGAATCCTTGACATAATCAAATTGTGTTCTGAGTATTTTGGTCGGATTCCCTTCCAATTTTAGCCAGTTCGACAGCCCTGACATTGCCTGGTAACTCTTGGTGGCCTGGTATCCAGTTTATAACTATGTCGTTATTTCTCGATACGACATTATCATCTCTGAAGGATCTAATTGCGTTTTGACTGTCTGTGAAAATACATTTAGTTTCCTGTGACCCTAATCCGCAGCCATTTTAGCCATTCTGTGATGGCCTTGATCTCTGCTTGTAGAATCGTTGAGTACTTTGATAACT
Organism: Hydrotaea cyrtoneurina; assembly: GCA_958296145.1. Taxonomy (NCBI): domain Eukaryota; kingdom Metazoa; phylum Arthropoda; class Insecta; order Diptera; family Muscidae; genus Hydrotaea; species Hydrotaea cyrtoneurina. Next base: position 38,328,005 of record OY282512.1, on the reverse strand, counting down.
GGTATACCAATTCAGTCCTCGGATTGTGGATCTATGCCAACTCCTAACTCGGATTTGGATGCGTCTGTGTAGCACTCCACTATTCCCTCATCTTGGGGAATGTATCGTGTTCTTGTCCGCGTCTATCTTCTATTCTTGTCGTGCAGTTTGCAACCACGTATGTTTCTGGGATGCGATCTGTCTGACAGTTTGTTGTCGGGAACCCTACTAGGTGTTCCAATATTCTCTGATGTTGTGTTTGAGGTTCATCCTCAATCCACTCATTCAATGCCCTTAGTCTCCTTTCTGAGATCGCTGCCTCAGATTTGATTTGGATATCTATTGGGTGGATGTATAGCAATATTTAGAGAGCGATCGTCGGCGCCGTCCTCATTGCTCCGCATATTCCTACGCAGCAAATTCTTTGAATCCCTTGTAGTTTCTTCACATTACATTTATTTGTCATTGCCGTCCACCATACTATCGACGAATAAGTTATGATCGGCCTTATTACACTTTTGTATAGCCAGTGCGACATGCTTGGGTGGATGCCCCATGTGGAGCCAATTGCTCTGCGGCACATTGACCAGCATCTGAGGGTTTTTTCGGCTATGCTATTGATGTGATCTTTCCAGTTTAGTTTTCTGTCCAGAATTACTCCCAGATACTTAAAGTTCGTGTTTATGTCTATGCTCTTGTTCTGAAGCAAGGTTTGACGTATTGAAACAGACGATGGATTTGTTGACATGAGAGTTGGGGTTTAGAGCGGTTGGACCTGAGGGAGTTTCCGTAAAGGATTATCCATTTCTGGAAGAGAACTCCCGTCAGCATGGTCAGCTCTTCTGACATGTAGGCCGTCGCATCGCGTCCAGATGGTTACCCCTTCACGAGGGTGTTTGTGTCTTAAGTCTTTCGTTTCATATGGACACACAAGATGCAATTTCGTGGCTAAAGAAAATTTGTAGTTAAATAGGAATATTTTCATGATTAATTTATTGTCCATGTTTGAGTCTTTCGTTTTGTATGGACACAGATGACGCAATTTCGCGGCTAAAGAAAATTTGTAATTAAATAGGAATATTTTCACGATTAATTAAACAGTCGCACCATTCACCTGTGTACATTTACGGTGCGAAGTATGCGCCTGATGTCTTTTGACGTGTTGACTCATTTTGAAGATGAGCAGTGATTTTGTGCACGGTTAATTAGAAACCATTTTCGATTGATTGGCCATATTGACAAACTGACCACAAGGAATTTTAATTAATGCTTCCAACTCTGAAACATTTCATCGAAGTGCACCATAATGTGCGCACAAACATTTAGTTGGTACACCATAAACGCGTCGGCTCCAGCGGCCAACGGACAAACAGCCCAGAACCGCATTTGCTTGCGATTGCCATAACGAAATATTCATTAACTATGAGTACAACAAGCAAATTTAAATCATATTTTGTGCATTATGCTTCATTAATACTCATAAATTTCTTTATTTAAGGTATGTTGCACATATAAATTATAAGTGATTTTTTTTCTGTTGTTTGTGGAACTGCGACCTGAACAGCAGCCGCTCCGCTCCGCTCAGTTGTGGCAGCGGACATGCAACATACCAGTTTTGTAAAACAATGCCTTTAACATGAGTCAAAATATACCAAAAGACGACAAACAGTATTCAGTATTTTCAGAGCTCTGCACAAAAAATAAACAAATGATTTTGCAACCAGGTGTGCTGTTTTTTTTTTTTTGTATTCCTTTTGGTCTTGGATTGGTTTACTCCACCGCAGCAGCGGCTGTGCAAAAAAAAACCGAAACTACAGTATTGACCTTATTGTGTCCACATTTCGGGGGATTTTCATTAATTACAAAGTAAAGTCTTATGGTAACAAATTTTATCTCCTTGCCAGTCCAGCCAACCGCAGATACCGGCCACGGAGACCACAGTCTCCAAACACTATTGAGAGATAGAGAATTGACAAATACTCGTAGCGCATTTGACATAATGCGATGGACATTAAACTGGAAAAATGTATCTAGTTTTTTTTTTCGCCTGACTCTCAGCGGTTGGTTTTGTCTGATCGCTTAAGTTCAAGTTGAATGCAAACAAATGTCGGTGTGGTGGCCAAACGGACAACGTTGCCAGCAGACGCCAAAGAACTCAACATTTTCCACATGATTAAGCTGTAAGGGTCAGGGTGAATATGCATGCATATGCCGGTGAAACAGGATTTTCCTGCGGTGTATTTAGTTGAAATTTGTTTCCATTCCGCTGGCCATCTGTAATTAAATCGCTGGTGAAACATTGTTTTAAGTGCATTTAATTGCGTTTTTTTTGTTTTGCATATTGCGTTAAATTTGATTATCGATAATGGAATAGACAGAGAAGTCAATGCATTGGCGATGGCTTGCTGTGCTGTCACAACATAGCCGGTCTGCCCGAGCCGACTTAGATACAATGTATGCATGGCTGTAGTAAAATTAAAAGTGCTTAAGTGAAATCACTACATGTGCAGATGTTACATGGAAGATCGATGTTTACAACTTGGAAATTGTTTACCGATAACTTTTATGAATGCACAAACATTACACCTCTGTTGTCACTCGAAGATCGTTATTGGCATTTTGAATATGTTCGCCAGTGCTTTTTAAGTAGCTATTTATAAAAAATAAATAGGTGAATAAAACAATTCGATTAAGCGGAAATGAAAAAAATCAAGAAATGTTTTCACTTATGCGGGAATTTCTATATAAAAAAGACGTCGGATAATTAAAAGTTCTTTCATTTAGACGAAACACTACTATTAAAATACATCTTCAGTGAACTCTCTCCTTGCGAACGCCCCTCTCATAAACGGACACTTTTTTCAATGCCATTCCGCTGCAGTCCTCGTGTGTAGTTCTCTCATAAGCGGACAAAATTCTCAGTCCCGCAGGTGTCCGCTTATGAGAGAGTACACTGTATATACAATTTAAATTCAATATTAATGAGCCACTTATTTTTATTTGGTTGACTGGTCTTAAATGTGTTTGACACATAATATTCTTAGATCATTTATCTTAAGTGGCGTTCGTATCATACAAGTTTGTGCCTTTGCATTAAAAATGTTTTTAACAAAAACGATTTGTTAGTAAAGCGGATTTTCGTTTAAGCGATATACAGTGCATTGAAAATCATCCGGAACAATCGTTACAAATATTTATTTTCAATTAAGAGATTTTTCAATTAAAAGGCGTGCGCTTATCCGAAATCGATTGGGCATTTAAACTCCCCAATGTCCATGCGGGTTGGGTTAATCGTTGAACACGTAAACCATGTTTGTTGAGTGTTGAAATACTTGAATCACAGTTAACTATTAATAGCGAAATAAATTTTATTTATTTGTCCTCATTAAGTTTTCGGCATGAAAAACTTCTTCATGAACAGCGTCTTAGTGCCAAAGGTCTTTCTTCTCCTATGGGGAAGCAAGAGCTGTTGGTCATTCGTAAAAAGGCTAAGGGACAATTATTTATGTAAAGGGTGTTTTTTATTGAGGTATAGAACTTCGAATTGAAATAAAACACAAGAAAATCGTTTTAATGTCCATCAATTTGGCTTTATTGGAAGGATAATTTTATGCCATTAATGTTTAAATATGATTTCGGGCATGTTGCCGCCGCGGCTGGCTCGAATAAAGCCAATTCTACAGGTCCAATTTTCAACCACTTGTTGGAACCACAACTCATCCACATTCATGCCATCCAATTCGGGAACAAAGTAGTCGGTTATCATGGCTCTATACCGGTCTCCATAAACGGTAACTGACTCTCCAGCATTACTTCGGAAGAAGTATGGCCCAATGACTCCACCAGCCCATAGAGCACACCAAACAGTCAGTTTTTGTGGATGTAATGGCATAAAATGGACATAAAATGGATGGCATAACTGAACCATTACTTTCGAAATAAATTTGCACGATTTGCAAGCGTTGTTCTTTTGTCAACCTGTTCATGATGAAATGGCAAACCAAACTAAATATTAATCACTTGACAGCTGACAAAATGGCCGCCAGTTAAAAAAGTGATGCCAACTTAAAGTTCTATACCCCAATAAAAAACACCCTTTACTATCCCAATTATCGTTAACGATGTTCAGATATTCACTGACACGGTTGACAAAGCTAATCGTCTGGCTGAAATATTTGCCAATAATTCATCAGAAAAATGTCAACCACTCCCAGTGATTGAAAAAGTATCTAGTTCAATGCGCCAGATATTTTTTTCGAACGCGTGGTTTTAAAAGGGGTTTTGAAGATCTTAACATAAATAAAACTCCGGGACCGCATGGTATTTCGGCACTTGTCCAATGAGAGCACTCTTCATGCTCATCTTTTGCACAATCTTTTCAACATGTCGTACAGTGCTGGTATTTACCCCTAACATTGGAAAGTTGTCAATGTTTAGCCGATCCCCAAGAAAGGTGAGGCTGCAAATTCTGCAAAATACCAACCAATTGCAATATTAAAGGTTTTTTATATCCCCATCTACAATCACTAAAATAAATGAGAAGTCCATACAATTTGTTTAACCACTTGATATTTAGAGCCGGCTTATGAATTTTGTGGGATAAATTCACATGACACTCTCGATACGTGGACTTAAGTGCAATTTTAATTCAAGAACTGCTCAACCCCAGCTATCACCATCTATTTCTCCTAGTTGATTATTTTCCGTACAGGAGATACCGTCGCGAACTTTTTCATATCGTTCACTTTGTGTCGGTTCGTCAAAAATCCTACATCATCTGAACTCGTATTGAGTGGCTTGTAGGTCTATGTTTGACTCCTGTAGATCGACAGGATTACTACCAGGCAGCAGGTATAAAATACAATACTGCAGTCGTTCAGATTAAAAATCAGGGCCTGCGTAGCCAGTAAAGAAGCAGCTGCTCTGCTTCTACGAATTTCACTGCTTGATCATACATTTATTCATATCTTATATCTAAATCAGTATTATCGTAATAGACTTCCGCGTTTGAATGTGATAATTATAATCCATATATAAATCCCATTGAGTCTTCCCCAACACTCAGAGAAGACAAAAAAACATACCTAACTGCGAATTAAATCACAACAACCATAAATTCTCATTAACCCATAATGTCAATAATTTCACTTTCAATAAAAGATGCCAATATAATCTAAACAAATTATCGATGGCACAGTCAAAAAACCGCCACCACAAGAAGCGATCGTATGAAATGAATAAAGCCCGAACGGTGGAAATGGGGGAAAAGGTGCGCGGACTTACTCACTCACTCACTCACTGACTTCACAGGCTACTGAAGATGCAAACAACATTTCGCTTTTGCAACACAACGCAACAGAAATTGCATTAACAATTTATTTATTTTAAACATGCAACATACCATTAATGGACTCAACACCAGAGTCGCCGCCACCAGTGGTGCACAGTGACTTCAACTGGCACACATTCTTCTAAAGAGGCACAACTCGAAAATAAACGTCAAAAAGTGTTCCAAATGAAAAATACCCCAAAAAAATGAAGAATTACCACAAATAAATGAAAAATCCCACAAAATGAAAAAGCCCAATATGAAAATTTCCCAAACTATTTATGAAAAATTACCCAATTCTTAATCCCCAAATATTATGAAAAATAACCCCCCACAAAAACAACATTATACAGGGTCCTCCGACAAGAGGTGTTATTTTGGTATTCAAAGAATTGAATTTTTTGAGATAAATAATCGGATGGTTATTTCATAATAAAAAACAAAATCAGCCAAATGGCCACCATGACCACGCTTTCAGGACCATATCCTTTCATGAAATTTCCAATAACCAAATTGCACGTAGCGCTGTCTTGTTAAAAGTAAATGTTGACCACAACAATATCATCCAACTCCAACCATAAAGAATCATTAATCATTTTTCGACAGCGAAAATTATATTTTCGAAAAAGTAAGGTCCAATGATCCCGAAGGACAATAAGCCGCACCAAACAGTCACACGTTCTCAACAATAACTCTTGGGTTTTCCGAGCCCCGGATTCGAAAATATTGCTTGTTGACGTAGCCACCGAGGTGGAAATGAGCCTCAACAGTCAAGATGATTTTTCGATGGAATTCCAGATCATTTTCATGCATTTCAAGGACCCAATCAGCAAAGACACGAAGATGTTGAAGATCGGACGGCTTGAGTTCTTGTGTTAACTGAACTTTATAAGCCTTAAGACACAAGTCTTTATGCAAAAGATGGTGTAAAGGCCAATTCCAAAGAACGACGAGGAATGGACAAACCTTGGGTTTCTTCAACACTTTGGGCTACAGCAGCAATATTCTCAGTTGTTCTTGAGTGATGTGCACTGGTTTTATTCTTCACATCACTAACTTGTCCCAACAGCTCGAATTTTTCCACAAATTTCTCTTCTGCTGTCCGACAAGGTGCTTAACGACGAACCAAAAATGCTTTAGTTTTGCGAACTGTGACTGCAAGATTTTCACCATTTTTGTAGTGAATTTTAATAATTTCAATGCGTTATTGAAGCGTCTATCGTTCCATTTGTAGTAATGGCGTAGTTTATACTTATCAAATATCAAAGGATAAAAGCGTTAACCTTCTTGTTGAAGACGCCGATGTATGATTCTCCTTTGTTTTGAAGAGATTCCCAAAAAAAAACCCAAAATTCTCCAAAAATAAAAAAATTGACAATTTTTCATTGTCCATTTTTTTGGGGTATTTCTCATATGGAAAATGAAATATTACCTAAAAATTATGAAAAACTACCCAATTTTTTGGGGAGAATTTTTTCATTGTGAAATTTTGTATTGTATTTTTTTTATTTGGAAAATTCCTTATTTTTGTTGTGATTTTTTGACAGCAACAAAATAATATCTTTTGAGCTTTAAGGAATCGAATTGACATATAAACTTGAAACTGGCATATTTTGAGTTGTGTCTCTTTATTAAAAGGTGGCCGAAATCGACATTTTTGCAACCAGTGGAAATAAAATAAATGGGGACTTTCATTCAGTTATTAGACTGAGTTGATAAATAGATGGCAGAAACTGAAATAGGATAGGAACTTCCAAATTATCATATATACTGAATTTTTACGATTTTAAGAATTTAGGAAAATATGTGTCTTCTTGAATGCTGGGTTGGTCCACAGTAGGAGCTCTGTTCAAATTCCGGCTGAGTTAAATATTTACTTACCCACTTAGGTTGGCTCGACAACCTGTTCTTGGTCTTGGACTTCTTATTGAATGATGTCCAAGCACTTTGGTCTTCCGTTTGGCTTTTCTAGTTCGTGATGCCAAGGATCTTCATGTCTTCTTTCACTTGATTCCTCCACCCGAGTCTCGTTATTTCCTGTCTGCTTCCTCCGTGATAATTGTCGTCCAACGCCATTCTGGCTGTGTTATATATTTAATTCTTGAAACGGCCTCACTAGGGCTTTAAGTAATTTCCAGCAAAATAATTAATGTAAAAATATGTGTTTTGATGTTGATTATGCATTTCCACTGTTCATTGGTGCAAACAGTTTTTCACTTTTAAATTGTTTAAAGGAAATAACGCCGAGACTTTAAAATTTAATAAAATAGCCAAAATGTAAAATGGGCAATTGCGCCATGAGTTATGGTGTAAAAGCAAACATGCGGTGTAAAAGTAAACATTAAACGGGATCCTTCATTCACTACAATGCCACTATCACATGCCTTGTGTAGGGTACCGAAACAAAAATGTAATTCAATATAAACGTATACAAATAAACGACCTTTAAACCCTATTCACACACACACTTACCAAAATCAAATTGGTCTTCCCAATGTTACTCAACACATGGCGGTTCTGTGCTGGACCGTTTAACTTTTTTTCAAAGAGACTCACTGAATATGGTTTTACAACATGCAACAAAATCTTTTTTGTTTGGTTTTTCTGTGTTCAAGTAAAACATTGCCTCCATGAAAACGGAACATTATCTTCCGAACGAAATGTTGTACAAGACGCTGGACAGAAAAGGGGCTTCGGTTTTTGAAAATCACTTAAGTTTTATTGTTAAACAACGAATGAAACAAAACGGAATTTATTCATGTTCTTTTGTTACTTATCATCAGACATTTTAAAAGTGATAAATTCTTTAAATTGTTTTGTTAAAGCCATTCGACGTGTGCGATCAGTTGCATGCACCCTACGGCCATGTCATATAAACTTATATTGTATCGGCAGAGTATGTGTCACTTAACAATTACAATAATTTTCTAAGGAATTTTATCAAGTTGGGAATGTGAATGTGGCTTCTAAAGGGGCAGGACTTTTTTTTATAGGCCTTCGGCCATATAAACACAGCCACACATGCAGATAAACAAATATTTTTTACTTTTGTTGGCTCTACAACTTGTTGTTGATCTTACCAAACGACTCTATGAAAAAATACCCCAATTGTAAAATGCCCAAAAAAGAATGCCCCCAAATGAAATATGCCCAAAAAAATTCCCCAAACAATTTATGAAAAATTACCCAATGCAAATCCCCCCAATATAATAAAAAAATACCTCAAAAAACAATAATAAGTTTTCTTAATTTGGAAAAAAATCAAAAGTATGAGAAAATATGGACAATATGGACATTTACTTTTATCCATATTGGCTGCAATGGCTCTGTGAACAGTGGCCCCTATGAAAAATGGCCCTAATTCAAAAATGAGAAATCGCCCCAAATTTGGCGTGATTTTTCATTATGCAATATCACCCTAACCTAAAATGTGAAAAAACACCCAAATAAAATGAAAAACAACCGCAAAACAAAAGTAAAAAATTCATAAAATTTAAGGAGAATTTTTTTGGGATATTTTAGCTGACAAATTTAATAAAAAACTCATTTCCCAATTTCGTATAAAAATAAAAAAAAATTGGGGAATTTTTAATTGTTAAATTTTTTGATATGAAAAATTCTCAGAAACGACAAATGAAAAATTATGAAAAACTCCCCAATTTTTGAGGAATTTTTCATAATAAAAATTCGATAATTTCGTATAAATTTTTTTTTCGGAATTTTGTGGTATTTTTTTTTTGTGTTATTTTGCAGTTGGTTCATTTGTCATTGAGCCTTTCCAAACACTTCGTTCGTATGTGTGTGTTCTCAATTTCGTGTTACCCTAGATCTGGTTTTCGTAATCCTCATCATCGATCCACCGGATTCCCGATCTATTCATTCTGCACCTTCAGCAGTACCTGTCGTACAACGCCTTCCTGGTCAATGCGTTTGGAGTCATTCGGCCGACATGACCAAGCAATCGTGTAATTTTTATTTCGGGACACAGCTCATAAAGCCTACGGTTCGTACGAAGGAAATTAGGGTATCGGAAGGAGGAAAGAGGAAGTAGCGTTTGTTGACATTTGTTTTGAATTTCCGAATGTCACAACTGGCAGGAAACACATTTACTGGAAGAATATTCCACATACGAACGGTTCGGCTGAAGAACGAATTTTCTCCATAGTGCGTCGTCCGGTCTCGCGGCCATTTGAAAATGAACGCATGAGACTCCCTGGATTGCCGCGTAATCCGGCTAAATGTTCTAACTTCAGGGACCAGACGACGGATATATGAACTATGTCTTGCACCGCGTTAAAAAGCTTGAATTCAAGCAAGTTTTGTCAGCAAAAAGAAGCACGGGTAGAATAAGCCTGTTGTAGAGTGTTATTTTAGTTCGACCAGAGAGGGCTCTGTTCTTACATTGTTTGTTCAGCACATATATTTGCTATGACGATTCTTCGCTTTATTTCGATGCTAACATCGCTGGTGCTATTGATGGTAGAGCCGAGGTATTATTATCCGAGGTATATAAATTCTCTAACCATTTCCGGCATTTACCATGTCTCCTTGCTTCGAGCATTAGTTTGGTCTCGTCCTTGTTCGCCATTAGGCCCATCTTCGCCGATAGCTCCTCGATTCTGAAAAAAACACCAGTTACATCTCGCTGTATCGTGCAGACGATGTAAATGACATATGTGGCCTTTAGTGTTCACTGTGACTGTTTTATTAACATCCGCTTTGAAGAAGTTGCACGATAAACTGTCACCCTGTTCAAAGTCTCTTGTAGTGGTGAATAGTTTGAGAAGTGATTTTCTCCCTCTCTCATACATTCTGCAAAGGCGTACAAGTTTTGATGGAATCTCATATGTAGAAATGTTTCTCTTATCGGCGTGTCGAAGGGGCTTTATAGTCGATTAATTGATGGTATGTATCGCTTTGCTTTTCATGGGTCTTTTCCAAGATCTGATGTAGTGTGAAGATTTGGTCGACAGTTGATTTATTCGGCCTGAAGCCACACTGATATGGCTGAATCAGTTCATGGGCTTCAATCGTCCATACAATATCCATGATAAGACATTATAGGCGGTAGTTGGCGCCAACGGGTTTTGTCTCTTACAGATAGGCTGAAGCATGCTCCTTACAAGCTCTTCTCCTCCGGTCTTATACAGCTCTGCCGGTATTCAGTCAGTTGTTCTTAAGCCGGTCAATTGCTGAGTTGACCTCATCATGCATCATCTATTATTGGTTGCGGTTTACTATCATCGCAAGGTTTCCTTTCAAATCCTCAGCACACTCGATGTGTCTGTCTCCAGATTCCCATTCTCATCTCTATACGAAGTTATGCCAGCTGGTAAATCTACTGATTGATGTTTTAATCCTTGGCAGAATTTCTGGACGTCTTTTCTACGTACCTATCCGAACATAGCTTGAACAAATTTCTAAGTCAGCTGTGTTGGAAAGTGTAGTAGAACATTAATTGTCGATTTAAATCTCATTCCACCTTATGGTTATTAAGGCTGAATCGGATTTCCTTGGCCATAAACCAAAGGTACTTTCAGTCGGTGTCAACTAAACTTCTGACATCCAGACAGACATAGGCTTGTATGTTGGCTAAATGTTTTTGGTTTGTCTGTTGCATTTGCGTCGGGTAGAATATTTCAGTGTGTTTTCTTTAATTTTATGTGACCAATAAAATTTTATTACCAACTTAAGTCACAATTTATTTGCAACAAAGCACGATTGCTCATAAGTATCGCCGTTGTGGCAGCAAAACAAAAACGCTTTAAGAAATACCCGCACACACTCACCCGACTACAATGATAAGCATTTAAGACGAGTATTTTCAGAGAAAGTTTTTTTCCTCCCGACTTTGTGCATTCTCGATTTCTTCTGCAGTATTTCATGAAATTGTTTACCCGGCAAAAGACGAGAAAAAAAAAACACCAAATGAAACGAAAAATATTTGTGGGTCAAGAATTTAATGCGTTGTTATGTGTGTTATCTTTCATTACGTTCGGCCATACGATGATGAATGATGACCTTCATGCTTTTGGTGTTACGAATCCAATAGGTTTTTGTGTTTCGAAAGAAAACGAATTAAGTCAAAATCCCTAAACGAAAACCGATTTTATTACTTTATTGATTTTCAATCAATTTCAGGTCACCGTCTTCATACTTGGTTGGTATTGAAATCAAAACAGCAACAAAAATCGTAAAACCAACAGACACAGCAACCAGAAAGAAAACAAACGTTTGATTCACCAGACTCACGTTTTCTTTTCTTTGTCGTCTTCCTTTTCCTCTGTGGAGAAATGAGAAGAAAAAAATCACGTTTTTCTCAATATATATGTTTTTGGATTTCTTCATATACGAGTTAAACTCTTGTGTGTTAATATATATAAAACTGTTTTTTTTTTGTCCTCCTGCCTGGTTTGGGAATTGGCGACCCTAAAGTTCGTGATACTAATCGCAATTTTATGATGTGTTTTTCGGAGTTGCAGTGCGAACAGTGGGCTGTACGGAGAATGAGAAATACTGTTTTTTCTTTGGTTTAAACTTCTTTAGAAACTTTCTTTGGATTAATGTAAAAACTACATTGACTGATTGTCATTACATTCACAATATGAAAGGTTCTTCCTAACGCGAAATGATTGATTAGTCCAATTGCACTCATTTGTGATCAATATTTATTTCATATACAATCCTGAGTGCAAAAATCGTCTACATGTCTATGGTTTTTTTCCTGTTGTCGCAAATGAATATTAGTTGCAATAAGAAAACCAATTGGTTGCCGTTCGGAAAAAGTCGCCACTTGAAATATTTGATCGTTTTCATAGTCCAATAACGCTAAGGGAATGAAAAATAGGTCAGAATGAAAGATAATGCAATTGCAATAAACAAAGGAAACGAAAAATCCATAAAGGCTTTACTGCAAGCTATCGTTGTTGGACATGGCCAGAGAATTCCTAAGCCAGACCAAATACCGCTTACACAGAATGTTTGCCTTATCCGTGACAAAATCGAAAATCGTTTACAGATGAATTTTAATGAAATCCTACATGAATGCAAATAACACGCGTTACCGAGACTAAGGTGGGAAACCGAATTTTTTGACAAACATAACTTTGGCATTCATACTGGCAAAATGAATGGTATATCTCGTGAGGACTACTGTATTACCTGCAATATACAGAAGTGGAGGAATCACCACAATATGAGGTGCCCAGAACTACGGAAAGCCTACACTGTCGTTCAGAATTGAATTGTGTCGGACAAAATTCCAAAACTTTTGATCTTCAAAACATTTATAACTGCTGTAAAAACCGATTGTATGTCAGAAGCAAAATATTATTATTATTTTTTGTTGTTTCCAATCTGAAGAGATGTAATCAGACGTGTGGTAAAGTATTTGTGGCAAAGGACGAATGTGCTGAGGATTTGAAAGTAACAAGCTGGAGAAAGCTTGTTATCGTCCAAAGAAACGTATGAAGAAAGCCACCTGCAACCAATCATAGATGATGTTGTTGAATGTTCATCCCCTATTCCAGATGAGGTCAACGGAGCAATTGACCAGCTCATGGACAACAAGACCGATGCACATGGAGAGAGCGAAAAAAATAGTTAAAATAGAGATAGACAACGAGAACATTTTTAGTGCCTGATTTCAAAATATTATTTTTTTTTAAAAATAGAAAATTTGCTTTTAACTATATTTGTGATACTAGATTCATAGTAAAACTAGGAAGCGAAATCTTCGAACCATTCAACACTATAAAAAGTCTTCGATGGGGTGACAGCGTATCCTGCAACTTTTTGGAAAAAAAAACCAGATGTTATTAAAACAGGCACAGCTAAGACCAACATGCCACATCCACTTCGCGTATGCGAATAGCGGTGAGCTCGTCGAAAAGACAGTGTGAGATGTAATGGGAGCTTTTTCGGAAATTAAGATGGAATCGGCAAAGATTAATCTTATATTGAACAACGAAAAGACGAAAGTTATACTTGCAACAGACAGACATTATGGCGACATAGTGCAAACCACACATCAGAACCCAGGTACGATTCCTGGTAAGACCATCAATACTTGTTCAGCGTCTGTGTTCCACCTTGTAAATTCTGGCGACTTTACGAGTAAGAGAGGAACTCTAAGCCATGTAAAACTTCTCTACAAAAGCATTAGTCATTCGGAGCCGACTTTTAACAATAGGTCCCGGTCAGTGAGTATAGAAATTATATCGTGCATAGCTCACCGATTCTGTTCCTTTATGAAATGTGAAGGAAATAAGTTAGTTGCGTCGAACGCTCCAACCAGAAAGACGTTGGACGACAACTAATACAGAAAACGTAGACAGGGACTCTGTGGATAGCTCAAATAAAGCAGATCTGCAAATCCTTACCAATATTAAAAAACGAAAAACAAAAATCTTATAAAGGGTTATCCATTTCGTAGTTTTAAAAGTATTGGGCTGAAATTCGAAGTATGTCAAACGAAGTTGTTAAACCAATTTTTTTTTCTTTTCAATTGGAAGTCTGACATTGACGAAGATGGTTCGCTTAACTATCACACAACGCGTAAAAATTATTAAAACCTACTACACAAAATGGTGATTCTGGCACAGCCACTTATCGTGCTTTAAGAGGAGATTATGGTTTATGGTTATGAAGCACATTGCTCACTCGGTGGGATGTTAATAAACAAAATGGTCGTATTTGGGGTTCTGAGAATCCTCAAGTAATTGTAGAGAGGCCATTGCATCAACAAAAAGTCCCTGTTTGGTTCGCTCTTAGGTCCGAAGGTGTGATTGGACCTTACTTCTTCGAAAACGACGAGGGAACGAATGTCACCGTCAATTCATAATGGTCGTATGATAACAGACATTTTTGTCTGGTATTGAAGAATACGACTTGGAGAATATGTGGTTTCAACAAAACGGTGCCACATGCCACACAACTCGAGTGAATATGGCTTTATTGCAAGAGACATTTCCTGGCCGTGTAATTTCTCGTCGGGGCGGCATCAAATGGCCACCAAGATCATGAGATTTGACACCATTATACTTTTTTTTTTGTGGGGCTACGTGAAAGACCGTGTTTATGCAAATACACCATTAACTCTTGAGCACTTAAGAACCAACAGTCGTCAGTTCTGGCTGAGATACCGCCCAATATGTGCCACAAAGTGGTCGAAAATTGCTTTAAAAGAATCAATGCTTGCAACACTTCGCGTGGTGGTCATTTGTGATATTATAAATCCCTGAAGATTGTTTAAACTACTTTTTTTAAGTTTTTAATAAAATATATTCTTCATCTTCATCGAGAAGACTTCAAAATAAATAAATTTTCATTAGAAACGAAAGCTTCTAAAACTATCGTTTCAAAGGCATCTGTATGTCGGATGAACACCAGAGAGCTGGCGCCACCCTGAATTCAAATGAGTGCAGTTATGCTATTGGCAGTCCTCTCATTGAGAGTTTATAACTCATTGCATAACATTGGTGGAAAAAAACAGCAGAAAAAACAGGCCTGTCATGCACAAGCGGAGGATGCGGACGGGGATTGATCTGGCAAGATTCGATCTGAGAAACCTCAATGCGGTCATCACTGGCGTCGGGGCCCACACTCTCGGAGACAATATAACACCTTCTGTGAAAGCTGCGACGATGAAGAGGACGAGTTGTCGAGGATTAGTGATAAGTGTCGTAGGAATTTTGGGGCAGCATCAATATCGTTTTCAGAACAACTAAAACAAAGCCCTTGGGAATAGTTCAATATTTCAATGAAATTTTTCGAATTGTTTTAACATTTCTAATTGTTTTGTGCCTCTGTGCCTCAAATACACACATACTGTTACTGAATCATCGTCATAATCACCACGACAATGAGTGTATAATGATCATCGTCATCATCTCCATGTGGGGGCATGTGAAGAAAGCTAAAATATACGATTATTTTTCTCTTCATTTATCATTTTGTTGATGTTGATGTTCGTTCGGCTGGGAGTTGAAAGAAGTTCATATGAAGTTCTCCCCACCAGAGGTCATCACAGTTTAATTGTTGATTTATTATGTTTTAAAAATTTGTCAACAAATCGTGGTTTCATAAATTTCCCAAAATGAAAAGAAGCCAACAAGAATAGGAACGAGAGAAAAAGCGAAAAAAAAAAAACAACTCTAAATTGTGTCATGATCATGGTTAACTTTGTTTATATTATAGTTGCGAAAGAAAAAAATTCTACTAACAAAAAAAAAATAGTTTGTTGCAATCGAAATGTAGATAATCAGAAAATAACGATCTATTTAATTTGCTTTTTTTTGTGGGGAACAAGTGAGAGTGGCAAAAGTCGAATCTGGAATGCCCTTTATACTTGTATACAGTTTCTTGGCTCTCATAATTATCGAGTGTCAAACTACCAAACCTATGCAAAGGTTGTGAATGGAGACATGGAAAACTAAGCCTAATTGCATTATTGAAATCCAACATTTACTAAAGGCCTTGTGAGAAATACACAGATTCCAGGAATTCTTAAACTCGGTGTATTTGTTGATTATTTACTATCATCGAATCAAACTTGATGACACGATAAATAAGGAATCAAACAATTTTTATATACAGGTTAACCATTACACACTGATTCCAAATACATTTTCTGACATAAATTCGAGTAAAGTAGATTTTAGTCTTGTATGTTGGCAAACTTCTTAGTCATAAAAAACTGACAAAGAAATTGGACTGATCGGACCACGCCCCACCACCAACATCAGCTTGTTGCATATAGACAAAGTACTGCTTGTAAATATGCTTAGATTTGTACGAAATTTAACTAAGACAATTGTTTCGTGTCTAAATTTGTTATCAATTTAATCCTAAATGCCGACTAACACTTGGCACGCTCAATACTGTAGGAGTAATAACATCTGTTTTTTAACAAATAAGCGCAGTAGTTTTTTGTTAAAGAAAATAAAATCCAATTTAGACATTAAATATAATATTATGGATCATTCATACTCATATTATCATCAGCCAGGTCCTCTGGAGGTCTATGGGTGGCATGGGCAAGCCATATATTCGAAGTGTCGAAAGAAGCATTCAAGTGCTTAGGGTTTATAAAGCGGTGCAACAAATACTTCAGCCCATCTGATATTTTATATACTTACATTACCTACATCCGGCTTAAAATGGATTATAACTCCTAGGCAGGAGCTCAAATACAGGAGCTCAATAGCGGTGCAACAAATACTTCACCCCATCTGATATTTTAAATACTTACATTACCTACATCCGGCTTAAAATGGATTATAACTCCTAGGCAGGAGCTCCAAAGACATCTATGCAGCTTTTGGACCGTGTACAGAGGAGAGCGGTGGTGATGATTGGGGATAGTAGGGTGTCCATTTGAATGAAATTATTTTCCATTATTAACCGGAAGGATTGTACTTTCAAATAAAGAAATATATATATATAAATATGAATATTTTTTTTTTACTTTCTGCCCAAAAATGTATTTGGGTCCAGTGTACTTTGGTGACGTCTAAGAATTGGGTGTCGTTATAATATAGCCTATACCCTATAGCCTATGCATGTATATGCACCAGATCCGGGCTGCTCTGAGGTACCCTTGGCGGTTACACCAATACAGAATCCAATACTATCCGAAATGGTTGGAAGATAGACGACTCTACTTCTGGCACAACCATGAAATTTATTTAAATTTATTTATTTATTTTATGTGCTAAATCCAAAGAAGACAAAGGTGAAATACCTGGGAAGTCATAATATTTTCCTTGTTGAGTATTTTTATTTCCAAATATAAAAATATGTCTCAATGTTAGTAATTTGTGTCCGATGAAGACCATGGTATATCTAGTATTTGGAAGTACAAAAAAATAATAGGAATAACTGACTAAATGTATCGAGCTAAAAGAAAACTTGTGGATAAATAATGTTTGTTTTGCAACAACAACTATATATTATTAAAAAACAGGCTGTAACTTCCCCAAAAGGTCAGATTGGAATATCTTACTTACTTATTTCCCTTAATATTCCATGAAGGAACAGACGGGGAACTTCTGTCGAATCAGTGAGCTGTGTACGATATAATTTGTATACTCACTGACCGGGACCTACTGTTTAAAGATTGGAATATCAGCTGTAGAAAAAAAAATCGTCTTACAACGCTTCTCTAGGGAACCTCTTCCGTTATGTGACGATCAAACTAAAACGAAAACTAAAACTAAAAAAAAAAGAAATAGTGAATCATACTGGGATACACATCAGGAATCGTCGTTTTTGTCTTTTCCGGAAAAAAGTGTATTTTCAAGCAATTTTTTTTTAAAAAAATCTTTTTTATTTTTTACATAAGTCTCCATAATAGGAGCAGACCCCATGCATTTAAGGGTTAACAACACCAAGTTTTCAAAATAATTTTCAATATTTAGGACTGTATGGCAGATAATAGTGTCGGCAAGATTGAGCTCTGTTGCAGTTGTTTGACCCAGTCACCATTTCCTTCCGGCTATGACAAATTAGCTTCAGTTGAGCCCCTAAAGTTTTGAACGCATTGTATTTTTGTTTACATTAAGTTTTGGTCTATTAACAACGAAACAAATTTGTTTTAAAAATTTCGCAAGTGTCTGAATGTGTAACTTTTTTAAAATAATCGTATGTGACCTTCTCCGAGAAAAGGAAACTAGTGTGTGAAACTAAAGTTTTGAGAAAAACGCATTTAAAGTTTCATAACGCATTATCACTGTGAACACATCTTCAGTTGGGAGATTTATTTACAGCTAAGAACAGCTATAGCTAAGAACTAATAACAATTTCAATATAATAAGAAGAAATAATACAGAAAAAAAGAAAAAATTAGAGAACGGTTATAACAGATTATACATAAGGAGAAGGAAATGAATACTAATTATAATCTTGAAATACAAATATAGCGCAAAAAAAATAATATAACATAATTGGTGAAATAATATTACATCATCGAATTAAGCAACAATTGCTATACTAGTTGGGAAGACGACTTAAACTGGTGGGAACAGGTTTGAGCAGGAACTGATGGAACTGGAACGGATGAGATAGGAATAATGAACAAGGATGACAGCAGAAACTGATAGAGCTGGAGCAGTTAGTCATGACACCAGAAGCAAGGAGAACAGCCACAGCCGACATGTAGAGCAGCAACAGATGGAAGAACAGCAAACAAGTAGGTTGGCAACATTGGTGTGAGATAGTTAAAAACGCGAATTTAATAGAGCATGTTTTACGGTAACTATTGGATCTGTTGTAGAGAACAGAAAATACGAAGAATTGAAATTTTTGCGTTGAGTATTTAGAGATTTAAAATTTTCATAATTAGATTTAAAGTTAGGGACACGAAGGAGAACAAAATTCCTAGTTGGACGAACAGGAATATTAAAAGAAAATTCGCTGACCAAAAAGTGTGAATCAATCTTACCATTGATTAGAATGGTATGGTTAGTTATGATTGGCTGACATCATTTCTATGTGGTGACGTATTTTTTTCACTTTTTGTGTGACATTGTCTTTGCCATTGTTGCTGCTCAGTTTGTTATGATCTCGATGTTTAAGCAGCAACCAAATTTTCAAAAAAAAAATTGTGAAAAATTCGCAATACCTTATGCTGGTAGAATGCCAAACTACAAAGACAGTAAATTAATACTGCTACCACCAATAAAAAGTGCTGTTTATCGTCGTTTTGAGAAAGTTTGTCTTACTGAAGGTAAAATCGCAATTACAACTTTTTATAAAATTTGGATGAAGTACTGCCCTTACATCTCGCCTATGAAACCGAAAACTGATCTTTGTGACGTCCGTCTACAGAATACCTTGATGCTACAACGAGTTTTGGAAGAATCTGAATCAGATTCAAAAGAAGCAAATTACGAATCATCTTGATGGATTTTCCCAAGTTCGTTTTGTACGTTTTTATGGGGTAAAACTTTTTTTTATCAGAAATCTAACTTATTTCATCTTATTCTAAGCATGAATAGAAATTACCTCTTAAGTTTGTGTCTTATGTTGGCAACATAAAAACTAACAAAATGCCAATATTAAATGGTGCCAAGTGTACAAAGATATTATTC
This sequence comes from Hydrotaea cyrtoneurina, assembly GCA_958296145.1. Lineage (NCBI taxonomy): Eukaryota > Metazoa > Arthropoda > Insecta > Diptera > Muscidae > Hydrotaea > Hydrotaea cyrtoneurina. The sequence goes on along the minus strand of OY282512.1, from coordinate 38,308,607 downwards.
ATTGTGATTTAATACAGAAGAAGAAGAAAATTAATACAAAATTCTATCAGAAAAGACGGACGAATGGTAGTTGTATTGTTAATTTATAATGAAATTTGATATATTTGTCCACAACACTTACTCATCATGACTACACGCTGCAAAATACGTCTTTTTTTTTGTTTACACACAAGTAAAACGCGTGTTTGGTGTTTGTAGCAAGTAAAGCTTATTTCCTTCTACACAAAGCTTATTTGGATGTAAATATAACTCGTTTGCTATTAGTATTACATATTTGTGTATAAGCAATACCGTGTTTGGGAAAAACAGACAACGAACTTATTAAATTCAACAAAGTACAACATTTGGGTGCGAATTAGTGTGTATTTGCAACTGTTTTCGTAATTTTATTTCTGCATTTACGCTCTTTAAAATAAAAGCAATACCGAGAGAATGAGATGGATTGTTATATAAAAATTCCCAAATTGAAAAAAAAAATAAAAAGTAAGTCAAAAATGTATACATATACATTTGAAATTTATCACCTACAAACAAGTTTATATTTGTGGTATGGAAAAATATATATATGTTTGATGCGAACTTGTTTGCTGAAATTTGTTGAAATGTCCATTTTTTTTCAGCGTGTATTTTCTCAGATTTTCATGAAAATGTTTTAAAAGTTTTTCACAGCATTCGCAGAATGCTGCCTAGTTTGTGTCAAATGACAATATCGCTAGTTTGGCGTTTTCTTTACAATTAAGCAAGCGATAATAGCTAGCTTGTAACGAAAACACACCTATAAAGTCTTATTCTAACCACTCGTCCATAATTTTGTATTTATTTTCTTCTTCTTCAGTATTAGTTCACAATAAATGACACTTTGGTTTACTTTGCACCATTTTATATTGGCATTTGGTTATTTTTAATGCTGGCAATGCTCTGCCAACTTAAGACAAAAACTATCCACGCTTAATATCGCGTAGCTCTCCTTACAAATTAAGCGATTATCTAAACGAAAACGTGCCTAATGTTTCGCTTAACTTTGCTCTTTACAAGTGGTACCCCATTTTATTGATTATGCATAAACTCCACTAAAATTTAATTGACATAGATCGGGATGAGCATTTGAATTTAATAAACGTTTTACTTCGGTCCACCCTAGTATTTGTTTCAAGTATATCTGGTCGATTTTAGTCGTTAAACCCCAATTATTTGGAAAACCGTAATACCCAGCACTTTGTAGGTGCTCTGTAAAATATGCACCCACTTCCCCGAATAACTAACACAGAAGATAAACCTAACGAAACCTACCGCCATCTATCCCATCTTCGGGCTGAAACTGCAGGTTAATACTTATTTATGTATTTATATTTTGTTTGTTTTTCTTTTGCCTGTATGTGTTGATTCAGTTGGGAGACATGATTTATGGCTTTCCTGGCGATGATTTATTAGCAACCTAATTATTGTGTCACTTTACTAATTTATTCATCAAGTGTCTATTTCGATGTTGTTGCTGTTCGGTTCCTCCTTGTGCTACATAACCTGAAACAGAAACGACGCAAAGTAGTTAACGTAAATGCTCAAAACGATGGCGTCTGTTGGGTTCATGTTTGTTGTTACGGTTCGTTGGTTAATGGCAGAGGTGGAACTTTCAGAGACACGATGGAAATGGGAAGCTTGTGGAAGGCGCCAGGTTTTAGAGGTGGGGTTTTGGATAATCTGTGGTTTGTGCTATGTTGAATTAATTACAAAAATGATCTCAATAAGTAAAACTATTTAAAACTTCTCTCAAATCCATGAAATATCCATGATATAATTTGTATAGTCCCTGATTGGGTCCTACCACCCCTTTTTTAGAGAGTCTTTATGTGGCTTTTACAGATTTATCTTCTACTTCTTCGAAACGAATTCCCCTATGTGCGACGCCCCTGCTTTTAGTTGAGTAGTGTTCAAATCTCTCTTACTGCCCAGAGTGAGAGAGCGTTCGGTGTAGTCGTCTGTGCCTTCGTCAAAGTCTATTTAAATAATCAATCAATGAAAGTATGGCTTCAAGTCGACATTATATTTTAATTTAGTTGTTTGAAAATTCACTTTTTCAGTTAAACGTTAAGCGAACTATTGTTAGTTAGACACCACCCACATTGATTTGAATATTTAAGATGACATGAAATGTAATGCACAGATTTTTAAATGGGAATATTATTCCAATGGGAGTGTTGAGTGCCTAGAAAAGTTAATTTAATTAAGTATTTAAATATATTTTAAATTATATATTAATTATATATGTTGCCTGTAGATACCCGCAATTCCGAATGGAGAGTGTTGTCTATGGTGTAGATGACCTTAATAAAAAATGATCAATCGAAAGTATATTCGAGTTATTCATATCTATATAGGAAATGAAAGGGCTTTTGTCATAAGATTTTAAGTTTGAAACATCTAAAATGTCAATCCGTCTCTCTGGAAATTCTCACAAAATGAATAGGCTATAAGTAATAAGTCTGTTTGTTTAATTATTGTCAGACTTTTTATTTTAGTTTTACTAACACTCAGGGGATTCCCTTATGAATGCAATACGCTGTGTTCGCGTTTGGGGAAAAAAATTAATTGTAGGGAGCAGTAGTATTTGTTGAAAGAGAAGCTTTTCACCAGTCAAGCAGGTACAGCAGAGGGCTTTAAATAATTATGTAGCCGACGCGAATCCATGAGGCAGCCCAAATAGTGTCGCAATGTCAAGCTTAATGTGAAGAAATCAGCCCAAAAGCGAATAAAAAAAATAGTGACAACACTGTTTCCTAAAGAAGCACCCAACACAGACGATACTCAAGGCGGCACTTCTCTACGGCAACAGACGGATGTAACTGAGAAAGAAATCAGGGGCCTCTGTTCAAAAATTGGCGACAACGAAGCTCCAGGACTTGATTGCATACATAGCACTCAAAACGATACCATTCAATACTACCTTGAATGGTGGTATATTTTACGATAAAAGGAAGAAACCAAAACTCATCTTACTAACAAAACCAAATAAAAAACTAGCAAATATCCGCTATGTGTATGTTTAATAATATGTTAATATGTTTAATTGCATTGGTTTTCAAAAAAAAGAACGTTATACCGACTCAGAACCGTTTTTTCAAATTTTTGGAAGGAGATATTACTTACATAATTCCCTTAAGATTCCATGACCGAATAGACGGTGCACTTCTCTCGAACCAGTGAGCAGTGCGCGATATAATTGTGTATACTCACTGAACGGGACCTACTGTTTAAAGCCAGCTCCGTACGGCTAATGCTTTTCTAGAGAAGTTTTACATGGCTTAGAGATTACTCTATCACTCGTAAATTCGCCAACATTTACGAGGTGGAACAGCCGCTAAAAAATGTTTAAGGAGATATTAATTTGAAATAATTGTTCACACTTCTTGAATTTTCCCCATTCTGGCCCCTTCTTCTACTTTTTTTGCAACTGCTGTTTCAAGCCCGGATTAATTTGCAAACATTAAATGCCTTTTCGAGATTATTTTTAAAAAGTTTTACCGCATCCTCTATATTTTACCCGCCTTGGTCTATTTTTTGCCATCTTTTCAGTATCCTCGAATTGTCAGCGGGTTTTACTAAACTGTTTGGTTTCCCCACTTTTTTTTATTTTGTATCCGTTTTGGTACGCTTTGGACCTTTGGCCATTTTTATAACTTTATATAGTGTACCTGTCTTAACACCGGTTTTGTCCCTTTGACTCTTTATCCCCTTATTACAATTTTTCGCGTCTCATGTTAATTGGAAGTAGTTCTCAGTACTTTTTTACTTTTCTCTCCTTCGGCCCCATTTTGTGTTTTTTACACCTTTTTTATCTCCTTTACAACACAATTTTAACTGCACATTTCTACTTCTATACTTTTGTGATAAATTTATTTTCTAAAATAATTTTTCTTAATTTGTATTATTTTTATCCAGTTTTGGTACGCACATGTTTTTTCTGTTCCATTTGTATACCCTTTTACGTCCCGTTTCAACGTGTTGTTGCCAATCGTAGTTGTGAACCAATTTTCCAACAAATAATTTGATGTAGTTTTTCCCAATTTTTTTAATTTGTATCCCCTTTGCAACCCAATTCTAATGGCAGTTGCCATGCATATTTCTGCTTGTCTCCCTTTTCTGATTATTTTGTAAATTATTTTTAATTTGTATATTTCACCAGTTTTGGGCTACTACATTTTTTCACACAATTTAGTTTTTCCCCATTCGCCTTTTTTATCCCTTTTGGTACATTTTGGCCCCTTTGTCGACACTTCTAGATTCTAGAGCTATTAAATACCTTGGGTAATGATTAACGATCGCCTAAACAGCAAACAGCGTATAAAAAGGCAACTGGTGTCGCAAATGCTCTGGCGAAAATGTTGCCGAATGTAGGAGGACCTCAACAGAGTAGACGAATTGTACTCTCTATCTGTGGTTTTGCAAACGGTGACTGCAAGATTTTCAGCATTTTTATAGTGAATTTTAATAATTTCAATGAAGCGTGTATCGTTCCATTTTTAGTAATGGCATATATTCTAATTGTCAAATGTCATAGAATAAAAGCTTCAGAAGTGATAGCTACCGAAATACCGCGTGATTCAAAATAGCACCTCTTGTTGGAGAACCTTGTATATGATTTTTTTAACATTTTGTTTTGTCTTCGTGGACGTACTACAATTTCATTGAGTATAAAATCATCCTCGCCTTTAGGCATCAAAAGCGTATAAGAAACTGTTAAAAAAACGTAAAAAAAAATCCATTTTTTAAAAATTTGAAAGAGTGAGCATTTTTTAAAAGGTAATCAATTACAATTTGTTTTCACACAATGTTGCAAATGGCGCTGGAGACTGTAACAATAACACTTCTAAATAAGCCTATACCAAATGTTCGATAATCTAAATCAAGTGATAGATAAACTTCATGGTTTTAAGGAAAAACATTCATTGATATTTGAACGCAGATACTTGAGTATTCTAATTTTCTTGAGAAATTTCACACAAATCGGGCAGTCTGACAAGAAACGTCCAACACTTTGTAAAAAAACATTCATTGTGCAACTCCGATTTAATGCACTTACCTCCAAAAAAATACTGGCTTCCTTATTCATAAAAATGTTTAACAGCTTTATAAACCTTTTTTAAGAAAAATGTGTGATAACCCAAAAACAGTTTTACAAAACTTAAAATTTATAAAAATGAGAGAGAAATGTTCAGGTGTTTTCACACATTATTCTTAACAAAGGTTTATAAAACTGTTCTAAACGATTATGAATACGGTAACTAGAATTTCAGCTCATAATTTAACTGAATTTACCAACGTTTTCGTATCTCATCTTATTGTAGACCTAGCATTCTATACTTCACTGTTACCGCAGTCCAATTGCCATTCAATTACGAAATTGTGGTTCAACAGCTAAACAAAATCCAGTCATAGTTGCAACACGTCGAAAACACAGACAATTTGTTGTTCATAAAAGTCGTTTAAAACAAACAAATTTTTGGTTGCAACATGCAACAAACGTATTAACACCGACCCACCGATCAACTCCAGACCAGACCAAGAGCTATACATATATATACATGAGCAAACATACATATATTCCATGTACATTGTACCCTGTGTGTATGTCTGAATGTAAAATTTTGAAATGAAGACCCAACAGGTTCAAAGCAACCAATAAATAAAATACATGCGACACCGAAAACAAACGACTAACAAACTACTGGAAGATGGCAGAAAAAAAAGATGCAGCCGAAAAAATGTTCAAATGTAAATTACGACAAGAAATGAATTGAAACGAAACGAAAAAAAAGTTTGAAAAATCATTTTACTCTGCCACAGGAAAATGCACAAACAAACATACGTTCTGACATGGACAAACATGAGCTGACGACTGAGAGTACGATGATGAGCGGGAAAATGTAAGACGAAAAAAAAACCCAACAAAACCGCAACCGAAATTATGTAAAAACAGTACAGCGGTAGAAAAAAACTATGACTACAATTAAGTCGGCAGAATAGACTGACGAATACCCTGGACATTGCAGGATTTACATTACAAACAGGATACACAGTCGATAAGTTGGCACTAGCCAAGGGGCCAATGTAAGTGAATAATCTTGGCTGTGTTATGTTGTACAGTAAGGGAATTAGATTTGGTTTTTGGAAATAAATCTGGTATTTTTAACTGTCTGATTTGTCATTCAATTTCATAGGGATCTCCTATGTACACATTATGCCCGTCGAAAGACATTCGGAATAAAATGTAGCCTTCAATCGAAAATGATTCATTGGATGTAAATGACTCAGAGGAATAACTCAAAAAATTTGCAATTTCCCGAACTATGTTTGATTTCCAGCAGAGTATAAATTAATCCCTTTTGTTCAGGTAGATATGTGTATGATGAACCAACAAATTTGCAATTTCCAGAACTGACCTCCTTCCACGGCGTCGCTCTTTATAGCCAGACGTTATCCCTAGAAGGACTAGGTCGCTACTGGGTTTTGGCAAAAAGAGACTATCACAGCAGTAAATGCGTATAATCATGCCATTTACGTAAAATCTGTAGAACGTTTTTTTGCCACCGTTTAGGTCTACAAAAACGTCGACTCACTCACCTTGGGAGCAGGTTTCATGATAACCTTGAACAATTGACCAGTGAAACAGGGACCAGCGAAATTATTGCCGAATTGTTCTAACCCCACAGAATCATATGGTGGCATCCATTCTCTTCGTCAGTGTGAACCAGCTCCTATGAGCGGGCAATCCATTCAACCTTACCTAGAATAAATAATCTAAGATGTCTACTCACAAGAAGGATATTCATTCGAAAACCATTGCTTATGCTACCCAGTCTGATATTTGAAGTTTCTGTAGAATTTTCGGGTATATTTTCTATTCCCAGTTTTCTCACAGCCGATTTTCGATATCTTCCCTGCAGTTCCCGTTGGTATACTCTGCAGGGTGTCATCCTGTGTCGGTCTTATAATCTATACGACAGATTCTAAAAATTAAATTTAATTAAATTAATAAAAAAAAACATTACAATGTGTAGAAAGTATAAGAAATTGTTTCTATGCTCAAATTGAAAAATTACAAAAATTAGTCCAGTTTGGAAATACAGTGTACTCTCTCATAAGCGGACACCTAAGGGACTGAGATTTGAGACGTACACAAGAGGACTGAAGCGGATTGGTACTAAAAACTGTCCGTTTATGAGAGGTGTCCGCTTAAGAGAGGAACTCATAAATGTTTAATAGATCAAAAGTTATGTCCCCGTATTCATAAAAATGTAGAAAGCTTTGTTAAGAAAAATGTATGAAAATACAAAAACATTTTTACACAGTTTTCTTAAAAGACTTTTAAATTTTTTTATAAAAATTGTGAATAGACTTTTGGCTGATTGAATTTGACTTTGGACCACTGTGCGTCCCCTAACCATCAACACCACATCTCCAATGGCAACCCAAGGAATACTGAGTGTTTTTAAACCTCCGATTTTTTCTAAACTTTCCAACAGATACCAAAGTTGTCCTCCGTCTACATTAAAATATGTGTCGATATATTGAAGCACCCTTTGCTTATCCGCTTGAATTTACCGATAATACAAAGTGTGTTACATCCATAAGAATAATTTACTCTGCACTCCGCAAAGCGTAGGGCATTACTCAAATATATGACGTTTTAGTTAACAAAGGAAAAAAAACAAAGTTTGCTTCATAAACAAAATAAACTGACAGCAAAAAGGAGAAACAAATTGAAATCATGCAACAAATTCCAACAAATAACAAAACATCGCACAGACTTCAACTCAATTTTGCACTGTTGTTATTGTAAATTTTGTATTAATACCAACAACAAAAACTCTATTATATCGTTTGCATTTGATTTGATGTTCAACTAAACTACTTGTTGTACTTGCAGGCTGTCTGTCGCTGTTTTATTGTTGGTGCTGTTGCCGTTGTGGCATCGACGGGCAGGTTGCCTTTTAAACGTACAGCTAAAAATCGCATTAACCAAAAGAAGAAGAAGAAAAAACCAAACACAAAATCACCATGGATGTTACAGATGACGAGTACGACGATGATGATACTCTCGTTGGAGGCAACATGTAACGCCACCACCACTGCCACCAGACAAACTGTTGAATAATCCCTGTGTGCAACTTGTTTAAAATTGTGACCTCCTACTAACTTAGCCGGCATACCCAAGACCAGCGGTGGAATTCACAAGGCCTTTCAACATGGAGGCATGTCAATACATACACAGTGTGCAAATGTCCTTGCATGGCTACTTGCAAAATACGAATAACACTGTAGACTGTTAGTTTAAACGAAAAAGCATTGTGAAAGAAGTGCTGGAGTCATATATTTCCTGCGAATCCAGGAACTCTCATCCGTCCCGTGCAAAATGGCCGGATGATCGAAAGACTGACAGTAGAGAAAATTCATTCTTCAGCCCAACTTTTCGTAGGTTTGAAGCTTTGCCAGCAAGTGTCTTTCCTGCCAGCTGTGACATTCTCAAATTCAAATCAAACTCTACACCCTCTTTCCTCCTTCCGATATCTTAATTTCCCGAATTTTCCTCTGACTTTACAAAATGTCACAACTTCGTTACTCCACCTGCGAGTGGAACCTGCGTTTTTAGTAATTTACGTAACTGTCTACAGATGGCTACAGTTGAGTGCCGGCTCTCAGATCACAACACATGACGATTAAGACAAATGAGTACAAATAAGTAAGTCGAATTTTCTTAAAGTCAAAGCTCTTCTATTGGCAGTTAACGAGACAAACTCCCTTAAACAGTTTTATAAGTAATTCCATAACTCAAAGTCTCTGTAAGTCAAACTTTTCTAAGGGTTTGAGTTATGGAAGGTGGTTCGAGTTATGGACGTTTGACCGTAATCACTGTGATTATGAAAAAATAAAACAATATATCGGAAACAACCTTAATGCTTCGGTCCTAACTGCACAGAAAAAACATATTTTTGAAATCAATTACGAAGTTTGTATGGAATTCGTCAATTCAATTACTTTTTTAATTGATTTTCTTCCAATTACAAAAGTTGTGAATTCAATTACTCAAATTTTAAATAAGTAATTGATTTTTTTACTATTTTCTACATTGATTTCACCAAGAATTTCTAAGTTCAATTACAACATTAATTGATACCCAAGCTTAATTTCAATTACGACAGTAATTGAATATTTTTGGCCCGTATTTTTTTCTGTGTGGAGACCCCTCAGCTTATATGTCCGAATTTGTTCGTGTGTTTCATGTTTTACGGAGGCAAAAAAAAACATGCCCTTGTAGCACCATGGATAAATGGTAATTTACAATCACTGATGAACAAACTTTTTGGAGAAAGAATGAGAAAATCCAAAACAAAGACACATTAAGTCGAATTAGTAACTATTATCAAGAGAAACTACAATGGGCTAAGAATTATCCAAGGAAATGCAGGCAGTTCCCTAATCAGACCTTAGGAAGAAATGAGAAGTCTGAAGTAATTTTAAAAGACGATGAAGAAAAATTTGTAATTAAGGTTGATTCTGGTAGAATGAAATGCGATTTTGAATACTGCATCTAGAAGAATATTATATTTTGTATATCTATTTCATTATAAATCTTTACTGATGCCTCAGTAAGCGCTGAGGAACTTTTAATGTAATGGGTTTTCCGTCAAGGGGTGCTGTTTTAAATCACCCCGTATTTCTGTGGCTTTTGAAGCTTTTGAAAATGAGGTTGGATCAACATGATGATTAATGATTTGTGTGTACAAGTCGAAACAACGCCATTACTAAAAATGGAACGATACACGCTTAAACAACGCATTGTATTAAAATTGATATTAAAATTCACTACAAAAATGGAGAAAATCTTGCAGCCACAGTTGGCAAAACTAAAGAATTTTTAGGTCGTCGTGCAGCACCTTGTCGGACAGCAATACAGAAATTGGTGGACAAATTCGAGCTGTTGGGACAAGTTAGTACTCTCACTCTGATTGGGTCCTTGAAATGCATGAAAATGATCCGGAAATCCATCGGAAAATCATCTGGACGGCTGAGGCCCATTTCCACCTCGGTGACTACGTCAAAATTGACGTACTACGAAAAAATTGTCGCATCTGGGGCTCGGAAAATCAAAGAGTTTTTATTGAGAAGCCTCTCCATCATCAGCGTGTGACGGTTTGGTGCGGTTTTTCGAAAATGATGTTGGATCAACAGCTGGATTGCGCTATCGAGAGATGATTAATGATTTTTATGGTCGGAGTTGGATGATAACAAGACGGCGCTACGTGCCGCACAAGCAACGAAACCATTGCTCTTTTACGGGAAAAGTTTCCGGACCGTGTTATCTCTGGAAGAGGTGATCACAATTGGCCACCAAGATCTTGTGATTTAACACCTTGCGACTTCATTCTTTTGGGACCACGTGAAAGATAAAATTCGTGAACTATCGAGGACATTGGGCAGCCACTTTTCAATTTGGTTATGGAAAATTTCATGAAAAGTATATGGTCCTGTAAGCGTGGTCGTGGTGGCCATTTGGCTAATGTTGTAGAAGAGTAGCCGCGTTTAAGGACGTGGACGCATTCACGGTAACGGGCTCCTTGAAATACTCAAAACTGATGCCCAGTGCACCTCTGACTTTCCTCGCGAAATGCAACGAAATATGGAGTCGGAGACATTGCTGTCGCATAACACGATATTGACAATGTGACAAGAGCTGGTGGGCCTTTACAGCCCTGCCCAACACCCCTGGTATGCAACATCAAATATTTATACAGATGGACATACACACGTATATACTTGTGTACATACAAACACATACATACACATCGTAGGCAACATAAAACATCATTTACATCGACATCGTTCTACATGCTACAATAAGACGAGGACGTCGCAGCATTAGGCTGGTGTGTGCGGGGTCACATGGCGGCGGGGGAGGTTGTGGTTTGTGCACAATGACTCTGAAACATAAACACGTACAAATTTGGTTGCACGTTTTTGCACTATTTAGAAATTTATCTAACACCTGCAACATGATTTCGAACATTGTAACACTAACGAAACATTTACGATTAATGCCAAAATCCACAGCACTCCACAGCCTCACTATCATTTTCATCCTCATCATCCAACTCCTCGTCGTCATCATCATCATCACCATAATCAGTGAAAAATTTGTTCGAATATCATTGGCATCGTCTCACATTGACGGCGGCGGCAGATACTCCAGCCAAACGCCGCAAATATTGTATTTGAAGAAAATCTAATGTTTTCGTTAATAACAGACATCAGACATGGCGATATCTACAGATACATTTATGAACACCTCCACACACATACAGAAATATAATCGTACAATAGACACTCCGAACTGAAGAAGAAGAGGGAAAAACGCAATTCATCTAATTTCCATTTTAAATGAATTCAATATTTCCGTCTTCAACATGCAACGGGCAACAGCACGGAGCAAAACGACACAACATTAACATCGCTATCAACATCCGCATCGTCATTATCGTCGACGTGATCATCGCCGGTGTGATTTAGCTTTTCAACATCATCATCATCATTGTCGTCAACATCGACAACGCCGTCATCATCATCGTCATTTGCATTTCAAAACATGTGATTCTCAGTGTCATCTGCATTGATTATTTCATTCATGAGATTTTAATACGAGCCCGGTACAGTGGGCAAGAAATTTTCAAAGTAAACCTATCGATTACTCTTAATACACGTATTGAATTTGCATGCCGTATAAAGACCGGAATACAGTTCTCCAATGGATTTATTTCTATAGTTGTGACTTTCTGAATGATATTTTTTACCGGTCGGGCCCGTAGAATATAGAAACCAAATAGTTTGCTACCTATAAACCCGAACAGGAGATTTTTACCTTGAACATAACCTTTTATATGTTCACGATTTTCTTTATGACAAGAGCTACAACTTTGCCTCATAGAGTAAATCGTAATTGCAAACGGTTTGCAAGATATGAGCCTGAGAAAATGATCACTTTTTTGCAAAAATGACACCGAGGCCCCACATTTCTTTGGGAAGCCCATAAAAAATAACACATCGCTTTCAATAATCGATAGTCCTTACTAAACATTTAATAACTTTCGTTAAGGGGAACATTCTTCAGATCTGATAGGTAACGAGAATGTTCGAACAAGCTAACGGATGTTCTCGTTGGCGGAATGAAATTAAGCACCACGAAAATATACCCAACATTTAAAAGGAAATTTGGCCATAAATCTAAATTTAATTAATTTTAACAATAATAATTTAATTTCATATTTTTAGTGATGGAGCAAAATCAAGTCCCCTTTTTTGTGGTGCTTACTTTGGCATTATCTGTTCTGAAATAACACCCCAAACTCGAAAATTTAAATAGACCACAATACACAGGAAGCTATTACGCGAATCGATAGGGATTATTGGCCTGTGGGGTCGTACCTTCAATTGGCATTACTAAAATTAGTCGATACTGCAAATTTGGATATTGTTCTTGTAATAGGTTGGGGTCCACTTTCATAATGCAATTTAACTCTAAATTTGGGTCTTAATTTCATTTTAAATTTGGGGTGTAATTTCTTGGCGCCGTTCTCGACTCTTTAAAACTGACATAATCGCCATCCAGAACCGCCATTTACTTTCGTTCTTATATGGTTTAGATGCGCTTCGGACTTGCCATTTCTTTGACTACACCAAAAAGTGTGATTTTTTCTTAGACTTACTTTATATAGCCCCTCGACCTAACTGGCCCAAATGTGTTATCCATGTCGAAAGCATCCTAACCGTCGTAGTTTTATCCGACCGATAGTCTCTTTTTTATTCTCACTTTTCCTTCTGAAAGCGGTTTAACCAATCGGTTCCACTGTACGTTGTCAGTGCTTGACTGGCCCTACTTCGTCTCTATCGGTTCAAATTGATACTAACTCTTTGGTGATTTTCAAATATATTACTGACGAATCTATTGGTTTGTCTTTTATTCGTTGTGTTATCTTCCTTTAGCGGCGTTTGTTGACGTTGATGTGTTAACGTCGTTTTCATGATTTATGGTTTCTATAACGATTTATTTCTTTGATTTTGGCTCTTGTTTTCTTTTTTCGTTTTGGTGATACAGACCTTCTGTTTTGTTCGCATACAAAAACTGCATAAATTGCATTTTCCGATCTTTGACGATTTCATTAAAGACGACGTCTGTGTGAATGGAAAAGTGTGTGTGTGTGTGTGTGAGTGCGGTTTTCAGTATTTTTGTGTCAAAATGAAACATTTTTATTTTATGCATATTTTATTAAATGCAAATTTTGCCGTCGTTTCCATGTGCGCAGGCAGATCTACAGAGCCACCGATAAAAACATACGAAAAAACCAAACAAAAAGGAAACGTGTTTTATGATTGTGTCATGCGGTGATGAATATATGTATGACATGAACAGGTGAAATATTTTTACATTTTAGAATTTTTCCCTCAGACGAATGTTCAGCACAGTGTCGAGCTGTCAGCTGGCGACTGTTGTTGGCCAACATAGAACACATTTTGTCCAAAGGATATATTGAATGGAATGGGAGGTTTGACATCGGCTAGAGTGTATGGATTTGTACATAAACGTAAAAGCGGAAAACATATTTTGTGCAGTTACACAAAAAGAATGGGAAATGCTGGTCATATATAGATTTCCATTGAATTCCTGAATAAATATGAAAAGTTTTTGAGACAAAAAAAAAAATATGTATTTCAAATGAGGTAAGTGGGGCATTAAGAAACACTCACCCTCGCCATACTTGTTGGGCCTTCTAATTTGCTAAGGGCAACAAGTAAGTATAATGACTTGGTTGGGTTAAGTGGAACTAGAAGTTTTTTTCATTTTCCATAAAAATTTATATTTTGTTTTACTTTGTCGACATCTGACTAGGAATCATTTGATGGGGATTGCGGTCCATCTAGTGGTTTCTTTTTAAATCATACACTGATAAAACAAATTAGGTAATCCGTACTTGAATTAAGCCGTAGTGGTGTGAAAAGTATGATTAGTACGTATTCCCTTAAACCAAGTTAAAAAAAACTTGATTTAAGTACGGATTTTTGTATCCCGGAATTCTTAGTATTATCCATAGTTGAGGCATGATTTTTAGAATAGATTTAAGTTCACAATAGGTTAGAAATAATTTCGAAATGGACTTGTGTGTAGACCGCTTGTATTAATTTAAGCCCGAATAAATACTTGAATTTATCGGAAACTGGGATTGATTTAAGGAAACTTTAGATAAAATTGATATTACAATATTTTTATTGTAAGAATATTAAATTCATAATAGGATGAGTTCGAAATCGATTTGAAAGACTACACTTTAACCCGGTTTCAGGTTTCTCCCTTTAAAATAGATCTACAAATTGTTCTCTGACCTCACTTTAAATTGGACTATTCCTAATAAATATTTAATTACACTTAAATACATCGGCAACGACAATTTCAATGATTTCTTTTCCAATCATTGGTTTATTATGTGTCTTCCGTAATTAAACGAGAACTACTGTTTACTAGCGCATAGTCCGAAAAACGACAAGCAGTAAAGCAAAAAAATCTTTGTTTAAATTCATCAAGTATTTTATTCTTATTATAAAGGGTCCGCCATCTAACGTTTTTTTTCAACAAGTGCTTATTTCATTTTCTATATTTTCATTATCGGGCCATGTTGAACGAATTTTTGTTTACAGAAATTTAAGAGGAGGTTATTGCCAACATTTGGTTTCAACAGGACGGAACTACGTGCGGACCCTGTATGAATGTTCGTACTTGATTTTAAAACTATCCCATTTATACTTGTTTTAAAAATCGTACTTATTTTTTTAAGTACGATTTTAGTTCAAATTAAGAATATTCGGCTTAATTTTAGAATGCCATTTTTCTTCATTGACAGTTACTGTTTTGAAAGTAACTGTTCTTCCCGCTCTCTCCAACTTTGAGAGAGAATTAAAACGTATTTCCACTGCCCTAGAAAATATTTCGTGTATTGGAAAGACATTTTGTCTGAAATTATGCACCCACCGGGCTTTTTGCACGGACGTTACTGAGACTAGTACAATAGGGGACAATACTCACCGTCCCCGTCGTCCCACAGTGGGGAATTCGTAATTTTTTTCGAAATGAATGTGCCATTTGGAATTGGTTTATCCGGATTGGAGTGTGTTCGGGCCGGAGGATGGACCCAGGGGATCTACCCAGAGATGAGCCAGAAGGTACCAAATTTGGAAACCTCGGTTTTAAAAAAAATAATTAACATCCTCCAGTATTCCACTAGTATTTTACATGAACAGATGGTGGTGGCTGTTAATACTTATCAAAATATGTTTTTACTTTGCGCTTGTCTCTCCAATAATATATGTGAGTTTTAAATGTGAATTTTAAACGAAAAAAATATTTAATTTCGACCCCGGTTCAGTTAATTCGGTGTAACTATACTACGAATATTGAGGTTTTTTATTTTCATGGAAACACAGAAATGAGCAAAGAACGTTAAATATAAAAATAACTTTTAAAAATTCAATTAAATTGTAGGAAACTAATGATGCAGTTGAAAAAAAAGGTTGCAACTCAAAGTAATTTAAAAAAAAATGTTTTTTTAATGAACTGAAACCACATTTGCCACATGGACGATCTTTGGTTTCAGTAAAATGGCGACCCACGCCACAATTGATCTCTTGGGTATCAAGCTTTTTAACCGTGTAATCAGCCATTCCGGCGAGGTCAACTGATCACCTAAATTTAACTGTCTCAGTCTTGTTTGTATGGTTATGCGAACAATCCATTATTGAGGCGAATATCGAGCAAGTAGTTTGTGAGGTAAAGTCAGTCACCGCCTGCCAGCCGTGACGCCACATAAATGATATTGTGTTCCGCCGGATATTGTCCCTTAAGGCTTCTATTTTTTTGACTTCCATAAGTCGAATTGCCTTTAAGTACTTCTAGTGGCAGTAGCTTTAAGTAGACAAATTCCTTTCAATTGCTCTTCTATAACACGAATTTCCATATAAACAATTCACAACAACAAAATTACACAGATTTTCATATTATATTAGGGGCAGTGTTTCCAAACATATATATAATTGCATGCAAACGTATACATAATTGTTTGCATACAAAAATATATATGTTTGCACATAAGAATATAAAGGTTTGCATACAATAATACATATGGTTGTGTTTCGACATACATATATATGTTTGGGCACAAAGTTTCATGTATATGTGTGCATGCAATCATTATATATATTGCTGCTACATATCGCACCCTAAATACAAAAGAGTCATTATTATTGTAGACTTTTTTTTATATATTTCAAGTATATTAGTAATTTACATCAGTAATGTTGGACAACATTTGATTCACCCTATCGGAATTAGTAAATGATCCGTTGGAACACTAATCGTGGATGACAGATAACAGTTTGCGCCTTCAATTCGTGCATTAACTGATCCATGTAAGGTTTACGATTGAAACCCTGCAGTGATTGAAGACAGTCTCAATGGCTGTGAATGCCGCTTAATTGACAAATGTTGCCGATTCAAATGCTTTCCCTACAAAGTCTTACTTTCACACAAACAACTACTTAAGCGGTATATAAAATTACTTCAACAACTATATTTTCTATTGACCCCATCAGATGACCAATTTGCTTCCTTTATCAAATTAAATAATAATAATAAAAAAAAGAAACATATTTATTAATGCCCAAGCACTGGCTATCTTATTTAGCGGATTTCCCCTTGTAATTTCTCTTAACAACCGCCGACAACGACATATTGTTAAAAATTTATCAAAAAGTCACAAAATAACCATTTGAGAAGACAACAATATTTCGTGTTGCATGCAAAGCTCGTGCACATAGCTACTGAGTTTTATTCAGCGTCGTCATCATCAGCCGCATGCAGCAGTACAAGCGGACACAGGGCAAACAAAAAAGCTGCAGCAACAATGAAGCAGACAACAAGTCAACAAGTGGTCGCGCCCACTGATAAGCGAATGTCATTTGCTTCTTAATAACAATAAACAGCAAATTTATTAAATACACACACTAAACTTGGGTCTCTTGTTCGTGCTGATGCTGCTGCATAGTCGAATATGTATGTGCCTCCGTGGCACATTCGATGAAAATGTCTCCCTCATACTTTGCGCAAGGATAAAGCAAGTCTAGCAATGCGGTCTACAGGTGGCATTTGCAGAACGCGGTGAAATTATCAAATTCAAGGCCAACGTCAACAAAAAAAACAACCCCTTTATTATTGACTTTGTTCTGTTTGATGTAAAACACTTGCAGCGTTTCATCAGTCTTTGCTGTAACTAAAACCAAAAATTTGATAAGCTTCAATACAAGTACATTAAATTCCCAGCCGGGGGAATTTTCAAGGCTCTCCCGAACTGCCCTCCTTTCATACCCAAATCACATCCTTCCTATGACAGGCTTTTCGAAGAAAACTTTTCAGACGCCGTAAGTATTCCCAATTGGACGGATATACCCTAATTCTGGCATGAACATGGAATAGGGCACGTCTTACAGATCGTTTATAGTATGACACAATTTTGATTTTGCGTCTTCATAGGTTTTTGTTCCTGATCTTATTAGCCGAAATACAGCTGACAAGTTTCGTTGCTATTGCGGGGTATGATGCGCCGAATTTGCTTTATATAATAAAATAACTTTAATCTACAGTTCTCTTTTGCTTGGTGACTTATAGTGAAATTTTACGTAGAATATTTTTTCCATTCACATCATTTTAGCACCAATTCCAGTCCCATAAAAGACTTTTTGAGTTTTGACTTATTTCTGGAAATTAAGATGAGTTTTCAGCTTTGGTGCATTCCGAATCTATGGTATACCCCTATCTGCTATACCCCTTTTTTAGGGTGGTTTTTTGTACCTATTTCCCCTAAAGGTACATGAAAGACCCATATATTGTTGAGTTAGAGTGTTACAATTGTCCCCAAAAATGTTCCCCGTAGAATTCTTAATAAAATTGCTAAAGACACCCTAAAGCTAAAAGGTAAGGATAACATGGTTTCCTATGCCGATTCAGTAGAAAAATATTCAAAAGATCCAAAGTTAAAGATTCGAACATTTTAAACCAAACTATTTGTGAGCTAACCCCGCAGTTACACATGATAGTGATTATTCGAAAAACTCAACACACTCACATGTTTTTACTAATAAACAAAAATTTTTGCTACTGTCAGGCCGACTGCCAACGAAAATGTCTTGGCAGTGACATTTTGATACAGGCGGACAGAAACGTATGTTAGAGTTCCCCAACACATTGTTTGTATTAATTTATGGGATAATTTATTTGATTGTTTTGTTAAATTTTGTGCGTTATTGTAAATAAAGAATTCTTCGACGTGTTTGGAGTACAAAAATAACATTTTGACGTATTTATGGAAAAAAAAATTGTGCTTGTCCATACTTTTCCCAAACGCTTTACCAGTTTGTGGTGTAGGGCAACCTTGTGTTTTTTTTTTCTGTTACAGCGTCGGACAGCAACAATTGTTGCGAGAAGTTATGCTCCTGTAGACCCTCATATTTTTCCAGCGTATTTTCACTATTTTGTTTGGAAGAGAATATGTATACTCACTTGGCAACAAATTACTTGTACGTGTACAGGCAGGACAAACAAGGTTTTCCAGTTAAATTTTTTTAGTATTATAATCATAAGAAAGAAATTTGCGACAAAATGCTATCAGCCTTGTACAAGTCCTTCATTGCAATAACTTTCAATTGATTGAAGAGCAGGATTGCTTTCTCTCCTGTCTAAACATCCGGCAATATTAACTCAGCGTAGAATGACGCAAGGCCTTCGGCAAGGCCTCGCAGAGATATTGCCTTTGCCGCCGGGGTGCATTGAATTTCATTCACGTCTAGTATTGTAATGTAGTAGTGGACAACAAAATATTGAAGTATTAAAATTTGAATACATAATTTGAATCGCGTGTCATTGCAGACTTGGCCTTCTTCCTCCCTCGAGTGTCCGCACAGAGAGATGTCCAACTATCAAACGTACTTATTAAACATTTGCGTTAAATTTGTTCCTTTGCTGGCAAATGCTTGCGAAATTTATAAATTTATTATCAACACGCAGGCCGTGCTACCCCTGTACATGTGTGTGTGTGTGTGTGCATAAAGATAAGACTCGTAAATTTTGTTTGGCTTCAAACCTATGACCATATAAAGTATGCACTTGTGGTATTATTAGCGGCTAGTGTTGACATGATGTCCAGCTAAGTAAGCAAATTCATTAATTTTAAATTTGTTGACAACCATCATGAACATCATAATGTTAACGAAAACAAAACAAACAACAAGCAGACAGACACATTTTACCATAACCTAAAGAAAATGCCTAGACAATTAAAAAAGTGTGTTCAAGTATGATTAATTTTATACTGAGCATTGTGCAGAGGTACATCTTTTTAGCTGGTCAGTGGTGTTAGCCATTCGATGAGTGGGCAGGCGCAATTTGCAAATTTTTGGGTGGTGTCATTTCCAATTTACTGGCCCATGTACAAAATGTCTCTGATAAAATCACTTCCCGCATTTGGTAAATGTTGACATTTTAATGTACCTTTCACTTTAAAGGTTTATTTATGGTGGTATTTTAGATTCCAACTTGGACGGAGCCCATGGCATATGGAAACGTTGTAATTTCCCATATGAAGAAGTACTACGAATTTTGAGAAGACCGTCATTTACTTTAACAAACAATAGAAATAATGTGATGCCAATTGGAAAAGGGTTATGATACATACATTTTTGTCACAAGAACAAACATTGGAAGTTCTTGAACAGACATTCCTTCTAACTCATAACTCCATGTTGCAAGTGGATCAAAAAAAAAAAAACGAAAGATTGCCCACAAAAATCTCATACAAAATTCGCATTTTTTATTATGAAAAATTCCCCAGAAAAAATAGTGATTTTTTCATAATTTTCTATTATTTCACTTTTTGTTTTTTTTTCTTTCAATTTTTCATATTGCACCCTAAATACAAAAGGGTCACAGCTCAAAATTTTCCAAAACTAACTGTTTTCCATAAATTAATTCAGAGTACACTTCTCTTACTACTGCAACAATTTCTTTCACAACACAATCTTCAGTAACTGGAAAAATACAGTTATGTATATTTTAATTCTTTAAATATTACAATCATTTTTAAAAAAACATTAACATTTGTTTGACACTCCTGAAAATGTTAGAATTTTAAGTTGTGATCGTTTTCTATTCAGGGTGCGATAAGACAAATAACCCAAAATGTGTACAATTAAAAATTTTAAAAAACACAATCTGCAAAGTTTGATCAAAAATCGGTCAAATTAAATATGCGACGAACACTATGACTATAAAAATTGACCGGGGATACATTTCCATACTGTGTTGTCAAAACACAGCTTGACCATAACCGAAAAACATCATTTAGGTCGGTGCTGGGTCTCCCCCTCTGAAATGTAATACACTACTATATGGTGAATTAATACCGTGGGACTAAAGATTACAGATAAAATATATCAATCGCATAGAACTAATCTAGAAAATCTCTATTTTCCACGAGGGATTGTTGTAGACATACACAATCAGCAAAAAATTGGGTCTACTAGAATTCGGGTTTGTGAAAAATATGCCTGAGATTAATTTTGTCTTGTCGAGACTTCGCGACTAACGAAGTTCCCGGCAGAAGGGCTGAAATCGTTCACACTCAATGTCGCTAGCTAACTGATCTCGACTGTATGGTATAGTAGAAGGAAAACATAATTTATTATTGCCCTAGTATGAGATCACCACAATCCTTGTTTGTCGTCGATTAAGTACTATCGACGATGAAAACAGAATTAAATGCTCATGGAAATAAAAAAGAATGGAACTCTATCAATATAGAGAATAATCTGACCAAGTCACTCAAATATCTATCTATTTATACAGTGATTGTTTACCCGCTTGGACAGAATAATATCTCTAGGCTCTATAAAAAATATCCAAAAATATATCCCAAAGGCAAAATTCGACAAAAATGGAATGAAAAACATTCCAAATGAAGAAGTCGCCAAAAATAAAATGAAAAATATTCCAAATGAAAAATTCCCCAAAATAAATAAAATTTACTCCAATTAAATTCCTCAATTTTCATTGGATATTTCTTGTACAAATTTTGGGTTATTAATGTTTACTCTTTTGCACTTATTATGTCCAAAGTCACATATCGAAGACTTCATTCCATAGTATGCCAAGTCAATTTTACGGGAGACGCATTCAATGTTTATATGGAATTTGTCAAAGGCCGTGTGAGTTAGGATCTCCAATTTTTCGCTATCTAGATCAGAATTATCATCCTCCAATTTGACTAAGCATTATTTTATGTACTTACACGCATTTAATTATTCGAGGAATAAAATGTTAAGTACACGATACGATGTGCATGCTAAATAGACTTACAAAGAACGACAAATATAAATGACAAATATAAAGCATGCTGTGCAACTTAGACCGTTTTGGAATTGACGTTTTTTAAAACTTCAGTCTTAGGCTAAGTACAATTTTAAGCATATCTTTTGATGGGATGCAAGCTTCTGACAGGATTTAAGATAAAATTATCCGAATTCAAAAACACCATCTCTCTAAGGACATGCGAAGTCTACTTAGCATACTCTGGAATGATGCGAACTTAGAAAAAGTTCTATGTCATTATCATTCTCTAGCCCTTGCATTGAAGTCGTATCCAAGTACAACCGACTTCGATTGACCGCCTGTCAATTAATTTGTTGTTTATGCCCGTCATATGTTTGGAGTCTTTCTACACATCTCATCTACACATCTCACAGTGAAAACATATTTTTTTTTTAATTTAAAAATGTATCGCTCGGAGTATAAAGGAAAATACGTAAAACAATAAGAAACTTATAGGGATCTCGTCCTTCAAATTTTGAATTTTTGCTATTTTGGTGGTGATTTGAAAAAAATTCTAAAAATGAATGAATCAACTTATTGCAAATTTACAAGTTCCAGCAAAGAGGATGACATATTGGTGTATCAACCTTTTTTTTTCATAGCTTTGCTATAGATTTAAGTGTTGAGTTAATTTTTCGAAGGAGAGACCATTTGATTATTTTACTTTTTGAAATTTTTTGGACCATAACTTTATTTTTTTTAATTTTCCATTAGTGGTTCTTGTTTGTATTAAAATTTTGAACTTTTATTAAACTGAAACTCTAAAAATAAAAAACAAATCAACAAAGTGCGAAAATTTCATATTTTAAAAGTTGTTTAATTTTTGTTTTCTTTTTTCCCCTCATTAATTATTGCAAACTACATCTCCTTACCTCCACCATAATATACAGTGGGTGTTTGTTCAAGTATTTCGCAATGTAAAATCTTGCTACACACCTTCTTCAGTCGATCATGTTTAGTACATCAACTACGCCCACACTCAGGCATCTATAATTTGTCCTTGCAATCTTGAAATCCAAATTCTATCCCCTGGGATTCGGGAATCCTGTCCGAACTATCCGTCGTTTGACGGCCTTCGAAATGCTTGTCTAATAAATTAGGATATCCGTCTAATAATGTCTAATTGTCTAATAAATTGGTTTCCACCTTTCGACCAAAATCGATTGGAGGGATTTATACCGACTATAGTTTTGTGAGCTCAATTCTGCACTCAAGATTCATCATTCAGTATTTCTACAGTGTCACCTTTTTGATGGAGGAAATTTGTTGAGCTTCCGCAGAATATTAGCGTATATGAGATCACCGTCAGTTGCTCCTGTTTCACCTGTATTTTTAGGCATAACATTTCCTCAGACAATCGTAGATTCACTTTATCCTGCCTGTGCCTTACTTCGGATCCCCGAAATTACGCTACTAGTTGAGGTCTCATGTGTATGGTCATATTACTACGAATTACCTAACACAAATTCTACCTGATATAGGTCGTGTAAAAGTTGTATCCTCTTGATTGTGTCTCTCCACGTCTATTCCATGATTTTTTTCATTCCTCCTTAGCAGTCTTTGTTGGTGGCTTCCAGTCCTTTGCGTGCTATCTGCACGAGTATTTTGACTGGTGGTTCCGCGGCAGAATCGCTTGGATATTTCGAAATTTACTCATATCTCTGAAGGGATTTTTTTTATCCTAGCTCTGTGAGAGCTAGAGAACTAGGACAGCTGTTCAGAGGCGAGCTAGTCATTACAGAGATATGTTTGTATTCCAGAGGGATCTGCAGGGCACCCATTATTTATTTTGAATCCCGTAAAATTATTACAGGACCAAGGTAATGTATTTAAATCCGTTTACGAAGATCTGACTTTTTTTTAGCAGCCTTTCCACCTCTTAAATGCCAATAATACCGTGTTGCAAAGAAATACGAAACTCTTAGAGCATCTTACCGGTCGTAGACGACCAACTACTCCAAACAGTTGTTAATTTATGTTTTGTTCAAATTTATGATTTTCTATAAGTATTCTTGTAAATTGTACAATAAATTTTACATTGGACGTAGGCAAACATATCTTTTACATTTAAAATATCGTTTCTGCAAATACTCGTACATTCGTATTTATATTTTATTTATTATTTATTCATAAATGTATCTGTCCGTCCGCCAGTACGTCCCGCAAGTCATGTGGCAAAACTTGTCTCATTCGGATGATTTTTTATGCATTTTCACTCGAAATAAATTTGATTTGCATGTTTCGCTGTAAGGAGGGAAAATGTACAAATAATTTGAACATCTTATGGTGGTGATCTCTGGCTATGATATGTGTGTGAACACCGTGTGGTTTTTCTATATTATTAGCCATGTGGATGGATGGTTGTTGTTTCATTTGTATTTTTAGTTGTCCGTAAAACATCTCTTAACTAATCAACAACTAAACGTACGGGTTTTGGTCTCTTGATCACTGGTTAAATGTATGAACGTGATATTTTTTCAGCTGTTTAGTTGTTATCTCGCAAACGGCCGGTGATAAAAATCTAATTCAACAAGTATTTTTTTATGTTTGAATCCATGCAACATGTTGCACACTTTGGCGGACGGCCACATGTCCCGTGAGTGGCGGAAAATAAACAAACAAACAAAAAAATAATATGTAAATAATGGACAATGTATGGAGGAAATAGCAACAGTTGCAACTGTGCTGCCAGTGCGTATTCATAACGTGTGGGCAAATGTGTGTTTTCTGTTGGAAGAACATGGAAACAAAATAGCTGCATTTATTTACAAATGCTTTTGGTCTATATCGGATATACGACAGTTTCATTGTCATGAAATTGAATTATAAAAAAGTACAAACGTCATAGAGTGAAAAAACGTTAGGTAAAATGACGGTGGGGAAGTGTTCTCAAATAACACTGTACAACACAAAAAAAAATTACAAGGTCCGACCTATAAATTTTGATAGAGGAGACAAAAAAAAAAGACACGTTTATCGGCGTTTTGAA
Source organism: Hydrotaea cyrtoneurina (assembly GCA_958296145.1). NCBI lineage: Eukaryota > Metazoa > Arthropoda > Insecta > Diptera > Muscidae > Hydrotaea > Hydrotaea cyrtoneurina. The sequence goes on along the minus strand of OY282512.1, from coordinate 38,284,107 downwards.
AGTTTACATCTGGGTGTCATTTTGGGGGGAGGTAAAGTTTCCCCCAAATGCAAATTTTGTATTGTCAATCGGCATAGAAAATCGTGTAAAGAAAATGTAATTAATGAATACTTCCTATCCCAATTTGCTATCGAAGGTAAAATAATAGAGATATTACTGATTTGTAGTTAAATTTGAATTTTTTTTCATGCTAAATTTTTGGGGTACTTTAAAATAAAATTCTTAACATATGAACAGGATATTGTCCAAACGAATGAGAACTACTTTTTTATCTCACTTTTCAAGTTTCCTCCAGAACAACTACCCAAAGAAATTACAATTCCACTTGTACCACCTCTACGGAAACACTGCGTTGAGTGCCATCTGTAGATATTGGTGGGAGCCTTGTCTTATAGAGTTCAAGTTTCACTCTAACAATTGCAGCCAAGCTTTCTGATGAAGGTCGTCACGGACCCGAAATCGCGATAAAAGCAGTGGGCAGCCAGGGAAATACATTCCACTTGCCATTTTGTAAAAAACTTGTCTTCTATTTATAGAGGCAAGAGGTCTAGAGCCGGACAATATCCTAATCATATGATAAAATCATAAGACCGAAATAAAACAAACGCTAAACATAAAATTTTTAATAAATGCAAAATTAACCCTGAGCTCTCTAGTGTTGTGTCTTATTTCTGACTTTCTGGTTGAATTTTCCGTTTTGGTGTATTTAGGGACTTATAGTAAAATTTCACGGCAAATATTTTTGCGGAACATTTTAACCCCTTAAATACCTGTTTTAATGGTTTTTTTTGCTCTTTTCTAAAAGAAGGACAAAAAAGACCCATGCCTTGAGGAGTTAGAGGGTTAACATATTCTACAAAATTGTTCTCCGCAACATTTGGCATAAATTTGCTGAACACACCTTATACTTTAAACGTAAGCTTTACTCGATTTTCTATGCCGATTGACAATACAAAATTTGCATTTGGGGGAAACTTTACCTCCCCCCAAAATGACACCCAGATGTAAACTTTCAAAACGCCGATAAAGGTGTCTTTTTTTTTGTCTCCTCTATCAAAATTTATAGGTCGGACCTTGTAATTTTGGAAAAAATTTGATTTTGTTGTACAGTGTAATCAGTCTCTTACATCTTGCTGATTAAAAGGGAAATACTCCTTGTTGAACGCACCGTCCAACAAGGGTTAAGAGCTATCAATCCATCTATATTTTTGACATTTCTTTTATTATCTTCATATTCTATGTTTACTAAATATTAATTATGAATATATATTTGTCCTTTTCTATCCTTAAGAAATTGAATTTTTGATATTTACCGCCTAAACAAGGCTTCACTTGTCATATTAGTTTTTAAGTACTTCATTAACTTCCCTTAAAGACGGTCCAACCGCGACCAACCTTGAAATTAGAAAACCTGTTTTTCTTAATCACCCCTATTCTGCACTACAATTACGTTCCCTCATTACGTTACGCATCGATCGAAAATTTGGATTCCAACATAAAACGTAATCGAAAGAATAAGAAGAAGATATGTGGGTATTTACAGTAAGCTCTTTGTCTGTGGAATGTGTGAGATCGAAACAGAAAACCAAACAATTTTGTAAACATTGTGTGAAAAAGTTGAATGTTGATTGAAAAAGTTGAAAAGTTGTAGTGATTAATAAAACAAAAAATATTTAGTGTTAACAAAATAAAGATAAACGTAGTGAAGAAAAAAAGGCAGAACATATACGTAGTAAAAAAAAAACAGAACGTAAGTGAGAGGACCTGTAATAAGTGAAATATATCTCACAAAATAATAGAAAATATTAATCTCTACTCCATTTTATACTTACATTTTTATTATTTTAATTTTACTTTTTATTTTATTCACAAATTTGATCTCTTTCCGCCACATATTTCTTAACGTACAAAAACGTAGCTACGATTGTAGTGCAGAATACCTACAATCGTAAAAATTACGCAAACGGAACTCAACGGAATGGAACGCGCAATACCAAAACGGAGAAAATCCAATCGCGATTGTAGTGCAGAGTACCTAATTTGCCAAAACGGAGAAAATCCAATCGTGATTGTAGTGCAGAATAGGGGTGATTTAATCTTATATTATTAGCCATCCTTCCTGCAAGGATACGCGCTAATCACTCCTTCTTGTTCTGTTTGGTGGTTTTAGACTTTAACCGTTCTACCAGGGACTTCAAGATCACCGTCTGTGCTCCTCCTGAATTGAGCATCAACCTCGTCTTCTGAGGTCCTTCTGCCGTAGGAAGAAACACGTGGGTTCAAAACCGTTCGCTCAGACGCCCACTTACGTACGATTTTGGACGGTAACCTGTCATAGTAGAGCGACTTCCGGCCGACGTTGAACGAGAAACTGGCTGAACTCGGTCAAAAACGCAAAGTGACGTTGTGTTGATCGTCCTTTTTGGGTTGCGCTGGGTTGGCGGGGTGTGAGCTCTAGCTGGTTGGCGTGAGTACGACTGACTGATGGTTGCAGTTTATGGTCGTCGATGTGCAGCATTGTGTGGTGAGTGTGTTGGCACACGAGGCATTTATTTCAGGACGATAGCCATTCACCTTGACGATATCCCGTCGCTCCGCCACAGATATGTGCTGAAATTCGCTGCACGACCGCAAAAGCCAACTTTGGCTTTTTCACTTTTCTATGAAAACTTGAAACCACCCACAACCCTACAAATCTGGGAGTTTTCACGATTCACGCAAATACAGTCCTTTTCAAGCAAAACAACCCCCAGAATTGTACACGAAGGTTATTGACAGCATGTTAAACCTCCATCTGAATGATAATGAGTATTCTCTCGATTCATATCGAGTCTTCTCGGAGATGGGTTACAGGAGTAACACAAGGTTCCATTCTATCTCCTTTTAATTTTCCTTCTGCTTCTCTTTTTCTTATTTTTATTGACGACTTGGGGGTCAGCAATCCTCCGTCAGTCATACTCATTTGATCATCGGCCAAGTCCTCTGGAGGTCGAGTACAAAAAGCGATCGATGATCGGCTCGCTTAACCGCGATTTGGCGACGATTTGAGAGTGGGTCCAAATGAACTGAGTAGATTTGAAAGCACGGAAGACCCAGTGTTGTTTGTTGTCACACAAACGTTTCACTGATTAAGCATCGTCGTCAATGTCTATGGGTGTTGTGGATCGACGAATCAGACACTGTTGATGTTCTCGACATAGGGATTCATGGCGATGCACATTGGAATAGCCACATTTTCAAAGTGTCGAAAGAAGCGTTGATGATTTTAGGATTTCTAAAGCTTCACCACATCTTATTTTGTACATAAATATTTACACCACTTACATCCGGTCAAAGAAGGAATATAACTTCCATATATTTGCAGTTTCTGAACCCTATATAGGGGGGAGAGCGTTGGTCATGATAGGGAATAGGGTAGGGTATCCAAATCTATTTTCGTCATTCATTCTAAATGGTCAGATGTTTATTTCATAAAAAAGAGGAAGGTATGCCGTTAATAATGAAAAACAACATCAGCCAAATGGCCACCACGTCCACGCTTACAGGACCATATCCTTTTCATGAAATTTTCCGTAACCAAATCGCAAACTGGCTGCCCTATGTCCTCGATAGCCTCACGAAATCTATCTTAGAGGTCTTGAATCGACTCTGGACTGACCCCAAAGGAAGAAATCGGAAGGTGTCAAATCACAAGACAACACGGTCCGGAAACTTTTTAGTTTTGCGAACTGTGATTTCAATGCGTTGTTGAAGCGTGTATCGTTCCATTTTTAGTAATGGTGTAGTTTTAACTTGTAAAAAGTGACAGCTACCAAAATACCGGGTGATTCAAAATAACACCTCTTGTTGGAAAACTCTTTATACAACTTTATTCATTTTCAAATTCAAGAAAAATATTCCAAAAACAAAACTCCTTATAGACCGCTTGGATTAATTCTTGAAATTATCCCGAAACTGAAATTGATTTAATACAAATTTAGATTAAATTGATATCACAATAGTCTTGTAGTCTTGTAAGTGGGTGTGCCCTGAGGCTAGTGTGTCCTGTGATGACTCCAACTAGCTTACTTAAATAATTTTTGTTAAACCCGAGTATTCTCTTTGTTTTCTTGTAATCAAGATTCAAAAATCGTTCTCACTTTAAATTGGACTCACTTTTCCTAATAAATATTTAACTACACTTAAATCCATCGGAACCCGTGTTTAATTATTTCTTCCCCAATCATTGGTTTATTATCTGCTATAGTCTTTCGTAATTAAACGCGAACTACTGTCTACGAGCGGATAGTTCGAAAAACGACAAGCTAACTAATAAATCAAGTATTTTATTCTTATTATAAGAATTTTGGTACTTGATTTGAAATCTATTCCATTTACACTTGTTTTAAGAACAACTAACTACGAATCTTACTTATTTTTTTTTAAGTACGATTTTAGTTAAAATTATTCGTCTTGAATTAAGAATGCAATTTTTCTTACTGTATAGAGGTTTCTGTCAGAGGACCTTAAAACCTGCAAAATGGCGTAGATTGAACAACTCCGAATACGGCAAAGTTTACAAAGTTCAGATAAAGTCAGTTTTTTGAGACATGAGGTCTACCTCTCTTCATTTTAGTTACAAACACAACAATAAATTGCATAATACATATACGCATATTTGCTAACTTCTATCCATGGCGTCGATAGTTCTGCCATCTAATCAACAATTTGATTCGATCTGACTTTAAGTTCAAAGTCCTTGCAGCTGAACTATTAAAGACAGATTACACCTGTTGACAATTTTTCAAATGATTTACCAACTTTTTTTTCTTGACAATGAACATTTCGTTACTGTTATATAAATAACAAGTCTTTGTCGAAAAAGAAAAAAAAAACGATATTAATCACTTGAGGAGTGACTTCAACTATTGGCAATTATTGAGCCCGTCAACGGTGATCAATGACGTGTGCATGTGTAGGCTATGTATGTAAATGCCGATGTTCGACATTTGTAATATATGCATATTTTTACAAGTCAATCGATGTAAGTCGAAATGGACCTGCTTACATACTTGCGAGTATTCGAACATATTCGCCTGAATCGATTTAATTTGAAAAGTCTTTACTGTGACAGCCTATAATGTACTGTACTTGCGCACATGGTTAATATCATAATTATCGTATTTTATGGATCGAAATATTTTCCTTTTGATGTCGTTGTCTGCAGCACAAGTTTCGGCCGCATGTCTTACATGTGGTGGCACAACCAAAAAAAAAAACAAACGCTTTGATATATTTACTTTAGTTCGAGGAAAGAAAAAAAAAATCAAGAAAAGAATGAGAAACTTTTCGGTAAATTTATTGATAACAAAAATTTCATAAACATTAACTGGTTTTCGTTGTTTTTGGTGTGGTTTCGTTCCAAAAACTCTTTCGTCCGTCCGTCCGTTTATTCTCCAAAGACTTGTTGAGTATCTTAATAAAATATCGATTAATCTTGGCCCGAGATTTATGCGACAAAATATTTGAATTAATTAAAATAAATGCTTTATGCCTTTCGGGTTTATTGATTTGTGTTGGAGATTTCAAGCGTTTCTTTGTGGATTTTTTTGTCTTTCGTTTGTTTGCTTCTGACTGGGAAATACGTAAAGCGCAAGAAGTGTTGCTGGCATCAACTTAAAGTGTAGCAGTATGCGCGCGATACAAGAAGCGAGATTAAAGTCAACTTTTTATAAACGAAAACTCAAAACAAATTAAGTATTTTTGTTCTGGTTGTCTTTTTTTCTGCATCCAATCAATAATCTGTGGCTATTCTTGTAGGTGTAATTAAGCGTTAATAGAGGAAAATTATATATGTACTCCATGAATAATGTGCATTGAATTCTCTTTCTAAATACTTGTTTGTGGAGTACGGCGCACGGTCAGACTGAATATCTAATACTTTAACCGCTCTTGGTTTTATAAATAAAGTGTTTAAGTGGTCCGTCACGCCTCTGAGTAGATTGGTCAACTTCGGAGTGAGTTCTCTGTCAAATACTAGACATTGTTGTTGATGAACGGATGGGAGTCTCTGGATAGCCGAATATCACGACTGAAAGTCCAAACATCAGAGACTTGACGACGGATATCCGAAGAGCAGATACCGCTACATTCCGGCTATGCTGAAGGGAGACAATAGAGTTGGCTACCCTACCATCCCCTATCATCACCATCGCTCTCCTCTGTACACGGTCCAAAAGCTGCAAAGATGTCTTTGGAGCCCCTGCCCATTAAAATCTACTCTGTTCATTTGGCCCCACTCACAAATCGTCACCAAATCGGGATTGAGTCAGTCATTCATCGCTTGACTTTTGTCCGCGACCATTAAAGGACTTGGGCGATTTATTATGCCATGGACGAGCTAGCGTAAAGAATACTTACATAGGCCAACTGTTGAAATACTATCCATGTCCAGAGTTGTATTTATGTTGAGCTGTGCGATAAAACTTTTAACTTCACGTGTTTGACGAAATATCTGAGCTGGGCGAACTAGAAACATTTTCGATAACGCAGAATGGTTGACTGTTTTCAGATTAAGACGAATTGTTGGCAATAACCTCAGCCAGAAGGTCAGCTTTATCAACCGGGACCGTGAATATCTGGTGAACATCATCGTTAGCAAGAGTTGGGATAGAAGCTGAGGAATTGTCCCTTACCATTTCAACAGATGATGAAGAGCTCGTACTTCGCCTGGGAGAAGAAGGAAGCAGGAACACACTCTAAGCTCTACACAATACACACGCGGAAACGGAAATCATTACCATTTGCATTTCCTGGTAACGCCTATGAATAAAAAGGTTTTTACTGAATTCTTTAGAGGTTGATATAGAGGAGACCCAACAAACATTGAAAAAAAAAACATTTTAAAATGAGCGAGAGAGAGAGAGAGAGATGTTAATTATAACTACCTATACCACTTATTACTGTTGCTATTAGTAACCCAGCAAGCAAAAGTGTCTGACTTTTGTCTGATGTCAGACAATTTTGCACAATATCTGATTTACGACGAAATGTCTTTGATTTATTTTATTTTCTTGTGTACAAACTCTGTGATTTTTCGTTATGTGCAGACGGTAGCTATTGTGAAGTATTTACAATAGTATATGATTTTTTATAAAGATTTCTTTCAGACATACGACGATTTGTCTTAAAAAATTTAAAATTTCTGTTCAGATTTCTGGATCCCTCAGATTTCGCATCAGAGTTCATTCAGTTAATCTGAACAAGTTACCGAATTTCCTCACTACAAATCTGGCAGAATTCTGACAACCCTTTCGGATGCTTATGCAGATAATCTCAAAGAAATCTTAACGATGTCGGCAGCTTTTGCTTGCTGGGAAGTCATTATTTGTACCTTGGAAGTCATTTCGAGTGTAATGAGATGTAAGCTAGTCTGTAAGGATTTCTTTGTCCACAGACTTTTAAACTATTAGCAGTTAGTGCAAACGGTAAAGATATACCAAACCCTAACCACTAAAACCGACGTAAGCGCCAAAAAGAAAATTATACAGGAGAATTTATTTTTTGTCGTCAAGCCAAAAGTCGTGTGGCGCTGCAGACAAAAATATCTTTATAAAAATAAATTTATATATTTTTGGGGTTAAGAACGTTTGTCAATTTTCTATCGAATTTCATTAAAAAACGAGTTTGGAAAAAATAGCGCTTACGTATTTTTCCCGGTAAAGTCTCGGTATAGTATTAGTCCATGTCAGTATGTAAATTATATAAATTTTAGACCAGATCACTCTAGATATATACAAAAAGGGGTGGAGTAATCGTCCTGGTCGATATTGGATCCTATGCATTCACATTCGTCGGACATGATCTATATCGTTAGGTTCGATGGCTTATACCAAATAAAGTGGCAGCTTGATTTATTTATCGAATCAATCGAACTATTCCAACACATACGAACGGCGAGCGTACATTACTGCACTGCATTTAATGAAAAAAATTAACATACAGAGATATTTTTTCATCAGCCTATCGGTGGCAATAATCAATAATCTATAAATATTTATTAATGCTGCACGACTTGTTGGCAGAACTGAATGTGCGCTAAAATAGCATGAAAAATGTTGCACGGCCACAGAGACATGCAACAGCAATTGCAACTACACCCTCCCCCTACCACCATTCCATAGATGTTGTGGCATTTTCAACTATGTCGACTACCTTTTTTCAACAGCAATTGCAACTGTAATACGCGTCTTTAGATCTGATATTTTGTTGTGTGTGCCCCGCATCGAATGGATCAAACTTGAAAATGTTTCCCCAGAAATAACGTGGCCGCCGCCCGTTCGTATTCAAATCGCATTGGGATCATTTCGCTTTGGTGTTGGTGTTTGTGTTTTTTCCTTAAAAATCGTGATTATAAATCACAATATGACCAGCAAAGTTTGCAGTTAATAATCGTAGTGCTGCTGTTTAATTGTAACCTCTTAATGGCTGGTGGTAGGGTGAGATGGACGAGGTGGAACGGTGGGTGGTTGTTTGACTTCGGGCTTGCAGTTAATATGCGTAGTTATGATGCAAGTTTTGTTAACAGTTTTCAAGATATGATTTGTTTCGTTTGTTTTGCTTCGTTCTCTACAGCAAATTATTATCGTTTAATAATGTTACAACGATCAAGAAATTATGATAATTGAATACTTGTATGAGAAACAAATGTGTCGTCAGTGGCGTGTGAAAAGGGGAATTGACCTGTCTGCTCCATCTCTCAAGCCCATCACTCAATATGAATGGAAGGAAAATTAAAGGGATGTAGCAACAAATGAAATCGTGGTGTAGCCATTGTTAGGGTCACCCGGTTCCCAACTCCGGCAAAGATAATGCCTTGCCAATCCAAAAATCCCTCCGCTAATAAGTGACCACCCTGTATGGCCAACGCATTGATATACTTAATATAACCGCCTCCTGTGGTATGTGCTTGTGCATAGAAATAATTTTATTTTAGTTGTTTGTTATTTGTTACCTCAAGGGACATGTTTAATTTATATCGCGGTACTTTTGTAGATATTTCTGGTAGTCGATATTTGCCATTTGGTTTGTTGATAATGGTAAATATGGGATATTTGGCTTGTAAACTGTCTGGCGGAGAACGACTACTGGCTTTTGTTTCTAGGGTGTTGTATTGATTGTTAATTTTGTTTTGAGTTGTTGAATTGTTACGCCTTAAAGAAATTAATGATTCCATTTGGTTTGAGATGGGAATAGAAACGTGTTTCTATTAAAAAGCAAACAATCAATTACCTGGTTTGTGTTGTTAGAATTGTCCAGCCGTAGGGTATTTATATGTAGGAGTTTTCAAGGATTTCAGAATAATTTGTTTGGTGATATGTTCCAACTGGAAGATGACTAAATATGTTAACCACCATAATAAAGTCAGCTATGGATAATATTCAGTACTAAGAAACGGAGCCGTTGTAATGATGATGTAGTGTGTGCAGTAAACATGGTAAACTCAGGTTCTAAACATTTCAAGATCATGAAAACTTTTTCAGCGTCTGCTTTCACCTTGTAAGTGCTGGCGATTTTACTAGTAAGAGGGTAATCTCTGAGCCACCCAAAACTCCAGTGAGTATAAACAATTATAACGTGCACAGCTCACTGATTCGAAAGCAGTTCCCCGCTTTTTCCATCAAGAACTATTAAGAGAAATAAGTAGATAATGAAGAGTAACTTGTGATCGAAAGTCAAGCAGGCAAGGTTTTAATTTATGGTAAAATTTTAAATAGTCAGCGAATGTCTTATGAAATGGCCAACGAATGCCGTCTGAAATGGACGATTTTGTTTGGTGTTGGTACGCTTTTTTGAAGTCGGGTGAAATGTAAGGGAATATGACATTATTGCAGTTTCTGGACTGTGAACAGAGGAAAGCGGTGGTGATGATTGGGGATAGTAGGTTATCGTATTCCATTGTCTTTTTTCAGCATCGCCGGAATGTGGGTTGTGTATCGCCATTCTTTAGATATTTTAACAGCTCTATGAAAAATACACAGAAAAATGAGAAATTTCCCAAAAAAAAAATTTGGGGATTTTATCAGAATTATTAAGTAATATTTCATTTTTCGTTTTTGAGTTTTTTTTCAATTGACGAAGAAAAATTTTTTAATTTTCGAAAACCTTTCGTTTTTTTTGTGGGATATTTTCAATACAAAAGTGAATCCTATGTATCACACTCGATTTTTTTGTGTTTTGGGGTTACTGCCCTAATTATAACATTGGAAAAATGCCACCAATTCAAAAATTAAAAAAAAAAGAATTTTTCGCTTTTTTTGGGGGTATTTTTAATTGGGGTTTTTCACATTTTATGTTTGAGCGATGAAAAAAAAATGAAAAATCATTCCAAAATTTGAGCCAATTGTTCATTTTTGAATGGGCAATGTAAGTCGTAGCCGTGAAACTGAAATTGAATTAAAAAAATAAAAAAAAAAAATAATAAATTTCATTCGTACCATATTTCTATCTTATATAATCATTTAAGTTCTCAAGATCTTAAAAACCACCCGATACATTCAATTTGTCATTCTGTTAATAAAACCTCGATATAATCATAGTCCATTTATATGTCAGTGAATAAAAAGCTAGACTGGCGTCTTTCCGCCTACTTTATATACGTGCAACACAATCGTAACCAAATTCTGTTTTTAGTAAATCTGTAAGTAGATACAAAATTGGAACTCTTGCCACGACCCTTCTGGCAACTTCAATATAGGTATATCATTTCGAACACTTAGGAAATGGTGTATTACACCAGTTTTCTAAAATTTTGTATTTGGCGTTGGTAATATGACATTTTACCAGGTCCAAAGGTGAGGGCCAGGTGACTTTGCTGATCGTATCCATAATGTTGGATACTTTGCACTGTCCTGGGGGATTTATCTCTGAATAAATGATTTAAAATGAATTCTATATAGCGATTGTCAGAGAACAAGTGTTCGGTTGAGATTTTTGCAAACATAAAGGTTAATGGACAACTCATATTCTGGTAATGACTCAGCCCTATCATTTATGTCTAAACTTCCAGAAGGGACTTTCACTCACTTGTGAATAAAAGCAAAAATCCTTTATCGATTTTAATGATCGATGCCCCATTTTAATTGAAAGCTATGTGGCTTTTTGGGGCGGTAGCTGTCAGTATTACTGTCTAGCAATAAAACGAATCACAACATCCTACATTAAGAATTTTCCATTGGAATTGCATTCTTGTCGATTACAAACTCCACCGCAGCATCGAATTCCAACACCAACGTTGTCATTTCGAGTAATTATCTGTACAGAACAAGTAATCACATGCCATAGAATGAATGATTTTAATCTTTAATTATTTTTATTTTCCGTTTTTTTCTGTTAGTATTTTTGTTGTTGTCTTGTCTTCGCTTTTAAACATAATTTATTAGTTTCGTTTGGTCTGATTTTGCACTTTAATTCGCCTTAATTTTTTATTGAAACCAGTTTCAGAAATATATCAAATTGCAATTATGCAAATTAGCATATTTTCATCGTTAAATGTCAGATATTTGAATTTAACATTTTTTCTTGGCGAAACCATTGGAACAACCCGATAAATATATGTCTGTCGGTCTGTCGGTACGGTCGTGTGTATCTGTAGACTCCATTAAATATGAATCAAACAAGAAATTCCGAAACAAATGAACAAACAGCCTTTTAAGGGGAGGGTCACTGTGGAGGCATGGTCGAATTTAGTTCTGCCTAAAATACACTTAGTCTGTGTGTTGTACATGTATCTTGTTTTAAAAAAAATATATTTGAGTATCAAATCACGTGGGTGCAGTGGAAACGTTTCGGAATGTGTAAGGGTGCTATTGGTATTGTCCCAGTTGGTATCAAGTTGTGAATGATGACAGCCAATACAACAAACTGGCCACGCAAAATACACTATATTTTATAAACTTACGATGTTTACTATTTGCATCTGATTTTATTATTGCGGAGAAGTTGTTACAAACAGGTGCAATCATATTTATACTTATTAGAATCAGTACTTGCTAATTAGAATCTATCTCGGGCCAACAACACCTCATCTGATACCTCATCTGCTCTCTCAGATTAAAATATGAAAGCTTTCAGAAGCGTAGTCGAGTTGGTAGCGTGCTTGCCTATCAGAGTGGGGGTTGTGGGTTCAATTCCCACCCTCAATTAGAATATACATTTATTTAATAATAATTAAAAAAAAATGAAATCTTTCAAATTGTTGGCTTGACAAAATCTCACAAATTGATCATTACAATTCGAGGTTCGCGCAGTTGTTCGACGGAATTTTCGTCGTTTTGTTCGAGATAACTAGAAATTATTCAATCTTGGCTCGTTGGTTCGTTAGAACATTTTCAGAGGAGTTATTTTGAATCACCCGGTATTTCAGTAGCTGTCACTTTTGAAGTTTTATTGCTAGACATTTGACAATTGCTAGACTATGCCATTAATAAAAAAACGATACACGCTTCAACAACGAATTGAAATTATTAAAATTCACTACAAAAATGGCGAAAACCTGGCAGTCACAGTTCGCAAACCTAAAACATTTTTGGGTCGTCGTGAAGCACCTTGACGAACCGCAATACAGATATTGGTGAACAAATTCGAGCTGTTGGGACATTGTGATCACCTCTCGATGAGATGATCACCTCTCGATGAGGTGATCACAATTGGCCACCGAGATCATGTGATTTAACACCTTGCGACTTCTGCCTTTGGGGCCACGTGAAAGATAAGGTATACGCCAACAGCCCAGCGTCGATTTAAGACCTCAAAGGTAGAATTTGTGAGACTATCGAGGACATAGGGCAGCCACTATTAGCGATTTGGTTATGGAAAATTTCATGAAAAGCATATGGTCCTGTAATCGTGGTCGTGGTGGCCATTTGGCTGATGTTGTTTTTCATTATTAACGGCATACCTTCCTCTTTATTATGAAATAAACATCCGATGTTTTATCTAAAATAATGAAATTTTTCTTTAAATACCAAAATAACACCTCTTGTTGGAAATCCCTAAATATAAATCATATGTTTCGGTACTGTTTTTGCTCGTTTAGCTGTCACAAAAAAATTTTTGGGAAATTTTACATAAAATAAAAAAGAAACGTTTTATAACTTTTACATAACATTTCATGAAAGTGTAAAAAACTAATGATGCCATTTGAAAGGCGGTAACGTTCTAAATAATTTAGTCTTGCCGTTTCAATGTTTTCAATGTTTTTCTTATTTACTTTTATATTTTGTACCGCAACATATCTTCAAAGATTCCGAGTCTCGCTACGCGATGTTCATGTCTTCAGTGTTGAAAATTCTTCAATGTACCCTCGCTTTCAATTCTATGTGTATCGTTATTTGTTACTTCTTTCAGTCCAGTTATTTGGTCTTTGGGCGGCATTTTCATTTTCACATTAAAGCCCGCAGCTGTCACGTTATATGAGTTAACAACCGTCTTAAAAAAGAGTAACTATTTTTGATGTTTTTTGTCGGTTTAATCTCTACACGTATGTATGTGTGTGTATGTATGTGTGTGGTTGACTAGATTTCTTAACATCATGTCAAACAATATTCGCCATAATGCAAATATGTTTCCAGCAAAATGTGGATACAAATGAAAAATGACAGACATCGACTCAAGTACTTTACAAATCCAACACTAAACGTGTGTCAATATTGAGAAGATTTGTAAAACAAGGCAGAGATTATTATACATTAAAAATGCGTCCGTCAGTATGTGAAGGAAGTTTGGAATGGGATTTTGTGAATATGAATATGTGGCATTACAGCGGTCGGTAGGACAACTATCGGCTTCTAGACAGCAGCCAAATGAGTAAATGTATTTTGAATATTTGCAATGTATACAATTCCAGATGGTGTTCTTTTACCATAACTCATATTAAAAAGATGATATTTATTCTTTCCGTGTACCAACTGTAACACTGTGTAATTTTTTAAATCATGGAAATATAACCATATACGGAGAACAGAATGTGATAAAAAATAAAAAAAAAAGACCCGTGTCTCCCAGTTTTGCACAAAGCCATGAACTGTTTTTTTATGGGGCCTCGGTGTGAAAATATAAAATTAAAAAAACTTCATCTTCAAATGTCAAAAAAAATTCAACTACTCTCATAGTTGTTTGTATCGAGTGGACTGTATACTTTTCGATAGATACTGTAATTGATAACAGCCTGGTCAGAATATACATGTTCAATTCTGCTGAATTATTTTGTCTTCGACAAGGTGACAGCTAATAAAAGTCCAATTCGTTTTTACATTAAAAAAAAAAAAATTAAGTCAATTCAATTTAATTAACCACCTATGCGTATAAGTGCAAGGCTTTCAAATTAATATTAATCATACGCTTCAAAAATTGACTTATGCTATTCAAGAAAGCAAATATGAATTAATACACTTTTAAGAATCATTCCTAGGAAGTTCATATGTTCTAGAAAGTTGTTTACAGAGATCTTAGGTAAATTTTTGTAGTTGATTGTTCCCTTGAATTTTCAACGGTTTACGACCTATGTACCTATGGGGAAAAGGTTAAAAAAACGAAAAACGAAAAAACTCAAAGATGAAGTTGTTTCGATTTTATAGAAATGTTCTTTATGACAAAAGCAACAACTTCACAACGAGCCCCAAATCATTGGGGACAATACAAAAAAATGCAAGACTTTGGGTCCATTTGTTTTTGGTCTTTTATCAGGTAGTGTTTTCCTTATATATTGCACTGTGTAACTGATCAGTTTTTAATTATTTATTTTTTCACAATTTCCTCATTATGATTGCTATTTATATTCATTTAAAACCAAAGGGTATTCGGTCCCAAAGAGAACTGGGAAAATCGTCGTCTTGCATTCGGTTTATGTCATTGTGCGATCTCCCCGGCCAATACCAAAATTGGGTAGATCGCATAGTAAGTACCAAGTACTGATTCACTGCTGTTCGCCAAGTAGGTCGGTAGTCACTACTCGAATCCCACAGTCTCAGGAAATGCCTTACAATCAGACAGTGCCCTGTCGCGGTACATCGCAATGGTAGGTCCAGACTGATTTGAGAGGCGTCTGGAAACTTGGTCCCACGAATTAAAAAATTTTTCCCAATAAATTACACCTCAAACCAAACAGTGGAGCCTAATTTCGTTAATGTTTATTGAATGTATGAAAATACACCCCAAAAAACAGGCAAATGTTTCTCGTATATGTTCTCTATGTCACATTGGTGTCTTTTTTCATATTAAAAGTCCGAGTGTAATTTCCAAATAGATATCGCAATTCGTATGTAAAAACCGAAAATAAGCCCCGACAATTAAATGGAGCTAAATTTCGCACTAACGTTTGGGAAATAATTTCCTAATGAAAATAAGCCCCAAAAGAGTGCTAACATGTCGAGTTGTTCATTCACGTATAATTTTTGGGACCAAATTTCAATTTCAATGTAGGGTGCATTTTCGTGGAGTCTAATTTCATTCCGTCTTTACTGACAGCAAGGAGACCATTAAATTCATAGAGAATGTGTACATCACTCCAAGAAATGCCCGAGAAGCCCGGGTGACTCTGGAGGAGATGGCAAGGCATTCGTCGGTTGCCCCTATATGGATTCCTGGGCATAGGCTGGCTGAACTACTGTCATATTTTCTTCTTTGGTTTTTCTAAGTTTTTAAAAAATTCAAAAACTCTTCATAGAGAAGACATCAAAATAGATAGCTTTATATTAGAAACGAACCCTTTTATTATAGTCGTTTCAAAGGTAACTGTACGTCTAAAGCATTTGCTAGAGCTGTCGCTACCCTAAATTCAACTGAGTGCATTTATGATATTGACATACCACACACTGAAAGGCTGATATCACGGAAACTATATATCATTGCGGAAGATATTTGGTCAAACGAATCAACATGCTTGAAAACGAGAAAAATCTGGCCAAATTAATCTGCTAAGATTCCTTCTGACAAACCTCATTGCGTTGACCTCTGGGCTCACACGCTCGGGGACAATGTATCCCATACAATGATTTTTTTACAAGCTGCTACTATGAAGGGCAGGAGGAGACTACCAAAAATCGTTTCTGGCATGGCCCGGTTTCTATGAACTTTTGACGACACATGTGTCTCCGAATCCACTGCTTTATTTCGGTGACGGGTTGGCTGACAAAAAAGGCGACCGAAACCAGGAGACCTGGGACATATCTTGGGCGATAAATTCATGCTATCCCAACGGGACCTGTTGATGGATCCAAGTGAGACAAGCTTAGGGTAGCTGACAAATTAACCTAATCTAAGCAAATAATTTATAACACTAAGCAAAAAAAAATTTCTAATATATATTTTTTTATTGATAGTTTTTTTTTTAAATTAAACTTAAATTTAATTTTAATAAAATTTATGACATAATGCTCATTTACCTCAATAGTGTCATAGGTGTTCCGATTAAAGTCTAGCCCTTACATAGATATGGAGATTTACAGATTTTGCTTGAGCAGAAAAATAAAAAGTGAATTTTGAATTGTGACACTATTGAAATATTTATTTTTATTTTTCTTCTCCATTATTGCCTTAATTTGTTGCCAGTTGAGTACACATATTCTCTTCGAAACAATAGAAAAATATCGAAAATCATCTGAAAACAACTGATGTTCATGTGCATGTTCAATTGAAATATGTCGCCGCAAGAGTAACTTCTCTCGAGAATTGTTGCCGTCCGCTACAATAAACAGAAACACCAGGTTGCCCAACACCACAAATTGTCAAAGCATATGTGGAAAAGTATGAACAAGCTAATTTCTTTTCAGAAATACATCAACATTTTGTTTTTTGTACTTCAAACACATCCTAAGATTTTTTTTATTGACAATAATGCGCAAAATCTGACTTTTTTTAATATGACAAAACAGTCAAAACTCAATCAGACGAACAATTTCAGAGCTAAAAAGAAATTTATTTCGAAAAACATTTTGTTATACAAATTTTAAAATGACACGAATGTGTCCATTTTCAACAGTTTATCATAAAACCATCCTCAGGTCAATATATCAAAAAAAAAATAACTGTATTACATTCTAGAAAGATACAATAGGCGTGTTTAATTTGTATGGAGAGAGTGTCATTAAATGTGGATAGAAATTATCGATTCACGGCATTGCCAGCATAAAAAAGATTCCAATATTAAAAGGGTGCCAAGTGTAAAAAGATATCATTCAGTCTGATCTAATGCAGACGAAGAAGAAAATAAACACAAATTCTTTCCAAACTCAGGAAAGAATGATAGTAGTATTGTTCATACATAATTGAGTTTGTATTATTTGTCCACAACACTTAACATTATGACTTTTTTTTCAGATTTTCCTGAAAATGTATTGAGATTTTTTTTCACAGCGTTCTCGAAATGTCGAATGGCAATATCGCTTGTTTGGCGTTTTCTATACAATTAAGCAAGCGATAATTGCCGGCTTGTAACGAATTTTAAGTTATACGTCACTTTAATGTAAATAAACAAAACTCTTAAGAAAATAAAAGCAGTACCGATTAAAATCGATGCAGGATTAAATGTAAATTTTTTTGCCATAAAATAATTTTGACCAGTTAATATGTTAAGGCGCCACACTGTGCTTTTCGGGTGAATTGTTTGAACTGAAACTAGCAACACCTTTTTTCTGAGTGCATGTATGAGTACAGTGTTTTTTTTTTGGTGCCGCTTAAATGTTTGCCGTGCATGTTTTATTGAAAATTTGTTTGCCAATGTGGTGCCATAGTGTAACACACGTTGAACCTTCGACACACACAACAAATTGCCAACCCTCCGCAGACATTTCATGTGGTGCCTTTGGATTTTTAGCATTTTCGTCTGATTTTTCGTTGTTTTTCTTTTGGGGGAGCTCACGACTTTTGCTTCGCTTTACTTTAAAAAAACGAAAAAATAACTGAAAAAAAAACTAGACACAGTTTGGGCATCATTATGGCAATTTGAAACTTAACAAACATTGTGTAAATCACTTTGCAAAGTGTCTGCTGGTTTATGGGGTGACGCGGAGTGCTGTGGAAATTGCTGTAGGACATGATGGCACTACAAATGGAATATGATCTATACAGCCAATATCGGAAAGTGTCACTAACTTCTGTTCTCCTCCAATTCTTTGCAATGATTATGTCAAAATCACCGTAAATTCTGATCTGCAATTAAAAATGATTGTACTTATGTTATGAATAAACTTGTTTGCAATTTAATGATCGTTTCATTGTCACAAACTGAATGTTTATCGGACATGTCTGTCGCTCTGTCTTTTGTTATAATTTGAATATTTCGAAAATAAGCCCCTCATTAAAGTCTATGTTAAGTGCAATTTGTGTCGATGTCAGTCAGTTTTATATATCTCATCTGAAGTCACACCTTATTATATTGCAAATTTAGACTAATCACGTACGGGTGAAACGACACGAAACCAAGCGAGATGAATATGGAGCGTGAAGTCTATGGACGCAAAATGTTCTATGTTTGCCCAGTAAAACTTTTGGTCTTCAATAATCATTCAACATGATGTATGCAAGTTTATAATCTCCATCGAATTGTGGTCTTCAGATTTTTATTGCACCCTAAATACAAAAGGGTCACAACTCGAAATTCTAACGCAACTAACAATGCAGAAGCAACGCAATTACCATAAAAATAGATATAATTGTTCCACTTAAAGAAGATAGTGATGTGAAAGAAATTTTTGCAATTTTTGTATACTCTGAATTAATTGATGGACAAAAGTCAGTTGTGGAAAATTATGTGTTGTGACCCTTTTATATTTAGGGTGCGATATCATTTGACAACATGGCATTTTTGTTGCAGACATTTCCGTAGAACTGTAACCATCAACAATATTTTCATGAATTTTCCTTCTGAACGAAATAGGAAACATTCAGCGTTACCGACACTTCGACTCATTAGTCCAGTTACGAGAAAATAATCTCAAACTCGGCAACAGTAGTTTGGAAAGAGGAGGGAAGAGTGAAACATACAGAAAGACATCAATTGTGAAAATATGTATGATTGTTTCTCGTTTGAAGTAGGAATTGTTAGGTTATGGTAGGTTGAGAAGAGAAGGCAGATTTTCTCCGCCTCATGTCCTTGGACATACACATGAGCCAGTAACTGTTACATAAAATGGTCTTGAGAAGTTATTTTTGGAACACTTTAATTGTTTTCCTGTCTGCGCCCCTGCGTTGGGTCAAGTCTGTTGAAGAGCCATTTCCCAAGAAACGGGATCTATTGTTTGCGAGCACTGGGCAATGGCGGAGGAAATCCAATGTTTCGTCATCCTCTTTTGGTTCACACCACAAGATTCTTGTCGTTTTCCCAATAGTTTCACTATTCCATAGCGTAGCTGCGAAAGGTTTCGCATTCTCTAGGTTTATTGTTTGCAATAGGTATTGGCTTTCTCGTTTTCTCTTACTCCGTGATGACCAGGCACCCATATGCCATATATAAAGTAAGAGTTCATTTAATCGCCCGATCTGTCTACGGTTGAAACTACTAGCTGGGATGTGTCTCAAAAACCCGTACATACACCACAACACGAAGAGAATGCCAGACGTTGGAAAGCAACCTTCAGAAGTGATAGTCCAAGCCTAGTACAATGTTATCTCAATTTCTCCCCATTGAACTCTACCTGTTCCGCTGATATCCGGCAACGTAGCTCTATGACAAAAGACGAAGCGGGATACCGAAAACGGAAGGAACCAAAAGTCGCAATTGAAGCTAAGAATTGATAAGGTACGCACAACAGGGTTTTTAACCGAATGTCAAGATTTGGGAAATTTCTCAGACAGATTTTTGTTGTACTCGAAAGATCTACAAGAAACGTGGTATGATTTCCCAGGTTTCCAACTTCATTATTTTTGTAGCAATGTGTTATACGGGATGTTCGCGCCACTATGCCTTAGTTACCGACTAAAGCCCGTAACAGCAACAATAATGTCGGTCTGAAAATTCTGATTACTGTTTTGGATTTGATAGACCAATGAGCAAAAATAGAAAATAAAAACAAAATCCGGGACCAGAAATATTAAAAAAATTAAAAAAAATATTTATAAATTAAAATTTAACTACATAATATGGATCATGGTTTCTCTAGCATATGACCCAAATTTCATACAATTCGGCCAATCCGTTCCAGAACAGCAAGTTAAGCCCCCGAAATGTTTTTTTCACCATTTTTCAACCGCCCAAAATAAAAAATACAAAACTTACAGCCTGAGCCAAACTGTCGAACGACAACATTCGCATTCTTTTTAAGTGACAAACAGCTGATTTCGGAGTCACTAATCACATGTTTGCTGCATGCGAACCTTGTTGCTCCGTGGTCGTTGGACATCGTAACTTAGGCTGAAAATGATGACAGACATTGGTGTATTACATTTAGCAAACATTGTTTAGATACGTATTGAATATTCTAACCCATACGCGGACGAGATTGGCATCGTCGGAAAGATAGATCGAAAAGAAGACTGTCAAGATTATCTGATAACGAACGAAGCTAAGACCGAACTTATGCCTGCAACTTCTATGCAAACGAGGCGACGACAGAAAGGTCACATTGTGATGGCCGGCAATTGCTTCGTCCCGATAGTGGAGTAATTTATAACCTTGGCTGCCCGGTCAAAACGAAGAATGTCAGCTAAGACATTTCCAAAATTTGTTCTGTTGTTGTTCAAATTTTTTTAAAACTGTGTATGTACTTTAAAAGGTTGTACGAAGTAGTATTGAAGTGGGACGTTGTTCTTATCTGAAGCGTTGTTCGTATCACATAAGTTTGTGTCTTTGCTTTAAAAATGTGTTTCACTTAAACGATTTTTTAATAAAGGCGATTTTCATTTAAACGGGAAAATCATCCAGAATTTATTATACAGGGTCCCCCATCTAAAGTTTTTCAACTAGTGCTTATTTCGTGAATGGTAACACTTAGCTCATGTCGGATTTGACAGATAATTAGTTTTATCCTTCCGCTGAACGAATATGGTTGGGTATACGCTTGAACAACGCTGGGAAATAGTGCGACATTACTTTGCAAATCATGGTAATGTTGCAGAATGTGTGCGAAAATTGCGTACAGATTTTGGAAGAATAGAAGCACCGTATGTTCGTTATCTTGTGGAAAAAGTGAAAGCGTGAAAAGCCAAAAAACAGTGCGTACACCCGAGAATGTTGCTGCTGTGGCAGAAAGTGTGCGTGAAGCGCCATCAACATCAATTCACCGTCGTTCTCAACAAGTGAACAATTGATCGTGTAGGCATGGCCAGCCGAGGCAGCCATTTGAATGAAATTATTTTCTATTATTAACCGGAATGATTGTACTTTCAAATAAAAAAAGAAATTTGAGAAAATATCCGTTATTGTTTGTTATAGAATTTTCCAAAAAAAAAATCCATCATCAACTTATCTAGATAAATCATTGGCGGTTCGGAACCTGCTGCACTGATATAAGAAATGTTTCTCGTCTGGTATTTCAGGAAGTGTTAAGGAAATTGCGTTTCTCTTTGTTTTTTCTCAAAAATCGTAAATACGTCCCTCACTCCATGATTTATGCTGGGATATCACCTGTTTTCTTATTCATTTTTCAGCTGTCTATCATGTGTAGGACATACATATGTACGTACATTAAAAGTTTCCCATAAAAATTCTTGTTTTGTGTACTACTCCTATTTTTTCGACGCTATAATTTTGTATAGTGCAACATTTCGATATGAACTTATTTTTAAATTACGAATTTCCGAACGTGTGTGAGTGTATTGCAGATATGTTGTTCTTTTTCTTTTCGCAGGCCATAACAGTTTTGTTTTGACATTTGGTGTGTTGGTGGTTGGAGTCGGTGTTGAATTTCCAAAGTTATTTTTTTTTTGGTGCTTTTCATGTTGCACCGCTTATTAGTCCAAGCAAAATAATTTGTTGCAAGAAACCACCGAAAATATAATAAGCGAAGTACGGACAACAATATTGGTAATTTAGGTTTCGTTTCGATTTTTTCCGTTTTTTTTTTTGCGCTGTTGCTTTTGGTACGAAGTAATAATAATTGGCATAATTTGAAACACGTTTGTGGCAGCAAGTGGCGGTTGAAATTTTAATTATTACATTATACTCGTAAACTAATTGTTAATTAGAAACCAATTTTGAGTGTTTTAAGAGTTAAATTGTGTTGTTGTTGTAAGTAGACAGTGCAAATGATGCAATAAATTCTAGAAGGTAAACATTTATTGGAGTTTGTATGGCAAGGAGAACTATGAAGCAATAGAAAGACAGTCAAATGGGAATTATTAAAAAATTTACCTGTTTTAACGGCGGTGACGTTTTAGGTGTTGCAGGGACTTCACCATAAAAGAGGCAGCGTTAATTTTTTCTGAAATTGGAGTTAACTTGGTCAGTAAAATAAATATGATGAGACTGGGTTTTTTCTTTAATAGAGCATTTGGCCCCATTGGTAGAAACTGTATCGAAGTTTTATTCGATTTTCATATACATATACCACATACAATATTCTATCCTCCAGCCGACTAGTGATATTCATATTTGTATGATTCTTAAATACACAGACAGAATAGACCGACGTAGGGGTCTGCAACTTCATATGTAGGGGTGTGTCTGAGCACACAACCATCGTAGAGACCGCAATTACCAGTGATGACCACAGTAAGGTTTACCCAAATGATTTCTTAGCAGATTGATCGCGAACCACGTCCTCCATGACCGGGCAGACTTTTCTGGTTTCCACGCAGGTGGGATCCTTTGCCCAATAATCTTCTGCAATGAGATGAAGTTTCTGTCAGTTAAAGTAACTACAATCAGTTGAATTCGGGATAGAGCCAGCCCTTGCAAGTGCATCAGCCCTACAGTTAGCATCTATGTCCCTGTGCCCAGGATTCCATATAAGGGTAGCCGACGAATGTCTCGTTATAATTATTGTGTAATTCTTGAAGTGGCGTACACATTCTCCAGGAATTTTATTGACCCCTGTCTGGAAATACGAAGTTATCCCGGATGATATTCCATAATACTGAACATGTCCTGCAGAAGTTTCTATAGCCATTATTTTGTCCTCCAGTATACTGCAATGGTCTGCTTAGTTTACTGGACATATTAAAATTCAGCTGACTCGAGTAGATTCCACAACCAAGTACTCTTAGTGATTTTGATTCGTCTGTGAATATTTGGATTGAATCCCCAGGTAGGAGGATGGAAAACAAGTAGTGTCCTGGCATACTCAGTTGTACTATGAAATATGCCACACAAAAAAAAATTAAAAATTTGAAAAATGAAGAATTACCAAAAAAAAAGGATACATTCTTCAAAAAAGACCGGCATGAAAATGTCCCGAAAATTTCTGAAAAATCCCCCAAACTAAATGGTGTTGTTATAAGAGGTGTGGGTTTCAAGAAGAAAAAAAAACGCATATAATTTAATGTTATGGTAAGAATTTATATTTATTATTACAATAATTATTTGCATTATGTTTTAAAAATGATTCTGTGAACGTTGATCCGGAGTAAGTTAATTCATATTGAAATGGCAAACCAAAGTGAGCATAAATCAAGAGACCAACTCCGAAATAAGTGAGGACAGATTAAAAACCACACCCGTTATATAACGGGTGGCGCAAAAGTAATCCTCCTATCAGAAAATGCTATACATTTTGCGATTGGCCCCTAATGTCAGTGGCAACTCTGGCGGCGGCCATTTACATGACATCATATTCTCGACTTGATGTAAAAAAAAAAATTAAAAGACCAAATAAAAATAATCCACAAGAAGAATCAAAGTTTTTCATTTTTTTTTAATTACTGCCAAAAAACATCGGAAGTTTACTTTCCCGCCACCTTTTATGAAAAATTCCACAATTGAATGATCTAAAAATTTGGAACAAAAATTCCAAATTTTTTGTGATATTTTCCATAATTTGTCCCAATTTTGTATGAGATTTTTTGGGTCATCTTCTGTTTGTATTTTTGAGTCATTTTCAATCCACGTTACAAAACTGCGATCGAAGGAAGGCTCAGGTTTTACATAGTCAACAGTAACCGGCGATAGATATTTAAAAATACTGCACAGTACCTTTCCCGGAGTCGTCCTAAGCGCGCCTGTAATCATAATCGCCACCGGTCTTACGATTAACTAGGATCTAACCTAGTGATGCTTTTCGAACTTTCTCAGAGATCACACTATAGGAGTTTTTATACAGGATTCTCTAAGGTCTACGCCAACAGCCCAGCTTTAAAGATAGAATTCGTGTGGCTATCGAGGACTTAGGGCAGCCACTTTGCGATTTGGTTATTGGTGTCCATTTGGTTGATGTCTTTTTTCATTATTAACGGCATACCATTCATCTTTATTATGAAATAAACATCTGATGATTTATCTCAAAAAATTTAATTTTTCATTGAATACCAAAATAACACCTTTTGTTGGTGAACCTGTAGATGGGATCCCATCCAATGAGTATATAATGACTTCCTATCAATTTCGTATTGTCATTGACTACTTGTTGGATCAGACTGTAAACCTAAAAATCATCTCATTGATCATCGCCCAAGTCATCTGGAGGTCGTTGGCAAAATGAAAACGTTGAACGACTAACTCAACCCTGATTGGCAACGATTTATGAGTGGGTCAAATATACAGAGTAGATTTTAATGGACGCAGTGCAGTGCAGTTGTCACACAAACGTTCCACTGATCCAACATCGTCGTCAATCTCTATGGGTGGTGTGGATATCGACGTATCATAGACTTTTGATGTTCTGGGCATGACGATGATCGCTGGACTAGAAATATTTTCGAATTGTCGAAAGAAAAATTTGAGTGATTAGGCTTTTGAACCGGTCCCGGAAAAAACCTCAGATCCTTAGAACAGAATAGGTTTGAAAACAAAGTCATATAGCCGGTGAGTTGAGTACGATGACCTTTTTGCAGCAGTATCAGCCGCCTTAGTTGTCATTGTCTTAGTGTTCATGTTTATTTTCCATCCAAAATCAGTCCAATACTTGACTTATTTTTTTTTTTAATTTCTACAAGAATTGCTATCATTTTTAATGTCAGTTAGCCGCACAAATATTTACTGATCCTTTTAGAATTTCAGTTGTTGCAAACCACACCACTAATGTGGAATATCCCATCCTTAGGTCGAGGTTATACAGTGAAGGATAAAGGGCGTTGAATATCATTAAACCATGTGAACAAATTATCCCTGAATGTACTTTTTTTTGTGATAAACACTGCGAACAAAGGGAATTTCTGATGGTTCATGATTTAAACATTAATTATCTCCGAGTATATTTCAAAGAATCCATGCTGACCAGACACAACAAACAATTCATTGCATGCACCACATTTCAAATAGCTGGCTAATCTAAAATCGTTTACTGATAGAATATTTAGAACACATTTCTGTGTTCTGAACCTAAATAAGACATTATTGGCGTATGTGGAAAAACTAAAGCAAGAGATAATTACTACTTATTTTCAAATATTTTCCTAAAGTATAGTTAGGGATTTTTTTTTTTTCAGAACAACTATAGTAAATTTGCTGTTCTTTAAACCATAAATAATTTTTCAATTAAGAATCGTAAATGAAATGAGAACATGCCAACCAAAACTAAAACACACGATACTTAACTCAGTTTCACTTGGCAGAAAAGCAAAAGACTTGTGCAGCAAACGCGAAAACATGATGAACGACAAAACAACGTAATTTGGTATTAACGAAATTAACTGAAACATTATTTCATCATGTAAATACTCATAATTAATCTTTTTCAGTTACCACTAATCTTCGCAAGTCTTCGCTAACGAACTTCAAGTATTTGTGTAAACGACAGACAGCCTCAAGTTGCCGACTGCCAGCAAACAATTAATTGTTATTTAGTTTATTATTCAATTTAATGTTTAATTTAACTGCTAAATAATTTTCATTATTTGTTAAAAACTCCACACAAGCTCGAGTAAGACAAATAACATGGAAGACGTTTAAGCAGAAAGGTCTATTTAAGCAAAATTTACGAAAGCATTTGGTTTTTTTTTGTTTTGTTATTGTTAACATAAGAGCAAGCAATGGAAGACAAGTGGACAAATAGTAAGTTCGGCCGGGCCGAATCTTATATACCCTCCATCATGGATCCTTAAAAAGTCAATAAATAAGAAAACTATGAAGAAAGTAAGTGCAGGAACCCGATCCCAAATTTTATCCAAATCATGAAAATGGGCGCATATTCGGATTCGCGAGAAAATTTCGTTGCATTTCGATACCCATATGTCCATGTTTGTCAGGGGCCGGTTTTTGGGCCGCTCGTGACCCGATAGTCCCAGGAACCCGATCACAAATTTTATCCAAATCATGAAAATAAATGCATATTTGGGTTCGCGAGAAAATTTCGTTGCATTTCGATACCCATATGTCCATGTTTGTCAAGGGACGGTTTTTGTGCCGCTGGTGACCCGATAGTCCCAGAAACCGGATCAAAAAATTTAGGCAAATCATGAAAATAAAGGCATATTTGGGTTCGTGAGTAAATTTCGTTGCACTTCGATACCCATATGCGCATGTTTATCATGGGCCCTTTTTTGGGCCCCAAGGGTACACGGAACCCATGAGCACGCCCATTTTTGGGATTTTTTTCCCATCTATAAATTATATAAACTTAGAACTTAGATGTAGTGAAAAAAAATATTTGAAAAATTTGATTATGGCCGGAATATATTTAGTCCCGTAAAGGGGAACTTTTTCCCCTTTGGTCCGATATGGCCCATTCTCGAACTTAACCTGCTTATGGGCAAAAAACATCTTCCGACAAAATTTCTTTTTAGCGTTGGTCGTTCGCACTCTATCGTGATTTCAACAGACAACAGACGGACGGACGGACGGACGGACAGACGGACATCGCTAGAATGTCTTAGAATGTTACACTGACCAATAATATATATACTTTATAGGGTCGCAGATCACTCTTTCGAGGTGTTGCAAACGGAATGACAAACTTAGTATATACTCCATCCTATGATGGAGTGTATAAAAATGAAGAAGAAGAAAACTCCCACGTTTGAGGTGAAGCAGAGCTTCTTGTGTTTGTTTTTTTATCCGAAGCAACGACCAGAAGTTTGTTCAGACCGCAGCTACGATAAAGGTTTTTATTTGTTTTGGCGTGTGGGGATTTTTGTTATGTTCATCAGATTAAGCACTCTTATTTTATTCGTATTTTTTGTAATTCTTGTGCAAATTTAATGCAAGATTGCAGTTTTTGTAAAATGAAAATTTACAAATTTACATTCAGAATTGAATAAACAATCGAAAATTATGAAATACTAGCTGGCCCGGCAAACGTTGTTTCGCCTACCGAATCCCAATAATTGTTGTCAACATGTAACGGGGTTTCCAACAAGAGGTGTTATTTTGGTATTCAAAGGAAAATGGAATTTTTTGAGATAAACGATCGGATATTTATTTCATAATAAAGAGGTACGCGGTCAATTATGAAAAACATCAGCCAACCACGACCAAGCTTACAGGATCATATCCTTTTCATGAAATGACTGCCATATGTCTCGATAGGCTCACGAACTTTATGTTTGGGATGTTCGCGTAGACCTCGTATTTCACTGGACCTCAAAGGAAGTAGTCGCAAGGTGTTAAATCACAAGATCTCGGTGGCCAATTGTGATCTCCTCTTCGAGAGATAACACGGTCCGGAAACTTTTCCCGTATCTTTCTGTTGGACCTCCTTTTTGTCTCAGGTTCTTTAGAGCTAATTTTCCTCCCTGCCAGCATCCGATTTTATCAGTTTTCCAATTTCGCACCGACACCACTTGGTCATAAGTCGGTCCTGCAACTGAACTTATCACTTCGAAAATGCCATCTTTCCAAAATCGTTACTAAGTCATTGTAAATGTTCTGTTTCGCTTTATTTTCGGAAAATTTACACAAATTGCATTATTTGTTTTAACTTCATCATCATGTTTCACTGTCTCCGTTTGCTTCCTCATCTTCATTTATATTTTTAATGCAGTTTGCCATGTTCTCGTCTGGGCTCTGCCAGTGTTGTTTTTGGTATTTGTTTTGCTGTTGTCTGTCTGTCTGTCTGTCTGTAAGCACTTGTTACCTTAATAGCTGCAATCTTGAGCAGATAAACTTAACTGAACTCCAGTGGCTGGCTGAAGACGAAGCGGAAGATGCCTGCAACGAGAACATTTTCAACACTTTAACATCAAATGCTGCTGATGTTTAGCATTTTATTGTGTTTTCTTTCCCTAAACATTTAACATAAAATATCATAAAAATATCTTGACTCGAGCTGAGATTTGTTTGCCGTGAGTAAAAACAAAGAATTTAAATGGCCTAAACACGTCCAAATAATTTAAATTGGTCTTTATCATTAAAGCCACCTAGAGGTCGGTATGTGTGTGTGTGTATGAGCACCTACTGAATGCCAGCATGGCCTGAAGGAGGATGGGAAGGGTATGGTGTTGTGTAAGAATAAAACATTTTCGGGATGGTAGGAGAGCAAGAAAAGAGAACTTGAGGGCATTGTGCGAAGGGGTTATATAAGGAAGATATGCCACCGTTTCTTTCCGCAGATGTTAAGTACATTGCAAGTGGTTCATGGCTTATCAGGAAGAGTCAGCGATATCAGTTGGGCATTGGAGATGAAACAGCGTTTCATCTCTCGCGGTTAAATTATGTTCTTTTCAGCTGCCCCTATAGGCATGTGACAGAGTTTTGGAACATATCATTCTGATATAGGAGGAATACATGAATAAAATGGGCGGTGTCACGCCCACAAAACATTTATGATTTATGGATCACTGCAGCGGTGACTATGCTAAGCCTTATCGGGCCAAAGCTCACTTTGAGTGTTCGGTTTACATCACAATAACGTTACTCCTCGAAGGAATGCAGGGTCTAGTCAAAGCCAGAATATTTTCCAGTGCTCTTGAAGACTCGTGTTACTCTTGTCAGACCTGGTAATCAACAAAAAACAATTACTCTAGAAAGCTATTCCCAGTATTTGTTCCATACAATATGAGACTGCTCACACATGGGAGAAAGTAAGAGATAGAAAGTCACATCTCCATTTGGGGAGATTTTCATTTTTTGTTTGAAAGGGTACGCCAAAAAACAGAATTGGAATCTGTACCGGCAAATTGAAAAAGCGGTAAAACGGGTAAAATTTTTACAAAAATGGGTTAATTTGTTAAGGTTAAAATAATTTCATTGAACGGAGTTTTCTGTACATCTATGCAATGTTATATATACATAGTTCTATAACATTGAAATCAATAAGTACAAAAGACATAAAACCGTTTCGATGGTTTTCTGTTGGTTCTTTGGCTTTAAAACTTAGCTCCGGCTAAGACGAGCAACTGTTTCCTGGTTGCATTGCCTTTTTATGACTTTTCGTTTTACTGTGCCGTATTCAATCACTATAACTAGCATTTACTTCACAATGACAGCAGGCTCAAATCGTCTTGGAGACATCTTGAGCAGGTCTCAACCATTTATTAAAAGCTGGACATGGCGATCCATCTAACAAAACAAGTTACTGAAGGTCTTCTGAAAACAGTTCCAAATATACAAAATCAAACTGGTAGTTGGTCAATTTCATTATCAGTTCCATCTTTACAGTTCGTTTTTTCAGAAAGTGTTTATACGGTGATGAACTTATTAAACCCGTTTCTCTACCATCAACAAGACTCCTAGAGACCTACGGAATTTATCTCAAAAAGCATTCGTGAATCTCTAAAATCATGTTGAAATAGTGGAAGCTTTTAAAAGTGGCCCCAATTACAAATGGGTTCAATACAAAAACACCCCAAAAAACAATATGTAAATTTGAGTTTTTTTTTTCAAATCTGTTAATTAGGGTCGTAACCCAAAACATTATAAAAATAAATATATTTCTCACTTTTGTTTTGGGGTTCTTTTTCATTTATATTTGGGGTGTTTTTCACCCTGTAGGTTGGGGTGGTATTGCATAATGGGAAATTCCCCCAAATTTGGGGCGATTCTTCATTTTTGAATTGGGGCCCCTGTCATACACGCTGAAAAATACGTATTTTTTAAATGTTTACACAGATTTTTCATTTATTTTGGGGAATTCTTCATTGGGGGCATTCTTTAATTTTTATGGGGGATATTTTGCATTTGGGTTATTTTAGAGCCACAAAATATTTAGGTCATCAATTTTTTTTTTTACAAAAAATTCATAAATATTTCAAATAACAAAACGTGTTAAGTTTCAGTTATCGCACAGCCACATAACTCACAATTCAAATGAGGTATAGATTCGTAAACTCGAAGAAGATTTTTCGCCTTTGCTCATGGAAGATTACTGTTCGGGAGATTCCAGAAGCGACTTTCATCAAATTATTAATAAAAGCGATAACCCTCCATCGATTTTACAGATCTATACCCCATTTTACTTATAATGACATATAGATTATGACCATTTCAAGACCGTAGAAAGGGGTTTCGTCTGCCGGTGATCAATATGTTTAAATGTCCACCAGTGATCGCTAACATCATAAACTGCAAAGCGAAAACTCGAAAAGGATCTTAAAAACTAATGAATTTATATTTAAATTTTTATCATAATCCCGGTATTAGGATAAGAGCTCATCAAGTTTATATCGAGTCGATCAAATAGCCTTTAAGTCGGCCCAACAAACCCCACCAACAGTGAAATACTTTAAAAATGTTATTTTGCAAATACCAACTAAATATTCAGCCAAAACAACGTTGGTCGTATAAAAGCGAGACCAAAAACATTAATTGAGATATATTTGGTTTTAATTGTCATACAATAAAAAAGCCACTGCCACAACTACAACTACAACGTTCAACTGTAATGGCAAGAAAAGAGTGAGGCCAAGCCTAAACTGGTGCCAGGCACTACCATCCAAATGCGAGCCAACTTTTAGAGCGACTAATATATTTTATTTCCATTTGCCTTAAGTTCTGTGCGAGGTTATAACTTTGTTCGTTTAACTATTTGTGCATCTGCACCTGAGGATGGTTTATGTTTAGTTTTTTTTTTCTTGTGTTGCTGTTCGGTTTTAACAGCTGAACATAAAAAAGCCAAACGCCAGAGACTTTGCCATTGCTCCCAATTGCTGTTGAAGATGTTTGGAGGTTCGCTGGAATTGCACTCACGTTTGAAAACATGAACTGGAAATACTTTTTGGTTGTTTTCGGCCGTCGAATGTAATGTTGTTTGGCTTTTTGTGTTTGCAGGTGCTTAAGTCTATAGATGTGTTACTGTTGGATTTAGCAATTTTAATTTGATCTTAATTAGAAAAATATTCAAAAACTAGTTTAAAGCACTTAAGTATCACAAGTCCCAGATAATCTAAATGGCTTCTTTATAAGCTACAATGTCAACTTTGGGTGTATGGACTCGATTTGTGTAAAGTGTAGACCAGAAAGTCTACAAGTACATTTCGGTGTGTTTTTTTCTACGACTTTAACGATTAATTCAAATATTTATAAAAAGTGGAAAATTAAAGGAAAAATTAAAGAAAATCCATTTTTTGGCACTCCATTATTTGTAAGAACAACAATTTCCATGAAGCGCCCCGTAGATGAGTTGGTAGCGTGTCTGCTTATCAGTGTGGGTTCAATTCCAACCAGACTCTGTCGCTGCAAAAATCTAGCCAAATGGTCTGTGTCACCCGGTACACCCTGGGTCAAAAATTTGAATATAAATTTAGTTTGTATTGTAATTAATAAATAAATAAACAGTTCCATTATTTATGGACTGCTATTTCATTTATGTGGCTGCCTTGACTGGCTTCACAGCACATCGTGTGGACTCAATTTTTAAAGGCCTAACGAATAGCCTGCTCGACACTCGCCTTAAAGGATTGTTCACATAACACAAGTCCTTCTCGGTACTCCACAAAAAAAAAGTCCGGACCTGTGGTGTATCGCTCGCCATCCTGCTGAAATTAAAGAAATCTAGTACATGTATTTAATTTATTTTCAAAAATAATTGATCTTGCCGGAGCATTTTCAAAGAAAAATAATATGGCACCTCTACGAAATCCATACCGAACAGTCACACTGGGAATTTGAATTTTTTTTTTGGAAATAAATCTGCCATTTGTAGTTGGTACATCCGATTGGAAATCGGAAACTCGGGTTACCACTCGATTTTTCTTCCAGTGCACTTTTCCAAGGTAACCCGTTCTTGTGTCTATGTCTTTTTAATAATTTGCAGCTATCAGCTCAGCGACTCTCCAGCATTGTGCAGCAAATTTACTGAATAATCCCAGTTATCGGGATTTCCCCTCATGTGAGGAATTATGGGAATGTTTCGATTTGGTTGTTGACATTCTAATTTTCGATCAAAACTGAGAAGCGGTAAGGAAGCGGGTGGTCGTGTGCCTATAATTTCTGAGTCATTTGAAGGCAAAGTATATTTTTCGAGTTTTTGTGAATTACAAGTTGATTAAAGTTGACTTTTTAATTGAAAATAATACAACTTTATTTAAACTTATACAAATTCAAGTTTCAAACGTAACAAATGATAAACAAAAACATGAGATCAATTCAGTTACACTTGTCTACTTTGATCTGAACACACATATCCTGTTCAGTAGATTGAATATTCCATGAAGGAACAGACATTTACTATCGAAATACATTTGCTAAGTTTTACATTATTTTCAATTTCATCTCATGTAAGCATATTTGGTGCTTCAGATCGTGAACTGGAAACATTACACACTTGGAGAAGAGCCCTAGTTAACATTTCGTAACAGCAATCTTTGAGTTCATTAGCAGGCACCTCACTGCTCCACTCAGTAGGAGTTACAGCAATGGTGTAGCCTCTATATTGTCTGTCCAGCTGCAGTTTCTGGTGTATTTTATTTCTATTTGGACAATTTTGTAAATGGTGTGGCCGCAATATGAAATGTGAGTACACTGCCCACATTCTTCGCTTAGGGCAGCCATAATATTAGCTCCATTGACCGAAAAAAAACTTATTTTCAATTAAACAAAAAAGTAGATTTTCTCGTAATCCAAAGTCGACTTTTTTTTTTCATCATTTTTGTGGCAAGAAGTTGCTACAGTGGTTTTCAGATTTCAGAATCAGTGAGTATTTTTTTTTTAAAAAAAAATATTTTTTTTTTCTTTTGCAACGAGGCAAATAAGAATTGGATTCAGAATTTTCGAATTTGTTCTGAAGAAAGAGGAACGTTTTTGTGCGGTCTATGGACTGTCGGCATCATTGGACCGTACTTCTTCAATCACGATGATGGCTTCAACGTTACGGCCAATGCAGTAAGGAACCGTTCTATGATCACCGAATTTTTGGGCCGCCATGGAAGAATTTGTCTCGGTTGCCATGTGGTTGTAACATAACTCGCTATACCGTGAACCAAGTGAATGCCAGTTTGGTAGACAAATAATATAACGTTTTGGCACTGTCAATTTGACCCAGTAGACTATTTTCTGAGGAGCTATGTGAAGTCTCTCGTCTATAGGAACGAGACTGCTGCCTTGGAAGACAACATTTCCCATGTCATTGGTGAGATATCGGCAGAAATGTTGGAAAAAGCGAGCCAAAATTGAACATTCGCATGAAATAATCTCGAAAATGTCAATGGTGGGCATAGATTTCTTAACTAAAATAAATATCTCATTAACTTTCTGCGTTTTGTTTTAAATTTTCAAAAATCAAACGCGAAAAAAGCAGGCCAATATCTAGTAAAGGATTTGTCACCAAATTTTAATATGGAAATGGAATTGCATGTATCGAATCACTTGGTGTTCATTCATAAACGGTCAAGATATGATGGAAAGTTTACCAGGCTCTGCTCGGCCATCAACGTCTTCAGGTGAAGTTAACATTGCGACTGAAGTCGCTTTTAAAGCTTAAAGTTTTTCAATTTTCAAGAAATCAGCAAGCAAAAAACTCTTTGTGTCTCAACTAGTTGCAAATGATCAGAATTTTCTGCAAAAACTCAATAGTGAGACCAAATATCCTTAAATACAACTCTAGAACGAGTCATAAAAAAACATTTTAATTGGAGTTGAGACGTGGATTCACGAATTGTATATGATATCAACAAGCATAAAGAATGACGTCAGCCAATTGAGCTAAAACACATAAAAAACAATAAAATTTTTGAATGTATTTCCCCCCCCTTTCCATATCTAAAATTTCCGATGTTGGGACACCCATTTTCAGTCGAAAGAAGTCATAACACAGCCCTTAAACTGGACAGTGATTGTTCGATTAGTGATTAGTGGTCGGCCGAATGCAAACGATGCCAGGGAAATTTTGGCCCACGCAGCAGAGACGAACGTTAGAGTTCCCCAACACATGTTTTTGAGCCAATTTGTGGGATTATTTTATTGTGTAATTGTGTTTTAACTGTTGTGTCGTATTAAAAAAAGTCAAATTTTGTGCATTATTGTCAATAAAGAATTCTTAGGAAGTCTTTGAAGTCCAAAAATAAAGTGTTGATGTATTTCTGAATACAAATTTGCTTGTTCATACTTTCCCCCCCAATGCTTTGATAAATTGTGGACTTGTGTTTTTGCTTACAGCTGCGAACGGCAATAATTCTTGAGAGATGTTAATCTTGGGACGACATTTTTCAAATGAACATGCAGGTGCACAGGTAGACCCTCAGTTTTTCAATTACCAATAATCTGGTAATGAGGAAGTAAAAATGTCCTAATGTACTGGAAAAAAGTTCCGGGATTTCCCGGCTTAAAAACCCTAAATGAAATAGTCCACTTGTCCGATTACCTTACTGACCCACCGGTTTATTCAACATTTCGAAGTTACATTTTCCGATCGCATTACCGCGAAAGATTTGCCATACATTTCCTTGCCGTTTACAATTTAGAAGCAGGAAGTATTTCTTCGTAAACTATTTAATAACCACAAAGCGACTTTAATATTCTATTGTGGCATGCAATGCGAACACAATTGAAAGCCAACAGATAAACGACATGCAACTTGTTGTTGGCTGTTTGCAACAAAAACGTCTTAGGCTGATTGAATTTTTATTAGTTTCTGTGAGGCACTCGTCATCGCCATCATCGTTAGCATCTGCACTTCTGGCTGATGGTGTGCAGTCGTCGATCGCTTATGAGTGCTCCGGGTTAACGAGAGTGTTGCACAAAGTAATGATGCTTCACTTGCGGATTGTATTGTTCGGCCAGAAGAATGCATAATATTGACTTAGTTTTTTATTATTAATTTAATAAATTTGATTTACTTAACCTAGGTTATCACACAGTTTACAGAGTAATAGCTGTCCCCTTATCATGCGTACTCATCGACCATCTACTCATCGACTATAAAGCCGCCTTCGACACGACGATAAGAGAACAATTGTTGGAAACCATGTCTGCGTATGAGATCCCATCGAAACGTGAACGCCTCTGGAGAATGACTCTGAGTGACACAAGATCGTCAGTAAAATTATGAAGCGACCTCTCCGAACCATTCACTACAACAAGAGGTCTTCGACAAGGTGACAGTTTATTGTGCAACTTCTTCAACATGAAGAAAATATTGGAAAAAGCAGAAGCTATCAAAACAGGCACAGTGAACACCAAAGGCCACATTCTACTCGCATCTGCAGACGACATTGTGATCGCCGGTAAGATAGAGCGAGATGTATCTGGTGCTTTTTCCAGAATCAAGAAGGAATCTGCAAAGATGGCTCTAATGGTGAACGAGGACAAAACAAAATGTATGCTTGCTGGCAAATAGATGTTATTTCGGGGTCAACAAACAATTCAGGAACAGATCGCTCTCTCGTCGAACTAAAACAACACTGTACAACACGCGTATTCTACCTGTGCTTCTTTATGGCGCCGAAGCAGGGGTACTTGCGAAAGCAGATGTGGTGGGTGTTTTTGAGAGAAAAATCCTTCGAAAATGTTATGGCCCGATCTGTGTTAACGAGGAGTATAGACGTCGAACGAACCGTGAACTGTAGCTAAGTGGGGGTTGTGGGTTCGATTCCCAACAGAGGCTTTTGTCTTTCCATGGACCCATAATTAGAATATTAATTTACTTTGTATTGTAATTAAATAATAAAAAAAATCGATGGTTCTTCACAGATCATCACATTTTGAAAAAGACATTTTTGTCAGCGTGTATGAACTACAGATGCATCCGACGAATAATGGATGTAATGTAAGTTGTCAAAGATGGTGAGGGAGAAAAGAGGCTGCAATAAGAAATTTAATCGACTGTTTCCGCACAAGACCTAAAGACTGTTGAACATATTCCGGAAACAACCTTAAAAAATGCTCTGCTTTTTATGTTAACAGCTTATCATTGCCTTAATATAAAAAGGCCCTAACTCATGACAAACACTTCTTGGGATTAGGAAATTAGGCGCCACGAAAGTACACACCAAATTTAAAATCAACTTAGGCCTTAAATTTGGCCTAATTGTATTATGAAAAGAGACCTCAGGAAATAACACGCCAATTCAGATTTCTGCAATGCCCCAGTTTGGATCTCTCAGTAGAATGGTATCAGCTGGGTATTTTCTATTTCAACAAATTATTTGTGTATATTATTTCGAGCTTAAAAGTACAACGGTTCAGCACAAAACCTGTAAAAGAAATTAATTAGCCATAGCGGTGTGAAAAGTATTGTAAGTACGGATTTACTTAAACCAAGTTAAAAACACTTGATTAAAGAAAGGATTTTTTTAGAACGCGATTCTTAATAGTTGAGCTCGAATGGGCATGATTAGATTTTAGTTCATTTTAGGATAGAAATGAGTTTGAAATGGATTTTTTGAGAGTATTCATTTTTATCCGCTTCCATTTTTCTCTCACTGAAAATGTGACTTACTTTTCGCAATAAGAATTTTTTACTTTACTTGAATACAAGTAATTAAATAAAATACGGATCCGTTTCAGAACCTTGCCATGTTTTTTCCACAGTACCAATTTGCAATGATTTCTGCTTCAATTTGTGACCTAATATGTGCTAACGTTCTCCATAATTAAACGAAAACTACTCAAAAATGGCAAACAGGTAACCAAATAAACACGTGCTTGAAAAGCTCTTGTTTGCATAAGTGAAGTAAATATTTAGTTCTGTTTACAATAATTTTACACTTTATTTTTCAAAAACTATTCTAAGAAACGTACTAATTTTTAACGTACGATTTTAGTAAATACTAAGTCTATTCGGCTTAGATGTAGAACTTCATTTTTCTTTCTGAAAAGGTATTGATAAGTCGCTTAACCCACGACGAAACGCATCTACCTGTGGTTTGACAACAACAAACCCTGATCATTTAGCTTGCATTCGGGTATCACATACATACAATTATAACTTTTTTATGTTCCATCACAATTGCTTGACATTTCTATAGAATAAATGACATTTTAAGAATCAATCAAAAAACATATTTCGAAAAATAATGAGATGGGGTATTTTTATATTAAGGCAACGTTATGCATTTTTTTTAACAAGGTTCTTTGTGTGTAATAGTTGTGGACACTGCTAGCCACCAGCCTTTTCATGCATTGATTTATTTCCCCTTTTCGTGGAAAATAATAAAGTCCGGGTAATCAGAAACTCTATTCGTCGTACATGTCCTTGCCTGTTGGTTATCACTCGTTTTTTTTTTTATTGTGTTATATTTTTCAAATGGCTCATCGTTGGTATGGCTGTTGTCGTTGCTGTGATTATATCCTCACCCTACGGTTAGGAGGGTTATATGATTTGATACCACCACAAAGGTGTAACATATGGAATATGTCACTATATACCCCAGGTGTCTTTGGTGGTTTTCAAGAAGAAGTTTAATGCATATAATTCAATGTTATGGCCAAGAATTTAAAAATGATTTTGGGCAAGTGGCCACCACTTTTTACAGCATTTGAGACCGTATGTCAGCAATAATGCGTCGAATATTCTCTTCCAAGGCATCAATCGTGTCGGGCTTATCTGCGTAGACAAGTAGTCCAGCTGTGTTAAATGACACGATCCTGGAAGCCACGGCCCAGGCATATGACGCAACAATTTTCTTTATTAACGTACCCCCATTCAACTAAAAGCCAGCTTCATCCCTGAAGAAAAATTTCTTGTGAAAATCGATGTCGGTGACCATCTCGTGTTAGGCCTATTCACATGGTAAGCCCGAAAACCAAGATCCTTCCATAAAGTGAATGGACACATGTCCAATAGCAACGCGCGATGGCGAATGGCCTCGTTCGGGTCATCTTCGATGCTGTGATCCACAGAAGCAATAGCGTCTTCGATGTGCATCGTATGGTGTCTTTGAGGACGCTCACTATCCAACAGAGTAAACGTGGTGCGAAACCAATCCATTGTTGCACGAATTACCGACTCTGCCGAGCGATTATGTCGACGCAGAGCGTGATGCGTCGCTCAAACCGAACCATAGTTTTGGTAATAAAATTGAACGATTTGCAAACTTTGTTTCGGAGTAAGTTTATTCATTATGAAATGGCAAACCGAACTGAGCAGAAATCAAGTAACAGCTGTCAAAAGGACCAACTCCGAAAAGTGTGTGGCCAGATTGAAAACTACACGTCTAAAAAAACATCCGGTACTTGTAAGCCATTTATCGAAAAAAAATTTCGTTTTGAGGTTATAAAAAAACTCTCTATAATGGTACATTGTGTAGAGAGTAACTAACTAAATATTGCTTGTTTTTATCGGTACCCCATTTTAGTGCTTACTACTCCAATATACGTTATAGATTTAATCGCGTAAACGAGAATTAATGTTTAGTAGCGCATATCCCCAAGAAAATATGCAGGCAGTGAAACTAACAATTTACAAAAATTCGAATTATACAATTTTTAAAGTTAACAGAATATTTTAGTAAATGAATATTTTTGTTGGACATTCCTTAAATTTCGTTCCAATATTTGATACATTTTTTTAGAATATTTACTAGACTAGATTAGTTTTTGTGAGGTACACCAAGTCTCCCGTTTATAGGGATAAGTCAACCAGGATTTCTGCCCTGGAGGATAAGACTGTACGTGTCATTTTTGAGATACCGGCGGAAACCTGGACAAAATTGTGCTAAAATTTAACATTCAGAATGCCCTGGTAAATGATTTACCGCACAGAAAAGTATTTCATTCACTTTCAGGGATTTTCCAAATTTCCCCCTGAACATCTGAACAGCTAATAAATAGTGTACTCTAAAGTCGGCTGTGGCCAAGATATCCATTTACTTTGTGTGGCAAACGTTTTTTTGTGGTGGTTTTGTTACAGTTTTCTCTTTGTATTGTGTCTCCCCTCAAGGTGGAATTTCGTGTGCGAATTCCGTGTGGGTGTTGTTGGCGTGTTTTATTTTTTCGTTGTTCGCTTTGTTTCTAAGACATGTGGTGGAAAGAAAAATTTCACCTGGAAGCTCTTCTCCGGTTACTTGTACTATGATGCCATTTAAGATATATGACCATTTGACGTGTGCTCATAAAAATGCTCAACTACATCTGTTAATTTCCATACGCCAGAGCTGTCTGTCGTGTCGTGTCCAGTGCCATTGTCCAGTGACTGCGACTGTTATCGTTACGAAGAGCATACAATGTCCGATCATAATCGTTTGAACTACAAAAAAAAAAAACCAAAAATAGTTTTTATTTAACGACCACCAACGAGAGCAGATACAAACCATTTTAATGGCATCCAACCTGAAGCACCTGAGGAAAAGTATGTTAAACTAATAAAAACAAAGCTCTATTGTATGATTGTAAAATATGAAATTGAATGTGACAAGAATGTCATGCGAATATCAGTGATATTGAAAACAAGGCGGAATCATTTTCTTAAATCAGCAATTTCAGTACTGCTTGGAAGAAAGTAGTGTGTGTTTGAATTCACAGTGTGCCTTTCGATTTTCTGTTTCATTATCATATTACATATGATTATTAATATTCGGAGTAATCTTATATGATTACTTATAGTCGCAGGATTTTATTCCAAACATAAGAGGTGCTGGGAATAGTTGATTGGAAACAAGTGTCTCAGGAATCTGTAAAAGTGTAATGGGTTTACAAATTATGTCCGATGGAGCAATATGTTTTCCCTCAGCATGCGATTTTTATTTTAGAATTTCACCAATCTTATTAATTGACCCAATTCCGATCGTAGACCAAGCGAAGACTAAGTTTATGACACAATATGTTTGTTGAAAAAACGCATTGGAATTATTAAAACTATCTACAAAAACGGTGAAAATCTTGCAATCACATTTTTTTTTTTTTTTTTTTTTTTTTTTTTTTTTTTTTTGAAGACTAACACTCTGGGGATGCCCCCTATGAATGCAATGCACTGTGTTAGCAATTGGAAGTAAGGGAGGGAAGATGGAATAGTGTTTGTTGACATTTGTTTTGAACTTGAGAATGTCATAACAGGCAGGAAAAACACTTGCTGGAAGATTATTCCACATACGAGCAGTTCGGCTGAAGAACGAATTTTCTCTATAGTGCGTCGTCCGGTCAACCGACCATTTGACAATGAACGGATGAGATTCCCTGGATAGCCGAGTATTCCGGCTAAATGTTCTAACGTCAGGGACCAGACGACGGATATCTTCTGAACAGATACCATTAAAATATCTATAGAATAGCGATACACAACCCACATTTCGGCGATGCTGTAGGGAGACAATAGAGCTGGATACCCTACCATCCCCTATCATCACCACCGCTCTCCTCTGTACACGGTCCAGAAGCTTCAAAGATGTTAATGGAGCCCCTGCCCATATATGCGAGTTGTATTCCATTTTAGGCCGGATGTAGGTGGTGTAAATATTTACGAGATCAGATGGAGTGAAGTATTTCTTGCACCGCTTCAAAAAGCCTAAACACTTGAATGCTTCTTTCGACACTTCGAATATATGGCTAGCCCAGCGAGCATCACCCTGTATCTTCATGCCCAGAACATCAAGAGTGTCTGATTCGTCGATATCCACAACACCCATAGAAATTGACGACGATGCTGGATCTGGTGAACGTTTGTGTGACAACAAACATCACTGGGTATTTTGTGGATTAAAATCTACTCTATTCATTTGGCCCCACTCACAAATCGTCGCCAAATCGCGGTTAAGTGAGTCATTCATCGTTCGCCTTTTGTCCTCGACCTCCAGAGGACCTGGCCGATGATCAAATGAGTATGAATGACATAGGTTACTGTCATCCGCAAAGGAGTAGATCGGGTTCACAGTCTGACCCAACAGGTCGTCAATGAAAATAAGAAATAAAGAAGGAGAGAGGACAGAGCCTTGTGGCCACCAAGATCAAGCGATTTGATACCATTAGTCTTTTTTGTGGGGCTACGCGAAAGACCGTGTTTATGCAAATACACCTTTAACTCTTGAGCACTTAACAACCAACATTCGTCATGTTATGGCTGAGATACTGCCTAATATGTGTTAAAAAGTGGTCCAAAATTACCTCAAAAGAATCAATGCTTGCAACACTTCGCGTGTTGGTCGTTTAAATGATGTAGTGTTTTACACGTAATGTTCAAACGTTCTAACTTTATATAACAAAAAAGAAATATCATGAAATAAAATATTTTATATGTCTTTTCTTAACGTTTACTTTTGAAAACGCAAAATGGATAACCTTTTATAATGAAAAGAAAACCTATTGGTAAAATATATGTTTATGGTATATTCTAATCTAATATGAACAATATATTAAAACATTATTCTGGTGGATCCTGCCAGTAGTTATATGCTTGTCACAAATATTAAGCCAAACATGTCTAAGTAGTAATATTTTTTAGTAACGACTTCATTGCACTCAATCTTTTATTCCATTGTTTGTGATTGTGCGATCTGATATTCTAATTTTCCTGCGGCTTCAGAGATTATTACTCTTATGTTACCACTGTACACAAAATCGTGCCCGGCCAGCGTTATTTCGCCTCATAGGCCGCTAAAGTTGACCAGAAGAGTATATTAGTACCAAAGACAATCTATTGGGCACAAAAAAACCTAAGTCAGACTAGAACTTTTCCAAAAGAGGGCAGCTATAGTTTTTTCTCAAACGTAACACTGAGTTCTTGTAAAATAATTAGATACATCTGGAGATTGCGGACGATATTGCACCACTGCAGGCATGAGCAACTTTTGTTACATCCAAACACGCCCAAACAATTCGGCAATGTATTCCGAATCAATATTTCCAATGTTCCATATGTATCACCAGTCCAAAATTATTGCAAAGAAACTTCTCCAGATACGACATTTTAGTCTACTACGGGTATAATTTCAAATAGACAAGAACTAACCGATAACATCAACTGAACAAAGTATTTTTGCTGTACATCAAGTTCGTTTCTTAAGTCTTTTGTTGTTGTCTGTGGCTGTGTGTGTGTGTAAATTTCATATAATCAAAAATTGTTTAGCATTAATTACTATCTTCTTCTTGTTTTCCAAACTGTTGAACAATTTCTCATTTGCTATTATATTGCATTCGCATTTCGTGCAATTTGTTAGCATTATTTTCTGTTTTTGTTTTGTTTTTGTTTTTGTGAAGTTATGCATATTCATGTAATCTTTCTTCACGCTTCCTACTGCTAATGGAACGAGAGGCACATAGATATGAACGAGTACATCTACACATACACGTTATATGCAGGTACATAAATGAATTATTTGTACTTGTTGTTGCTGTACTTGGCTGTGTGTGTAATAAGAAATATTTTCCTTTTGTTATAAATAATTTTTCATCTTTACATTTACACTGACACTTCGGTCGGCTTGCTAGTGGGTAAATTCATGCATTTTTTCAATAGATTAATTTTAATTATATTTCTGTTGAGAAATAACTTTTTTATTGCAGCCACTAACGCTACTGGATTCACTGCTTTGCCAATTATATATTAATTTAATGCTAATCCAAAATATTACCCTAATGATGATGTACTGGGCAAAGCGTACGTGGTATGAACAGTCGGGTTGTCGTTGACGTTGCCACAGCCCACAGCCCACAGGGCATTCAAACATCTCTCGGCAGAATGCTGGTCATGCAGTTGTTCCTGGGTTTCTGCATTTGCTTCGCCGACCCCCTTGTACCCTATTGACGACGCTTTTTAATGGTGCTTCTGTTTTAGGTTCAAACTGAGTAATTCGCAAAGCTGTCTGACTAATTGTTGTTGTGGTTTTTTTTTTTGTTTGACTTGGTGTTGCTTTTGCTGATGGCGTGAACAAATTTTTGTTTTGTTTTGTTATAGCTGCTGCTCATTTTCATTCCGATTTATTTCTTTCTACATCCATGCACAATTTGGTGTGCAATATTGCTTCGTTTATTGCATTTAAATGCATTCGATTGTGAAAAAAAATGTTAATTAACTGCTGCTTATTACGTTTTTTTTTTTCGTAGTTTTTGTAATCTGTATTTGTTAATAATTCTATTAGTTAATACTAAGGTGAATTTATGAAAACGATCAACCTAAAATAAAATTATAAAATACCCAACATTTTTGCTGTATTGGTGGAATGTTTTGCATTCAAATGCAGGCAGGTTTAGTGTGAAATCTATGATGCGAATTATAGTAAAATTTAAATTTGTACGACAATTATATGGCACATCTTGCGGTTGGAGTATTGATTTCCTATTAACGGTAGCGGCAAATGAGTAATCACACTTTCATAAATCTATTGTAATTTCACTGTGACAACTAGGGTTGCCAGCTGTGCATGTACAATTACTGGACACTGACCAAAATATCCTGAATTAAAAAAAATAATTCAAATTCAAAATTCAATTTATGTTGCAGTTTTCAATTTATTTTTTAGGAATTATCTTGATTTAAAAACTAAAACCAAAATATGTTGAAATGAAAAAAATAATTCAAATTCAAAATTCAGTTTATGTTGTAATTTTCTATTTACTTTTTAGGAATTATTTTGATTTAAGACAAACGAAAAACATAACAACACAAACCACAAAAAACACAAAACTAAAACAGGCTTTAGAATTCAGTCTTTTCGTTTGTGAAAATAAAATTATTTTAATTTGATATTATTATTTTTCTATTATACAGGGTTCTTCAACAAGAGGTGTTATTTTGAATTAACCGACATTTCGGTAGCTGCCACTTTTTAAGCTTTTATTCTTTAACATTTGACAAGTAGAAGCTACGCCATTACTAAAAATGGAACGATACACGCTTCAAAAACTCATTGAAACTATTCACAATGAAAATGAACCCTGCATTTCGAAGCGCTGTATTTTATAGATTAGTTAACAGACAGATGTTTCCTGATCAATTCAAATTTCTCCTGATAACTGGACAAGATAACAAGAAACTTTTTTAATTTTGGTAATTTTTCTTTGGCTGATTTTACATACAGCTGTCAAAATATGTAATATCGACCAAAGATTTATTTTTTCCCGAACTATTTATAGACTTTGGTAAGTGATCATG
This sequence comes from Hydrotaea cyrtoneurina, assembly GCA_958296145.1. Lineage (NCBI taxonomy): Eukaryota > Metazoa > Arthropoda > Insecta > Diptera > Muscidae > Hydrotaea > Hydrotaea cyrtoneurina. The sequence continues at coordinate 38,239,648 of OY282512.1, read as the reverse complement.
GGAATGAGCCAGACAAATATTTTGTTCTTAATGTAGGGGGATCAAATGTGGGGGGAAAATACATTTGGGAAATTCGGAAAAAGTTCAATGTTTGTACAAAACAACAATTTGTTCAAAACTTGTGTCATATTAAAGACAAAATAAGAAGCGAGGTAGTTTTATTAATTTACATATCTTAAAAAAAATTTATACATTTTATTAAAATGTTTTGCTCTCAAAGCTTCAATATCAAAAAACTACACAGAAAAAACATATTTTTGAAATCAATTACGAAGTTTGTATGGAATTCGTCAATTCAATTACTTTTTTAATTGATTTTCTTCCAATTACAAAAGTTGTGAATTCAATTACTCAAATTTTAAATAAGTAATTGATTTTTTTTACTATTTTTTACATTGATTTCACCAAGAATTTCTAAGTTCAATTACAACATTAATTGATATCCAAGCTTAATTTCAATTACGACAGTAATTGAATATTTTTGGCCCGTTTTTTGTTCTGTGTAGTGTAGTTTCCGATATTTAAAAAGCCATGAACAAACATATTAAACAGGAGAAATCCAACAAATCCCAAGCAGTAATTGTCTTTTTGGGATCTCAATAATTGTGAAAAAAATGTACGGATGATACACTGACATTGATCGCTATCCCCAGCAACATTCTCACCCGCATTTTCCATAATACTCCTTGAAAAATTAGCACAATGCAAAATGGACCAAACATTTTCTACTAAGGACAACAATACGAAACTTTGGGATAATTCTCCCAATTCAATCGGGATTAAGTGTCCCTCTCTAATTTGAGGCCATTTTTTCAATATAAAAAAAATTTCCCAATATTTTTTTTATTAATTTTTGCTTTTGCCCACTGAAAAATTATTCTGCCTGTCAGTTTAAAAAAATATTGGCGCAAAATTTGGTACTCGTTTTGGACAGGGATTCAAATCGAAACGAACCGGTTGTTTGACTGTAAACTGAACTGTTAGAAAAAATCTTTAGAACCAAATTAAAAGCGGTAATAAATTAAATAAAGGGGATATGAATGCCAGAGAAAGATGTTCTTGAGTTTTGAGAAAAATATCACAACATTAATTTGTATTACATATTTTTGTATTTAATAAAAATAAATTATACCAAACAAATGTCGAAATAACTTTGCACCACAGTTCGAGAGTGTCTAAACACATTTTCTTTTTAAATGGAACCAACCAAAGGTACGTACGTTCTTTGAACGGCTCTATTGAAAACGGCAATTTTTAATAATCGCCCAAAATTAAAAATTTACAAACGCCCAAAAAAAGCTGTATACTTTTTTATAGTGATAAATAAGGTCCGAAAAAAACGCACAATCGTCAAAATAATTAGAATTAGGCAATTATTCGCACAGCCCTAACCTAAAATTTAAAAAACAATCTGAATTAAAAATGAAAGCAACCCCAAAACAAAAACGAAAAATTCATTTATGGATTTTTTATAATGTTTTGGGGTCACGACCCTAATTATAAAATTATTATGTTTCTTTCGATTCATAAATTCAAACTCAAAATTTGCATTTTTTTTGATACACGATTTTCACTTTTATTCACCGCACATCACCAGCTTACGCATTAATTGGTAAATTCCAAATGGAAGTGCACTTTCTGATTATGTTGTTGAGCCAGAGAGGAAGATAGTATTGCATTTGGATAGTTACAGTTAATTTATGAACAAAAATGCACGTTTCATCAAAAAGAAAAAAAAGGCCAAAAAATCGATTGTACATTTCTGAGAAAAAGGCGATGACTCAATGAGAAATGGCCCAATTTGGGTGAACAATTTAAAGCGCTGTTTTGGGCGACTTTTCGTTTTTTGGCGATTATTCGCATAGATATGAAAAACCCCCAACTGCAAAATGACTCCAAAAAAATTAAAAATTTCCCTAAAAATTTTGGAGTTTTTCATAATTTTTAGATAATATTTCATTCTTTGTTTTTGGGGAAATTTTTTTTCATATAAAAAAATGCCATAACAAATTGAACAATAAAAAATTTCCAATTTGTTGTGTGTTGGGTTGCGATTAATTATCACATTTGAAAACTGGCTCGAATTCAAAAATAGACCCAAAATTTTACATTGACCACAACGACACTTAAAGTTGGGGGTGATTTTTCATATTTTGCTGGGGCCATGGTTCATTTTGAAATTGGGGACCTTGTTCAAATGTGATAATTAGGGTCTTAACCCCAACACATTATACAAAACTGTTCAATTTTGTTTGGGGTTTTAATTATTTATTTATTAATTACAAAACAAAGTAGATTTATATTCAAATTTCGGTCCAAGAGTAAACCGGGTGATTGTAAACCATTGGCTAGATTGTTTCCTATGGTTATTCATATAGAAATAAAATATACCAGAAACTGCAGCTGAACATGAGTTTCTACAGCTAGCTGATGATTCTGGAATTGTTGTTATGAGTCAGCAGACAATATTGAGGCTACTCCATTGTTGTAATTCCTTCTGAAGGTAAAAAAAACAGTGAGATGCCTAGTAAAGAACACAGAGATCTTCAAAGACATTCAGCGATAAATGTTTTAAATTTGAACCAGGGCTATGTTTGATATTTGCAATCGGGCGATTTTTCATAATCAAAATGAACCCGATTTTTCATAATCAAAATGACTCCCAAATTCGCAACATTTGTCATTTTTGCGTTGGAGTCCTTTTTGCACTAGGGACATTTTTCGTGGGGCTCTTTTTTCATATCTGGAACTACTGGTTGACTCAAATGACACCTGGTGAGCATGCCCATAGTTTGTCCAGCAGTCATCCCGATGAAAGCACAAATTAACATTTTGCTTCACCATTGGCCGCAACAAGTTGTCGATCGTTGTTCCCGGAGACAGTGTCTGGCTCGTCGTTCCCCCCATTCTTAAGAAAATATGGGAAAATGATTTCTGTGTCATAAATCTGCAACATACAGTACATCTGATCAGGTACGGGAACGATGCTCATATAATGTACTTGGATTTTGAGTATTGCTTATTAAATGGTAATATATTTCATCAGAAATCAGAGAGAATGGACTAAATTCGATAATGCGCTGCTGTAACCAGCAACAAGAAAATATAAGTCATATTAGCAAATGTATTATACATATATATATATATATGTGTGTGTGTTTCACATCAGTTGCTGTCATTTGGCTTACCCTGTATATTCTTCAACTTAAACATTTCTTGTCCCAAATTAGTTTTCATTGTATACAGTCAACTTGAATACTTGCCATCGTTACTCCATTTTGGATTACAATTAGAAAACGAATCTTGCTTTCATTTGCAGTCAACTGAATAGGCTGGAATGAATCCCTTTGATAGCATCGATCAAAATGACTGTTCGCATTTTTCGACTCTCCTCAATAGAAAGTAAAAATGTACGTTTCTTTGGTACGTTTTTCATACTTTCCCCTCTTGACGGTTGAAAAACAATCAGCCCTTTTGACCTTTCCAAGAAATATAAAAGAAATATCCAACAAAATTAATGAAATCATAGTGACCGAAGTCAAATTTTCGCACAACAAAAAGAAAATAAATCGTTAATAAACTGCACTTGCCGGCTCGCTTTGTAGGTGTAGTTAATGCAATTTGGTGGTCACCGAAAGGAAAAAATCAATGAAGAAAGAAATAATTGTAATCTTTTACAAAAATTGATTAGTTTTAAAATCGGGTCATATTTAGAAAACATCTAAAGCAAACACATGCCTACAAAGATTAAACTAAATAAATTTACCAACATTTTTCAGCATTATAAAATGACTACCAAACGAAAACTCCAGTGGAAAAAGATGGAAACTTCTTGTGCCACCACTCCTTGGACGGACGGGGGGTTTTACTGCATTGTAATGAAAACTATTGACCACAGTGCACGCTTTATTTGTTTTGAGTTTAATCTGCCACAATTATTCATCATCACCCGATCAGATGCACAGGCCTGACTTCCACGAGCAGCCATCTCATTTCGTAGCTGGTGCTGTGGACGCCGGAACCATTGTCTGGTGTAGCCTTTGGTCGATGGTCGATGGCCGGCGCAAATGTTAATGATGATGTCTTGCAATGAGCAACGTCGGCCAGTTGGCTGTATTGTGTTTCGTCTTTTGTGTCTGATTTGGAACGCGTGCCTTTGTGCACAAGTTCAGGCATTGTTGGCTCCAGACTTTCGATTAAAGATTGGAACTGGTGGAATAGATTGATGATTTGTGATTAATGTGTGGGCTGAAATTGTTTATTTTGCGGAGACAAACAGTTTACAATTAACGGTAGAAATTCCACGGATATATTGTTGACCTTTTTGGGATGAGTAATGAGTTATGCTGCACGCAAAATAATGAGGCTAATCGGGGTTTTGTGTCTGCAAATGCAAATGTTAACCTACCGGAGGAATCTAAAATAAAAAATCACTCAAATATATATAATACATAAAATAAACAGGTGGTTCAAAATTAATTTTTTTTGCGGACATCTGAGAAAGCATTCCTGTACCGATCGAAATTACACAAGGAATTTTTTTTCGTCTAGCCTAGATGAATCGATTGCAGCTGTCCAAATTTCGCTTGTAATCGATGGGATGAAAGAATCAGCTACGATCACAAACGATTGGTTGTACTCTGTTATTTCTAAAAATATATGAGCCATCTGACTAACCAATTTCTTAGAATAATTGTACTTTTTTTTTAAACTTTTTATTGCCATAGTTACACTTTTTTCTATGGGAATAACGTGCTACTCTGCTTAGAAGTCAAACTAATAGTCTTCTGAAATCCGTTGTTTTCCTTAAGGCCTCTCTTATGGTTATTGCGTGAACTGGACTAACCTATCGGTATGCATTTTAGTTCAAACCTGCCATCGTATTCTGCCTCAAAATTGTCTACAAATGCCAAAATATGTGGACGTTACTAAATCACACAAAAACCATCTCATCTCTTTGTACAACTGCTAGACCCATTCTAGACCCCATTCTCAAAGAAGGTGTCACTGAACATTGTTGCATCGACCATGTTCGATTTCACTTATGAATATATCACACTTTGAACGGCAACAGTTCACAAGGTTCACCAAAACGATAAAAACCAAATCAGGTTTCCAACCCAATCGCTGCGGATGGCAGCAGAAGACGAGCTAAGACAGACAACCGACATCTATGGCAAAGAAGAAGAAGGAGAAATAAGAAACTATTTCCTATAATTTAGTTGAATGTCAATAAAAGGCCATAAGCACATCAATCATCACTGAATTAAAAATCACTTAAAATTCCAGCCTTTCCATATAATCTCTACAGCGTTCGCTTCGGCAAACGAAACAAAATGAAATGAAACGAACGAAATGAAATGGGAAAAATCCCGCCACAACCAATAGTAACAGAGAAAACATGAATAATGGATGAAAACGCAATTGCTCTGCATAACGATTGATACCAAAAACAACATATAGTACATACGCCAAAAAAAAAAAATAAAAAAAAGAAGGACGGACTGACGGACGTATGGTTAAATGGACAGACGAACTGCCGGATGGATTGTTAGATGGACGGACACATATGTACATAGTTTGCCACATAGTTGGCCTTAAGCCACTAGCAATAACTTAGTTTTCACAGTTCCCGAGGGCGGTATGACAATGACATCTCAAATGATGTCAGGCGACACATTTGGTCATCAGGAGTTTAGCTCATACAGTCTGGAGGTGATAAACATGGCTAAAATAGCAGTCTATTACTCGTATAGCCAGTGGAATTTACTTGATGACACAAGGCCTGAACAATTATTAATGTTCTCTTCAGTTCTAAATCTGGATTTGTCTTAAAGCTTTTTCATTTAGCCACAATCCTCATCCTCAAGGATGCAACGTATACAGTTTTTCAACGTCAGGTTTACAACCAACGAAATACAAGGCACGTGGTCCGTAAACTGATGCCACTAATAATGATCGCCTTCTTTTTATGAAAAGTACATAGTGAGGGTCTATTTTATGATTTATTTTTGAATCATATATTATTTTGACAGTGACAGCTTTTCTCCGCTCGAAGTCATGACAGAAAGTAAAGAAGAAAAATTTTGGCCGAAATGAGACACCTACAGTTCGTGGGACTCACGTACTCACGTCTTCGTACGGTGCGGTTCGCCATAGATGCAAACAACTCGATATTTCACGAACCTGCCTGTTGCGAATTTCTACCAAATACTTCGCATTATTCGCTTACAGAGTTCGATTGAGACTTCGTTTTCACTTGTCAGTTTAGACTGGAAGGGAACAAAAAAATCATATTTCTGATGAGGCGCATTTTCATCTGAACTGTGTTAACTCACAAGTGATAGCCGAGAAGCCACAACACCCACAGAGACCGACAGTTTGGTGCAGATTCTCAAGCGGTGGCATCATTGGCCTTTTCCTCTTTTGAAATATCCAGAGCCACGACCTTGCTCTCACCAAGGCGGTGAATGGCTCCATCGTTCCGAAATTCTTCCATGATTACTCGTTTCCATTATCATCTATGACTGATCGACTGGATTTTTTTGGCCACACTCCTGTTAGAATTCCGATCATCCTTATTAAACCGACCGCCGCCTATTACAAATATATGCCAAAATCTAACAACAACATTGAAGGCTCATAACTTTTTGTTTTGTGTGTGTTGCTCTTGCTGTTAGCCGCGATGTTCACGATGGCCATAATAAATGAAATGAAGATGACATCAAATCATGTTTGATGGCGGCAACACTTGCATAAAATGCATCTTGACCGAACGGTCGCTCGGTCGATACAACCCATACAGACACGTTGTCAAACAGCAACAACAACCACAACCACACAGCAATAACTATTGCAGAAAAAAAAAGAAAAAGTTTAGAATCAAGAAAATTGAAATAAAAATGAAAAGTAACCAGAGCTGAGAACACAAACCGAATAACAACAACAACAAATGTAGCAGATTGAAGTTACTACATTAACGTAATCGCACCGAATCATGAATACCCCAAAATGAGGGTGAATACTTTTGGTGATTGAATTCCGATTAGGGATGTTGCGAATGTGGGTTTAGCAAAAGCGAATGCAAGTGCGAAAGCGAATGCGAATATTGAAATATATTTCTTGTGAAATCGACGATTCCAAAATGATGGAATTAATTCGCATATGCGAAAGCGAAAATTCGTGACGAAAATTCATAGCGAAAATTCGTGACGAAAATTCATAGCGAAAATTCGTGACGAAAATTCGTAACGAAAATTCATAGCGAAAATTCGTAACGGAAATTCATAACGAAAATGAATATCGAAAATTTGTAAAAAAAAATTTCGAATGATAAGCGAATACTGACTTATTTTTTTTGCGAAAGCAAATGTTCTACACTAAGCGAATAATTCGCATATACATTCCTAATTCCGATAGTGTGGAAGATTGATAAAACTATATGTTGAATTTGCTATATTTTTGTAAATATTAATCTTTCATTTAATATTCAAAACTTATATTGAAGCGTTGGACAATTTTCTGCCGAATTTCATTAAAAAAAAGTCCTCCACTTTTTTAGTAAAACAAATTTCGGTCATTTTATCATCTCAGATTTCTTCGTTATTATTCTAATATGTAAATTATGCCGTTGAGTTTTTTTTTTAAGAAAATATACTTCTCCTCTGGTGCAAGGCAATTTAACAAAATGGGTCTCAACTGTATGATCTTATTTACAATCCTAAGCCAAATTCCCCTCTCAAATCGGTTGTTGTTGAGCTATTTTTCTTGTATGCGCTACAAACGCTCAGCAAAACTTAATTTTCCATTAAATGCAATCTACGGTAGATGGGGGTAACAAAAAAAAAAAAAAAAAAAAAACAAACGCCAAACACATCTCAACACACAAAACGAACCGAGCTGTCGTTTTACACTTGTCGCCATCGAAGACCAAACATGGCAAAAAGCCGCGCCAACATTTCTTCTTGCGACAACAATTTTCCCAACAGCACAAGAACAACAACAACAAAAAATGAAATCGCCGGCAAAAAAGAAATGCCCATTTTTTCCCCCCCTCTTAATTTTTCTCGTGGCATGGCACACAGTTGTGGAAAACAGCATGTGCCGCTTTTGTTGCAGATCGAGCCAGAAGAAGAAGAAGAAAAAAACTATGAATCAATATTGTTTACAGTAAAGTGCTCCGTGAGTCCTCTATCACCAACCGTGCGCCTTATTTTGAAATGTAATTACGTTAGTGTTTGTGTGTTACGTTTTTTTTTTTCTCAAATGGAGTAAAATTTAACTTTTTGTTTGCCTTTGTGTGCTCAGCAGTCTCTTGGTGATGCTGCTGGTGCTGAAAATGATGGCGATGGCATTGTTGTCTCACTTGATTTAGCCCCGATACATTTAAGCCATACAAAAGAAATCAATTGGTGTCAGAATATGGGGGCCTCAAGTGCTGAGGATAGGATTTCAGGTGATTTCGCAAACGGTGCTCAATATATAACTTCAATCTAAAGATTCGCCTAATGGCTAAACTTCGTGCATAGCTAACAAATTAGGAATCTGGTGACAGACACGTCGATTGTATTGAGGATTTTGAAGCCAAATTTCTCCATATTGTTAGTGTTGGAAGAATCATGCGTAGAAAGCAACTTACTTACTTATTTCCATTCCATTCCATGAAGGAACAGACGGGAACTTCTCTCGAATCAGTGAGCTGTGTACGATATAATTTGTATATTCACTGACCGGGACCTACTGTTTAAAGCCGGCTCCGAACGGCTAATGCTTTTCTAGAGAAGTTTTACATGGCTTAGAGATTGCTCTCTTACTCGTAAAGTTGCCAACATTTGCCAGGTGGAAACAGCCGCTGAAAAATGTCCGATGGTCTTACTCGGTTTCGAACTCGGGTTCTTCTGTGTGATAGTCGCACACACTACCTACCACACCACGGCCTTCCACGAGAAAGCAACCAGCAACCAATAATAGAAGATGTTATTAACAATTAATGAAGACATCCTTAGAGTGGTATTGCCGGTTAGAGGGTGTTGTTATGGGAAAACATGTAAAGCGAATACATTTTCGTTTTGCTGTTCTTTATTTATCCAACCAGCGAAATTCAAATGAGAAATATGTTTAATGCACAAGAAGGAGTAGTGCTGCAGACCCCTAAAACTATTTGGGGCTGATTGTCATACCAATATTTTGGAGTTCAATTTCATAATGAAATAAAGGAAGACAAACACCAAGTTGCAGAGTCACCGGTGAAACCGCGCCTGTGAAAAGCCTGATGCTGTCATCAGGGTTTTTACACGGTTTTTTTTTCGAGTGACGGTCACTACTAATAGGCATTCTTACATAATAAATATTATACACGAGTTGTTTTGAACTAATTTTTATTCATGGCTAAATTCAAAATCAATCATTTTAATCATTTCCGAATATTTAAGCTAATCATTAACCAAGTTATCATCAAATAAAACTCAGCAATAAAAACATTCAGCCACAAATTGGATTATTAAAACATGTATTATTGTGCTGTTTGACTTTCATATTTCACACGAATATTTTTATACCCTCACCCTACGGGTAGGAGGGTATATATCATTTGATACGACCCAAAAGTGTAACACCTAGAAATATTCACATTAGACCTCAGGTGTCTTTGAACCAAATTCGATTCATGACTTTCTGAAACGTTTGAGCCATGTCCGTCTGTCCGTCTGTCCGTCCGTCCGTCTGTCTGTCCTGCTGGTACGCACGATAACTTTCGAAAGAGTTAAACGATCACTCTGAAATTTGGCATGGCTTAATATTTTCCCAAAACTGCTTATGGGATTGCATATGGGCTATATGGCCACACCCCTTCGGGTACCTCCCATACAAATCTGCTATTTCGCCCACTTTAGTAAACGTGTAATAATATCAATATGCCCACTCCGATCTTGGCAAAAATCCGTATTTAGTAAAAGTATAACTGAACAAAGTTTCTGACAAAAACTTGGAAGTCTGGCAACTCCCCTTCTGGTACCTCCCATACAAATGTACCATCCCGCCTACCTTAGAAATCGTGTAGTAACACCAATATGACCAACGCGATCTTGCCCAAATTCTGTATTTAGTAAATCTATAGCTAGACAAAGTTTTGGACAAAAAGTTGGAAGTCTGGCAACTCCCCTTCTGGTACCTCCCATACAAATGTATCATCCCGCCCCTGATAAACCGTCTAATACTATCAGTATGACCAAAGATATCTTGCCCAAATTTTGTATTTAGTAAATCTATAGCTAGACAAAGTTTTGAACAAAAACTTGGAAGTCTGGCAACTCCCCTTCTGGTACCTCCCATACAAATGTACCGTCCCGCCCCTGATAAACCGTCTAATACTATCAGTATGAAAAACGCTATTCTGTATTTAGTAAACCTATAGCTAGACAAAGTTTTGGACAAAAACTTGGAAGTCTGGCAACTCCCCTTCTGGTACCTCCCATACAAATGTACCGTCCCGCCTACCTTAGAAATCGTGTAGTAACACCAATATGACCAACGCGATCTTGACCAAATTCTGTATTTAGTAAACCTATAGCTAGACAAAGTTTTGGACAAAAACTTGGAAGTCTGGCAACTCCCCTTCTGGTACCTCCCATACAAATGTACCATCCAATATTTTTCTATAGCATTCGGTATTTTAGGTTGCTATTCTGACTTTTCATCAGATGTTACATCAAATGATGGTAGCTACGGTCACTTTTGACTTTCCGATACTTATGAGTATGAGACTTGTATGTTTTTACTGAGGGTGAGGGTATATATAAGTCGGTTTACCCGACTGCAACTTTTCCACTGGTTTTAATGACGCATTATCGCCGCCGAACTGGATTTCGTTTTTATTTTTTTTTTGAAAATATGCAAAACCACGCCCATTAAAATTGATGTGGTCTTTTATGAGCTGCTCGTTCATGGTTTAACAAAAAAAAAAAAACGCTGATAACCAAGTTTTGACATAGTATCATATACGGTGGATTAGCGTAAAATATACCACCGCCCATTTTGGTTATAATTCATGGGAGGTGGTACTTTGACAAAGAAACACAAAAGCATTCAGCGTTCCAAACACGGTCAGTATTATGAAGATATTTAACGTAAACAGCTCCGACGACAACAGGTTGTTAAGATTACCAACACGTTTATCGGTGGTCAAATTATTCAAAATGTTTCATGGATAGTGCGGACGATTGTTACGAATATTTTTATGTCAGCGTGCTCTTTGTCAGAAGCCTTTTTTTAAAAGTATCCAATGAAATGTATTAGAAATAATCGCAACATCATAATATTGTGAAGACCATGTGCAGTACAAGGGTAATGTTCCCTAGTATAGGAATGATTACGAGCAGTGAAATAACAACATTTGAACTTGAGTAAAGACTAAATTAAAAAGGTCAATTAAGTCGGCCGTAGTAATAAACCTCTAAAAATAATTATTTGCATCCGACCCTTGCGATGGTGTTGATGATAGCTGCGATATCGTCAAGAGTTTGATCGATTGCAACTTTACAAAGAATATAACCGGGGAGAATATATCGAAGCTGTTGAAGTCTTTAAGGTAAAGAACCAAAGACAAATTTGTATAAATTTGTACAAATTTCGTATCAACCTGTATGTCGATAGCTGTCACTTTTGAAGCGTTTATTCTTTGACATTTGAAAAGTAGAAACTACGCCATTACTAAAAATGGAACGATACACGCTTCAACAACTCATTGAAATTATTAAAATTCACTACAACCAGTGAAAAAGTAAAAACATAGAAGTCTCATATTCCAAAGTATCGGAATGTCAAAAGTGATGTAACATTTGATGAAATGTCATACCGAAAGTTATAGAAAAATATTGTATTACACGTTTTTACAAAAAGGGCGGAATGTAAAGCCGAGTTTTTTTTCTCGAGAATTTTATGTAGTTAAAGTTTTACTAAATATAGAATTTCGGAAAGATTCGTTGAGCGAATTTATATAATTTCACGATTTCTGAAGAGGGTGGAATGGTACATTTGTATGGGAGGTACCACAAGGGGAGTTGCCAGACTTCAAAATTTTTGTCCAAAACTTTGTCTAGTTATAGCTTTACTAAATACAGAATTTGTGCAAGATCCCGTTGGTCATATTGATGATATTAGACGATTTCTAAAGTGGGCGAAATAACAGATTTGTATGGGAGGTACCCGAAGGGGTGTGGCCATATAGCCCATATGATATCTCATAAGCAGTTTTTCGAAAGTTATCGTGCGTACCAACAGGACAGACATGGCTCAAACGCCTTAGAAAGTCATGAATCGAATGTGGTTCAAAGACACTTGGGTTCTAATGTGAATATTTCTATGTGTTACTACCCGTAGGGTGAGCGTATAAAAATAGTGAAAATCTTGCAAAACTAATGCATTTTTAGGTCGTCGCACAGAGAGTTGAAATTCATCAAAAGTGGCGATTAGTTAAAAAAAATGAGCTTTAACTTTTGAAACCATATTTGGTACCGGATGAAACTAGATAAAATTCTACATCACTAGTTGCAAAAAAAAGCTTCTTAGTGGTTTACTTTAATTGCAGTGTGACTTCAAAGTTCAAAAATTATTATTATCTTTAAAAGTGAAAATTTGTATACTTTAAGTGAATATTTTTCTAATTAAGACTTCTAAAAGTGAAAGTTTTATTATGGGGCCGTCTACTCCAGATATTTGAGCATATGATAAATATTTGTTTGTTAGATAAATGTTGTGGAAATGTTGGAAAAAAAATAAATGAAATTGCTCCAAAAATGGGATATTTTTGATGATTGTATTGAGTTTTAAAAATTTCTGGCTGAAACTGGGCGAAACCGCTTATATAGTCCTAAAGTATGAGATTTCAGCTAATAAATCTCAGAATAACTTTTTGCAAATGTTTACAATATTTTAACTTATTAAAGTTTTTGTAAAAGAACTCCAGTTGCTAAAAATCATGTCAAAACAAACAAAAAATCATGTTGTCTTTATTATCTTTTGTCTTTATATTCCGTTTGGTAGTTGTTATTGCAGCTACTAAGTGTGCAGTTGATTAAAGATGGGTGCGTGAGTAATTCTAATCACGCGCGCTCACGAAAAATCCGGTTCATTAACACGAATAGAATTTTTCACATATATTCATGCTATAATGACATCACAAGTTTGATTTTCACTCATGATTTTCATATTAAATTTATTAACGATTGTAATTCGTCAAGGCGTTTTTTTAAGAATCCTGAAGTATCTGCGGAAATTACAAAAAATGCTTTACAGTTGATAAAAAACATGTACACAATATTAATAGTTGTTTCAAGTGGTATTGAGGTCAATATTGGACAATTTTAAAATGTCGCTAATGACACTTCCAGGCTATTTGTTAAAAATTATCCATGGTATTATATGCCGCCTACTCTACATAAATACTTTGTTCACCGCTATGGGTCAGCTAACTGAAGAATCTCAGGAAGCCAGAAATAAGGACTTCAAAACCTATAGAGAACACTTTTCGCGTAAATCCAGTCGGGAAAATACAATAGAAGACGTGTTATTTCAAGCAAGACGAAGAGTTGTAAAAAGAAAATACAGCAAACACCGAAGTCTGCAGTACAGTTACTTATTCTTCCCCAACATGAAAATGATAATGGTGACGAAGATGAAGATTATTTTAACTAGTTTTAATTTATGAAGTAAATAATACTTTTAACATTTATAAAATGAAGTAAATAAAATAAACTAACAATTATACATTTTTTTTTAAATATTTTTTCTGTAATGGTTCTTTGTTTTGTTTTTATACTATGGTATAATAATATTTGAAAATAAAACTTTTTTTAAATTTGTGGAATTATGGAATTTGAAGAAAAAAAAATCGGGTTTAATTTAAAATATTGCTAATATACACACTAGGGCGGGTCGATTTGTATGGGTGGAAAAAAACCAACAAAGCGGATAGCAAAAGCGAAAACTACAGAAAATTCTAAGAAAGTTTTGCCAAGAAACCATGGGTCTAATATTAATTCCCAGTTCGCGCAGAGCGACTTTAGATTTTGAGGTCATACTTATTAAATTGTACTCAAAAACCTATACTTTCATAAGAAGCGATCCGGAAAATTGTGATTGGTTTCTTCGATTATAACGAAAGTTTGTGCTTCTATGTATGCAGCATACAGATATTTCCATATTTTTTAAAAAAAATGCTAAAATTGTGGAAAATACTGTGGATCGAAAATAAAATTTTATTATTGTAATTAAGTTTTCAAAAAATTAAATGTTTTTGTGGTGCAAGTTACAGACATTGGTTTTTTTGCTGATGACTGGGAATCTTTTCTAGTTTTAGTTTTTTTAGGTTTTAAAGTCTTTTTTGGATTCCATGCGTGGTGTTGTAGTATGACTTTCTATAGTTACGGCCATTATATGGTCTCTATTCTTTGCGATAGCGCGTCGGGAAACTGTTGCCAGAAGCTGTACACAACGCTCAGTTGCTTGGGTATGACATGGAATCCCTGGGTCAGGAAGCGGCGGATCATCAGACTCAATAAACTGCAACAAGTGTTCGTATGGAATGTTTGCTGAGAATGGAGGCTCTGACAAAACACTGGCATCATCTAGGTCAACCAGATCAAAGTAGTCTGAGCATTCCACATTTTTTTGCCACTTGTATGTTAAGATTACCGTACGATTGCTTTTTTTTTTCTTGTTTTTTGCTCAGCCACGTGAGAAAACAAATAAGTTATGCTATTATTGCATTAATTGCATGGCATGCTGTTATTTTTAAAACTATAGGTTTTTGAGTACAATTTAATAAGTATGACCTCAAAATCTAAAGTCGCTCTGCGCGAACTGGGAATTAATTTTAGACCCATGGTTTCTTGGCAAAACTTTCTTAGAATTGTCTGTAGTTTTCGCTTTTGCTATCCGCTTTATGCGAAAAAAATTCGACCCGGCCTAATACACACATAATAAATTTTTATTAATTTTTATTTTTTAAAACCACATTTGTTTTCTAAAAGCACATTAAGTATCCTCTAATTTTCAATTGCATTTAATTATTTATCGTTTTTCTTTCTAAAGTTACAGCGAAAATTGTGAAATACGATTTTTTTTTCCAAAATACAAAAAATTGGGTGCTTGAAATGCATGAAAATAATCCGGAATTCTATCGAAATTCATCTTGACTGATGAGGCGATTCAAGACCTCAAAGATAGAATTCGTGAGGCTGTCGAGGACATATGGCAGCCACTTTACGATATGGTCCTGTAGGCGTGTTCGTGGCGGCCATTTGACTGATGTTGTTTTTCATACCTTCCTCTTTATTATTCAATAAACATCCGAACATTTATCTTAAACAATTTAATTTTTCTTTGAATACCAAAATAACATCTCTTGTTGGTAAACCCGTAGACTCACAAGTTTTATTTTTATTATGTTATTCATTAATCCCATTTTGGTCAAAGTATAAACGCTTCAAAATTGACAGCTACCGAAATAGCGGGTGATTCAAAATATCACCTCTTCTTGGAAAACCCGTTATTTTATCGGCACTAAATTTCCTAAATAGAAAACTAGAAGACTGAATTCCAAATGAACCATTCTCGCGCATAAAGTTATAAGCGAAATTTTGTTGCCAACTATTTTTTTTTATGAATTCCATAAAAAACAACAAACGAGATACGACCAGATTCGTGACTGTGAAAGGGACTCTGATTTTTGTGTTAAGCTTATAAACTGTATATATAATAACTGAAATCATTTTTAAAAAGTCAGGCTTTTATCGATTCATATAGGAAATACTAAGAAACTGCCAACATTTGAAATGCACTTATCTCAGTATGGGTTAAGCTGCTTTTCCAATTTATATCCTCCTATCATCTATGATGGGCGTATTAGTATTTACCATGAGCATCACTTCAAATGCAATCAAATTAATATCTCAGATCGAGACTGCAAAACGCTCGCAAGTCAATTGCAATAGTTTTCTTTTATAAAGCCGACATTATTTTAAAGACATCCCTTGGCTGATGTATTTATTTTCTTAAATTTCTCCCCAAATAAAAGCCACGATAAAAACTACGGAACACCAGGTTTCATTACACTCGATCAGCTCAATTCATTTTCCTATTTTCCTATTTTTCTGCTACCCCGCTTCTTGTTCGCCGTGCACTTGTCAATGTTTAGTAATTTATGACAATTTTATTTTGCCACTTTTTGTTTTTGTTTTTTTTTTGTCGAGCAGCTTTTTTGTGTCCGGCACAGCAAAGTACGTCGCATCGGGCCGAGTCCATTCCCATTTCTATTTTCTGCAATATGTCGCCTCTAATCCATGGGGTGTTATCGCACTTTATTATGATAATGCTGCCGTTGTCGCTGGCTTGTTTGGTAAGGCTGGCTGGCAGACAGGCAGGCAGGCAGGCAAACAATCGTCGAAACAAAGTTGCCATGCCACGTACGGCTTTGGCTGCAGCGCGGCTGATACTTTGGTCAATTGTGTTGTTCGGTTGTTACCTTATTTTTTGTCGTCTTCGCTGTCATTTTCAGCTTCTGCTTGAACCATAAGTACTTTTGGGACTTTTCTTGTGCTGCTACTGTGCACTTTTTTGCCGTTGCCGTTGCTGTTGTTATTGTTGCTTTTAATACTCTGGTAATCTTGACAAGTGTGGGCTTCACACCGTTTTTTCTTCTTCTGCTTATTCTGGTGGATACGAATGCGATGTTGTTGCTGTGTTGTTATTTTCAAATGACACTAAGTCGGTATTCAAGTGTCTGTCAATTATTATGGTGTGTTTCGCTGTGCTGGTGTTACAAGATAATCGAGTTTTCTAAACACTTTGTGTTAAGTTCGGCAGGAAGTGACAATTAAATTGTCATCTATCTTCGGCCACTACATTTTTCGGCTGTCTGCTATTTATCTCTCTCTCCCCCCCCCACTCTTACCGAAAATAAATACAATTGTTGTTGTATTTACAAGCTGTTAGAAAGCACGTGCTTGTTGTTAAGAATATTTATAGCACCGCGTTTTATATATTTTACTAAACAAAAGACTTCGTTATTATTTGTGCTGTTTTAAAGGGAGGGAGAAATTCGATTAAAAAAGTAGAAATAAAAGGAAGTGGAAAGGAATGTGACACTTTTCATAAAAGTACACTTCGTATTAGTTCACATACATAGCTTATGAACGACACCCTCAGATCAATGACTTACAGGAAGTACTAGTGTTGTTATTGCTGGTGGTTAAACATAACTGTTATCATTTTGTCGATTTAAATTAATTTAATCTTACTAATATTTATGTCAGGGCTGTGGAGTCGGAATCGCAATCGTATTCGGAAGCTGTAGTTAAAAATTTGCTCGAATCCGACTCCAAGTCATATTTATTTATATTAAAATAAATAAAATGTATTGAAAACAAGTTAATCTGTTAATCGAATTCGGATAAGTGCACGCCTTTTAATTGAAAATAAATATTAGTAACGATTGTTCTGGATGATTTTCCATGCACTGTACTTCGGTTCAACGAAAATCCGCTTTATTGAAAAATCGTTTATGTGAAACACATTTTTAATGCAACGAATACCGCTTAAGAGAAATATGATGAATGTAACGCAGGGTGGCTGATGAATTTATGTACATTAAGAAACTCAAACAACTTTTTTTTTAACTCATATAAATTATTTGAAGTTTGTTCATTTAAAAACTAATACATAGTTATTAAATCTTTTAAATGTTTTTTTCTAATACTACTTGGTAAAAAAAGTGAATTCACCCTGGAGAGTTGCAGCGGGAATTGTCTGAATTGTTGTTCGAATACATTGCTTTAAATCATTCAAATTCTATGGGTTTGTTTAGTAAACTTCCTTCAAATTCTATGGGTTTGTTTAGTAAACTTCCTTTTTGCAATAATCGCATATGAAAAAGTCAGGTGCAGTAAGGTCAGGATACCTTGGGGCCAACGCAATGGCGAGTTTCTTTACTGGAGAATTTTCGCTGCAATTCTGTCATCACAGGACTAGCTACGTGACAAGTTGCACAATCTTGCTGAAACCACACGCCTCACGGCACACGGTATTGCAAGGTATTCTCTTTCGGCAGAGTTCTGTACAAAACAAATTTCTATTGACCGTAACAATACAACTGTAGCAATATTCATCAGCCACCCGTATGTGGCTATTTTCATGCAAGCTCACTAATTCTTATATACATAAAAATGAATCGACGCATGTATGTCACTGCACCACTTGAGAACGGCTGGACCGATTCGGCTAATATATTTTCTGTTGTATTAGAAATTTTCAGAACAAGGTTTGTATGAAATAAAATTTTTACAAAACCCATCGGAAAAGCGCTATTCAAAATCCTAGCGCGTCCAGTTTTCAGTTCGCCTTGAATTCGTAATGACGGTTAATAAATCACAAGAACAATCATTGAAAGTCCGTGGAATAAACCTAGAATTTCCCTGTTTTTCCCATGGACATGCGCGACAGCCGGTAAATCATCGGCGCTTTTCACGTTGCTCCGGCATGAAATGGATATGGTCCTTTAAGTTGGGTGGCTATTTGACGTTCTTCCATATGAAATAAACATGCGATCGTTTATCTTATAAAATTTAATTTTTCTTTGAATATCAAAATAGCACCTCTTGTTGGAAAACTCTGTATATACACATTTGTAAAGCTCTTCCCTATATTAGTTTTTGTCATATAAACCACATAAATATTACGACATAACATCCTAAATCAGCCAAATGGACACAAACTCACCTACAGTGGGCTTGAAAATCAATATCAAGAAAACTAAAATCCACATATCGCTACCTAAAGTCGTAAAGGTTGTAAGTCCACTTTTTGGCTAAATGTATTTTTTGATGTAGAACGCAAGATAAGTTGAAAACGCATCTGGCTTGAAGAAAAAAACCACCAAAAATATATGCCCCGTCACCTTTTATAACTGAAAAGAAAATGTTCTAAGTCCCTATATGCTCAAAAAAGACTACCTAAGACTACTAATGCTCAAAAAAGACTACCAAGCATATTTTTCAATTTTTTTTTTTAATATTACCAATAACATGAATAACCTACACATAATTGCATTAAAACTGTTGGAAAAATAAATCGTCGATGAATAAAATTCAGTTATTTGTCTCTCTTGTAAAATTTTAAATTTTGGACTTACACCCTTTGCGACTTTAGGTAGCGATATAATAGTCGACGAATTCTGTTACTTAGGTAGCATGACTAGCTAAACCGGAGGAGCCGATTCCAATGCGAAGAAGAAGATAAACACATCCCGACACTCCTATGTTTCCCTCGGCTGCGAATGGCAAGCGTCGCAAACCTAAAAACAGTGTATAATCCATACTGTTGTACGCTTGCTAGACATAGAAAGTAAGCTGTTCCATAACTATAAAGTCAATATAAAGTGGAGGATGTCGGGGGTCTACTGAAACATACCACATACTCTGGAACTTCTCAAAGGCAATATCTGCCAATTGCTCGAGTACTTCTTGCTTAACCCTTTGCAGTTCTGATAACTCTTTGGGTCGACAATGACAGCTTCCAATTTAAAAAAAAAAATAATATGTGTTTGACATAAAAGGCAGTTGGTACTGTTTCGGTTTAATAACTGACGGATGATGTAAAAAAAATATGTTTTTATTTATAGTTGTATGAACCATAAATCTCAGCAATTTCCCATACAAGTTCAACGAAGTTTCTATAGTTTCCGTAATATTTTAAGTTTTTCTAATTTATACTATTCAGATAATTTACTGCCTGTTTCACGATGTCGATCGACTGGAACTCGTCCTTCGACTTGTCTTTTTCGAAACCAAAAATTTGTATTGAAATGGTTACGGATAGATGATCGAAAAACACATTCAATCGACATCGTAAAACAGGCAGTTACATTTTGTTAAATGCATTATACACTGCTATTAATTCACTACAACATTTGATTATGTTAGCGCAAATGCTGGGCCTCTGTTAGCAAACTACACAGCCCATGTTAACTAACATCAAAACAAAAGACCTAAGACACAAACGTCTCTGTGTATGAAGTGTGCGCTCACATGGCATTCAGCCAATATTCCAATTACAAGCGCTCTCAACGCTACACAACAAATTTGATTGGTTAAACGTTTTTGCTGGACGGTCGTCAAAGACTCAGCCACAGCAAACAACCACGCTAAGCAGCAGCAAGAACAACAACAACAACAACATATTCGAATTAGTGGTTTATGGGAAATAAACCGTAAGATCAGAGCATAACGGTTATGCGAGCCAGTACTCTTTGCACTGGAAAATTCAACAACGTTCTCTTGGTTAAAACGCAGTTCAACAACGAAGAGAAATCGCATTAAGAGTACACCCAAACTCTTTTGATGCAGAGGGAAAGATCTCTTAAGTCACTTATTCTCTTTTAAAAGGTAAGACTCTTTACTCTTCAGTCAAACCTGATTTGAGACTTCAGGTTTTTTTCGTTTTCCTTCAAGCCGTTCCAACTGTTTCGTTAACGTTATAGCGGCTTTTTTTTCGCCGTCGTTTGTGAGATGTGGTCGGTCGGTCGGTTGATGCGGTTTCTCCCGGTGGAGTAGAGTAAGTGGCTGGGAGCTGTGTGTGAGTGTGGTGTGCATGGCTTAAGCTATTTACACTGTATTACTCGGTCAGTCGGTCTTTGAGAGGTTGTTGCTATTTGCCATTTGGTTGTTATTGTTGCTGTGGCTATGGTGGTTTTTGTTTTTGGTGGGATCTCTTTGCCACTTAAGTGCTTGTAAGAGTGCATTTCAGAGATGTTGAGGCTGTTGTTGTTGTTATTGTTTTTGTTATTTTTGCGGTTGTTTCTGTTCGTTGGCCCAGAGAAACGTTGCAATTTGTTTTTGCTGTTCTGTGTGAGTGTTTGTTGTGGTTGTTTGCCTGAGATGTCGTTACTGCTATTCGTGTTGTCGTTGGCTTCCAGTGCAATGTTTTTGCAGTTGCACCGGCAATTGCAATTGCTGGAGTCTGCCGCCGACTGCACTGGAATTTTGTTTGCTGCTGTTAATTCAATTGTGGTGTTTGACTGGATGTGTTTGCCTGCTTGCTTCAATGGATGGATGGATGGTTGGTTGGATGTTTGCTTGTACATTGGGTGCATGTGTGTGTGTGTGTTTGTCAGTGAGTGTGTTTTGCTTTGGCACATGCGCAAGTTGCGGCTAATGTATCCTCATGCAGTTTCTAAACGGCTTTCTTGCGGGACTGTTTGCTTTTTTCGCAATTGCGCGCTTCAAACGTGTGCGATTCATGAAGTTTTGCTGTCTGTTCGCTAAGAAACAACAAAACAAACCACACGGTTTTGCGCTGATTGTTTTTCCGTTTATTTACACCCCTTCGCCGCTAAACAATGTTTGTTGGTTGGTTCGATTGTTTGTTGTTGTTAAAAAAAATGCATTTGTTTAAATGAAATCCATTAATGGCGGCATTAATGTTTTATTATACAATTTTTCAACAATGAATATTTTCCGTTGTTATCATGAAATGCAATAGCAATTTTTAGTGTTTGTGGAATAGCCAACGAATGTTGGAATTAATTACAAATTAAAAAGAAAATCCTAAAAAAACAAGTGTGACTTGAGAAAAGAAAAAGGCTAAAAAAATACAATTTGAATGTCATCCGGGAGTTCTAACCAAACGTCAGCCTATGTATGAGATTTTCATTGCCATAAGTTACCATAAAATATATAAACAAAAATATTTGTTAAACTAAAGAAGTGAATGAGTAGGAAAAACGAAATAATGATTGTTTTGAATTTTAAGGAAATTGATTTGCATTGTTTGGACGCTGTGAAATTGTTGACATAAAATCAAAACCAGATCATTGTTGCACGTTGTAAATATTAAACACGTTTTTTTTGTCAAAGCCCGTTTTATCACCATTTTAAATTTATTAGGCTTTCAATAAATATGTCATCAAATACGATTTTCAAAATTTCCAGCTGTAAAAAAAAATTTTTAATTGCTTCAAATAAAAACCAATGTGAAGTGTCATCATAAGATTTTTTTTTTAAATACAAGTTTGTCAATGTGAAACAGAAACTCGTTCTTTTTTATATTTATTTTTACAAAGGCAACGAAATAATGGAGCTAAATACGCGTAGAATAAAATCCCACAAAGAAAATTGTAACACAATGTGAGATTGTGGTGAAGTTCGTTGTCCAAGAGCAAAAAGTAAATATTCGAATTAAACGACTGAAAACAATTAAAAAATTGGATATTTTTGAATAAAATTCCTTTTCAAGGTAGTTTCGAGGGAAGTTTCCCCATCTGTTCCCTCAGGGAATGTTAAGGGAAATGAGTAAGTAGTAAGGTAGTATCAAAATACTTATAAAATACTTATAAATACTTGTGGGCCACACAATGAAATTCAGTAAAAAATAAACAAAAGACTCAAGACACAAACTTGACTGTCGTTTGGTTTGCCTATTTAAATGGTAAATATATTTTTTTTCATGAAGGCGTACTGTTTTACTAAGCAACGAGAGATAGTTTAAACTCGCAAAACTTAATTTACTTTTAGACGGTGAAACACGTAGTCGATAAAAAAAAGTTGATTTAAAATAAAAGTGCATGAGATATTTTTGAGAAATGTATTCTCTAGGGAGTAGCCGACGCATGGTGACTTTAGTACTTAAAATTTATTGTGGACCTTCTTTGGTTTGATGATTTCCGATAACAAAACACAACATTTTGATACTACGGTGGAGTCGGATTCTTTCACCGTTAGAGTAATAAAAAATCGATTTAAAAAATCAACGCTGAACAAATAATCGGTTAAAAAATCGACGCTGAACATTACAAAAAAAAAAAATATGTTGGATTTTCTAAGGGATCTTTAGTTTGTAGGAAATGTAAAACTCTCAACTGAGCATGACAAAGTTTTCATTTTTTTTGGAACCTCTTCTATTAAAAATTGTATGACACGCGTGGGATAACTTGCAGATAACTTGGTGACTAACTAAATTAGACGATTTTTGTGGTACGTAATTTCCAAGTCATTTCCTTACTGACAGCAAAAGTCTTATTGATGAAGTAATTTCGAAGACAGGCCGAAGCGTTTTGGATAAACTCATAAAAAACGTGATCAAGAAAATATTAAATCTCTACAGGGATTCCAATTGCTGAGGTATCCAAACTCAATTTCTGGTTCGAGGTAGCAAAATATATTGTGGGATCCACAGCAGCTGCTCTCTGGGTTTGTCGGAAACTCAATTATGTGTTTTAAACACTTTTTGAGGCACACCGACGGTACTTCTGAATACTTTCAGAGTTCAAGGTATAAGGGTGTTGATCAAACTTCTATTAAATTTAGTTCCCCCTTTAATAGAATATAAATAGTTTATTTTCTAATTAGATAAGGGCTGTATGTTTCAGACTTTATTACTTTCCAAAGAGCTCTTCCAATAAAATATTGTGAGATATGCCAACAATAAAGAAAAAAATTAATTTAAAAAAAAATTGATTTAAAAAAGTGTTTGTTTTGTCTTTTCACCAATTCCATGGTTTTTAATTAATTTGGAATTTGTCGTTTTATCAATTTAATGGTTTTTAATTAATTTCCAGTTGGAATTGATACTTTTATCAATTCAATGTTTTTAAATCAGTTTTGAATTGGCCGATATACGAAAATTAAACAAAGAAATTAATGTATTATGAGCTACGCTAATAATACTGAAAAAGTTAAAACTGAAACACAAAAATATTATAGGAAAATGCTTGACAAGAACAGCATCGGTGTTTTACATGATTTTCTCTGTGATAGCTTTTACATGGACCATGCGACGGTCAGCGCTCCTGTGGCTATTCCGTCGGTGCCAATTCATAGCATGCTTTATGGAGACAACTTTCCCATGGGCAATTGGTCCTAGCTAATATCTCTAGTGTTCTATGGATCATAACGCCCGGTTGCAATGTAACTTCGAAGCTATCCCAGCAATTTGGTTATAAGCCAAAGCCTCGACGATACTGCTGCAAGGCAACAGGTCGATATGCATGGAAGAAGCCACAAAAAAAGGCCAAAACGAACCACAAAATCACAAGGGGATGCTACTAAAATAGAGAAATATCTAAAAGGGTCAAAGGCAGGGCTGTAGAGTCAAGCCAAAATTGTTTTCATTCGCATTCAGAGGATGTCGCCTATAAACTCAATGCTCTATGTTAGATATAGGTATGAGGGGTATTGGAGGGGGGAAAGGCTCAGACAGTGACTACAGCATTTTTAAATAGCTCGACTTCGAATCCATCTCAGCTGACGACTCCGATTTCAGTTGTTCTACAACCATATTTCGAAAATTGCATTTCCGTCCTCTTTATTTAAACTCGATCTCACGAGTTTAGAAATTAACTTGTTTTTAATTGATTTTTTTTATATAATTGAAAACTTGGAGTCCAACGAAACTTGGAGTCGGAGTTGGGAAAATTTTTCGACTCCAGACTTCGACTCCACAGACCGGGTCAAAAGTGACAGTAACAAGTATAACAATAAATACGAAAAATTGGAAACAAACTAAACTTCTAATCCCAACAAAAAGGGTGGGTAACAAAGGCGGCTGAAAACGACGAAAAAAGCCCAATAAGGGAAAAGGAAATTTAAGTTAAACTTAAAGGGCAAAAATACTAAAAGTGATTAAAATAGAGCCAGTACTTTTAGAAAATACAAAAATACGCCAGATTAACCGAGACAGCCGCGGTGTGGTAGATAGAGTGTGAGACTATCACACATGTTATTCCAGGTTCAAAACCCGGGTAAGCCCATTAAACATTTGTCAGCGACTGTTTTGCACCTCGTAAATGCTGGCGACTTTACGAGTAAGAGAGTAACATCTAAGTCATGTAAAACTTCTCTAGAAAAGCATTGGCCGTTCGGAGTCGGCTTTAAATTGTAGGTCCCGGTCGGTGAGTATGCTCTATTATATCGGCAGAGCTCACTGATTCGAGAGAAGTTCCCCGTCTGTTCTTTAATGAAATGTTAAGGGAAATAAGTATGTATGATTAACCGGGAAAAGTAAGATATGGGACGTGGGAATAAATTAGTTACAAAAGGACAAAAAAAGGTCCAACTATATGTCGGCTCACAACTTCCTATGGCCATGGCTTTGAAATTTTAAAATGCTTAATCGGTGGCATCCATGACAATTTTATTGAAGCTTAATGACGATATCGTTCGGTTGGGCTCCATGTGTCTGGGAAACCCAGCCCCATCCATTACAAGATTAGTTCAGAGATAATGTGCATTGACTTGTATCAGGTCTACGAAATAAATCTAAAAATAATTTATATTAATAAAAATATTATACGAGAAAGCCAAGATCAAAAATTGTATGGATACAACTTGAATGTGAATATTCAGCAAAGCTTCCGGGGATATTTAATATCCCTGGGGACATTTAATATCCCTAAATAGAATGGTTTCTTTTACATATAAATTAATTTTTGTCCATAAACAATCCAGAGCTAAATATGGACTTATTTCGTTCGTCTGCTATCCTGAACTGTTGGGCTGACAGACATACCTGCTTTGTCTTACAATCACATGGCGATACTAACTGCAAAGTGTTCAATCCCAATTGCAATGTTATACAATTCCGGTCTGTTGTATATGTCGCCATCCATTCTCGTCTTTATACCTTGACATTGTATGGCTAATTTAATTAATGATACTTGGCATTGAGTGAAATTAAATATTGAGAAAAACCACCAAATTCCCAGCAATTTTCAAAAAGTTGTAACGTCATGAATCATCCATACATTGGTACATAATAAAAATGAATATCTGCGTAATTTTCGTACATCATCAATTAGCGCGAAACAAAAAAACATCGAATAACTTTTATCGTAATGCAAGGCACAATCATGCCTACCGACGTATGGATTTCATGTAAAAAACCAAAGAATTCTGCTTACTCCTCAATTCCCTTTAATACGACATACAATTGCAATTTACAGCGGCACCGGTGTTCAGTTCATAAGTAAATTTCCATAAATTTCGACGTACAATAAACGCAAACAAACTCACATATTATGAGTGATATGGCATGCAAAGGTCCAGGTTTTTTGTGGCTGAGAAGATATTTCAAATAAAATAATAATTGCGTTTGCAAGGCAAATGTATTTCAATTAATTGTGAACATTTTTATGGACTATCATTAAAGAAAAAAGAACATTTGTTCGACAAAACGTTACAAGATTCTCGTACAAATGTACAAATGCGATTGACTTGATACGAGTTTCTGCTAATCAGAATGAGTTCAAGCGGTTTCTCAGTTTATGACGTTCAGTTTGAAAATGCACATAATATTAAACACACTTTATGGATATTGGAAATATTTAAGAATTCGATTTAAAACTCTGTTTCATTATGACAACTTCCAAAATATGTGATTTCAGCTGGTTATGCTCTCATTATAATTATACATCGAAAGACTTAAGAGACATACTTGAAATTATCAATAATTCGCTTACTATGTGGTAAATTGGGAAATTTTTACTTAAATTAAACAGTTTATGGGTTTGCACTGTTCACATAGGGAACTGAAATATTTTGGAAGCGAAAGTGATTCCAAAAAAATTGTTAAGGCTGCTCATGTAGCCAACTGAATAATTACATTCGTAGTCATTGTGTGGGAGGTGGGAAATTTCCAGGCAGGGTGCAAGTACTAGGTCAGTGTAGTAAAATCGACAAAGGTTTTGGCGTTCTCAGGCCAAATTTTTGTTGATGAACCATTTCTCCGTGTTACAAAAAATAGATTTTTTTCTGTCCTATGAACCAAATGCACATATTCGGAAAGAGGGGGGAAAAAAAAAATACACGTGTATCGGCGATTTTCATGTACACGTCAGAATTTTGATCCAATCGAGTTGATTTTTGGCAGGCAGACTCGTGGAAATATCTGTATCACGTAAAATTTAAACAAACAATTTTTATCAATTCTTAGATTTTCCCAAATTTTTATTATTTTTGCAAAAAAAAAAATATTTTTTTCACTTTTCTTAGCATAACTTGAAGAGACTTCAAATTTTTAAACTACTTAAGCGTTACGAAAAAAAATGTTTTTTTAACTAAAACCTTAAGGGATATTAAATGTCCCCAGGGATATTTAGGAAAATCTGAGAATTGATAAAAATCTATTTTTTAAAAAATTGACGTAATACAGACATTTCCACGAGTCTGCCTGACAAAAATCAGCTCGATTGGATCACTGAAAAAGGGTTAAAAATCGGTCGAAAGGCTTTCACACAGGCCACCACGAGCTTCACACTTCAAACTTAAAAAAAAATTCTGACGTGTACATGAAAATTGCCGATACACGTGTATTTTTATTTTTTATCCCCTTTCCGAAAAAGTAAATTTGGTTCATAGGACAGAATGTGTGTAACACGGTCGTTTTAAAATTTTTTTCCTTCACTTGAGGTTTTTTCGCTTAGTTTTATTTTGTTGGATAATCAACAGTTTTGCAGTTATAAACAAATGTATTCCTAAAAAAAAATAAATTTTATTCCTAAAAAAATAAAATGTATTTCTAAAAAACAAATTATATTTCTAAAAAACAAATTTTATCACTAAAAAAAAAATGTTATCCTAAAAAAAAAAAATTTATTCCTAAAAAAAAAATTTTATTCCTAAAAAAAAACTTTATTCCTAAAAAAATAAATTTAATAAAAAAAAAATTATTCCTAAAAAAAATTTTTTTTCTTAAAAAAATTAATTTTATTTCCCAAATTTCTTAAAAAAAAATAAAGTTTTTTCCCAAAAATGATTAAAATTAAACATAGTTCATGAAAATCGATGAACACATTTCCGTTATATTCACAATTAAGTGAAGGTAATTTTTTGGCACCCGGTGTGAAAGTCACAGTTTATCGAAGTCGTCCGACAACACTCCAATGTTTACTTGTTGTGAATAATGAAGAACTTATGACTATTGCCAGGATGTAGGAAGGGTAACTGGAGATTTCTATTGACAGTTCAAAACTGAGCTCGAAGGCGGTGTTACTGCATAAGACCAATAAGAACCCTTAGGTTAATGGAGCATAGTCATGAATTTTTCAAGGGTTTTTTAAAAAAAAAAATTAATTTTTTTTGGGAAAAAGTGGATTTTTTTCTTTTGCGGAATAAAATATAAAAATATAAATAATTTATAACATCAAAGCTATTGTTTATTTACTTACTTATTTTCCTTAACAATCCATGAAGGAACAGACGGGGAAATTCTCTCGAATCAGTGAACTGTGTACGATATAATTTGTATACTCACTGACCGGGACCTACTGTTTAAAGCCGGCTCCGAAGGGCTAATGCTTTTCTAGAGAATTTTTACATGGCTTAGAGATTACTCTCTTACTCGAAAAGTCGCCAACATTTACGAGGTGGAAACAGCCGCTGAAAAATGTTTGATGGTCTGAGTGATAGTCGCACACACTACCTACCACACCACGGCCGCCCACAAACTATTGTTCATGCTGCGAATAATTTTTAAAGTCATGGAAATATAATCAAATACGGAGAATACTACGTAATCCCGTTTCAACCCGTTTTGCCCAAAGTCATGTAGTTTTGGTTTATGGGCTTCGGTGACATTTTTCCAAAAAAGTGATGATTTGTTCAGGCTAATATCTTGCAAACCGTTTGGAATGTTTGATTCGTTCTCTGAGGCAAAGCTGTAGCTCATAATGAACAAAAATTGTGAACATATAAAATCCAAAAAAAAATTAAAAATTTGTCTTAACAATTTCTCAAATTCAAGTGTGCGCTGTGGTCTATAAGGTGGTTGAGCAGTTCAAAGGATAGAACCTATTGTACAACAAAATAAAAAACAAAAAAAACTCACTAAAACCGAATGTCCGTCGGCGGCACTGTGGTACATATTGGAAAATGTCATATTTTCTGTTGATATGAGATGTCCACTTTACAGTGGCAGACTGTACAGTCTAGGTAATAAAATTCCAAACAGTTTTTACATGATTCGAGCCATTAAAAAAAAACGTACATCAATTCAATTAACCATCTGTGCGTATGAGTGCTAGGCTTTCAAATTAGTATTACTCATACGCCGCAAAAATTGATTAATGCTTTTGAAGAATGCAAATGTGAATTGATACACTTTTAAGAATCATTCCTAGAAAAATCATATGTCCCACAAAGTTGTTTATATAGATGTTAGGTACATTTTTGTAGTTGATTGTTTCTTTCAATTTTGAACGGTTTGCTACCTATGGACCTGAACAGGGAAAAAACCATTCAAATCATTAAGAACTTTGTCTCAGAGAGTAAACCAAAATTCCAAAATGAGCCTGAGAAAATCATCACTGAGCAAAATAACACTGAGTCTTTGGGGGCCCATAAAAAGCGCATGAATTCAGCTGCGCGTCGAAATTGTTGCAATATTTATTAGTGAGATTTTTGTGGACCTTGTGGACTGGAAAAACACAGACACCAATCGATTATTTTTAAATTTTTATTTAAAGGGTGTTTTAAGCTACATGAGACCTATCGATGTCGATATCTATGGTTTGGCAGCTGATAATGTCAAACTGTGTTGACATTTCTCTTCAGTAAGGTTTGGCAAGTCATCATGAATCGTTTATTGACGTACATAGCTTGCTTGCTCACTAGGTTGATTATATAGACCGTCAAATGGACAAAGTTAATAGTTTTTTTTTTCAAAATAAATTTCCCCAAGTTTTGAAATGTCAAGAGACTTTGACATTATCCGCAGCGAAATCAGAGATATCATCATCGATAGCTTAAAAACGTCCTATATTTCGCAAATCTATTAATTTGCGCTGACAACTCGTAGAGGCCTAATGTTTATATAACTACCCAAGGTCTACGAAATCGGTAACATTTTGATTGTCTGAAAAGAAAAGGGATAACACTAAACAAAGTAATAAAATATATTATTGAAGTAAGAAATTCAAATGTGAAAAAGTGTGCCAACACAAATATGCTAAACAAGTCAGTGTCAATTTATAAACAGTTTTGATATTGGATTTTAGTAGTTTTTATCTTGACTGCACAAGTGTTTTGAGTGAATCTTGTTTTAAGATCTTTTGCCGATTTTTTTTGCCAATTTTTCTTTCTTTGAATTGCTTTTATTTTAATTTTTATTACTACAAGCTAGTGAAGGCATAATGTGGAAACAAAATGCTGCTAATTTGAAGACAAAGCAAACAAAAAAAAATACAAAATAGCCATAAAAGTTCTGTGATCGATTCATCTATTTGAAATGAGCAAATCATCTTATCTTGCAGTAAAACTTTCAACAACAATCAAAAGCTTTTATAATATAATTTCACATACTACTGGCACAAATGCAAACTGGCTCACTAAATCCGAGATTAAATTGTCAAGAGTTTATGATCATTGTTTCTAGTTTGAGTGGACCATAATAAATCTGCTAATCAAAAAAAAAAAGTGGAAATACAAGAGAATCTTACTGATCTGGAAACAGTTTTTTTTTATTTGATAGATTCGTGCCGAAGTGAGAACAATTAATCACCTGATTGGTTAATCAATTCATAATTTCGACATCCTGCCAATTTAAACCAAAGCGCCCGCCGGTCGTTCGAAATAAAAAATCCACAAGAAAAACAAAACTGACGTCATTAATAACAAAAAAGAAACATTTAAATATTTAATTAGAGAAGACACGACAACAACTGCCCTAAAAACAAAGAATACGGCAAACGAATGAATGAAACAGAGTTGTAACTGCCACCAATTGAAAATTATAATTTTTAATTTGCCAAACAAATCCGAGAAAAAAAAACACATCTGACACAACAACCGAGACTACCAGTTGTTTTATTTTCTGTCGGCCAGTTGTGGTTGCTGTTGAGAAGTTTATCAGTGCCAGCAACAACGCATACAATTTACATAAAATTTCGGTTAAGGAAGAAAATATTATGAGTAAAGCATGTCTTAAATAAACAACAACAGTAATTAATCATGCAAAATTTAAGGAAATAAGTGGAGAAACGCAATATACGAACAAAGGTAGCAAAACGAAAGACTTAGGAAACGAACGTCATCTCTGGCAATCAATGAGGTGAAGGTTACGAGGACATGTCCGTTGAATGTGTGTCGAGACTTAAGCAAGAAAAAGAATCTATAAATTAAAGAAATTAAAGGCAATTACAATTATTCTTGATCGTATGAAAAATAACAACAAATGATTTAAAAAAAAATTTGCCAACTAAAAGAAAACCACAAAATTCCTGAAGACAACTAAGAAAAGTTGCTTGAACTCATGAAAAGTGATCTTAAAAAAAAGTGTAATACTCGTTGAAGTTAAAGAAAAATGTTCGCAACACACACAAAAATATAATTGCGTTAACTGAAAGTCTATAGTCAATGTACTTATTAAGAATTTAACCTTTTCGCATTAAGGCGTGTCTGTGTGTGTGCTGTTCTTTTAATTTAATTACCTGTTAATTAACGCTAATAATGCGGTAGTAAATGGTACGTTTATCACAACTACAAAAGGAAAAAAAAGTAAACCAACAAAGAATTCTAATACTCAGAAAAGTCAACAAAGTTAATCACATAGTAGGTAAATGTAAGAACGTTGAAATTGTGTGCAAATGATACGAAGTAATGCAAAAAAAAAGCAATAATTGTGTATGGTGAAATAGTTCAACAAGTACTAAATAAAATTGTTTTTAACAGTTTGAAAACCAATGAAAAATAAAACAAAACTCTAAGACAACATCAAACACTGCCGGAAAGATAATCTGGGATAAGAGTTATGGCAGCATGATTAAGGTAAGTACTTTTCAGAATAATCGATATAGATAACAGGAAAATGAGGATGTAAAAATAAACATAAACAAAAAATCGGCTATAATTTCATTCAAAACCGTGTCACTAGAGGCTACTTGACGCTTCTTGCCACTGGAGCGGCCACCTAAACCAACTTTTCAAGACTTTAGAGCACATGTTGTTCTTAAGTAAACAGATGCTAACGAAACTATGAATGAAATTCTGATATTAGATACGATGAACGTTTAGAAAACCACTTTCACTTACTGCTGTTTGGTTACTTAGGGGGTGGGGAGGGGGTGTTATACGTAAATGTTTAAGGACGCAGTCGATGATATCTGTGCACTATATTACTTGGGATACCCTACACTACCCTAAATTAATAAATCATTAGTACCTATACTTCTGTAATTTAGTGCGTAGGAAAATAGACAAATTATAATCAAATTATCACATTTATGTAGTAATCAATAAACAGAAAATCATAATTTCACTCAAAGTTTCAAGAAAATATAAAAGATTTTTAAAAGTAAACGTTAATAAAACACATATACAATTTTTTTTTATGATATTTCTATTTTGTTATAAATTTTGAACTTTGACAATATGTGTAAAACACTACATCATTTAAATGACCACCACGCGAAGTGTTGCAAGCACTGATTCCTTTGAGATAATTATGGACCCTCTTTGGATCATATTGGGCGGTATCTCAGCCATAACATGACGAATGTTGGTCCTTAAGTGCTCAAGAGTTAAAGGTTTATCAGCATACACACGGCCTTTCGCGTAGGCCCACAAAAAATACTACTGGTGTCAAATCGCATGATCTTGGTGGCCAGTTGATGTCGCCACGACGAGAAACTACGCGGCCAGGAAATGTCTCTTGCAAGTTGGATAGAGGAAGTAGTGTTTGTTGATATTTGTTTTCAATTTGAGGATTCCGGATCGGCATTCCCGGTAATAAAATTCTTCAACAAAATTAACTATGTACGATTTAACACAATTTTTACAACTGTATGGGTTTAAACCGGGAAATTATACGATTTATTATATTCCCGAACTGGTTGATCTTATTAAATTTAAATTGTACATTTTTTTTTTAAAAAAAAATTAATTATCTAGTATTTAATTAAAGTTGTCTTAATCATTTCAAGTTTTTAACAGGCCTGAATTATAGATAATTTTAAGTTTTGGGGGAAAAAACAATAAAATTTTCAAATACAATTTTTTTTTAAAAAAAAAAAAAATGTATTGAAACTCAAGTCCCGATTTCCGTCCGTCTGGCATCAACCCATCCTTATGATTGAGTGTCTATATGATATTTTTAAAAATTGGCGTCCCCAAATATGGGAGAATTTTAATTAGACTAAATTCAATAGGGTTCACCTAATCTAAATTAATCCGTTAACTACCAGCAATACATTTGCCGGCACTTCTTAAAGAGCTTGCGTTTGTTTGTTCAAAAAGAAAAGAAAACCCCTGTAGTCGTTTAAAATGTTAAAAGGTCGTTTTTAAATGTTAAAAGGTAATAATATAATTGCGAGTAACCAATTAAATATAAAAAAGAAAGAAATTATAGTTGAAATATAAGAGCGGAGATTTTACTTAGGCCAGAATCTACGAAGTCATTTATTAGTCTCAAAGCTTCAATTGTATCATCTTTTGCATCCCTGATGTACACGCATATACAAAACTTCACACATTCTCATGGGTATACAACATGGTGTGTTACTACTTTTTTGTGTTCTCTCTCTCTCTCTGTGAATTTATCTTATTCTCTTGGTTATTATTATTACTCAGAGAACAGAGATACAAATACTTAAATATTTGAACGCAAATATTGTACTTTGTTGGATTTAACATGTTCATTGCGTGGTTTTTGTCAAAAACGCTATTGCGTATATCCGAATACGTAACATAAATAGAAAATGAGTTATATTAACATTCAAATAAGCGTTGTGTACAGGGAAATAAGCTTCACTTGCTACATGTTCCAAACACGCGTTTTACTTCTGTACAAACATTTTAAAAGGACGGATTTTTCAGCGTGTAGTTTTTAATTAATTACAATTTAAATCCTGATGGAATTAACAACATCCAAATATAATTTTCCCGACTTTGTCGCATCTTTAAAGACTGATTATCACAACAACAACAAAAGCTTCAGAAATATTGGGTACTTTAAAATGAACATTTTGTTCACAACCTACGGCGGAAAGCATTCACAAATGTATCAGCCCTCTCTGTTGATTTGCGTTCAAGTGCTGTAAATATTTATTGCGATAATATTTTGTGTGTTCAAAAAGTAATTGTATCTTTCCATCACAAAAAAACAAATGAACTGCTTTGGCTGGCAGTCTTCAACTCTTTCGAAGTTGTTTAATGACTTGTTTCGCTCCTGTCAATGTCCCGTACACGCTTACACATTTTGTTTGTTTGTTCAAAAAGAAAATAAAAGTTTACACCATTAAGAACAAAAAAAATAATAATTTCAGATAAGTGATATAATTTTTAAGATATTTGCTTGATACGGTTTTTAATGTTTTTTTTTTCGCAAATGTCATAATTTTTCAATATCATGTAAATCACACAGATATTATTGCAGGATCGTTGGATTATTTGCATGTCCCAGCTTGGCAAATTTTGGAGCCAAGTCTAACCCCCGTATTCATAGAAATTTAAAACAGCTTTACATAACAACGATTTGTATAGAGGTTTTAAATTTTTATGAATACGGCAAGATTTTATTGATTAAATATTTTTACTCACCTTTCGTTCAGTTTTTCCGCCGATTAGAGTTGGGCATTGAAATGCAGTTTTATCAGGACATCTCCGAATATTCGCCTACTGCAGTTCCGATTCCAGACATTATTTACAACCAACCTTAGTGATCGATATCAACACAGGCAACAGTTAATCGGCGAAATCAAAACGGCATATCTGCAGATTTTTTTTTAACCTAACTTTTTCTGTATATTTCCGAATGGAATGTTTGAGTGGATTTCTAATGCAATTCTCTTCGCTTTTGAGTTTAGATGACAATGACGCTTTTTCAAGAATCCAGTAGTCGGAGAAAATGGGTCAGATTATCAACGAGGACAAGACAACACACATGATTGCACCTGACCGAGAATGTCAAAGTAGTAGAATAGAGGCCAGCAGTTGCTGCGTCAAGATATGTAAGGACCAAGCGGCTGTTCTCACCTCGTAATTGCTGGCGCTTTTACGAGTAAGAGAGTAATCTGCAAGCCATGTAAAACTTCTCTCTAGCCATTCGGAGCCGACTTCGAAGAGCAGGCCCCGTTCAATGAGTGTATAGACTATGTCGCGCACAGCTCACTGCTTCGAGAGAAGCTCACCATCTGTTTCTTCATTTCATATTAACGGAAAGACTCACCTACGAAACGAAAATTAAAACATCTTCATGAAATTTCTTAGATGAGTTGTTTGCCCACACTGTGATGACCTCTAACTTAAGAAAACAAAACATTACTTCCCTGGTTAGTGTGATCGATCCGCCATGTGGCCAAAATCACAACGACAGCCAAAAATTTACGCACATTCAAAATGCCACCATATTCACGAATTTCCCATAACAATTTACATAAAACGTTGATAATTAAAATGTGTACGGCTACTTTGGTGTATGCGTTGTTTTTACTCAAAATCGAAATCAAAATTAACAACTAAAAACAACACTCATACATCAATCCAAATCAGAAAATATTAAAATTTTAATTAATCAAATGCTAAAATATTTCGCTAATTATGATTATAAGCCTGCAAGTAAAATACGGCCTACGAAACAAATCACTGATGCTGATTTGGACGCATTGTTTGAATTTTGTGTGTGTTTTTTTTCACACAATATTATTAAATTAATGTTTTGTTTTGCTAGGATGACCTAAAAGGTTTACAATGAGCGTCGAACAAAATCGTACACTTCGACACTTCGAAAGTCTGGCTAGCCCAATATGCATCACCCTGTATCATCATGCTCAGACCATGCAGAGCACGAAGACGCAGTTCGCGCAGAAGTTAAATACTCGGGCACAGAATTTCCAATTTAAATAGGGATAAATGTGTCATTTGGTATCGGTACATTAGGGTGGAGTGAAATATTTTTTTTTTAATTGGAAAATTTCACACTCGTTAAGAGATATAGTTTGATATCACTAATAAGGGTAAAATAAGGAAAAAATTTAAATTATGTAGGGGTCGTGTCACGCCCTTGGGTGAATCGGAAAGAAAAGAAGTTTTCGATCCTTTATAAGGGAAAAATAAAGACAAAATATTTTTAAAAGATTGAGATGTCTCTCTTGAAATTTTTGAAAATGAAGGAATCAACTTATTAAAAATTTGGGGCTATGAAATGGATGGTCAACCAAAATTCGTAGCTTTGGTATCGATTTAATTTTCGAAAAATGCCTATTTTTTGGTAAATTTTCCATTAGAAATAGTGAACATTTATTGACCAGAAACTCTAAAGTTAAAAATCAACAGCAAAATTGTGAAAATTTCAAGGGCGACATCGAAATTTTTCAAAAACTTTTTATCTTTTCTTTTATTAGGGATCGCAAGCTACATTTATATCCGTGTGTACCTTTTTTATTATTAACTGATGTAAGATCATCTCTTATAGGAAAAACTACATATTGGAAGGTTTGGCACAAACACCGTGTGTTACTTTATTTTTAACAATATTTGTTTATAAGAAAAAATCACATATAATATACAAATTTGTGGTATTTTTTTGTCTTTCTTATATCCGTTATCTACGGTAATTTGTTATCCATATTTCAATGCCAATTCTTTGCTATACGATTTTATTTGACACCCACTGTAAGTCGGCTGTGATTAAAATTCGTTGTTGTCTACATTTCGGCCGGTTTTATTATATAAACCATAGAGAATTTTAATTTGTGGCCGCTTTTGTTTTTATTTTCTTATACTCCGCGAAATTTTGTTTATGCCTTTTAACAGCCTATTAATAGATTTAACAACAATTTAACAATCTCAGGTAAATTGGCTAACTTCGGGCTAAAAGCTTTTTGAAGTTGCTGGCTGGCGCTGTTTATGGCACAAAATGTTAATTTATTAACACAAATATACAAATAATAATTTAGTATGATAAGCGTTCGAGCCTAAAATTTAAAATTTCATACCGCCGTAAAGTGTGAAATTGGTATCTGTCCATTTCGATTTGATTAATAGAGAATATGAGATTTTGATTTTTTTAATTTACGCATTGATTTATGAAAATGTTTTATTAATTTAATGGTTATTTTCTCCATCTGTTTTGGAATTTACATCATTCCTTAATTTTGTTATGATAAGGGCACTGGTGAATATGTAAATCAGCATATTTGAGATGTCTCCATTTGGGAAGAAATATTAATTTGTCAAAAAAAAAAAAAAAAAAAAAAAAATAATAATCGACCGAAAGTGTCAAAGTGTCCGTTAACATATTTTTTTGTTGAATGAAAGAAATCCGGATGGATTTTTCTTAATAATTGACGCCATTTTTTGCAACCAAAACCTACTTTGGACGAAACAAACTTATCCTTATGTCAAATGATCTCCCGAATCCCAATTGAGTGTCCGTTTTGCCCCATCACGTATAGTTTCGAGATATCGTGAAAATAATTTTTCTGACTTTTTTCATTAGTTTCTGCAATTTTAATCTTAATTGGTAAAAAAATACATCTTTTATACATTACTTATAAAAATCGAATACGAATTGTGAAAGTTACAGCCAAATGAAGTAGACATTTTTTTTTATAAAATTATTGCTTTTAAATGCCAATTGTACCCCGAAGCTGGAGCACTCTCACTCGTTTTTGCAATCCGACGAACATTGCCTGAGTTATAACAGTTTTTGAAAAAAATCACTCAATTCGGATACAGGAAATCATTTTACATAAAGATCAATTCGATTTGGCTAAAGGAGGTCTCAATAGTTAAATTTTCTTTTTTTTTTAATATCAATTACATGCGCATAAAGTAAAGTAGACTATTAGTATAAGTAGACTATATAAAGTAAGATGATAATTCAATCTTCAGACTGTGGGTCATCGCAGTTTTGTGCAGAGATGAGAAGTCTGTCAAAATTAGCAGCAATTGTAATGGGAATATACTTCCCTGT
Source organism: Hydrotaea cyrtoneurina (assembly GCA_958296145.1). Taxonomy (NCBI): domain Eukaryota; kingdom Metazoa; phylum Arthropoda; class Insecta; order Diptera; family Muscidae; genus Hydrotaea; species Hydrotaea cyrtoneurina. Next base: position 38,201,698 of record OY282512.1, on the reverse strand, counting down.
ATGCGAATAAGACCCAATACCTAACATAAAATATCAATTGCCCATCCCAGTGTTTTATTATAATTTTTTTTATTTATTTTTTTGTATATTTTTATTTTTTATTTTTTTTTTTAATTTAAATTTTTTTTTTTTAGTTCTACTTTTTATTTTTTTTTATTTTAATTTTTATGTATATTCTTTTTTTTTTTGTTAATTTTTATTTTTATGTAAATTTTTATTTTTTTTTATTTTAATTTTTTTTTAGTTTTAATTTTTATAAAAATTAAAATAAAATAAATAAATAAAATTAAAACGAAAAAAAAAATTAAAAAAAAAAATAAAAATTAAAATAAAAAAAAAATAAAAATTATAATAAATAAAATATAAAACACTGGGATGGGCAAATGATATTATTTTTATTTTTATTTTTTTTTTATTTTAATTCATTTTTGTTTAATTACAACACAATGTGTCCAAGAAAAAAGAGATGATTCGAAACACTGTGCAACATGTCTGGTTCTAAAAATAACAAATGCCAAGTAAGGTCTAATAACTGAACACCAAATCCAGGAAAAGTCCCACGATAAGCAAATTGATACATTGCAAGTCTTCGTATGGTATAAAGTCGCCTTCATGGTAATTCAGAAGCACGTTGTTGGAACTTCGAGGTAGTGGATGAATTCAGGTCCGACAATGTTCCCGTCTGTGCTTTAAAACTTTCTACCATGCCGAGTCAGATAATAGTTATTGCTTTTTTCTATAATATTCCATAAAGGAACACACGGGGGTCTTCTTTCGAATCAGCCGCTTCGGAACGGCTAATAATTTTCTTAAAAAAAATGTACCTGACAAAGATATTACTCTGTCACACGGCCGCCGAAAAATGCTGGATATTCTTGCCAGTATACGAACCTGGCAATGTTGTCCACTTACCATGGCCGTCGACAGTTAGTCTCCTGAAAATATGAAAAAATATTCAACCCTACACTGACATTGTACTGATGAATCCGCTTATTATACGAAATCTGGTTTTTGTTTTGGATCTGATGACAAAAATGTATAGGCAAAATTTATGGGCATTCATTTTTAACACCATATGAGAAGGTCGATGAACGTGTTATAGGCCTAAATTACGCTAACAAAACAAAAAACAGAATTCTGTTTCGGAGACAAAATTCGAAAGATTTTAAATCTGTTGGTGGCGGCATTTCTAAACAGTTTAGCTTAAGGCTGATCTTCGCATTAGGGCACATGCTCTTCGATTTCTACATGTTTAAAACAATAAATCATAAGCAAATTCATACTGATTACTACCAGGTGACATTTTATTCAGCCGTTAATTAGGACATTCGGAAAATAATTTAAATAAGTTGTGGACGAGGTCAACATCGATCTCACGCTTAATATATAAAAGTGAATGTTTGTATGTGTCTGTAATCCGAATGGGCGTGACACCATCTACGAAGCCCATATGTCACAGAAAGATAGAAAATATTGAAAACACCCAAATAAAAATTGACCGCAACGAAATAAATGATGCCCCAAATGAAGAATTCGCAAAAATAAATTAAAACATCCTCCCGAAAGCCCAATATGAAAACTTCCCCAAAATTTCGAAAAAATCCTTCAATCAATTTATGAAAAATAACCTAATACAATTTTCCCCAAATATTATGAAAAATACTCCAAAAATACCACCATAGATTTTCGTAATTTGGAAATTTGGGGTCATTTTTCGTAGTGCAATATCACCCTAACCTTCAATGTTAAAATAACAACCGATTTTTTGATATAATGTGTTGGGATTACGACCCTAATTATCACATTTGAAAAATGTCAGACCAACGGGGTTTACATTTTTTTCAAAATACCGAAAAAAAAAATTAATAAAAATGTGAATTTGTCAGCGTTTAATTTAAAGGGAATAGTAGGCTCTATAAAAAATGTCCGAAATGAAAAGTGCACCAAAAACGAAAAATGGAATATTAAGTAAAAATAATGAAAAACTCCCCAATTTTTTTAAGGGGTGAGATTTTTTGGTGAATTCGTATTTTTTTGAGGATTTTTCATAGCGCCTATTGTTCCCTGTGAGGACTAATGCCAGCAAAACTTAGTGCACATTTGCCCAAATCAAAAGCACCATTAATTTAGACAAGACTGTAAATTTGCTGAGCTTCTAAGAAAACGCATGATCTCGTTACTGTCATCATTTTCGAGCCGTTCGTAAAGACCGAGATCGGATACTCCTCCATGACTAAACTTCTGACCATTCTTCTCTTGTTTGTAATGATACCTTGAGCGAACCTAGAATATATAGACATAGGCATAGTATACTTGTTTGAGTTGGCGATATGCATTTCTCTAAGACGATAAACAACTGAAGATGGATGTCCTAAGATGGACATCTATGGGCGGGATGTGGGGTATAGTTGTGTGAACAGCCGACATTTTATTCATTGTTGTCATTCATTTATGACATTGCCATGATGATGATGATGGCCATCTACATACGGGCACTTCTTCAATCGCGATCGTCTCCAACTGTTGTCGAAATACCATATGACTCAATTTTGTCCTCAGTAATCGGATTTCAGGAATGTTTGGAGTCCAGAATGATGATCAAGAATTTTACATTGATAGCTGTTGTTTGAAGGCGTGGGGCATGGCTAAGAGAATTCGTAAGATGGTTGAATGATGCCATGCCAGTAACGCCTCCACCAAATTGCAGGATTGTCTTCCTGAACTCAATTCCAGCTATAGACCGGAACAAAGGGACATACCAAGGAACTGTAGATTCAGCAAATCTCTGGGCTCTCCTACAAATTCCATTTGAACTGGAATTCTTCGATAGGCCTCAAGTGGCTAAAAAAAATCCTACTGCATGATAAAGCCTGAAGAGAAACTCACAATAGGCTTCCCCCCTTATTTCTTAGTTATGAATCGTTTTGGCATTATTTTAACACTGACAAGTCGCGATGGTTCATTGATGATGCGTCCTTCTGATTAGTAGGCATACAATGCGACTCGAGCCTTTTGCAGATGCAGTGGAGTTGAAGTGGAGTCCATCAGCTTTTCCGCAATTGTCCGACCCGAACGAACAAGCATTCATCAACACCGTTTTTCTTTTATTTCTATAGGGACCTAGGCGATCTGGCCAATTTTGATATTAGCAGACTCAGGAGCTAAGGATGGTTGCGCATTATTGACTAGTGATACATTGTTGCTAGTTTCCGTGGTACCACAATGGACTAGAAAATCGAAGTGGCTCCGCTTAGAAAGACTATCACTTAATCAAAAATAAGTAGACTTTTTTTTTAAATTTTTTGTTAATTAAAACAAAAATTAAGAAAATAAGACCACTCAATTAAATAAATTCAATTGATATTTTAATACATTTAATTTTGTGTTTAATTGAAATAAACGAAATGGTTATTGTTGTTTCGTTACTTTCTTTGTATCACTTCAATAATCACTTCAACATTGGATTTAATCATTTTACCACACAGGTCTTCTGTTTGTCATCATCACTTAATTCCATACCATGCGGAGGTGTTTGTGGCCAGTCATTGTCGGGCTATTACTCAACTAATTTAATAACACTGTTATTGTCGAGTACATACAGACATAGGACTGGTAGTTGGGGTTGTAATTAATGTGTGTAACTTTGACATTTAAAATAGTTCACATAACACTCGCTCGCACTCGCATTGCCTTTTGTGAAGTCGATCATTAATCATCTGATTTTATTGACAACTTTGAGTTTATAACAATGCTCTTTATATTATTTGTTGTTGTTGCTGTTGCTGCTGCTGGCTTTGTTCTGCTGTTGGATTATTTTCTAATTGAAAATTGCATCTGGTAGAATCGGTGGACGACGCGGTATGTCCGTCTACCTGTCTGTCATTCCATGTCTCTGACTGTAGGTCGGTGAGTGTGTGAACGTTTGTTATAATAAATGTTACATTATTACGACGACGATGACGATTATGATTACTGTGGTTAAAGTTGATCCGCCGTTTGATCGCTATGCCGCACACTGGGACCAAGGATGTCAAATGTTTGCAAACAAATTGCTGATAGCTATTTAGTACGGCGCCATGTGGTCGCATGAAAATGAAATTTGACCCCAAATTTGGTCTCTAATTGCATTATGAAAGAAACCAGGAAATTACACCGAAAAATGCTAAGAGAGTAAATCCCAAAAATTTACAGTGGGACCTAATTTTATTAAAGATATGAAAATACCTACATTTTCCATAAAATATATAAAATGTATTAATACAAGTTAATCTGTAAGTTTATTTTTTTCAAATTTTAAATGTTTTCATTTATATAAACTTTTTCATCTTTAAGATACAAACTCACCTCAGTGTGATATAGAGTATAGGAGTAGTGAACGGAATAATATTTTCGAAACTTTGAAGTCGTAGCTATTTAAAACTGCTGGATCGGACTAGAGGAATTTTGGGTAAACTCCACAGACCTGGTATACGCGACATCTCGACACATGAACATAATAAACAAATGTAACCTTTTGTTGTTGCTTTCAATTCCTCATCTTGTTGTCCCTTACAACGCCTGTACAATTTATTGAATTTGTTAAACACTATTTGTGCCGCCAGTCCCACTGTCCGCTGGTTTATCCAGCCGTACGGCAAAACAATTGTATTCTTTGGTGGGGCAGACTGGAAGTGGTGGTGGCGATGACCAACCAAGACGATGACATCAAACGCATAAATTTTCAATAAATAACACCAAATGAATGAACAGAAAAAAAAAACGCGAAAACAATGACAAAACAGCCACGTTACATAGACAGCGTGGCATTCATGCCTCGGAGACCTGTAGCTAGACTTACAGACGGACAATTAAAGTTAAACTTACAGAAAATCTTTTGCTAAATCGCTCAAATCATAAAATGACATTTAAACTCAATAATACAAACAGCCATAAATGCGTCATGATCATTGTGTGTTTGTGTGTAACATTGTACTTATGCCTGTGTTTGTGCAAGTACCGAGAAATGAAAAATGTTAATAATTTAAAATGTTAGTATACAAACAAAAAATGCAATTGGGTTTTTTGTTGCAGTTGTTTTACTTTTGTTTGGTCGGTAAATTGGATGTGTCCAATAAAACATTTTTTTTTTGTATTTAACTTGTCCAGTTTTTAACTGTGGTGGTGGGAAGGGGGGAGGAAATCATTTTCAATTGTTTGTTGTCAACGAATCGCACACTCACACACACACACCCTCTGAGAATATGGACCGTAAAGGCTGAGAAATATTGTATGTTACATATATGGAATTATTTACCCTACTGTTGGCAAATTTGATCCAGACTTTCGAAGTTTTGTATGAAATAAAGTTCTACAAGTAAAATATGCCATATGTAATAAAACACATTTAATGGAAGAGGTCGCAAAGCTGCATTGGTTACTTATCTCAATACATGAATACAAAATCTAAATGTTGAGATTTTGTTTCATGCATTTTGACCGTGTGAAGGACGCTTATGACTGGAGGCGATGACTTGGTTAAGAGCCTGTATTAATATTAATGCGAAATTTTCGTGAAATGAATGCCGGCATGATTGGAATCTCAGTGCACCATATCCTGTACGGTTTGAGTCAATTACTGTGTCCTGAGTCTAGTACAAAATTCTAAACAAGGTTCTCACGAGCGTATAGTGTGAAAGACTGACGACATAGTATACTGAAAGAAAAAGCATAGTAGCATGAACGAATTTGTACGTTGTATCAACGAAATCGGTCGTTAAAAGTCAACCAACGTTGGGCTTCGTTGATGCAAAGAAAAAAGTTTCGTTCAAGTAAAAAGTTACGTTCATACAATGTAAATTGGAATATTGATCAAATCGTTGATACAACAATTTTGTTTCCTTGATTTTTTTTAATAAACAACTCCAATTACTTTTATAGTGAATATGAATATTTATAGAATATGTTTTCACTATACTTGAATGTTAAATTTTCTCTATAAAGTTGGTCTGCCAACAGTGTACGATTAAGGTTATTCTCTATTCGGTACATGATGCACTTCTGTGTAGATAATCTGATTCTTATTTATTTGTGGTATTTTGTTAAGTTTTCCTTTGATGTACATATATGTCAACACATACTGAATGTATTTACTATTTTATGTACTAAATAAACAAGCAAAAAAAGTGGTTTCTTTTGGTTGAACAGAGAGGCATAATCGATATAGGGTCAGATTATTGGATACTGTGCCCTTAATTCGCTATTTTGGATTTTCATTGACCATCTGTTGGGTCAGACTGTGAACCCAATCTACTTGTTTGAGGATGACAGCAACATCTGTCATTCGTACACATGTACCACGAAAGTCTACAACAAAAGGTAAGCGATTCAACCAAAAGGACAGAGGAGCTGTTGGGACAAGTAAGTGATGTGAAGAATAAAACCTGATCACGCCGCTCAAGAATAACTGAGAATATTCCTGCTGTAGCCCAAAGTGTTGAAGAAGACCCCGGTTTGTCCATTCCTTGTCGTTCTTTGGAATTGGGCATTGCACCAACGTCATTACCCGCATTTTGCATACAGACTTCGGTCTTAAGGCTTATTAAGTTCAGTTAAGACAAGAACTCAAGCCGGCCGATCATCAACAACGTCGTGTCTTTGCTGATTGGGTCCTTGAAATGCATGCAAATGATGCGGAATTCCATCGAAAAATCATCTTGACTTATGAGGCCCATTTCCACCTCGGTGGTTACATCAACAAGTAACATTGTCGCATCGGGGACTCGGAAAAGAGTTATTGTTGAGAAGCCTCTCTCTGTTTGGTGCGGTTTATGGTTCGGCGAGGTCATTGGACCTTACTTTTTCGAAAATGAGGTTGGATCAACAGTTACTGTGAATGGATTGCGCTATCCAGAGATGATTAATGATATTTTATGGTCGGAGTTGGATGATATTGATCTGGACAATATTTACATTCAACAAGATGGTGCCACACAAGCAACGCTCTTTTACGGCAAAAGTTTCCGGTCCGTGTTATCTCTCGAATTTAAACGAGATTTTGAAATTTAAACCTTGCGACTTCTTCCTTTGGGGCCAGGTGAAAGATAAGCCCAGCGTATTTTAAATACCTTAAAGATAGAATTCGTGAGGCTTTCGAGGACTTAGGGCAGTCGCTTTCCGATTTGGTTATGGAAAATTTCATGAAAAGGATATGGTCCTGTAAGCATCGTCGTGGTGGCCATTTGGCTGATGTTGTTTTTCATTACTAACGGCATAGCTTCCTCTTTATTATAAAAAAAACATCCGATCATTTATCTCGAAAAATTTAATTTTTCTTTGAATACCAAAATAACACCTCTTGTTGGAAAACCCTGAATATCGCAGATCTATAGGTATTGCAATGGTATCGGGTCTTTGGCGTCATCGCTTGTTGTCAGAACATTTAGCCGGTAAACACAGCTTTCCATCGATTCTCCCGCGTTCATTGTTGAGTTGCCGGTGGACTAGACGATGCCCTATAGCCAACACTAGTGCTTCAGCCGACCAAATTACCAGGATTATTCTGTCGACTAGCGTACACAGAAAAAAAAGACAACCAACAAATTTCAATGAAAATATTTGTACAAGAATTTTCATCACTTCTCAATGAAACTTTTCGTTAATATGCTAAAAAAATTGTCAAATATTGAAACGAAGTTTGATGAAATGTATCAACAAAACAATTCATCAAATATTTGGATATTTTTAATGAATTTTTTTGTTGATCCCATTTATCAAATTTCGTTTTAATATTTGATACATTTGTAGCATATTTACGAAAAATGTTATCAAATGTTGAAAGAAATTTGATAAATTGAATCAACAAAAAATTTTATATTTTTTATGATTTGTATTTTGGTTATCTAATTTATAAAATTTCTTTTAATATTACATAAATTTTTTCGTAAATATGATAAGCAATTTACCAAATATTAAACAAAATTTAAAAAATTATAATATTTTTCCATCTATTTTATTAAATTTGCCAACAAATTAAATGTGAAAGTAAGGTCGTGGCTCTGGATATTTCCAAGGCGTTCGATAGGGTCTGGCACGGAGCACTCATATCAAAACTTATTGCATTTGGTGTCGGTAGTACCTTCTCTCGATTCATATCGAGTTTTCTCAGAGATCGCTCTATACGAGTTGTTATAGATGGGGTCTCATCCAACGATCATTAGTTGTCCGCAGGAGTGTCACAAGGCTCTGTCCTCTCTTCTTCTCTATTTCTTATTTTCATTGACGACCTGCTGGGTCAGACTGTGAACCCGATCTACTCATTTGCGGATGACAGCAACCTCTGTCATTCGTACTCATTTGATCATCGGCCAGGTCCTCTGGAGGTCGAGGACAAAAGGCGAACGATGAACGACTCACTTAACCGCGATTTGGCGACGATTTGTGAGTGGGGCCAAATGAACAGAGTAGATTTTAATGCGCAAAAGACCCAGTACTGTTTGTTGTCACACAAACGTTCCACTGATCCAGCACCGTCGTCAATATCTATGGGTGGTGTAGATATAGACGTGTCAGATACTCCTGATGTTCTGGGCATGAAGATACAGGGTGATGCTCGCTGGGCTAGCCATATATTCGAAGTGTCGAAAGAAGCATTCAAGTGTTTAGGCATCTTAAAGCGGTGCAAGAAATACTTCACCCCATCTGACCTCGTAAATATTTACACCACATACATCCGGCCTAAAATGGAATACAACTCGCATATATGGGCAGGGGCTCCATTAACATCTTTGAAGCTTCTGGACCGTGTACAGAGGAGAGCGGTGGTGATGAAAGGGGATGGTAGGGTATCCAGCTCTATTGTCTCCCTACAGCATCGCCGAAATGTGGGTTGTGTATAGCTATTCTATAGATATTTTAATGGTATCTGTTCAGAAGATATCCGTCGTCTGGTCCCTGACGTTAGAACATATAGCCGGAATACTCGGCTATCCAGGGTCTCTCATCCGTTCATTGTCAAATGGCCGGTTGACCGGACGACGCACTATAGAGAAAATTCGTTCTTCAGCCGGACTGTTCGTTTGTGGAATAATCTTCCTGCAAGTGTTTTTCCTGCCTGCTATGACATTACCAAATTCAAGGCCAACGTCAACAAACACTACTCCCTCTTTCCTCCTTCCAATACCCTTACTTCCCATCGCTAACACAGTGCATTGCATTTATAGGGGGCATCCCCTGAGTGTTAGTCCAAAAAAAAAAAAAAAAAAAAAAATTCCAATATTCGAAAATAAATTCAATAAACGACCTACAATTTTTTTTGTAGATATGTGAATTTTTTCATCGAAAATATTTTTGATAAACAACCTACAAATTATTTTGTTGAATGTGAATGTTTTCATCAAAAATATTTTTAATGAACGACATACAATTTTTTTTGTATTTATGAAACTTTCTTCATCAAAGATATTTTTGATAAACAGTATACGAATATTTTCTTTAAGTTGACAAATTGTTTTATCACAGGATTTTCAATGAATTTTTTGTTTGAATTCGTGAATATTTTCATTGAATCGAAAAATTATTGGTTTCTGTGTACAAAGTGTACCAAAAAGTACAGCTGGTACATCAATAGTACACATCATCTGTCATCTTTAGCCTCAACCTTGACACATATACGGAACGGGAAGACACAACGAAAGTGAGTCATGCCGACTCCATCACAACAACGCATGAATCAGTAATCCTTTAATGCAGCTTCAGTCACAGAACGAATTCACTGGCATATGGCTCGCTGTAATGCGATTGCGTAGAAAAATCCCCATAATCCATCGGTGGGAATTATTGTAATTGTTCATGAAATTCTTCTATACTTAGGCTGTAATTTATAAGTTATTAATTATAAAGTCCCACTAATTAAGATGTCTTACTACAGAGATTTGGTTGTCTGTATTTGTTTCATAAGTCTGACAGGTTAGACGACATTTTATGAATTAATTTCATGTTATTAGAAACGGAAAAATGCAATGTATTATCATTAAAAGTCACTACTTTCCAATGATACGTATTGACAAAGCTTCAATTTCCTAGATACGTATGCACACGTACGTACATATCCAGTCATATATGTAGATATACAGTCAACCGCAATATAATTATTAATAATAATAAACTTTAATTAAAATATTATATTAACATTAAATGTGATATGAAAACAAACAAATTGTTACATACTTAGTGCACAAAATAAAACCGTCAACAAAAACTCCCGTCAACACTTTGTTGTTAACAATTATAAACACGCGTTGTTGTTGTTAACTACTCTTGAACACATGCATATTAGGGTGACACTCAACGTTTGCAATATCTGGATTTTAGTGAAATATGGTTGGAAAATATTTGATCACATTCAAATGTCGGTGTAATTGATACGATTGCTTAAAGTTTAAGGAAGAAAGTCATTTCGATAAACGTCGAAGCTATATCGAATTATATACATGTTTTGGAAAGGCAGAAATCGGGAACAGTGCCTCAGAATAAGAATTTCATCCACTCGTAAAAATGTCATCAACATCTGAGCTGGCTTGCTAAACTGCAGCTGAGGCGTCATCACAAACATCAAATATGAATAGTGCTGATAATTTCCCAATACCGGTTGGCGGTAAAAATATTGACTATGTAGAGAAGATATAACTAGGCTTTCTAAACAATAAGTTTAATGATCGAATACTAGCAATTCATTGGATTAAAATGATTTCAATGGCCTAATAAAAACAATTCATTTAATTAATTAATAATTTAATTAATTAATAATTATTAATTAATACCTCTTCGATTCTATTTGAAATAGTAACAGTAATGATTTTAGAAATTAGTGAACCATATTCTAGGCAAAAATCATTCAAATTCTGAATGACAGTTAGTGCATTCACTGTAGTGCCACCCTACATGCACATACATCGGTTTAATAGTGTACGGTTTAATAGGCAGCAATACAAGTAAGATTGTGGCCCACACCGCAAATGTGGTGGCAGTTAACGACAATGTTTGTTAGATGTTAACCTTTAGGTGGCCACTGAAGTAAAGCGGAAGTACAAGATCTGGGTATGGATTTCCCACCTTCACAACAGTGCAATGAGGGGGGTGTGACGGAGAAAAGTGACAATCCTTTGTAAATCTATGAAAAAGGTGGGATTTTCTTCAGCCTGAGGAACAGATAGGGGAATCTCCAAAATCTGGGAGATTTCCTTCATATGATCTTTATAGTCACTGATTGACACGAATTATATGAGGAGGGTCCTAACAGCGGCTTAAAATTAACTTGTGTATTATCAGTTAGCGTCGATGTAAATTAACCAAATCAACAGCACTGGGTCTTCCGCGCACTAAAATGTACTCTATATATTTGACCCCATCTACAAATTGACAAATCACAATTGAGTAAGTCCCTCATCGGTTGGCTTTTGTCCTCGACCTCCAGAGGACTTGGCCGATGGTCAAATGAGTATGAATGACAGAGGTTGCCGTCATCCGCAAAACAGTACATTGGGTTCGCAGTCTGACTCAATAAAATATGAAATAGAAATGAAGAGAAGGAGAGAGAACAGAACCTTATGTCACTCCTGCGGTGAATATGTGTTGATTGGATAAGATCCCAACTATAACAACTCGTGTAGAGCGATCTCTGAGAAAACTCGTTATGAATAGAGATAGAAGGTCCGTGCCAGACCCTATCGAATGCCATGGAAATATCTAGAGCCACGACCTTGCATTCACTAAAACTGACGTAGACCAATCACCTAGTGGCTGATAACTCTTTTAAAGAAAGAATATAATGCCATTTTTCATAGCAAACTTGGGTCAATACTATCATCTGGCCAAATTCGGACGTGACTTTTTGAATTAGATGCTTATTCCCAATACAGAATCGTAACTTTTCGATACATTGTCACTTGTGAATAATAGAAAATCCTTTATGATAAGGTATTACCGACATCAAATGCAATAAGTTTTGATGTGAGTGAAAAATTCACAAAATGCAAAAAAAAAAAAAAAAACTAAAATGAAGAATACCCAGAATACCAAAAATATAAAAATTCCCCAAAAAGGCCAACATGACACTGATCCATTTATGAAAAAGTTCCTTAATAAAAAAGTCGGCCCTTCTTCACGCTGTCGCTGTAGTCTCGACGTCGTTCCTAATGAAAAATCTCCCAATTTTGTATTGGATTATTTTTGGGCCATCTTTTGTTTTTATTTTATTTTTTTGGAGCATTTTTAATGCCAAGCTCTCCATAACTTTCGAGAGAGCAGAACATATTCGACGGTAATTTGTAGGATTGGTAACTTTCCAACGTGAGGGGTAAACAGGGTACGACATGTTGAAATGATGATGCAGTCTACCAACTAGAGTCAAAGAGCACTTACATTGGACAAGTGCTGAAATACAATCCGGGCACGGAGTTCTATATACGTTAAGATCCGCAAGAACTGTTTTAATTCCACGTGTTCGAACAAATATCTGAGGCATACGTTGTCGATTACCGGGAGTGGGTTGCTGTTTTGTGGCCAAGATGAAGACTTTGCAAATACTTCAGCCAAAAGGTAAGCTTTGTCAACCGGGTCAGTGAATATCTGGTCATCGTTGACGAGAGTTGAGATAGCAGATGAAGAATTGTACCTTACCCTTTTTAAAAATGACCAAAAGCTCATACTTCCCCTGGGAGAAGAACGAACTTTAGCATGAAGACGCGGTTCGTGAAGAAGTTTCTCGCGCCTAAGTACTCTGGTACACCATGATCTTGCCTGCTTACGTAGCACCTCAGTGGTGTCATTTTTTATTAAAACGGCAATTTTTGAGAGCTTCCTTTTTGAATCTGACAGCTCCTTTGCATGTTTGATTAAACAAATTGTCAAGAGGTGCTAAAATGAGTTTGATTTTAAGAAAAGTTCATGAATATTATGTTGTTATGTCTTCAAAACTCGGAATATGTGTTGTTTCATTCATGGGTGGCCCGGATGATAAATCCCCAGATACTAACATGTCACTGTCCGGACAATCTTCTAACAATCTTTTTGAAATAGAGTCGGAAAGGCAGTCAACATCATTTTGGGTAGACTCCCCTTTCAAATTTGGACTTTTTTTAAGGAAACCGACATATAACACCGTGTTACACACATTCTGTCCTATGAACCAAACTTACTTTTTCGGAAAGGGGATAAAAAATAAAAATACAATCTGAGAATTTATAAAAATCTATTTTTTAAAAAATTTGACGTGATACAGACATTTCCACGAGTCTGCCTGCCAAAAATCAGCTCGATTGGACCACTGGAAAACGGTTAAAAATCGGTCCAAAGGCTTTCACACAGGCCACTACGAGCCTTATACTTCAAACTTAAAAAAAAAATTCTGACGTGTACATGAAAATCGCCGATACACGTGTATTTTTTCCCCTCTTTCCGAATATGTGCATTTGGTTCATAGGGCAGAAAAAAATCTATTTTTTGTAACACGGTGTAATGCTTGCCATACAGTCCTGAACTTAACCCAAAGGAGTTAAATTCTGAAACTTGTGAGTTTTTTGCTGGCTGTTTAACACAATACCATTACGTATATGTACAACAAGGCCTCTGTGGAAAAAGAAAGAGGATAGATTGTGATTTTTGAAAATTCTATAAAAAAAACTACTGGAGATTTTACCAAATTTCTTTTTTTATTTGAAAGTACAATCCATCCGGTTAATAATCACAAACATTTATTACAGAATATCTCATTCACCGCGACACTCTGTAATGGCATTTTAAAATCATCTTCAAGCGAAGTATATCGCCAAACGTTCATATGTCTCCAATTAAATCGTCTGGGATAGATAAAAGGGCGGGGTTTTCCAACACTTGCCGTTTAATACTTATAATTATTATTTTTTTTTAACTTTAGCATGAAATTCTTAAATGTTGCTGTCTTTGATATCTGGAACTTCATCGCATATTTGTTCACTCTCCACTCCGGCAACATTTTTGTAGGCGTAATTACCTTTTAGCCAAAATATACACACACACACACAAAATATATTCAATATAAATCATTTCATGACCATATGACAAATAATCCAAACCAGCTATCGATTGGGGGTATGACAAACGTTCATAACTTGTACTTGTTAAAAAAAAAAACATTGTATGTTGTAAATATGTATATACACGTATAGATGTATATATTCCACATACATATTTTCATCTTAATGACTTGTTATTTCGTTGAGCTTTTTTTTCAGATTTAGAGCACTGATAAAGAGAGTATGTACATATGTACTTGTGTATATACCACCAAATATAAGTGACTACATATTTATACCCTACACCATACTGAGTGGTTTAGAGTGTTATGACATTCGTATGGGCACTTTAAAAGTCATGTAGTGAATCACGTTAACTGTCCGTCCATCTGAGGGCATGGATCTGAACAACTGTGCACATTGTTTGAGTTGGCGATATGAAAAAAACCCCAAACGAGAAATTAAGTAAAACCCAAAAAGAAAACCAATGAAATAACACCCACATTTTGTGAAATAATCCCCAAATAAAAATAAAATAACCCCCTAAATCAAATAAAATGTTATTGGGATTTATTTCATTTGTCTGGTTGTTTCATTATGAAATATTCCCCAAAATTTTAATGAAATAAGCCCCCAAAATATATGAAATAACACCTAAATGATTTTTTGCAACCTTTTTGGGAATTATTTATTTATTTATTAATTATTGTACAAAGTAAATTTATATTCTCATTTAACTCCAATGGTAAAACGGGAGACACAGACCATTTGGCTAGATTTTGGCAGCGACAGACCAAAGCCTCTGGTGTGAATCGAACCCACAAACCTCACACTGATTGTCAATCAGGTTACCAACTCGCCTACCGGTGCGCTTTTTTTTTGGGGGGGATTATTTAATTTTCTCGCAAGAGACCGTCATTTGAAAATAAAAACTTCCGTTTTTTTTTGTTTACCTCTCTACATTTATCTAAACGAATTCAAAATATCATATCCATTTTTTTGTTTAATATTGTTCACCATCTAGTGTTATAAAAATTTACAAAATTCTTAATACAGAGTATTGTGTAGAATGTCACATAGTCGGTCCCGTCCGACTTTGCTTACTGGATTTTCATAATAATTGATTCATTTTTTTTGGTTGATAAAATTCTTGTGAATTAATTTGAATACCAACGTTTTTATGAACTTTGCTAAAGAAATGTTAATTGATCATGCCTTTTCATTTCGTAATGAACAGAAGCAATGACTGATAGATGCAGCATTTGTTATGATGATGCATCAGGGAAAATATGCTATGTACACTTTTTCTGCTGGGAAAATCGACATACTTCCTTAGGAAGAGTTTCATGATTTTATGCGAGCTTTAATTTTCTGATATTAGAGAGGTACATTAGGGTAGTAGCAACTGAGATATGATGGGTAAGTACCAGAAGGGGGTGCTTGAGCTCAATGACTTCAAAGACAAAAATCGGGCTCGTCGAGACAAAAACATCGATGTATCACACTTTAAAATCCGTTTATAAATGCAGAAGTTATATAGAAAAATGTAAAAGCGCGACCCCTACGTTCGGCATAAAAAATAAAAAAAAATTTTTTGAAACTACCTTTCAATAATACTTCATATTCGAAGGTGTACGGCGAACTTTTTTTTTGAGGTACGCCCTAATGTACAGGGTGACTTATAAATGTTGCTACGGTAGTACTGTTATTGACAATGTCGAAAGAGTTTTTCTTCACAGAACTGTGCTGAAACATAATCACTTTCAACACTGTATGGTTAGGATGGGTTAGGTTAAGTTAGGTTTTTTTTAAGAGGTGAAAGCGTCGAAAGACATTTTGCGAGACCTTAACTCGCTAAAACACCTCGAACATGGTCTCAAATCAGGCGGCACAGCCTAAAGCACTTCTTCACCGGAATGGGTAGGTTATCCATTCTCCACTATGGTCGATATGTTAGCGATATGTCTCCAACTTGTAGGTGATTCCACCATCAACTGAATTATATTTCCCACTTCTATTACAGTGCCTAACTGTCGTTGGGCACACTCTTTTTAAAAACTCGGACATGTAAAAAAAAACATGTTTAGCATCTTCAACCTGCTCAAGGCAACATGGACCCAAAGGTATGTCGACCAGTCTGGAATTGGATTATGTTATACTCAATGTCACCATGCTTCCTCTTTAGGTTGATTAGGTTAGGTTATATATCCTAGTTTCTTGGTTTCTGTCGTTTTTGCTCAACCAACCCGTCACCGAAATAAAGGTGTGGATATTACGTACAACAAACTTGGACAGACTGATTTTGTCTACTAGAAGTTGTAGACCAAACGTCTGAAGTCCACAAAAACTGGGTCAAGGTAGAGAAGGTATTCAGAAGTCTCCTACAGAAGTAGTTGTATTGTAACACGACGAATGTCTAGCTATAACCTCCAGACACACACGGAATTCTCGGGCAAATTCTTGGATTGATGTACCCATTGTCGAGGGACTTAATGACCGGCTCACAGTCAATAAATACGAAGATATCACCGCATCTTATCTCGCTATACTGAACCAGTCCAGTTGATCCGAGTAGAAACTCCTCTAGCGATAAGCGTCCGTAAATATCTGGATGGCATCCGGGTCAACCGAATCTTTGATGTCACCAGAGATTTGAGCATATTCTTAACTTCCACATTTATATTTTTCTCATGATTCGTTCGACCTCCCCTGGCGATTCTTCTTCTCCAGTGCCTACCAACAGACCGCAGATTCGTAGAACAGAATATGGGTTTCAAGACTTATACTAATAACAAACACTACAAGTAAATTGAATATAAAAGTTTTTCCATAAAAAAAGTCGAAATAGTTCCCTTAAACTTCCATGAAGGGAGCTGTGCACAATAAAATTTGTATTTGTATATCACTGACCGCAAACGGTTGTCGAAAATCGGGTCCGATCATCTAATGCCGTTTTCATAGAAGTTTAACATGGTTTAGAGTAGAGGTCTGCACAAATGCATTTATATGTCTAGCGTACACTTGTACTGCCGGAGTATGTACACTTGTACAATGTTCAGTTATGGATGTTCAGTCTAAAATTTAAACAGCCCAACCACTATTTTTAATAATATCGGAGCATTACTTCATGCTTTGAAAATACTCGATGTACAACGTGAAGTGAACATTGTACTTGTAGTACTTTTTCGTTGTTGTACACATTTGTATATGAACACTTTTTCGGAACACATTTTGCCAAACACCCATTCTCTGAACTACACTACATGCGATCTGAGAGGGAGAGTGAGTATGTACCATATTCGAATTAGAACTTCATACGTGCAGAGAAAAGTTATTCGCTGCTGACCTCTAGTTTAGAGATTACTCTCTTACTCCAGCATTTGGGGAAGCGACCGCCGAAAAATATTCGATCTTCTTGACAGGATACCAACCTGTGTTTACTCTGTGATAGTGACACACACTTCATATTCGATCGTGGAAACGTGAAGACGTGGAAACGTGAATAAAATCTATGCAGAAATAGGAGAGGGGTGCATGAGTTTCATCTATGACTTGACTATATCTACCCACGATTTCTTGTTTTCTAGGGAGCTAATGGGATCGCGTTGGTTGTATTGAAGTTCAGCGTTAGTTACTTCTGAACATTCAAACCATCAAACATATATCGACAATTCTTAACAATGCAATCAACTTTATCTGGGCCTGCATTTCTTTCACTCAAATAGTAGTACTCATCCAATGACTCGTCGGATTGATGCTCCATAACGAACAGCTAATGAAAAGAGTTGTTTCATTCCAGCTGATCGGGTGTTGCTATTTTAAAGATCCCACGTCGTTTCGTTACATTAAACAAACAATTAAGTTGAATTGTTATAATACAAATATACATTCACTTAATGATAAACTAATGATGAAATAGAAAGTTTAAAAAATTTATAAAAAATAAAAAAAATAGTCACCCCATGAATTTGGCCCGCCCTGTAGTTATACAATAAATCTGTGGTCACATGTCTGTTTATTCTTTTAATATTATTTTAAGAAAGCATTTTAAAAAATCACACTCTAAGATAACTTATTCTTGTACTTGACAAAATAGTTGTTGCCGAACACGATGTTACGAAAAACTCAATATTATCTTAACTCGAGTTAGATTCTTATGGTTTATAAACACTTTATTGTTGATAAGAAACCAATTCCGTCGACGTTTCTCATCACGACATTGAGAAAATTAACAGATTGTTCTCTTTGCTTATGACGGGACAAAAGGACGTGACACTGTCCATACAATTCGCAACTTTAACCAAACATATCTTCGGACTGATGTGACATTTCGTACATTTGCTACTGGTACTGAAGGAAAAATGTCCTAGGAATGAAATTGATGGCGGAATTAGCACTTTTTTTTAGCACCATACAAATATTAAGCGCATCTACTAAAATATTTAACAATAACAGACGAGTTACGAAATTGTGGTATAATGTGTCGGTTCAGATTTGGATTAAATGTCGTTGTAACATCCATAAAACTTCCAAGAAATAGTATGCCAGCTGATTGAAAAACATGTCAGCTTTCCATAAAAGAACACTCGTATGTTTTCTATACCAAAATCCCTTCGATACATTTAGTCCGTTGCTGAAAAATTGGCCAAAAAATTTCAAGTGACTTTCGAATGTCTATTTTTTAAAAACCCCCCATTTCCTGAACCAAATTTCTCCTAAACTATCTAATAAATGGAAACATCGTGTTATTTATATTAAGGTCCGTTAAAAAATCTATTTTTTTTTTTCAAAAAAAATCGAAATTTTTTTGTTTTTTTTGGACAAAAAATTTATTTTCGAATTTCCATATTATTTTGCTTTTGGGTGTATTCCGCCTTCGAAATGATGTAATTATAAAGTTTAGATAATTACAGAAAAAAGGTCAAAAAACACAATTTGAGAGTTCCTTATCGAATACACAATAAGTCCTTTGGAAATGATCGTAAGACACAACTCCCAGTGAATTAATAAATGTCCTAAAGTCTAGCTTTAATTCGATACCAAACTCGCTTCGATACATTTAGTCCTTTGCTGAAAAAGTAATCAAATAGTTTCAAGTGACTTTCGAATCGCATATTTTGAGAAACACCATTTTCTGAACCCGATTTTTCCCAAATTATTTGCCCATAAATCCTTTAGGAATATGTTTATTATAGTCCTTAGGTTTAGCTTTAATGTGATACCACACTCGTTACGATATCTTAGTCCGTGGCTGGAAAAGTAATCAAATAGTTTAAAGTGAAACACAATTCAGGGTAAAGGGTGATTTTACTTGTTTTAATTGTTTTTAGGAATGAACTTTATGTCGATATTTTGTTTTATTTTATGAATCTTTTGCCGCAGAAACCTAGGATCGGCAAATTAGCAAATAGTTTCTCAAATTGGGATTTAGATTTTTAAAAAGTTCATGTTCCAAGTCGATTGCAACGAAAATTTAATTTAATCTGAATATAGATTTGTTTTTGCAAGCGGTGGACGCAGTCCCATGTCTGTAATAAACAGAAATGTTCCAATGTGTTTAAAGCAACTTCATCTATGATTTAGATTATATGATTTAAAAAAACCCTAAGTGTCTCTCCATAAATATAAACATGTGTGGGTAAGCCCATCAAGGGTGTAAGACTCAGTGTTTTCCCTACAAGAAACTCCAATGTATGTAAGTAATATATAATCATTATTATTATTTCCATATTTCTATTTTTTTTTTTTTGAATTTTCCGCATACTTTTTCAACTCCGCCCACTTCATTTATTTTCCCCACCACAATTATAAGCAATAAACTTTTATTTTGAATATCCATTGAATGAATGTACATTTATGTACAGACACTAATGTCATATAAATAACACCAATTAAGAATATTAATTCAAATATATCAAATTGAGCTTCAAACAGAAACATATTATTGCCAACACTTGCGAAGAATTCATTTCGTATTTTATTCACGACAGCAAACATTAATATGCACAATTTAATTAGAAGAGGGAAAAGGACAAAAACAAAAAATCCAATAATTATTATAAAATAAATAATAAATAATTAATAAATTATCAAATGCGGCTACAGCGAAATTCTACTCGGTAATGTATGGCAATTTATGCATTTCACAGATACGAACGTTAAGTATTCACATAAATTGCACCATAAAATTGTTCAACTGCGATAGCAGCCCATGCTTAGGCAGCGAACAAATAAATGATTGAAAGATGAAGAAAAAAAAGAGCACTTAAATCATAGCAGTAAGTAAGTAATATTTAATATATATTCTTACAGTTTTTTTTTTCAATTGTTTCGTTTTCTTTTTGTTCACAGTCACGAGTTGTAATAACAATTCATTAAATCGTCTGCCTTTTTGTTATTTTGTGTTGCTGCAGCGCCGCTTGTTTCTATTATTAATTATAAACTTTTTTTTTAATTGTGTCTTGAAATCAAAATTATGTATACTGAAGTTTGATGCGGAGTTTGGTTGTTAATGTACTCGTATTGTATATAATGGCAACTGTTTTGTCTGTAAATTGTACCTCCCGGTTGGTTCGTGGTGGGGGGAAGGTCGACCAATGCAAATACACCGTTTTCAAGAAGTTGCATTTGAAAAAGTTCTAAGGAAGCAATGCTTGAAATGAGATGTTAATAATATGATAAGAAAAAAACCAAATCAGATGACTGTTGTATTTTAAAATTTTCAATATTGTAATTTTGTTTGTTCGTCAATGTTGGAAGCCTTATAAAGGGTGTTTTTTATTGAGGTATAGAACTTCGAATTGAAATAAAACACAAGAAAATCGTTTTACTGTCCATCAATTTGGCTTTATTGGAAGGATAATTTTATGCCATTAATGTTTAAATATGATTTCGGGCATGTGGCCGCCGCGGCTGGCTCGAATAAAGCCAATTCTACACGTCCAATTTTCAACCACTTGTTGGAACCACAACTCATCCACATTCATGCCATCCAATTCGGGAACAAAATAGTCGGTTATCATGGCTCTATACCGGTCTCCATTAACGGTAACTGACTCTCCAACATTATTTCGCAAGAAGTATGGCCCAATGACTCCACCAGCCCATAGAGCACACCAAACAGTCAGTTTTTGTGGATGTAATGGCATAAAATGGACGGAGCTTGCGGTGAACTTCGCGAACTGAACCATTACTATCGAAATAAATTTGCACGATTTGCAAGCGTTGTTCTTTTTCCAACCTGTTCATGATGACATGTCAAACCAAACTAAATATTAATCACTTGACAGCTGACAAAATGGCCGCCAGTTAAAAAAGTGATGCCAACTTAAAGTTCTATACCCCAATAAAAAACACCCTTTAAAATGGGTTTCAGACATTATTGAATTGTGATTTTCAGATATATTTTAGATAGCAACAAATGGAACACAAGCCGAAACAAATAAACTCTCATTACTCATAAAAAAAAACGTTTTATTGGGCTTTCAATTTTGACAATTTGTAACGAACGAGCTAATTGGTTTTATGGAAACAGGCAGTTAATCTATAATTATTGTGAAGTGTTATAATTTGTATACCCACTGACCAGGAACTACTGTTAAAAGCCGACCATGTAATGCTAATGCATTACAAATTTTGTTTAGTATCCATTACTGATTTTCTCCATTTTATAACATGGATAAACTTGGATTTGTTAGGAGTGGCTACCTCCATATCGCTGCCGACAGGATAACAATAATTTATGCTTATACTAAATGATGTTAAACTTTTTTGTACTTCAATTTACATTTGTAGCCGCATCGTAGTTACTTCCTTCCTAAGGAATTGTGGAATTTTTTCAAAACTTTCCCTTTTTTATAAAAGCTCTGATTTGTGGCCTACAGAAAATTGTTTTCTGGATCTTTGAAAAACAAATGGGTACACTATTTTCCGATTCTATATTTTTTTCCATGCACTCAATATTTTTACAGTAAAATTACGAAATCTTCAAAGATTTAGTAAAATGACTTACCGGATTAGGTAGAATTCAGTTAAGTTGTCTCTTTGATTCAAAGCAAATACTGAATATGAATTCTACCGGGAAAAGTGTCATCATCGATTCAGCGATTCCACCATTTGGGGCACATTGAGTTGAAGACCATCTTGCACTAATTGCAGGGCTCATAGGTGGTGCTAGATTTATTTTGGTAGCGATGGAAATCCTCATAGGATTGGTAGGAGTAACAGGTCACGTTTTGGTTGACAACACGTGAATCGAAGAAAGAAGTTTCCAAAAAACAGCAAAAATAAATTCCACCAGTAAGTACAAATCAAATCCAACCCATACTATTTGGATAATTTCCAGTAGTGTACATCCCAGTCTAAGTTATTTATTTAATTCTATAAAAAAAAATCGTCCATTATTTATGTATGAGAATCTAAAATGTTTTTGCTGTTTTCTGTGAGTATTTCCAATTCTAACTGCATATAATTGTTGCTGTTATAATTGTTTCAACTCATCGCCATCATCATCATCATCATACGAGTATTCATTATCATTTCATACACCGACCTACTGTTGATGTAGTGCATGGAAGCGAGCATCTGGTGTCCGAATGCATGTGCTGGAAATGTGGCATAAGTCTCTGCTGGCAATTGCAACTTGCGGTGGCAGTTGTTAATGGCAGTAATTGTTAGTATAACAAATCAAATCATTTATAGTAATTTCTAGTTTTGGTTTTGTTTTATTTTCTATATTGCGTGGAATTAGAAAAGCTTGGTAGCAAATTACAGGCATACATTTTAAAAAAAACCAAAGAAGAAACGTACGTTTTTGTTTTTAATTGTTGTGTTTAATTGTATGTTAAAAATTATTTCGAGAGATGCACTTGAAATAAGCCGAACAATTTGTTTTTCTGGTAATCATTTTGCCACCAGACAATTATGTTAGAAGATGAGTTAATGGATGGCGGAGGTATCTAAATGTGGGTTTCATAGCAAATATATGTAATAGATATTTGCATATGGGTGGTTCCATATTAATTCCAATGATTGCATTGTAATTGTTTTTATTTACACCAGAGTTATATTAAAGACCGCTACTATTATGCTCAAATTTGCTCAGAAGGGTTTTCACAAATCTCTCTAAAAGTGAATTGAATTGTATTTACCAAAGAGTTGATATTTTATTTCTTTTTACAATTACACCATGCCACAAAAAATTAACTTAAACCCGATTTTTTTTTCTTAAAATCATAAAAGGTCATATTTTTAATATAATTTGGTGTATTGTATGGTGTGATCCGGCATTTTCCTTCGAAAATAAATTCAAAATAACCAAGTTACCTCCAACTTATACGGATGTTTTTTTTTTAAATTAACCATAAAAATTAAAAAAACAATTATCTTTAAAAATATTTTTTTTTTCGATTTTAGGACGAAAATATTAAAAACAACTCTTAAGAAAAAGTAGCTGTTGCTTAGTGTTATCAGTTGCAGGGCTGACAGTTTTGAATATATGGGGGAAATCCGACTCAAATTCATATTTTTAAAATTTTAAACTCCAAATCAAACTATGGCTCCTCAACTCCAACTCAAAACCAATAGCCCTGATCAGTAGAAGGATATAAAAGTGAAAACTCTCACTAAACTAAAGTAAAATCGTCCAAAAACACACTAAACAGCGCACTGCAGCGTCTACAATATTTAATAGTATATCAAAAGACTTAAGCAACAAAAGCAACAAATAAAATTATTAACAAAGGGTCCCCAACAAGAGGTGTTATTTTGGTATTCAATGAAAAATTCCTTTTTTTGAGACAAATTATCGGATGTTTATTTCATAATAAAGAGGAAGGTATGTCGTTAATAATGAAAAACAAGATCTCGGCGGCCAATTGTGATCACCTCTTCGAGATATAACACGGTCCGAAAACTTTTCCCGTAAAAGAGCAATGGTTTCGTTGCTTGTGTGGCACGTATCGCCATCTTGTTGAAAGGAAACGTTGTCCAGGTCAATATCATCCAACTGCGACCATAAAAAATTATTAATGATCTCTCGATAGCGCAATCCATTCACCGTAACTGTTGATCCAACCTCAGTTTGGTAAAATTAAGGTCCAATGACCCCGCCGGACCATAAACCGCACCAAACAGTCACACGTTGAGGACGGAGAGGCTTGTCAACAATAACTCTTGGGTATTCCTAGCCCAATATGCGACAATTTTGCTTGTTGACGTTGCCACCGAGGTGGAAATGGGCCTCATCAGTGAAAAAGATTTTCGATGGATTTCTGGATCATTTTCATGCATTTGATGGTCCCAATCAGAAAAGACACGATGATGTCTATGATCGGCCGGCTTGAGTTCTTGTGTTAACTGAACTTTTTAAG
This sequence comes from Hydrotaea cyrtoneurina, assembly GCA_958296145.1. NCBI lineage: Eukaryota > Metazoa > Arthropoda > Insecta > Diptera > Muscidae > Hydrotaea > Hydrotaea cyrtoneurina. The sequence continues at coordinate 38,177,301 of OY282512.1, read as the reverse complement.
CCTTAAGACCCAAGTCTTTATGCAAAATGCGGTCTAATGACGTTTGTGGAATGCCCAATTCCAAAGAACGACGAGGAATGGACAAACCTGGGTTTTCCTCAACAATACAGCGGCAATATTCTCAGTTCTTCTTGAGTGACGTGCACGGGTTTTATTCTTCACATCACTAACTTGTCCCAACAGCTCGCATTTTTCGAGCAATTTCTGTATTGCGGTCCGACAAGGTGCTTCACGACGACCCAAAAAAATCTTTAGTTTTGCGAACTGTGATTTTCACCATTTTTGTAGTGAATTTTAATAATTTCAATCCATTGTTGAAACGTGTATCGTTCCATTTTTAGTAAGGGCGTAGTTTCTACTTGTCAAATGTCAAAGAATAAAAGCTTCAAAAGAGACAGCTACCGCATTACCGAATGATTCAAAATAACACCTCGTGTTGGAAAACACTGTACTTACATAAGTTGGCGGCATTAATTCCTATTGCCCTGCTTACTAAATGATTTCTAAGCATTTTGGTCAGGTGCATGCCTTCAATTATTCGTGTTTCGTAGAACAGCATATTTTCTTCCACTTGGACTTTTTAACGGAGTCTCGGTCTTTCCTGTATTCACCATCCGTGGTACTTGTCCTCCAAAGCCTTTCTGGCTGGAGAGATTTGGATTCATTCGATCGCCATGGGCCAGCTAGCGAAATCTCTGTCTTTTGAAACGTAAACTCTCCATCAATTTTAGTTGTGAATTATTAAAAGTAGGCTCTTTTTGTCGATTTAAGAAAAAGAATAAAATTATCACATTAAAGGCGCTAAAAGTAATAAACGAAAGCATATTTTTTTTAAAATCTGTTTCAACCAAACCGAACAATTCGTTTTCAAGTTATAACAAATTAGGCACTAACAAACTTAATTTAAAAAAAAACGGAGAAAACCTATTTTCGCGACAGGTGGCCATGGTACATCAGAACGGTTTCGTAGTTAATCGCAATAAAACATTTTGTGTAGTCCAGTGTTGTCAGTTTTAAGGATGCAAATCATGCTCCAATGTTTAAAGAACAATTCACAGTAAATCCAATGACTTAAGCAACAAACTGTAAAATAATCCTATACTAAAATTCAAAACCGAAATTTCTTTTAAAAAAAGAAATTACTTTTTAAAATTGAAAATTAAATTGAAATATAAATCTTATTAGCTTGCATTCGAGTACCAACATATTCTTTGATAAAGCGAAATAACAAAATGATCACAACAAAAACCAAAAACTCATATAAATTGATGACTTTAATGATTTTAACCACACACCAAAAATGTTTTGGTTAGACACAACAATATTTTTTTAGGTGGTACCCTAATACTTATTCAACCGATTAGTTTGTCAGCGCTTTGCCATTCACAAGCACAAAAATTTCTCCAAAGTAATATCCTCATAATTGATAATTGAATTTATTTGGATACTTAAGAAAGCCACCTTAGGTGGGTGTCTCCATCGCATTGTACTCCGTTTCCTCCTCATACAATTAATCGTATTATGAACAACTTTCCTTTTTTTCCCGTACGCTTTGTGTTATCCTAAACTTTAAGTATATGGCGAAATTTTCTAATTAAAAGCGATCATGTTTTTCAATAAAATGTCATTATCATAATTGATCGATGAGTTAAATGTAAAAATAGATGTACTTTTAATAGAGAAGTTATTACCTTTTATGGCAACGCCAACTGCAGCAGGCACCATTGAGGAAACTGTGCGCTCCCTGGAGAAGACACTGTGGCACAGAGACTGGGATTTTATTTATTTATTTTTTTTTTGTGGTTGTGAATAAGCTTCAAATCGTTTTCAAATATTTAACTTTTAATTCCAGTTGCTGCATGTTGCACGTTTAATTGTTTGAAATTGTTCATGTGGTGCTTACGCATCTTCGGCTCGGCAGATTTGTTTTTATTTTTTTTTGGTGGCGGCAGTGCTCTTAACAATTCGACTGCGTCAGACTGACAGTCAGTCTGTATGACTGCGGGTTGGTTTTCGGTTGATGGTGATTTAAAAGTCACGCAATAATTATTGAAATTGCGCATTTTGTCTTCTTCCACCTCGTCCGTCCGTCTGTCGGTCCGTCTGTCACCGACTGCGGTGCGTTTAAGCACACGTATTACGTGATTTGCTTTATGTGCAGCTATGTGACTGCCACAGAGCGGTTGGTTGGTTGCACAAAGTCGTTGCAATAATTTCTTCTTATAGAAATACATGGCATACGTGTGCACCGACAATGGCTGTGGTTCAGTGCGGCATTTTTGTCCAATGGAGTGTGGGAACTTTTCTTGTTTGTCTTTGGCATTTGGTATTAGGAAATTTTCAAATCGACGAAATTCATCACTGGAATTGCGGCAGAAACTAAAGTTAAATCATTTAACCGGGATGCATAAAATATTCTAATGTTGAAATCTGTGACGTAGGGAGGGACGTAGTAATCGAAACGTTTGTACTATCCAATGTAACTAATCGTTGGATATAAGTGTTGATCTAATACAACAATGCTAGACTGGAATTTCTGGATTTTTCGCAAACGGTTATTATGTAGACCGGAGTAATTCACCTAACAGCAGTAACTTCCCGTGGAAATTCAAGGGAATTGCCCCAAATAGCGCCAGTGATATGATAGTTTTAAAATACGTGCTGTTTGGCAGATGCCACGCCCCTTTATGGAACCTTTTACCTTTTTTAACTCCATCCAGCACATGAGAAACAATTTCTATGCGGTTTTCAGTTGCAACATTCTGAAGAATGCTTTGGCCGCAAACTGGATGTTATTCTTGGTGAAAAAAGAAAATAAATTGCGTTTTTCGTTTTTCATGTCATTGTTACCGATGACAACAATTCGTTAAACACTTCTTTGACCGATAGGTTGTGGGCAGCGATCCATGGAAATAGTGTGGTTTCGCAGACTTTCCTATAATGACACTTTTCGTCTTTGAGATCAGGAAGAAATTTATAAGAAACCCCGGTTTCGTTTCGTGTTGAAAATGTTCCACTAATAAATTCATTTAGTTTACTAATCTATTTGGAAAAAATTGAAATATCCATGCCGACACTCTCTACACAGATCATTTTGAATGCGATGGCGTCTCGGTTTTTGAATTTTGAAAGACAACCTTAGCCCGCTGCAAATTCTTTAATCCCAAGCGACTGTGCAAAAGACTTCGCTTTTCCGTCAGCATCAAACCGCACACGGGAATGTTTTGTGCTCTGCACTGTTGAAACCACATAAGCAAGCACTCCACAAGACGAGGAAATAGCTTGACATGACCATTTTTCACTCGCATTAAGGCATTTCCCGTGATTTTTGTTTTGTTTTTCACTGTTGATGGTTAAATGCCATCCTTTTTTTTAATTGTCCTTCCTCTAGTCTAAAAATAAATCATTTTGAGAAAGTAAAAATATAAAAATTGTTCTTAAAATCATTGGCATGGTCAAATCATAGTCACCAAAAAAACATTCAACCTAAGGAACTCTGATATACCCGCAGAGGCAATTCGAAAGTTCGCTTTGTGGGTGAATCCTACCTTGTGAGTAGTGGTGGAAGCCTCACTAGCACCTCAGCAAATCTTTAAAATTTACCCAATTGCCCTATTTTGAATGTAGATTTTTTGGAGAACTCAAAAATTTTTAGCAGAAATTATAGATTTTTGGACGATGGAAATAAATTTAGGTAGTAAACTAAAGACATTGCGAAAGTCCTCAGTTTGTAATTCTGGGACAAAAATCCAAGGACCTACTCAATCGCAATAGCAGTATTACATTAGATACTTCGTGCCTTGCAGACTTTGACTGAATGCTAACAAATTTGATATCTGTGTCATTTGCCAGACCACCAAACATTTATCAAAATGTATTTTTTTTTTTAAATAAAACAGAACTATTTTTTGTTCTACCACACAGCATAACCGAGGTTCGAAACCTGATGGACCATCAAACATTTTTCAGCAGCTGTTTTCCACCACGTAAATGTTGGCGACTTTACGAGTAAGAGAGTAATTTGTAAACCATGGTAAAATTCTCTAGAAAAGCAATATCGGCGTCGTCTTTAAAGAGTAGGTTCCGATTAGTGACTATACAAAATAAATTCCTCATGGAATGTTAGGGAAAATGTTGAGTGAACCGGAAACATTTGAAATGCTGTCTAATTGCAATGGCACATCTGCGACTTTGCGATTTGGCTATGGAAAATTTCATGAAAAAGATATGGTCCTGTAAGAGGTCCCGTGTTGGCAATTGGACTGATGTTGTTTTTCATTATTAACGCCATACCTTCCTTTTTATTATGAAATAAACACCCGATCATTTATCTCAAAAAATGTCATTTTATTTTGAATACGAAAATAAAACCTCTTGTTGGAGAACCCTGTATATGTAGCGAGTGCAATTGAAATGAAGAAGACACAAGTGGATGCAGTTTTATAATCCTAACTCATTAGGACGACAGACATTTAATGTCTGACATTGTGAGTATTAAACTACCATTTCACATTCTACGCGCTTTGTTAAGTGGCTGGTTGGCTATAGATTCCACAAATACCGGTCCATACATCCATAATCAATCCCCTAAAGCAGTCAAAAATTTTCCCAGACTTTAGCGGCATTAATAACACATTTGGTTTATTGACAAAACGTGCACTATTTATCATCCGAATTCGAATTGGTTAATTAAGCACTGCGTATTTTTTAATTTCGTTTTATTTATTTTATTTGGTTATTTTCGTACTGTTGTGTCTTCTGATCAAAGATGAATTCGGTGGACGTGATGGGCTCTTCGACTATTTGTTTTTGTGCGCTGGTGCTCGAAATTAAATATTCTCATGTGAAATAAAACATACTAATTTTATTTCTCTTAGCGGCTTATCTATTTTGTCTTCAAAAACAAAAACTATAGTGAATTATTTAATTCGACAACAAGAAAAACTAACAGTCTGGCCGAATTTCATGCACACTTCATTTCACTGTATTGTTGAAGGTCGAAGTGTTATTAATCGCATTCGATTTCTAGTGGCAGGACAAACTCGGGCATATTTTCCCATATTCGACTTTTATGTTGTAGACCTTTTGATGTATATTTTACTTCCCATGACATTCTTGGTTTTTATACTTAACGTTGAGATAAATCTGTTTCGTTGCCATCTACATGTCAGTTGAGCACCACAGCAAGCCCAACAGGAATAATCGTAACCCGAAATGAGCGAAATGAGTGGTGGGAAAACTAGTAGCACTTGTTTGGTGAAATAAAATTAAACTATAATTTTATAGATTTCGGTTCCAAAATGTCGAATTTAATTAACGATTATGAAAATGAGAATGCCTTAGAAGAATGGGTCATAGCAAAGGGGGTGATCGAGTTTTAAAATATTTTAATCATTCATTTTAAGAAATGCATTAAATACGAAATATAATAAAATTAAATACGAAATATATAAAAAATAAATATAAATTTATATTTGAATTTTACAGACCATTTGGATAGATTTTTGCAGCGACAGAACAAAGCCTGTGGTGGGAATCGAACCCAAAACGCTGCCAACTAATCTGCCTGTGCGCTTCAGGAATATATAATGTATATAGATTGATAGAAATTAACTTCAACTAATATAAACCAATTTTAACTAATAGAAACCAATAAGAGACGGTGAGAAGTATTGTGAAAGTCGAATGCACCGGAAGAAAACCACAGTTGCAGTTTATCTTTAATAGGATTGGTCATTTGATCAAAATAATATTATAAAAATGGAATCTACCGATGCAGGATCTTACATAAGAAGATAGCCATTGGCAGTGCTGTTATATCGTGACTCTGATAAATTATTCCGAAGTCGAAGTCTGGAGTCGAAAATCACATACATCCCCGACTCCCAGTTTTAATCACATACATTTCCCATAAATCAAAAAAAAATTATTAAAAACAAGTTTATCAGTTAATATCTTTGTAAAATTTTTAATAATTTCGATTATTTGAACTTTGTGATAAAGACGAAATACGAAATACAATTTTCGAAATTTTGTTATGAATTTTGTTGAACAGCTGCAGTCGTAGTTGGGCAATTTTGGTAAAAAAAAAGCAATCAGTAAAAGATTAAAAATGATTTCTGGCAATAAATTCCAACCGAGAGACACAATTTTCCAGCATCACGATCTTGGAGGATGCCACCGGCCCACGACGCGAGATAATGCCCTCACCAAAAGTTTTTTCATTACTCCAAATGCGACAATTTTCTTTATTAATGTACTCCCATTCAACGAAAAGTGAGCTTCATCGCTGAACAATATTTTCATGTGAAAGGCCATTATTTTGGTAATCAATTTTGCACGATTTCAAACGTTGTCCCGCAGTAAGTCGATTCATTATGAAATGGCAAACTAAACGGAACATAAATCAAGTGAGCGCTGTCAAAAAGGACAACACCGAAAAAGGTGTGGCCTGATTGAAAACTATACTTCTGCACAAAAATTATTTATTGCTATATGTGCTTTGATTGGGGGCGGGTGACTAATGGGCACTAGGGTTCAACCTGATTTTGAAAGTTTATAGTGTAAAGTATTTTTGAGAATTTTTTAAGATTTTTTGAAAATGGTTTAGAGGTTCCACAAACCGTTTTTGCGAAAAATTTGGGTTTTCGGAGGTTTTCCGTATTTCAATCACAAGTTGTACGATAAAGAGCAATGACTGTTCGTTACAAATCGTCAATATTGGAAGCGTTTTAAAACGGATTTCAGACATTATTCAATTATGGTTTTCAGAGATTTGTCGGATATCGACATATGAAACACAAGCCCAGAAGACAGGGCTCTCATTACTGGTAAAAATCAATTTTATTTTGCCTACATATTTGACAATTTGGAACTAACGAACAAATTTGTTTTATATTAACAGGCAGTAAGTTTTTGAATTATTAGTTCTAAAGAAAAATGTTCGAGCTTTAATTTGATGTATACAAATCATTATTAATTTTCTTGCTCGTTTCGCTGTCTCATATTAAATTTTGTAAGGATTTTTTATAACTCTTTCAAATTCCAAGAAATTGCAAAAATGTAATAATGCAATTCAATAGACGATAAACTACTATGTAATTAAAAAAAACAGTGAAAAAGTTGCAGTCGGGTAAACCGATCCTCACCCTCAGTAAAAACATACAAGTCTCATATTCCAAAGTATCGGAAACTCAAAAGTGTGCGTGACTACCACCATTGGATGTAACCTCTGATGAAATGTCATAATAGCAACCTCAAAATACCGAATGTTATAGAAAAATATTGTATTACACGTTTTTACAAAAAGGACGAAATATAAAGCAAGGTTTTTTCTGGAAAATTTTATGTAAATATAACTTTACTAAATATAGAATTTCGGAAAGATTCGATGAGCGAATTAATATAATTACACGATTTCTAAAGTTGGTGGAATTGTACATTTGTATGGGAGGTACCAGAAGGGGAGTTGCCAGACATCCAAGTTTTTGTCTGAAACTTTGTCTAGCTATACCTTTTCTAAAAACAGAATTTGGCAAAGATCGAACTTGCGCGTATTGACATTATTACACCCTACCCTTAGGGTGAGGATATGAAAATAGTGATTTTTCTTTTTTCATTTTAAAGTCTTTTATATGAATATTACACCTACCTAATTCATTGGTTTGGGGTAACTTCTTTAATATACCGGTTTTGGCAAAAAACTCTGTTTGAGGAACCTCTTAAACTTTTCCACGAAATCTAAAACACTTTACCCCATAAGCTTCCACAAAATGTTTTTTTGGATACCCTAATGGGTGCCTCTAATCGATTAAGAATATGATTCAGCATCGATCGGTATAATAAACATTAGGTTCCTTTGAGGTATTACAAATATTGGCAGGAGTTTGTAATAAATAAATAAATATCTTCGAGTCATTAAATCGTGTCTTTCCTGAGAATTTAATCGAACCCAGTTTTTCCAGGATATCATATTGGAACACGTTCATTACAGCCACATTTCTGATAATGCCAATAATGTAGATGACTCGCATCTATTCGGGTCAGCTGCATTTTAGACTGTATCTTCATCTGCCGGACTACTGCAGTAAAATGAAGACTGAAATAATGGCAATGGAAACTCAGGCACAACAAGTTCAGTACCACGGATATCATTCAGGGATATCCTCATATTAACTGACAGCAAAGCTGCCATTAAGTCCCTGCAGAATGTGTACATCCATTCAAGATTGACTCATGAGTGCCGGGTGTCTCTAAAGCAGATAGCTAGATATTGCATCGTTATCTTTAAGTGGGTTCCGGGTCATACTGACATGGTAGTTGGTAACTGTATGGCTGATGCACTTGCTAGGGCTGGCGCTTCCCTGAATTCAACTGCATGCAGTTATGATATTGGAATCCCCCGCACTGACAGTGCCATAAGAACGGCTTAGCACAGGGTGACTCAGTATAAATGACATCCCATAAGACATCAACATTTCATGCACATTCTCAACTGCTAATTGATTCTGTCATTCCCAAATGACCGCCTTTTTGTGCACAAAGTATATTTCGTGCATTTCTCACATCCTCATGGGTTAACACAGTTTTAACACAGTCCGGCGCAAATGATTATGGACAGGAAGCTTGAGATAACTTATGAACTCGTAAATTATGCAACAAGTGTCATTTAAATATATTGTGTGTGTTTTGCCATTTCCTAGCCAAAGTTTTCGCCGTTTTTTTTTTTTTTTTTGCCATTTTAGCCGTGTTTGTGTTGTGGCTTGCGGTCGGTTTCAGCTACCAGTGCCCGGTGCTGTTTACTCGGTTATTTGACTATTTGGCGTTGTCACATTTTTCGGAGACTAATGGTGAGTGGTGTGAAATATTTGACGGAGATTTGCGTCGTTGCGTTGTTTGTTTGTTTGTTTGGCCAATGAACTTGTTTCTGATGCCGTTCGCGTGTATCCGCCGGTGTCGGTAAGAGGGTATGTGTGTGTGTGCATGTTTAGACAAAAAAAACACACACACATTGGTGTATTTTGTGACTATTTTTAGGCAACACCTACATGAGTCGCTAATTAAATGCATTAAGCGTTAAGAAATTTATCAAAGTGTCGGCAAATATTTTGCTGCTAAAGCACATAGCTTTAATATAGGACACAAACAACCAAAACACCATCTCGATTTTGATTAGGTTTTGATTAATTATCCGTTAAGTGATATGCTCGTTAATTATATGCAGTTTAAAACGTCTCTAATAGTTGTTAATTTCGTTAACCATGCGGCACTACACTCGACCATCAGCAGCCCTGACATGAGTTACTTTTACACATGTACACGAAATAGGCAAATTTCAGCCACAACAACAAGAACGGATAACATCTTAACGTTTTTATCGCACTTCCTCTAGTCGTCAAGGTCGAACGAGTGTTAGTGGGTCTACTTTTGTATAATAAACCTCTAGACAAGGACAGTCACAAATGCAGAAGAATAAATGTCAAATTAAAAAATTTTAAGGCAGATAATCGTTTCTTCCACTTAGCTGAAGGCGTATAACCGACAACCCAGTCTCTTCTTATAAATTTAGTATTATTTTTATTAAATTACAGTACAAAGTAAATTTATATTCTAACTTTTGGTCCAAAGATAAACCAGGTCACACAGACCATATGGTAAGATTTGTGCAGCAACAGATCAAAGCTTCTGGTGGGAATCGAACCGACAACCTCCACTGACTTATTTCCGATTTTGTGGATTTATTTTATTTTTCATTTTTACAATGGAGTTTTTTTTTCGAATACAACAATAATACGACAAAAAGCACGGAGGTTTCTTTTAAAACGTTTTAATTTTTGTTCAATACTTTTTAAGGATGCTAGTGGTCAATTGGGGACGACCATTGACTTGGGCTCTTTTCTATCAGCGAGATCTATAATTCTTACAGTCTTGACGAATATTCTCTGTGAGAACCTGAAATCATAATTCGAATCCAGCAAAAGAAAGAAAGGAACACAATGATTTTCAGTGGCAGCTATCGAGCTCCGTGAATCTTCTTCTTTATTTCCGCTTAATTTATTGTGAAACATTGGCTAGTAGTTTTATTGTTTAAATAAATCAAGTATTTTATTCTTATTATAAGAATTGTCGTACTTGATTTTAAAAGAATAACTTCCCTACATGAAATTGGACTGGTACAGAACCAGTCACGTGATAGGTCTCTCATGGATAGGAACCGGTCCCAGTACCTACCTTTGTCATTTGAGGGAGTCCATTGGCACTGCTCATGGGACTGATCAAAAAGGACACGTACCGTACGTGTCATGTTAGTACTCGTCATAAAATAAATCTCAGTTGTACCCATCACAGAACCCAACAACACTTTAAAGGGCGTCAAATGTCTCAAATCAAGTTAGCCACCGCATTTGCAATAAACTAAGAATTTGCAATAAAATTTAAGAATTAAATTGTATGACTTTTCTTAAAATGTATGCGTAAATTATGTGAACAAAAGCAGGGGGCGTTCGATTGAACAATTAGTCTGATCGTTTGGAAAACTTGAATTTTTTTATTATTATATGTCTAACCCACAGGGGATGGTCCCTATAAGCGCATTGCACTGTGCCAGCGATAGGAAATAAGGGTGTTGGAAGGAGGAAAGAGGGAGTAGTGTTTGTTGACATTATTCTTGAATTTGAGTATGTCGCAGCTGGCAGGAAATACACTTGCTGGAAGATTATTCCACATACGAACGGTTCGGCTAAAGAATGAATTTTCTCTATAGTGCGTCACATAGTGGTCAATTTCGCGAGATAGCGGTCAAAACTGTATAACTTTTGGCCGGATCGGTATTTTTTTACGCAATTTTTTTTGTTCAATAGGAGGGACTTTAAGCTTCAATTTGCGTGTTCAAACGTAAAAATCTACTGATAGGAACGTAAGTAATGTGGAGTTAAAAATGCATTTTAATTTTTTGTTGAGTTTCCATGAAAAAGTTGAATATTTTGTCATTTTAAATAGGTATATTTTTTATAATTTCTTATTTTCTTCAATCGTATTTTACAACCAATACTTATTTATTATTCCTAAACTTAATTTTGGTCAGAAAATGCCAACATTTGGCCCCTGACATTTATTTAGTCTCAATATTCACAGGGGCCAAAGGTTGGTTTTTGTGGACGAAAGCTAATTCTTGTGAGGATTAAACTGAAAACTAACACTGAAATTCCCAACAATATCAATACCATTTGGATATATTATATACAGAACACAACATCGATAAAATTTTAAGTAAACTTTTACTATTGATTTAAAGTGCACATATATTTTATTTAAATGTATTAATAAAAATGTATACTAAAATTAGAAACAAATTATAATCTTTAAACTAGTGTTAATTAAACAATATTAGTAAAAATGTCTTCCAAATAGCTTTGATTTTCATTTTGCAGTAGTTGTTTAGCTTCTTCATCTAACTCTAATCAGGTTGATTTCCATTTTTGTCGAATACTGGACATATATGGGTCTGATGTGCACAACAAAATATTAATAAGATCTTCATTAGTACAATATCTGGAAATTTTTCTTGTATTGTGCTCGCGAAAGAATCTGTAGTCTTTGTTCCTTTTTTCTTGCGCTTCTTCTGAGAGATCTCCAATTGGAAGCATATTGTGCTGAATTATTTGTTCCCCATGGAACAAAATTTTGTGAACTGTGGTTGGCATATGTCTCCAAGAATATTTTTGGTTATAAAGGGTTGCTGTCTCATTAGCATACCGACCAAATTTTTTTGCATCTATCTTTTTGCAACATGCTATAACTTCTAATATGATTTGGAATCGTCGTATTAAATCATAAACTACTCCAGTTATAGAAGCTGCAGTTTCTCCTTGCCTATCTCACGGTATTTTTCTTAAATATCTTTTTTTTTTTTTGTCATTTTTGTCAAAATTTTGATACACCCTTCTATGTGGACTAGGTCCAAATATGGGCCAAATTCTCCTAATTTCAACAGAATTATTTTTTGGGTCAATAAGAACTCTTGTACAAAATTTCATCAAAATATATGCATAATAGCCACTTTCACATACAAATAACTTCCTAAAAAATATGACGTGCATTTGTACCGAATATCTTACCTTGGGTCAGAAAAATTGCTGTAGCTCAAAAAATGCAGTCCCGATGCATGGACATGTATATATAGGAATGTAGGGGAGGGTTAGGACAACAAAATAGTAAATTTGTGTTTTGACTCAGCTTGACTCACAGGAGTTGTGCTCTATGAAGTAGGAAATTTCCGATAAATTAGACCTTTTTTAAAAAAAATATTTAAATTGTTCTGAAAACAGTAGAGCTTCAATTTTTTCTACCAGTGATAGGAAATAAGTTACAACACAAAATTTATTTCGTCAAAAAATCTTGAAAAACAAAACAGTTATGAACATTTCAACTTTAAAAATTTACTAAAAATATCATAATTACTAAATTCTGAAAAAGCCCATTTTGGACCACCCTGTTCTCAGTGAAATAGTTAAAATAGAGTTCTAATTTTTTGGCTCCCGAGGTTTACTACTGTCTACTTTCATATGAGTCTAATAACTTTAAAATCGGAGAACAAAAACCAAAAGGAGTTTTGGCCGCTATCTCAAAATATTGACCACAGTGCGTCGTCCGGACAACCGGTCAGTTTACAACGAACAGATGAGAGTCCCTGGAAAGCCGCGTATTCCTGCTTAATGTTCTAACATCAGGGACTAGACGACAGATATCTGACGAACAGATATCGTTAAAACATCTATAGAATAGCGATATACAACCCACTTTTCGGCTATGCTGAAGAGAGACTATAGAGTTGTATACCCTACTATCCCCAATCATCACCACCGTTCTTCTCTGTACACGGTCCAAAAGCTGCAAAGATGTCTTTGAAGCACCTGCCCATATATGGGACTTATATTCCATTTTAGGACAGATATAGGTGGTGTAAATATTTATGAGATCAGATGGAGTGAAATATTTCTTTCGCCGCTTTAAAAAGCCTAAACACTTGAAAGCTTCTTTCGACACTTCGAATATATGGCTTGCCCAACGAGAATCACCCTGTATCTTCATTCCCAGAACATCAAGAGAGTCTGATTCGTCGATATCCATATCACCCATAGAGATTGACGACGATGCTGGATCAGTTGAACGTTTGTGTGACAACAAACTGCACTGGGTCTTCTGTGCATTAAAATCTACTCTGTTGAATTGGCCCCACTCACAAATCGCGGTTAAGTTAGTCATTAATCGTTTGTCCTCGACCTCCATAGGACCTGGCAGATGATCAAATGAGTATGAATGATAGAGGTTGCTGTCATCCGCAAAAGAGTAGATCGGGTTCAGTCTGACCCATCAGGTCGTCAATGAAAATAAGAAATAGAGAAGGAGAGAGGACAGAGCCTTGTGACACTCCTGCGGACAACCAATGATCGTTGGATGAGACCCCATCTATAACAACTCGTATAGAGCGATCTCTGAGAAAACTCGATATGAATCGAGAGAAGATATTGCCGACACCAAATGCAATTAGTTTTGATATGAGTGCTTCGTGCCAGATCCTATCAAACACCTTGGAAATATCCAGAGCCACGACCTTACTTTCACCAAGGGCGTGAATAGATTGACTCCATCGCTCCGAAATTAACGCCATCAGGTCTCCAGTAGATCGATTTCTATGGACTCTGCATTTCCCGTTCGGTAACTACGAATCATAGTAATTTTTTTAAAGTACGATTTTAGTTCAAATTAAGAGTATTTGGCTTGAATTTAGAATGCCATTGTTCATCAGACTACTTTTCCACATGGTTATTGGTCGATCTTTTATAATTGTGGATTCCAATCGAAATGGCACCACAATGAAGAAACTTTTTTTTAAAGCAAAATTTGTAGGTACTTAAGAATAACCCCCATAGTCATAGAAATCAAAAAAAAAACTTTTTTAAGAAAAATATATGAAAATACAAAAAACATTTTTCTTAACAAAAGGTTTTTTTTTAAAAATTTTTTATGAATGTGGGGGTAAATCTCCAACGAGCTTAACAAGTTAATAATTTATTACATTTTCAATACATTGGGTTAAAGAAAAGGAAGATCAAGAATATGAAGCCATTTTAGGCGTCTAAGTTCATCTCTATCATCAAGTACAACGTTGGCTAAAACACTAGGATGGCGACTTAATCTGTTGAGGTAGTTTGAGCTGTATCAAGAAATTTCGCTTTTAAGATGGGAAACACCAAGCTCGTTGTGTATATTTGTGTTGTTCATAAACCACTGAGCTTTGCTAATAAATCTAAGAGTTGTAGATCGGTATGTATTACTGGATGTCCCCCATAATTCTATGCGGTACGTCCACACTGTCTTCAAAATTGTTTTATAAAGCAAAACTTTGTTCTCCAATGCAAGTTTTAATTTAGGGCCTAAAAGCCCTATTCCAATTGCTGTTATTTTGAGTGTATGTGATCTTTTCATGTAAGTCGTTTATCTATGTGTAGGCCCAGATATTTGACGCATTCTGATGAGGGAATTCTGACTCCATTCATCAACACTGGAGGACAATTCTGCTTTCTTAAAGTGTAAGTGAGGTTTTCCCCCGACCACGATTAATCGGTAAAAAGCCTGTTTATCCGCCTATATTTTTTAGATTTGCGAATATAGACCCACTTTTTGTTCATTTTAAGAATTCAGAAATCTTTGGTAAATCAAGTGCTTAAAATTTTCACAGAAATTCCACTTTATAAACAGACTGAAGTTCGCTTTAGTAAATGTTCAGTGGTCATATTTTTAATTAAATGCGACAAATTCTACCCTCAGCGAACATTTCAATTAAAATTAACAAAAGACTTAGGACACAAACGTTGCGTGTACTACAGACTGGTGTACGCCATAAGTCACGTACTACTTTACGCACCAACTCGTCTCGCTCGTTTGCCAGCCAATGCCAATAATTTACAGACAATCTGTCTCATAGTTGCAGCTAATACAAATTTATATCGATAATTACCCATTTTGGTTTAAATATTATAATAATAATAAAAATAAATTGCAGCATGTCCGTTTTATGTTTAGCTCAGTGTGTGTGTGCGTGTGTGTTTGTTGTTATAATATGCATTATTTACAATTAACAAACACAAAAATGACCTCAATCTTAGCTACCCCCTCTTAATGGAACGCACAACATTGCCCAGAGTTTGGTCAAAATAAATAAACATGGAGACGACGGCGAGAGGAAAGCCAATATCTGTATTTTGCTAACAATAATTTATTGTGAAAATAGCTAAACATGATTGAAAAATATTAGATTTCGTTCGTTAGCGATGGAAGAAAAAAAACACAACATATGAGGCGAAAAATCAATAACAACACCAACACTTTATAGGCAATTTCGCTGGTCTGTTGCCGGTTGCCGGCGAACGCACTGGAAACACTTGCGTTGTGCGTTGAGCCAGCCCAACACCAACGAACAATTGCTCGAAATGTTCGACAACATCCATACATATGTTGGCAACATTTCATTGTGTACACATACAGACTGCATGCCTCTGCCTCTTTGTTATTGTAATGTGAAGTTAATAAAGTGGTTGCACAAAATTTCTGAAAATATATAAAAATTTATGAATAACACATTTGACAGGTAGTCTACAGAAAAACAAAAGTTATTGCATTTTGTGCGAGCAGCAAACCAAAAACAACAACAACGACAAATAATTTTAAATGCTAATTAAGCTGCCGGCAGAACTAAGACGCACACACTAAGTTCGTACAGTCTTGTACTCCAACACTGAATGCAGTTTCTGTGTGTGTTGTTTTTAACGAGGGAGTATGATAAGTGTGGGTAAGGCAATATGACAATGTAGGTTTTTATTCACACAACTTACTGAAGAAGAGAACGTCACAATGTTATAGAGGGGGTTGACAAATTAATAAGATTTTATGGTCGTACCAAGTATGTAAGATACAAACGCACCACTGTGTGGTATAGAGTAGAGGAAAGGTGGGCGGAAATACAATTTTCGAAATTTTGTCATTGAACAGCAGGAGTGGGAGTAGAGACCGGAGTCGAGCAATATTTCGCTCGACTCCACAGTGTGAACAGTTGTGAACATGTGTTCGTTGTCGCACAACTTCCACAAAAAATTTGAAAAATATCACAAAAAGAAATTAAAATTAAAGAAAAAACATCCAAATGAAATATGAAAAACCCATCACAAATATTGGGCAATTGCAGCATTCAAAACTTCTACGACGGACCCTCATGCTGCGTTATTTCGTTTTGCTTCAATATATCTTGTCCTCTGATTTCCACTGGAGTTTTTGGGGACATTTTATGTACAAAGTAAGGGAAACCACACTGAATTTTTAGAAAAGAGTTTATATTTTTTTCCGGCATTGTTGTTGTATTTAAAAAAGACCTAATGTTGTTTCTGTAGTATTTTATACGAAGTGTGAATAGTTTCATAGGCAGAAAAAACTTGTGATTATAAAAATTAAAATTGAATTGACGGTTGGAGGCATCTGCGTTTTTATGTTATTTTCATAACTGGGTTAAAATCAGAATGGAAAGTGAAAAATGGCACCACAATTTTTTTTTTTTTTTAACTTTTTATGAAAGTTTTCAGTATTACAGTTTTGTTTCTGTTAGTCGATTTCGAGATCATTGATCATTTCTATTTCTTTTCTTACGCATAGTGAATGAAAACTACTGTTTAGTAGCGCATATCCCCAAAATTTGCAATATTTTTATTAAGAAATAAATATATTGACGAAAAATTAGACGAATTTTTGTAAAAATTCAAAATTGCGCTATCCGATCAAAGGAGATCGGAAAGATCTCATGCCAGGGGAAAATGTTGACGATTTTTTTTGTAAAAAATTAAAAAAAAATTAATTAAATGGGGCATTCAAAATTGCTCTATTTTGTTTAAAAAAGTTTTACTCCCGTATTCATAAAAAAGTATAAAATTGTGTGGTAATTGGTTTTGTATTTTTCACACATTATTCTTAATTTTTTTAATATTATAAATTTGTATCATGTTTTTATTTAATCAGTATTGTTGTATTCCTAATGGGAATTTTTACGAAAAACAGCGCGACTTTTTTCAAACGGTATAAAAAATTGATCAAAATGCAGACTGAATGAAATTTTTATAATAAAAAGAACATGCGAAAAATTTCCAAAAAAAAAAGATAAATTACCCAATTTTTTGGGAAAATTTTCGAAATTTCCGAAATATTTGGAATATTTTTGGGTCTTTTTTATACACTCCATCATAGAATGGAGTATATACTAAGTTTGTCATTCCGTTTGCAACACCTCGAAAGAGTGATCTGCGACCCAATAATGTATATATATTATCGGTCAGTGTAACATTCTAAGACATTCTAGCGATGTCCGTCTGTCCGTCCGTCCGTCTGTTGTCTGTTGAAATCACGATAGGGTGCGAACGACCAACGCTAAGAAGCTGAAATTTTGTAGGAAGATGTTTTTTGCCCATAAGCAAAGTTAAGTTCGAGAATGGGCAATATCGGACCAAAGGGGGAAAAGTTACCCTTTACGGGACTAAATATATCCCGGCCATAATCAAATTTTTCAAATATTTTTTTTCACTACATCTACACTAAGTTTATATAATTTATAGATGGGGAAAAAAATCCCAAAAATGGGCGTGCTCATGGGTTCCGTGGACCCTTGGGGCCCAAAAAAGGGCCCATGATAAACATGCGCATATGGGTATCGAAGTGCAACGAAATTATGCGAACCCAAACATGCTTTTATTTTCATGATTTGACTAAATTTGTTGATCCGGTTTCTGGGACTATCGGGTCACCAGCGGCCCAAAAACCGTCCCTTGACAAACATGGACATATGGGTATCGAAATGCAACGAAATTTTCTCGCGAACCCAAATATGCATTTATTTTCATGATTTGGATAAAATTTGTGATCGGGTTCCTGGGACTATCGGGTCACGAGCGGCCCAAAAACTCAGTTAGTTTTCTTATTTATTGACTTTTTAAGGATCCATGATGGAGGGTATATAAGATTCGGCCCGGCCGAACTTACTATTTGTCCACTTGTTTAATCTTTTTTTTTCCTATTTTTCGTACTTCCTCAGACAACGACCAGCCATCATATGAAACTTTAAAAGCAGTTTTTGAAAACCATTCCAACAACCAAGCCTACATTAGCGTCTGAAAATCAAATGAATGAAATTCAATAAAAAAAGAAAGCAAATTATCAAGTATAATTAATTTTTTGCAAACGAAAAATATCGAAAATCAATTACAATCCTTAGAAGTGGTGAATTTCGATTAGCTTGTTACGATCTCTTTGCTTTGTCACTTCAATGCCACCATCATCATTATCGCTGATGAAAGGCGACGCGGAAGGTAAGAAGATGATATGACCTCCAGCTTTGTGTCTGGACAGAGTTCACCAAGATCACAAATGTGGTGGACCTCGATCTAGAAAACGCCTTTAAAACAGCTAATAAAATTCACATTTTCCAAAATTGTTTTTTTTCTTCTTTTTTTCGGCCACTAACTCCTCAGCCGCTCAAAAAACAACAATTTTGAAAAAAAAAAATTAAAAATCAAAAATCCGGGAACTACCAGCAAAAGATGAGTTATCATCGACCCTCAAAATTGCATTTGTCCCAATTACATGCGCAAGTTTAGCCGCCGGATGCAAACGCCAAAAAGTGGAGGCATTTTCCAATCGACGGGATTTCAGGGTGTAAGTGGATGTGTTGATGGAATCCACATTCGTTTGATGTCACCGGGAGACTACTAAAGCAGTCGTTTTTTTTTCTTAAATGATGTCAGAAAAATATTAGTGGGATCACATTTTGTGCAGAAATGCTTACGTTTTCATTCGGTCTCAAAGGATGTCGTTCGATTAATCGGTCTGATTACAATTGTTTTACTTGAAAAAGGCATGCGAACGTAAACGTGCGTTGAGCATGGGACAGTCTGTTCGCGATTTCTTGGTGTAACCATAGAGTGGTTTCCATATTTTCAAAGACTCATTCTTTATTTTAGTTTCCACAGACAAAATTACATTTGAACCTATGATTTATACGATAGGAGAGACAGATTTTGCTTCAGCAGACGAGCACACGGATTTAGTTGTCAAACTCCGATCGACGGGAACGGTTCCTCAAAACGACTGACGACGCAATTACATCTAATTTTTCGTAATTTAAATTTACTCATTTCAATTTTTTTTGAATTATTTTTTGCCAATCTCCTTGACCAGCCTTATCACACCATTTCCCAAAATCCATTCCATTCTGAGGTGTTACAGTATTTAAAGCATTTTTGTAGGCAGAAGTGTTGTTGTTGCTATTCATGAAATGGCGACAACAAAAACAACAACGCCAATAATAAACGCTAAATGTCGTGATGTCGCTTTTGAAGTCTCTGTCATTAGGTGATCAATTAATAGGAATAACAAACAAATTCTAGATCAAGGTAACGTCTATGTAACAATGTATGTGTGTGAGTGCGTCGATAACATTTTTAAAACAAAATATGTTCGTTTATATTTTTTTTCTCACACCACACAAAAAAGACGAGCTTTGCTTTCCGTGCCCAATAAATCGATGACAACAAAAACTTTGCTATTTTCAATGTGAATTTGAAATCATAAATTATGGTGATTTGTGAAAACTCCATGAGTTGGCTAGCACTACTACTGAGAAGCGACAAAAGACTGGAGACACAAACGGTTTCTTTTTTTCTCGGCACATAACAATCAATTTTGTCGCCCTTTATAATTATATCAAAAATTCTGCGCGGCTCATGAATATGTGCGTTTATTAATTTATGTTTTCGAAAACAAAAGACTTAAGACACAAACCTTTCGATTTGATTGATGCGAGATTAGTATTTAACCCCCCAAAAGGCAACTGGCCACTTAGGCATTTCGTGGCATTTGACTTTGATGTGGCACAATAGAGAGCGAAGGAAAGACAAACGGCATTCAGTGACTTAGCGCCAAGAATTATATTAAATGCTATGGACGAAAACTATAGATTTCTCAAAATTAAATACGATAAAAACATAAAATATTTTCTAATATTTTTGAAATATTTCATATAGTATTTCCAATTTAGATTTAGCTGAAATAATAAGAAATATATGGTAATTTTTTTAAAGATTTATTTTTACTTTGTTTCTGTGGTATTGACAGTGACTACATCTTGATGATTAACTTATCGCCTCACACTACACCAAAGAATAGCCAATAATTAAATCCCTTATCAGTTATAACTGTGGCTTGAGAAAAATCCCAACGTCCACACAAATCTGAAAGTCCAAATGATATTCGGCAAGGTTTAAATAAAACTAACATGATTTTAAATTATAAGGTCTGAAAAGGGGGCACTTATAAATCCATATTCAAAATGCTTGTTTGTGTAAAATTATAAACATATTCAAATTAAAGAAGTAGGTTAGTAATTATAAACTTATCGTGATATATGAATATAGAGTGGGACATCAAGCAGTTAATAAATCTCACAGATTTGTCGTCTCTCGTGTTTACGAGACTTTAAAGTTGTGCTGTAGTTGGTAACAGACAAATGAGAAGTTAAGTCGATATATTTACAACAAAAAAATATGTAAAGAAGGGCTAAAGTCGGACATTGGCGACTATACAGTACACTATGTTGTATTGTTTTAACTACAATTATTTCAGCAGCTTTTGAAAGTTACATTGTAATGATCTTCTCAACTGGTGATGTGATACAAGATCGCAAGATCAGTTATAGTTGAGTTGAGTTATAGGGATAATTTCGGAAAAATTAAGTGAATTATCGATATGAAATGCAATCAAGTGGCAACGTATACTTTTCTTTTGACTATGAATGCAATGCACTGTGTAAGCGTTAGGAAGTAAGGGTATTGGAGGGAGGAAAAAGGAAATAGAGCTTGTTGACGTTGGCCTGAAATTTGATAATGTCATAGCTGGCGGGAAAAACACTTGTTGGAAGATGATTCCACATACGAACAGTTCGGCTGAAGAACGAATTTTCTATATAGTGCGTCGTCTGGTAAACCGGCCGTTTGACAATATACTGATGAGAGACCCTGCATAGCCTCCTCTTCCGGCTAAATGTTCCAGCGTCAGGGACCATACGACGGATATCTAATGAACAGATACCGTTTAAAATATCTATAGAATATCGATACACAACCCCCTTTCCGGCGATGCTGAAGGGAGACAATAGAGTTGGATAACCTACCATCCCCTATCATCACCACCCCTCTCCTCTGTACACGTTAAAGAAGCTGCAAAGATGTCATTGGAGCTCCTGCCCATATATATGAGTTATATTCCATTTTAGGACGGATGTAGTTGCTTTAAATATTTACGAGATCAGATGAGGTGAAATGGGAGTTATATTCATTTTAGGACGGATGTAGTTGCTGTAATATTTCAGATGTTGTAAAATATTTCTTGCACCGCTTTACAAAGCCTAAACACTTGAATGCTTCTTTTGACACTTCGAGCATCACCCTGTATCTGCATGCCCCGAACATCAAGAGTGTCTGATTCGTCGATATCCACACAATCCACAGAGATTGACGACGATGCTGGATCAGTGGAACGTTTGTGTGACAACGAGAAGCACTGGATCTTATGTGCATTAAAATCTACTCACTCTAATCTACTAAATCTAAGTGAGTACCTCATCTCTCTCCTTTTGTCCTCAACCTCCAGGGGACTTGGCCGATGATCAAATGAATGACAGAAGTGGCTGCCATCCTCAAAAGACAATATTGGGTTCACATTCTGACTCAACAGGTCATCAATGAAAATACGAAATAGAGAAGGTGAAAGGGCAGAACCTTGAGGGATTTCTGCGGTCAGCTTATGCTCATGGGATGAGACTCCATCTATAACAACTCGTATAGAGCGATCTCTGAAAAAAGTCGATATGAATTGAGAGAAAATATTACCGACACCAAATAAGTGCTCCGTGCCAGACCCTATCGAACCTCTTGGAAATATCTAGAGCCCCGACTTTGCTTTCAATAAATCTGACAAATAGTGGCTGGTAACTTTTGTGATTTTTTGTAGCAAACCTTGGTCAATACTATCACCTGGCCAAATTCCATCTGACTTCGAGGGCAGACGGCAGCAGCGTGACTCTTTGAATAAGATGCTTGTCTCAACACATAATCGTGGCTGTTTCATTAAGATGCTCGTTCTGCTTTTAGCTAAACACAAATATAGTCAAACTTCCTTAACTCGAACCACTACTATCCCGACTTACGGAGACTGAATGAAAAGACGACTAAAGGAAGTTCGAGTTATGGACATTTCACTGTAGATCGTATTCATAAATACATAAATATTTAGAGGTGACATCTTCATACGACAAATTCCATTCATACCATTTAATTAAATCTTTTGTCCCTTCTTTTTTTTGTCGAATTCTAACGATTTGTATTTAAATCGATTTGAAATCCGACCAACAACGTGTAATAGCTTTACTGTTTTTTTTTTAAAATAATTAATGTGACTGAAACACCATAGATTCGCTGCACAGACATATGGATTAGCCTTCTTGGGTGGACGTTCATCCGGAGAAGTCCACTACTTTGATGGGTATACCATTGCGAATGTTCATAATTGGCTTCGCATTGCGGTTGAATACTGTCAAACACTCCTTTCAAGTGGTCATATCGTTGTGGGAGTTAGCGTTCAGGCTGAATAAATCAGCTACCGACCAACTCTTCACTCTCCGTCAAATCCTGGTAAAGACCCATGAGAAACATCCATATTTCCATTAAAATCAAAAATATTTTTAATTAGAAAAAAAAGCTGTAGTTAGTAAAACAGGCACAGTAAACACCAAAGGCCACATTGGCATCGTCGGAAAGTTAGTGCGTTATGTAACTGATGTTACTTTCCGAAAATCGAGAACCGAGGTATCATCAAAAATGGGTCAAATGGTGAACGGGGGTAAGATAAAGCTCATGTTTGCATTTGCTAGGCAAACATCACCATAGGTGATACTTGAATTATAGCAGAATTGCCACATAGTGTAGGTCTTCAATTGCAACATTAGTAGTGGAAGAATTTTTGTGCCTCAGCTCCGTCCTCAATACAGCACAGAAACATGCAAAAGCAGTTGAAGTGATACTGGCTGGTTTTTTAGAATTTTTTTTCCATCGGTTCTTTAATTACGTTAACATCGAAATACTGCAATGGCTCGTTCAGGTGGCTTCAATAAAAAACACCCTAATCCAAATCAATAAAAAGCACGACCAAAATTGAGAAATCAACATTTAAAAAAACATAACAAGTTTCTGAATATTGAGTATTATACCTCATAATCCTTGGTAAATTTTACCAGTCGTAAACTTTGACCACTAACGTCTTATCTTAATTTGCTTTTAATACTAGCTTCAATTTCTAGTCAAGAGAACAATTTGCCTGATCGCCACCTAAAAGATATTCTTATTACACGACAGAATCGGAAATGGATCTGAATCAGATCACCCAATTTTTCAGTCGTTAGTTTTGACAGCTCCTGTACAGGCCATATAAACCATATCGTAACATCAACTTTGACATACTATAATTTTGATTATATCAACAAAAATATATATAAATATGACTGGAGAATCAGGTTTGTTAATAATACAAATTATTGAAAACGCATAAATAATAATATGCTTTTAAATGCTCAAGAACACGCACAACAAACGATATCTTTTCATTTGCCTCATTTCATACGCATGTGTTTGTGTGTTAGTATTTGTAACCAAATCATTGTTGGCTGGCCAGGCGTATATACGCATTGGAAATATCACCGCCGATCTGTAATGATTTGTTGCTTGTTTGTCATCTAAATGTGATGTTGTAAATCACCATAAATATAAGTAAAACATATTTCAAATCCAAATCAAAACCATAAACTTCAATGAAAACTACCTCAACACAACAAAACGACCGCAAACAGACAAACACAACAACAATTCGAAGTAATAACAATTTTACCTTAAAATTGTATATAATCATAACTTAAACATCACGATATTCGCCTTTCAGAGAAAAATCCCAAATGAAACAAACGAATGAACGACAAGAAACAAAATCTACGCATTATTTATGCTTGTAATGCATGTAAATGAACGTATGCTAATGATAACAATCTTAGAATTTATTTCGCCAACCAACCCAACCAATCACACGAAAAAAAACAGCAAAAACAGCTACAACAATGTACAACACTTTGGCCAGAAACTCAAGTGTTTATTGAGGCCCATAGAAAATGCACCAAGCCAATGTAATCCAGCGAAAACGGCGGCTCGAATTTGTTTTTACCCTACAGAGTGATGGACGTTTTATGATGGGTTAATGTCGGAAAATGTTCTTCGTTTCGCGGTTAAATACGACTGATTCTGCTTAAATGCGGCACCCACCCTGTGGACTCTTTAGACATGTTGAAAAACACATATGTAATGCCAAGTGCCCACTCAGTTGGAATGCCGACCGTATCAGACTCATCACGCACTTGTATTCTTCGATAGTCTAATATCAGTTCATGGATTGCATCTAAAATTTCATGACGTGATGATCTCTATTGGGCGACCTGAACGTTGGCAAAGGCCAGTGAATAAACTTTTAAACATTGAAAATTTTTTTTGTTTCGTTAAAATTCAGAAACATTGAAATGTTTAGTGCATCGGGGACGATCGAGACTATCGTTGGGCTCCAGTGTCAGCTTCTAACGGCTGTCAAACACAAACTAACTCAACGGCCTCTGTAATATATTGTTCCAAATATATCTGAAGGAATCTTTCATATGTTTGGATGTGCTCCAAACATATATATTTTGCGCTAGCAGCAATGCTCCCGAACGTATATAATTGTATGCCAATATATATGATTGTGTGTAAATATTTATGTTGTCGGATACAAACATATTTATAATATTGTTTCCTACATTTGTCGTGTAGAATGGCATGCGGCCCCATCGGCGGAAGCAACATGTCAACCAAGACAAAGTCTTAAAAGTCGACAAAAGAAAATTCCGTGATCAGCAAAAGATATTGTAACGCTATACGCTGAAAAATACGTCTCTTTTTTCATGTTCACACACAAGTAAAACGCGTGTTTGGTGTTTGTAGCAAGTAAAGCTTATTTCCTTCTACACAAAGCTTATTTGGATGTAAATATAACTCGTTTGCTATTAGTATTACATATTTGTGTATAAGCAATAGCGTGTTTGGGAAAATCAGACAACGAACTTGTTAAATTCAACAAAGTACAACATTTGAGTGCGAATAAGTGTGTATTTGCAACTGTTTTCGTATTTTTTTTTTTGCATTTACGCTCTTTAAAATAAAATCAATACCGATAGAATGAGATGGATTGTTATATAGAAATTCACAAATTGAAAACAGAATAAAAAGTGAGACAAAACTGCGTATATATTTTATTTATTTATTTATTAATTACAATACAAAGTAAATTTATATTATAATTTTGGGTCCAAGGGTAAACCGGGTGACAAATACCATATGTTTAGATTTTTGCAGCGACAGACCAAAGCCTCTGGTGGGAATCGAACCCACAACCCCCACGCTGATAGGCAAGCACGCTACCATCTCGCCTACCGGGGCGCTTTGCGTATATATATATTTGATATTTATCACCTACAAAGAAGTTAATGTTTGTGGTATGGAAAAATATATATATGTTTGAGGCGAACTTGTTTGCTGAAATTTGTTAAAATGGCCATTTTTTCAGCGTGTAGGGTCATCACTGTTTTGAAAGAAGTGATGTCGCCACTCAATAAATAAGACCAATCAGTATCGTTTGTGGGGTTCATTGGAAGCTATTTAAACAACAGTTGTTTCGACCAAATTTGGGAGTTATGTTATTGAGCCTCGTCGCTGAAGATTATTTGTCTCCATCTTCTCTAAAGCCTAATCTCCCGAAAGACGACGTTGAGGTAGTTCAAATTAGGGTAAATATCGTAGTCTATATGTATAAAACTCTTGCGTGACTGACTGACCCGTATAAAAAAATTTATAAATGGAGAGAAAACAAAAAAGTGTGGATGTGTGGTTTTGGAAGAATTGAAAAAGTTGCATGGCAACTGCGGTTAGAATTGGGTTGACACGAAGATAAAAAGTGGGAAAAACTCTCATCAAATTAACATGAGTGGCAAAAATATAAAGAAGGAGCCAAGACAGGTAAAATATAAAAAGTTATAGAAAGGGTCAAAAAGGTCCGAAGCGTATTAAAACTGGGCAAAATTAGGGTGAAACCAAAGAGTATAATAAAATGAGCTAACAATTTGAGGATACTGAGGAGACTACAATAACAGTGTCAGAGGCTTAAATAAAGAGGATGTGGAAATAGAACAGGAAATATTTTTTTTGTGAACACAGTTCGGAACTTCATTTATTTGTGCTTTAAGGAGTTAATTGATTAGTAACTTAATTTTAAATTTGTTTATGCTCTGATCCAGTAGTTGTTCCGAACACTGGTGTAATTTATAAAGTATCCATGTCTATTTATCCATTTTAAACTTTGCCAGAGTATTCTTTAATGCATTTTAGGGCACAAGGCGATTTCTACAACGAGTGCTATTGGATCGTTCTACACTCATGGAAGAAGTATGAGTACATGAACTGGAACGAAAGTCTATCGTTACACGGATGTGGCCAAATCATCGGCGATGTTTCCAATTTGCCAACACGGATTGCTTTATTTTCGCTTCTTTTGATAACGAGCGTTAACAGTTTTTTAGTTCTACATTAAATTCATGAATAACTTCATTGGCTTGATGAATAAGTTGTTCAATTTGAAGTAATTTTTGTGTGTTTTGTGGCATTATTATGGCTTTTTAACATCAACATTTCTGTCTTTGCTGCCTGAATTTTTTGGGGGTATGCAACTAAAGAGTAATTCTATTTTCCTTCAGTGTAAAATTGTTTTAAAGTTTATTTACCATGCCCATACACCGAGCGAAAAATAGCAATATCATATTGATATTTTGAAATATTGATTTGATATTGCACAAAATGATATTTTTTGACGCTGGCGTAACCACTTTTTCATATGGTTGTTGTTAATTTTATTTTTGATGCGACGTAAGCGTCGTGTTTGATATTTATAATATCAATTTGATATTTATAATATCAATTTGATATTGATCAATATCAATTTGATATTGATCAATATCAAAGCGCTCGGTCACCAAGTACAACAATTAAATGTTTGTTGTGATTGTAGGCAATTTTTTCGTATGGTTGTAGTAAAATTTCATTTTGAAAATTTATAATATCAATTTGATATTGATCAATATCAAATGGCTCGGTTGACTTCCGAGAGAAAATAGCGACCGAGACATTTGATATTGAACGATATCATATTGATATTTTTCCCACTTAGCCCCATTTTGTTAACGTTTAATATCAATTCGTTAACGAAAATATCAATTTGATATTGTTTTTTCGCTCGGTGTACTGGTAAATCAAGTACCAGCAACATTAAAGTGAATTTCCTGAAAGTGATTTTCCGTAAGACATATTAGCGGTAAACGCTTCTAGAGTTCTGGACCAGCGTCATTCGCATATGCAAGAAGGAGATGGAGCTTCAGACTTTTAGATTTCCAATGTCGTATTTCGTAAATTTCACATACTGCATATGTTAAAAACGACACGACAAATTTAATAGACACACCCTGCTATTGTAGTGTCGGTAACAACATAATGCTATGCCGGTGTTGTATAACGCTTTAGAATATTACATTTTGGCTTACGATTTGAAGTGTATTTGTGGTTTTAACGCTTATGAACATGAGAAGTTCTCACGCACCTATCGGCCAACTCTCGAACAGCGACAAACAATAACACAAACAACAACAAAAACACCAACAGAAAGATCTTAAAATCGATGTGTACTGGTTTTTTGCGTTTACGCTCGTAAACAAATCAAGTTCAAAATTAAATTGCTGACTAAGATTTTTCTGGTGTGTTTGCGCTGACTAAAATTAACGAAAAACAAAAAAAAAACGAAATTGGTATTGTAACATAAAACCGCCAACAACATTTATAAATTATCAAGTCCAGTTGGCCTGTGGCGACTAAGTCATCGAAGAATGACTCCCATTATACGAAAATCGATTTATATCGTAGGTGGCCTTGTTCTGAACAACATCGTTCGGTGTTACTTATTTTAAGGGGATATGTGATTTTATATGACGCCATGACATGCTATATGTCGTGGATGGACATCAAAATAACTCCTGTGGCTCAGTCGTACATTATTTTAAGAGAGTGTTGTGACTCGAATGCAAGCGAATATGATCAGAGTTTGTGTTGTTGTCGTCTAGATCGTCTAGCCCCCTAAAATGAATAATCCGGAACCCAGTGTTGATCTCGGCGTATATTCAAGGTCAGGACATATGCAGAGAGGTTGTTTTTGGGCTCCTCCATATTTTAAAAGCTTCACACGGCTAGTGCCATTACCATAAAAAAGTGACAAATCGGGTCTTGATAACCACACCGTCCGGGCATCGACTCCCACCTGTATTATGTTTCTCTACGGGATCTATGAAACAGTAGAACTGACAAGTGGCAAGTTCTACTGGAATGTGTGAGGTAGTCCGAAATCACGTTAGCTTGTAGGCTCTAAGTAGAGTTGGGTCGTACCGCAACGATCTCGTTCAATTGAATGATACCCTTGGTGGAACGACTTGCACTGATTCCTGCGTTGCAGTTCCATCGTTCACTTCGTTCCATTATTTGTTTTGCATGTATTTCTCTTTCGTTCATTGGATCGTTCAATGGCTCATTCGTTCATTTTACCATTAATAACATTTGAACAGATGTTTAGCTGTTGCCTTAAGAGTGTTTGTAATTGAAGTGTTGTTCGCAAATATAAATCTATTTTGGCGAAACATTTTAAAATATACAATTAAAGGCTGGATGAATTCTATTGAAATTGTTGCATATCAAATTTTTACGAGACGAAGTGAATAAAAGACTGGACGGTAAACAAATGTGACGTTTGACTGAATGAATGTCTTTTAAACTAAGGAGCTAAAAGGAACGATGGGACAAAAAGACTGAACGAGTTAATTTACCGGAATGGAACGAAAACGATCGGTCCGCTCAATGAACGATAATGACCAACCCTAGCTCTAAGCCCAGGTAAGAAGAATGATGAACTGCTCAGACTTCTCGCTGAGAGCACTGCGGCATTCTAGAACGGATGTTGACTTCAGGAAGACACAATCCAAAGATTGAACCCATTTTTTTACCACCGATGCCTTTTCGCCTCATCAACTTTACTCTTTGCCGAATTCAGTAAAAAATACAGTTACAGTGCTGTCTGGGTAGAGTGAACTAATTTTTGCCGGGCGATTTCATAATACCCAGGTTGTTCACTAAATCAAGGTTGATTTTTTTTGTATTTAAAACGTTTTTTTTATTTATTTTAAATGCATTTATATATTATACAGTGTATTTATTTCGATAAAATACTGATGTTTAAATTTAAGACTGAAAAAAATGTGTAATAGTTGTTTGTTTCATCGGTTTGTTTAACGGTATTTGCACTTCTTGATCGCGAAGGCAATGTAGAGCTTGTATATTCGCGAAATTTGTAGTATTAGCCTCAGCCCATTCGATATCCTTATCAAAAACCTTAATGACTTCATCAGTTGATATCCGATTTCTGTATTCTGATGTTTCGCCATTGTCCTCATCATTCTCTACCAACACAAACCTCAATGAGCGCAACTCCTATATTATTAAAATAGCCAAATTATTTACATGGCACACTATCGACGCAATTTTTCCAAAAATACGACATTCTAATATGTGCATTGATCGAATTAATACCCTAACACCACTCAAGATATTTTTTCTTAGTTACTGCAGCTCCACGGTTTCTGCAACTTTCTTGATTTCTATCAGTTGTATTGATCGAGGGTATACTGTATTTGTGCGAGCAAATCGTTATTTTACCGTTATTTTATGTTATCTTTAATTTTTGTACTCTTTTTTATACACTCCATCATAGGATGGAGTATATACTAAGTTTGTCATTCCGTTTGCAACACCTCGAAAGAGTGATCTGCGACCCTATAAAGTATATATATTATCGGTCAGTGTAACATTCTAAGACATTCTAGCTATGTCCGTCTGTCCGTCCGTCCGTCCGTCTGTTGTCTGTTGAAATCACGATAGAGTGCGAACGACCACGCAAAAATTTTGTAGGAAGATGTTTTTTCCCCATAAGCAGGTTAAGTTCGAGAATGGGCCATATCGGACCAAAGGGGAAAAAGTTCCCCTTTACGGGACTAAATATATTCCGGCCATAATCAAATTTTTCAAATATTTTTTTTCACTACATCTATTTTTTTTCTTATTTATTGACTTTTTAAGGATCCATGATGGAGGGTATATAAGATTCGGCCCGGCCGAACTTACTATTTGTCCACTTGTTTATTATTTCTCTCTTTCGGCAAACCTAAAAACTTACTATAAAGTATGTTCACTCTATTCAGGTCCATGACTGTTCACTCTACAGAGTAGTCAATGTAAAAATTCTGGTGTTCACTCTAACGCGGTGTTCATTGCATCGGGTGTTCACTCTACCCAGACAGCACTGTATATTCCATATTGTAAGTATGTTCTATTATTTGGAGTGCTGAAAAAAGTATGATAAAGAAATTCCAGATATATACCAAAGTTGGCAGTTGTGTTGGTAAATGGTTTTAGAATTTTTTTTATGATCGCAGCCAAAAGAAGAAATCTCATACAAACAAGTGTGAAATACACCACAGCGTCTAGTCGAAAGTCCATTATAACCAATTATAATGATAACGAAGCCATACAATTAGTGTTGCGAAAACGCTACATTGTGCAATTAGGTGTTGTTCGCGCCCCATGCTTTGTTGAAAATCGTGTTGAAGATATCTTGTAATAAAACTGATTCAAGCGCCCTGGTAGGGGAGTTGGTAGATTGCCCATCTGCGGTGGGGTTGTGGGTTCGATTCCCAGAACTGGCTTTGGTCTGTCGCTGCAAAAATCTAGCCATATGGTCTGTGTCACTCAATTAGAATATAAAATGTAGTTTGTATGGTAATTAATAAACAAATACAAATAAAATAAAACTATTTCAGAAAAGTGTAATACAGTTAAAATAAAAGTGACAAAAGTGAATTGCATTGTTTTAGCCATTCGTAATGTGTATCCCTAAGTATCTAAGTTCAGTGTAAGTAAGTCCCCCCTGACTTTGCGGCAGCAAGTAATGAAATAGAGTACTGTTTTTTGGAGAGCTTTTCAGCTCACAAACGGAAAATAACCAAACGCATAAATATTGAATTTGATTCTCCTGATGAAAATTGTGTGATACCCTTGCACAGCCGAATAATCGAGGATCTGACGAAGCTGTATAGGCCGCGACACCGCAAAAAATGTCCAGTCTTATGATTCCAGGCCTCGTAGCGAAACCTCCGAATGCCGCTCGAAAAACATCCGCTAAATGTCACATACAAAACGTGTATCAGTGCAAACAATTAGTCTATATCGCAAGTGTAGGTATTTATCTAAAATACCAATTAAAAGTAAAAAAAAAAATATTTATTTATTTATTTGTAAACATTACAATAAATTACAATGCAATCTTATGGGAGAGAGTAGGCAATGAGTTATTCGTAAAGCATTACCAATAAATTGTTTCATTGTTACAAAGAAATCGACCATTGATGCGTTTTCGCAACACCCTATATTTTGGAACCTAAACTAGTTACGCAATCGTCAGACTGACTTCAAAAGCTTTCGCACCAACTTTGATAGTGATATCTCAACTTAATCGGGTAATGGCAACTGTTTTCTTTTGTTGGGTTTTGCAAAAAATAGGCTCATATATGGCTTGTAATTCTTTTCATTACATTGGACTGTCGTGGTGTTGTACATAATTTGTTCGACTATCACACAGTAATCTCAGTTTCAAAACATGGTAAGACCATCAAGCATTTTCAGCGTCTGTTTTCCACCTCGTAAAAGAATAAGAGAGTAATCTGTAAGCCGTCTAAACCGTCTCTAGAGAAGATTAAACAGTTCAGCTAATATGCATGTCCCGATCAGTGTGTATTTAAATAATATCACGTAGAATTCACTGATTCGGTATAACATCAATGACACCACCCTTTTCATTACACATCTAGCGATTGGCAAACATTCCCCTCTGTCAGTTTTCGGTTTTAATTGAACACTGTATTCATTATTATTAGAATCGATTTTTTTTCTTATACGCACCAGTTGCACAGCACGCGTTGAAATATTTTTTTTTTTTTGGTTTTTGTTTCTGTATTGTAATTAGATATTGTTGTTATTTTGTTGTTGCTTTCAGCATTTGTTTTTAATAGCAACAGCGATTGCTTTTTTGTAGCTGTTGATTTTCGTTCAGGTCTTTTGTGCAATTTTTAAGGTAGGCAAGTGATGTAATTTTCATGTTTTACGTCATGTTGTCCAACTGATATTTAGATCCTTTATTCTGTTTGTCAAGAACACGTTTTCTTACGCAACCCATGGCAAACATTGGAATAATAGTCGGTCAAGAACAACGCACTGCACAGTTGCGCTACAAAAAAAAGGCGTTCGCTGTTTTGTTTTTCCTCGGAATATGGAAAATCAGAATTCTCTAGAATTTGTAACAATTTGACAACAACAAAAAGAACTGTATCCATTGTCGAAATGCAATTTGTTGCACTGACAGCGAAAAACTGGACACAATACAAAAGACTTATGACACAAGCTTTAGTTTGAGTCGGATTAATTGGTGAATTACTTTAAAGTGGGAAGTGAAAATTAAATCTGTATTGATTTATTGCCATTGTCTGCCATAAAAGGGAAATAACTGACATTAGGTGAAAGTTTTTGCACTAACAAACGGAAATATTCCGCATTCTTCAAAAACCTGTACGAGGAATGTAATAAGAACAATGCAAGTTTTGCTTTTGTTTCAATTTCCTAGACAGACTTCAAAATTACTCAAACTGGGACTAAAAACTAGTAACGCATATACTTAACTATTCCAACAGATGTATACACATGTGCATTGATTTGAGTTACAGTGGAATATTTTATGGATCGAAGGTATTTTTCCATAGCAAAGGCCACAATGTAACAGGTTAATCCGTTGAAAAGGCTGGCGATGGGTCATAGGTTCCATTAACTGTCTATTATCTGAGAAGTTAGTTCTCATTGTGGTTTTTCTACAGCTCCTTTATGGACAGTGTATTGGGTTTGATTTGGAAACCCGTTCAGCTGAGATCTTTAGAGAGTTCGTTACTTTTGTAAAATGTCTGCCTATTGTTTTTTTAATCATCAAATCTATAAGGATGGGTTAAGTAATTAATAACTACTGACATTTGTTGTCAATGTCGGTGCTCTCCACAACGGATTGAGGAGCGTTTGCGTCACCACACATTTTTAAATCATGGTCTCTAATTTTGTCCCAGCTGACCAGGGTGTCTGTGGTTGTAACTATTGATTTCATTGATCTAATGAAACTTTTCTTTAGAATACTTCTTTGATTTCTTAGAGAATATTGCATCAATCTTCGTTTTTTCAGCGGGCCAAATGCTGTGCAATATTTATATCATCATTCAATGACCAGAGAAATGCAGTAAGACCACCTGTAGTGTCTCATGCATTTTATGGACGGGTCGTTCTATTTAAAGAAAGGGGCTCACGGTCGTTTATTAGAAGACCTCACATTACTAAATGTAAAAAGGGATTTTCCACTATAAAAGTGGTTGTGCTTTTCGTATCGAGCTGTAGGCCCAATATATTCTGTAAAAAGACAATGGATTCCACCGTGCAGGTACAAATCCTGCCTGAATTAATGTTCGCATGTGTCTCTGAACAAATGGCACTGGTTTGGGTCCTCCAGCTATACAGGAAACCAGCACATTGGCAAAAGGGGAGTCAGGGATAATAAAACTGATGTATGTCTATGGACAGACATGAAACAGGAGTATCGACAATCAATCTCACAAGCAACAATGAACTTTGAGACTATAGCAGATGTGAAATTCGATTCCTATGTCAACAGTGATTCAATTCAATGGAAACCCGTTGTGCGGAAGTTAAGGATCAAAGGACATTAAAAACCAGTAAAAAAGTTGCAGTCGGGTAAACCGACTTATATATACCCTCACCCTCAGTAAAAACATACAAGTCTCATACTCATAAGTATCGGATAGTCAAAAGTGACCGTAGCTACCATCATTTGATGTAACATCTGATGAATAGTCATAATAGCAACCTAAAATACCGAATGCTATAGAAAAATATTAGATGGTACATTTGTATGATAGGTACCAGAAGGGGAGTTGCCAGACTTCCAAGTTTTTGTCCAAAATTTTGTCTAGCCATAGATTTACTAAATACAAAATTTGGGCAAGATCGCGTTGGTCATATTGGTGTTATTACACGATTTCTAAGGTAGGCGGGATGGTACATTTGTATGGGAGGTACCAGAAGAGGAGTTGCCAGACTTCCAAGTTTTTGTCCAAAACTTTGTCTAGATATAGATTTACTAAATACAGAATTTGGGCAAGATCGCGTTGGTCATATTGGTGTTACTACACGATTCCTAAGGTAGGCGGGATGGTACATTTGTATGGGATGTACCAGAAGTAGAGTTGCCAGACTTCCAAGTTTTTGTCCAAAACTTTGTCTAGCTATAGATTTACTAAATACAGAATATGGGCAAGATCGCGTTGGTCATATTGGTGTTACTACACGATTCCTAAGGTAGGCGGGATGGTACATTTGTATGGGAGGTACCAGAAGGGGAGTTGCCAGACTTCCAAGTTTTTGTCAGAAACTTTGTTCAGTTATACCTTTACTAACTACGGAATTTGGCCAAGATCGAACTTGAGCGTGTTGATATTATTACACGATTTATAAAGTGGGCGAAATAGCAGATTTGTATGGGAGGTACCCGAAGGGGTGTGGCCATATAGCCCATATGCAATCCCATAAGCAGTTTTGGGAAAATATTAAGCCATGCCAAATTTCAGAGTGATTGCTTAACTCTTTCGAAAGTTATCGTGCGTACCAGCAGGACAGACGGACAGACGGACAGACGGACGGACAGACGGACGGACAGACGGACAGACGGACATGGCTCAAACGATTCAGAAAGTCATGAATCGAATTTGGTTCAAAGACACCTGGGGTCTAATGTGAATATTTCTAGGTGTTACACTTTTGGGTCGTATCAAATGATATATACCCTCCTACCCGTAGGGTGAGGGTATAAAAAGGTTGAAAATTTTAATTTACCATACGAGGAGTAATGCTTAGTCACAAAGTGTGTCATTGTTCTCAATGAGCCGAGTGATCTGTATACATTTGACGGTCAAGTGGGTACTAGTGACATTGACGTGACAGTCGCAAATGGGGCGGCAATGATGGTTTTTGACACTGGGTGGAGGGTGTGTGACAACTAGGGAATAAGTGACCTAAATCCAATTGAGATTATGGTCACTTGACGAGGACGGACTGGGAGTACCGAATTACCACTACAATGGAGACTGCAAGACGTGAAATGGGACGTTTACGTGGACGAGATTAGGGCGACTGCTACAGTGGAGTCACTAGATGACTTTAGGTTACGTACGGTAGATGACACGGTTAGCAAAATTGACCAGTGGATGTGATCGGTCAAGACTCGGCCAAGAAGGTTCAAATGGTGGACTAGGGAGTTAGATCGGATGCGGAGGACTGTCAGGCGGCTGCAGAAGCAATTCCAAAGGGCCAGGCGGAACGATGCGGAAGATCAACGTCAGCGTAGAGTCGCCTTTTTGCCTACCCAGAGGATTTAAAAGGACATACTTGTTAGGGTAAAAGAGGATGAGTGGTGGAGTTTTGTACGGGACAATAGTGATGACCCCGGGGTAAGGTTTACCGTATCTGCAGGGATAGGAATAGGGCGACTGACCTGGCCTCTCTTCAGGTCAAGAGGTAAAACTCTGGGCTAGCTACTTCAGCGGTAGAAAGGCTTGTGCGGTGGGCGGCATGGAAGGACGTCGTACGTGGTTGTCCGCAGGGTTCTGTGCATAAGTCCATTCATTTGGAACCTAATGATGGATCCTCTGTTGAGACAGCTCTGGCGTTCGTACATTGCTCATCCTGGTCGAAGGACAGTCTCGTGCTGTTTTGGAGACTGGAGAATGATGCTCAAGGGCAGATTGTCACATGCTCGTCCACCTCTCATACTATGTGGCGACTTTCGTCTCCAGTATGCGACTGAGGTCAAATACTTGGGATTAAAGATGGGTAAACGGATGAACTTTTTAGTTCACCTCACCTACGTCCGGGATAAGCTTTCTGCTGTTGTTGGCACTGACGCATCCTTCGGAGTGGCTGGGGACTTGGCAGGCAGGCTCATCGAACCATATTCGGTGGGATATTCGTTGCTTGCGCAGCGTATGGTGCTCCGGTATGGTACGAAACAGTCATGTCTGTTGCAGGAAGAAAGAAGGTCCTTTGATGCCAACGAGTCGGTTTGCTGGCGTGTATGCCAGTATGCAGGACAGTATCGACGGACGCTTTGCAGGTATTGCTAGGCGTACCACCTCTTGATCTAGAAGTACTACGTCGCGGTATTGCTTTCAAGATCAAGAAGGGGCTAACGCTTTCCGCGGATTACTGCTTCTGATCTGGTAGATGGGGAGAGTAGGTAGAGCATGGTACTTCTTGATGTGTGTCTTGTCTTGAGGTCGAGGACGAGTTGGACTGACCGTCAACAGTCATTTTGGTGCATTTTTGCAAAAAAAAAAAATCAAAATGACGAAAAATCGTCACATCTGGCAACACTAAATGTCTCAGATACACATTAATATACAATACATTTTCAAACTGCTTCCCATGAAAAAAAAAAAAATATTCGTAAGTATACGTATGGATTGAGAAAATCCCTTTTTGTGAGATAGACTCTATGAAGACAACGTATGCACTAAAATTTAGTTTATATCCCATCTTCTCTCCATAAGCTGTAACTTGTATTTTCCCATTGATTTAAGTTTAAAATTACTGATTCCAGATTACTGTAACATTCTTTAACCTCTGCAGAATTCCCACCAAACCAACCAATACTAAACACATCATCCATTGAAATCTATTATTAAATATTTTCTAAGCATAAACACATGAATTGGACTATGCAATACGTGGTCTTACTAAAGGTGACTATGAAAAAAAAGCCGGATCTAACAATACGTGGAACAAAAATAATAAACACAATGGAGAGGTTTAATTCAAACGACTTTTCTAAACATATGACACACAAAGGTGGCGGTGTTATAGCGGGTTAACAATTTCGATTCGATTGAATGAAATAACCGACATACCAGACGCTTTACTCAACCACTCATACACATGCTGCTACACTTTATGACAACACATCTACACCAGTCCATACATACATGTGTACGTTATCTTGACGTATGAGTACTCTGCTATCCCACTCCCAGAAGACAAGCAGACTGCAGCGGTTGATTGAATTGAACCATAAACAATAATAATAATAAAAAAACAATAACAAATACAAAATAAAAGACGTCATAAGCGTAACATTGGGATAAGGTTTCTACGAAGACAACAGCTTAACGAGATGAGACACAGCTCTCATGAGTATTCTCTTTCCATCTCAGTGGTCTGTGCAAAGAATGCTTTCTGTTTCCAATGTTGGGAGTGCGTCGTCTTCTCTATTTTAGTATCTTTAACTAGAAATACATCCAGTGCCGCAGTCAGACACAGTTGCAGCTGGAAAGTATGTGTCAGTGGCCAATATGTGTCATGGACCCGGAGGTTTGTGTTGCTCTTTTTATTAAAAAAATTAATCTGTTTTCTTCAGTTTAATTGAAAGTACAACTTTTTTGTTTCTGCTGGCTTTGTTGTGTTGTGATGATATGATGTTAACTTCAGGTAGTTGAAATTATTACATTTCCGTTTTAAAGTTAATTGGTTTTTTTTGTAATTATCATTCCAACATTATTTTGCATGGATTGGTGCCTTGACAAGCTGTTTTTTTTTGTAATACCACAGTATTGATACAAATTTCGAAAATCTTTGTTAAAAAAATGTATGAAATTACAAAAACAATTTTCACACATTTTTCTTAACAAAGGTTTTTTTTTTAAATTTTTATGAATCTGGAGGTTAGTTATTAAGAAAATATTATGCATTTCATTTGAAGGGATTTTAAATTTATGGTCTCATCCTATGCATTGAAGATTCCTAATAAAGGGTTTTCCAACAAGAAGTGTTATTTTTAATCACCCGGTATTTTGGAGCTGTCACTTTTGAAGCTTTTATTCTTTGACATTAGACAAGTAGAAACTACGCTGGAACGATACACGCTTTAACAACGCATTGAAATTGTTAAAATTCACAACAAAAATGGTGAAAATCTTGCAGTCACAGTTCGCAAAACTAATGCATTTTTGAGTCGTCGTGAAGCACCTTGTCAGACCGCAATACAGAAATTCGTAGACAAATTCGAGCTGTTGGAACATGTTAGTGATGTGCTCAAGAACAACTGAGAATATTGCGGCTGTAGCCCAAAGTGCTGAAGTAAATCCAGGTTTATTTATTCCTCGTCGTTCTTTGGAATTGGGAATTTCACAAACGTCATTGCACCGTATTTTGCATAAAGACTTGGGTCTTAAGGTATATAAAGTTCAGTTAACATAAGAACACAAGTCGGCCGATCATCAACAACTTCGTGTCTTTACTGATTGGGTCCTTGAAATGTGTTAATATGATCCGCAATTTCATCAAATGAATGAAAACTGATCCGGAATTCCATCGAAAAATCATCTTGACTGATGAGGCCCATTTCCACCACGGTGGCTAAGTCAACAAGCAAAATTGTCGCATTTGGGGCTCGGAAAAAAAGTTATTGTTGAAAAGCCTCTCCATCATCAACGACTGTTTGGTGCAGTTTTGGTCCGGCGGGGTCATTGGACCTTACTCTTTGAAAACGAGGTTCGGTCAACAGTTACGGTGAATGGATTGCGCTGTCGAGAGATGTTTAATGATTTTTTATGATCGGAGTTTGATGACACTGATCTGGACAACGTTTACTTTGAAAAAGACGGCGCTACATGCCACACAAGCAACGAAACCATTGCTCTTTTACGTGAAAAGTTTACGAACCGTGTTATCTCTCGAAGAGGTGATCACACTTGTCCAAAGAGATCTTGTGATTGAACAGCTTGCGACTTCTTCCTTTGGGGCCACGTGAAAGATAAGGTCTACGCCAATAGCCCAGAGTCGATTCAAGACCTCAAAGATATAATTTGTAAGGCTGTCAAAGGGCAGCCACTTTGCGAGTTGGTTATGAAACGGATATGGTCCTGTAAGCGTGTTCGTGGTGGCCATTTGGATAATGCTGTTTTCCATTATTAACGGATGAAGTAAACATCCGATCATTTATCTCCAAAATTCCATTTTTCTTTGAATACCAAAACACCTCTTGTTGGAAACCCCTGTATATAAATTGTATTTTTATGGGAATGGGCGTGGCCATGTAGTCCAAGTAGTTTTGGGAAAATATTAATTCGTGCCAACGTTATTTTTATGTATGCTTTATTGATTATTATTTTATCTGCTCCTTATGAGCCCAACAATAGGTATATAAATCTTAAATTTAATTCGGTAATAAATCCGGGTATGGATTTTATTTTATTTAGTGGTTCTCATGTCAAAATTAAAAACAATTGGTTAATTCTTTCGAAAGTTACCGTGCGTAACAGCCGGACAGACGGACCGTAAGACTGGCACGGCTGAAATGACTTAACAAGTCATGAATCGAATATGGTTCAAATAACAAGTGGACAAATAGTAAGTTCGGCCGGGCCGAATCTTATATACCCTCCATCATGGATCCTTAAAAAGTCAATAAATAAGAAAACTAACTGAGTTTTTGGGCCGCTCGTGACCCGATAGTCCCAGGAACCCGATCACAAATTTTATCCAAATCATGAAAATAAATGCATATTTGGGTTCGCGAGAAAATTTCGTTGCATTTCGATACCCATATGTCCATGTTTGTCAAGGGACGGTTTTTGGGCCGCTGGTGACCCGATAGTCCCAGAAACCGGATCAAAAAATTTAGGAAAATCGTGAAAATAAAGGCATATTTGGGTTCGTAAGTAAATTTCGTTGCACTTCGATACCCATATGCGCATGTTTATCATGGGCCCTTTTTTTGGGCCCCAAGGGTCCACGGAACCCATGAGCACGCCCATTTTTGGGATTTTTTTCCCCATCTATAAATTATATAAACTTAGAACTTAGATGTAGTGAAAAAAAATATTTGAAAAATTTGATTATGGCCGGGATATATTTAGTCCCGTAAAGGGGAACTTTTTCCCCTTTGGTCCGATATGGCCCATTCTCGAACTTAACCTGCTTATGGGCAAAAAACATCTTCCTACAAAATTTCAGCTTTTTAGGGTTAGTCGTTCGCGCTCTGTCGTGATTTCAACAGACAACAGACGGACGGACGGACAGACGGACATCGATAGAATGTCTTAGGTCAAATTTGACCTACTTTTGCAAATATTCGTTGTTTTATTGACTTTTTTCACCACTCAGGTGTACTTCTAAATAAATAATTTACGGTAATTTAGATGGCATCAGCATTAATTGTTGTTAAATTTTATTATAAGTGGTCTTGGTAATTGATTTAGTTTGAAATGCATTAAAAGTGTTCTCTTCTTTTCGTCGTTTGCAGAATTTTCACTTCTAATGACTTAAAATGAAATTATTGCAATTGAATGTGATCTTTTATGAGAATCCGCCAACTGTCGACATAAAGAAATCTGACTTTTAATTCGACATCCATCTGTGCATGAGACGATTGAAACGAATTTAACGATTGTTTGCATTAAAGAACATTTGCATAATGAGTTTTAAGATGACTTTATAATGATTTTACAAAATGCAGAGAATTATTAAAACAGAGAAAGATTGGCAATTTGGCAAAGCGCTAATAATATCAAGAGGAATTCAAAAGACTTAAGACACAAACGCGGAATTAATTTTTCATTGCATACCAACAATGACTTTGGTGGGAATTTTGTATACTTTGGGAAGGCAGTTGAAAATTTGCCATTGGACATGAAAAAACTTCGCCGAATGTGGTTTATTTGTGAAACTTTCCTTTGTCTGGTAATCGTTTAGGCTGACTTTCGTTTGACCACAATAAATTCATAGTGCAAATCTGTAGGCCAAGACGAAACATAGACAATTGACGCCCGCTCCACTCGTTAGGGAATTCTTCCATCAGATCGTCTCCTGTCTCTACTTTTTCTGCTTCTACCCATACAACATTTCCTCTTACATCGCCTGAATGCACGCCTAAAGAAAGAAAACACCTTCAACGTCATTCTTTATTAGTTATACTTGAATATTTCTGTTATCAAAATCAAAATTGAGTTTTCTGGTTCAAGTACGTTACACATATAAACGACAAGAAAAAAAAACGCTCAAAAACAAAACCAAACAGCAAAAAAAAATCGAAACAACCTCAAGACAAACACACACAACAAAAAAAAATGTTCCAAACTCGAAACTCGTTCATTTGCAAATTCCATTTCATGGTCATTTGCATGGAAATGTTGAACAACGTGTTTGTTGTTTTTGTTTGTGATGCAGTTGGTTGTTCGAAAAAAGCCGTTTGTTGTTGTAGTTGTTGCCGCTGTCAATGTAACGAAATGTAAGGCAGAGGATGATGATAATGACGACGATGACGACGACGAAGAAGAAGACGAAGTGGAAGAGAAGCATAAGCCTACAGCTGAAGTCTTCCGTCACTAGTGATTTCCATCATTAACGTCATCGCATCACCGTCGTCGTCGTTATTATTGTTGTGGTAAAGGCTTTAAAAAAAAAACGAAACTAAAACACAAACGGACCACAGTCCTGCCATGCTGCAAATATAAGAGGGTGTTATGGCAATAAAATGGTAAAGCCAACTTGATGAGGTCCTCAAAGAATGCCTGGTGATAAAAGAAATATAATTTAAAGGACCCCGTGCTGCTGAATGAAAAACTGCTACATTTATTAAAGCTGCCATGAATCCAAGTCCCAGATCGGATGTGGATTTGTCACTAATAAGCTTATACGTCTACGGATAGTCTTTTTTACACACAATCCCCATTATGGACAATT
This sequence comes from Hydrotaea cyrtoneurina, assembly GCA_958296145.1. Taxonomy (NCBI): domain Eukaryota; kingdom Metazoa; phylum Arthropoda; class Insecta; order Diptera; family Muscidae; genus Hydrotaea; species Hydrotaea cyrtoneurina. The sequence goes on along the minus strand of OY282512.1, from coordinate 38,135,044 downwards.
ACTTTTCACCAGCCTAATTTGTGCTCATGCATCGGCGGTAGAAAATCCAAGTTTAGAGAGGAACCTGCAACAGACATGCAACTTCTGTCTCAGAACTGAGACAGTTGGCTGAAGACATCATAGGTACGTTGACATGAATTTAAGCAGATCTATAACGCCGTCACACAGTAGTCCCTAGTCCATTTCCATAGGCCAAAAGTTTCTAACGTCAAAATGTGTAAACAAATCGAACAACAAAAAATACAATTAGGAAAACTTTTTTGTATTGTAGGTAAAGGTTGATTTTCACCTCATTGTTGAATTGTTTGTTGTTGGTGTTCTTTTTGTCGGATGTTTTTGTTTATTTCATAGGTAGAACACTCTGATACATGTGCTCTTGATTATCGTGAGTGGCTTTTTTTGGAACCAAAGGTCGTCCACATCAACATCCTCCATTTCAATGTCATCCTCCATTTGATGTCACAAGTTAGTTCATTTCTCCTTTTTCCCATTTGTGCTCCTTCCTATTATTGTGATATGGTTTGGCACACTTTCCAGTTCCCAAACCCTTTGCACCAGCTGTTGCCAAGCCTACTTTTTTTTCATTGCAATTGTTGATTGGAATTTTTAAATTTGTATCTCACTTGTTTTATATTTTAGCGACTTTGGCATATTTTTTCAATCGTTTCTCCTCTATAAGGATGGAGTATGTATTAAACACCTCCACCCCACAGCTACTTAATTACATTTTTCCCATCTCTCGAATCAGCGAGCTAAGCACAATGTAATTCGTGTACTCATTGACCGGGACCTACTGTTGAAAGCCGGCTTCCAACGGCTATTAACTTTTCTAGAAATGAGATCTCCACACGTAACGTCGAGGTAGAAACAGCCGCTGAAAAATGTTTAAAGGTCTTACCAGGTCTCGAACCTGGGTTGCACACATTGCCTACCACAACCGTCTCCCATAGGTTAGGTTAATTTGGTAGTTGCCTCACTTGGTTCCATCAAGAGGAGCCGTTGTGATACCATGAATTCGTCGATCTGGTTCTGGTTCTAACCACATCAACTTTTGAGAGACAGATTTTGTCTACCAGAAATTGTGGACCTCATGACTTCCGTCGTAAGTCTTCAAAAGCCGGGAAAGGTAGAGAAGGTTTTTTGGTTGTGTTCTCCTCCTCGTCTTTATCGTTTCAACTTTTACAGAAATGGTTGTATGCGTTATCTCCGTGTGTATAAGTCCAGAAGAAAGTGACCAGTGGGGTGTCAAAAAAAAAAATAGGATGTCAACCTGATTTTGATAGCTTAAGGTGTAAAGTATTTTTGAGAATGTTTTTTGTATTGAACAACTTGTGTTTGAAATACAAAAAAACTCAGAAAACCCGAATTTTTCGCAGAACCCGGTTTGCAGCACCTCCAAAACTTTTTCAAAAAATCTAAAATACTTTACCCCATATGGTTCCAAAAAAAGGATGAACCAGTATAGATTTCGATGATTTCCAGGGACACCAAGTATTCCTGAGCAATTCTTGAAGTGATGTATACTAGGGTGTCCCAAAAAAAACAAAAATTTCGATTTTCATTGGTGCTCACGCGTTTTTTGATAGATTTTAGGGTAAGGAAATTTTGAATTTTGTTTAAACATTTTTTGGAAGTGGTTTAGAGGTCGCACAAATTGGGTTTTTGTCAAAAAACGTGGTTCCCTGCCATATTTTAAAAATAGTTTAAGATTTTGTCATTAAATAATTTTTTTTTAGATCTTAAGTTAACAGTTCGTAAGAAAAACGTCCAATCTTTCATTTTATGTTCAAAAACCGCCAGGTTTGTCAGCGATTTTTTCCATATGGCAGATTAAACTAAAATGTTTTTGTTTTTTTTCAAAAACATTGACTTTAACGATTTATAATTCGCTTCATTTTGTACATTCGCATCCGCATTCGCACTCGCAAAAAACATTATTTTATTATTCGCTCTCGCATTCGCATTCGCAAAAAAACTATTTCCACATTCGCATTCGCGGAAACATTTAGGCCAAGTCATTTAAACTATTAGTTTTCCAATCTGGCAATCGCAAATACAACAATCCATTCAAAACTTTATAGATACAAATGTTAGTGATACTGAAGACGACGTTGAAGAGACCTCATTGACCCTTCGTCATGCAAATGAAATAATAGCAAACTGCAATAAAGAGAACAAAATAAATATTTCGGAGGACCCCCTGTTGTGGTGGAAAGAAAATAGCTCTAAGTTCACAAACTTAGTTCCTTTAGTCATGCAGTTTTTATCTACACCACCAGGAAGTGTTCCAAGCGAACAATTATTCAGTGGAGCCGGCCTTATTTATAATTCACTCAGAACCAAACTAAAATGTGAAAAGGCTGCGAAACTTCTTTTCGTTAAATATAACTTGGCTCTATTGAAATTTGACTACTGATTTTAATAAAGTATATCATAAGTTTTATGAAGTCTTAATGCCGGAGTTGGATATTACAAATGCAGGATTTCATGTTTCTAAATACTTATTGCTAACTGAAAATTTATTGATTGGATATTAGACTCCTCTAGAAACTGAACTCAATCTGAAATTATAAGGTTTGCCAAGAATTTATTCCTTATGTACCCAAATATGGAATGTTCAACTTTGAAGTTAACTTTAATATATTTTACCATGAGACTGAATTTTCTGTGAATTGAATTTAAAATTTTTGTTACTTTGAAATAAATTTTTGTTACTTTGAAATAAATTTTTGTTACTTTGAAATAAATTTTTGTTACTTTGAAATAAATTTTTGTTACTTTGAAATAAATATTACTGGAAATAAGTACTGCATAATTGACTCTGACATTCCCAAAGATTTTCGCATTCGTTATACGATTCCTTGTAATATTTACATTAGCTAAAAGTAATTTTTACTATTGGCTTTCGCATTCGCTTTCGCATCCGCATTCGCTAAAAAAAATTTTTACCTTTCGCATCCGCATTCGCATTCGCTAAAAAAAATTTTTACTATTCGCTTTCGCATTCGCTTTCGCTAAACACACATTCGTTACATCCCTATTTTCAATGCAGCCAAGCAGCGAACGAAGCGCCTGTGTGCCTATGTGATTATGGGTCAAAGAGACCATAAAAATATACTTCAGCAGACTTTATTGTCTGTTGTAACGAATAATCACATTTAAGTCAAGTTCGTACATTTTAATTTACCAACATTAATACACTGACGCCGTTTAAACGAAAGTCAGATCTTTACAGCAGAAAAAGAGAAGCCAATCTTCCTTATGCTACAATTGTTGTTTTATTTTTGTACGTTTTTATGCGGTTTCCTCCAACACCACCACCACCGCGACAACAACAACATCAAGCAACGGCAAAGAGTCAGCACAAACAAACAAAAAAAATGCAACAACATAAGAAAAAAGTCGGTTGATATTTAATCCAGATTTGAGGCTGAAAGTGGAATTCTTGAGTTGTGGCACGCAAAATATGTAACAAAAATAATATAAGACACGAACGATGGACGGACAGAAGACGATGACGACGACGACGACGACATGGTCAAATAATGCCAACAGCACCGTTTCTGTATTTTTCCGCAAGGAGAAGATTCCACTTTTTTTTTTTTTGCCGGGGTTTATTGGTCGGTTACTTGTTTGGGTTTAAGGAGGCTTCTGTATTTCGTGTTTGTTTTTTTGTGTGTGAGAGTGTATGGGACGGATGACCGGCTGATCAGATGACCGGTTGTTTGGTTTATTTATTTTATAATTGTATACTTATATCATGATTCCTGTATAAGGATTTGTTTATTTTATAGGCACGTACGTATGCATGTTGAAATGCATGCATTGCGACTGGGTCATTTTAAAGAAAACGACATGCATTCTTCTGTTGCTCTACATTGTGACGTAGGATGGGAGCACTGACATAAGTTCAACTGCAGCTCTGGGCGGTAGTATTTGAAGTAGAGTCATGCTCCCTCCTGCGATACTAATGGGCTAGGGGAGTCGTCTGCATTATATTCGCTGGAATTAAAAACTTCCAAATCTATTTTTTTTTTTTTTACAAAACTGGTTCAAATATTATTGTTTTCTGCTTCTCCCTCCCCACCCTGCTTCGTCTCTTCGTTTATCTAGAACTTTCTCCATCATATATCAGGAAAAACGTAACCCACATAACTGGTCACCATGGGGAGTAGCAGCTTGCAACAGAGCGGCCGACTACATCACCCTAAACAAAGTCACATTTACCTGAACTAGACAGATCGCCTAGCATAGCTGTAGGGTACTATAAATTCGTTGCGGTCCTTCACCGCTACACCGGTGAAACACATTGTCTTTTCAACTTGTTTTACATTTGATGATGTTTATTTCATTCTGTCGTTTTTCTTTCGTTTGTTAGTTTGCCTATTGCAATGAATGCTGTCGTTTTTGCGTGGTATTTTGCTCTATATTTTCATTTCCTTGACAGCAGATTATCTGCCACCGGGCTTGAATAAAACAACACAAATCAAACAAAAAGCTGCTCCTTAGTGTGCACAATGGGTATCGGAAAGTGCCCACTATGAAGAAATTGCCGTCGAACTGGTTTCACAAAAGTGTGGCAGCAATGCAAACAACAGATCATCAAAGACGGCAGCAACAGCAGCAGCAGCAGCACCAACATCAACTAATCAAATAAACATGCATTTATTACAACAAATTCTGGCTTACAAATGCTGGACAGTGACATATTCAAATCTGCTCACATAGTTGGCATTCCTTGACATGATATGAAGCAATGATGTTTTGAAGATGTGGAAAAACGTTAATATTTGGAAATAGTGGCATTCCAAGCGGATATTAATGGTTCACGTCGCAATGTAAGCCTAGCAGTTGTTGAAGAAATGTTGATTTGAAAACGTAAGGACATATTCTTTGTTCATGACTGATCAACGTTTTCCTGAATGCATTAAGCCCAAGAATGAAATAAATTACTATTTAATTTCATTTTAATCGCAGGACGAAATATCCCGTCAAAAAATGACAACTTTAGTTGATGTTTATTGTTCTTACCAGGGCACGAACTTTTATTCATATAATTATTTGTTCACGATTCCAAATATCGATTTATGTTTAAGATGCGGCTCTGGCCGTTAAAGCCCACCTTACACCTGCATACATGTTGGTCAAATATTACTGTTTGACGAATATATTTGATAGTGCAAGGTGCTGTTTGAGAGAGTATGTTGGCGGAATATCAAAACTACTTTGATATTTTTATGTTTTCTTGTCAAACATGGAGTTGGTCAAACAGGTTTGCAAGTGTAAGATATAGCAGATAACCAAATAGTCCGTCTATTATTTCCCTTAACATTACATGAAGGAACAGACGGGGAACTTTGATATTTTTACGTTTTCTTGTCAAACATGGAGTTGGTCAAACAGGTTTGCAAGTGTAAGATATAGCAGATAACCAAATAGTCCGTCTATTATTTCCCTTAACATTACATGAAGGAACAGACGGGGAACTTCTCTAGAATCAGTGAGCTGTGTACGATATAATTTGTATACTCGCTGACAGGGGCCTACTGTTTGAAGCCGGCTCCGAACGGCTAATGCTTTTCGACACCGAGCCAAAAGTACAACGATTTTTTTAACAATGTGTCTGGTTAATTTTTTCATGGTAAATATTTGATTACAAAGTCAAAATAACGTTATATAAGGTCAAATTTACATGAAAAATAGTTGAGTTAACATTATATAAGGTTGATTTTTTCGAGAGAGAGGCTGAAAATTTTGCGAAATAAACAACAACTGTTGTGTCGAAGTTCTTGGACTGCTTTGTGTTAGACGAAGTTCAGTATTATGTTACACGAAGTTGCAACAAATGCGATTATCTCCCCCACTATTTTTCCACTCTTCCTTTTCTCTCAAAATGAGAGCACTTCATCTCGCTCTTTCAAAAAAACCACCACCAAATATGCTATCTTCACTGCTTGTTGAGCTGTTGCATTGTAATGAACGTGTTTGCTTTACTGCTTGATTTTTTGGGGATATGCGCTACTAAACAGTAGTTTTCGTTCACTCGCATAGAGTTAGGACACTTATTATACCAAAAATTGTTGCAGAAATCATTGCAAATGGGTAACGATGAAGAACTGTAACAGCTTCCGAAAACTTGCCTGCAATCAAAGCAAAAACAGCTTTTTTGGAAAATTTATATATCTGCAAAGAAATATAAAATTGTTAAATTGAGCATGCATTGTTTCAATAAATTAACAATGAAATTTGTATATTAACAATTTTCATGGTTAAAAAATTCAACCAGGGAGTAGTTAAAGTAACTATTATTATTGCTAAATATCAGTCAACAAGAAGATGTTCAAATTAACCATATATAACGTAGACTCCAAATCATGTTTATTTATGGTTAAGTTAACCTTATATAAGGTTAATTTTTCTCTCTGTGTAGAGAAGTTTTTTACATGGCTTAGAGATTACTCTCCCACTCATAAAGTCGCCAACTTTTACGAGGTGGAAACAGCCGACGAAAAATATTTTATGGTTTTACCCGTTTTCGAACTCGGGTTCTTCTGTGTGAAAATCGCACACACTACCTACCACACCAAAGCCGTGTACATATGCTTATAATGAAATTAAATGAAACGTAATTTATTTCCTCTTCTCCACTGAAGGTTTCGTTGTCTTTTCTCCAACTTCTTCAGGAGTATTTATTTACTGCCTCCTTCTACAAAACGAAACGTTTTAAAATGGGTTATAAAATTTCTTCAGTTCTGGATTTTTGGTTTTTTTTAGTTAATTTTTTTTAAACTAAGAATTTAAAAAAAATACGTTTTTTTTTAATTTTTGTAAAAAAGATTTCATTACTGAGACTTCAATTTTAACGATCGATTTTTTTTTATTAATTCATTATTAACCAATGTGAAAAACTGGACTCCACAACACATTAATTAAGAACTTGTAATAGTGTACTAGCGCTTGGTGCTTTTCTCCTCCTTTGTGTTATTTTTTTCTTACAATTTTGGATTTTTTTAGTTAATTTTTTTTAAACTAAGAATTTAAAAAAATACGTTTTTTTTTTTTAATTTTTAGTAAAAAATGTATAACAACTCATAAGAGAAGGTAAATCTTAAAGACCATTCATTTCAACGCCATAATAATTCTCTAACTATATTCGTGACTTCACATGCCACAGGACAAGAAATAAGTGGAGCGGAAGATGCTGCCAACATGTTAAAAGCGTCCTCAAGTTATCTCACCCTTTAAGCCTCGAACGTGTTCTGCAATTTACATTTTTGTATACAATTTGTTAAGAGACTTCGGTGCTTCTTCAGAAAGTTCTCCAATTCAATTATATCGTTGCCATGGGCCAATATTTTATGGACTTTCGGGGTCAATTTCCGCGAAAAGTAATGCATTTTTTGTCCAATTGACGTTTTCTTTGTAGTTTAAAACATTCAAGATCGTTCCTAAACTTTTCACGATTTGATTGTCAATTCCAGTGATTCTAGTTACTGCCTCATTATTTTCAAAAAAAAAAAATTCCTTGAAGTGTTTCCATCGTTTAAGTTGCCGTATCCATAATTGCGACAGTTTAGTTTTAGTCCAACTAGTTTAAAAAAGCATCCTGTATTTACTTCTTTCTAATATTTGTCTTATCTTTAATTGGTGTATTTTCATCGAAGTTTTCCTCCTCGAAGTTTTCGAAGAAGTACTAGTCCAGCAACAGAGTGCTGATGCTTCGAACGAGAAAACGAGAGTTCAGACAACTGAATCATAAGAACAGAAGCTAAAATCCAGTCCCTAGGTCCAAGAACATCGATGAACAACAACACCGAAAGTTGTGTATACTGAAGCCACAACCAGACATGGAAAGTCATACCTAATGCCATGAGATAAGATCAGTCCTTACAGCCTGTTGTTAGTCTTGGCTTCAGTTATTCGACTTACTTTTTTCTGGTTGGGTTATATCAATGCAGGGTGATAAACAGATGGTACAAGCTGAGCTAGGAAAGGAATTGACCAATGATCATAGATATTAAACTTTTACCATTAACAGTGAAAATATGTCTTGTTGGTCAACTGCAGGATCTCTGTTCAAATTCCGGCTGTTATTATTTAGTTACTTAACTACTTAGGTTGACTCGACAACCGGTTGTCGAGTTTTGGCCTTTTTAATAAAAGATTTTCAAACACTAATGGCAATGTTGGAGTTTTGGTTTGCGAAATATGTTTGTGTCCGGATAAAATGTCAACCGAGTATCGCAGTAAAGATGCAAGTAGTATCTCATATTTCTCTTTCAAAATTGGTAGGTCCATAAACAAGGCCAAGCTTCTTCGAAACCATACTTTTCAATGTGTGCGTTTTGGGCCGTGGGAATGGTTTCCTTAATTCCTTTCAGTCGCAGTGGGCTTGCAGCAGCAACAGATTTTGTAATCTGCAACTTTTGTACATTTAATAGACAGCGCTTCCCATAAATGCCCCGTGGTCAAGTCATCGGCAAGTGTCCTCTTTTAAATCTCTCTATTAGATCAAACAAATTGTCAGTTTAAAACATTAAAACCATAAAAACGGACAATAACGGACATATCGATGACTTTCGGAGCTGTGGGTCATCGATGTTGTTGGGCCTAGGGGCGGGATTTCTGCTTCAGTTCTTATTTTTTCAGTTGTCTGAGCTTTCGTCTCTCACTCGACATCACATTCAAAGCATTAGCCACACTGTTGTTCGACTGGGACTTCTCTTTGTACAAATGAAAGACATATTACCGACAAATGCATTGGAAGTTCCATAGAGTTTAACCATGGTACATATTGTCTCTGGTGAATTTGTTGAAAATCACATCCATGTTTTTCTGAAATCCAGTAGTCTCTACTAACTGTCCCTCATATACAGAAACATTTAAAGTTTTTTTTAAGGTAATGTGAACTTTAAACTTTTCGAATATGGTTCTTAATCTAAAGATAATTGTTTAAACTATAAAGGTAATAGAAGCTGCAATGACGACTTTGTTCATATATGGAGGTAATATTCCATTTTTGGGCGGATGTAGGTGGTGCAAATATTTACGAGATCAGATGCAGTGAAGTATTTCTTGCATCGCTTCAAAATGCCTAAACTCTTCAAATGCTTCGTTCAACACTTCGAAAATATGGCTAGCCGATGAGCATCAACCTGTATTCCTGAATCGATCTAGCGCCCTCCGTTCCCAGAACTTTGTTTAAAATTTTTTAATCATAAAGAAAACATAAACGATAGTTATTTTCTTTCACATTTTTTTTTTCAATATGTGAACCACTCCTTCCCTCGAATCTGTAGGTGCTGAAGGAATTTCGTTTAAACAGTCAGTTGAATTGACAGAAACTTTAATTGCTTACAATTTGCTGGAATTAATGTCTACCGCCTTGTTAAAATCGTGCAATTCTGTTCTATTTCTGTTTCATTGCTAATTCGTGAGGTTATTGATGTTGGCGATTAGCTCTTAATGTTAATTATAATAATTAGATAGAGCTTTTAATATATCCTCTACTGTGACATATGAGCAAATTTATTTATTACCACATTTATATAAAGAAGTTCGAGAAATGATCATTTATCGGCCACAATGTTTGTCTGATGCAAAAGTGACAATTGCCAAATGTTAATGTCAACCAATGTAAAACTCATTTGAAATCAGCTGCCGGTGGATATTATTTAAAGGGACATTTAAATTAAACTGATATGGCACCACTCTATGGTACAGTGTACATACCAATTCGTACTGTCTTGTTAGTTGAATTGTGGTTTTATGTCTCTGCAATTAATTTTCTTAGAAAATGTTTAATTTACCGTTAACAAAACATTTAGAATTAATTGTAACCATTTTTCAAGCCGCTCAAATCTACTCGCCATCTACGTTACAATGAAATACAAAATAATTGCGGAATAATATAATTATTAATAACAGAAAATTCTTAGCTAATTGCTTTAATCGGCAAAAAGAAACCATTGAAATCACAAATTAATTATTCAAGTTCGATAAAATAGCTTTAATTTATAAATGAGTGGGTGGAATCCGATTAAAGTTGAAATCATTCGAATGAAATAACAAATTTAAATTAAATATCTGACATTGCTATCCACCTATTGATACACCTTTAACAATTAATGGGAGATTTGCATTGAATTATCGTGTTATTTGGTTTAATGATGACAATTTCTAGGGGGCTTATAGGCAACGTTCATATAAAGAAACCGGAAAATAATAAAAAATAACCGATTCGATCGATAATGTTTCGATGGGATTTAAAAAAATATAATTTTTGAAAAAAAATATAATTTTTGAAAAAAAATATAATTTTTAAAAAAAAATATAATTTTTGAAAAAAAAATATTTTTTTTAAAACAAAAATTTAATTTTTGAAAAAAATATAATTTTTGAAAAAAATATAATTTTTGAAAAAAATATAATTTTTGAAAAAAATATAATTTTTAAAAAAAATATAATTTTTGAAAAAAAATATAATTTTTGAAAAAAAAAATAATTTTTAAAAAAAATATAATTTTTGAAAAAAATATAATTTTTGAAAAAAATATAATTTTGGAAAAAAATATAATTTTGGAAAAAACATAATTTTTTAAAAAAATATAATTTTTGAAAATAATATAATTTTTGAAAAAAATATAATTTTTGAAAAAATATAATTTTTTAAAAAAATATAATTTTTTGAAAAAATATAATTTTTGAAAAAAAATATAATTTTTGATAAAAAATATAATTTTTGATAAAATATAATTTTTGAAAAAAATATAATTTTTTGAAAAAATATAATTTTTGAAAAAAATATAATTTTTGATAAAAAATATAATTTTTGATAAAATATAATTTTTGAAAAAAATATTTTTTGCAAAAAATATAATTTTTGAAAAATAAAATAATTTTTTAAAAGAAAATTTATATTCTAATTTGGGGTCCAAGGGTAAACCGGGTGACACAAACTATATGGCTAGATTTTGGCAGCGACAGACCAAAGCCTCTGGTGGGAATCGAATCCACAACCCCCAAGATTATAGGCAAGCACGCTACCAACTCGCATCGGTTCTCAAAGTCCCAGTTTGACAGATTTTGTTCAACATTTCATTCAGTATCTTTGGTATCGATGACACGTGTAATGTTGACTGCCAAGGCAGAAATAGTGGTGGGCTTGTCATATCGCATGCCAACCAAGTCTTATTCTGCCAAGCAAGTCGTATATTAAAAGTCTGCGACCATCGTCGTCTCTGAAGAAGTACGATCCAATGATGACGCCGCCAGTGTATAAAACTGTGTAGCTTTAAACTGTGTAGCTTTCACACCAAATTCGGCAATTCGGTTCATCGACAAAGATCCTTAATCGATTCCAATGGTCTGTGCCTTATATTAATTGTAAGATATGTGGCTTTATACACGTTGGTAGAAAGTTGAGAGTTTATTGTCAGATTTTTTCAAACAAACGTTTAAAAAAAATAATAGTAAAATTGACGTATTTTCCTTTATATTAGAACTGACTGTACCATACCCCCGAACACCAAATGTCCTATTGTGTGTGGCAGGAGTGATCATTGTACGGGCTCTATGTCTTATAGATTTCGTCCACTGCATAAAAATACAACATGTAACAAATTCCATTTAAATATGATGACATTATCTGTTCTTAAGTCGATAAATCAATAAACCGGGGGGGCTTTACTAGGCCAAACTCCTTAAACAATTTTTATTGAAATCCGATTAAATTTGCCGTCTAAGCTCTGTTCGACCCCAAATTAGTACAGCTATAGGGCAATACCTTTTTAAAATTTCTTGGAAGTCCGAAGTAATTTCCCGATTTTATGTCGGTTAGTTTCCAAATTCTTGTGGATTATAAAATTACATGGACCGATTCGTCCGTTAGATTAGCAAAAAAAAATGTGTTTCCATCTGATCAAAAAATGATTCGAAAATTTGCACGAAACGTTCATACTCTTGTTTGTCACCTACGACTTTCGTTTATTTTCAAGTGGCTACCACTCTGCACTAATTCATTTAGAATTGACACATTTTTATTATCTCTGTGTCACATAGTCTGAAGAAACAATGCCTTCAAATGTCGGTTACATATTTCCTTCGTTCGACAGAGATATCTACAAAAAATTTTAAATTTTGTCAGATATCGAAACAACAGCTAATTAATAAAGACACATTGAACAACGATTGAAATCTATACATCTTGTATTGCAAAAAAAAACACCATTCTTTTTGAAATACCGCCAAACTCACCGCAACAGATTCGGTGTTAAACTTAATGGGGCAAAAAAGTGGATTTCCCTAAAATATATATTTTTAACACATTAAAAGTCAATTAAAAGTGTTTGTTTTTTTTTTACACATATCTTCTACCATAAACACTCGTAGTAGGTAAGTGTATAAAACTAATAAAAAAAAACCCAACACCGATAAGTGGTGGAAATGAATATAAAGAGGAGAAAAACTACTAAATCCTCTGTAGAAATAGTCGGATCATCGTGAACATTGGCAAAGTATGCGACAAAAAGTCACGGCTTCTTTTATAAGTTTGTATTCCACAAAGTTTACCTGGCATATGTAGGTATGTACATTAGACCGGATCTGAATAAGTGGAATCACAAAATAAAACCAATTTCATGATAATTTTGACTAAATGTTTTTTTTTTTAAATTCACATTTGGTTTTCGACACAGTCTAGTAATGAACCTACATTTAGCAAAATATTTATAAAACAGCCTACATTAATTTTAGCTTTCTTCAGTTTCGCAACCCACTCTAATGCACAACCATGTGTAGTTATTGGTGTCGATATGGGGGATATGGTGGCACAGCAAAGTTAATCTGTAATTAAAAATCTTAAAACATAAACCACAAAGTAATTGATAAAAGAAAGAAAAAAACTTTAATGTACTTTTAATTAGACTATTTAGGTCTTAGATGCGATTGTAGAGAAGCTCTTATAGGTAAATACAGTGGTTACTCGATTTAACGGACAATATGGGAACAACAAACATACCGCACACATTCTATGGGATAGTATTAAACAAATTGAATTGTTTTTGCGGAGAGACCCTTAGGAAAATAATTATTGTAAGCAGTTCAGAAACACTGTCTTTTGTTCTATTTCATGGTGTGCAATGGAATTCAAATTTGGTGCTCCCTCCATATTAGGATTGCCTCAAATTTATTAGCCTCCCTACTTGTCTCGTCGCAGAACTATACTGATTCTGAATTTGTTTTGTCTAATCTGAGTTTTTTTGTTTCGCAAAGATTATCTCGTAATAGTCATTCGGAGCCGGCCTTAAACAGTAGGTACCGGTCAGTGAGTATATAAAGAATTATATCGCAGCTCGCTGATTCGAGAGAAGTTCCCCGTCTCTTCCTTCATGGAATGATAAGGGAAATAAGTTCTGTGAAAGGGTTTACGAGCCCAACCTTTGGGAAGGTTTCTCTGCTTGATGTGCTACCGCGAATCCTGCCGAAGTAGTCACATGAATGAAATAGTCTTAGATAAATAATAGAGAAAAAAACGGATTTTTGTTATTTGTTAAAATAAACTTGTTAAAATAAACTTGTATTTGGACCACCCCGTAGAACATATTACACTCCATCGGTGCCAGCTTCCTCTCTACAGCGGCTAGCGATGTAGTAGGAATAAAAATCTATTGTTGTGTCCCTACATGTATCTCGACACCAAGAGAAATCCAAAATAGTCCCCAGGTCAGGCACACTGAGTGTGCCCTCTTCAAACTGTCACCATCGTCGTCAGCGCTTTATGTATCGTGTGTATCCTGCATGTTCGTGTCTTAAGTCTTTCGTTTGTCTCCATATCAAAATAGACGCAAGCGTCAATGAGAACATTTTACAGGAGAGGATTTTTGTGTGGTAAAGGTATGAATATATAAATTTGTAATATTTTGGGATTATGAGCATTGGACAATCTTCTATTGAATTTCATTAAAAAAGATATTCGAAAGATATTCTTGGCGGTAAGGGCTCGTGACCGTCGATATGATAGAATTGTATTTCTGATGTATTTCGACACGTATCTATCTATTTTCTATAATCGTTCAGCTTTTCCTGTTCTTCTGGCTTCTAAAATTTAATTTTCCCCAAAATAGTTTTCAACTTGAACAAACCCAACTATTTCTATACATTTAAACTCAGACAATTAAGACAATTTGATTTGATAATAAAAACGAATATTTTGTTGTCATGTTTCTTCTCGCAAAGTATTTGCAATTATTTGGAAACTCATTAAATTTTTAAACACGTCTCACACGTAAACACTTGTCGCCGTTTCACAAAACGAAGAGAAAAAAAATCGTTCATCGTTGTGTGCATGATTCACCGTGCTTAGGAACTGTCTTCTCATTTGGTGGCAACCACATTAAAATCTCTAGAGGGATTTGTAGCGGACGCAGTCGCCGCCGTACTACTGTTTTTATTGCTGCCATCAGTTCAGCTTCTGTCATCATTTCGTTTTTACAGTTCGGTCAATCGGTTCGACCAAAATGTTGCTGTTCATGTGACAGCGACAGTGGTCGCTTGCTTGGTTGGTGGCTCCCTGGGCCATGTACGGCGGTAGCGGCGTTATTTAACAGTTTATCGCTGGCTAAATCGATTTTTCTTGTAACTAACACGGAGATGAGGAAAAAAAGTGTGTTATGTTGTCATTTTTAAATTGATTTTAACTTTTCATTTCATTTAAACATAACAGCGGTCTATCGTAAATGGCTTTTCAGAAAAAAACCAACAACAACAAAAATGATGACAACATTTTTACGCTTTTAATTAGTGGCTTTAATTGAAAAATAAACTTTTTATTTAAAGAAATTTCTTTTCTAAAATAGTTTCAACAACACATTGGAGCTTCTTCATTTTGTTTTTCTTTTTTGGGGCGCAAGAAAGCCCCCAAGTTGTCAATTAACAGATTCGCGAACAAAATTGAAGACTTTTTTTTAATAGGAAAATGTTTGCAAAGTTTTTATGAAGCATTTTTTACTTATAAAGTAATTGTCAATAAAATGGTTAATTCATTGTCAGACAGGAGGTTTGGAATTGTTTGGTTTAATACTAACACCTGGTAAATCTATGTTTGTTGGGAAAGACAAATGCCTTAAATCACCGTCATCATGAATGGTGTGATATAAATGTAAATCTATGGTCATTAGGGATATTTTCTTTTCAAAGTAGTCTTGCTTCCAATCCATGCAGAAGTCATTCTGTGATCACTTACTGTTCTTCGATCTTAAGATAAACATTATTGATAATGGCGACCATTTGTAAAAACAACTGGAGATTATTAGAAAAAGATCTTAATTTTATCAAGACTGAATACATTCATCAGATTTCGACCAAAGAAAGAGATGATTGAAGATATGTTAGACGCCTTTTGCCAAAGTTGGCACTAATTAGATCCATATGCATCCTAGGGCTAACTAAGGGTTGTATACGACACTTGGTTGGTTTTTTTCACGGGTCAGTGTAATATATCATGTAAAATTAGATGAAATACACTGTAGTCAAATGTGGCCTGTAAGTATAAGCTGGAATCATCAAACACCCAGTTTGACTCTCAACTTCCCCTGAGAAGAGAAGGCTGGACAATGTCATCACACCTTCTTCTACCATCAAGCAGTGGATAGTCACAATGAATCCGTCATTTTAACGATTAGAATAGCATTTATAGGGGGCATCCCCTGAGTGTTAGTCAAAAAAAAAAAAAAAAAAAAAAAAAAAAATACTGTCATTTCTATGACTGCAGTGATGAACTTGCTTCATTGCACACTAGTTTACTGCACCCGTTACCCTAAAAACAAAACAACTGAATGATCGACGAGCACACCAGCCACACACAGAAAAAAACAATGTAAAATCAACGTGATTAGCTATGATTTTCCCTATGATTTTACATCATTACTGCAGTACTGTACACAGTTTATTTTCTGAAACCAAGACATGTACACTGTTTATTCGTTTCTATCATGTGGTATTCGTTTTGTTTTGACAAAATGAGGGAATACAGTGTATTCAATACTTTATTGAAAGCGCAATTCGTACATATGTACGACAATAGGGCTGATACATGCCGATCAGTACGCAAATAGACAACGAAAATGGGGAACTTGAAAAGCAACTAAAATTAAATTTAAAATACCTGAAATTCGGAAATTATTGTAATACATTTTCTTTTAATGTTTAATTTTTTAGTATTGGATGTTATTCTTTACAAATTGTTTTTACAAATAATAATAAATGTTGCAAATGTCGTAGGCACCATAGATAACACACATCCCCAGAAAAATTCCAAGGCCAATACATCATTACAACTTGTTTGTTACCAAAAACATTTAATTGCGTTCTTTGAAGGAAAAAAAAAACATTTTACACATAAGCATATTTTCCTCAACTGAAATGACACCGAGTGTAGTAGGGGAGAGTGCAGTTCTGAATTGCTCTACATATACAGTATACTCTCTCATAAGCGGACACCTAAGGAACTGCAAATTTTCACCGCTTATGAGAGAAGTATACAAGATGACTTAAGCGCATTGGCGAGTGTCCGCTTAAGACAGGTGTCTGTAAGGAGAGAGTACATTGTATTCAGTTGTCTTCGTATTCATTTGTTTTGATGTTTGTTTCTCTATGAATGATTTCCTCATTAGTATTCATTTGTTTTTCAAGCATAAAATGAATGCACTGAAGTATTTGCTTTTCAATTGAATGTCTTGAGTTTCGTTTCAAGACATTCATAACAGAGGTTTGGTTTCAACATTGATCAAGTTATTAATGATTATAAGTAATAAGTGGCTTCTACCAAATCGGGAGAAATCCTTTCTACGTAGGATATATAAAAACATGGAACAAAAGGATCCCAATTTTTCTGAGTTGTTTACTAGTCTTTCATAAAATATCAAGCCGAAGTTGACCAAGCTAGCTAATTCAATGTATGTAGGTTTGCACTTTACAGGGACACTTTATCACAACATGGACCAATGTTCACTAATGCTAATATGATTTGTCCTAAGCCATTTATAAGAAAACCAGCAAATTTTTAGATGTTTCAGTTGTGGGAAAAGATCAAGCTGACAGCGCTCGATCTACTCAAACAGTGTCTCGTGTAGTTATTGCAGAAACTTTGGAAGACTCGTATGACTAACTTGTCGATGCAGCATAAACGACCACAGTAGCTATCTAGAAAACATGGGTAGTTATAGTCAAGGTGTGAATTAACTCACGCTCCCATCTTCTAGTGTTACATTCCGCATGAGACTATAAGGCAATTTATAGCACTCAGTGCATCATCCACATTACGCTATCACTACCGACGTCGCAACCGATGATGAAGAGACGGCAGTTTCTGGCACCGATACCGGTGATTCTAAAGTAGCATTCGAAGCTGTTGAAGAAGCCGCCGCTTCAGTCTGACCGAACTTTTGTGTTATTTTCGTCCTAACTGCGTTTTGTTTGCATTTTTTTTAATGAAAAGACACCCATACATGCCGACTTATATATTTAATGGTAGTCTCAGTTAACAGTGTGATTCTCACTTGTAAAATAAGTAATAAAAAAACATCTACAAAATACTTAAAACCCGTGTCCAAACCACTTTCTCTGAGAAACGAATTTTATGCTTTGTAACGACCTTGACCCTTGGCTGACCATACTTATGCCAGCATTTCATGTAAACACGTCGGTACAACATGAAAAGACAAACAAATAATATTTTGTTTTTGGGCACTAAAGTTTTCTTTAATTTCGTCATTGAGAAAGTTGGAAATTTTTTTTTAAATGAAAATTAGTAAGGACCTATCAAAATATGTTTTTCATAAGAATAATGAATTACCATTCCTATTGTGTTTCTGTATATTATTAACAGTTTCGCAGATATAAATGAATTTATGAAGAAAAAAAATAATATTTTGTCTAAAAAATTTAAATTTTGTATTCTTCTTAGTTATTCTTATTCTCATTTTATTTATTTTTTTTAAATCATAAAAATCCAAAACGCAAAAATTTATCAAGTCTTAATACTTTCGCGTAGGTTTACGCATGACATATGAACAAAATGAAAATCGATGAACGCGTTCCGCTTTTATTCACAATTAAGTGAAGGTATCACATTTTGAAAAGTTTGTTTCAATGATGTTAGAAGTTTTATTTCGTTAATATTTTTAATCATTTTAGAAAGAAGTTTTATGTGTAAAAAAAACAGTCTTACTGTAAAACTAACTTCGAGTTCTTTTAGCTGGCTGTTGAACTACATCTTGATCATCCGAATTTGATTCACCACTACTTACCAAAGTGTTGTAAGGCTCTTGTTCTTCTTCTTCCACTTTTTTGGTTGTAGATTTGACCACCAGCAATCTACACCGAGCATGGCATCCAACTTCTTTCCTTTGAATCGAGTTTCCATCGGCATAATAACTTGTTGAAATGTCTCACCCCGTTCGTCCGTTTCAGTGGGTAATTGTTTAGCGAGGAAATCAACGTGACGATGTAGAAAGTGAATTTTGAGGGACATCGTTATGTCGATTTTATGGAAACATATTTTCATCCAAAACTTCATAGCAATTCACACGGTGCTTCCCTAGCAACCCGTGTAATATTGCTTATAAAACTAACAATTTAAGTAATTTCAAATATTTACTAAAATGATTTCAATTTCACTAGACAACCGTGCCCTCACTAATTGGTGAATGGCAGCGATAATTTCACATCGCTTTTAATTGTAAGAGATGAGGCTTTATGATAATTTTTGTTATACCCTCACCCTACGGGTAGGAGGGTATATTTCTTGTATATATCTGTACGTCTGTCTGTCCTGCTGGTACGCACGATAACTTTCGAAGGAGTTAAACAATCGCTTTGAAGGAGTTAAACAATCGCTTAATCAAATACAGATCGAACTGGGTGTATTGATATTAATACAGGATTTCTAAACTGGGTAAAATAGACGATTTGTATGGGAGGTACCCGAAGGGGTGTGGCCATGTAGCCCATATATTAGGCTATTTTACCCAGTTTAGAAATCCTGTATTAATATCAATACACCCAGTTCGATCTGTATTTTGTAAAGCTACAGCTAGACAAAGTTTTGGACAATAACTTGGAAGTCTGGCAAAATACATATGTACTATTCCACCCACTTTAGAAATCGTGTAATTATACAAAATCGCTCAACGAATATTTCTATTCCATCCTTTTTGTAAAAACGTGTAATACAATATTTTTCTATAACATTCGGTATTTTGAGGTTGCTATTATGGAATATGAGACTTGTATGTTTTTACTGAGGGTGAGGGTATATACAAGTCGGTTTACCCGACTGCAACTCTTTCACTGTTTTTTGTCATTTTTTTTGTTATTTATATTTTGTTTGTAACTCTGAATCATTCAATCAGATCAAACAGCTCCAATGTGTTAGATTAAAAAATGTTGTGGACATTTTTTAAAACTTTTTTCCACACAAGCGGTATATTCGTTTTCAAGTTACGACAACTAGAATCTCGAAATATTTTTCTTAAAAAGAATTTTTTTTAAAGAAAGCCATCCAAAAAAATGTTCGACCATTTTTTTTAAACGGAAAAACCGACAGTTTATTTGAGTAATGAACAACAGGATAGTTTTTTCAGAAAAATTTATTTTCTCAGGCGAAGCGGAGTTTCAATTTCGAAAGTAAACTCCAAAATGTTAAGACATCTTTATATTCTATTTAGCGTTTGGTGAGCATTTTGGTCTGGTGGTAACATTGGACCGTTTGCTTTTGAAAAAATATAGCTGGAACTGCGCTTACCATCAACGGATTACGATAACGTGACATGTTGATATGGATGATATGCAATTTCAACAGGACGGTGCGACATGCCACAAAGCCAACAAAATAATAAATTTATTGGGAATGAAATTTCCTATACAAATAATTTTAGATGTAACGCATTTGACATATTTTCTGTGTTGACATCTCACAGATAGAGTTTATTCAATTAAAAAAGAAGCAATAGAAACTTTGCAAGAGAAAATTCAGCGTGATGTTACCGAGATAGAACAATTAAACGGTTATTCACTTACTTATTTCCCTTAATATTCCTTGAAGGGACTTCTCTCGAATCACGATATAACTTGTTTACACACTGATGGCTCCGAACGGCTAATGCTTTTCTCGAGAAGTTTAACATGGCTTAGAAATTACAGTCGCCAGCATTTTCGAAGTTGAATACGGTCGCTGAAATTGCTTGATGGTCTTACCAGGTTTCGAACCTGAGTGTACTTGTGTGATAGTCACACACACTATATACCATACCATGGCCGTCCACAAAGATATGTCTAATGGCGTCAAATCGCAGCTCCGACGTGACCAATTGACATCGGCGTGAAAATTGACTGTATGATTACCAAACTTGGTACGCCGAAGAGCGATTGTGGCGTGTCCAGTGAGACCAAAGACTGGACAAGTTCATGTCTGCAATCGCCGGCCTCAACAATTATTTGTTAATCCTTAGTAGTACTCACCGTTAACCAAAATGGCGTTTCTAGTAAAATTTTTAAAAAAAATCGTCACCAAACCGTCACTATCTCAGTATGCAATGGATTATTAACGATAACGTGCGGTTTTCCGATTCCAGATGATTTTTCAAGCAAAATCGTTGTTCATTCAGATATGCATAAAATTCAAAACTGAGAAGCAATGACGCAAATAATGCGGGAGTTTTTGACATCCATAAACAGTCGATGTTCCAGGACTAAGATGCATATTCTGGACTGCCGCAGCCATGTTCTGGCCAGTGAACACTGCGGTGGTTTATACCTGCAAAAAATAATGTTTACTGTCTGTTTCCATAAAACGAATTCGTTCGTTAGTTACAAATTGTCAAAATTGAACGCGGAATAAAATGGATTCTAAACAATTTTGTGTTATATGTCGCTATCTAACATATATCTGAAAACCAGAACTGAATAATGTATGAAACCCTTTTTATAACGCTTTCAATATTGACGATTCGTAATGAACGAACAAACTCGTTTTATGGAAACAGGCTGTTAATGAGCGTTCGAAATTATATGTTTTCCATTTTTAACAAAATCCATGAGGTTGTATGTTTTGAACAGCTGTTAAATACAAACTAAATGATGGAACTCTCTCAAAATTTGACTGCAGTCTATTAACAGATGGTACTTGATGGGAGCAGTTTATATAACTGCGAGGGAAGTTGGAAAAGTCACGGAAGTACTGACCTGCCCTCGTATGATATCGACTTTCTGTCACAATTTTGAAATGTTGATTCAAAAAGAAACCACCACAGGGAACACGCTGGGAACACATTTACAGTAATCAGGTGTCTTTATGGGAAGTCAAGGGAAATAGGTACGAACATTCAGTCAGGATCAGGCAGAAGGGGTGGCCAATTAAGATTCTCTGGGACACAGTCCATGGTGGAGAGCAAGATTTGGCCAAATGATTGATGAGTAACCTAACCTGACACTCAGCGCTGAGGCCTTCCCCTCCCCAACGGGCTTAACTACGGCAAATATTAAATATAGCGCCGCTGCATAAGATGTCGTATGAATGAAATTGTATTATAATCAGTGACAAATCGAGAATATAAAAGAATTTAAAGGAGTGTATTGCGGTTCCTCTAGTACTGCCATAATTATTTTCTGACACAATTTTAAAAATTGTGTAAATTGCAATTGTCTTCCCATGGACAACGATAGATTCCTTCGTATAGTTTCCATTAAAATGCCATTCAAACCCATTACATGTCTTTAATATCATAGTTGAATTTTATAAATACTTTTAACAACTTTTGGCTATTATCCAGAGACAGTCAGTCATACCCAACATAACTCAGGCTAAGTGGTATGAATACTGCCCAAATAATCTTGATCTTACTTATGCTTAATATATGTACTGCACTTAATATATACTTAAACTATTGGAATATCCATAATTCATAAGCCCAAAAGTATTCGTTTTATTTTTTTCCTTAAATCCCCCAAAAATATTTCATATGTATTCGCCCAGACTTGACTGTTCCCAATCCAATGCTGTTGTGGTATGCTAACACTCTGTGTACCACACAATAAAAAAAACACACAAAAAATGGACACTACTTACATAAATTGTATACTAAACTCGATTGAGATCATTCTGCCATTTATTTTGTTTTTCTATTTCTGGCTTATATTTTGTTTTGCTGTGCTGCCAACACTGTGTGCTCCTAAGACCAGCATTAGCAACACTTTCAAGCAGCCGACCGCTAGGCGGGCAGACTGCATTGACGGGTGCAAATTTTTAACCAAAAATAGCATTTGCGGGTGTGTATTGTAAAAATGTTAAAAACGTGACTAAACTGATTAAAAATATTGGACCTCACTCAGCCATGAGCAGCAGTGCAGAGGGATAAAAACGACATACAGTTTTTCACATCTTTTACTTAAAATTGTTTAATAAGAAAAATAGATAATTTACGAAAACAATTTTATGAGTGGAAAATATTTTCAGTATGGACTTGTTGTTGGTAAAGGGTGTTTGTTAGTGCCGGTGATATAAGTGATGGATGCTGGTGTCAGGGTAGCAAAGGCACAAATGAGTAGTAATCGTGGTTACATTTGGAAATGGCGAATACCGACGCTAGTAAACAAAAATCCGCTTCCCAGCCTCCGACAATAATGTGGCTGCCGTAGCTCAGAGTGTGTGTCTCTGTCCTGGAACATCGACTCGACATCGATCTCTACAAGTCACCATTTCACACACCAGCCTGATGGCAATTTTGCTCAACGATTATTCGCTTAGAAGGTCCAATGAGCAATTATACGCACACGACCTTGGGACCTTAGATCAGCTCGATAAGCACAAAGAGTTTGCTCAAAAATCATATTTTCTGACAAAGTATATTTTCATCACAGCTGCAATGTTAACAAGCAAAAATGTCACATCTAGACAACGAAAAAAGGCACGTGATCGCCGAGAAGCCACTGCTTACTAAGAGAGTGACAGTTTGGAGTGCATTTGGGAGCGATGACATCATTGGTCAATTTTTTTTTTTTGAGTAACGGTACGATTAAAATTTACTTTTAATTTTTTTTGTACTCCAAACAGTTTATAAAACATTTGTTCGAATTGTATAAACGGCTGCAATAATTTTATTTATTGGTTTTCCGGAAACGGAGTGACCAATTTGTACGATCTTTGGGTCATATGAAAGAGAACTCTATGGTTTATACAGGGTTCTCTAACAATAGGTGTTATTTTGAACCACACGGTATTTCAGTAGCTGTCACTTTTGAAGCATTTCTACTTTGACATTTGACAAGTAGAAACTACTCAACAAGGCATCGAAATTATTAGGTTAGGTTAGGTTGAGAAGAGGAGGCGGTTTTTCTCCGCCTCATGTCCTTAGACATACACCTAAGCCAGTATTCGGCTTGTTGTGCGCTCTAAACTGTACATGGAAAGGCCTTGAGAAGTTATCTTAAGAACTCTGTACTGTTGACATAATCTTTAATTGTTTTCCAGTCTGCGCCCCTAAGATGGGTCAAGTCTGTTAAAGTGTCATTTCCCAAGAAACGGGATCTATTGTTTGCGAACGCTGGGCAGTAACAGAGGAAATGCTCCAAAGTTTCGTCATCCTCCCCGCATGCCCTTCATACGCTATTGTCTACAACTCCTATTTTGTGTAGATGCGATTGTAAGCCTATGTCGAAATTATTAAAATTCACTACAAGAATGGTGAAACTCGTTCAGTCACAGTTCGCAGAACTAAAGCATTTTTGGATCGTCGTGAAGCACCTTGTTGGAATAGGTGACCAAATTCGAGCTGTTGGGACAATTTAGTGATGTGAAGAATAAATCCCGTGCATCTCGCTCAAGAACAACTGAGAATAATTCTGCTCTAGCCCAATGTGTTGAAGAAAGCCAGGGTTTGTTCATTCCTCGTCATTCTTTGGGCATTACACCGTATTTTGCATAAAGACATGAGTCTTAAAGCTTATAAAGTTCAGTTAACATAAGAACTCAAGCCGGCCGATCATCAACAACGTCGTGTCTTTGCTGATTGGGTCCTTGAAATGCATGAAAATGATCCGGAATTCCATCGAAAAATCATCGTTACTGATGACGCCCATTTCCACCTTTGTGGCTATGTTAACAAGCAAAATTGTCGCATCTGGGGATCGGAAAACCCAAGAGTTATTGTTGAGAAGCCTCTCCATCCTCAACATGTCACAGTGGTCTATGGTCCGGCGGGGTCTTTGGACCTTACTTTTTCGAAAATCAGGTTGGATCAACAGTTACGGTGAATGGATTGCGCTATCGAGAGATGATTAATGATGTTATATGGTCGGAGTTGTATGATATTGATTTGGACAACTTTTACCAGAAGGCGCTACGTGCCACAAAAACAAAGAAACCATTGATGTTTTACGGGAAATGTTTCCTGACCGTTTCCCTCGAAGAGGTGATCACAATTGGCCACCGAGATCTAGAGATTTAACACCTTGCGACTTCTTCCTTTGCGGTTACGTGAAAGATAAGGTCTACATCAACAGCCCAGCCTCGATTCGAGACCTCAATGATAGAATTGGTGAGGCTATCGAAGACATAGGGCAGCCACTTTGCGATTTCGTTATGGACATTTTCATGAAAAGAATATAGTCCTGTATGTGTGGTCATGGAGGCCATTTGGCTGATGTTCGTTATTATGAAATAAACATTCGATCATTTATCTCAAAAATTTTCATTTTTTCTTTGAATACTAAAACAACACCTCTTGTTGGAGAACCCTCTATTACTAAAATGTTTTTTTTTTTGGCTTTGTTAATAAACTTGCTGTTCTGGAACGGAATAACTTATTTGTACGATCTTTGGGAACATCTTTTAAAGAACACTATGGTCTATTTTAGTTAGTCAACATTTTAATTTCCAATTTTTTCTAATTTTATAGTTTTTTGTACAAAAAATTTTGTTTTGAATTTTTTTTTTTAAATTAATTTTTTTAAATGACAGTACTCGAAAAACTTAAAAATTGTGAAAAATGCCTCAATTATGTATGAGATTTTTTTGGATAATCTTCCGTTGTAATTTTAGGGTCATGGACTACTGCTAAGCCAACAATATTTTGATAAATTTTATTTATCCTTTATTCACAGACAGAGGCTTAGGAGTCTTTGTTGTGGAAGGAAATTATATTTATAAAGGTTGCGCAAAAGTAATCCTCCTATCAGAAAATGCTATAAATTTTGCGATTGGCCCCTAATGTGACAATCAACTGTGACGGCGGCCATTTACATGACATCATATTCTCGACTTGATATAAAACAAATTAAAAGACCAAATAAAAATAATCCACAAGAAGAATCAAAGTTTTTAATTTTTTTTTTAATTACAAAAAAAACATCGGAAGTTTACTTTTGCGCCACCTTGTACATATGTTTTCTGTAGGAGATTCATCTGTCCGCATATTTAATAAGGAATATTATGATTTTGGAGTTATTTTACTATTAACTGGTTTTTACGTAAAATAATTGTTAGTCTATTTTGTAAATAAGAAGTAGTCTGTGAAATACAAATTTCTACATTTTGTGTATGTTTTCTTGAGACTGCAGTACGGACGTAATTGTTTAGCCATTGCCGAAAACCTTAGTTGGAATCCAATTATTTTTAGAGTCTCATATGAATCACCTGTAAGTCATACCACTCCAAAACGTGCACACTTTACTTTGCATTTTTTTGCTTACCACATAGAATTCTTAACCGTTTCAGTTAGTTATTATAACTCTTTGCCAAGAAATATGACAAATATGTTTTACTCTTTTTGTTTTTTTTGTTGTTCTGCTTTGTGCACTGCACTGACCATTTAACCATTTTCGCTAATTGCTTTCGTTCATATTAAGTCATTACACTTTGCAGCAACATTTCTGACGGAGTTTTCCGTTTGATGCGAAGTTTTTTTTTCTGTATTCCTCTAAAATGTTTCTCCTTAGACAATCGGTGCATACAAACAAAAACACTAACACTAGCAATATTGATAATTCTTATGTCCAGGTCTTAAGGAGCGGTTAAGCTGTTTGTACGACTTTATATGGGATGTTAGGCATAAATGTTGTTTTTGAGTTGTTTTTTGTTGTTGTTATAAACCAACGTAAATAACTTACACCAAATTTGTGAAATACTTATTGCAAATGGCAAAAGAAATATGACAAGCCAGCAAACCAACAGAAACAAAGTGAATCAAGTGGATTTGGCGTTGGTGGTCGATCGAGATTCACATCAAAAAACTTAAGACACAAACTCACCGAGATGTTAGGCGAAAGAATAGAGCGAAACAACAAATTGTCTGTCGTGTTTTCTATGTGGAAAGCGAATATTGCCAGCCTAAGCATGAGCTGAAGATGGTATTTTTAAAAATATTTATTAATTAACCAAATGTGATAATTTCGTTAGCCGTATTAGGATATAAAAAAATGCCCACTGAGGAGGATGGTCTATTCGGCAGACAAATGACAACAAATTTGGACATGCATGGCTAAGATTTTTATTGCAGAGACATATAAATGCATTTTTATTGTTAGTCCTAAAATATTAATTAAGCTTGCGAATTAAAAAATTTGAAAGCGCATGCCATAACATCATTTGTAGATATTGTTTGCATACATTTTATATATTGTGGATATTTTGCTGCAAATGTAGACATTTTTGCAAAAGTTTTGTTGTTTTCCTTCCATAACAAGAAATCAAAATTATTGATTTATAAAATTTGCCAGGGACATAGACAGATTTCCCCCCAATTCCATGAAGAAACAGACGGAGAACTTCACAGATTCACCTGCTGACGATGAACTTCAATCGAATCAGTGGGCTGTGCCAGATATAATTTATGTACTCACTCACCGGAATGGTTTGTGTAAAGCCGACTCCGAACGGCTTAAGCTTTTTCCAGAAAAATCGAATCAGTGGGCTGTGCCAGATATAATTTATGTACTCACTCACCGGAATGGTTTGTGTAAAGCCGACTCCGAACGGCTTAAGCTTTTTCCAGAAAAATACCTACATGACTTGGACAGATTACTGTCAAAGTTCAAGGAGGAAAACAGCCGCATGACTTAAAAGATTACTCTCAAAGCTCAAGGAGGAAAACAGCCGCTGAAACACCTATGATACCTTCAGCGATATTTAAAACTGTATTTGTTGTGTAGTAGTCGAGAAAATTTCAAAGAATCTAAGTGGTTCATTTGTATCAGCGGTACCACATGGGATTAAGCCTCACGCTAATATTCCTAACCCATAAATGTCTATAATTAGGAGGAAAATATTCCAGAATTAGGAAAAATTTTAATTTGATATGCTACATACGAGTAGTACGCATCAATCATATTTGCGAAGTGTTTAAATGAATTCAAAATGTGGAGAAAATGTGGTGACTTTTTTCGATATTAGATCGAAGGGCTTGGATTTTAGTTTTCCATGATCTGATACTAATTTTATCAGATACTAAATTTCAGGACAATTGCTTGAAGTGCAGTAGGTGCTACCCGAATTTAAACAAGTGGACAAATAGTAAGTTCGGCCGGGCCGAATCTTATATACCCTCCATCATGGATCCTTAAAAAGTCAATAAATAAGAAAACTAACTGAGTTTTTGGGCCGCTCGTGACCCGATAGTCCCAGGAACCCGATCACAAATTTTATCCAAATCATGAAAATAAATGCATATTTGGGTTCGCGAGAAAATTTCGTTGCACTTCGATACCCATATGCGCATGTTTATCATGGGCCCTTTTTTGGGCCCCAAGGGTCCACGGAACCCATGAGCACGCCCATTTTTGGGATTTTTTTCCCATCTATAAATAATATAAATTTGAACTTAGATGTAGTGAAAAAAAATATTTGAAAAATTTGATTATGGCCGGAATATATTTAGTCCCGTAAAGGGGAACTTTTTCCCCTTTGGTCCGATATGGCCCATTCTCGACCTTATGGGCAAAAAACATCTTCCGACAAAATTTCAGCTTTTTAGCGTTGGTCGTTCGCACTCTATCGTGATTTCAACAGACAACAGACGGACGGACGGACGGACGGACGGACGGACAGACGGACATCGCTAGAATGTCTTAGAATGTTACACTGACCAATAATATATATACTTTATAGGGTCGCAGATCACTCTTTCGAGGTGTTGCAAACGGAATGACAAACTTAGTATATACTCCATCCTATGATGGAGTGTATAAAAATTGTACGGAATGTTAAATTTTTGTTTGAAGTTAGAGTTGAAAACATTGCGGATATTAAACAAATTCCAAATCAGGGGCAAAAATGTTGATAATATTTTCTGGTGTATTTTGGAATACTAAACTCGGAAAAAATATTTACCAAAAATGTTACGTATGCTTTTTTAAATTCTTGTTTCCATTGTCTCAGATGTACATTTGTTAAAGAAAAGGAGCTCAAACAATTCTTGAAGGGTACCATTTTCCACGGATACGCCTTTATCATCTTCACTAAAATTTAAAAAAAAAAATACAATGCACCAAGTTAAGGGAAATTGTATAAGAAAAACATGTTGTGAATATGATTTTAAAATAAAAATTATGGCTAAAGAGCTGTGAGCACAAAAATAAAATGAAATTTTTTTTTGACAGAAAAAAAAACGATGACAAAAGTGAAAATTGTTTAATGGAAATATTAAAACAAAAATCAAAACAAATTTTTTAAAAGAAAGAGCTAAAAAAAATGGATAAAGATGACATCATTGAATTGGCTGACCAGTTCGAGGCGGTGGAAAACTGTAGTAAATCCAGTGTCGAAAGGATTAACCAATTGCTTTGCAACTTGACAACTTACTTACTTCCCTTAGTATTGAGCTGGATAAAACACAATTATTGTATTATCGATTTGTAGAGAACATATAATTGGAAATGATGAACAAGTGTTTGTTGACTACGAAAAAATTATAAGCTAGTCGAAATTTCAATCAACAACATTGTAACTAAATTTCAAAGTGAAGTTTTTTTTATTTTATTACAATATGTAAATTTATATTCAAATTCTGGGTCCAAGCGTAAACTGGCAATATGGCTAGATTTTTGCAGCGACAGATTAAAACCTCTGGTGGGAATCGAACCCACAACCCCCACGCTGATAGTCAAGCACTCTACCAACTCGCCTACCGGGACGCTTATTGGAGTATTTTTTCATTTATTTAAAAACGTACCATTGTTGAGACGTGTCTATGTTTAAAACACCTTAACTTTATTTTGGAAAGGAATTTCGTTACAATGTTTTTTATTTGGTTCATCTGTTTTTTCTTTACATAATACTGCTTACAGCTAAACTAAAAACAAAAACAAAATGTTTGTTATAAGAATTTTCATATTTTTATACTTTCTCCACTTTTTTCTTTGTATATTTTTTACGATTTTCTTTTAGAAAAAAATATATTTGTTGCTTTTATGCAATTTTCTGAAATTTGAGTAGTCCCACTTGTACAAAGGAGACCTTGGCCGCCGACATTTGTTTGTCACATTGGTTATATCATGATAAATTTGGCTAAAGTTTTAACTATAATTTCGCAAGAATTAAGCGATATTGGTTATATGGCCACACCACATAGGGAATCGTGTAACTACTATTTAACCATTATAGTTATATAAAAATAATATTCACTCTATGTTTGGATAACACGATTACCTTTAATTTGGTGTATTGAATGGTTTGATCGGAAGTCATCGTCCAAAATTACAGTCCATCTAATAAATGTACTTTCGACGAAAATGGCAACTTATAAAAACAATTTTATTTAAAAATAATATTCATAAAATTTTTTAAAAAAATTTTCCATAATTTTTTTTCTAAATTACCCATACAATTTAAAAAAAATGTATCTATAAAAATTTTTTACCCAAAATTATCAATAAAATTTTTTAAAAAAAAAATTCTCTATAAAATTTTTTAAAAAAAAAAATTATAAAATCAAATAACTACGCAAAAATAACTACGCCGAAATACACCATAAAACAATCTCTTGGTCAAAATGTCGATATGAAATAACCCCCAATAGAAAAATTAAATAATCCCCAATAAAATAAAGCCCAAAATTGAAATAAAACCAAAAATGTAAAACAATGAAATAATACTCACACAAAATATGAAATAACCCCCAAAACCAAATAAAATATCTTTGGGGTTTATTTAATTTGGGGTTTTTTTCATTATTAAATGGTTGCGAAATGTTTAATGAATAACCCCCTTAAAATATATAAAAAAACGCCCAAATGGCTTCGGCTTTCTGAAAAATATCACAAAAAAATGACGAATACCCCAAATGAAGACTTCTCCCAAAATAAATGAAAAATCTCCTCAGAACTTCATTATGGAAATTTCTCCAAAAATTCTGAAAAATCCTCCAAACAATTTGTGGAAAATTACCCAATGCAAAATCCCCCAAATATAATGAAAAATACACTAAAAAACAAAAAAATAGGTTTTCCTAATCTGAAGAAAGTGTTTTTTTCATATAATCACATTTGAAAAATACCCGCAATTTCAAAATAAACGATGGCCCAGCAAAATATATTTTAGGGTCCTTTCTTCGGAGGCCCCACCGCCTCTCAGGGACATATCTGCCCTTTCTCATATCACATTTCGTAATTTCAGGGTCATTTTAAGGGACTCATGTTTATATTGTATTATTAAAAAACAAGAAAGCGAAAAAAAATGTAAAAGAGAGTACGATTTTCTTTTAGAATTGTTACAGTCTTTCGAAAGATATTATTTTATCTAGCTAAATTGGGGAAATCCTTGACTGTGTGGCGTTATGTAGTCTGCGAGTAGATGACAATATCAGGCGGCTTGTGTGCGTTCTTCTTACAAATAGTCTAATTGGGCCTATATTATGGTCACTCCAAGCAGGAGCAGTTCTATCTCCCCTATTACGGAAACTCATTCTCAACGGTATTTAGTTTTCCCCCAGAAGAGATCAATGTCAAAGTTCTGTAAGAGGAAAATTTCGGGTACACCAAGAGATAAAGTCTACAGAACCATTGTCCTACTTGTAATTAATATGTCAGAGCAGCATTCCAGTCTGTCACTGCCAAATATAAATGGTCTTTGGCCAGATTTTGCAACGAAAAATTTAAAAATGTTCCAACTGGTTTACCTCCACTCAATAAAAGAATTTATATGTATTCGGCGGTAAATTCTTCAATAATAATAATTTTAACCGTCAGTATTTCTTTTACAAATTTTGACATAATATAGGCCCTGACAACTCAAGTTCGTTGCTTAAGTCTTTCGTTTTTTGTATGTGTGTGTGCGTACGGCATTGTGGCAACCGACAAACTAAAAATAATACTTCATAGAGACAATTACACGCAACGTAGCAAGTTTTGTCGCTATTTATCAATAATTAAATGCAATTAAAAATGATTTTATAATGACACGCACTAAAAAATTTGCATTATAAGCGTTGGCACAAAACCTAAATCATGATTAATATTTGTTTTTTTTTTTTGGGCCGAATAATTACATTGACAATCTGGTTAGGCCTATGGCATACGATGCACATAAGTACCATATGTACATGTATTACATCGATGTAATACATATGAATATATTTCACAGATATACACGCACTGACATGCCAATATTAAGGTTTCATTTCTTGCTCCGGTTAACCATAAGTGTCAATCATGTTAAAAAGCTGTGTTGCTTTTAATTTTTTTCATTTTCATAAAATTCACTTTGAAAGCAATTAACGATTATATTTTGACGCTCAGCGACAACAACAACAACAGAAAATCATACAGTATTTGACTTGATAACGGGAAATTGAAAATGTAATGCTTAATTACACTACTCAACAAAATGAAAAAAATTTCATGTACTCCGGATGCGATAATTTTTTCTGTGTAGATAACCTTGACAAGAGCTCGAAAAACGCAATAAAAAAATTTTTTTTCGTTTGGTTTTTGTTTTTTTTTTTTTTTAAATTTTAAAAAAATTTTTTGGTTAATTTGTTTCGTCCGGCATAACTCGGGAACCACTAGCCCGATTTAATTGAATTAAATTTTAAAAAAATTAAAATTACAATTCCCTTAATCTGTTCATATATTGTTTTCCTATACAAGCAACAGTTTCCAAGTTAAAAATGAATATATAAAGGAAAAAACTTATTTTTTGCCTAAAGATTTAAATTTTTTTTTTTTAAAAAATCCATAAAAAATCCAAAATGAAAAAAAATGTCAAATCTTATTACTTTTACGTAAAGTCAAAAATTTCAAATTTTCATATATTTTTGTCACCCAACAAATTTTATTTTTTTTTGTAATAAAAAAGAAAAAGCCTTACCATAGACAAAGTTGTGCATATGTCGAGCAAATTTTTGAAATTCATACCTTTACTCAATTGCGAATAAAAGCGAAACGCGTGCATCGATTTTCAGATTAAGGGAATTGTAATTTTAATTTTTTTAAAATTTAATTCAACTAAATCGGGCTAGTGGTTCCCGAGTTATGCCGGACGAAACAAATTAACCAAAAAAATTTTTTTAAAATTTAAAAAAAAAAAAATAAAACAAAACCAAACGAAAAAAAAATTTTTATTGCGTTTTTCGAGCTCATGTCATGGTTATCTACACAGAAAAAATTATCGCATCACGAGTACATTTTGACTGTTGACTAGTGTTATAAACAAAAAATAACTTTAAATGTGCATACAGAAAAGTTTTCTAAAAAAAAGCCACCGAAAAAAATATAAAATTACTCTACACCAAAGTTGTCGATCAAGCTTGCTAGGAAGTTTTCCCCCCAATGAACTTAATTGATCTGCGCTTTACAATGTATTGGACAACATTGAGCAAAAAAGACAAACCTTTTTGTGTTTTTTTACTTTGATAATTATGGTTTTTATTAGCATTGTCTAAAGGAAGAAAGAGAATTGACGGTTGCACAAAGCCAGCATCGAAGTGGCACGTGATGATTGTGTTCTAAAGAGTAGGCTAAATATACATATATACCTGAACTATGCTGCTTAACAAAAACTACCGTTTTTTCTCTACTTGATTACAGGTAAATAATTCTTGGCATCAGCTCGTGATATGCTAATCACATTATCATCAATTCACATTAACTTAATGTGTGGCCGACAGGTAAGATAATTAGAGTTCGAACTAGACTCAATTGCCGGACATATTGTTGAGAAGATCTGCTTTAGAATTTCACTAACTATTGTTGGTGTCAATCTACTATGAAAAATGCCACAAGAAAATGAAGAATCCCCAAATATATATGAAAAAATTCCAAATATGTATGAAAAATTCCCAAAAATTCTGAAAAATCCACAAAATGATTTATGAGAAAGTCCCCAAAGAAAAAATCGGAGCACAAATGCCTCATTTTTGTATGGGATATCTTGGGGCCATTATTCGTTTTTTAAACATTACGCATTTTAAGAAATGTCAAAGGCAATAAGTAAACTGTCGTATCGTTTCCAGTTACATGTGCCGTATTGTTTATTGTTTCTTGTACAAGGTTCTCCAACAAGAAGTGGTATTTTGGTATTCAAAGAAAAATTAAATTTTTCGAGATAAATGATCGGATGTGTATTTCATAATAAAGAGGAAGGTACGCCGTTAATTATGAAAAACAACATCAGCCAAATGGCCACGCCGACCACGCTTACAGGACCATATCCGTGTCATGAAATATTCCATAACCAAATCGATGTCCGCAATAGCCCCACAAATTTTATCTTTGAGGTCTTCACGTCCATCACATGGCCCCAAAGGAAGAAGTCGCAAGGAGTTAAATCGCAAAATCTCGGTGGCCAATTGTGATCAGCTTTTCGAGAGATAACACGTTCCGGAAACTTTTCCCATAAAAGAGCAATGGTTTCGTTGCTTGTGTGGAATGTAGCACCGTCTTGTTGAAAGTAAGCGTTGTCCAGATCAATATCATCCAACTCCGACCATAAAAAATCATTGATCATCTCTCGATAGCGCAATCCATTCACCGTAACTGTTGATCCAACCTGATTTTCGAAAAAGTAAGGTCCAAAGACCCCGCCGGACCATAAACCGCACCAAACAGTCATACGTTGAGGATGGAGAGGCTTCTTTACAATAACTCATGGTGTTCCGAGCACCAGAAGCGACAATTTTGCTTGTTGACGTAGCCACCGAAGTAGAAATGGGCGTCATCAGTCAAGATGATTTTTTGATGGCATTCCAGATCATTTTCATGCATTTCAAGGACCCAATCAGCAAAGACAAGATGTTGTTGATGATCGGTCGGCAGGAGTTCTTGTATTAACTGAACTTTATCAGCCTTAAGACCCAAGTCTTTATGCAAAAAAATGTGTGTAATGACGTTTGTGGAATGCCCAATTCCAATGAACGACGAGGAACAGACAAACGTGGGTTTTCTTCAACACTTTCGGCTACAACAGCAATATTCTCAGTTGTTCTTGAGCGACATGTACGGGGTTTATTCTTCATCACATCACTAACTTGTCCCAAAAGCTCGAGTTTGTCCACCAATTTCTGTATTGCGGTCCGACAAGGTTCTTCACGGCGACTCAAAAATGCTGTAGTTTTGCGAACTGTGACTGCAAGATTTTCACCATTTATGTAGTGAATTTTAATAATTTCAGTGCTTTGTTGAAGCTTCCATTTTTAGTAATGGCATAGTTTCTACTTGTCAAATGTTAAAGAAAAAAATCTTCAAGAGTGACAGCTACCGAAATAACGGGTATTTCAAAATAACACCTCTTGTTGGATAACACTTTACAAGAAATCAAGAAAAATCAGCTTAGTAATATTAAAAACGACAAAAAAAATTTTATACAATTTATACAGGTAAAGAAAAATATAACTGAAACCAAATACTGGTTGAGTTTGACGTACTGTCCACGTCAAACTCAACCAGTATTTGGTTTCAGTTATATTTTTCTTTACCTGTATAAATTGTATAAAATTTTATAACTTTTTAACAATTTTTGCGAATTTCAAAATTGGCATACTATAGTCCAATAGGCCATTAAAAACTATGAAGAAATACTTTTTTACTTTTTCGCTAGCGTCAAAAAAGTTCACCCACCAACAGCGATGAAGTTTAGAATATGAATATGAAAACAAAAAACAATTCTGTCAAATTTTATTTTAGTTTTAATGGAAATTTTAGCTTCTTCGAGGCGTTTTCGAGTATAGCCACCTTTATTGTTAATTATTTGGCTTCGTGATTCATTGCATTTCAATATGTCTTATAAGAAAAGTGTAATAGTGGTTCAAAAAAATTCCAAAATCTGGGAGAAACAATTAATCACATTCCAAAACAGATTATCAATGTCTCGAATGATTCCCAATATAAAATTTTTATCCTACAATAGTAATTAAATGGATGCTATGATATTGTTGTGTTTTATTTTTAATATAACCATTGTATATGAAGTTTAATAACTCGTTATGATATGAAATAAAATTACTTAAATTTTAATTTTTTTTAATTATTTTTGTATTGATTTAGAAAATGCGTTTGGTGGGTGAAGTTTTTTTCTTAAAATGATGCAAGATAATGCTTTTCATTAATAAAACATCATGGCGCATCTCGTGGTACTATGCCAAAAAATTGGTTATAGCCCTAGTGGACAGTAATCAGCATAACTTTCGATTACTACAAAATAATCAGAACGAATCAAAAGAAATCTCTGATTGTAAATGGATTATTTTCTGATTACTTTTGATTATTTATAGTAATTGCGAGTAATCCTGATTACTTTTAGATTATTTGTAATTGTAAACAATTATAAGTATAAGGAAAACTGAATATAATCTATAACAAATGTAATTTAATTAGTAATTATTACGATTAGTAGTCATTTCATAACATTTATGCTTTCAGATCTCATTGAATTCTGGTTTTCAGATATATGATATCGACTAATGAACTACAGGCCCCAAAAAATGGC
This sequence comes from Hydrotaea cyrtoneurina, assembly GCA_958296145.1. Taxonomy (NCBI): domain Eukaryota; kingdom Metazoa; phylum Arthropoda; class Insecta; order Diptera; family Muscidae; genus Hydrotaea; species Hydrotaea cyrtoneurina. Next base: position 38,099,076 of record OY282512.1, on the reverse strand, counting down.
CTCTGATTAATAACATACATTTTTTTTTATTGAGTTTTGCGGAAAGCGACAGCATAACTAATACTAAAATATCACAGCACTGCAGTTAAGTAATTTTTTAGGTCGATTTGGGCAAAATCCTGTGCCAAATGAAAAGGGGCGATTTTCCTGGAACTAGAAGTTTTTTTTTAAAGATTTTTTTCGTAAACGGCAAAACCATTTATCACAAAAGTGGCGGATCCTTCACGTTTTCTAAATTGGCGATTTTTTCGAAAACGACTTCAGATAGATTTAAAAAAAAAAATATCTTTGTCAATTTTCGGAAAACTCCTTTTTGCTTCAAACTTTTAGCGATATTCAAAATTCCATCACAATTTATATTGAAACCACTCAAAATTTCATACTACCGTTGACTTTCCGCCGATATCTGACAAAGTGTTCGTTGGTTTTCCCCCGTTGTCAAGCCACCAATCTGAATGTTATCCAATGCTTAATATTCAACACAACTGTCGGGATACATGGCGTTGCAAATAGCGCCAGTTATCCATAATGGCCCAACGAATGAATGGTTCATGTGGTGTGGCGCATAAAAAATGCATTTGCAGCGTGTCAAAAAGTGGTCAATTGTTCATAATTATTATAATTGCTTAATTGTTAGTTTACAGCAACAACAACCACCACCACCAACACCACAACCAAAACAACAACATTACTAATAATGCATAATAAACAAAAGGCCAGCAACAACAAAAAAAGTAACAAAAGAAAAAAAAAGTGCATACAAAGAGCAGCCATGGCAACAACATCAACCAACTGCGGCGAAAACAAAAAAACAAATTTATGAATACCGCGCGAGCGCGCTTTTTCTTAAACTCGTGTGTACACTCAACAAACAACAAACTAAAGAAGAAAAAAAACGTTAAGAAATGCAATAAAGCGCGTAATTTTTACGATTTCTTTTGTTTCGCTTGCGCATTTTGTTCCGCAATTATGGACAGGCGTTGTTTTTCACTGCAATAAAATTAACTAATTATGTGGAATAACATATGCTTGGAAGTGGAGAACAACCATTAAACATTCGTGAGCATTTGAAAATATTTTGATGGACACGAGTTGTCGACCTGGCGATATTAGACTGCATAATCATTAGGCTTGTGTGGTCTGTTGGAAGTGAAAATGCTCCAGACTTCCAGACCCGCAACATATATACATTTTTTAATTCTGCTAATTGTGTTGCCTTTTGACACATACATACGTCGTGTCAATGTTCACACATGCTCAAATGTTCACACATTTTAATGTCATGTTCTCGAAATGCGAAAGAAGAATAAACTCATCCCGAAGTATATTTTATTCACACAAGGTGGGGCAAAACTAAAGGTCCAATGTTCTGTTACTGTATATTTTATTAAACAAAACAATTCGGTTCTGCTTGTGAACATTGTTTATTTAACACATTATAATTTTGTACATCAAGTTGAGAAAACGATATCGGTCAAGTGGTCGCGGCCAGCATTGATGACTGTACGGACTCGATTTATGACCTTTTTCATCCCTTTTGCTAGAAGTTTGGAACGACAAGCTAATATTCTTTAAGACTCCGAGGCTGTTTGACATAGACTTGCGACTTGCGACAAATCCGATAATATGATGTCTGAAACGGTTAAAGCGGATGATCTGGCTGGAAATCAACAAAATGAGTGATTAAGCGACTCGCAACTGCTTTCTTCCGAATATCGGTTGTGGCACAGTCCTGTTCGAACTTCATGTTCTCTAGTCCCAATTCATCTAATTCAGGAAGAAACAGTTCGATAATCAGATCGTTTTGCCCGCGCCATTAAAAAAAAAACAAAATGACCCAATGACATCTCCAGCGTACGCAACATGCCAAGCACTAACCTTGACTGGGTGTAATGATAGACGGATTTTCTGTGCCACCGCAATTATTTTCTCCTTATTCAAATAACCGAAAATGAGCCCAATCGCTCATGATAATTTTCGATGAAAAATCGTTCACTTCATCGTTGAGATTCAGCATGACTTCAGCGTAGGTTAGACGCATTTGTCGGTCAACAGGTAACAGCTAATGGATTGTCTACACTTTGTAAGGTAATATCTTCCAATCATGCATCAAAATTCTGCGCCGGCCCAATGCCCAATTCTCACCATGACGTCTGCTCCATCGCTTCAAGGCGAGTGGTCAAACGCCTCAGTGTTTCTCCACAGCTATGACATTGTTGCGCAGACAAACATAAACAATTATTGTCGATTTGTATTCTGTGTTGGTTTACTTTACAAATGTCAAAACCGAATTAACATTTGGTGTCATTTGCAAACATTATAGCGTTTTCCAATGGGGTGATTGCTAAAATCCTTATTATAGTACTCTATTTTTTTCTGCTGTAAAAAGCTCAACTTCACACTTACTACGAAACTATTGCAACATTTCAAAAATACATTGGAGAGCAAGACTTCCATGATAGTCAGTGTGTGTGAGGCAGATTTATTTTTTAATTGAAATTCCATCAATTAATGGATTGACATACATGGAAGTGGAATGCCTTGCTCTACATGACACTTACTGGGGCAAAGACAGGAAACCTCTAGTAGAGACATATAAATCAATCTGTCCCTCCGTCCTTAAGTTTGCTACTCCAATATCGTCCTCGTTCCTAAGCGATATGTAGTGCCGAAAAGACGCTGAAGAATGTCCTCTGAATTGCTACTGGTTGTTTGAATACTTTTACAAAAAGAGCCGTAGTTTCTAAATTTGTCATATACATCCATCAAACGTAGGTTGTTTTTTTCACTAGGGTATAAAATAGAACAAAATAGAGATTGGTATTTCTTATCTAAATACTTATGATATTTTTGCGCCAACAATAGCCGATTGTTTTCAACAAAAAACAATATTTTGTTTTAGTTACAGGCAGAAATTAGAAATTATGTAGAAATTATATTAGCTCGCATAATTACCTTGTTGACATACTGCATTTATCGGATGTCTCCTTCCAAAATTATCGTCGAAAATGGAAAAAAAGACAAATAAAAAGAAAAACAGTTTAAAAAAAAACACTTTATACTCAAAGAATTTTTCAAATATTTTTTTTGTGTTTAGGACCACATAGTACACAAGAAAATATTAAGTAAAACAAAATAGTAAATATTTTTTTAAAAAAAAAAATAAAACACAGACCATATGGCTAGATTTTTGCAGCAGCAGATCAAAGCTTCTGCCCATGCTGATAGGCAAGCACGGTACCAACTCGCCTACAGGGGAGCTTAAAAAATATTTTAAAAAAAATGTTATCCTTAAAGAATTTTTCAAATATTTTTTTTCGAGTTTAGGACCCCATACTACACCATACAACATTATAAACAACCCTTTGACAAAATGAGTGTTACATAGTGTGGTAGCAACAACCGTCACCGCGGAACTCAACGAAGAGCCCCAGTTGGTCAGGTTGGACACAAATTCTCCTGACAGCCAGCAGAGCCAGATTTCCATATACAGCGCACCTTTACTACTTCCAGTTTGAGCCTAATTCACTCTTTAAATGTCTGTATGAATTCTCTACAATATCATAGAACATTTATTTCCATGTATTTCTATTTATATAGCAAGGATTTTCTATCAGTTGGTCACATTTACTGCTGGCAAACTCAATTTTAATGCGCATTAACATGGGTTAATACACAGCATAATAAAATCGCATTAACATGGGTTAATTCACAACTTAATTAGAGTTAAGTCTTCTAATGCAAATTAACGCTATCGCCTGTCTAGGCAAAAGTTTCAACTCCATAGAGTAAACTTTTTTTAATAGACTTTTTTTAAAATGATAAAAAATGTAATTTGTGTGACTGAAAAATAAACCCTAAATTTTTAGTTTTATTAATTTGTATCTTTAGTTTATTACTGTCTTAAATCAGATAGTGTTTTATATAGGAAGTTGAAAAATTTTGTAACTAACACCGTGTTACACACATTCTGTCCTATGAACCAAATTTACTTTTTCGGAAAGGGGATAAAAAATAAAAATACACGTGTATCGGCGATTTTCATGTACACGTCAGATTTTTTTTAAGTTTGAAGTATGTAGCTCGTAGTGGCCTGTGTGAAAGCCTTTGGACCGATTTTTAACCCTTTTTCAGTGATCCAATCGACTGAGAATTGATAACATTTTTTTTTAAAAAATTTGACATGATACAAACATTTCCACGAGTCTGCCTGCCAAAAATCAGCTCGATTGGATCACTGAAAAAGGGTTAAAAATCGGTCCAAAGGCTTTCACACAGGCCACTACGAGCTACATACTTCAAACTTAAAAAAAATCTGACGTGTACATGAAAATCGCCGATACACGTGTATTTTTATTTTTTCCCCTCTTTCCGAATATGTGCATTTGGTTCATAGCACAGAAAAAAATCTATTTTTTGGAACACGGTGTAAACATAATTTGATTTTTCTTTTTGTATTTCGGCTTGTTGAAAATCAAGGAAAACATATTTTGCAAATCATTGTATGTCTCCAAAAGCCTCATTGCCTTTGTCTTACAGTTATCGCCTGTATTATGGACGAATATCTCCTCATTATCTGACTGTTCTGTGACAAATCAACATTAGCACAATTGTCAATCCGTTATCGAGCAACCACAACGCTGTGATTTCTTATCGTTTCCGGTTATGTGATATCATCGATACATCTCGATTACTCGTTCATGCGATCCTATCCAACCCTCGTATCGTCCAATTTATCATGTTATCTCATGGTTTAGTTACAACAACAGCAACAAAATTTGAAATTGAACATAAAACTACAACACGATTGCATTTATGTAAAATGTCAAATATTTCCAATAGATTAAACACTAAATTAATGCCATTTTAATGATATTTTAACATGTCAGCAGGAATGTGACATTAATCGTTTTTTTTTCTATTTCTATGCCGTGGCAGCAGCGGCTGTTGTGCTGCTCCACAAACTCTTTGAACAATTTTTGTAGGATCAATTTCCATAAAAAACCAATACAAAACTCCTTATGCAATTGATACCATTTTCAGGCCTTTTTTTTGTGAGCGATCTGATTTGTTGGACAACTGCAATGCTGTGTGTATGTTCGTTTGTGTGAGTGGCCGACCAGAAATACAAAGATTTTTCGATTACAAATGATTAAAATCAACATATAAATTTATACAAAATAAAGCTATAAATCATTTAAAACAAGATTTGAGGCGAAACAAAAAAGAAACACAAATGTAAGACGACGATCAGCCAAGACAAAACCCAAGCCCAGACCCAACCAACTAAACTAAATTGAACAAAAATCCATATTAAAATGGAGGGGTGGGGGAAAATTAAAAATTTGTCTCAACAATTGCTCAATTTCAACAGTGCGCTGTGGTCTAAAAGGTGGTCGAGCCGTTAAACGGAGGGAACAATTGTACAACAAAATAAAAATCCACAAAAAAAACAACCAAAAACACGCACTAAAACGGAATGTCCGTCGGCGGCACTGTGGTACATATTCAAAAATAGCATATTTTCTGTTGAGCTGAGATGTTCACTCTACTCTGGTTGTCCTTAAAAAAGTCCATCCAAATATCTTTTAAATGATTCGAGCTATTTAAAAAAAATTACATTAATTTAATTAATTAACCACCTGTACGTATGAGTGCTAATATTACTCATACGCTTCAAAAATTCACTAATGCTATTCAAATGTGAATTGATAAACTTTAAAGAATTATTCCTAGGAAGTTCATATGTTCTAGAAAGTTGTTTACAGAGATCTTAGGTACCGTTTTGTAGTTGATTGTTTACATTAATTTTAAAAGGTTTGCTACCTACGGACGTGTTAAAAAAATCGTTTTTTACAATGAAGATGAGGTTTTTTGATTTTATATGTTCACAATATTCTTTATTACGCTCTCATTTATAGATGAGAGCGTAAATAAAAATTCCAAACGGTGTGCAGGATATGAGCCGGAGAAAATTATATCTTTTTTTTGCAAAAATGACACCGAGACCCAAATATTGGGGGGCCATACAAAAAGTGTCCAAAGCCAAAACTGAAAGGTTTTTTTTTGGTCTTTTATCACTTAGTGTTCTCGGTATATGGTATATTTAGGTCTTTTATCACTTAGTGTTCTCCGTATATGGTTATATTTCCATGACTTAAAAAATTACACACAGTGTTACCTAAGACAAATGCTGACAGCCCTCTGTGCCTGGAGTTTTGTTTACGGTGAGTTCCGCGAGAACCCTTTTAACTCCAAGTAATCGACAAAATATCTGAGGCATCGAGCTATAGGTATCTATAGATATGTTTTCGATAGAAAAGAGTGATTGACTGCTTTCAGGCAGGTAACATTGATTGATCAGCCAAATTCTGTGGTTGCGGCTAGTGTAGCTAGGTCCGGGGCCAGCATCAGTACAGTACTCCGTGGCTTGTATGAAAAATGCCCCAAATGAAAAGTGACCTAAATAAAAAACGAAGAATTTCCCAAATAAAGAATTCTACAAAATAAATGGAAAATTCCCCCAAAAGCCCAATATGAAAATTCCCCCAAAAATTTTGAAAAATTCACCCAACAATTTATGAAAAATTTACCAATCCATAATCCCTCAAATATTATGAAAAATACCCCAAAAAATATTTTAATAAAAAATCGCTATGTCTGATTGTCTTCTCTTATAAAAATAAATGAGAAACAAAAAATTCCCAAAAATAAAAAAATTGGGGAATCCATTTTTAATTTTTCATATGAAAACAAAAAATTAAATTACATACAAATTATGAAAAACTCCCCATTTTTTTGCTATGCGATTTTTTGTGGGGAATTCTTCCTTTTTTTTGGGTAATTTTTCATAGGGCCTTAGTCCGTAACCTCATCATTGGTTGTGGCGAAAATCCATCATTGAAACACCAGTTGTTGTTCTCCTACCCCGTAGGTTTTCGCCCTTTCATATCTGGGTGTTTTCCATATTATGATGAACTCCTTGCTTTTCTACGCCTTCTACAGTGGTTTTGTGTCCTCTGAAGACGAAAAGGCTTAAAATTATAACAAAAAGGTAAATATTGTTTTAGAAAACATCCAAGATTTACACATTTACATTTATTTAGGAAATATTTTATATGATATTATAATAGCAAATTTAATAGACTGTCTCATTATTGCATTATTTTAATAAATCTAAATCTTACTTTAAACAGGAGACAAATTTCACCCCTTCTATTTATACATGGTCTAACTCAATTGAGTGTTCAAAGTTATTGTCATATATAAATTTTGAACTCTTAAATGCCATATACATATATTTTTACATTGATGTCCATAGTCAATGTCCAATGTCCAAAATATGGACAAAATGAATATATTGCCAGGACTTTATAATTATTTAATTCAATAAATCATTTTGTGAAAATAGATTTGGTCATGTGTTTAGAAATAATTTAAAAACTCTGCATTTATAATTTTAATATCATATTATTTTAATAATTTTTTTTGTTAACTAGTCTGTAAGGATTTTTTCCAAAGACTCACATAATTAAAAAATAAAAAAAACATAATAGCTCACTGATTTCATCGATCTTCCGGTCTGTAAGGATTTTTTCCAATGCCTCACACAATTAAAAAATAAAAAAAAGATAATTACTCACTGATTTCACCGATCTTCCGATTTGAACATCTCCTTCGACCAACGATTTCAAACTATTGTACTTACGTCTACTCTGCCAAGTTGTTGCAACCATTAAACCAATTACACCGTGTTACACACATTCTGTCCTATGAACCAAATTAACTTTTTCAAAAAGGGGATAAAAAATAAAAATACATTTGTATCGGCGATTTTCATGTACACGTAAGAATTTTTTTTTTAAGTATGAGGCTCGTAGTTGCCTATGTGAAAGCCTTTGGACCGATTTTTAACCCTTTTTCAGTGATCCAATCGAGCTGATTTTTTGCAGACGAGACTCGTGTCTGTATCACGTCAAATTTTTTAAAAAATAGATTTTTATCAATTCTCAGATTTTCCAAAAGGGTAAAAATATATGAAGTCAACCAATGAGTTTCCCTCACCAATTCCGAATTGGCTGAAAGTTGGTACGAAGGGAGTGTTCAATATAACAATAGCATCTGTCAACTTTCAGTCTCCTAGCTTTTCTACTTTCAATTTTATGACGACTTTAATTTGAAAAAAATGATTAGAAATGTACTGAGATGCTTTAACACAATTTTTAATATCTCTGAAAGTATTATACGTACATAAATGATTAAAGGCTTATTTTGAAGCTAAAATTATGCACCGTTAAATAGAAATATTAAATAGATAATTTTCGGACAAGGATATCGTGGATAAAAAAGGACTAAAATTGCCGAAGGATATATCTCAAAAAGCGATATTTTTTCATCAATATCATTTTCTTCTAGTAATTGATGCAGTCTCGCTTTTAAATTTTCCATTCCTGGACACTTGATACATTTAAGTAGGTGACACTTTGAAGAAGCTGGATTGCATGTCATTTGTTTCAAACAATCTTTGTAACATTCTAGCTTATAATTTGGAGCATCAGCAGTTAATTTTTTTAAATTTATACCATCAATCATAAGTTTTACATTTTGATGCTTTGTACATACACATACGTTATGAGATCCACTCGCATTTGCTAGAATTATATTCCGCGGACGAAGCTGGCAAAACTTGGAAATACCTATTTTTGTTGTATCATGTCGTTCCTTGAATAAAGCATACATTTCTCTTAAGTTCCCCAGCAACAGTCTTTTATTTTTTCTGACTTTTGTACCGTTTTCAACAACAGACACGAAATCTTTGTATCCGGGCATACATCTGCTAACATCATCGGATTCGTAAAAGGATTTTACTAAAAAACTCGTCTCTGGTGAAATTGGCGATCCCAGTTTTGGATTGGGCGTACTCATCACACCCTTCGTTTCAACCAAATGCTTAACTTTTCGCGCCATATAGTTTGTTACCTGGAATTCTTCCTCAATTTTATGTACTGACCAGCTTTTTGGTAAAATGGTTAGCAGTTGGATTTTCTCACTATTTGTTGGTATTGTTTTAAACTTTTCTTTTAATTGTTGTATTATTTCGGATTCTGGGCATATATGATAAGGTGATTGTGTTGAACCAGGGAAAATTGTACTTTTAATCGACTCACTTATTTTTTTGAATTTTGTATCTCTGTACAGTTTATGATGTAATTTTTTCTTTTTGATTGGAGTTTGTTCCAGATATGGTAAAGATTCGTTTAATTTGGAAATAGCAACATCTTCCGTGCCTGATGCAATTTCATCGAAAGTATCTAAATTTCCGCTTACGTCCGAACCTTCGCTTAACTAGATTTGTTTAAATTGGAAAGCTTTTTTCTACATGCCGCACAAATTTTATTTGAGGTCGTGATGTTTTTATCCGTAATATACCGTAGCATCCATTCTTGAACTCGTATTAAACATTTATCGCGCGTAGTGTGTCCGGATTTATTAAAAGGATTACAGCAAAATCTTGAATTGAATGGCATGTTTTCACGGTCACAGAGTTTGTTGAAACAGTTTTTAAAATACCGCACCCGAAGAATTCACAATTAAATGAAAAATGCAGCATTACCAAACTGACAATATTCTCATAGACTACTTTCTTAATATATGCAATTGCATATATTAAAAAATACATTCAAAATTAAAGATTTTATGAAATATCATAACTTTTTCTTGGGAATTTAATTATAACTCATTCCATGATGACGATCCACGACCAAGAGTTTGCAGACGTGTAGAAAACAGAAAAAGGATTAATATACATTTTTTTTTAATTTTTAAAAATATCGCTTTTCGAGATATATCCTTTTGAAATTTTAGTCCTTTTTTATTTACATTATCCTTGATCGATTTTTTTTTTTTAAAAAATGTTTTTAATGGCTCATATTTTTATCTGTAAAATGAGCCTTTGATTATTTACAAACATTAAATACTTTTCGAGATATTTACAAATATGTTAAATTACCTCAGTGCATTTTTGTTGATTTTTTTCAAATTGAAATGGTCAGAAATCTGAAAGTACGAGGGCTATATGTCTGAAAGTTGGCAAGTATTATTGTTTTGTTCCATAGATCATGTATAAACAATATTATCAAATTCGCAGATGATGTGGTCAGAAATGTTAAATTTTCGGTTGATTTCATATGTTTTTACCCAAAAAGTTTTTTTTTTTTTAAATGGTTATCGTTTTTTTTTAAGGTTTCAGTTCAAAAAACATTTTAAGTAGTTTAAAAATTTGGAGTCTCTTCAAGTTATGCTAAGAAAAGTGAAAAAAATATTTTTTTTTCAAAAATAATAAAAATTGTTAAAAAATCTGAGAATTGATAAAAATTGTTTAAAAAAATTTGACGTGATACAGACATTTCCACGAATCTGCCTGCCAAAAATCATAAAAAATTTGACGAGATACAAACATTTCCACGAGTCTGCCTGCCAAAAATCAGCTCTATTGGATGAAATCCTTGAAATATTCGAAATCCTTGAAAAGCTTCTACTGAAAATAAACTAATATAAAATGGATCACTGTGCGTCGCTATGTCTGTCTATTGATTTCTTCTAAAAATTCCTAATGGCGCTGTTCAGTCTATATCGTCAAATACACACTTCTACTTATTTGCAGTTCTCCAACCCACATTCAAAGTTGATGCCAACATCGACTAAACATATTTCTGCGCCATACCTAAGTACGTATGTATTGGTTGCCATTTGCCGGCGTCTTGTTTTTGTGGTTGTTGTTGTTGGTTATTATACAACCACGTCGGCCACAGCCACTTCCCCAAATCATTATTGATGACAATTGTCAGTTGTAGACGCAGCATATTAATGCCAAAGTAACAAATAAATATAACGATGACTGGTTCGTTCGTTCGTTCGCATTTTGTTTTTGTGTCTCTTTATTATTTGTCCGTTTCTTTTTTTTTTATTCGGCTTTGTGCTTCTTAAAGTCTGCATTTAGTTGATCCCCAGCAACACGCCCACTTTTTCTTTGGCATCGTCAAGTAGTCAGGCACACGATGTTTTTTTTTAGCCACACTCGTTTAGTTAGCATTGGAGCGTTTGAGCCAATATTTGCTATCAACTGCGTGTTGATCTTTGTGGGATGTCTGGTTGTGTGTGTGGTGGATTGGTGTGTGTTTGTATTTTTTGTTTGTTTGCTGGTGATCTGATCCATGTGCAGGTTACTGTAACATTATGCAGGTATTTGTGAGACCTTTACAAAGCAAGAGCTATAGTCGGCGTTGTGAAGTTGTTCATCTGACAAATATTTGAATAACTTCATTATATAGCTTTGAATGTCCCCGTAGGACATCAGCAATGCATAAACTCCGGAAATAGCTATAGATTATGGCGAACAGTAGGCGAGGTTGTTACTATGTCGAGGCAACATTTGTACATAGTGCAGTTTCGGTGGATAAATGTTTCAGAAAGAATTTACTGTTTCCTGATGAACTCCTATAATATGAATTGCCATTGCGGGGAGAAGATGAATTGTCGATAGGACCACAAAACAACCAGACAGATGCGTGGCATTTCTAAGTCAAACAAAGACTAGGCAACACACTCCAAATTACCTAACGAAATTCCTTGAAATCTGAGGAGGTTAGGCTTTATTCGGTGAGTTTAGAAATTCAGTCTATCATCAGACACACTTAGATTTTGTGCTATCCTTAGGTCGTCCCCTTGAGCGCCTCAAGAAGCTCCTGAGTCGACCAGTGACAATTTCAGGTCGTCTAGATTTCTAGAGTGATAAGTGTCCAGTGTTGATCATCGCCTGTTTGCGAGGACAGGCCAAGTGCAGATATGGTGTTTTATGGACTCCCTCAATATCCCACTAGTCGCTACCTTCCATAAGTGATTTGATGAGACACGTTAGGGACTCGGTATAAATACTACGGAGCCATTGAAAGGCTGGGATTACTCTCCCTGAGCCTATGAATTGTGGATTCCGCCTCCTCTGAAAGTCGTCAGAATCAAAGCATGATCCCTATGTCGGTTCGGTATTTCATCTTTATCGATGATATGTAGACCCGCCCCTTGCCACATTGAGCAGAACATCGCGTTAGCCCTTAGCCAAGCGCTGATCTCCAAAGGCGGTGAGTACGGTCTGTATCTCTACAAATGGGAGTCTGACCCGGCATTTTCATGACAACTTCGGTGTTTACTGAAGACATAGCGTTATCGATGAGACTCAACTTGTTAATGGTGATGATGCCATCTACATACATCTCCCCTGTTGATAACCGCCAGCACCACAATGTCTTTGACAACCTCTACAAAGGATCTTGAACCAGTGTTACCACTAATCACTACGGACCTTTTGAGTATCGGTGGATCATCTGGTAATCGCTGCCCTTTTTGCAGACAGCTTTGAATCAGATGAGGTATCCTCTCGATGAGAAATGCCTTGTGTCCATTTCAGGCTCTCTGCTTCTCTCTGCTTCGGCCCAATTGTTCCCGGGTCCGCCTTATCAAATCTCTCGAGTATTTCGAGTCTGATTTGTTTTCTTTTCGGAATCGAGGTCCCAGTCAAAGTGTTTCTAACCTATAAATCATTATATTTAGGTCGTCTGGCTATCCGCCACCCGCCGTCCCGCCGAATAGCCTGCGCAGACCCTAAGATAACCACATATTATGTTTATTTTGTGAGATAAATGATCGGATGTGGATGTGGAAGGCCGTGGTGTGGTACGTAGTGTGTGCGACTATTACACAGATGATCCCAAGTTCGAAGCCGGGTAAGACCATCAAACATTTTTTCAGCGGCTGTATCCACCTCGTAAATGTTGGCGACTTTACGAGTAAGAGAGAAATCTCTAAGCCATGTAAAACTTCTCTAGAAAAGCATTAGCCGTTCGGAGCCGGCTTTAAACAGTAGGTCCCGGTCAGTGAGTATACAAATAATATCGTACACAGCTCACGGATACGAGGGAAGTTCTCCATATGTTCCTTCGTGAAATGTTAAGGGAAATCAGGAAGTTCGCATGCTATGTTCGTTTGTAATTCTAAACATGATGAAATGCCAAGGCAAACTCAACATTTTCGTCTTTGATACATGACACGAATGAAAAACTAAATACTGAATAACCAATAATCACCTTCCCAGAAATTACCTGGTGGTAGTCGAATTTTACAAATTGGCAAATAAGAGATATTTTTTTGTGCAAAATTGTTGTGAGAATAACTTAAGTAATTAATAACGCTGCCAAATTTTCAAATGTTTATTATTTTCTTCATTAAACACAACATGGACCCAGAACGATAAACTTCATTTTCCTCCCGACATCAATACATACTCTTACACACACCTTTTCAAAGTTAGGCAATGCCAGCTTACCCCAGATTTCGTAGTGCTGCTCACTATGGGCGTTTGCCACCGTTTTCACTGTCCCCCCTTAATTCCAACTATCTAATAAATAATCCATCAGCGCAGAAAAACTCACAAGTTTTTTTCCCCCGCTCTTATTTTGGGTTTGGTCTTCAATTTACGATGCGTCCGTCGCCCGTTTGCTGACCAGTATCTCATGCGGTGGTATCTACTCCCATGAATGTACGAATATGCGGAGTAGTATCGCTGTAGTTGTGATCAGCTCGTTGGCAATTGCTGCCAACATTTTTCTCGATTTTCATATTTCATTTTTTTTCACTCACGCCATTTGCTTTAGATACGTGTTTTATATAGTGGGGAGTTTTTTCTCTCTGAGTCCAACACGTTGCTGAGGGTTTCCTTATCGTCCGCAATGATCTTTAGTTGTGAAATGCGTGCGTGGATTTTGATTACGAGCCAACGAAACAGAAACGGAAAATTGTTGTTAAATACTCGTACAAAGTGTTTTAGGAAATTGTTGTTGTTGACTTTATTTCAGTGTACGTTTGTGGTTTACCGTTTAGTTAGGGGTTTGGATTGTTACAACAAATGTTATAGTTTAATTGCATTTTGATATGGAACAATTTGTTGTTTCGTGATAAATTATTGAATAATAATTCCAAGTTAAATTTAAGTTTAAGCTTTATTTTTAATTGCTTTAATTTCAAAATAAAAATTTATGATTTTTCGGTTGATTGATATTAAAAATTGAAGTGGACTCTGTTCAGACTGCCGATTGGCCAAGTGGTCATTCATTGTTCGCTTCGTATTCCTAAATCCATTAAGTTTGTTTCTTAAGTCTTTTGTTGAAGATGTTCTGCTTGTACTTCCGTTTCGTTTCAATTCATGTTGCTGTCTATATTTGTTCTGAATAACTATTTCCGGTTATCTGATGGCAAGAGGTATTCCATGTTCATCGCACCTGTAGCGAGTGTCAACTGTTATGTTGTATAACTATTAGTATTAGTAAGTCACCAGTGATTGTATTAGAAGCAGCATATAGTTTTGCAGGCTCTCGCCATGTATTTGGCAATGTAATGTGCCCAATAGGAAATATATAAAGTCAACCTACTTCGCATCAATCCAATCTTAAGTTGTTGATGGTCTCGGAATACTAGAGCACCACTAAGACGCAAAAATACTTATTTATTGCAGAAGTAACATGGTCCTACTCGTAAATGTAAACAAAAAGTAGCTTGGTAGCTTTCGAAACGGATTCGTATACCTTGCCTGCAAACACAAGCTTGAAACCTTTTTTTAAACATTTCTATTTTTTCTATCTCTATCATTTCTATCTCGAACTCGACTAGCAGGAAAAAATAAATTTGGAAAATTTTCGGAAATAATTCAGGCATTTCAACCTGTGTAGACTCATAAGCTCATGAGTTATGTGCTGTCGGAAACGTTTTATTTATTTAACTAGCAATACAGTCCAACTTTCATAACTTGAACCACCATTATCCAGCAGAAAAGTTTGACTTACGGAGACTTCAACTTATGAAATTACTTATAAAATTGTTTAAGGGTATTTGTCTCCTTAACTGCCCCTAGAAGTGCTTCGACTTATGGAAGTTCCACTATATATCTGTTTCAATAGAGATAAAACTCTGATTAAAAAACGTCGAAAATAAAATTCTCAAAAAAAACATCAAAAAAAAAATAGAGGTTTATCTGGATGACCTCCATCATTGATCCTTCAGTTTTGACATGTGCAACGTCATACCCTTCGTCTTAGCCAGACTGGACATGTAGAACAGATACTAGCCAACCATCTGTGGAAGACTTCCCACCTCTTCACGTCCAGTCTTTTGTTCTGCTGCCGAAGAGTTTGAGCATTCGTTGTGAAATCGCTGCTCCATCCTTTGACATATACACATACCTCATCCTCAGCAGTTTCAGCTTGGCGACTTCCCAGGGAGAGAGGATCTTATCCACGAATTCTGTGCATCCTAATCTAAACATCAGGATGTCTCCTTTGAACTCGCAGCTCATTATTTGGATTGAATACCCGTCTTCGGTGTTAAGGACATGCTCCAGAATTTGTGTGCTAATCAGGTCCTTAACGTTGTTGTGCTAGTTTGTGGGAATTTAGCCGGATGCTGTACTGATGCTGATCACTGCATAGCAGAGCTCGTTTCTATTATGCTTCCGCCGTACTTTGACTTGTTTGACTTCTTACCTTTTTCATCAATTAACTTCCTCTTCCGTGTCGATCGGGATACCTTTTTGGTTTCCGTGGTTGCTCTCGCTTTCTTCATAGTTGGATTGAGTTTTTTGTCGTTCTTTCGAGAAGAATACAGACTAGTGTCTCCTTTGTTGGGGGATTTGACTTGGTCTATCCAATTTACTTGAAAGCGGGGAGCTCTTTTTCTTTTTCGGCGGTTTCGCATTGTACTGCTCTTCAGGAGACCTGACCCTCTTTCCAGGTTTCGAGGAGGTGGAAGGAGTTTTAGATAACTCATTTGGATCATCTCCACTTTGGCCTTTTTACTATTCCGGTTCATCTTTTTAACTTTCCCCGTTGTGCCACTGATAGCTTCATTTTTTCTCGTGAGCTGTGCCATACAGTTGTTGACTTCATCTGTCATCTTGCTGACCTCGTCATCTTTGGAGTTAGCTAAGACTGTAATATTAAAGTTGTAGTTTGATTTGGAGTTGGAATTGAAATCGGATTCCCTATCGGTACTTCAAGGTTGGGTACAGCTAATACTCTACCTTATGTACTCCTTGTTTTTTCAGTGCCTGAAAGCTCGCTTAGTTGCTTTAACTACGACTACAGGCGCCAAGGCACCAACACCTGTAGAAGGATTAGTTAGCTCAATATCGCTGAATAACGATGACACATGACTAGTGAGTAGATCAACACTTTTTAGGGTAACATCCCCATAGTCCGTTTTGGTCCGCGAGAAAAAGAATATTCCCTAAGACGATGTTCACACTGCACCACCTCCCCTAGGGCAGCCTTAGTTAGGATTGAAAACCATCCTCCCTAGTTAAGATGGAACAGTGTGTCCTTCCTCTTTCCGCCACCTAGAAACGCAAAAAGGCCCATTTTTGGTAAAAAAAAAAAAAATCTTCGGAAATATACGATTTTAAATCTCCAAAAAAAAATGGTAGCAGAACAGACTAATACGCAAATTTTGTAAGACATTAAAAAAAAACGTCGAAAATAGAAGTTTTTAAATTTGTTTGAAGTCTAAAAAAAAACCTTTATTAGCAGGTCTTCCTTCATGTCG
Organism: Hydrotaea cyrtoneurina; assembly: GCA_958296145.1. Classification (NCBI taxonomy): domain Eukaryota; kingdom Metazoa; phylum Arthropoda; class Insecta; order Diptera; family Muscidae; genus Hydrotaea; species Hydrotaea cyrtoneurina. The sequence goes on along the minus strand of OY282512.1, from coordinate 38,082,432 downwards.
GACTATGAACAACAAATTCTCAGACGTTTACAAATTTCTGTGCCCCCCAAGTTCTGCACTTGACTTATGTTTTATAGCAGAACCTTTGTGACCTTTAATTCAAATCGCCAATGTTTACCATGAAGTGATTCCAGCTGAGTCTCTCTCTCTCTCTCTGTGTTTTTCCAATCCTTCGTTGCATGACGTTTACACTGTCACATTTTCTACCGGGCTATCATCCCCAACCACTGCAACTATAGAAACAAATTCTAAAAACGATAATTTATTTATGTATGTATTCTTATAAATTTTTTTTTATGGACAATTATTAATTTTTATAAGCAATTGCACATTAAAAGAGAAACTACAAAATATTTATTATACACAACTAAACCTGATTGATCGAATAAAATGACTGAACCAGAAAAATAATAATAAGCGACAACTTTAATTGGACATTAAAGACAATAATGAAACACATGTCAACACATACATACGCACACACACACGCACCGATACACAAACGGCCAGCCTCGAAAACATAAAGGCCAAAACGAAAACGATACAAAGAATGGAAATTATACAACAGGAATGGCGGGCCAGCAATTGCACCGACGAAAAACAGGAACATAAAGTCTTTAGAAAATGGCTCATCAACATCATCCACCACAGCAGCAACAACCATCGCCACACGGTACACTATCGTCCTCCTCGTCATTGTCAGCACCAGTTCCGCCGACATCATCGTTGTCGTCGAACTCGTCATCAAGTGTGTGCCACGTTTGTTTTGTGTTGAACAAGTGATATTTGCTGTTAATTATTTATGTTGGATTTAAGGAGGGGACACACAAATATTTCGCAGCTTCATTCTCCACTCCTTGCCTCATCCTGTTTGCCCTGCCTCGTTCATCAAAATGTCGTGATGTGAGCTTCGACTATGCGCCTGAGTGTCTTTAGAAGCAGAAATTACCATATGCTGCTAAAGGGGTAATTTATGTCATGTTAAGTTAGGTAATGCAATATCTAAACATACGAATTTTTCTCTATCTCCTTCAGCAGCAGATGCAGAGGCAGAGACAGCGGCAGCGACAACAACGGGCACAGTTTGACTAACGCACGCCGTGGAGTCAACACTTAAGTGAAGCTGTCATCGGTGGTGCTGCAACGAAACAGCTCAAAGCAGCAAACAACCATTTGCTGCAACACTGGGGGCACATACACACACGCACGCATACTTGTACTTGCAACATTCGCAGCAACAACAACATTATTAAATAAGAATTTAAGGCACATGCCAGATTTACAGCTTAGCTGAATGTTTGGTACGGCCCGATTCGATTCGATTTGAAAGACAACGCCTTTAAGTCAATTTTCTTCTTTGAGCATGAGTTTCGGCTTTGAAACAAGAGCGTGTGCAAGGGAACGATGGCCAAGTGGAGACAATTTAGTGTGAGAGCAAATAATTCCGCCTGAATATTTGACTCTGCTAACTAAGGCTTTTACAATTGACGAGAACTGTATACTGTGTGTTCAAAGTTTCCTCCGAATTCATGGCTTGGCCGATCTGTGCAGAAGTCTCATATGTAGCGTAGATTATTATAAAAGACATACAAGGTCTTTCAAGTTCATCTTCCTTCTTCAACTATAAATTCAATACAAATTTTGATTAAAAATATCTTCTAAGTGTCCCCCGCGTACACCCTTTTACATTTTAATTCATTTAGTGACTCTATCTATCGGTGAATTCTCGCCAAATGTTAGCTTTCATGGCTTGTTGCTTTGAATAAACTCTATCTTGGAGATCGGGCAATCTTGATGGCTAATTTGCTTCAGAATTTCATGAAGCTATTGTTATAGATACGAAGCCAGGATTGTAACGGATCATCTAACAGGAAAAATACAAAGCTACGTGAACAGATGCTTCCGGCGTGTTCTCATGCTGCGGTGACCACATATATAGAAAACAGCAGGACGCCAAAATGACCCCACTTGCCAACTGTGAAATTAAGAAAATGGAGTTGGAGCGGCCAGTCACTGTGAAAAGATCCTACGAAGGTTTGTCTACAAGCTCTGTATTGGAAACAGCAAGAGGGGTCGCCCTATAACAAAATGGTGATGCCACATTCCAGATGGATAGGTATTGTTGAGGTCTTATGCTCCAGTGAGAGATAAAGCAAATGATAATGCAGTCGACCAAACGACCAGAAATATCCTCAATTTTGAGAAATGTAGTTATCACACATCCTCTACAACACGTATTAGACTTCAATTATTTTTGTAGAATTCTCGAGTGAAATAGAATTAATTTTTAATAAATTCTACACTTTCTAATGGGAATCTGGTGACAGACACGTCGAGTGTGCTGATAATTTCTAAGCAATATTTCATCGGTTTGTTAGCGGCCGAAGAACCTCGCGATGAAAACATTCCGCGACCATCAGAATACCGCGATTGCGCTGGAAAGGAAAGAAACGACTACTGAAAAGTAAAAGAGTAACTTCTCTCAAAAATTCTTGCCGTCCGCAGCAGTAAACAAAAACACAATATTGCTCTACACCACAAACAATCGGGGAAAGGTATAAACAAGCAAATTTATTTTCACAAATACGTCAACATTTTCTTTTTGTACCGAAGTATTCTTAATTAACAATAATGGACAAAATGCAACTGTTTTAATACGACAAAACGGTCAAAACACAATTACACAATAAAATTATCCCACACAAATACACAAAAAAAGTGTTGGGGAACTCTAACATTCGTCTCTGCGGCATGTAACAAAATCTCACTTCCATTGAATTTTCGTTGCCATTAGTTTGAAAATCAGGCATGAAACATTTTCCTATCGAAACCAGCACATAACTGCAGATTTAGCATTAAAGAAATTAAAGACGGCTCTTATATTCGACTTATTGATTGATCGGTTCACAGTGGTTCAGAATTGCTTTTTTACTGGCCATAACTCTGTAACTTTTGAACCGATAGAGATATTTTAGTAATCTTTTTTTTATTCGACAGATGACTTCTTAACCCTTTAAGCACTGAAGTCGAGCGCTTTAACTATTCGAAATAGATGTAAGTGATGGCCGACTGTAATGGTTAAAGGGTTAAGCTTTCCTCCAGTTTCAATTTCAGTAGTTATGGAGGAATTCAATGTCAAACTTGAACTTTTGAATTTTTTTTAATATTTTGTATGTGGGTTTGTCATTTTTTCATCTTTATAATTTTTTATAAAAACAAAGTTAAATCTAATTAAATTAAAATAAAAAAAAAATTCGCAAAAAACTTTTTTTCCTGATATTTTTGAAAAAGTAAAAAATCAGGTTTAAATCTAGAAAAGACCATGGGACTATGTAGAGCCGGTATAACCTGTAATTGATTTCTACTTTAAGAGGGCAAATTCTTGCGGAAATAACAATATGTTCGACTTTAAACCAGGTCTGTGGAGTCGGAGTTTGACAAATTTGCCCGGATTCGGAGTCTGGAGTCACATAAAACATTTCACATAAAAAAATATGTATTGAAAACAAGTCAATCTGTTAATTTTTTTTAAAATCTATATAAATAAAAGAGAATTGATGCATGAATGTCACTTCATCGCTTGAGAACGGCTGGACCGTTTGACAAATTTCTATTAGAAATTTTCACGACAAGGTTTGTTTGAAATACAATTTTTACAAAACCCATCGGAAAATCACTATAAATCAAAAAATTCAAAAGATGATTTTTTATGTTATTTTTGTATTGAATTTCATTTATGAATGACGTTTCAAATTGAAAAATTAGAAAATCGTAGTGAAAAACTCAGACAATTAAAAAAACGACTAATGTTTAACAAACACGAATACACTTCGTAAGCTTTATGCGGTTTTTGAAAAATTGACATCACAAAAATTTGAGTCTTTGACAATGTGTTGTCAAAAATAATTGTTTTTTTGTTATCGTTAAGATACAAACGCACCTCAATGTGATATAGTGTATAGGAATAGTGGGCGGAAATACAATTTTAAAAATTTTGTTATTGAACAGTTGAAGGAGTCGGAGTCGACTCCGAAGTCGAGCAATTTTGGCTCGACTCCACAGCCCTGCTTTAAATCATAGTTCGAGATCATTGAATGTAAAAAATCACATCTGGCAGAACTCACTGATTCGTAACCCATTTAATGTTGGAATTCCCTAAATGTTATTCTCTTCGTCATATATTTCAAGTAGTTACCCTTCCCCTTAAGAAACTATTGAAGGCACCTTAGATGCCAGTGCAACAGCACAAAAAAACTATACGCTGAAAAAGAGAGTATTTTCAGGGGGGGAAAACGGCAAAAAAAAACAACAAAACATTTGAAACAATTTTCATCGAAGAACTTGATTTCGTAATGGAATTACGCAAGTACGAGTAGCTCTACATTTAGCACCTCAATTGACGTCTGCTGCTGTTGTTGCTGCACCAAAACAAAAACAAACAAAAAAAAAACTACAAGTAGACATTTGTTGTGGTTGTTTGTAGTACTTACGCACATGTTGTTGATATTAGTAAGAAATCTGGCTGCAGTTGATCGGGTGCTGGTCGCCACATCGACTCCAGTTAGAGGATACGGTCTCCACCTTGGGCTGCTGGATAGGCTTTGATGTGGTTTGACCACCACCAATCGCTGTCACTTGTGAATGCTGGAAGCATTATCGGCATCCATTTAAAATAACTATATTGTGAGGTGCGTAAATGTGCGTACACCGAGTGCAGTGTATCCGTTCTCTCCCTGAACGCACAATCCAGCAGAGATCTGTCAACAGAGCTTCGTACACAAGTCCATAAATAAATGCAATTTGATCGGACACAAGTTTAGTTGATGTTGCTCACTTCATCTTCAAGTGATTTGATCTATCGTCACCTGTAGATGACAACATTCATGCAAAATGCACGCAATCTTTGCTGGCTGCGTCTGTCCATGCAATAGCATCTCGTTGTACGGTGCGGCGTGTACGGGGGATTGACTTGGCCGGTGGTAAAGTGTTCTTTTAATTTATGCGTATTTAGTAAATATTTAATTATGCATATTTATCAATAACTTACAGCTCTATATTTAAGAATGTCTGAATGTCAGTAGATTGATAAATTCCTTGTGAAGAGTAATAGAATCGTACAAAGATAAATAAGAGATCTCATAAATTATTTATAGCCACCGCGAGATAATTGTTTGCAACCGCTCGGAAGGGGTGTGTTCGATTGGAGGATTTCGGATTGATAGAGGTTTTCAACTGTGAAAACCACTAGTCAGTTGGTATTTAAAAGAAAGCTTTTAACATCACATCCAGTTGGAATTGTCATCTATTGATATTCATGGATTCGGTGCAAATTTTCATCATTTTGAGGTTTGATTTTAATTAAAATAAATCATCACTTTTCGATTTTGAGATTAATTTACCTATGCTGCGATTAAAAAAAATTGTGGTAGTAAAATATGAGCGATGTCATCTGTATAGAAATCCAAAATGACTGAATAAGCATTTCCATAACCTAGGCTTACAATTCTGCTGCCCAGCATGTTATGAAACGCTTCCTCTATGTCTAAGAAAGCTACAAGCATGAACAGAACGGCAGCTACTTCAAAATATTTGATCGCAGTGATGATTTTTCTGCAAGTCATAGTTCGACATTTAGTACAATTTCAAGATTTTCTAAATATAATAACATTTTCTAAATATAATAACATTTTCTAAATAAATTTCAGACATTTGACAGATTACTCAGTACAAGAAACCGAATTTTCCCGACAAATCTTTCATAACTTTGTCAACCCTCTCATACATTTTTCGCAAAGAAGTCTGAGTGAAATCGGTACCGAAATCGGCTATTTGTACAGAAACTCTGGTAGATATCTTTTCGATTTGTCCAATTTTTACTTGGTGGAAAATTATGAGACTTGGTTACAGTTTCCAATACACACACAACTCGATTGCGATGCAACTTCACAGTGAGCTGAGCTCTGTCTGGGATTTTGGTATAAATCATAGCCACCACGAGACTCCCCGAGGGTCAAGATTGTCACATTTTTGTAATAAGTTTCTCAATTTTATCGCCGTTTCATTTCTTGAAGCGCTTCATTGTTAATAATTGAAATAAACATATGTGACAGCTGCCATATCTCAAAGTTTCCACTTGCACCAAAAAATTACACTAGATGTACAAAATACACTCTTACTGAGACAAGCTTTAGGTATTACGATCTAAATACCATGCTGTAATATGTTCATGATTTTCTCACGGCACAGATTCCCTAGGACCTTCCTAGGACCAACAATGGTAGATTGAGACCATGAGAAAACCTCAATATTTCCTTCCGTATTTCCAGGCGTAGTACCAGAAAAATGCTGATCAGACATCGTAATCGAAGTTATTCATATCTTCATCCAATGTAACCTAGGGAGCCGAAAAATGTTATTTTCGAATTCCATATGGTGTTCGATTTTTTGGAAAAGGTTTTTGATGTGCCAAAAAAAAAACCTTTTGTAAGTCTCTGAGTCATTGTTCAAAAGAAAAATGTTCGGGCTTTAATTTGATGTATTTAATTCATTTTATTGCTCTTTTCGCTGTCATCTATTAAAATTTTTGGGAAATTTTACAGCCGAACAATTTTTTAAAATTCCATTTAGGTACTCAGAGTTCTATGTAATTTAAAAAAAAAATATTGATTTAGCATTCATTGTTTTCATTTGGTGTATTTGGTAATTCGTTACTTTGAGTGCCGATCACGAAGCTGCAGCAATGCGTTAACAATGTTCACAATGTTAACCTTTCTCTCACTCTCGCTCACTGACAAGCTACTGAATTACGTCCATGGCGAACGTCTCCCCGATGTCATCCTTAAGTCCTCGTATGCAAATAAGCATTAAGATATCCATACCCTGCCAACAATAAACCCAGATAAAGATCAAAGCTAAAATGCGGATCCCTGTCGATAAAACTAACATCACGGATGATCCTCTCCATTCACCATTAATCCTTTAGAGCTACAGTGTTGGACCAACTCAGGCGCCTAGCTCTTCCAGATCAAGACGTGCTGCTCTAGTAGAGTGTTGCAGGCAAAGATAGTCGCAATCGATTTGATCAAACTGATTTCCGAGCGGAACTTCTACATATCTATATGGACCGCCTTGCTGCCCTCAAAGCCTTACACTCAGATTTACCTTAGAATATATTACATTCCTCACCCTAATCCCACAGCACCAAGTAATACTTACCTGGGTCCCAGGTCATAACGGGAAATGAGTTGGAAGACATATCGCTCAATTTACTTCAATAGTGTCATAACTCGATATTTTCGATACACGATATTTTCAAGAGAGTAGGTTAAAGTTCTCAATTGCGTCTTACTTTGCAAATATAGGAGAGAGAAAGCCATAGGATTCCTGAATAAACAAGAGGCCTGACAATTGTTTTTATAATACACTGCAGAACAAATGTCAACTTAAATTACAGATTTAAAGCTTTTGCTTGACCAAACAACTATAAAGTGAATTTTGAATTGTGGGACTATTGAAGTAAATGAGCAATATGTGCTAGGAAGGACTCTGAATCTGTGGGTGTGCGGGAAATCTCTTCAATACGCATGACTTTTGATGAATCAGCAAGTTGCTTTGACCAAAAGTCAAATATCGTAACACTATGGTGGAATTCCATACAAACTTTTAAGATAAATCACTCTTTAGGGCAAGATGAAAATCTTAAAAAGTGTGGTTATTTTCTCAGGAGTTCTCACAGGGCAATGTCTGACAGACATGCTGGCTAAAGGTGTTGGTGTAACACAGAAACGGAAGAATCAGTAGAACCTTGGCGATGCCACTGTCGAGGCCTACAGAAACCTCGACTTACACACCTTGCGAGCAGGTCCCTTGACAAACTTAAATACTTGGGCTGTACTTCTCTGACTTGCTTAACGAAATTAATCAAAATTACCAAATCGTTCTTAGACCGCACCTCATCAGACTCCTGCTGCAAACACATCATTCCCACCGGCATCACCCTTTATCCAACAACGTTCTTTGCTAGCAATATTATCTTGCCCTATCATCTTTCTAAGCAAACTTACAGAATACAAAACATGCTTATTTACTTTAACTAAATCATTTGCTATCATTATTTATTTACTAAGCGTCACCATCCACCATCCACAACAGCAGACCATGGCAACACCCTCAATGTAAACTTGGCAATGCGATTCTCTGACTTTTAGTTATTTGAGAAATTCCAATAATGCACCAAACCCACTATTTACGTTACTTATCGCTGTATGCTGTGCTCTTAATCTTACACTCGTCCGCAGAGATATAAGTGTACGATAGACCACTACTATGTTTCAGACTTTAGCCAAACATTGACTGCATGTCTCCAATGAGACAATTTGCAACAAAGTAGGCAAAATTCATGTAAAAATGACCATTATCGGGGCGAGAGTGAGAGTTCCCATAAAGGTGTAATTGCATATTGAGGTAACATATTTAGAATAGTTGTTTGTTAAATACGAAAGACTTAGGCAACAAACTTGCAAATAACGTCACTCATAGGCAGTCGCTCAATTAGTCGACAATTGTGATGTGGGCTACCTTTACAAAAACGTAATCAAATCAATGAATTTAAATAGAACATGGAAATATTAAATTATATAAGTGGTAGTTTATGAAATATCATTTACATTTAACAATATAACAAACGTAGGAATAATGCATATTAAATAGTGATCATGGACGATTTGTCTTCAAATGCGTCACTCTAAATATCACGGCCTTTGTATTGATGCGACTTTTCGGCGACTTACAGCAGACTGCTTAATTGTCATCTGTCAAACATTAAACGGGATTTTAGAACATAAATGTATGTTGCTTTGAATTATTTAATTTTATTCCAACGACAAAGTGATACTCACATATTTCTTAACAAACTTCAAATGTTACATTCAGGCGGAAACTATCTATTTTTTCCAAGTACATAATAAGACCCGCTTACACTCCAGCAACTGTAATTATTAATATCAACAATACAATCAGCACTTCCTCTAATAGTTTTGTTGGGCTTTTAATGTACTGACACAACGAAATCAATTCAGAAGCAATTATTCTAATGAAATACACACTTTCAGCCGTTAATCATGTTGCGTCTCCTCTGGGGAATATTTAACTAGCATATTGACCTTGACTTTTTTGCGCCGCATTTTAAAATATAATCAATCAGCATAATAATAAGGGAGAGAAACTCTAACAATGCGCTTTACAGAAGCTCTGTAATTAGCGTTTGCTATGTGAAACAAAAACAAAATGAAACGAACGAACCGAAATGAAAGTAAAGTAAAGTAAAAATACCAGTACCCATATGTCTGTGTACTTGGCCGGATTAGCCTAGAGGGCCAGTAATTTTATGGACGCATGCATCTTACGTTAGAGTGGTGGTTAAGCTGCTGTGGCGGATTTATAACTTTCTCTCAATTTGTTTTAAAGCATTTTTCTTCAGGGAAATTGTTCTTTAATAATTAAATAGTTCGTTTGTTTTTGGTCTGTATACATTTTTATGGAGATGTGATATTGTTCTGGCCAGGGCTGTGGAGTCGAGCCAAAAAAAAATGCTCGACTTCGGCTCTAGCATTTTTAAATAGCTCGACTTCGACTGCGACTTGTGGTCCCATAACAGAATTTGGAAAATTATATTTCCGTCGGCTTCTCTCAGACTCTATCTCTAGCAGGTAATCGAAAAAATTTCAAATTTAAAAAAAATATTTTTAATTTTTTTTCGTATTTTATGGGAAATGTAACTAAAAAACACGTAGTCGGAGTCGAATGTCAATTACAGAGGCACACACTACAATATAACGCCATGAAATAAGTCCCCACGAAATAAGTTCCAAATTGTTTGGATTATATTTCATATGAAATAAAGCCCCGATTTTGAAAATGAAATAAACCCTCAACGAAATAAAATAACGCCCCATATAGAAATAAGTAATACCCTAATTTGTGGGGACTTTTTCCTATGAAATAAAACCCTCAATTTTTAAAATTAAAATTAAAAATCATAAATTACAGAGAAATACAATAATGTTGAAGTATTACGATGGGCGGGTTGAAAAAAAGTCCCAAAGTGACAATGAAAAAAGTCCCACGCAAAAAATTTGGAACTTACGTCAACGACCATTTTTTGACCTATGCAATTCAATGAAAATAGTTAATTCATAATAACTTCGCTATTTAGTGGGTTAATGGTCCAAATTAGGTACCATTTTAAAGCTAACTTTCTTGGCAAAAAAATACATATCAACATAAGCCATATCTTGAGTTTTGACCATTTTTCCATAAATATAATTTTTCCACAAAAAAATAATTTGAATTTAATGTCGCCTCGGCATGGGTTATTGGATCAGAGGTTGCTGAGGATATACATCTGTCCTGTTCTGAAGTAAAAGAAACGAGTTAGGGTTAATTACATCTCCGGACTTTCCGGGCCCGTAACTCGGATAGTTTGGACTTGTGGGATTTTTTTTTTATTTTTTCCTTTTTTCATTACTTGCGGTTTTTTTCATTTTCGAATTTGGTGTATTTATTCATAATGAAGTAAGCCCCAATTTTTAGCCTTATTTCATTATCATTTTTAGACTGTGGCATATGGTGAAGCTACCTTGGACAAAAGCAACTTCTATCGGTGGTACAAAATGTTCTTAGAGGGCCGAGAATATGCGAAGGACGAGCTGCGTGCCGGACGCCCGAGCACGTCAACAACAGAATACATTGTTAAAGTGAATAAAATAATATTGGTCAATCGACGAATTTCCATTAGAGAAGTTATTGACTCGATTTTAACCAATGATTTGGGCCTGAGTCGGGTCTCCGCTAAATTCGTGCCAAAATTGCTGAATTTGGACCAAAAACAGCATCGCGTTAAAATGGCTCAGTAGATGTTGAATTCGGTCCGTGGCGACCCAAATTTGCTCCAGAGGGTCATAACTGGTGACGAATGATGGGTTTATGGTTACGACGTGGAAACTAAGGCCCAGTCATCCCAATGGAAGCTGCCGCATGAACCAAGACCGCCAACTTCGGTCAAACGTAAAGGTGGTGCTCACTGTTTTGTTAGATTGCAGAGGCGTGGTGCATTCTGAGTTCTTGCCACAGGGTAGTACGGTCAATAAAGAATATTACCTGCAAGTTATGCGCAAATTGCAAGAAGCAATCCGCCAAAAACGCCGGGATTTGTGGAAGTACAAAAACTGGCTTTTGCACCATGATATCGCCACTGGACAGACATCGTTGCTTGTGCGCGAATATTTGGCAAAAACAACACAGTAATGCTGCCGCAGCCACAGTATTCCCCTGACCTTGCCAACTGTGACTATTTTTTGTTCCCAAAACTGAAAAGGCCCATGAAAGGACGACGCTACGCCAGGATTGGCTAGATAAAGACGACATCAATGGAGATCACAAAAAATGATTATTTGAAGTGCTTCGAGGATTGGAAAAAAAACGTTGGCAGAACTGTATTATATCCGAGGGGAATTACTTTGATAGATATTCATGAATAAATAAAAACTTTTTGAAAAAATACCCAAAAAATGCAAAAAACTCCGCAATCCACAAATTAAACAACGCCCCATTTTTGGGACTTTCTTTCACAATGAAATAAGGTAAAAATTTTCGATATTTTTTGGGGAGTTATTTCTCCCCAAATGTAAGCAGAGCTCTCTTGAAACAATAAAGTCAGGTATTAAGTTAAGAAACAGCCTCAGGTGAATTTTTTTTAAAAAATGTATAATAATTTAAGGATAACACCAACACTCTGTGATAGACAATTTTGCGGTAATTTAAAATGCTCCATATTGGAGAGATGGCATCTGCTGGCAATTTTACATTGCCTGAATGACTTAAAGTCATAAACAAGAATTCTTAAATGTAAGTCGTTGCCATACACACTGAAATTGTAGGGTGAACTGAATGTGTATACGGACATATGATTGCCAGCATTTGTTCGACAATTATCCATGTGTACTGTGTAATTTTTGAATTGTTTTAATTCATAATTGTGTACTGTTGTTAACTATGTACAATTAGTTAAGCATTTATTTATGTCTCTCTTTTTGGTCTACATAAATAACCATAAATCTGCGATTTGCTTCAGTTGTTTTCCTCGTTTTTCGTTTTCTCATTCAATTGTTAAGATTGTCTTTTGTGTGCACTGTTTCTCGGTGTACTCGTGTTTCGGACTGCTTTTCCGGATAAGTCATTTTCAGTCAAGTCGTGGTAGTCTTTTTTTTTGGTTTGTTGGCTTAAACATTAACGCAAAGTTTATAATTAATTTATAATTTGTATTTGGATACGAGTCTGTGTGTTTTCATTGTGTATGTTCTTTTGCTTGGCAATTAAAATAGATGTGGGGTATACACGAGTATGACTGACTAATAAACACTTTGTCTTAATATTTTTGTTAATTTGTGGTCATACGAGTGTACACTTGAATTGGGTACAGCGCAATTGCAAATTACCGCAAATTAACGTTTTGATAATTAAATAATAATTTTACCTAAAAATAATCGCTGTCCAAGAAGTGCTCACAAGAGGGCAACGGAGTTGACTGACTGTGTGCATTGTCTTAAAGGGAAAATGGACAAATTAAAAACCAACTGTTGTGTTTAAGAAAAAGAAACAAAAATAAACAAAAAAACACGCATTAAAGAATTCCAATTATCTGCAACTTATGAGTGATTCAGGGCGAACATAAATATAATACATTTGTTGAAAGAATTTATACTATAACACATTCACAACTAGATAAGTGACAGGGGGAAGGGGGGTTGTAGATTTTTGTCATTCTGTTTGTAACACATTTTATTGTATTTAACTCAAAATTACGTAATTATTGTGGAATTTAAATCCACTGCTCCGATTAATGTTTGTAATTCCAACAAGTGTATGGACACTAAACGGAATTTTTGAATAGCAGTAGATTTGTGGGTTCTTCTGTACCTTCAACTGTTCGTAGTCTTGTACAGTTTCGTCACATGTTGTTTATCAAAAAAAAAAACAATTTCAGACGATAAAGAAATTCACTATTTACAAAATAAGTTGTAAGCAGATTATAGAAAACATTTTCGTTTTGATGTGATAAAGAAATTCAGATACATATTTACAAAAAAAAATTTATATCGGAAAAAAATTCGAAAATAATAACGGACTTGCTTTGGTCGACTTATTGTATTTGTTAGTATTTTTGGTAACCCTTTCGAATATTTACAACTCCAATTACTGATATATGATACAGTTCTAGTCGCCTAAAAGAGAATTATTGTTTAGCAAGCAGTGAAGCAAACAAATTCTAAGTTTAATTTTTTTTTTTATTGGTCACCTTCATTAAATTGCATTCTGATATTTGTTGAACTTTTTTTTAAGGTTTTATTATAAGTTCTTCATGCTAATATTTTTATTTATTTTATTTTTTATTTAATTTCAATACAAAGTGTTGCGGTTCCAAAACAATTTTAATAAAAATAATTTATTCTTTTGAAGAATTTCACAAGAATGAAAACATTTTTTTAACAATTCATAGGTTTGAATACATGAATAGAAAAGCAAACTAGATTTATATAAACAACCAGCTGACCCGGCAAACTTTGATTTGCCTTCAAATTTTATTTTATTGAAAGTTTGGTACATTGCAAAGTCGTGGCACAGGTTGTATGGGAGGTACTACGCTCGTTTGTCCAATTGGACCGAATTGTAAATCCAAACAACCGAGGGCGCCACCCAAACGCATACAACAATATGTATTCAAATCGGTCCAGCTGTTTAGTAGAATTATATATAGAATTACAGTAGAATTATGTATAAAGACAAAACTGCAAAGTAGACTCGTTGCAAGTGTCGTTGCACTCCAATACAAAGTAAATTTATATTCTAATTTTGGGTCCAAGACCATATGGCTACATTTTTACAACGACAGACCAAAGCAACTTTTGGGAATCGAACCGACAACCCCCACGCTGATAGGCAAGCACGCTACCCACTCGCCACTCGCCTACCGGGGATTCCTATATTTTTGTTGAAATGTAAGGGGCTGTCTTTGTCCTGTGAAGCACTGAAGAAGTATGATCGCTTCTATAACGGATGTGTATTTGCTATATTTATTTGTATTTAAGTGAAGTAAAACCAGTAAAAAAGTTGCAGTCGGGTAAACCGACTTATATATACACTCACCCTCAGTAAAAACATACAAGTCTCTATTCCAAAGTATCGGAAAGTCAAAAGTGAGCGTGGATGTAAGCTCTGATGAAATGTCATAATAGCAATCTCAAAATACCGAATGTTATAGAAACATATTGTATTACATGTTTTTAGAAAAAGGTCGTTATGTCGTTAAAGCTTTACTAAATATAGAATTTCGGAAAGATTCGTTGAGCGAGTTTATATAATTACACGATTTCTAAAGTGAATGCAATGGTACATTTGTATGGGAGGTACCAGAAGGGGAGTTGCCAGACTTCCAAGTTTTTGTCCAAAACTTAGTCTAACTATACGTTTACTAAATACAAAATTTGGGCAAGATGTCGTTGGGCATATTGATGTTATTACACGATTTCTAATGTAGATGGTACATTTGTATGGGAGGTACCAGAAGAGGAGTTGCCAGACTGCCAAGTTTTTGTCCAAAATTTTGTCTAGTTACACCTTTACTAAATACGGAATTTGCCCAAGAACGAACTTGGGCGCGTTGATATTATTACACGACTTATAAAGTAGGCGAAATATCAGATTTGAATAGGGGGTGTGGCCATATAGCCATATGCAATCCCATAAGCAGTTTTGGGAAAATATTAAGCCATGCCAAATTTCAGAGTGATTGCTTAACGCTTTCGAAAGTTATTTTGCGTACCAGCAGGACAGACGGACATGGCTCAAACGATTCAGAAAGTCATAAATCAAATTTGGTTCAAAGACACCTGGCGTCTAATTTGGATATTTCTATGTGTTACAATTTTGAGCCGTTTCAAATGATATATACCCTCCTACCCGTAAGGTGAGGGTATAGAAATTCTCCAACGCCCATAACTCTAAAGCAGGTCTTTCGAAATGGTGGGGCACACCCAATATGGGGCGTAGAGTGTTTCACGGGGGCCGCGAAGACATGTAAGTTCTCATAAGTGGACAAAATTCTCAGTCCGTTCGGTGTCCGCTTATGAGAGACTACATTGTATATGTACAGATGTCTCCGAAAAAA
Source organism: Hydrotaea cyrtoneurina (assembly GCA_958296145.1). NCBI lineage: Eukaryota > Metazoa > Arthropoda > Insecta > Diptera > Muscidae > Hydrotaea > Hydrotaea cyrtoneurina. Next base: position 38,067,209 of record OY282512.1, on the reverse strand, counting down.
TCTCTGGTTCCATAGAGTGCTTCCGAGAGCGACTAATATCCACTGTCTTCCAATAATCCTTACAGTGACAGCAAAATTGGTCACATCAAAATTGTTCTTCGAATTTCGAATTGTTTATAAAAACGTTTGATTTAGTAAAGAAATATGTTTATTTTCGATACAAAACAAAATGTTAACATGAACATCACATTTGTTAGATTCTGACCTGTAATACGACAGTAAAAATGTATAAGCGACAAAAATCAGTTATAGTGTAAATATGCATTACGTACTTTAGACCAAACAAATCGTAAATACTGAAATTGACGACAATACGTAGCATTAATGCAAAAAATAATCAGAAAAACATTCTCCTGTAAAAATCTGTTTTTTGTGGCGCTTGGCGCTATTTTGGCGGTTACGGTTCGAGGTGTTCACTGTACCAGTTTTTTGTTTTATATTAAGTTCAGCACAATATGAGGGAAATATCTGATATTCATGCAACGGATATTCATTGTTTAGAATGTAGAAGCTATTACGCGATATGCTGTCACCCTAACAGAGTCCTCTTGTAGTGGGCAATGGTTCGGAGAAGTATCTTAATTTCTCTTAATTCTTTAGATTTAGTGTCACTGAGAGTCATTCTACAAAGACGTACAAGCTTCTCGTACGCAGCATGCATTTATTTTGCTCTTATCGGCGCCTTTGTAATCGTCGAAGAGATGATATAAATCGTTTTGCGTCTCATAGGTCTTTTCCAGGATTTGGCTGAGTGTACATCGAGTATATTAAAGCTTTTAAAAATATTATGTATGTATACGATTGAAGACCAAATATTAAGAAAACACATTCAAGAAGATACTAAGTCTTTTGGGATGTGGTTTTCGCATTTCTAAATCAATAATAACCAACATCTAATAATGGAAAAACCAAGCAAACATTTCCACAAATTTTCGGTATCCTTCCATTTTGACAATAACAACTTTATTATTGTACTCTTCAACCTGTAGTATTTTTTAATGCAATGCCTGTAATTTATACCGAAATTTTTATGGAAATATAACTGAAATGTTGAATAAGTGATTCAGAAAACATCAGCGCATTAAGTGGGATGACTACGTTTGTCGTTGTATGACTATGGAATATATTAACGGCAGATTCGTATCAGGTCATATATATTTTAAAATACAAATGCTTGAGTTGCATATCATGTCAACATCACATATCATGTCAACAATTTTCATTCACATCATAAATCACCCAGCATAAATTGTGACAACACAGACTCAAACTCACACACACACACACATACGCACACATGCCGAGGTACGGATCCCACTCTGCCATAAAACAATCAGAAAAAGTCAAAACGAAAATTTCTCAGGTATCCCAGACGCAGAAAGAAGAGAAGAAAAAAAAACCACTAACATTTCAGAAAAGTCTCCAGACACGTACCGCCATACATATCTAATGTCACACAAAACACACACGCACACACTCTCGTGTGCATGAATATCAAACACCTCAAATAATAATAATAAAAAAAAAGAAAAATAAAAATAGCAAAACTTTTATTTACAATTTAATTCAGAGAGTGTCAAATCCATTATGCTAATGTTGTCACTAATAATAACACAACAACGCCTAATAGTGCCGAACACATTCGTTGGCAGACCCACCAGATCAGATCATCGTACATATCTATGCCTGTCCGTCTGTCCTCCCGTCCGTCCGTCCGTCTGTCTGTGGTATATGCGGAACATAGACGCGTCGTAACTGTGGAACGACAAACACGCATTCATTGTGTTCTAAATGTGTTTTGCATTATAATCAATTTATTCGCATTTGCATTACAAAACGAATACAAAACACACAGACAGATAGGCGAATGGACAGACGGACAATCCAACATACACTTTGTCGGACAGACAATGTAAGAGGTAAATGTATGATTGCCGATCATGCAGGGTTTCTCAACTTTGAAGAATCAGTTCCGAAGGGAGGTGTGTTTTTTTATTCTTCAGTGAAACCGTAAAAATGATCCAAAAATATTCACTACAACTCTTCTGTGACAGATTACAAACCTTCTAGACAGTGGAACTTCCATAACTCGAACTACCATTAGTCGAATATTCTTTAAGTGCTTCTAGTGACAGATAATGAGAGCAATTCCCTTAAACAATTTTGTATCGGAGGAAGTGCACTGGCTAAAAGTTGCTAAATTCAAGGAAAACATACTCAAATTGAGTAAATATTATTTTCATATGGCACCCAGTATAAATTTACACAATGTAACACCTACTTACTTGTTCTAAGTATGAAAAATTACCAAGATTACTCAAATTTTACACAGAAATTAATACTCCTCATAAGTAGAAACATACTTGAATTGCTTTAATTTCTTGTCTCGATTTGAGTTTCATGTGGAAGCTGCGTTTGTAAGAACAGTTTTTTTTTTTTGTGTGGTGGTTGGAGGCATTGACATGGTTCCAAAGCATACTAGCTCAGTGAAACAAAGCTTCCAATCAGACAGAGGCCTGTCATGACCAAAGTTGCCAGACGGTCGGTGTTCGACGGGATTTTGCATATCACCAGAGTACGGTGTATTGAAGCAAAATTCAGAATTTTTGGATTTAATCTGTAAGAAAACGGTCTCGCACCAAAGAATGTTTCCGCGGCATGTCAGTCGTGCGTCTCTATATTTGCATGTGCAATAGCACGACTATATTGTCGAGTGATGGAGAAGCTTTCCTACAGAAAAATATTGCTATTTTTGTTGGTGCATTCACACACACTTCTTCACTGTTATTTTTCGCCAATTTCCTATCACTGGCAAGTGTCTAACCGCTGTGATTATCTTGTATCGCTGCTGGTTATCAGGATACGATTTTTCAAGAAAAAGAGATTTAAATCATCACTGTCCAGGGAAATCCAGTGTTTTATTATCGGGTTTTCAGAATTATGCATTTCTGCATTCGGCTGACGAACACAACCAATGCGACAGAATTGTATGAAAACATTTCTTGTCGAATCGAGGCACCATCAATCTGAATTTATTGTTGCTCTATAGGCTCCCTTTCACACATTTGAAGTTGACAATTGGCTCGAGCATTCTAGCTGGACTAAGGTAGCCCCGAGTTTGGCTAGCTCTGCACTTTGCTGGTGGTATGTGCCTGGGGCATGGGATCCGGATATGGTGTATGAAGTACAGCTAAGCCTTCCTGTTGAAAAATCTGAGGCAGTGATGGACTGATGCTGAATGCAGTAACACAGAATCCAGAGATACTATATGCTAGACCACCCAATGGAATGAAAAACTCTCCATCCTATGGTTGAGAGTATGAAAACTTCTAATCATGGATCAGCAATACAATCAAATTAGCCCCCATCCTATTGTACACTACAGACCATCAAGCCGGACAAAGCATAATTCGAGACGGACCTACTACATTTCAGGACCATATTTGGGAAAGCATTTTTCTCATTAACGGAAGCGAAAGTAGTATTCAGTTATAAAAATCCTGAGCTTAAGTCACCTACGGACAGTGTTTCTGCCATATACAAAAATAGACAAAACTTCCCCGTAAATTATTTCGCAATATGCAGAATATTCGGTTTTTCTTGGTATTAGGATTATCTGTCCCTTTACAATTTGACTAGTAATCTACAAGCAAATCTAAAAGAAGTAATTTATACCATGTAATATGTGGCCAGAGCCCCTGGATTGTAACAATGTTTAAGAAACACTGTCTTAAGGTTAAGAAAAAAAACCAACAATAGCCCGACACAATTGATTCCATTTAAATGATGTTTCATTGCCTTTAAAGTAAAACGAATCGAAAAGTCTTCCATTTAACACACGCACATCACATTTACGAACATAAAGACATCGACAGAGACAGAGCGAGAGTGAGTGAGGTAGAGACAGACGATCATTTCATTAATTTGACATCAAATTCCGTAATAAAAACATTAAGCCACCCATCCAGAATGAGCTGCTACGTTCGTCCATTGATCCATGGACTATGGATACAGCTGTGTCTCTGTTTCGTCTTTCACACACACACTTCGCTTTGTTCGCCCATTGAATGGGGCATGAATTATTGATATGCACAGAATGCGTCCGTCAGGTGTTACACTTTACATTTTATGTCTGTTTCGTGTTGGCCGCCACAGTATGTGAACTGGGTCTCTTTTTGTGATTTGGAAGAAGAAAAAAAAGACGGAGAAGAAATAGACAAAGAGGGCAGAAAATAAAAACGGTTTTATAATTGTGTTTAGCATTAGCATAAAATTAATATTGTGTTACTTTTTTCGGGGTAAATATTTTAAATATAATAATTGGTTTATTGTTGGACGCATGATTTTGAAGATTTCCGATACGAGATGAATGAAAATGGGAGAAATCCTGCATGTGGATCGTGGTAAAATAAATTGACCCATGGACCCATGGTGAACCCAACAGGTTTTTACTTAGAAATCACACGGAAGTTGGTGGCTATTCTAGGCGCAAGTGGAAACGCAGAAATGTCAACACAGATTGACATTATCAGCTGTCACATCATAATTATCGATATCGATTGTTTTCATGCAGCTTTATAAACACCAACAAGCACCTTCTATAGACCATCGATTCATTATTTTGGCTGATGTGTTATATGAAGCGCCATGTCTCATATTACCTAGGAAAAGGGATGTAACGAAGTTCGGACAGCAGCAGGGGGACAACTGCGGCGGCAGTTCGGTTGGTAACGTCACTAGCGTCTATTCTCTGAAAATAGTTCAAAATATGTTTTAATATTTTTGAACAAGAAAGAAAACCCGATCCATTTGAATTAGACGAAAATTACCGCTAATAAGGAAACCTTTTTTTTTTGATAAAAAAAAAAAAAATCTGGCACAATCACCACAAAATGCCCCATACATACAACATATCATCGAACGGAATATGTTAATAACTTTTAACACCTGAATGAAACACATGTCAATCTTTTTAACTCCATCTGGTCGTTCTTTCATTGATCGCCGTTGATCCGCCGTCAATTTTTGGTAACAATTTAGAGTGTGTGTGTGTCTCGCTTTTTTTTTCTTCATAAATGTTAAACATCGAATCATCTTCGGCAGCGTTTACGGTGAGTTTTGTTTCGGGTTATTTTCACAGGGGACCCACAAAGTGGAAAAAATTGCTTCTCACGTTTGTCAGTCCACATGACGAAGAAGAAGAAGAAGATAAAAATTGATAAATAATACCATCAATAAACTCAAATTTGAGTTTTGATATTTTTTTGTTATTTATTAATATTAATCCATAAATTTATTCGAAACTTTACGATACGAATGTATTATTAAGTGGGCTAACATAATAATTTTTCTTAACCTCTTCGTGGTGGTTTGTTTCAGAAGAAATACACACACACATACATAACTATAATATTCGGAAGGTATTGTTTAGAAAGACGGCAATTATGTGAATGAATTAAATATTGAAGTGGTGGCATTCGGAAATTGTCGACTTTTTTTTGTTGGGATATTGATGACATTTGGACGGTGGGTTATTAATGATGGACGACCATCGAAGATTGATTCTTTTGTGGCAGGTGATATAATGATGGATTTCGAGTCATTGTAACTGTATATACTTTCAATGCGGTAAACGATGAAAACGAAAGACTTGGCCAACAAACTTGAATTAAAGAAAACGTTAAATTTTATTGAACATTTGCTCTTAATGGCATTTTCGACTGTGTCGTTAAATGAGGGGAAATTAACTATGGGAAGTATGTGGGAATTGATATGCAAGCCGGATATAGGAGCCATATAGTGTCAATGGGTCATGGGAAAATCTGGAGCATTTTATTTCCTCATTATGGTGAGTGATTCCCACCATACTCGTTGGAGTCTCGTATTTATAAAGCTCAGTATATTGCAAAGAGACGTATTTACAGAGGGCTCGTATATGTAAAGTTGGCGTTGGTGATCTATTTGGAAGAATACTTGAAGGTGGTTTTTATTCGCTTGGTCTTTAAGGCGCCAGCTTAGTCGCAAAGAAAGCGTGGCAGTAAAAGCAATGGGTAGCCGTGAAAATACATTACTTTGTTTCGTTCGATTTAAGAAACTACTGCGTAAAAGATGGACCACCATGCAATGAAATTGCGTGAATGAGATTGTTCTTTCCGAAAATCAACCACTGCGTCTGTGGTACAACGATTTAATTTTAAATTACAATACAAAGTAAATTTATATTCTTATTTTAGGTTCAAGGGTAAACCGGCTGACACAGACGATATGACTAGATTTTTGCAGTGCCAGACCAAAGCCTCTAGTAATAGTCGAACCCACAACCACCTACCAAAACCCTACCAAGGCGCTTGATCCTTATATTTAATGATTTATTGACTCCTTCAAACGAACGCCGTGATTAGGCTCTAGAGCTGATAATAATTGACCATAAGTCGAAAATGACTAGTACTATTTTTTTGAGATAAATATTAAAAAAATGTATCACCTTGTTGATCGCAATTTTTAAATTAATCAGATATCGCTAGCGTATGTCTGCCGTCGCTACAAGTTAAATGGTCTATACGATCACTTTAATTTTTCACAACTTTAGGACATAATAAACCAATCATTGGAGAAGAAATCATTGAAATCATTGTATTTAAGTGTAGTTAAATATTTGTTAAGAAAAGTAAGTCCAATTTGAAGTGAGGTAAGAGAAAAAAATTCGTAGAACAATTTTTGAGAGAGAAAACTGAGACCGGATTAAAGGATTTAATCGGATTAAATCCATCATAGAACAGAAATATTGCAATTATTCTTAAATGTTTCCGATAATTTCAAATATTTATTCGGGCTTAAATTAATGCAAGCAGTCTACGCATAAGTCCACTTCGAACTTATTTCCATCCTGTTATGAGCCTAGCTTTCCGTGTGATTAGGGCACTACCATGTATAGAAAACCGAACGTTCAAGATTGTCCCATCTGGCCGGCTCATTCTCTCTATAATTTCCTGGAGCATACCTGTACCTGAATATCAAACTACTTGGGCATCCTGTAAATAGATGCGCGGCACTAATGGGCGGTTCTTGAATTCAGGAGTACAGATTTCAGAGATTTTAACGCTGACTGGTTATCCTAGCCACCGCGCAACTTCTCCGAACGCCTGCTGGTTGGGAATATGTGTGGCGAAGTTACTTACAAAATTTGCAGTGGTTTCGATTTAGCTGTCGCTCACTTAAGTGTCAATTAATGATAACTGCTAAAAATTCTGAATGCAAATAATTGTTGCGTACCCGCAAATTATAAATACATTTATGGAATGTTTGCTTACTTTGTAAAGACTGCATTAAGCAATCGAAATCAACAGAACTTCACACTCTTTCTCATTTCTATAAAAAGCTAGAAAAGTATATCAAGTGGTATCAGGTGAAAAAAGTTCTCTAAACTCGTGCTTGATTGTCAATCGCTGGACTTTTGTTAAATGTCTGAGATAAGTGGAATTGTATCGAATACCGGCCACCAAACAACGATGCCGTAAATCTGTAACCGGACGGACGACTGTAATGTGAATACAGTATACTATTCTCTCAAGAATTACTCCCAGATACTTTGATTAACATTGTACATCAATTTGATGAACATTGTACATCACTTTGATGAATATTGTACATCAACTATAATTTCAATTAAAAAAAATCATTTCTATTTTGCAAAAATTTCTGAAATTTTGTTCATAATTATAACTAAATGTTTTAATATGTATCGAATGACTTCACACACTGCACCACTAACTACTCTGTAATAGCAAAGAAAGTCGATTTTAGTTTTCTGTTTTGGTGCAAGTCATTGTGACCTACTGGCGAACCTACAGGTCTGAATAGCCATATTCAAAAGACTGAAGCAACAAACCTGCTACACTTTAAACGACAAGAAAACAAAACAAATATATGCCCATAACTTTGTGATGTGGCAGAGTATCAGGCATTTTTTATAACCGATTTTTACAACTTAGTCATTAAAAAGAAATCGATCAAGAAACAGCAACACTGACAACAGTCACAACTACGACGATAACAAAACTCAAATAAAAATTTTAATGAACTCATCATATCAAAATGTCAAAATCTTAAATGAAATCTGTCAAAACAATAAAAGTTGAAATATGCCACACACACACATACATACGAGACAACAACGACAACCCAATAAGTAAACTTTGTGTTTTTTTGTTCGTCATCTCTGGCTCTCAAGACTTTTCCTGTTGTTGTTGTGGTTGTTTGCTGCTGCATTTTTAAGGAAAAATATTTAACAAATGTCACGCATATGTCAATTACTTTTGCAAATGGTAAACTCAATTAAATGTGAGCAGAGCAAATTCAACAACAGAAAGAAATGTTAATTGCTTTAAATATCAATCAAAATTATGTGGGTTGCCATTAAGTATCTAAAGCGAGAGAGATTATATACAGAGAGAGAGAGAGAGGGAGGGAGATAGAGGGGGAGAGAGAGAGATGGAGAAACAGATATGTAATGTTGGTGCGTTATGGTAGAATCGTCTGAAATCAAATTAGAGCATAAAAAGAAAGCAATTTGGATTACGCCTTTCATAAGAGACACTAAGCCGTTAATGTTAAACAGATGTTTAAAATACATTTAACATTAATTTAAATGCGTTAAACCCCACAAATGAACACAGCTGAAATCTTGTATATATGTATGTATGGATAGAAATCAAAAGTACTTACTATTCATCTAGAAATCGTAACGTTCGACAGAACACCTACTTGTAGCATGTGGCAAGAAGTCAACTCGAGTCGAATATAATCTACCCTCCACACGTAATGAGTGATTGAGGGATGCTGATAACACAAGTACACTCATTTTAAATGCATCAGCCGTACACTTACCTAATATGCCCCCATGCCCAACAACCCATATATGGGTAAATGACGAATGCGATTTACACATTCCCCTGGAACGTAGTGGCCACCCTTTCTGTCAATAAATATGAAGATAGCCCGGCATGATACTGAATTTCTATTGACATTATTTCGGCCTGCATTAAACTGCCATGATCCGGTAATTAAGCTGGCCTGAATGGATTCCACGGAGAACTCCTCTTAGCGATTTTGATGCGACAGTGAATAACTGGATGGCATCCCCAGGTAGGCGGATATCGTTCACATAGTCCGATCCGTCTGGGGTCGAAATAAGGCTCATCTATTACATAGTCAACAGGAACTTCCTTGTTGATTATAACCGAGATTTGAGCGTGTTCATACTTCTTACATTTCTAGGCGTTAGCCAGTTAAGAATAGTAAATAGTGCCTTAGACGGAGTTGACCTTAGCACACCAGTTGTCATGATTCGCTGGAGTCTACCATGGTAATAAAATCGTATAGCCTGCATATGCTTTTTGGGGTTCATGCCCCTGTTGAGATCGATGGCCTTTTTGCACCACTATAATGCAACGGCCGCCTTAGGCCAAATAAAAGTGATAGACACACGATTATGTAAAACTCAGTTTCCAATAAAACTGAATTTAAACTTCAAATACGTCAGTCAAAATAATCCACATTTTCGACTGTTGATGTGGACACACTAACACTTATCAGAAAACAAATGTTTCCGTTGAATAATTATTTTTTTTTTTAAAAATATGAGAATTAAAAGAATCTGCTAAATGAACTTTGACACAGGCAAAAGGCACATGCATGGAAACCAATTGCAGCATCAACAAAGTTAAACAGCAGCATCATTTATGTTATTTATTTTATTTGTGGAAATTGGTGAACCAAATTAACTCTGATTCTTCGTCTTCTGTCGTTGAGTGCTGTCACAATCATATGGATATTAAATATTTGACGATTAAACTGCATTTAAACTTTGACTGAAAACATTAATTTGAAGTTTCACTTCAGTTTAAACGAATATCTAGCTTAACTCATTTTTTGGGCCCTAGTGGTCGACGTTTCGGTATTCACCTTCCAGTTTATTTTGCTATGCAGTTTCAGTCCAGGATACTTGGCAGTGTGGGATAGTGTTAACCTATGGACCCTGGGCTTCGCAAAATGAGGGATGTTCTACCGCATTCCCGGCACCATTTCACTAATAATCCTAGCTCAGATTCCAGTACTTCTGAGAATATATTGGGATCCTTGCATATTCCATTTTCTCCATAACTTTAAGAAGAGTGTTGATGTTGAGATTCCATGGGAGTGGTGAGATTACTCCTCGTTGTGGGGTACCAAGTACTGCCAGCCGGGCAACACTAGATTGGATGCGTCTATATTTCAAAAGTTTGCTTACGAGTGAGATGACAGTGTGATTGATGCCCAGCTGTGCCTTGGCGTCAATTACACTGTGCAACAAATCGAGGGACTTTTTCTGGGGGGTGGGAAATTCCAAGTCAGGGTGATGGTACTAGGTCAGTATAGTAAAACCCTCAAAGGGTTTGGCGTTCGTATGTGTCAGTTTTTTTTATGACCTGTTTAATTTTTTCCTTATCTTGATGTTTTTTCGCTTAGTTGTAACATTTTGGCAAAAACGTAGTTTAACATAACTCGAGAACCACTTGTCCGATTTTTATGAAACAAATTTAGAAAAATTAAGAATTACAATTTCTCTAATCTGTTTTTATACCGTTTTCCTATATGTGTAACACTTTCGAAGTTAAAAATGAATGTATGAAGGGAAAAAAGTATGTGAGACGAATTAAGACTTTTTTGTATGCCGTCCACCGCGAGGAGACATCGAATAAGACGCAAGCAGACTCTAAAGATAGCACTGTACAACAAAAATCGGTGTTTGTAATGAATATCATCTATACAATTCTGATGTACAGGGTTCTCCAACGAGAAAAATAGCATAGGTCACCACAACCACGCTGAGACGACCATAACCTTTTCATGAAATTTTTCCATGAAATTTTGGTGCCGAATTCCATCTTTGAGGTTTTGAATCGATGATGGGCTCTTGGCGTATACCTTATCAATCACGTGGCACCAAAGGAAGAATTCTGAAGTTGTTAAATCACAAGATCTCGGTGGCCAATTGTGATCACCACTTCAAGAGATAACACGGTCCGGACACATTTGAATTTTCATTTAATTTTTAGTAATTGTGTAGTTTCTACTTATGAAATGTCAAAGAATAAAAGCTTCAAAAGTGACAGATACCGAAATACCGGGTGATAAAAAATAACATTTTTAACTTTTCATTTTTTAAAAAATAAAAAAATATTTTAATCTTAAATTGTCATAGCTCAAAAATTACCAGTAATTTTTTTTTTAAAATTTAAATTTTCATCTGAATTGTTCTTTTTTATAAATTGAACAACAAATATACGGACCCTTGAGGAGTCCCTAAGCTACTCATTTTTGGCGCACTTTTTTATTTTATTTTTAAATAAAAATTTTGGTTAGTAATCTATTAAAATATTGTGTTCTATGGAATTGTGAGAGCTTAAAAATGAAAACTTCGATTTCGTTAAAAAAAATTTTAAAAAATTATTACTAAATTATTTTTAAACTTTGCCATCTTTAGTATTTTTTTTAAATAATCAAAAAAAATTACAAGTAACACTCTGCGACAAATGGTAAGGGTCAGTGATCGGTTTGGAATGAAACCACCGGGGAAAGTTATATTGGTAAAAAAAAAGTCATACGTGTTCCAGCGTTTCGCTGGGTCTCATCTAGGAATCGAGATATATCGATTTGAAGTTAGTAAGTATCGTATAGGGGAATTTGTCACGTTTTAGGCTCTTTTGTTTGACATAACTCGAGAACCACTCGTCCGATTTAGCTGAAACAAATTTAGAAAAATTAAGAATTACAATTCCTCTAATCTGTTCTTAAACCGTTTTCCTACTTAATCAACAGTTTCGCAATTATAAATAAATGTATGAAAAAAAAAAATTATTTTTGCCTAAAAATTAAATTTTTTTTTTTTTAATTCATAAAAAATCCAAAACGGTAAAAAGTTTCAAGTCCTATTAAAATGTAAATAAATGTATTTAAAAAAAAAATAAAAAAAAAAAAAAAAATGTTTTCTTCATGCGCTTATTTTTAACTTGGAAACTATTACTTGTAAAGGAAAATAATATATGAACAGATTAAGGGAATTGTAATTCTCGGTTTTTTAAAATTTATTTCAGCTAAATCGGACGAGTGGTTCTCAAGTTATGTCAAACAAAAGAGCCAAAAACGTGACAAATTCCCCTATACGATACTTACTAACTTCAAATCGATATATCTCGATTCCTAGATGAGACCCAGCGAAACGCTGGAACACGTATGACTTTTTTTTTACCAATATAACTTTCCCCGGTGGTTTCATCCCAAACCGATTGTGGCTGTCGCACAGTGTAATCATTATTTTTTTTGGACTAACACTCATGGTATGGCCCGTATACAAACAATGCACTGTGTTAGAGGTAGGAAAGACGAGTATTGAAGAGAGGAAGGAGGGAGAAGTGTTTTTTGATGTTTGCCTTGAATTTGATAATGTCATATCAGGCACTCTCTTACGAACAGCTCGGTTGAAGTAAGAATTACGCCATTTCACAATGAGATTCCCTGGATAACCGAGTATTCCGGCTAAATGTTCTAACGTCAGGGACCAGACGTGGGTCATTTTGTGACAACAAACAGCAAAATGTGGTACAGATCATTAAAATCGATGATGCATTTTTTGCTTTTATTGACAATTTAGTGGAGGCCTCTTCTGGTATCCATTGCATTAATTAGTCGATGGGCTCTCGTAAGTTCGCTGGGTTAATACCATCCAGGCCAGGTAATTTGAGGTTCGGGCAAGAGATATCATAGTAGGTGACAATTTCCTATTTAATACTTTCGTACTGCAATAATTTTATGACGACCGTTTATATTGAATGTTAGAGAGTACAGAGGTCCGACAAATAGCTCATTTTATTCCTAAGACATATTTCTCTCATACCCAAAATTCTTCAGAAAATATGTTAATTAAAGGTTGAGGATGATAAGCGCCGGCTAGAATATCAGTCCCGGTTAGTGGCTTAAAATTATATTGTGCACAGCTTTCTGATTTAAGATAAGGACAAGTCTATTCATGCATTGAATATTATGGGTACTTCCTTTTTCGGTCTTCAAATTTCATTCAATGGCTGGATGGTTAAAGTTATCCTCTTGGAGCTCTGGGCCAGATCTCACTAATTTACCTTAATATTCCATGAAGGAACTGACGGACAAGTTCTCTCGAATCAGTTAGCTGTGTACGATATAATTTGTATACCCGCTGACCACGACTACTGTTTTAAGCCGGCTGAGAACGGCTAATATTTTTCTAGAGAAGTTTTACATGGCTGAGAGATTACTCTCTCACTGGTATAGTCGCCAGTAACTGCGAGGTGCAAGCTGCCGCTGAAAACATTTCTATCTACCGCTACTGAAATTCTTTGTGGGGTTATCCAAAGGGGGAATATATCTCTATTACAGAAAGCACATAAAACCTAATGTACTTAATTGTTTTCTAAACACAAACATGCTAAATATGGCATAAATACCGTTTGTTCTTTAAGATGTAAATACAAATTGTTGGAGAGTGTGTGTGGGTACGTTCTGGTTTGTGGCCGATGCCAGTGTCAGGCATGTCATGATACGTGATAGGAGAGCGAACGTTGCTCGGTCTGTATCACTCACACACAGAGGAATTCTATCGGTATTAAACGACTGAAAATCGTTTGATTGTACTGGGCACCTATGCGCCATAATGGGTCACACCCATTGAGGATAATGTGATGCGATTTGCATATACCTGAGCATTGCATGTTCCGATCAACCACATGTAATCGAATTTGTTACTAATATTTGCTGTTGCTGCTGCTGCGGTTGGTTGGCGTTCGTGGTAGACGAACAGCTGTATGTCTGCTGCCGCAAAAGGCAGAACATAAAAAGTTAATTAATTGTATTTAAGTTACATAAGCACGTTATATTATCTTGTGAATTAATTTCAGAATGAAAACGAAACAAACAGCACAAAAATGAAACGAAACGAGACAAAAAAAAATTGAAAAATACAAATCAGTTAAGCAACAAAAAGCGAATAATTAAACAAAAGCTAAATATGCGAATATTTAGTTAACAAAAGTCTGACACACGTGCTGTTAAGATTCGTTGCTGTAATTAACATAATTAGTTGTGATTTTGTATCTGTGCGATTTTTTTGTTTGTTTTACTCGTATCAAAATCTCTAAATACGGAGTTAGAGAACCGTACAATTTTAGGCACTTGAAGGCATATAAAAAAAACAATTCAATACAACTGCTTCTAATAAAGTTCCCATAAAGTTCAAATAAGGTTTTGTATTCTAATATATGTCTAGTGAATTTAGTAGATATTGCAATTATAGAAGAATAAGTTGAAAATCGTAGAACATAAAGCTTGGTAAAAAATAAATTAGTTGAAAAGTGTTGAACATAAAGCCTGGCACTGCTGTGGGATGGGAACAATTGGAGATTCTTTATAAGTGTCTCTTCACTGTCGGCCTCTGCTCACTTCATAGTAGGACAGTTATCCTCCATGAATGGTATTTAATTTTTTTTTCTTTAAAAAAACATTCTATCAAAATTCCCATAAAGGTTAAATAAGGTTTGGTGTTCTAATTTTGGGGCTAAGGGTAAACCGGTTGACACAGACCATATGTCGTGTTTTTTGCTGCGTTGGACCTCTGTTGGGAATCGAACCCACACGCTGACCGACAGGCACTCTACAAATCTAGCCTAGGTTTTGTTTAATATATTAAATTTGTTTGAAACAATAAGGTATTTCCGACACTAAATGCAACAAGTTTTGATATGAGTGCTCCGTGCCAGAACCTATCGAACGTCTTGGAAATATCCAGAGCCACAACCTTGCTTTCATCGAGACGATGAATGGATCGACTCCAGAACGAGAGCGCAGAACATATTGCATTTGGACGGCTATTTGCAGGATTTGGGCATCGGCTGAATATTGACAACTTTACAATGTGAGGGGTAAATACCTGCTCGGTGCGATATGTTGAAATTATTACGCAATGGAAGAACTAGAGTCCAAAAACACTCACATAGGACAAGTGCTGAAATACCATACCGATCCGGAATTTTATTTACGTTGAGATCTGCAAGAACCCTTTTCTATTGTCATAACATGAAAAAGGATTGTCCGATTTCATTGAAAAATATTTTAAAAAAATCTAATGCTATTTTAACTTTCTTAATAACAATAAAACTGTCATTTGGATTTTAAAATTTATTTCAAAGAAATCAGACAATTCTCTTTCAAGTTATGACAATTTATCTGCGGGTTTCCATAAAACGATTTTGTTCGTTCGTTACAAATCGTCAATATTGGAAGCGTTAGAAAATAAGCTTCAGACATTATTTAATTCCTGTTTTCAGACATATGTTACATATGGACATGTGGAACACGATCTTAAATGAATAAGCTCTCACTACTGATAAAAATCCATTTTATTGCGCATTCAGTTTTGACAATTTTTAAAGAACGAACAAATTCGTTTTATGGGAACAGGCATTATATCTCAAAAAATGTATATTTAAAACAAGAACCTATACATCATATTTCATCAGAATTGTATAGTGTAATCGTTTTAAAAAGAGGCTGGCTAAATGAATGCAAATCACAGCAGTAATGATTCACAGATTGCAGCATGTATGGACATTTTACGGGTTTCGGCTAGCAATGGATGAATAGAAGGATTCACAATAAAATCGCTATGTGCTTGTGTTTTTAAAGAGCTTGAGAATTTAAAATGTTAATATTATTGAAATGAATTGCTTTCTATCACAATCATGGCATTTATTTTGTAAATAAGAGTTCCGGCATATGTCCGACGATGACACTAGTTAGATGATCCATTCTGGCCGTATGGCTTCCAACGCTTCAAGAGTTGCTGGTTTGTCAGCGTAAAACAATGAGTCGTCAAATCGCCCAAAACGAGGGGGCCAGTAAAGGGGAACACTTCTGGAAATAAAGTTGTCATCAAACTGATTTTGCAATAAATCCATTGTTAAGTGCTCTGTATGGAAAGTTGCGACGTCTTGTTAGATCCAAATGGTATTGATGTTATGCTGACTAATTTTTGGAAACAACAATTCAGTCCGAATGGCTTGAAAGCGCTCGCCATTCACCGTAACGCCAACTCCTCCTAATTTCGAGAGAAATAAGGACCGATGCCGGTACTTACTTACTTATTTTCCTAAACATTCCATGACGAAAAAGATGGGGAACTTCACTCGAATCAGTGAGCGATATAATTGCGTATATCAGTGACCGGGACCTAATGTTTAAAGGCGGCTCCGAGCGGCTAATGCTTTTCGACAGAAGTTTTTCATGGCATAGAGTTTACTCTCTTACTCGTAAAGTTGTCAGCATTTACGAGGTGGGAAGCAGCCGCTCAAAAGTGTTTGATGGTCTTACCCGGTTTTGTGAATAGGGTTTTTAATTTTCCGACACGGGGTTTTTTTTGTCGTTTTTCGGGGAACGTGGGTTTCTCTATAAAATATAATAAAAAAAAATTAAATTTTTAATAATTCTTCAACCAAAACTTAATACATATGTATATGTTAGAAACTTGAAATGGTTAATAAAACTTCATTTAGAAATCTTAGACAATTAATATCTAAAAAAAATATTCCTGTGCAATTTAAATTATATAAGAATGTTTCGGGAAGTAAAAAATCGTATAAATTTCCCATTAAAATCACAGTTGTAAAAATTACTTGAAATCGTACAAAGTGTAGTTTTTGGGTGGACTTTTAATCCCGGAAATTCCAAATACAAATCGCGGGAATCGTAGAGTACAAATTGGGCAAATTTCCGGGGAAATACGTCTCGTGTATTTCCCTGTTGTGAATACAGACAAGTTAATAATAAAAAAAAACTTTGAATTTTCCCTTATTTCGGGATAATCTTTTATCCCTGTCCTTTTATTCTGTCCTATGAGCCAAATTTACTTTTTCGGAAAGGGGATAAAAAATAAAAATATACGTGTATCGGCGATTTTCATGTACACGTCAGAATTTTTTTTTTCAAGTTTGAAGTATGAAGCTCGTAGTGGCCTGTGTGAAAGCCTTTGGACCGATTTTTAACCCCTTTTCAGTGATACAATCGAGCTGATTTTTTGCAGGCAGACTCGTGAAAATGTCTGTATCACGTCAATTTTTTTTAAAAAAAATTTTTTTTTTATCATTTCTCAGATTTTCCTAATTTTTTTTTTTTTAATGGTTATCGTTTTTTTTTTAAGGTTTTAGTCAAAAAACATTTTTTTTTCGTAACGCTTAAGTAGTTTAAAAATTTGGAGTCTCTTCAAGTTATGCTAAGAAAAGTGAAAAAAAAATTCTTTTTTCAAAAATAATAAAAAATCTGAGAATTGATAAAAATTGTTTTTAAAAAATTTGACGTGATACAGACATTTCCACGAGTCTGCCAGCCAAAAATCAGCTCGATTGGATCACTGAAAAAGGGTGAATTCTGACGTGTACATGAAAATCGCCGATACACGTGTATTTTTATTTTTTTCCCTCTTTCCGAATATGTGCATTTGGTTCATAGGACAGAAAAAAATATATTTTTTGTAACACGGTGTAATCGGTATGCATACAACTTTTCGGGAACGAACGACACAATTTTTGAATAAAAATTGGGTAATAGAAATGTTACTGAAAGAGATCAATTATATAAATTATATAACAATTATTATACGTAAATATATACTATCATCACATTAGCTTTTTAAGTGAAAAACTAACGATAGGTGAAAATTCGTTGTCAGCAGCAGCAGCACGCTTTTGTATATGGGCCCTCAAAGCTCTGTTTCCGTTACCGCTCATCTGACAGACTTTAATTAAAAAAACTTATCAGATCGGTCGGTATAAAATTCTGTCAATTACAAACGCCAGTTTCTTTAGGTATAATTACGAATGGCTAACATTGGTTCCGAATGTTACCAGCGAGTAAAAAAAACTACCGACTCTTTAGAGTTTTAATTCAATAATTTTCTAAATTTAAAGACCGACTCGTCCGATTGAGTTTACGTTTAATACTAAAGTTTATTAATCGATTTCCTCGAGAATTTATTTCAAAAACGTATATATCATTCATATGTACTTAAATTAGATTACAACATGCCATACAATACACATTCTTAACGTAGTGTGTGTTCTCCATGCTTTGGTCTGTTCAGTCGTCCAATCATGCTAGCATCTCCGCTTACAACATGTGGCCCAATTGACTTCGTCACCCATTCCACACATTATCAGCATGGGAGAGATGTCGTTACATTTGGCTTGATTTGGGACTTCACTTATAATTCTTTTACGTCGTGGGCGACCAAATCAGACCGACAACTATTGATCAGCAACGAGAAACACTTAGGAAGAATATGTGTTATTCATGTTTCAACAACGAATAAAGAAATTACTAAGGACCAGTATCATATTAAGTCTAAGTTTTGAGACTAATTGACAAATGGCCTGAGAAAAATAATAAAATTTCACCGAATTTCTGAAACTATTCATACATCACAAGAAAACACCTTGCCAAATATAATTGATACATTTCATTAATATTATACACAACTTTTTTTTCAAATGTACAACCGACACCCAAGCGGCCACAGCTGGTGTGGACTATCGAAAAGACCATACGGCCGGAAAATATATTATTCATCTTTAATATTCACTACAGCTGCTGTTAATTGGGTCCAGTCCCAATCAGCTTACCGCAAATTGGTCTAATACCAAAAATATTTCACCAATTATTTTCTTCCGTAAATCCTTATTAACTTCAAACTAATTTGATTTAATTTTCGTTTGTGTTTGTTTTTGTTTTTTCTTTTTTGCTGAAAACTAATTTGTTACATTTTTAAGCAATTTCATAAGAACGAGCAATTCATGATGAAATCTACTTAATATAACAATACCAACAACAACAAATACATCAAATTAAAACTGCGAAAAACTGTCTTAACCACATCAACAACAACAAAATTGGCAGTAGAACTGACTGACCAAATAATAAAAATTGGCTAAAACGCAGACACCAACTCCCAATAATAGTAACCGTTTCAAAAAAAAATGAAAAAGAAAAAAATTAAACGCTGAAAACTGAATCCTAACGTGAGTTCATTAAACCATCACCGTTCCAACAGCAACAGCCGACATCTTACACCACATGGCTCAGCACTTGACTCCATAGCAAAGAAAAAAAAATAAACACAGATACGATATTACACTTCTATAAACTGAAACGTGTAACAACAATAATAATAGTAATAGCAACAACAACAAAAACAACAACATCAGCAAGAAAAATATAGTTTTTATTACAATATTTAACACGACTATGAATGAGGAAAGAAAAAGCGTCTGTTGCAGAAAAGACGAGAAAAAAAATCATTCCACGTTACAAGTAAGACATACGGACAGACAGACATACCACTTTATAATTAGAGCAGAAATTCTGACGTTTCTATTTCAATTTCCACCTGTTTTGTTCTCTGCTCACAGATGCACACACACACATGCACACTTGGAGAAACATGCACTTACACTCAAACATTTGCGGATTAGTTTTGGTTTCTTACAAGAGCATTTGTGATTTTAACATCTGTGACTGTGCCAGTGTGTGTGTGTGAGAGTTTTGAGTGTTTTTGTGTGTAGAAAAGTGACGTTTTGATTGAGTGATTGGCATGAAATGAATTACAAATTTTTCATTACACTTTTAAAAACCGACAGAGTGCTGCCATAAAATGTTATTGTTGTTCGGACACTCAGAGAAAAATGTCTGGACTGGCCATTTGTCGAAGGGCAGCACTGGGAGATCAGACGAATAATGTCCAGACTAGTAAAAACCAGTTTAAAAGCACATTGGAAAAGTATCTGCAGACATGCAGAGACAGCCCCGCCAGTTTAAATATTTTCGAATGTATCTTTTGGATACAAACGAAATGTTCTTTGTAAAGAACTTTGACTTGACTACTTTCTTATTCGTAAATTTGCCGGCAATTATCAGTTGGAAACAGCCGCAGAAAATGGTTGATGTTCTTACCAGGATACAAACCTGGGTTTGCTGTGTAGTAGGCGCAAAATATCTTTCACACCACTAAATTTAAAACGAAACATCCCTCCATGTACAAAAAAAAACAAAAGACTAAGACGACAAACTCGAAATAGTAGCATGACTTATTGGCGGACATAATTGGTGTCATTGAATATCGTTTTAGTAAAACCAATTTCCACGAGGTCAACCGCGAGGGAGTAATTAGATATTACAATTAGAGGTAGGATGTAAGGATATAGGGGTGGTTCAAATACAGAATTCTCCAACAAGAGGTGTTATTTTGAATCACCCGGTATTTCGGTAGCTGTGACTTTTGAAGCTTTTATTCATTGACATTTGACAAGTAGCAACTACGCCATTACTAAAAATGGAACGATACACGCTTCAACAAGGCATGGAAATTATTAAAATTCACTACAGAAATGGTGAAAATCTTGCAGTCACACAATTCGCAAAACTAAAGCATTTTTGGGTCGTCGTGAAGCACCTTGTTAGAATACAATACAGAAATTGGTGGACAAATTCGAGCTGTTGGGACAAATTGGTGATGTGCACGTCGCTCAAGAACAACTGAGAATATTGATGCTGTAGCCCAAAGTGTTGAAGAAAATTCAGGGGACTCCACAAACGTCATTACACCGTATTTTGCATAAAGACTTGGGCCTTAAGGCTTACGAAGTTCAGTTAACACAAGAACTCAAGCCGGCCGATCATCAACAACGTCGCGTCTTTGCTTATTGGGTCCTTCAAATGCATGAAAATGATCCGGAATTCCATAGAAAAATAATCTTGACAGATGAGGCCCATTTCCACCTCGGTGGCTACGTCAATAAGCAAAATTGTCGCATCTGGTGTTCGGAAAACCCAAGAGTTATTGTTGATAAGCCTCTCCATCCTCAACGTGTGACTGTGTGGTGCGGTTTATGGTCCGGCAGGTTTATTGGACCTTACTATTTCGATAAAGCGATTTGATCAACAGTTACGGTTGCGATTGCGCTATCGAGAGATGATTATTGATTTTTTATAGTCGGAGTTGGGTTATATTGATCTGGACAACGTTCACTTTCAAGAAGACATCGCTACGAGCCACACAAGCAACGAAACCATTGCTCTCTTTCGGGAAAAGTTTCCGGAACGTGTTATCTCTCTAAGAGGTGATCACAATTGGCCACCGAGATCTTGTACTTTTTCTTTGAATTTTGGTAACACCTCTTGTTAGAGAACCCTGCTTGATAAATTGGGAGAAATTAGAAATTATAATTAGAGTTAGGATGTAAGGACATAGGGATGGTCCAAATACAAGTTACTTTTTAACAATTCCACAAAAACAAACGAATACCCTGCATATTATTAATTCCTTTCAAAGAGCAAATATTTCCATTATTTAAGGAACAAAATTCTTTTAATTTGGCTGACACGGCAGTAGTTCTTATCCTGTTCGCGACTCCGACGCCAGAATTATTATCTAAATATTTCGAAAACGATTTTGGCTTCAATAACAAAAACAAAATGGAAAATTATTAAATTGAAAATTATTACTGGCATCGAAATCAGCTGTTGTGGCTTAAAAATCATGCGTACGTTGTCGTTCGACATCGTGGCTTAGTCTCAAAAAATATCGATATTTTTATTAAAAAAAAACTAGAAAAAACCCTGGTTTCTAATTAAAGAAAAACTTTAATAAAATTTCATAATAAAAAACGAATTTTTAATAAAATTTTCCTTCATATCATGTATCTCCTTTGGAGATGTCATCAGCATTAACTTGTAACACAGTGTGAAGATAAACACAGGCATGGGTAAATCATATCCCTCATTCTTTGTAACAAAGCGATGTCTAACCTCTCTGGATGATCTTCTTTCGTTTCGTTTTAATTTACATTTTTCTCTGGGCGTTCGGCTTAAAACTATCATAAAAGTTGAAAAACAAATTTATGTTTTCTTTTATTTATTTCTAAAAGAAACCTCACGATTAAACATAAAAATCACAACTACAACCAACAAAAGCAGCAGCAGCAACAGTCGCCACAACAACAATAGCAGCTATAAAAAAAAACAACAGCAACAACAAAATGCCGAATGAATGAATGAATGAAATTTTTAATGAAACATAAGTTAACTCCAAAAGGCGCTGTTATGTCTCAACTGTAAAAATAACAACAACGACAACAACAACACCAACAATGAGATCTGGCCAAAGCTTGTGAAAGAAGGTGTTAAGTTTCAAATTGTATCGTATTTATGTATACCTACACTGGCTGGCATACACCGACTCGACGACACATATACGCGATCACATGCATACACAAATCATAACTGGCCCGGTGTGTCTTCCACAGGTCTGGCGTTGCTGTTTTGTTGTTGTTGTGTTTGTTTTGATATTATTATTGTTGTTGTGAATTACGGACGGTTGCTATGATATGTCTGTTTGTTTCCTTTGTTGCAGCTGGAGTGTCTGCATATTGTTGTTGTTGTTGCTGTTGCCGTTAATATACCAACATGA
Source organism: Hydrotaea cyrtoneurina (assembly GCA_958296145.1). NCBI lineage: Eukaryota > Metazoa > Arthropoda > Insecta > Diptera > Muscidae > Hydrotaea > Hydrotaea cyrtoneurina. The sequence goes on along the minus strand of OY282512.1, from coordinate 38,044,627 downwards.
GTATACGAATCACTGTGATATGTTGCTAATTTGTGAGTTTTGTTGTACGACTGTTTATATCAAAATCTCACTATACGTCTGCTGGTGTAGCGAAATCCGTTCATAGCACAGTGGTTGAAATGCATTCAATGGGTGGGGTGTCCGGTGAGGTTAGTTCAGAGCGATAGTCAGGTAAGGGTCTGCCGCACTCACACTGCATGTAATCAAATGAGATGGCAAAGGCTTCTGTAGTCCCTTATCAGATCCAACTGTTGCGAGTATTTGATCGAGGTCTGTATTGGCGAATTAGTCGTACTTCAAAATACAGAACATCCATTAATTTTAGAAATATTGCTAACTCTCGTCTGATGCCAAGACCTCTAACAGAGAACCGACTCCGAGTGACTGGTGAAAGAGTGGGACGTCAGGCAAAACGTGATCAAAGATATCATCATCAGCATAACATTGATTGGAGATGTGGTCTACTCACTAATTGCTGTCCAGTACATCCTGCCCATTTTGGGTGAATCTGAATAGCTGTCCTGCATCCTGCCAATTTTGGTTGAATCTTATAGTTTAGCAAGCTCTGCAGTCCCCCAAAAAATTCTCTCGAATTTCATAGCAAATCCTGCAAAATAATTATATTGCTCTAATTTTATGGGAGACGTAAATACGTGGCAGCAATCTTTTTATTTCGAACCACGGTGCGTTCGTCCATCCGTCGACTGGGTTGGCTGGTTATTTGATGTGTTTACAGAGTATTGTTACAGTTTGTTTTCTTATTTTTTTTTTTTTTTTATTTGTGTGTTTTTTTTTCTCGCTGTAGACATTGTTTAACAAAATGTCTTCACATTCAACAGCAAAGTAAACAACAACATCACCCCATATCATAATAATGGTGAGCAGTCATTGGAACTTATTGTAATAAGTCATCAGATATGTGGTGGACTGGTGCCCGAGTACAATTCTCTGGCTGGTATTATTTTTAGTATTCGTATAAACTACAGATAGCAGGCGGGTATTATAATGGGAACCAGTCTTGGGTTTAGTAATGCTTATGAATGAAAATGCAATGTAGTATGAGATTTTATTTAAATTTGCATTTAGATTTTGAAACATGGAGATTGATTACAACGGAAGTAGATTTCGGAATTGTAATGATGTGAGCATAAAACTAACAACCAAAAAAATGTTGTCTTATTTATTTTTGTCTTATTTGACTGGGCTGATTGGTCAGGTTCCTTATTTATGCATTAAATAAAACTAATTTGTTTCATATTTTTCCAACGTTTCGTTGTTTGCAATGAGTATTGTATCGACAGTTATGATGAAATACTGAACTCAGAAAAGCCAAGTAATTCATTTAGCAGCTTTTTATATTTCAGTTGTAATGTGTATGGAAACATTTTCTCGTTTCAGGCTGGATTGTCTGTAAATGTTTTGGCCAATTCAGAGATGGTTCTATCATTCAACCGTTCGATGATAAGTTAATTGCTAAATTCTGTTCCACGTTTGTTGCTTCAGTCTTTTGTTAGGAGTATTGATTTCAAATTCGCTAAATGTTAAATTACAAAAATTCTGTAAACGTATACATTGTATTCGCTCTGATCCGTTGGAGATTATTAGCTTAGAACTTAAATAAATTTGTATTTAATACAACGAAAATGATTTATTATATCCTGGGCTAAATAATAAACTAACACTATGAATCAAAAAGAAAATCGTAAAACAATTCTGATGACAAAAAAGTATTTTTTTTGTTTAACCGTTGATTGTTCCTTAAAAAAATGAGAACTTCACCCTTTGGAACATTTTTGTTCCATAAGTACATTTTAAGCCAGTCACTTCATTTGAAGAACTTTCAGTTTTACTCTCACAATACATCTGAGCTTTAATTCGGTTCAAAATCGCTGCCTCAGAGTTCTTCATTTTCACTTTTTTCTAGCATAATAGAGAAAATATTTAGGAATTGTACACATTTTTGTATTTTCAAATGAAATGCAATAAAAGCCAAAACTACTTGATCGCTTATAAAATACGTGTTGCTTCAACAGAACTGGGCACAGACTAAATGTTCAAGCTAAGAAAGAAAAGAAATACCGTTACTGAGTTAGAATTTTTCATAATGTAAGAGTTCTGAACCGAAATATGGGACATTTTTGTACCAGTGGATGTAATTATGAACTTTTGCAATAACAACAAAACTTTGCAGTGAATTAAGCTAAAAGTGCAAAACATTACTAAGCAAAACAAAAAAAAACAAGTAAAACAAAATCGATGTGGAACATTCATGTTCCAAGGATCGATTAACGGTTTAATTCGAATATTGTTCTTGTTTGTCTTTTTTTAAAAAAAAATCTAATGACAGAGACGACAATTTTTTCCAGTGGTTGGATTTTTTATTGCAGTGGTTAATTTTTTTAGTTTTTTTTAATGCTGATGACAAAAATGTCAATATTTTTGCAGTGGTTGATTTTTTTTTCAAATTCGAATTTTTTTTTGTGTGTAGAATTTTTTTTATGGTTGGATTTTTTTTAATTTTTGACAAAAAAAATATGTTTCTTTTGTTGTGGTTGGAATTTCTTTTTATATTTCTTAAATTCCATTTTTTTTGGTTGCGGCTAGAATTTTTGGTTTCGGCTATTTTTTTGCTGTGGTTGATTTTTTTTTAAATTCGATTTTGTTGCTGGGTTTGAATTTTTTAGTTAGAATTTTTTTTTTACCAAAAAAGTTAAATTTTTTTGTTGTGGTTCGAATTTCTTTTTATATTTCTTAAATTCCACTTTCTTTTTTTTGGTTGCGGCTAGAATTTTTTTTAAATTCTGATGAAAAAAAAAACATTTTTTTTTTGCTGCGGTTGAATTTGTTTTAAATTCGTTTTTTTTATTTTTTGACAAAAAAAAAGTCTTTTTTTTTGCCGTGGTTGGAATTTATTTTTATATTTTTCAAATTCCATTTTTGTCTGGAAAAAAAGTTTTTTTTTTTGCTTTAATTTTTATTATTTTTTTTAAATGCTGATAATATTTTTTTCCTGCGGTTGAATTTTTTTGTTTGCTGTTTTTAAAAATTCTAATGGTTATTTTTTTTTTGAAAAAGAAGCTGGAATTTATTTTTATATTTTTTTTTATTCGCTTTTCTTTCTGTGGCTGCAATATTTGTTTTTAACTTCTGATGACAAAAAAGCCATTTTTTTGCTGTGGTTGAATTTGTTTTTAAATTGGAATATGCTGTATGTAGATTTTTTTTTTTATTTTTGACAAAAAAAAGTATTTTTTTTTGCCGTGGTTGGAATTTATTTTTATATTTTTTAAATTAGATTTTTTTGCTGTGTTTACGATATTTTTTGTGTTTTAGATAAACAAAGCCATATTCACTCGAGTTGTGTGGCTTGTGGCACCGTTTTGTTGCAACCACATATTCTCCAAGTCGTAGCGGACAAAAAAAACCGGTTATACGACCATAACGCTCCGAATTGACAGTCGTTCCCTCGTCGTTTTCGAAGAAGTAAGGTCCAATCACACCTTCGGACCAAAGAGCGCACCAAACAGTGACTTTTTTTGAATGTAATGGACTCTCTTCAATTACTTGAGGATTCTCAAAACCCCAAATACGACAATTTTGTTTATTAACATACCCAACGAGTGAGAAATATGCTTCAGCGCTGAAGAACATTTTGTTCGAAAAATCGCCGTCCAATGCCTGTTGTTCAAGCACCCATTCCCCGTATCTGCGACGTTGTGAATGGTCAGCTGGCTTCAGTTGTTGTGTGAGCTGGACTATATATGGATGTAGGTGTACATCTAAATGAAAAATACTCCATAATGAGCCGTAAGACAGTCCTAGTTCCTGAGAACGACAAGGAATGGACACATTCGTGTCTTCGGCAACACTTTCACTTACAGCAGCGATATTTTCAGCGAAACGATGAGGTACAGGCCTTATAATATCTATAACCGCTCCAGTCTCTTCAAATTTCTTCACAATTTTGCTAATTGCTGTGCCAGAACTACCATTTTCGTAGTAGTTTTTAATAATTTTTACGCGTTGTGTGATAGTTAAGCGATTCGTCAATGTCAGACTTCCAACTGAAAAGAAAAAAAATTGGTTTAACAACTTAGTTCGACAGATGTCGAATTCAAGCCCTATACTTTTGAAACCACGAAATGGATAACCCTTATGATAAAACGTATCGCGAATTTTTGGAGCTGGATGATCTAAACGCACAAACCCTGTTGAAATTGTTTGGCATCAGTTTGGCAAAACGGTATCATTTCAACTAAATCTATAAAACTGAAAATGCCCGCCTTAGCCCGCTCACACAGCTGAAGTATAATTCAATTTATATTTGAATATTGTAGTACCTGAAATGTAGTTATTACAATGTAAACCCACATCTTTTCCGCTCAACACCAACCGTAGAGAAGGAGGTGATCGGTTGTTCACAATGCTAAGGTGATTTGTTTAAACAAATCAAACACGATCCAACAACAAAGTGCAACATGCCATGTTCGGCCACAAAGGCAGTAGTAGTAACTCATCAACACCCTCAACTGCAACAACAACAACAACATCAATACACATGTTTACATTTAGTCTATATGTACATTGTACAATATACGTGTGTGTGTGTAGGTAAATTTCTTTCTTTTGAGCCAGTACCACTCGTGGCCGCAGATGGATGGCTGAACAACCCAAACTATTATTCAAAATATGGATAAACAAATTTGCATAGAGCAGTGGGTGAGTTGAGTTTAATGTCTTCAAATTATTTATAATTCTTGATAGGTTATTACGAGCGTTACGAGGATCGAACTGAAGGTGTCAGCATATATTTCATGTGAGCAAGTCGTGTTTATGCGGTTGTAGCACAATGAGGTTCCTATATCTTAGGCTACACGGTGGATTGAACGAGTATGGGAAATTTGCAATCCATTGATAACATGGACAAATATTGATCTAGGTTACATCAACTATATATATTTTATATATACTTCATCTTCGGATATCGTGTCCGGATATCGTTCGTGGGATAAACCGGGTGATCCAGATCATATAGCTACATTTTTGCAGCGACGGGCAAAAGCCTCTGGTGGGAATCGAAACCACAACCCCCACGTTGATAGTCAAGCTCGCTACCAACTCGCTTACCGGGGCGCTTATCAATAATAGACATGATGACACATCAGCTGAATTTGACACGACAATATTTTCATTATTCTGTGGTTTTCACGCATAACAACGTAAATTATAATAGTCAACTACTAAGGAGAGCAAAAAAAATCATTTTTTATATTTTGGCTTATGTAGAAAGTTGTAGCAAAAAAAAAACACACTAACGATACATTATTATTAAAAAAAAGTTTACTTTATTGGAAAGCCCTTTAAAAATGTGGTACTTTGACATCAATAACTCTCAATCCCCTAAAATGTTGTTAAGCGATTATTAGTGAATTAGTGTTTTACGAAACAAAAAGAGTTTCTCCTAGTTCTCGAACATACCGAGACCTAACCGCGACAAAGCGCCAAAAAGAAAATTTTGCAGGAGTGTAAATATAAATTTTTAATATTTTTAAGAGCGTTGGACACGTTTCTGTCGAATTTCATTAAAAAGTGAACACAACAAACAGTGACATTTTGAGGATGCAAAGGCGTCTCAAAAACAGCTCGTAGATTTTCATTTCCAAATGCGATAATTTTTTTTATTAACGAACCAAATTTTCTTGTAAAAACGTTGCAAACGTTGTTCCGGAGTTAATCTATTCATTATGAAATGGAAAACCAAACTGAGCATAAATTAAATGACAGCTGTTAAAAATACCAACTCCAAAAATACCAACTGACAAAAATACCAACTCCAACTATTGACCCACAAGCCTTACATCCATCTTATTGAAAACTACAATAACAATTTCCTAGGGATGCTGACTGATGAAGGATTCAAGCCAGTCTGCTATGCAGGCGACTTTGCGCTACTCCTCCGGAAAGAAAAGATCCGAACAAATTATGCAGAGAAGCCGAAAGAGTGCTAACTCTGGCATACAACTGGGCGAAGCCTAGGGGACTGAAACACAACATCAGAGAATATTGGAACACCTGGAAGAGTTCCCGACAAACAAACTGTCGGACAGATCTCATCCCAGAAACACACGTGGTTGCGAACTGCACGACAAGAATATGAGATAGACGCGGATGTGCCGTGGCACATACACACAAGGTGAGAGAGTTCTACACAGACGATTGGGAGTAGGCATAGGGATATACATCCACAATCCGAGGGCCGAATTGGTATACCAGTTACCAAAGTACTCAACGATTCCACAAGCAGAGATCAAGGCCATCACAGAATGCCTAAAATGGTTGCGGAATAGGGTCACAGAAAAAACTATCTGCATTTTCACAGACGGTCAAAACGCAATTAGATAATGTCAAGTCGAGGACACTCAGGACAGAGATATCCGAAAGGTGACGTCTTCTAATTGTCAGCAAGAGGGAAACAATCCTGCTGTTTTTACAAATTATAGAAGCCGATATGACCTATGTTAGATTAGCTTAATAAATTTGTTTTACGATAATAATTTAAACAGAATGGCTCGGTTCACAATGTTAGAATAAAAACCAATGATTCTCAATATGGAGAACAAGAAAACACATTACAATAGTTTTCTGAAATGTCTTCCTGTGGTATCGCCATAAATCCCATCGACATCGACCCTGCATTCTCACATGAGTCGCACTGAGGTTATTATAATCATCAGACAATTAACATGTTTTCAAAACATTTCGACAATGATTTTCTATTTTGTTTTTTTCTTTCTACACTGTAACGTTTCGTCTTCTTCTTGCTTTTACAAGTTCGTTAATTATTAGCAGCTCTTAACACTTTTTTTTGTACGCATCTTATCTCTGACAATGAGTATTGTGTTGGTTGTGTTTTGCCAACATTTTGCTGTTTGTTTTTCTTACTTTCTTGAAATATTTAAGGAAGTTGTTTGTTTGTTGGTTTGTTTGTAGTCTGGGAACTTCTCCCGGTGGCAAGACAAAACCCCATTGTATTGTTATTTAGTTTATACCCGGTATGAAAATCTCAAATGTTATCATAAACTTTGCCATAATTGTGGTTTTGTATTGGATTTTGTGTAGCTGCCGCTTCTTCTTCTGCGGGTTTTGTAAATAAAAGACGATAGAAGAAAAGGTTCGCTGTAAGGTTGTTGGTTTTTTTTTTGTGCAAATTCATTGTTTTGTCTTAACGGATTTCAACTCATCTCCTCCTCAGAGGGTGACAGGGAGAGTCTGAGTGGGGAAGAAAAACAATGCCAAATTTAAATGGTTTCAAAATTTCACTTTAGATCTTTTTACCCAGATTTTTTCCCTTGAGTTTCTATTATTTTTTTTCTTTTGCAGTTTTATGTGGCGTTTTATTCCTGTGAAGATTTTGTTTTTATAGTTTTCTTTTGTGGGTATTTTGCATTTAATATTTTTTCTTTTTTTGTTTGTGTAAATAGATCTGGGCTGTAAAATGTGGTAGTTTGCAGCGGGCTCCGCTGTTTGCTGTCTCCATTATCAGTTGTTAACTGTTTGGTTGTCGTTAAAACTATTGTTTTTGTTTTTCTATTTAGCATATTTTTTTTTTGCTCGAAATGTCGTAAAACGCTGTGTTTCACAACATAAAGTTTAGTTCAGGAATGTCCACCGACTGAATTAAAATGCACTTGTAGACGAACGAACGTATTGAAATGAAGCGGAAGCATGACGGTGGGTATTGACAGCGAGTCAAACAAAAGACTTAAGACACAAACTTTCTTAGCAAACGCTGAAGAAAGTTCGGAATGCAAAGATTTAGTATTCCAGAAGTGGCAAGCCAAACCAAATAAAAAAATAAGCATTAAGTTCGTTCGGGGCGAGTGGTTTATCGGTGGCCAACTGCGTTCTTCCCCAATAGGGAAGTACATACTTCAAGCAATTTGGTTGCTGTGTGATCCCTCCTCAGCTGAATAGCAGCCAAGGAAGACGGGCAGAGTGGGGCGCGCTGAAGTGGAACTCTGAGGGTCCACTTTTGGACCTCGATTTTGTGTGTTCATTTTAGGGTAGCCATTTTGTGTTTCATATACTCACGTCCGGTAAATTAGAGATCGAGGGAGAAATGAAAAAAACAGAGCGAGAGAGTAATAGGAGAAACAATTGTTTTGGTTAACATTTATTTCCCGCAGGTTGTCAACACTGCCTGTTGTTGTCGTTAAGTTTCAAAATATTGTCACAACTGCCTGCTATGGTCTTTGACATTTGTTTCTGTTGTTGTTTTGTGGCTGCAGCAAGGGTTTTACATTTCCCGACTGTTTTATATCCCGAGAATCGGGAATTTTTAAGACGTTTCCTGGGACTTGAAAAAAATAATATTTTTCCAAAAAGGAAACATTTTTTTTTATTAACAATTACACAGTTGTTTTAAAATCTTGAAATGGTAAATAAAACCTTTATTAAAAATTATTTTATATCCCGAGAATCGGGAATTTTTAAGACGTTTCCTGGGACTTGAAAAAAATAATATTTTTCCAAAAAGAAAACATTTTTTTTATTAAAAATTAAACCTTTATTAAAAATCCTAGATAATTAATATTAAAAAATTTTTACAATTTAAATGTAATAAGATCAAAGATTTCAGGATGTAAAAAATCGCATTTTCGCAAAATGCCGTAAAATCGTAAATAGTTTAATTTTTTGGTAGTATTTTATTCCCTGGTCGAGATAGTTATCCCGGGAATCAGGAAGTACAAAATCGACAATCCCGGCTTAAAAACCCCGTCGGCAGCCATAGACGTTTCGTCCAGCTATAGAGAAACAGACAAAGCATAAATGCAATGGCTGGTTCAGCTAAAGAATAAACTTGAAATGATAGCGAATTCAGGCAAAGCTAAATAATAAAAATAAAAGTAACTAAAGCCAATGCCTGTAGTTTTTTGTCAATTGCAAAAGCTGGACATTTTAATGATTAGGTTAGCTTAGGTGAGGATGAGGATGAGAAGATGAGGCAGATTTTCTCCGCCTTATGTCCTTGGACATACACATAAGCCAGTATTGGGCTTGTTGTGCGCTCTAACTGTTCGATGCATTGAACCCGAGAAGTTATTTTAGGAACTCTGTACTGTTGACATAATCCTTAATTGCTTTCCAGTCTGCGCCCCTGAGTTGGGTCAAGTCTGTTAACGAGTCATTTCCCAAGAAACGGGATCTATTGTTTGCGAATGCTGGAGAATGGCAGAGGAAATGTTCCAATGTTTGGTCATACTCTTTTGGGTGAAGCTCAAGATTATTGTCGTTTTCCCAGTAGTTTCACTATTCCATAGCGTTGCTCCGAAAGGTTTAATGGGTTGTGGGGCCAATGCAATGGCTTTCTCGTTTCCTATTACTCCGTGATGACCAGGCACCCATATGAAGCGTGTTGTGCCACATCTAGAGTAAGAGTTAATCGACATTTTACAATCTAAAGCTGCCCTTGATTTCACCGATCTAGACTTTATTGCCGTAATAGCCAATTGGCTGTCTGTAAAGATATTTAGAATTGTTGATCTTGAGTTGGCGTTAAGCCAGCTTACACACTCTGTAATTGGTCGGTTCTCCGCCTGTAGGACCGTGTTATGGTCTGGTAGGCGGAATACAAGTTCGGTTTCCGGTTCTTCGATGTAGAATCCCAGCCCCGTCCTTCCCAGCCCCGTCCTGGTGTCTGCGCTAGGGTTCCATCAATCCAAGATTGTCTGTCAGGTAGTAGGGTCTAACATTCAACAACTATTCTATAGGGTATTGATTCTATGTCAGTTAAATTCCCGGTCGTCACCTCAACTATTTTGTGATCGATTTCGATCCCTTCGTCCATGGCATTGAGTCTCATCGCTGCGAGGGCACCGTCAAATCTAATCTGTGTCTCTATTGGTTGGAAATTTAATTTTTTTTGGATTAGTTTTTGAAAATATAAATATATATATAGCTAAAGCTAAAGAGAGAAATTGATAAGCGAACACGACTTTTTAAACACTGCAATTTTAGGAATTGTTCTTTTACCCCAAGTAAAAAATGTCACCAAATATTATGAAAAATTCAACAAAAACCCAACCCAACCCAAATCGAAATTATCAACAAAAAATTAAAAATTCACAAAATAAAAAATTGGGGAATTTTGCATTGTCCATTGTTTGGAGCATTTTTAATAAAACAACAAAAAAAAATATAATGTTACCTACAAGCTCTGAGAAACTCCCCAATGTGGCATTTGTCATAGAGCCATTTTTGACCGATTTAATTGGATTCTGGCCCCGACGCTACCAAATAACCCTCAAACGAAAAAATTAAATAATCCACAAAAAAAATTGCGAAAAATCATTTCAAAATAGTTTATTTGTTATTGGGGATTATTTCAAGTTATCAGAATATGAACCTGTCACATCCTCAACCAAATCGCTCAATGTGCAAACCCAAATGACCATGAATTTTATGGTGAATCAGAAATATTCAAGATAATACACCTCCATTCTCTGGTGGAGGGCATAAAAAAGTTTTCGTAAACTTTCGAGTATCACATAGGGAGATGCCTGCGGTTCTTGTAATGCTCATTCTACATTACCTTTACTTACAAGTGCACAAGGCTTCACTGGAGCTGGCATTTAATTTCTAGTCAAACAATCAAAAGGTTTATAGCAGGGTAAAGTGTACAGGAAACGCGGTAGAATTACATGTTAATATCTATTCTCTTAAATAATATTTGCTTCTACTTGTATTTCATTTCCGGCTTTATAATAATAAAGCCTTTACAAATGTAGCGTAATTATTTTTTATGAAATACACTTGCATCTTTTTGTATGTTTCTTCTCATAAATACAAATAACTACCGGCCAATCAGTTGACAGGCTCGTGTTCGACCTGATGTGTCTCACAAGACAGCCAAACACCAGCCTAATTACGCGATGCGGTGCGGTGCGCCAACATTATCTGCATCTGGAAGTGGAATTGATTTCACCGTTGGTAATATCATTTAGCCGTGAGGTGTTTTGTTTCAAGTCTGATTTCCTGCTAAACAATGACATTAATAAGCTTAAGGGTTATACACTTTTGTGGGCAAATAAACAAAAAAATAAGAAGACAAACTTTTTATGTACGTTTTCCCCTTGAAGCAAACTAGTAATTTAATTTCCATCTCATCTGATAAAATTAGGGATTGGTGGAATTACTTTGATTTGATTTGGTGGTGACCGTTGTTGCTGGCTTGGCTTTGTGCGGTCATTCCCCGAAATATTTGAACAAACCGTAGACTTGATGTGGGACTTTATGGCAAACTTGAAATTAAATGGCAAAAAATAACGTAAAGAAACTTCGTATCTGATAGATAAATATTCGGTGTATGTACGAGGGATGTTGCAATAGCTGGGTAATGAGATTGTGCGAAACTCCCTAGGTTTGTCAACTTATTAATTTAATCCTCTATAATAGAATGTTAGGGTTAACTAAGAAATTGCCATGTACGTTATAAGAAAAATCCAGGACTAAACTTCCGCTATAGGTGTAGATCGCCATCTTAAAACATTAAGACATATTTGGCAAATATTCCAGCAAAAATGTCAAATATGGCAAACATTTTCACATTCGTAGTGTTAATGTTAACCCGAATCACCCTGAATTTGTTTGCTTTTTTTATTTAAGTCTAAATTTGCAAACTTGTCATATGATAACTAATAACACTTGTTAGAAAGATACACTTGACCGTGTCAAAAACATCAAATGTCAAACCGTCAAATGTTTTACAGTTGCAAAAGTGCGTGTTCTTATACGTTGCGAACACCAGGGCGATTCGGGTTAAGGAGCCAGCGCAGATCGATTTATGAATTGATAAAAACCCACGCCCACGTCAAAATGTAGATTGGCCTCCGCTTGTTAGTTTATGCTCCAGCAGTAAAAAATCTCCTCCCTATGAAATTTGTAATCATTTATTAAATCAGAAAAACTACTGGAGCTGTCCCATCTGACCACAGCTATGGGTATTGATTTCGTTACCGATGTTTTCTTGACAGAATCTTTTGCTAAAGATTCTCAAGTGAATGTAATGTTGGCCAGTTTGCGATGGCGTACCTAGGCCAACTAGATATAGTGGAAGACTACTTTAAATCTGTACTATTTTCTTTCGTCAACTTCTCGGAATGAACCGACACACGGAACAACAATCATGTTATGATAATAAAAACCAAAAAATAGTTAACGAACAATGTATGTACTTAATGAAGATAATACAGTTGTCACTTAATCTCTAAATTAGATTCCTGAAAGTAAAATAATCAGCTTATTTTCGTGTATTATACACGTGTATATTTCCATCGATCCTCTAAGGAGCATAGGTCCTCAACAAATCAGGAGAACATCATCCGACCTCGTTATTTCAGATTCAATTTATCCTCTTCTTCTTTGATTTCCCTGTGAATTTCATATTATGGCTTTTCTTTTTGTATCATCTCGTGGTCTTGTGAGAGTGTGCCCAATCTAGAGTGATTTTCGTCTTTAAATTTCTTTGGGTAATTTATGGGAAGAATTTCATACAAAATATTGCCCAAAAAAATTGGGTCATATTTTTGTTGGCACATTTTAATTTTTTAAGCGATTGTGTATTATGAAGTGATGAGCGATTTTTCAATTAAATACTTCTTTAATTTTTCATTATAAGAGCTTCTATTCCGAATAGGAATGCCTCATTAGAAAAAACAGAAAAATAGTTTGAAACTAATCGCGCGATTTGTCGTAAAAAATTGTCATTCGGCACGTTTTTCCCCTTTTTTTACAAATATTCTTTCTAAATAAAGAAATATGTCGTACATTTTTTTAAAAAAAAAAAATCCCCCATTTTTAATGGTTCAGTTTCGCGCTTTTCTACTTTCCATAAAAAGGGCTAATTAAAAAAAAAATTCACTTGCAGCCGTTTCTTTCCATTTTCCTTTGAATACGAAAATTCTTTCTTAACAAAAATTTTCGCAACGCTTACTTACTTACTTTTCTAATAAAAATGTGGAAAACTTTATTTATAAAACTCGCGTCATTTAAAATGTCTAAACAAGAATTTAATTTTTGTCCAAATAATCGCGCGATTTTCGCCTAGTGCTCTCATTCTTTTCTAATTTTTTTCCGCATTAACTTTCTAAATTCAAAAATGTAATATAAAAAATATTGACCACTTTCTATCGTTATTTCAATGACTTTTGAATGAAGGCCCTAGATGCCTATTATATACATTTTTCTAAAGTTCAGCTAGGTTTTTGTAAGATCCCCCACAACTCCAGTGGGAATCAGAGAAGTAGATATGTATATCGAAGCAATACGGGATAATGAAGCATGATGATACGTCTTTGCATTGTCAGGAGTCTGAGTTCTCATAGTGCAGTTGCCTAAATTTATTGGACAATTTTTCGGATGATTTGTCATTAAAATTTCGCTTTTCTTTTTTTTCATATGTTGTATGGCCCTTTCTCTTTTTGGTTAATTTATCTTTTTATTGTGATTTGTATTTTGTGACATTTTTCGTAATGATTTGTGGGTAATTTTTTTGTGTTTATAAGTTGCTGATTACATTGCTCCCACAGTCTGTCGTTAGATATAACTCCTGATTTTTCTATAAATTAGATTTATGCCCAATCATATTATGTTCATATCCAAACATTATATGTTTGCACACAAATTTGTTCCCATAAAATATGTATGACTACATGTAAACCAATTTTTTTTCTGCTCAAGCAAATTGTAAAGAAAATGCATATCATTTCGTCCCCGAAAAAAGTGAATACAAATTTAAATAAATAAAATACAAATAGTTTTTTTTGTAGAGAAATGGGCAATTCTGAATTCTGTTTCAAAACTAATCGCCTTTACATGAAATAAATCCAGCTTCAACTCAATTGGTTTAAGCAAGTTTTTACTTGATCATAAAATGAGAATTTCTGGTGTCTCTAACTAAAAGTTTTCTGGGAACCGAGGGTTTGTGGTTTCTCTTTGGTCCCAAACACCAGCATGAAATCCTATAGAATCTTCTCAACTATAATATTCATACTACTCTCCTGGACAATATCGAAACTTTACTTCCATTATCTCAATAAAAACGCTCCTTTTTCTGCCCAAAGCTTTAGTAGACAACAACAAAAAAACAAACTCAAACATATTTTACTACCACAATCAAGAAACATTTTTCTTCGGATATTCCAGTGAGATTTGTTTTGAAGGAAACGTTGACTTGATACGAGTTTGCTATTCATTCAATCGTATTTGGTGAAATCACTGATATTTGATGCTATTAACACAAATCTTTTAAGTAATTCAAGACACTGTCTCTAGTTTTTTTTCTTCTCTCTTTTGTTTCAACTGAACCGCGCTTTTCTTTTTGTCTGTTCGCGATGGTGCTGATGGCAGTGGATGCTGCTGCATTCGAGTTACATTTCAATACTGACGCGGACAGCAACTCATCACAATCATTGTTCGTTTGTCATTGTCTGGTGACGATAGAGTTTGCCGGTCCGCCAGCCCATACATTGTTTGAAGAGACTGAATTTAATATGGTTTTTTTTTTTTTGTCGATTGTGGCAACATAAAGTATCTACTGTCGTGGACTGGGCATGTTTCCCAAGTCTCAGAGATTAGATTATACACATGTGTGTATGTGAGGGTAAGTCATTGAACATGCCCACTTTGCATGTCCGGTGAGCACGCGCTGCAATAACACAATAACATGTGGGAAACTAAGGTCGGTCGGTAGGGTACTTATGATGCACTATAGATTTTGAGGGTGGCAGACTGAGAAATTAAATAATGACAGTTTCAAGTAATTCACTTGGTATCTGGTGTGATTTGTGTTAACTCAAATTGCATTTTTGGAGACCGTATTAATACTTAAACAAAGACTGTATGTCGGTTTTGCAAATTGATAAAAACTGGAAAATGTTCCACAACAAAACGTATGCCATGAGACTACTAACACTCAGTGGATGCCCCCTATAATACAAATTGACTGTGTTAGCCATTGAAAATTATGCTATGGGAAGGAGCAAGAAGGAATCGTGTTTGTTGACATTTGTTTTGAATTTGAGAAGTTCACAGTTGGCAGGAAACACACTTGCTGGAAGAGTATTCCACATACGAACAGTTCGGCTGAAGAACGAATTTTGCGTTGTCCAGTCAACAGGCCATTTGACAATGAACGAATGAGAGACCCTGAATAGCTCCTGAATCCTCCTAGATGATCGATATCCAAATAGCAGATACCATTAAAATATCTGAAGGGAGACAATAGAGTAGGATAGTATCTCCTCTGATGAAGGTGGTCTAAATATTTACGATATCCGATGGAGTGAAGTATTTCTTGCATCGCTTTAAAAACCCTAAATACAGCTTCTTTCGACACTTCAAAAATGGGACTGGCCCAGCGAGCACCACCCTGTATCGTCATTCCCATAACATCAAGAGTATCTGATACGTCGATATCCACACCACCCATAGAGATTGACGACAATGCTGGATCCGTGGTACGCTTGTGTGACCACAAACAGCAGTTATTTTATGCCACTCAAATAGCCAAATCGCGGTTAAATGAATCATTCATCGATTGCCTTTTGTTCCCGACCTACCGACGATTTCGCCGATGGTCAAATGAATAAAACTGACAGATGGTACATCCGGTTTACAGTCTGATCCAACAGGCCGTCAAAGTGAGGGGCGAATAGCAGCAGCCTACGATATTTTGAAAATGTTACGCAGTAGACGAGATAGCGCCGAAAAACACTTACATAAGACTAGTGCTAAAATACCATCCCGGCCCGGGGTTTTATTTCGATGAGATCTCCAAAAAATCGTTTAAACACCAAGTATTCGAATAATTATCGGAGGAATCGAACTAGGTACATTGTCGATTACGGGATAACTCTGAAACGGTCGCGCTTAATGACATCTAAATATTTTGGGGGATACTAAATTAGTTATAAAAAAAGTAGAACCCCACGAAATAGTTGATTAATCTCTGCTGCAGTATCTCTTCGTCAGAAGCTACAATGTTTTATTTAGTTCCTTTTTTGCGATCATATGTACCGTATTTATAATTTAAATTATTTTTGTTTTGCTAATTGCTTGTTTCCGTCGGTCAAGAAAGTCGCAACTTATTATGTTGATGACTCACAATTTCGCCATAACCTAGAGCAACAGTTCAGTCGACCTCCACCGACCATCTACCTAACTATGCATTTCGTTTTAGCTTTGTTTTCTAATCAATCTATGAATACAAGTTCAAAAAGAAAGATCCGCATTAGTTTAATATAATTGTGTGCCACACCCTTAAATAAGTAGTAACGTTGTTTTTTTTATTTTATTACAATAGAGCTACGCCACCAACAAAAGATTTAAAATAATTACCTTAAGAATTTAATTTATATAGTTCTTTGCTTGTCTGAAGCCACAAGAGCTGAGATATTTTATGATAAGGAACTTTATGAGGGTAAACCCGAATGCATGTTAATTGTTCACAGTTATTTCATTAGGAGCTATTAAATCCTCAATCAGCTAATACTAAGCTCACTCGGTGTTATTAAAGTAAAGGTCAACATATTGTATAATATTGTACAAACACTAAGGAGTTTCTTATTTCAGGAAGGGGGCTTGCGTCCATAGAAAACAACTGTCTATTTATTTTTTTTATGCTAAAACAATGAAGGTTTATAAAAAAAACATATATGTATATAAATAATAGAGGGTTCTCCAACAATAGGTGTTGTTTTGAATCACCCAGTATTTCGGTAACTGCGACTTCTGAAGCTTTTATTCTTTGACATTTGACAAGTTGAAATCTTGTGATGTAAGACCTTGCCACTTCTTCCTTTGGGACCACGTGAAAGATGAATTCTACGCCTACAGGCCAGCGTCCATTCAAGATAGAATTCTTGAGACTATCGTGTGTTCGTTATGAAATAAACATCCGATCGTTTATCTCCAAAAGTGTAATTGTTCATCGAATAACATATTCCAAAAGCGCCCCGGTAGGCGAGTTGGTAGCGTGCTTGCCTATCAGCGTGGGGGTTGTGGGTTCGATTCCCACCAGAGGCTTTGGTCTGTCGCTGCAAAAAATCAAGCCAAATAGTCTTTGTCACTCGGTTTATCCTTGGACCCAAAATTAGAATATAAATTTACTTTGTATTGTAATTAAATAAAATAAAAATAAAAAATAAATAAAACATATTCCAAAGTAACACTTCATGTGGAAGAAGAAGTGTTACCCAACATTCGTATTCAAATAACAATAAGATAAAATGAAAATTTCTAACATTAAATAAGTAAATAAAAATTCGCAGTAAAAAACAAAAGAATTCTGTACAAACACTATTTCAAATATTAGCAGAGTTGGGTCACTGAGAGTGGATAGATAAGCATTTATTTTTATTTATTTATTTATTTATTTATTTATTTATTTATTTATTTATTTATTTATTTATTTATTTATTTATTTATTTATTTATTTATTTATTTATTTATTTATTTATTTATTTATTTATTTATTTATTTATTTATTTATTTATTTATTTACTTACTTATTTATTTATTTATTTATTTATTTATTTATTTATTTACTTATTTATTTATTTATTTATTTATTTATTTATTTATTTATTTATTTATTTATTTATTTATTTATTTACTTATTTATTTATTTATTTATTTATTTATTTATTTATTTATTTATTTATTTATTTATTTATTTATTTATTTATTTATTTATTTATTTATTTATTTATTTATTTATTTATTTATTTATTTATTTATTTATTTATTTATTTATTTATTTATTTATTTATTTATTTATTTATTTATTTATTTATTTATTTATTTATTTATTTATTTACTTATTTATTTATTTATTTATTTATTTATTTATTTATTTATTTATTTATTTATTTATTTATTTATTTATTTATTTATTTATTTATTTATTTATTTATTTATTTATTTATTTATTTATTTATTTATTTATTTATTTATTTATTTATTTATTTATTTATTTATTTATTTATTTATTTATTTATTTATTTATTTATTTATTTATTTATTTATTTATTTATTTATTTATTTATTTATTTATTTATTTATTTATTTATTTATTTATTTATTTATTTATTTATTTATTTATTTATTTATTTATTTATTTATTTATTTATTTATTTATTTATTTATTTATTTATTTATTTATTTATTTATTTATTTATTTATTTATTTATTTATTTATTTATTTATTTATTTATTTATTTATTTATTTATTTATTTATTTATTTATTTATTTATTTATTTATTTATTTATTTATTTATTTATTTATTTATTTATTTATTTATTTATTTATTTATTTATTTATTTATTTATTTATTTATTTATTTATTTATTTATTTATTTATTTATTTATTTATTTATTTATTTATTTATTTATTTATTTATTTATTTATTTATTTATTTATTTATTTATTTATTTATTTATTTATTTATTTATTTATTTATTTATTTATTTATTTATTTATTTATTTATTTATTTATTTATTTATTTATTTATTTATTTGCTTACTTAATTATTATTTTGTGTTATACACTTTCCTAATTACCTTTTCTTTCACACCGATTCATGCCCGCCTTTCTCTGTTTCGTTAGCTGAACGTTTTAAATATTTGCAAAATAAACATCATATAAATTGCGCTCAGTTGGGGTCTTCCATTGCTACACTGGCTTAACGCGGCTTCTACTACAGCCAACAAAAGAGTCACAATTGAAATGTCTCTTACAGGCGAGTTTATAGCTTATTTTTAATTATATTTCTATAGGACGTGCAAATAAATCAAGAAACGGTGCATACATTTATGGCAACTGGAGTCTGGCCAATCGAAGTGTGAGAGATTTTGTTTTTACAAATTTTAAACTGCAATTAAATTTAATGTATGCTTAAGTAGGTACATGAAAACTGGTTCTACTTGATAAATGATACTGACCGGGCATGCACCCACTTATCATATGCACTACCTATCGTATTGTAGGTCCCAGCTGACTGACTTTAATTTTACTAGTGAATGTAAAAAAAAAGAACGCAGTTTGGTACACCAGAAATAAATGGGTAAAACTCACAAATGGTCTCTTTCTAAATCGAACTTTATGAAATTGCATTTCAATCATTCCACAAGAATAACCCACAATGATATAAGCCCCCATCAAACTCCACATTGCGTCAATACTTTTTTTGGGCTTTAATTCATATGTATAATTCGAAAACTTTGAATTGAAGTTGGATTCTCGAATGAAGGCTTCTCGGAGTTAATGATCCTTAATTATATCCCTTTTAGTAAAGCTAATTCTCTACGTGAACCTAAAAAAATTCTCTTGTTACTACCCGAGTGTTCGTTCAATCCAAACCCTTAAGGCATCGGTAAATAAACTTCCCTACAGATTCGTATACAAAGTAGTTTTGTAGGTCAGTCAGTAGAAAACCTCCACTTTTAAATTAAGTTGTCTCCTAAGTATTTTGTTTAATTTTAATAATAATTTTTTAAAGAATAGCATTTGCAAAAAGTCTAAAACTTCTCATTTAATTTCTCATTCCAGGTATTAGCCGTTGTCTAACATCATATGGTCGAAGTAAGTTAAAATAAATTGCAAATACAAATAAATAAAATTGAAACTCGCAAGGAAACGAACAAACCTACAGATCGATCAACTCTATATTTATAATATGTTGGCCACAACAACAACAACAACAAAACTATCTCTCGGTCCATCGTGATTTTGTTACGAGCGAATACGAATACCGAACAATAGAGAATGAAAAATATACAGCCCACATAAAAAACGAAGATGAATGAATGCCAGTTAAAGAAAAGAAAAACTAAACAATCAACAACTCCTAACCGCATTATTTTTTGTTCGTTTGAGCTTTGTAAACTCTAAAGCCGAGATTTACTCGTTTATTTTGGCTTAGTTTATTCAAAAGTCAGTCAGTCAGCTTTTGTTCGTTCGCTTGACTGAATAATGATGACTGCACCTGTTTTTGGTCTCTTTTCTTTTTTTCTATTTTTTTTGGTTCAGTCATTCCAAAAGGAAGACAGAGTAGACCGAACCAAAGAAAGAAAATATGTTGGCGCTCTATAAAGTGCAGCAAAGAGCTCAGTTTCAATATGAAACCAAACAATGTTTTTTTTTCTGTATTTTTGCTTCTTTCGAAGATTTTTATTATTGTATTTCAACTTTATGTCTCTTGGCTATGTTGTATGGCATTCATTGCAAGTACGGGTACGTATTTATTCAAACGCCAACGTGTTGAGTTATTTTCCCGGTATTCTTTTACACAAACTTTAAAGTTTGTTAGTGGGCTTTCATTGCTGAGCTGAAGTAGTTTGCTGCGGCTTGTGCGGAAGAGCAGAAAATATGAAGATACATAACATTTTTTTTTCCCCCTGAAGTTTGTGGCGCCTATGAGTTGGAGTTTACCTCTTCTTTGGCGATTTGTCTTCTAATTTATGAAGGCGTTATTTTGATGGACCATTTATACTCTATACTGAACATTTTCATTTTGTAATTTTTTACGATGTTTTTATGATTATTTGAATTTCATGGAAAAAAAACTTATTGTTAAGGTATATGGGATACATTTGTATTACAATTTATTAGAGGGGATAAAAAATATATTGGCTGTTGGATAGTAGAAAAAACTAAATAAGTGAAACTGTTGATAGATGACAAACAATATGTCACCGTTCTAATTACAATAAAGGTCAACAATATGTAGGCATGTCTTATAATTTATTAGGTTTGGCCAGGAGACGGTCTTTAAAATAATAACCTTAAAAAAATAATTAAAATTGAGTTTGAATAAATTAATATATTAATTAAGTAGTTAGTAAATATGGCCAGATAATATTTAATTGTTAATGGAGGAAACTAACGTTTTAAACAAATCAAATAAATTTGGCCAAAAATACACTGCCAATTGGTAAACTAGAGCGTCGGATTTTCAGCATGTAGAGTTCTTGCATATAATGTATTCTAATGTATTTACCTATAGGATATTTAAAGACCTAAATAAAATGTGAATGTTACATATAAACATACAAAAAAGATTGAAGGTGAAATACCTGGGAAGTTATAACCCTTTTCTTGTAGGTCTGTCTGTGAAATTTCCCACAAAATCTTGTTATTCGATTAAGAAATCGGTATTGCGCACCAAAAAGCTGATTATTATTAAAGCCGATTTAGTTTAGATTCGTATCGAATTTGAAAATAAGAGACTTAGACCTTTCCAAAGATATATGTTTTGTTTGAGAAAACACGAGATGTGTGTGTGTGCAAACACATTTCATTAATTTTTTTTCTTCGGTTTTAAAAGACACCTATACTATGGACAAAAATGCATCCTCGTTTTTTAGTATCTGTTAAAAGTTGGCTGACATTTTGATAAATAATAAAATACTTAATTAGCCATTTTTTTTTGTAGATCGATTGGTCATTTAAAAAGAGTTTGAATAATGCGTAATAGTACAGAATATTTGCCAAACATTCGGCAGATCAGATAACCCCTTCCCATGTAGACCATTTGTGTGTTTATGCGGATCATTTTAAAAATTACAATGAAAAAAAAAGAAAGAAAACTTGTCAATATTCCAGCGAAAGTGTTAAATCACAAGCACTCCCACCCATATGTGCGCGCGAAAAGGCCAAACCCATTTCAACACTTTGATTTGCGGCACCAGCAACACGACTCTGCCAGTACAGAATGGCCTGTCCCCACCCGCAGCAGATATTCTCTGGCATCGGCAACAAATTGTACTGGAAAACTTCTATGAAATCAGCAACAGTTTTTATGCAAAATAATTGCTTTAGTTTTTTCTTGCAACAGAACCCAAAACACACACTGACAAAACACACACTCAAAACTAAAATTGACAAAATGTCAGTTGTTGTCGGTTTTTTTTTCGGGTCTCCTCTAATGTTTTGTACCCAAAAAGAAAAACAGAAATACGTGTCAGATTTAAATCACAAACTAAAGTGAAATACTGCCGGAGCACAAACAAAAAAAAAAGAGTCTTTACAACCATTTTTGGTAACACTTTGGCTTTTGATGTTGTTGTTGGTGGTGGTGGTGCTGCTGCTGCTATGCACACGTACGTACATATGTACGAATGTGTAGTCATTACATGTGGCAGACACTTAATTAAAATAGACGTACATACATTTTTTTGTTGCTGCTGCCGCTGCTGCACTCGTACATACAACACACGTTGTGTTGCATGTGTTGCCAGTCAGTCAGCCAGCCACTCAGGCTACCGACCAACAGAAAAAAAAACACCAAAATCTTTTGCACGTCAAACACACCCATTTTGTTACAATTTTTTTTCGGTCTTCATCGCAAAGTTGTTCTTTTGTTGGTGTTTTCTTGTTTGTGTTTTGTTAGCATTGCTGTAAGTTATTTGAATGGAATATACAATACATTTGGAGAGCAACATATGAAAAGGAACAACAAATAAAAGAAAAACAGCGTCACACCGACTCCCATTCGTCGCCCTGACAGCTTGACAAAAAAATCTTTGATTGTTTTCGTTTTTTTCTCCGTTTTTTTTTTGGAGTTTTTGTTACAGGTAATTTATGTATGTTTCCCCCCTAAAATGTTAATGGTCAATCAAGTAGGTTAATTATAAATCGTTTTTTATATAATATTTTGTTGTTGTTTTTTTTCAATTGGTATTGATGCATTATGAAATCGAATTTAATTTTATGTCATTGCAGTGGCGTGTAGGAAATGTTTGGCCAGACATTGTTTTGCAATCGAAAGACTTAAGTGACAAGCACTTTTCATTGATATTTATTTTTGATTTGGTAAAATGTGTATCCTTTTTTTGAAACATATGCCGGTATGCGTTTGCTGGAGGACCATAAGTGAGTCATAGAAGTTGTTTGGAAAGGTCAGGTTTAGCGAATTCGTCTCTAGTCGGCTTTTGCCTAGCAAAATCGCTGTATTCTACGAAGGGCCAAAAAATGTCAAAAGTATTCAATAACAAATCTGCGATTTTCACAAGCAACCTCTTGAGTTCATATTTATCGATTTTGACACCAAACTGCCACATGTTTAATGCTGATTCGACTAAAGTGAGCAGAATGGAACATGGGAACTACCCAGATGGGTATAGCCCATATGTAATCTTATAAATATTTTTTGGGAAAATATTAACCCATACCAACTTTCAAAGCGATTGTTTAACACTTTCGAAAGCTATAGTGCATACCAGCCAGACTGTCTGACGGACATTGTTAAATCAACTTAAAAATACATGAATCGAATTTGATACAAAGACACCTACGGTTTAAAGTGCCTGTTTTCCAGTGTTAGACTTTTTGCATTCTCATTATTTACAAAACACAATCACATTTATGTGGCTGCCTCGGCAGGCATCGCAGTAGCGCATCCCGTCAAACCAATTTTCAACGACTTGGTGACGGTATATGACTCCATCTCACGAATGGCTTGCTCTATATTTGTCTTTTATCGTTAGATACGTGGGTCCTTCAAGGTACTCCACGATTACCGAACTTAGAGCGCTGATAATCGATTGTGGCATCGGTTGTGTGGCATGGCGCCCCATTCTGCTGAAACCAAAGATCGTCCAAGTCAATGTAATTATTTTTGTTTACAAAAATTGGTCCTAAACCACCTCCAAACAGTGATTCTCCGATAAGGATGTTCTCCTAGTTAACATAACCGCCGAGATGAAAATTCGTTTCAATTGATGATTGAGCAAAATCGTTGTCCATTTCGAGCTTCTCTAATGGCCAAACGAGGCGGATGATGTCTTTGTGCAATAGTAGGTTGGGTGCCTGAAAAGTATAGTTGTTAGGATCTATGGTGTGTTCATCCAAGTCCAATGACCAAGAGTCTGTAACTTAATTTTATTATATAAAATTTTTTAATTTTTTTATATAAAATTTTTTAATTTTTTTTATAAATTTTTTTTAATTTTTTTATATAAAGAATTGTAATTTTTTTTTATATAAAATTTTTTAATTTTTTTATATAAAACTTTTTTTAATTTTTTTATATAAAAAATTGTAAAAATTGTAAAAAAAAAATTTATATGAAAAAATTAAAAAATTTTATATAAAAAAGTTTCCATTTTTTTTATAAAAATTTTTAATTTTTTTATTCAAAATTTTTTTTTTTAAATTTTGAAATTTGAAAAAATTTTATTTATTTTTTCGGATTTGAACACATGTAAAAATGTGGAAAAAAAACTAAAACCAATAAATAATGCGCTCTCGAAGGTTAACCACCATCTTGTTAAGTATTTAGAGTCTAACGGCCTTCTAAACGATCGACAGTATGGCTTCCGTAGAAATCGATCTACTGGAGACCTGATGGCGTTCCTTTCAGAGCGATAGAGTAGATCTAGTTAGGCCCTTGGTAAAGGTAAGGTCGTGGCTCTAGATATTTCCAAGGCGTTCGATGGGGTCTGGCACGAAGCACTCACATCAAAACTTATTACATTTGGTGGCGGTAATATCTTCTCTCAATTCATATCGAGTTTTCTCAGAGATCGCTATACACGAGTTGTTATAAATGGGGTTTCATCCAACGAGCATAGGTTGACCGCAGGAGTGCCACAAGGCTCTGTCCTCTCTCCTTCTCTATTTGTTATTTTGATTGAAGACCTGTTGGATCAGACTGTGAACCCGATCAATTATTTTGCGGATGACAGTAACATATGTCATTCATACTCATTTGATCATCGGCCAAGTCCCTCGGAGATAGAGGACAAAAGGCGAACGATTAATGACTAACATGACCGCGATTTGGCGACGATTTGTGGTTGGGGCCAATTCAACAGAGTAGATTTTAATGCACAGTGCTGTTTGCTGTCACACAAACGTTCCACTGATCCAGCACCGTCGTCTATATCTATGGGTGGTGTGGATATCGACGTATACTCTTGATGTTCTGGGCATGAAGATACAGGGTAATGCTCGCTGAGCTAGCCATATATTCGAAGTGTCGAAAGAAGCATTCAAGTGTTTTGGCTTTTTGAAGCGGTGCAAGAAATACTTCAATCCATCGGATATCGTAAATATTTACACCACATACATCCGACCTAAAATGGAATACAACTCCCATATATGGGCAGTGGCTCCACTGACATCTTTGCAGCTTCTGGACCGTGTACAGAGGAGAGCGGTGGTGATGATAGGGGATGGTAGGGTATCCAACTCTATTGTCTCCCTTCAGCATCGCCGAAATGAAGGTTTTGTACGCGGTTTTCCAGGGACTCTCATCCGTTCTTTGAAAATTGGCCGGTTGATCGGACGACGCACTATAGAGGAAATTCGTTCTTCAGCCGAACTGTTCGTTTGTGGAAAAATCTCCCAGTAAATGTATTTCCTGCCAGCTGCAACATACTCAAATTCAAGACTAATGTCAACAAATACTACTCCCTCTTTCCTCCTTCCACCACCCTTATTTCCTATCGCTAGCACAGTGCAATGCGCTTATAGGGGCCATCCCCTGAGGGTTAGCCATATAATAAAAAAAGAAAAAAATGTTTGCTTCTCTGAAGAAAACTGGCCCACTTATCGATTTGGATCAAAGGCAGAGCCACACTTTTTGTTCATGCAATATAGTTGCATAAACCTTGTGTAGTATTTACGTTCTTCAAAATTAGATAATATGACTGTTAACTTAGCCATAGGTCCAGAGAAACGGCTGTCGTCGGGCATCAACATTTTTTTTTCAAATATCCGATACAGCCTCGTGTGACTGTTTGGCTGTAGACCAAGCGATTCGATGGGAAATATTGTTTGACTCAACTGCAATATATGCGAGTCATCCTCAAAAAAGTGAAGCAACATTAACATAACATAACCGCCGAGATGAAAATTCGTTTCAATTGATGATTGAGCAAAATCGTTGTCCATTTCGAGCTTCTCTAATGGCCAAACGAGGCGGATGATGTCTTTGTGCAATAGTAGGTTGGGTGCCTGAAAAGTATAGTTGTTAGGATCTATGGTGTGTTCATCCAAGTCCAATGACCAAGAGTCTGTAACTTAATTTTATTATATAAAATTTTTTAATTTTTTTATATAAATTTTTTTAATTTTTTTTATAAATTTTTTTTAATTTTTTTATATAAAGAATTGTAATTTTTTTTTATATAAAATTTTTTAATTTTTTTATATAAATTAAAATTAAATTGATCGGACGACGCACTATAGAGGAAATTCGTTCTTCAGCCGAACTGTTCGTTTGTGGAAAAATCTCCCAGTAAATGTATTTCCTGCCAGCTGCAACATACTCAAATTCAAGACTAATGTCAACAAATACTACTCCCTCTTTCCTCCTTCCACCACCCTTATTTCCTATCGCTAGCACAGTGCAATGCGCTTATAGGGGCCATCCCCTGAGGGTTAGCCATATAATAAAAAAAGAAAAAAATGTTTGCCTTCTCTGAAGAAAACTGGCCCACTTATCGATTTGGATCAAAGGCAGAGCCACACTTTTTGTTCATGCAATATAGTTGCATAAACCTTGTGTAGTATTTACGTTCTTCAAAATTAGATAATATGACTGTTAACTTAGCCATAGGTCCAGAGAAACGGCTGTCGTCGGGCATCAACATTTTTTTTTCAAATATCCGATACAGCCTCGTGTGACTGTTTGGCTGTAGACCAAGCGATTCGATGGGAAATATTGTTTGACTCAACTGCAATATATGCGAGTCATCCTCAAAAAAGTGAAGCAAAATAGTTCGACTTACAGTAAAATTTTGAACACGGTGTCGATACGACACAATTGGGCCAACAATCTCTCTTACCATTTCATCTAGTTCTTTAGACGTTGAATGAGGACCACGTGGACTATATTCTACTACGTGCCTCACAAAAACCAAAAATCGCTGTAACACTTCAAGGACTATGTGAAGGGGTTCAGAGATTACGCTGAAAACCTTTTCAGTGTCTTCAGTCTTTGGTTTGTAGATTCAGGCATATGGTGTACATTAATTGTTAGTGTAATACTTCATCGAAAATTTATTAAAATTGTAAATATACTAAAATATTTTAAAGTCCATATTTTCAGAAGCTTTGGAAATATTTGTTGCCCTAATTGGAACATGTGAGCTATGGTGAAATATTGTGAAAACACGCTCGTGTCTTAAGTCGTTCGTTTAATAATAATTTTGCCAGCCTTTTTAATGATTTTTCACATCAACTTGGTTTTTTATTAGCAAATTAAACACAATTTCTCGAACTAAATTGAAACTTACATCATTACGTAGAAATTTTGTAATTTATGTACATATGTGTCTGTAAAGCAACCAACAACAGCCAACCTTAGCCGGACAAAAAGTTACCACCCAGAAACGTTTTTTTTTTTCCTTCCAAAATTCACTACAACACTTCATAGTTTTTAATCTATTGTTTTCATCAAAACCAAAAATAGAGGAGAAAAAAGCCGCAGCAAAATACAGAAAAAAAAGGCGAAATATACATAAAAACTGACCCCGTGCCAACATCAATCAAATGTCAATGCTCCAAATATTTTGGCCATTGTTGCCCTTTATTTGTTAACTTTGCTGTTGTTTTCTTTTAATTTTTTTTTTTGGCTTATTTGCCGCAGCGTGCAGTCAGCCAATAACGTATGAAGTACATACAAATAAATGGCTGAAAAACGACTTGGCAAGACCAAGAAGGCGCTATATTTTTCAGTGCGAGAAGGTTTGCTCGATATGAGTAATGTCTGTTGTAGGTACTCTGGTATCCGAATGTTTAGGCCCAATTTTTTGTATTGTGTTTTGGTGTGCTTGTTGTTTCGGGGCTATTATAAAAACAATATGGTTTTGGCTTGATTTGTTTTGTTTAGCGCCTGATTTCTAAAGAACGATGTGGCGGCTAAAAAATATTTATTAACAATGGATTGGATGTTGTTTTGTTTTTGCGGGCGGGGTGTTTTTTTTTTGGCCGGCCGATTATTATTATTACCACTTTTTCGGGCATGAGGTCTCGCTCGGTGTTCATAAGGCGTTAACCATTTTCGTATTGAAATTCATCTTTGCTATTGCCCTCCAGACAATTGAATACACGCAGTTAATCAAGTATTTCCCCCCCACCCTGGCAATTTATTACTTTTGCTCTCTACATAAGGCTTGGATATCGTTCCAAAAAATAAAAGTATAACAATTAGCCGGATAATATTGATTTGTTAACAGCCTCTTTAGAAAAATCAAGAGATAAATAAATACGTATCGTTCCGTTGAAATAAAGAGGCCTTTTGGCCCGACAATGAAACCCTACTGGGGTTTTTCGGCTTCATTGGAATGTGTGTAATTGGAATATTTTTGCTGTACACATTGATTGATTCTTCCAATATTGTTGTTGTTGTTTGCTTTGACGCCCGTGATCGAAAAATTCCACTGAATATTTAATTCAAATATATACGGCTTTAGGCCTATAATCTATAATGTTTTCTTAGTCTGTTATTAACGTGTCTATCCGTGGTATCAGAGACATTTTTTTGTTTGTTTTTTTCTTACTTCTTGTGATTTGCATTTATTTAATCTGTGTCATTTTTGGCAGTTTTTTTTTGTGCCGATAAAGAAAACTAAATTGTTGGGTAAAAGTCGATTTTTCTTGGTCGGGAACCTGTTATTTCTTTTTTCAATTACAGTTGACAATTATTTAAATTTTTTGACATGGTTGCAAAAGCGAATAGAAAATCATTTTTATGGGAATTTTGTTATCGTCATATACATTAGGGTGGCTCATGAAAAATGCTTGTGAGTTCGCCAATTCTTTTCAAAATATTTCCGTTCTCGTGATAAGCGTTTTCAATCCGAGTTTTGTATTGTTCTGTAGGAGCAGAATTTTATGCGTTTGGGTAAATTTTGATCAATTTTTTTGTATTTAAACTAACCATAAAAATATAAAATTTAACACTTTTTTAGAATATAACAACATATTTTAGTAAAAACAAGGAGAATTAAAAGATGTTAAAAAAAAACCTTCATTAAATTATAGAAAAAAGGTAAAATTATGGAAAACTAAGTCCAACTTAGTATCAGAATCAAGGGGGCTAATGTATACGTTTTTAGTATTATGATTTTCGCTGATTGTAGATGATATAACAAATTTGATAGATAGGACATTTATTACTTAAGGTACGGTCACACTGGGCAAATATTTGTTAAAAATTATGAAATGTTTCTTTGTCCCAATCGGACCACAAAATAATTACGTATGTCAAACAGGAAATCAGCTGATTTTCGAGAAACAAAATTATTTCTTTGCAGGTAAAAATTTGCTAATGTTTTCCTCTCTTTTTGTCAGATAGTTGTTTGATCTTACAAACATTTTGTAAGACAAACAATGGGAAACAACAGATAGAGAAACCCGTGTTGTCAGATTTTTAAAAAATAATCATTGAAATGTAAAAAATCTACAAATTAAAATAATTATTAATTTGTTAGTATATATTTTTTTTTAAATAAATATGTTTTATTGCAAATATTTTAAGTTTATATCTCAAATTTTTTGAAAGGTGGTTGTTCGTAAAATGGTTAGAACATTTTAAAATTTTAAAACTCACATTTCGATCCGAAATATCTCCGGCATTTTTTGGGTTAAGCAGAAGATGTTCGCTGTATTATGCATACGCTCATGTAAGCTATGTGGAAGGCCGTGGTGTGGTAGGTAGTGTGACCGGGTAAGACCATCAAACATTTTTCGGCGGCTGTTTCCACCTCGTAAATGTTGGCGACTTTACGAGTAAGAGAGCAATCTCTAAGCCATCTAAAACTTCTCTAGAAAAGCATTAACCGTTCGGAGCCGTCTTAAAACATCAGTGAGTATACAAATTATATCGTACACAGCTCACTGATTCTAGAGAAGTTCCCCGTCTGTTCCTTCATGGAATGTTAAAGGAAATAAGTAAAGTAAGTCATGTAAAGTAAGTTTTGAGTTTCGAACTTTTTTTTTATTAAAAATAACAAGAAAATAATTTTAAATTTGATGTCTTGGAGTATTTTATGATCATACATGATATATGCTTTGAGAAAATCTGACATTATAAAAAAAACACAATATTTCCGCGATTGTCTTGTTTGTCGCTTAAAAACACTAAATGGACACACATATATAAAGTGAACAGTTGTGTCTGACAATCAGATTAAATGAAATGAAGCAAATTGTGTAGCAAAATTCTAAATTCTACGTAGCCACTTCCTCACCCATGGCCTCGTTAATGCCCAGCAACGTAAAATTAAAAAAAAAAAACTATCGTCCTCCTGCATCATCGTTCTCACAAGTTTGTTATGAAACAAAATCTCTGTCTTTTGACAGTTCATTGTAATTTTCTTTGTACTGAAATATTTGTTCAAGTGTGACAACACGGAAAACACGTTTTCACAAACTTCTATGTGACCACGAAATCAACCCTGTGTTACTTTGGGAAATCTTTGTAGAGATACGAACAAACATATTTTCGATAAATATTTTCCCAGCCTGACGGTACCTTTAGAAGTTTTCCAGCTTTAAAACTGCAGCATTAATTTTTTACACTTTCATGAAAGTTTTGTAACGTTTGCTTTGTTGTTTATGTTGTTTATATAAAAAAAACTACTGGATATTTTATCAAATTTCTTTACAATCCTTCCGTTTAATAATGGAAAATAATTTCATTCAAATGGCTGCCTCGACTGGCCATGCAGTAGCCTAATGACATCAGCTCTGCGGCTGATAATGCGATCTTCAAAAACAGGGCGCAAAACTTCGAGTGTAGCTTCGGCTGTGTGGCACGTAGCGCCGTCCTGTTGAAACCAAATGTTGTCAATATCCGTCTTAAATTTTGTAAACAGAAATCCTTTCAACAGGGCCCGATAACGAAAAAAAAACGTTAGATGGCGAACCCTTTAAAAATCATGTCTTTTGACGCGGAGCTCAATTCATTTACACTCAACTGGTAGTTGGAGTGACGACACATATGGCCTACCACAGACCAATCCAAATTAATTCAAGATAACCACAGATTATAGGACCCCTCATCTCAGCTACGGCCGGCTCTTGATGTAATTTTTCCATCCAGAGGGGAATGAACACGAGGGGATCTTCTTTCTGACTTTGACGTGAAAGTCTACACGGATGGCTCCAAAATAGATTGCAGAGTTGGCTAGGGGATATGCTCAAGGGAAGCGAACCTACAAAAGAGACGGTTGAACACTTTCTCTGTGGATGCCCCGCACTGATGACCCGACGACTTGAGACACTGAGCTCATGCCAACCAAACAACTTTCAGGCCCTTAAAGCAAATATCAAGCAAACAATTCGTGAGAGGGTCGTCAAGGTCGTTGAAAAGTTACATGACAGGATGTGCTACTGCGAAGCCAGCTGAGGCAGTCACATGAATAAATTACTAATTGCCTAAATAAATAAATTGTTGCGTTATATTAAACGTGTTTTATACTCGAATGCAAGTTAAATGATGGGTCATGCGAAAGGAAACGATTGGTAGACACGTTTGTTCGTGGGCGACTTATCAATAGTTTTTTTGGTTAATTTGTATATCTATATTTTTTATATTCTCGAGAACTACACGAACTATTGGCAATTATGTCTTTTTTGCTATTCAACATTCGCAAACTACAGACAATGATTGTTTGGGGATTCCACCTCGTAAATGGTGGCGACTTTAAGAGTAAGAGAGTTATGTCTAAGCCATGTAAAACTTCTCTGGAAAAGCATTATACATTCGGAGCCGTCTTTAAAGCCCCGGTCCCGGTCAGTAAGTATACACAAACACAATTATATCACGAACATCTCAGTGATTCGAAAGATGTTACCCCATGTTATTTCATGGATTGTTAAGGGAAATAACAAAGTATAGGCAATATTAACTAATTATTTTTTGTTAAAAAAAAAAATACTGATATGACGGCAATGCCAATTAGACCAGTCTCCGGTGGTCCTTAGTCCTTGCGCCATCTGTAGTGCGATTTGTGTGGCCTTGAGGTAATTCGATCAAAATAGATTGCCAGTAAGAAACAGACGTCTTATATGAGCATTACTAACGACATCACTCGTCAATTAATGTAGATACTATAATCATCCCATTTAAAATAGAGCAGTTTACTGCTTTTATATTGTTCCCTACTGCTCTTATAGTATTACCTTAAATTAACTTCCGAATAAATCATAACTTCTTTAATTATAAATTGCAAATATGGCTAAATTACTGCTTCACTTATAAAACATCTTCGCAAAAAAATGCACTCAATACAGACATGTATAATCGCTTTTATTCAAGCGCCAAATAACCCATAACTCATGTTGACGATATTTTTTTTACACATATGAGAAAAACGTAAATCAAGTTATTGAAATGTTATATTCCCCTTAAAATACTCAGCGTGTGATATATTTCAAACATATGCTAATTAAGTGGCAAGTCATTAAAACGCTGCACGGGCCCATAAATTTAACGCACACTCTGTGCTTTCGTTGACTTGAAAGCGCGTCAAAGGAAAGCAGGCAAATAAATGGACAAAATGACCTTTTTTTTTGAAAATCGGCCAGACATCATTCAGAGAATAACCAGTTAACAGATCACTCTTATTTATGTTTGCTCACATAAGTGTAAGAGCGAAAGCACTTAGCCTGAGCGTAGCAGGGATGAACTTTTTTGATTTTTGAAATAAAGACAACTTATCAGGTCAGTTTGGTACTGAAATGTGGATTTGTTTCATTTTACATTTACATCAATGTTGGGTTGGATGGGTTAGACGAAAACTTGGTTTTCTAGTATATTTTGTACAAAGAAGGCATCTACATATATAAACAGGCCAAAGCAGCTACACTTATAGAACAGTGTCTCCTTAATACTTCTCATATATGACATACTAAACCTACACATATGAAATATTTTTTTTTTTTGGCTAGACTACTGTTTTCTGATGTGATAAATACTACAAAAAATTAACTTTAGTACTGATTTTTTTATTATCCCTGCTATGCACGTAAGTGCGAGTATTTGCATCTCTATTTATTCAGACAACATTGTTGGGAAAACGAATTATCCTCCAAAGAAATTAGAGGAGAAATTGAAATGGAAATAGAATAAGAAAAATAAATATCACACATTCATTGGCCATATGGCAGGAAGACACACGATAAATAACAAATTTGGCTTTGAAATACACAGAAAACGAGGCAGCGTCGTTGTCGTACAACCACGACATGAATGCTGAACACAGAACGTCGATGGTGAAGTGAAACACGGTCGCGCAAATACACTCCAACTCCACTACACACACACATACACGAAATGAATGATGATGAACTGTAAACTACAAAAAAAAAAAAATTATAGAAGAAGAAAACTAGACACTTCAAAGCTCAGGCATACGGGACACAACGACGACTGCAACCATGAAATAATCATAAAAAAGTGGATGAGGTGCATCATGTGGCTGCTGCCTGCTGTGAGGCACCGTTAAAGTCATTTTGCATCATTAGCATTGTTAAGCATATTTTTATCAAAAATGGTCAAGAGAAAAGCCTGAGCTGCAGCCATGAATGAATGAATGAATCGCTGGATAGATGGATGGATGTGTTCGAATGTCTCCTGGCCTTTGGAGATTTGTTAGATGTGGACGCGTGTACGCTTGCCCGATACTGAATGTCTGAGTGCCATAATCTAGAAAGCTCATATAAATTGTTAAAGTCTACAATGGAAATAAGAAATACGAAATTACAATTAGAATTTGTTTGCATATGTTAACGTCGCGACGTGTCTTCATTGCAAAGCCAACAAATGATTGAATGTCCACATTTTGTTGAAATGAGATGTACAATTAATGCTCTACCTTACCCAACGCCATCTGTTATACGTTTGGTAATGTGTATATAAATGTGTGAATAATTATTAAAATTAAAGCATCGCTGGTGGATACGTAGGAAAGTTTTATGCAGCCTTCACCATATGATGGAATGCATATTATACTTGTTGTTCCATTTGTAACACTTTGCTAATTTTTCCAAATCGTTAAAATAAAAGAACAATCTTTTCAATGATAATTTCAGAAATGACAATTTCAGCTCCAAAAAAAATATGAATAACCCACTAACTACGGAAATCGTTGTGAAGATCCAAAATCGGAAAAGTGTGAAAACTGTGTGTGTACTCAAACTGTAGGGAATGCATTGATGCAAAACAAAAATTGGGGGCGTGGTCACATATCGCTCCCAGGGACATATATATGCTAAACATAAAATTATAAAAAAATTATTAAAAATATTTTATTAACTTTTATTTTAGTTATGCAATTTTATGAAGTTGTAGTGCCCACACTTATTTAAGGGTGGTGGGTCCATTTTGTTGGCATCGCCGGGGTCACTTTGGACCATGGCCACAATTGTTTTTCATCCTCATGTACTCAAACTTTAGCAAATTAAAGTTTGAGTACCCGGGCTCTATTGATTATCTCCCTATGCCCCTAGGGTCATTTCCCCCACTTCCCATATCGAGAAGGTTTCTATAAGTCGACTTTTTGCTTTTGGTGTCGTTTTTTTTTTAATGTCTAAAGGGAATTAATTGGGTTGCCAATTAATTTTAGTAGTAGTAGTAGTATACCCTCACCCTCAGTAAAAACATACAAGTTTCGTATTCCATAATAGCAACCTCAAAATACCTAATGTTATAGAAAAATATTTTATTACATGTTTTTACAAGAAGGTCGGAATATAAAGCAGAGTTTTTTTTCTCGAAAATTGTTTAAGTTGTAAAAATTTTAAGTTAAAACTTTACTAAATATACAATTTCGGAAAGATTCGTTGAGCGAATTTATATAATTACACGATTTATAAAGTGGGTGGAATGGTAAATTTGTATGGGAGGTACCAGAAGGGGAGTTGCCAGACTTCCAAAAACTTTCATTATTATTTCAAAAATTTTATGCATTATTTCAAAAATTGTATGCATTATTTCAAATTGTTTATGAATTATTTCATATATTTTATGAAAATTTTTATATAAATTATGAAATGTTTCATAGATTTTATGAAAATTTTCATATAAATTATGAAATGTTTCAAACATTTTATGAAACATTTCCTACATTTTATAAAATGTTTCAAATATTATACGAAATGTTTCATAAATTTTTATAAACTGTTTCATACATTTCATGAAATGTTTAATATATAAAAACATGGTTCATATACTTTACGAAAATTGGTGTAATAAATTACGAGAATATTTCTTCGACTTATACACTATTTATAAAGTGGGTGGAATGGTAAATTTGTATGGGAGGTACCAGAAGGGGAGTTGCCAGACTTCCAAATTTTTGTACGAAAGTTTTTCTCTCTATACGTTTACTAAATACAAAATTTGGGCAAGATCGCGTTGGGCATATTGATGTTATTACACGATTTATAAGATAGGCGGGATGGTACATTTGTATGGGAGGTACCAGAAGGGGAGTTGCCAGACTTCCAAGTTTTTGTCCGAAAGTTGTTCTCCCTATACATTTACTAAATACAGAATTTGGGCACGATCGCGTTGGTCATATTGATATTATTACCCGATTTCTAAAGTGGGCGAAATAGACGATTTGAATGGGAGGTACCAGGAGGGGTGCGGCCATATAGCCCATATGCAATCCCATAAGCAGTTTTGGGAAAATATTAACCGTGCCAAATGTCAAAGCGATTGTTTAACTCTTTCGAAAGTTGTCGTGCGTATCAGCAGGACAGACAGACGGACATAGCTTAAACTATTTAGCAAGTCATGAATCGAATTTGGTTCAAAGACACATGGGTTCTAATGTGAATATTTCTATGTGTTACACTTTTGAGCCGTATCAAATGATATATACCCTCCTACCTGTAGGGTAGGGTATAAAACAAGTTGTTAAAAATCAATATCCAAAGTGCATCTACAATTCTTTCTAAATTATTTTTTATTTTTATTTAATTGCAATACAAAGTAAATTTATAATCTAATTCTGGATTCATTTGAATTTTGCAGCGACAGGCCAAAGCCTATGGTGGCAAGCATGCTACCAACTCTCCTACCGGGGAGCCTTTCTTTCTTAAAAAGTACACTAATACCTCTGTTTGCGTCGCCGAAAAAACATGATAACCATGACTTTGAGATATTAAAGTCATGTGCAAGGAAAAAAAGGCAAATAAAATTGTTGTGCTTAAATCGAAATAATCATTATTATCATCATCTATGATCATAAAAAGCAAAAGCAGAAAAAGCCACGAAATTTCACAACATCACAATTTTGTGGAAAACATACATGTGTTAAATAAATACACTCCACAAAAGCACAGGCTCGTATCTCGCCGTTTATGTTCTGTTCTGCCCGGAACGCGGCTTAGCTGGACGCAGGAAGGCGACGTGTTGGCTGAGGAAGACGGGCAAATTAGCAGTTGGCTGACTGACCCCTCTTAGTTAATGTTGCATATTTTATGCTTTAAACTCTATTATTACTCATATTTTGCAATTTGATTTACGATGTCAATGATTTGTGGTGTTTCCCGTAACCGTTTGTTATGACCATCAGTATCGCCGTGGCTAAATCGCAATTCGCACTTGCCATAAAGTATCGGAGAAATACTAATATTTTTGGATAAAGGTTTATACTGTTAGTTTATTAAGTGATAAATTGCCTTGGAGGAAATTCATAAAACACCATGAAATTCTCTGCGTCTGCTAGAGATGTCCGTCCATACACTCGCCACAATAGACCAGGATTAAGCAAAAACCGATTTGTTGAAAATTATTGCAGTCGATTGTGTATTCGTTTCTTATTTCGCGTTGAACTAAAGACATGAGTAGTAGGGTAATTTAGTATTGTATGTGTAGAAAGTAGTTTTTATTTAAAGTCATAATTTCTGAGATAATAAAACTGTATTTAAATTATTTTGCTCAATTTTGCGAAAGACATTTGAGTGAAAGAAATACTAAGATACGGCTTAATAGATTGGAGGGAAGGCTGCATTGTTGGATTTTTAATAGGAAACATGGGATAATTTTGCATTAGAGGATTCAATAATTCCAGTGTAGATACATTTCAATAATTGTGGTATTTGTGGAAAGTAATCGAAATCGAAAAATTCAATTGAAACAATTTAAATAAAAAGTCATTAAATTGTATGGTGGATTTTTAAAAATCAACGAAGCTTGAACCCTAAGCTGTTAATTTACAAAACTATTGTAAACACAAAGAACTTCACATTTCGTCAGTAAGAATATTTTCAAGTTCGTTTCAGACGATTTGTATATGCTCTCCACCTGAGAATGGTGACATTGTTGGAATAAAT
Source organism: Hydrotaea cyrtoneurina (assembly GCA_958296145.1). Taxonomy (NCBI): domain Eukaryota; kingdom Metazoa; phylum Arthropoda; class Insecta; order Diptera; family Muscidae; genus Hydrotaea; species Hydrotaea cyrtoneurina. The sequence continues at coordinate 38,007,267 of OY282512.1, read as the reverse complement.
GAATATATATATTTTTTTTTTTTTATTTGTACATAAATTATTTACATTTATTAATATTAGGCCCCAGCCCCATAGAGGCATTTTAGAGGCAAGCGGCAACTTAAATTAATTCATTTAATACAAATAAATCTTAAAATTTTCATATTAAACATAAGATAAATTTATTTGTGGATTTAAGACTCCATTTAATCCATGTTCGTAATGGGCTTTTTAATAGGTCCCTAAGATGCATCCTTAACAACGGTTAGGTTGGGTTAATATGACAGCTACCCGAAGCATTTCGCTCTTTGGATCCATCAGGAGAGTCCGTTGTGATACCGTGTGTTCGTTGTCCAAAATGTATCCTGAGTTTCCTGGTACCGGTTCCGAAGTGAAGACGTAATTCTGAACACATCAACTACGGAGAGACAGAATGTGTCTTTTAGAATTCGTAGACCACACATGCTCAGTCTTGAGGCCATAAAAGCCTGGCAATGACAGAGAAGGTGTTCGTTTGTCTTACCTTTGCAAGATTCAAACTGTGTTATATCTGGTACCATGCTTGAATTTAGGAGTACAATCTTCACGAATTAGTTAACGTTATGATACATATATCCATATTGTCGCACGGATTTAGTAGATTTCGATTACATTAAAGATTCAAGATAGAATGAGCCACGCCAACATGCACAGATTTTACATGCGAAATGAAGTATGAATTCTGAATGGACCAGTCCAATAGATTAGATTTCAGATGATAGTAAATAATTTTAAATGCACTAAATATCTTATATAACGGTATATCAAAATAACAAAAAAAAAAATCAGAATTCGTGATTTAAAAAATAATTTTGTCTGATATTTTGCTCATCGATAGTGGATATAGAATAGTGGATAATCTGAAGCTGGCGCTGTGATAATTTTTTGTCTCACATAAGAATTTTCGATATTATAGTGGATTATCATAAATTACATAATTTGATCTTGTCTTTCGTTGGATCTACTTTAGAAACCAGCCTATGTATCTTTACCTTACTGTGATTAGAGGGAAAATCATTACAAGTATCTGAAAATTCGATTTAGCTGGACAAATTATGCAATAGCTTGTAACTGGACTAGACTTAAAGTATCTGGAAAATCCAGCCTATTCCAGCCGATATGGGAACCCTAGGTTGCCTCCTCCTCCTCTTCTACAGAAGTAGTTGTCTCCGCGTATGCGAATCTTCGAGCGTGTGTGCCAGTGATGACCGCTGTACGGTTTCTCAGATTGAATCTTTGCAGTACAATGCGGGCATGTCCTACGCACATCCATTTGAGGCCAATTTTTCTGTTCTTCAGACAGGTTGCTTCCTTTTTCTGTAATGATAAAGCTGCTTGCTCTCAGTAAGTGGGATGCCAATAGCACAGATACACTAATTTGGATTTGGGATAGCGGCAGCTGTGGCAAGAGTATCGGCCATAATGTTATCAATTATGTCTCTATATTCAGGAACCCCAGGGTAATCGACAATTGTCTCGCTATCTCCTACGAAGACTCCCGACATATTTGAGCAATTTTTGTGTGTGTCGTACTTTCATTTATTCAGATGGTGCAGACGAGCTGTATATGCATCACAGTATCGCTTGAACTCCTCATCATTCCATCTGCACCTGTGGTCTTGTTGTTCGTATACGGGAGTTCGACATGCACCACCTTGCAAGGCCTTGATCTATGATTGGCTGAGGATTAATTACAGCCGCCAAGTCCGGAGAAAGGCCACTTCTAAATTCTGAAAACACTCGACGAGTCTATCCACATGTTTCCTTTTGGTTCTTGCTAAAATAATCTGAAGGAACCCCAGAAAAAAATGCCTTCCTATTCTTTCAGCATAAAATTTCAAAATTTATATGAATTATTTCAAAATTTGTATGCATTATTTCAAATTGTTTATGAATTATGTCATATATTTTATGAAAATTTTCATATAAATTATGAAATGTTTCATAGATTTTATAAATATTTTCATATAAATTATGAAATGTTTCATAGATTTTATGAAATGTTTCATATAAATTATGAAATGTTTCATATATTTTATGAAATGTTTCATGCATTTTATGAAATGTTTTATAAAACGTGTCATATATTTTATGAAATGTTTCATACATTTTATAAAACGTTTCTTACATTTTATAAAATGTTTCAAATATTATACGAAATGTTTCATAAATTTTTATAAAATGTTTCATACATTTCATGAAATGTTTAATATATAAAAACATGGTTCATATACTTAACGAAAATTGGTGTAATAAATTACGAGAATATTTCTTTGACTCTAAGGAGTCACCTGTTCGTACACCTACGGAGTTTTCATTTAGTGGTCGTCTAAGGCGTTTTTTAAATACCTATACAAATAAACTTGTGGTCGGCCCAGTTTTGCTTTAATAGGACTAAAGTGATTTGTCAAAAATCGTTCGCAAAAATGTGCCCACCATTTGGCTCACTCGCATTAAAACCAACATAAATTCAATAAACCGGCATGAGAGTCTGCATGTTTTATCATACAATCCCGCATAGACACCACGTTTGTTTGATTTAATGCTCATACTCGTTCTATGTCCAACTATAGTTCTTAAAGGTCAGAGCAAACCATTGACGACCTTCTCGGACAAGAAGTGCCCACACCTGAATTTTCGAAAACCTGTTAAAGTAGTTGGTATTTTTTGTCTTATAGGTCCGACATTTTCCAACTCTCATTAAATTTATGTCCACATTTTTCGAAATTTATTAGATAAAAAGTCGACTTTTTGATTTAAGCATCGAAAGTCTTTGCTTGGCCATTTCAAACAAGAAATTTGATATTCATATTTTTTTTTTTGAAAATCAGTTCAGATTTGACGTATTAAATTCTCGACTGGCAATCATTCATATTTGCATAATTTGCAATTCAATAAATGTGTATTCAAAATTAGCACACTAAATCTATTAAATCACGTATGGAAAAAAATAGATCACTTAGCCGCCACCCCACCCTCATTAACTTATTAGCATTTTTTATTTGGTTTGCCATTTGTTAAATTGACATTTTGTATAAATATTGCACTGTGGGTGGTCAGGACTGTGTCGCTGTGCAATATTTTTTTTTTTTGTAGTGCCATTTGAATAATTCATTGAATGGCAGTCAATCATAATGTCAACTGGAGCAGAAAAAAAATAAAAAACGAAAACTGAACAGAACAGAACAAAACAAAACGACTAAAAAACATACGGATACTCGAGCATTTGTGTAAATGAGATCGACACCATCAGTGATCTATGTTTATATAAATAGATGACAGCTGTTCTCGTTTTGCTTCTAATCGAGATTAATTATTATTAGTCATTTATTGGCATTTACGGTGTTATGCAATTGAATCTCCATAACAAAAAATTTGAAACATCGCAAATAATTAAACTGAGAGCTTATACTTTTAGTAGGACGCAGTATATTATGTGATTAATGTATTACTAATTATTTTTAGTAATTAAATACATAATTAGACGTTATTTGGAAAATAGCAGAGATCGAATTCGGCAGCATAAGGGTTGCTAGGTTAATTTCTACGTTCACAATCAACGAAAGTGTCCTCGATGTGAGAAGCGTATGCTCCTCTTCAAGGACATTCAAAGAATACCCCTAGCGTTTAAGAGAGAGATAGAGAAGGGATACATCCAAAATAGGAAATAGACAGCGACCTCTGCGAAACATTTACCACGACAAGAGATCTCCGACAGGATGACAGCTTATCGTCCGAATTCTTAAACATTCTGAAGTAGAAAATATTAGAAATTAACAGACTTAGTAAGCGCCCCGGTAGGCGAGTTGGTAGCGTGCTCGCCTATCAGCATGGGGGTTATGGGTTCGATTCCCATCAGAGGCTTTGGTCTTTCGCTGCAAACAATCAAGCCAAATGGTCTTTGTCACCCGGTTTACCCTTGGACCCAAAATTAGAATATAAATATACTTTCTATTGTAATTAATAAATAAATAAAAACAGACTTAGTGAAGGACACATTTTCCTCCCATGGACGACATTAAAATTGTTCCAGGGAACTTCAGAGCAGACGAGCTAGTAAGACTAGGCATTTCCTTAGAGATTCCAGCCAAACTTGAATCCGTAGACGTGCCTTTAGCCCCTGGTAAGCTCTTACTGCACGATAGAGCAAATAGAGTCACACACTTCAGGTGGACGTCGGTCCCAGGCTGTTTTCTGAATTGCCGTAGGACTGTGAAATCATTTATTAACCAGAACAAGACCAACAACAGATTCTAGAGCCAACTTAGGTTGGTAAGTGAAAAATAAAATAAATTTAGAACTTTGTGAATTCGATTTGCTGGTCGAAGTTAGTGTTATGCTTTATCCGTCCAGATTCCCGGCAAACAAAAGACTGAAGAGACAAACCCTATAGAGATATTTTCAGTGAACCCAGAAATTTGCAAATCGTTATGAACCACAACGCAATTTGTTCACCTATGCGATCATCCTCCATTGGACCACAGGTGTCATTTTCTATATTTTTTTTCTTGTACTACACACACACACACTACCACCGTAATGCCTCATTACCACGAAATGTAGCATTGATGATGCATGTGTTTGCTTTTCGCATTAACAGAGAGCTGTTAACATGTTTCAATGATTCTAGACGACTACGCGTGTCTCTTTAAATAAACAATCATTCTGTGAAAAGCTATTGAACAGCAAAGTCAAAGACAATAGCAACAACAGCGCCAACAACAAGTGTACAAAATGAATATTAAGTTAAAACCACAACAACAACAACAACTACGACAAAACGCTGTTAAGTAAATACGAATACAAACAGAGTTGACAGCTCTTTGCGGATATGCGAGTATCGTCTGTTTGTTTTACTTTATTTCTTGCATGTGTGTGTTTTTTTTTTTTTTTTGACAGCAAATCATTCCCGGGAATCAGTCAACAACGTAACAGGCCTCCGTCCGCAGTAACGATGACAGTTTGTGCTCATACTAACAATATTAGTACGACCAGTAGTAGCACAAATAACCAGTAAGTAAATATGTGAGCAATGTTTGCGAAATTATCATAAAACAAAACGGTTTCTGTATTATTGTCCGGGCCAACTAAATGCGGCGTCGACAATTGTGACATTTAACATTGTCTAATTGTGCATAATTTAACAACTGTGGCAATGACAAACGGTCATGGATGTTGGACGCAATGCTGCAGCCAAAACGGCAAAAGAAGAAAAACAAACTTGGCTGTTGTTTAAACTTGCTATTGCAAAAACATCAAGAGATGATGCTCCACTTGCTGTTAATACCAAGTTTGTATTTTCACTGGCAATATCTTAAAATCGTGTTAATTATATTTTTCACTGGGGCGGCTTGTTCGCCATTAGTCCTTAGGAGAGTTTTATTTGTCTGATTCTACTCGAAAATCGAATCTCGATAGATTTGTTGGGCGACGAATGGACAAGTGATGAAATATGCTGAACTTTTCTCACATCAGAGAGCTGTGAACGACATAATTTATACTGGCTGACCGGGAGAGAGAAGAGAAGCTTTATATATTAATCTCTTATTCGTGAAGTCGTTGGCATTTATGACATTGGAAAACGGCCGCTGAGAGATGTTTTTTGACAAACCAGCGCTTTGTTGAGTGAGTGTAGTCCACCAGAAACCCAGGATCACATACAGAGAAAAACATCTGACTTTTTTTTAGGAACTTCTGGAAATACGAATATGTGAAACTACTGAAAAACCATGTGAAAATATTATATACCGACTTTAAGCAGTAGATCCCGAACATTTTATATTGCTGATTTAATAGAAGTCCTCGTATGTTGTTTATTAGAATAGGACGAGAAGATCAATTAACCAACATCGTCGACAGTTCAGCAATCTGAAATTGGTGAATCATAGGTTTCCCGAATAAACTAGACCTCTGACATAATAAAGGTTAACTCAAATAAGAGATTTACAGCTTTATCTTGAACAAAAAATATAAAAAGTGAATTTTGAATTGTGACATTATTAAAGAAAATGAGCGAGATACTACATTTGGTACATTAGAAAAATGATCATAACAAAAACCAAAAATTTAATTTCGTGTGATATTTTCTCAAAAATTATTTTCAGAATTTATTTTTATCAGATTTCATAGCATTTGTGAAGTAAATCATACAAAACTTAAAAATGTTTCAAAAGTCATTTTTTTCTCTGAATTTTTTTTTGTTATATTTAATTTCATTTTCTTTTTTAACTTGTAATTTGAAGCCTTATGACCGATTAAGGCTAAATTGAATAAAAGTGAAAAATAGCACCAAAGTTTTTTTTCTTATAACATTTATGGAAATTAAATAAAAAATTCCCTCAAAAATAAATATTGTATGCAAAATCCCCAAAATAAAAAATTGTACCTTAAATTTGTAGGGAGGAATAAATTTTGTTTTTGGGCCATTTTTTTCATTCGATTGTAGCCGAATATGCTTATAAGTCAAAATGAAAATTACATTCTAAATGTATGCCGAATATTCTTAAGTTTTACTAAACCCGTACGATTCGTACTAAGTTATTCTTAAAACAATTACTAATGGGATAGGTATAAAAAATCAAGTGCCAAAGTTATAATGAAAATAATAGATTTTTCAAGCATGTGTTTGTTTGGTTTACTGATTGCCGTTTTAGATTAGTTCTCGTTTAATTATGGAGGACTATAGCATACATTAGACCAATAATTCAAGCAGAAATCATTGGAAATGATGATGAAGTATTGTAGCGTCTGAATCCGTATTTAATATATTCATTTGTATTTAAGTGAAGTAAAAACATCTTATTAGGAAAATTAAGTCTAATTTTAATTGAAGTAAGAGAACAAATTCTTATAACTAACATTGAGTGAGAGAAAACTGAGTACGGAAAAAAAATTACTCTCTTTACATTTTCAACACAATATCATACTATAACACCAACTCTGCCAGGCACGGTGCATGATGCGTACGCGGTCCCTACGTTATTGGGATATGCCATGTCGTGGCGGGGATTCAGTTCGAAAAAAAAAATTCCTATACAAAGTAAATTTAAAATCTTATTTTTAAAATTCTACACTGGAACCGTAAACCGGGTGACACAAGTCATATGGCTAGATTTTTGTAGCGACAGACCAAAGCCTCTGGTGGGAATCGAACCCACCCTGATAGGCAACCACGCTATAAACTCGCCTATCGGGGTGCTTTGATCTATTTGATCTAATTAATTTAACGGAAAACCCTTCGAAATACTCAACAATACAAAATAATCGAGTATTGTAATTTTTGTTGGAGAATTGGTCTACAACTACGCTTGGAAACAACAAGTGGAATTGAGTAGTGATATGACGAGAAATGGGCCAAACCGGGACAAATATGGGAAAGAAATAAAATAGGGTAAAACAGATTATTGGCAACAACATGTCCATAAATAAATAATTGTTGGATAAGGGACAAAAAAGTGGTAAAAATGTACCAAAACGGGATAAAAAGACATGTACGGAAAGGGAAAACATAAATGTGTGAAAAAATATTGTAATCGACAGGAGTGAGCCAAAAATTGGATGTAACGGAAAAAATCTTGCGTGTCTGACTAACTGATTAATCACTGGAGTATATAGCAATTGCAGCCTAGAACTCCGCCAAGAACGGATTTTTGAAATTGTAATGTAATCGACAGGTATGAAATGCAAAAGGGGACAAAAAAGAGTCCAAAACTTGTGAAATATATAAAAAATAATTTGAAAATAATCACAGAAGAACGAGAAGTAGAAATATGCATTGCAACTGCAGTTAGAATTGGTTTGGGAATAACAAATAAATAAACTGGAAGAAGGGAATAAAGTAACAATGAAGGAGCCACGACAGCTAAACTATAAAAACGTATAGAGAGGGCCAAATAGTGTATTATAAAAGGGATAAAAAGGGACAAATGGTGGGGAGAACTAAAAAGTTGACTAAAACCAGCTGACAATTCAAGGATACTGAAAAGATGACAAAAATGGTCCAAGACGGGTAACATATAAAGGAAGCTTTTTAAAAATAATCATAAACAGCGAGAAGTAGTAAAGAAAATAATTGTTTGAAAATTGTCCCGGGCTTGACAACAGCAGTTGTTAAAAGTAGAAAAAGGGTAAAATCAATATCCACCGCCAAAAAAATGAAAGAATGCGATAATGGGTCTGAGTATAACGTTTTTTTTTTTTTTTTTGGGAAACCAATGCAATTTAACAAATTGGTTGTGGTTTAGTGGTAATGGGAAATTTACGCTTACAAAGTAGCGACTATTTGCAAGTATTTTCATAAATTATAATTGAGAATCATGACTGATACAATCTCTCCATGCGTAGAATCGTTGTCGGGCCCCGCTTTTAAATATGTTACCGACATTATACTTAATCAAGCAGTGGCTCTGAAGTGCAAGGTATTAATGCCCTGATATTTTTTCATGAAATCATCACTTCTAATCATTGCAACTAAATCAAAAACCCTTGCATTCCTCCCTAGAAATATGTGTGCTGAACTGAATTGTAAATGATCTCACGTATTGCGGCAACGTTTTCTAGGTGCCACCACAATCAATATGACTTTAATATGGAAATGCATCATAATATTAGCCTAATTAAACGACAACGGCCAAGCCATAAATTCCTCTAAGAGAAACATGAGCATTGGCAGTGATACATAAATTCATAAATCACGTTGTTCTCACACAATCGATCAGAAGTGCCGCAATGTCGTCAATAAAAATATGCACCTACTCGCAGACAGACAGGCACATACAGAAATCAATAAATAAATGATTGCACAATTTATTGCACAATAAAAACATAAAATAATGTTTGGAATAAAACGAACTGAATTCAAAAAAAAACTATGGGGTACAACATACAAAAACTATGGACAACACGGCGAAATGTAGCGTAACGAATGCATACGCGTAAAATATGCGCACTAAATACGTCAATAATTGCTATGGTGATTTTTTCCCAAACTTTATGGTTTGATGTATACATGTGTACACAGTTATTGTTACTAAAGTTGTCAGTGATTTTTTTTTTTTTGTAGACAAAAAAAAAACAATTTAATTAAAAAAAAACATTGCCATAACTATAAAATCTTTATATGTTTTGTCTTCCAGGTCTCAGTGGTTCGAGTTTGCGTTAAACACACTTTACAAGTACAAAGTTGCAATCCGGATTTTGTACTAATATCCAAAAAAAAAAAAATACAAACAAAGCAAAATTGAAAATGCGACGACAACACCACACAGAGACTACATCCTAAAATCATAAGAATGTACGAATATATGAATGAATTGATTTAGTTGCCTTTACTGCGACTGCAAAAAGGCATTTGAGGCAATTTTGAGCAATGTTGATATTTCAAATTGGCCGATTGTCCGCCCAGTCCGACCGTCAGACCGAGCATTTGTTTATGGTCTGTTAGTGCATGAAATTTAATGCATTAATGCAATTCAAACAAATCCATAAAATCCACAAATCAAACACGCGAAGCCAGTGGCCAAAATATGGAAAATGGAAGTAACATGAATATGTACTTATAAATATCGTGATTTGTTGTAAGACAACAACGAGGGTCACCCTAGCAGGGCGTAAGTCAGTAAATTTTTCAAAAAAAAAAAAAAAAGTGATAATAAACCAGAAGGTGATATGTTTATAACCTACACTGTACAGTTGTACGAGGTGTCACAAACTATTGTCGACATTTGTAACATCTGAATGGAAGAGTGATTTATCTCATGTTTATTATTCAGTTCAACTCACAGGTACTTTCTGAGTTCATCATAGGATGTCCGTGCGTTGTAAGCAACGCAACGCATCGAATACGATTTTTAGTTCCTGTGATCTGCCCTTAGCACCATCCAGTGAAAGAGAGTTGGATAATCTTATTAATTTATGTACAGTACTCTTACTGCCTTACTCGCTTATTTACCTTTATTTCTTACATGAAATTCCACGGTTAATTACCTTCCGTTAATCAACCCAGCGCTCTTGTTGCAATACGTAATATTTAACAACAAATCCGGCAACTACAGTCAATTCCAAATTGACACATGTCTAAACACAACAAACAAAATTCCAAATTTTTTTTTTGATCAAAGTTAATAAATTGTTGTGAATTGTGATTGCGTACTGAAAATATCGATTTGTTGCAGAAATTGAGAATTTTGAGACCAAATTTTAATAACCGAAGTGTCAAATACGAGTTAATCGAATATTAAAGACTATTTTAAACTAGTAAGTTGTAATGCGCCTATGGCGCCCGTTAATTTGCTTGAGAAAGTATTTGTTACTTAATTTTAAAAATTTTGTAAAAAATATTTTGAGAAAACTATTTTGTAAAAAAAAATTTCGGAAAAAAATAAAATTGGAAAAAAAAAATTTGTGGAAAAAAAATGTTTGCTGAAAAAAAAATTTTTGTAGAAAAAAAAAAATTTGTTGAAAAAAAAATTTTTGTGGAAAAAAAAATATTTTGTTGAAAAAAAAAATGTTTGTAGAAAAAAAAATTTTTGTTGAAAAAAAAAATGTTTGCTAAAAAAAAAATTTTTGTTGAAAAAAAAATTTTTGTGGAAAAAAAAAATTTTGTTGAAAAAAAAAAATTTTGTGGAAAAAAAAAATTTTGTAAAAAAAAAAAAATTGTAAAAAAAAAATTTTGGAAAAAAAAAATTTTGGTAAAAAAAAAATTTGGGGAAAACACAATTTCTGTACAAAAAAAAAATATTATTTTTTTTATTATTATTATTTATAGAATTATTATAGAAAATGCCTATTTAAATTCCTACGTACTGCGTGACAGAGTCAGTGAATCAGGGAATCAGTGTATCAGTGTATCAGTGAATCAGTGAATCAGTGTCGAGGGTAAATATATATTAAGATAACCAGCTTAGTGTTAATCAATTATTCCACATGTACAGCTATTGTCTTATTTTTTCGTTGATCTGAATTATTCTTTAATAAATTTTGTTTTGTTTTAGAAACCATTTTTTATAAATGTGTTTTTATTTAATCTTATTTATGTCATTACCCAAAAGAGGTAATTTACAGTAGTCGTATATTTACCCATATGAGGTAATTAACGGTATTCGTTTAATTATCCATATGAGTTAATTAACGGTATTCGTAAAATTACCAATTCACGAAATTCGTATAATTACAAAATTAGGTAATTAACAGCATTCGTATAATTACCCATACGAGGTAATTAAAGGTATTCGCATAATTACCCATATGAGGTAATTAACGGCATTCGTATAATTACCCAAAAGAGGTAATTAACGGTATTCGTATATTTATCCATATGAGGTAATTAACGGCATACGTATAATAATTCATATGAGGTAGTTAAGCGATCCCCTGTAATTGCCTTACCCAACTAGATTATTAAGCGGGGTTGACGGTATTTATTTCACAAAGGTTTTTAAAAAACTGACAAAAACGTATTTTTCTTCGGTATCGTAAAGTTCGAAAATGTTGATAACAATTCGTTCTGCAAGTGACCACCTAACAAATAGTACCAACACAAAAGCTTCAAGCAATCATGAATAGATGACCACCAAATATTCTTAGAATTTGATTGGCAACCACGCTACGAAGGAAACCGTAGATATTAACTAGGACGCGCTGGAGTGAAACCCACAGGGTGTAAGAAAACGAGGGAGAATGAAATCGATGTGGCGGAGATCGATATTGACAAAGACGTCCAAATTGTTTAGCGAATTAAGATGAATTGGGCGTAGAGTTGCTAGCTGTTAAAGTAACATATAACATATAAAATATTTACTGAAAGTGAACAAGAAAAAAAAAATGGAAAAATCAGAGAAACACTAATTGCACGAGACTGACAACAATGGACTGAATAGACTGAAAATCTTTGTAGATAACGGTTTTAGCAGAATTTTCAAAGGAACATCGTGGAACAAAATCGTTGTCAATTTAGAGCTGCTCTACGGCTCAAATTGGGAAGCGACAACGAACTGGAGTTGGATGTTATATAACGAATTTGGATGTTATATAATCGTTCAATGGTGAGTAGATGTTTTTAAGATGTACTCTAGGCTAGTGTTGGAACGATTTGCCGAACTTTCGGTTATTTTCTTTGAATTAATGATTTAATTATATTGTAAATTCTGTTTCGAATAATCCACAAATTAATCGATTATTTCCAAAATAATCATTCGATCATGAAAAGGGATAGAAAGACCGAAGAACAAAGTGAAATAGGAAAAAAAAACCAATGAGTGACAAGAAGTTTTTAGTGGGAGTTAATAACACAATGTGTATATTTTTTAGTCATCGAAATATAACCATCTACTTTATAAATGACCAAAAAAGTCCCGTGGGCACTCAGTTTTGCCCAAAGTCATGCACTTTTTTTTATTGGCCCCCAAAGATTTGAGGCCTCGGTGTCATTTTTGCAAAAAAAAAAAAATCACATTTTCAGGCTCATATCTGGCAAACCTCTTGGAATTTTGATTTACTCTCTGAGGAAAATTTATAGCTCTTGTCATAAAGAACAAAAATAGTGAACAAATGAAATCAAAATCGCCAAAAAATTTAAAAAAAATATTTTTTTTTACCTTTTTTCCTCGTTCGATTGCATAGGTAGCAAACCATTGAAAACTCAAGGAAACAATCAACAACAAAAATGTACTTATGATCTCAATAAACAACTGTCTGGAGTATATGAACTTCCTAGAAATGACTTTTAAAAGTGTATCAATTCAAATTTTTGGAGCGTATGAGTAATATTAATTTGCAAGCCTAACACTATAGGTGGTTAATTAAATTAAATTGATGTAATGTTTTTTTTTTTTAAATAGCCTGAACCATGTAAAAACGTATTGGAATTTTAGTAACTTGTCGAAGACCTCTTGTAGTGGCGAAGGGTTCAGAGAAGTCGGAGAGTTTGTACTTCTTATAATGAAAGTATTTTCTATTAAAACGCGTATGGACTCCCATGCACTGCTATTCCATATATGTTCCGCATTTTATTATTACTAGTTGTATTTCTATTGCTCAGTATTCGATTAAAACCGATTAATGGGTTAATTTATTGTAATCAATAATTGTTCGTTTAATAAATTATTAATTTTGTTTGCTAAAATCACGTAATTCTATTCGCGAATGACCCCAAAAATATGAGAATGAAATTTGGGGTTAGGAAAGTATCATGGAAAAAATGGATCCGACAACTCTTTATGACAATATGGAAATCTAATACAAAGGTTATGTCTTCACAAGGTGAAGTATGTATTCGGTCCATCGAAAAAAACATACCTCCACTTTTTTGACAATATGGAAATCTTAGGCAAGGAAATTTTACATGTAATTCTGAACACTTCAAGCTTTACTCCCAGGTAACCCCTTGAGCACCAGAGATATGATTGAATCCAAACATCCTAAATTATACCAAAATAAAAGTGTATTTAAAAAAAGTGAAACTGACGGCCACCGGATTAATGGATGACCTACAGCTACATATATTCAAACAAGATGGGCATATTTCAACTTGTGAAGGTAGTTCCTCTTATTTGAGTACCATATTGTCCACATAGATGGATGAGGTGTTTTTTCGATGTCATTATGCTCAATTGCATGCGTTAGAGTTTTATACCTACACAGGATGCTTTTTTATACACGGATGACCAAATATTACCCGTTACCGGCTAAATGACATTAACAGGTTCCACAAGGCGATGCAAACCGGAACACTGTGAAATTGCCCCTCGTATAATTCACTTAACACTTATGGCTAATAACCACCGTCACTGCCCTCACTCACCACAACCATCACAACCACCATCACCACACAGTCAAAATATTTTGAGGCAATACGATTGAAATACAATATATGGCGCAGATACAGATCCAAAGTAAACATTGTCGATTACGGCACTCGCACAAAAGTAATGCAGACAACGAACGACGACGGCAACATCTTGTAACAGTAGCAACACAAGCAAAATCACCTGCTTAAGTTAAAAATGCATTCAGCTTGCAACAGCAACAACAAAATTGGTAGCAGGCAATAGATTCATTCAGCCGTATTCATTTGCTGTTAAAGCCACATACGACATACGGACACAACACACACACACATATATGCGAGTATTCTGTCAATAGACGACGCTGTCAATGCGGCATGTAACACTAGCTGCTACAATAAAGCCTTATTGTTGTTGTTGTTGTTGCATGTGCTACAAATAGATGCGTATCAATAATTTGTGTTGTTGGTGGTGATGGTGGTGTTGCTCGGTGGTATAATGGAATTGTTTCTGTATTTACACCACCTTTATTTGAACGCTTTTGGTTTTGTTGCCGTTTTGTTGTCTTCTCGGCGTACTTATTCGGTTTAATCTTAAAATGCAACAACAGCAACAAACATACGAGCCGGCATGTCGGCGGTTAATCTAGAGCGGCAATTGTATTGTGCAAATGCAAAAGCTATGGCCAAACAACAACAGCAACAACAACTGCATAAGGTAACAACATCAACGATTAGTTGAAGACTTTAAGAAATGAAGTGATTAACAATCTTAAATTGGTATTTTATTTCATTTTTCGCATTTTTAACATAACACATGAAGAATTTCCTTTAGTTGAGATTTGGATTTTTGTTTCTCTTTATTTATCATAATTCTTTGGATTTCGTTTTTTTCCTTTGGTCGTTTTTCTCAGGCTTACGATAAAGCGCAGGGCGGTGGAGCGTAGAGGGTATCAGTGGGAGTTAGAGAGTAGACATATATACTGTAAGTCTTTGGATATACAGAAGTAGGGTCCATCAGGTGATTAGGTGTGATTTCCTTGTCTTATTCACTTCTGACAGTTATCACAGTGTTCAGGGAAAATTATATTAAACTTCAATATAACCTCACCGGAAATGTAAAAGGGCGTTGCAACTAAAAATTAACATGAGTAGGTTTTGATTGCACAAAATTTATTGGTGATGCCCCCTATAAATGCAATGCATTTTATTAGCGACAGGAAGGAAAGGTATTGGAGTGTGGGGGGGGAGGTATTAGTGTTTGTTGGCATTGATAGAGGATAGAGGAAGATTATTCCACATGCGAACAGTACGGCCGAAGAACGAATTTTCTCTATAGTGCGTCGTCCGGCTAACCGGCCATTTGACAAATGAACGGATCCTGGAACTGGGGCTGCCACCATGACCACCATGACCAGGCGGGCTGGCATAGAAGCCATATATTATGGTTATATAGCGAGCCCCTTGTTGTAAGATCTAATACCCGCTTCCTGCCGTTTCTAAGACGAGGATCAGATTTTGGCAGTAGGTGGTTATTGGTTATTTGAAGCCGCCAATCAATCGCCTTTCCGTTCCAAGTATAGTAGGCACTCAGAACTTGTTAGTAGTCCGGCGCCACCCGGAAACCCTCTAAGACTTTCCACTTAGAACGCGACTGCCTAAGCAGCTGCTCCGCATATCTCCGGATCTTTCCACCATCAACGGAACTTTGCACGAGCCTGTTCAAGGATTTTTAAGAAAATGTTTTTTATGAAACACCTCTCTTCTAAATAAATAAGACACCTCGGATGAAACATTTGCTCAGGATTTGACTAATCCGATAGAAAGTTAATCTGAAGCATAGTCTCCCCCATAACCTCAGAGATAAACTTTTTGTATAAAAATTAAGTGTGTTAATTGGTTCTATGACAAATGACCCAAAAAAATTAAGAATTCCCCAAAATAAATGACAAATCTCCCCAAAAGCCCAAAATGAAAATTTCCACAAAAATTCGGAAGAATCCCCATAAATTTATGAAAAATTACATAATGCAAAATCCCCCAAATATTATGAAAAATATCCCAAAAATATTATATTATATATTATCAGTATTAAATAAAAATATTCCCTAAAAATAAGCAATTGAGGAATTTTTCATATGAGTAATGAAATATTACCTAAAAATTATGAGAAACTATGAGATTTCTTGGGGGAATTTTTCATTTTTTGTGGCATTTTTCATAGAACCATATAAAACACTCCCTTAAACTTAATTTTTAGGGTCTTAGAGGGTTTTTCTGGGTGGCCTAACAAGTTCTGAGTGCCTACGATACTTGGAACGTCAAGGCGATTGATTGGCGGCTTCAAATAACCAATAGCCACCATCTGATCCTCATTTTATATTGATAGGAAGATGGCATGGACTTGGACGATCGTTGGTTTCAAGAGGATGGCTAATCACGTCACTGCAATTTGATTCAATTACTGTCTATTTTATTTTTTTGGGTACCATGAAGGTCCAATGTTAAAAAGTCATGCCTTCAAGGAGGCGCCCCGGTAGGCGGGTTCGATTCCCACCAGAGGCTTTGGTCTGTCGCTGCAGAAATCTAGCCATATGGTCTGTGCCACCCTTGGACCCAGAATTCGAATATAAATTTGTCTTTGTATTGTAAATAAATAAAATAAAATAAATAAATAAAGGTCTTAAAGGCGTAACTTGAAATAATGGCTGAACCCATTACTAAGGTCTTGGCAAATTGAGCTACTGCGAATCCAGCTCCGACAGTCACATGTCTGATATCGTGTTCCCTAAATACTGGGAATGTTTGAATAATTTTACTTACTGAGTTTTTGAATTTTTATAAATACAGTGAAAGCTCTCCTTGCGGGCAGCACTTATAGCCGGACAGCTCTCTTAAGCGGACAAATTTCTCGGTCCCATGCGGTATTTTTGGAGCAGATTAACCTCCGCTTGGCGAACATCTCCCGTTGGCGGACAAAAACGCTGCGACCGTCAGTGTCCGCTTAAGAGAGCTTTTACTGTGTATTGTATTTTGACTAACAATTAAAAAACCGATTGATTTCCATGCTTGCGGTATTTTTGGTTTAATTTGATGTTTTAAAAATTTACCTGGAATAATTTTTCCTAATAATAAATCAGATGGCAGCATTTATTGAACACGGCAATAAGTGACCTTTTTTCAAAGAAACCCACATAAAGAATTCCAGAGATGGAAATTATTGTCGTCTTTATTGAAATCACTCGTCCAGTGAGTTTTCGTTGCAGTTGCCGTTTTTTTTTCTTTCCCTGCATTAACCTTTAATCAAACTGTTTTATGACGCTGTCATTTTTGCTAAGTTCTTACTCACCAGATATCACGAGTAGCTACAGATTCAGAGGGACACTGGTTGTGGCCATTAAATGGAATTGAGTCTTTCCATCGGCAAGAGTCACAAAATCACCTGTGATGCTCCGTCATTTGCTGATTGCTGCTGCCTCTGACCCACGGCGTGCTGGCAGCACAAATGCTGTCGGCAATTTTTGTCGGTTAATTGTGCGACAATTTTTTTTTATGTTTTCCTGACCGTCCATGAGGACGATGGAGTTGATGACTACAACTGCTTCTGTTTCGGATGGAAACAACCAGACCAGACACAATTAATTCAGACGATTTTATATTTGGATACGCAACAATATTGATTGCATTTAATTGTTTTTGCCTTCGAGACAAACACGCGTGTTGCCGCTGCCGCCGCTACCGCTGCTGCTCCATCACAGACGATTGTGGTTTTGCCGATCTCCATTTTCAGCGATTTCCACAACTTCTAGTTGAGCTCCTAGTGAAACTGAACATTAAGAAGCCATCGTAGAAAAAAAAAAAAGAAATACTAAATATTTCTTTTACAATTTCCTTATCTTTTGTGACCATTAGACAGTATTCCAACTATTGCCCCATTGAAAGAGCCGGCACAGCTCTGGCGAAGTGGTCTGTTGCAGTAATAAATAGTTTGTGGTGGAGGGGGGGGCAGGGTGAACTGCACCACGGCGTTGTTGTGGATGTTATAATGAAAATTGTTAATTTTTAGTATCCATTACATATAATGGATTTCTGCGAATTTGGTGTGTTTGTTTCATCTAATTGCTTCTGTTTTGCAGTTGGTGGTGGTGTTGTTGTTTGTTTGCCGTCTGTTATTGTTGCCGCTGCTGTTGTTGCTGACTACTGTATTGCTAATGCGACTGCTGCTGTTAGCCAGTGGTCGATGTTGTTGCTAGCACTGTTGTAGTGTCGCTGATTGAGTTTGTGGCGCTGTTGTTGATTGCCGCCTCAATGGTGATGGCGTTGATCGTCATTGTCATCATCGTCGTCATTATTATCATCATGATCATATTAATTATTGCATGCAAGTTATTTTCATTTGAACTGGGCTGGGAATCGTTATTATCATTCATTTGTTATGTGGACTTATGAATCGTCTGCCCCGATCTCTGTTGGTTAAGTTAAGTCATCATAACATATTTCACATTCTCCAAAAAAAACCCATTAGAATTATACCCTCGAGACGATGACTGCAAATCCACACAAATACTCACACATGACATGACAAGGAGTTAACTATTTTGTTAACATGTGCTAAACAATGATGTTTATGTTCCATGACAACGGTCATTTGCCACACGTACATACGTAGACCTCGTTCAGTGCGGCCTTTAACCGTTTAACGCTTAAGGAGATAAAGGAATGTTTATAAATGTTCGAAGGAATGAGAATTAACGAAATCTGTATGGGGTTGACAAGATCTGTGGTCGTTTTCAACGTCAATTGAACTTGGAGTTTAGGAATATGGAAGAACTGTAATAATTGATTTCAACGAAATACTTCATTAAATCTGCAAGTTATGAATCTAAGGGGAAACGGTTGAAGTTTTTCTCGATTGCAGAAGAATTTAAACCGAACATGTTGCTGATTCGTAATAAGAGATTCGTAACAATTTTTATATATTTTTTTTTATATAAAATAAACATATGCAGGGTTTTCCAACAAGGGCTGTTATTTTGGTATTCAAAGAAAAATTAAACTTTTTGAGATAGACGATCGGATGTTTATTTCAAATAGAAGAACGTATGACATTAATAATGAAAAACAACATCAGCCAAATGACCAAGACGACCACGCTTACAGGACCACATAGTTTTCATGAAATTTTCCATAACCAAATCGCAAAGTGGCTGCCCTATGTCCTCTTTGAGGACTTGAATCGACTCTGGGCAGTTGACGTAGACTTTATCTTTCACGTGGCCCCAAAGCCAGATGTTAAATCACAAAATCTCGGAGGCAAATTGAGATCATCTCTTCGAGAGATAACACGGTCCTGAAATTTTTCCCGTTAAAGAGCAATGGTTTCGTTGCTTGTGTGGCACGTAGCGCCGTCTTGTTAAACGTAAATGTTGTCCAGATCAATATCATCCAACTCCGGCCATTAAAAATCATTAATAACCTCTCGAAAGCGCAATCCATTCACCGTAACTGTTGATCCAACCTGACCATAAAACGCACCAAACATTCACACGTTGAGGATGGAGAGGCTTCTCAACAATAACTCTTCGGTTTTCCGAGCCCAGATGCGACGATTTTGCTTGTTGACGTAGCCACCGAGGTGGAAATGGGCCTCATCAATCAAGATAATTTTTCAATGGAATTCCGGATCATTTTCATGCATTTCATCGTTGTTGATGATCGGACATACCTGGGATAGGAATGGACATACCTGGGTTTTCTTCAACACCTTGGGCTACAGCAGCAATATTCTCCGTTGTTCTTGAGTGACGAGCACGGGTTTTATTCTTCACAGCACTAACTTGTTCCAACAGCTCGAAGGTTTCCAAACTGTGACTGCAAGATTTTCACCATTTTTTTGCCCTATTTTTCATAATATTTGGGGCATTCTGCATCGGACAATTTTTCAGAAATTGTGTGGGGAAATTTTCAGAATTTTTGGAGAAATTTTCATAACGGGCTTTTGGGGGAATTCTTCATTTGGGGCATTCTTTTTTTTTGAGGCATTTTCTATAGAGCAAAAAAAAATCCAATTTTTCACTTTTGTTTTGAACATATGCCAAAGAAAACACATTCCCCAAAATTAAAAAAATTAGGAATTTCTCATTGTTCTTATGAAAAATGCACCAATAAACGAATAATGAAATATTACCTAAAAATTATGAAAAATTCCTGCCATATTTCTTTATTTTTTGGGACATTTTGCATTTGGAGCATTTTTAATACGGCTTCGAACAGTATTTAATTTCAAATAAAAGTTGATTTGGATGACATATTTTTTAAAAAAATTATCACAAAATTTGTTTTCAATATTTTCCTTTAGTGGTTTTGTATCTGAATTACAATTATATGTCGATTTTTTTTTTTTTTTTAAATCGAAAATTACAATCTGTTTATTTTCAGAAGTCTCTCACAAATCCACATATTTTACAATAAAAATGTATTTTCGCTTTTATTTGAGGCCTCTTCACGTTTTACACGTATACAAGTTGCTACATCAGATTGGAAATATTTCACATTAATTGACTTTAGATTGGCTTTAAATTGAAAACATTTCCAATAGCATTTTTCATCCAAAGAATTGTCGTTTTACTTTTTGTTTAGTCATGTCACAATGCCCCATAAAGTCTCATATTATTGTAATGCCATAAAATTTTACAACAGTTATAAAAACAAAATCCAATTAATTTTTCATGGCAAAATAAAAGACGACAATTCTCCACCTACGTGTTTTTGGGATATTATAAAATCTATTGGCAGTTTTGGTTATGCAGAAAACGTTACCAAATCCAGAAATGTAAATATTCGGAGCAGATGCAAATTCAATTAACATTTTAATAACCTTTGACATACTTGTCACCATGCAGGGGCATATAATAATTTATGAGTGACTACGAATTGGCTAAGTACTTCATGAATATTTTTAAGATTTTAAAAGGGGCACCCCAAACTGGCGGGGCTTGTATTATTATTTTGAAGTAGAATTGAATAGTTAGTGTCTCAACATAAAAGGAAACAATACAAAGAAAACATGTAAACAATAAAATCGTTTACTTCTAAATTAATCGGCTTTTACTAGATCAAAATGGCCTTTGAAAACTGTCAGAACTTCTGAACCTGGATTCCGGTTATTAAATTGTAGCACACTACCTTTCATCCGACTCATATCTTTAAGATCTTTAAATCCTAAATGAGAAACAAGACTCGATCGTGGTTAAAAGTTTCATTTGACTCACACGACAATCCGCTTCGTTATAAGTTTGGTAAAATTATTTTACAGAGGATCCTGTGTGAATAGATCCCGAATGATTAGATCTATGACAAGATAACAATTTATTTGTATTTGTCTATGTTTGACCCACATTTTTTTTTTTTAACAATTTCATTGTAATGTGTGGAATGCCTATCTGCTCCGTTTTGTACGGATAAAAGTGGTCTGTTTACTCAGCAAATGTAATTATTTGTATTTCCCTTATAAAATAGTCTTCGTACGATATAAACTTGTTTCCCGGCATTCTTGTGAAGTACAATACGTTCTTTTTTTTCCTGCTGCGTCATTCCTCCTATCGGCCTACTGTTTTTAGGAAACCACCAAATAATCGCAATTACTGTAGAAATATAAACCACACCTTATCGAGTGATACACATTATTCCAGACGAGAGAAAAAGTGAATTCCTAGCCGAAAACAGAATCTTTTGTTATCCCATATACAAATATTCACAGATCTGTGGTTGGTTAATCAACGGTTTTTGTTGGCTTTTGTTTGATTTAAATATAAACAAAATTTGTTTTTTTTTAATTTTTTTTTTTCAAATTAACCCTTTAAGGACAGAAATTGTTGTCACAATGGGATATTTTGATTAATTCTCGGTTTTGCTGAACGAGAAAAACTGAGAGAATATTTGGAAAAAGCTAATAGCCCATTAGAAACAAATAATGAAATGGATTATAATTTTGTCTAAAAAAAAAATCTTGACAACATGTCTGCGTATGAGACATTTGCAGAAAATGTTCGCCTTTATAGAATGAGTCTGAGTTCTGAAAAAATGAGAAGCGGCCTCTCCGAATTATTGCATACTACATGAAGTCTCAGACAGGGTGAATATTTATCGCGCAACTGCTTGAGTACCAAATCTCATCTTCATACCATAAATACTACGTGAGGTAGACAGTTGAAACGTGTAAGGGGTATCACTAATCACCAATTATCACTAATAGAGTCAGGAACCATCTTCACATGAAGACTAACTTACGAATTGGTCTCAATAGCGCCACTGATACGGTTTTAAATTTTGATGGCTGTGGGCGGGGACAAATGAAAAATATTGATAGCCTGTACATTAGGGTGGAATAAAAACATTTTTTTTTTTAAATTTGACAATTTTTCAAATTTGTAGTTTGGAACACTTAATAACAGAAAAATTAGAAAAATAAATTTAAATTTTTTTTGCGGTCGCGCCACTGACTTCGAATTTTAAAATTGTTGACATTTTAGGTTGGCTTAAAAAAATCAGAAAATTGTATGAACTAACTTATACAAAAATTTAAAATTTTTAGCCTTTTCAATACTCAAATAAAAGTATTTGAGACAAAGAAGAAGATGATTGATTCATATACATAGCTGCATACATATCGATTTAAATGTTGAGTTAAGGACATTTTTGGGTTAAACTATTTTTTGCATTTTTTTGACCATAACATTTGTTTTAAATTTTTCATTAAACATTTTTCAAATGAAAAACGTCCCCAAAAATGAAGACTGAAAATTGGGGTGTTTTCATAATTTTTAGTTAACATTAAATTTTTTAGTTTTGGGTATTTTTTAATCTACAATTAGTGCTTATTTCGTTTTCGTTATTTTCGTTAAAAAATTGAAGAGGAGGATTTTGGCATCATTTGGCAACAACACGCAGCCGAAGCTACACTCGATGCTTTGCGCCCTGTTTTTGAAGATCGCATTATCAGCCGCAGAGCTGATGTCGTTAGACTACTGCATGGCCAGTCAGCCATTTGAATGAAATTATTTTCCATTATTAACCGAAAGTATTGTACTTTCAAATAAAAAAAGGATTTTGAGAAAATATCCAGTAGTGTTTTTTTTTGAATTTTCATAAACAAAAAAAAAATATTTGGCGGACCCTGTATTGCTTCTAGCAATCATCGATTTTTTTTTATATTTTTTATGTTGGGCTATTTTTCATAATATTTGGGGGATTTTGCATTGGGTAATTTTCTATAAATTGTTTGGGGAATTTTTGGGGAAATTTTAATATTAGGCTTTTGGGGGGATTTTTCATTTACTTTGGGGAATTCTTCATTTGGGGCAGTCTTCTTTTTTTTTGTGGGGGTGGAATTTTTCATTTGGGCATAGAGCATCTGGATGATATTAAAATTGTGAACGTATAATGAACAGAAACTCTAAAAATAAAATATTTTTTTTATGAATCCACACCAAAACTGTTATAATTTTAAATTTGACCTGTAAAGCGACCAGTAATATTTTTTTTGAAAAAATGTTTCTTACAATACTGTCAGAACGTGACTTGTCACTCCACCCTACTGTGCATATCTCCAAACCAACTGTAAAATACTATGAAACTTTTAGGACCATCCGAATAATTTATAACTGTTCCAATTTTCCACAAAAAATATTTTGTTTCATATCAGTATTATGCGTACTAAACGTCTCTTTCGGTACTCTTACAGTCTGTGAGATACGGTCATTTCCAATATTGGGGCATGTGGGCGTCCCTTTTGCCAAACTTGATTCGAAACGAGTCTGTAGGCCAACTATAACATGATTACTGTACAAATAGTTAAATAGTCTAAATAGTTAAACGGTATCTTAAAAAAGGGCGTGACACCGCTCAATTTTCCAAAAAAGAAATATTTTGCATCACATCAGTTGTAAAGGGTGTTTTTTTATTGGGGTATAGAACTTTAAGTTGGCATCACTTTTTTAACTGGCGGCCATTTTGTCAGCTGTCAAGTGATTAATATTTAGTTTGGTTTGCCATTTCATCATGAACAGGTTGACAAAAGAACAACGCTTGCAAATCGTGCAAATTTATTTCGAAAGTAATGGTTCAGTTCGCGAAGTTCACCGCAAGCTCCGTCCATTTTAATCGACATAATCGTCCATCAGAGCAATTAATTCGGTTAACCATGGATCGTTTTCGCACTACGTTTACTCTATGTGATAATACGCATTCGCAGAGACGTCGAACAGTGCGCACCGAAGAAACAATTGCCGCTGTAGAGCAAAGTGTTGAAGAGAACCCGAATGAATCGATTCGCCACCGTGCACAGCAATTGGAGCTTTGTCCATCAATTGGAAAATTGGACCTGTAGAATTGTCTTTATTCGAGCCAGCCGCGGCGGCCACATGCCCGAAATCATATTTAAACATTAATGGCATAAAATTATCCTTCCAATAAAGCCAAATTGATGGACATTAAAACGATTTTCTTGTGTTTTATTTCAATTCGAAGTTCTATACCTCAATAAAAAACACCCTTTATCTGCCAAACATAACCCTAATAGGGTACGATATATGGCCCTTTTAAATTGCAATGTGTGTGGACGGTGCCATGCCCACTAGGGTGGAGTGAAATTCAAAAAAAAAAAGTTAACCTCGGAAAGAGATGTAGTCTGGGGTCCTAATGAGGGGAAAAATAAAGAAAAAAATTTTAAAAAAATTTTAGGGGTCGCGCCACTCCCTCGAAATTTGGAAATTATCGCTATTTTTGGCGTTGATTTTAGAAAAATCCTAAAAAGTTTTATGTCAATAAATGTTTGCAATAGCGTAAACACTGAAATAAGGGCATGAAAAAATTTAAAAAAAAATTTCTCATTGTTCAAAAATTTCAAAAAGTAAAATAAGTCAAATCGTCCCTTCTTCAGAAAATTGACTGAACAATGAAATCGCCACCAAAGCTACAAATATTAGTCGATTATCCTCATATATGCCTCAAATACTTTTGTTTGGGCACTGAACAAGCTCAAACTTTTAAATTTCGAATAAGTTAAGTCGTTAATTTTTAGGATTTTTCTAAAACCAACGCCAAAATAGCGATAATTTCCAAATTTCGAGGGAGTGGCGCGACCCCTAAACATTTTTTAAAATTTTTTTCTTTATTTTTCCTCTCATGTAGGACCCCAGACTACATCTCTTTCCGAGGTTAACTTTTTCAAATTAAAAAAAAAACATGTTTTCACTCCACCCTAATGCCCACGTCATATATTAAAAACTTCGGTGGAACAGTTGGGAGCCGGCCTTAAACAATAGCTGCAAGTCAGCGAGTATGTAAATTATATAGTGCACAACTGACTGAGTCGAATGAAAAATAGATCAGATATTCTCTGTTGGTTCAGATGGATTCGTTTTATAAAATCAGGCTGTAAGTGGCGCAACATATTACAGACCTTCGCTTTGTCAGTATACGTATTGATCGATGTAGGAACTGATGGGGAAGTTTTCTAAACATAATCAACATATATCTTTGTAATTACACCCTATAACTCATTCGATATTGTGGCTTAGGCTGTTAATATTTTAAACGAGTTTAGTTGCCTCCGACAAAACTGGTAACCCTTAAAGGGTTAAATCCCTACCTAAAGACAACCTATGCTTTCGTGCAGTGCGTTTGTTGTGCAAAAGCCTCGGGCAAATTAAACAATATCTAGAATATCTAAAAAAAAACAGAAACAATTGTCTAGAAATCTTACCAAAAAATCAACTTTAAAATCGTCGAAAAAAATCAAAGCAAAATTGAAGGAGAAAAAAGTATTGAAAAATGAGGTCGATACATATTATTTGCAATTTATGTTTAGATTTGCGGCATCATTCATAGGTTCTTTTGTTGTTTTAGTAGTTGGCGCTGAAAAAAAAACCCGAGCAATGTAAATTCTTTGATATAAATACATAACAACAACAAACACAAAACTAAACTATAAACACACACACACTCAGGCAACATGAAGTTTTAAGTACTCTAAACTGGGGATATGCTGAAATAAAAACGATGGATGAAGAGGAGCGATGATGGCAGCGAGCGATGGCGATGATGATCGCAACGGCTTTGGCGATGCTGGTGTTTTCCCCATAACCAGCCATTCCATTGATCCATCCACCATCCGTGCCATCCATTCAATGAAGTTATTAAAGTTTACGCTGTCGTTTCATCCAAACATTTGATCTTTTGTTGTTGTTATTTGATTTGTTTGTCTGTCCAATGTTCAAAGACAAAATATTGCTTTTTGTGGCGGGTGGTAAATTAAAGCGGAAATGCTGATTGTTGTGATGATTTTAACAGACGTAGCATGAAAAAAAAACACACACACACAGTCGTAATGCAGAATATATCTGTATTTTGTTATCTTAGTTTGGTTTTTCGACATCTTCTTGATTTCCTTTGCCATCATTTGGCGGTCTTGGTGGAGTTGATGAAAGAGCGGAGTTAGCGACGTATCAGCGCCTCAACTCAAATGCCAAAATCGACTTTGTATGTATTTATGCCGACAGATGATTTTGCCAGTTTTTGGTTACCTCTCACAGTTGATGACAATTTTTTTTCTTTCGATTTATTTTATGAAGTTTGCATATTTTAAAGCATTAGTTTGAAACTTGTTTGTTTTTGTTTTTACTTTTAGTTCATACTACATATGACGCAGGCAACATTTTCACATACATACTCGTGCCTCAAATAAATGGCTTTCCATATATAATAAAGTATTTATTCGTTTGTTGGTGTTGTTATTGATGGCTTGTTATTGCGGTTTATATATTGACGCAAATCAGACAAGATTAAATTTCGCTCAATATATCATTCGATGCTGTGATGTCCAAACAAATTGCCAATTTCATTGGAGTTTTTATTTTTTGTTATTATTGTGACCACCATATCCGAAATAATTTAAAATGTAGAAATCTCAAGCAGCAATCGATGCTTTATGGACCAGACTGCATAATACATTACTCACTGACTAAATGTTAAGGGGCTTTTTGGCTTTTCGATCGAATACTGGTAAAATCTGGAAAACATCTTAAGCGGCTACTGTGAGCCGACGACATTCTGATACGAGTTTAAACACGTTACGCTGAAATGCGGAAAATATACGATGTTACTAATTAATGCTTTAATCGTTTGAAAATAGAGCAGAATATAAAAACAGGAAAAAGAAGAGACTCACATTTTTAAAAATGAAGAAAAGTAACAAATAAATAGTATAAAAATATAGTGCTAAACAACAACAATTATGATAAAGAAAAGGGATTAAAAAGGTGAACACAGAACATTGCAAGCTTATTCTCATATATTCACTACGCCATGCAGTAAGTTCCAATAGCGGCCTATCGCCCTACGAAGACGTGGCTGTGAGAGGGGAGTGGGTCAAATCTTAAAACACGATTCACTGGACGAACATTTAGTGGTTTCTTGTTTGAATCCTGTGTGATTTTGACAGTGAAAATTCTTCCCGCTGGAAATGTTGACAGACATTCAGTAGCACATATTCGTGTATGAATAGTAATGGCTTTCAAAGTCCATGCCATGTGTAGACCAAATAATGCGTTACTTGAGAAAAAGTTTTGACTCGAAAAGACACATCGGCTATCATGCTAGTGGACAACGCTCAATGGCACCGTAGATTAATCGAGCGTTGATTCGCTGGAGCGTTGATTCGCTATCGACCTTAACAACTCCAAATTTCACGCCCCAGCCTAATACACATTTTGCACAAAGACTCGTAGTAGCTCAAAATGGACAATTATTTGGCTCGAAAAAATCATATTTTCCGACTATGCGAAAATGCTGCTGAAAATGTCATTTCCATTCCCCGTTACTTTTTTGTACCCGGAGATTGAAGACATTGACTTGGAAAGTCTTTGCTTTCAGCAGGATGGCTTGTCATGCCACTCAGCCCCCCGCCACTGTCGATCTTTCACCCGGTAATAGTTTTATCAGCCATATCAGCGATGTCAATAGGCTACCACGGAGATCCAACTTGACACCGACCATCTGTGGCGAACATCGAGCAAACCATTCGTTAAATAGAGCCAGAAAGCCCCAACAAGGTAGTAGAAAATTGGAATGATTGGCTACTGTGAAACCAGCCGAGGCAGACACATGAATTAAATCTTGTTACAATAAAACAATAATATTAAAATAAATGTTTGTACAGTTTTTCGGCCCATCCTTTATTTCGCAACATATGTGTTTTTCGATGTTTTTCACTAATCACTCTTACTTAGGCCGCAAATTATATTCGTGAGGTATTTTTTATTTCATTTGGTGCCCTTTTTGGGCCTAATTTTTATTTTATTAATATTTTATTAATAATTTTTTTTATTTTATTAATAACATTTTTTATTTTATTAATAATTTTTTTTTAATTTATTAATAACATTTTTTATATTATTAATAATTTTTTTTTTTTTTTAATAAAATTTTTTATTTTATTAATACATTTTTTTATATTATTAATAATTTTTTTTATTTTATTAATAATTTTTTTTATTTTATTAATAAATTTTTTTATTTTATTAATTAAATTGTTTATTTTATTAATAATTTTTTTTATTTTATTAATTATTTTTTTTTATTTTATTAATAATTTTTTTTATTTTATTAATACATTTTTCTTTATTTTATTAATAATTTTTTTTATTTTATTAATACATTTTTCATTTTATTAATATTTTTTTAAAAAAGATTTTTTATTTTATTAATAAAATTTTTTATTTTATTTATACATTTTTTTATTTATTATTTTTTTTATAATTTTTTTTTATTTTATAAATAAAATTTAAAAAAAGTCGTGGATTTTAACGATCTTCCCTCAAACGCCATCTACCAGCAAATGACGGCAAATTAATCATATGATCGCAGGGCAGGCGAGTTATCACAAGTTATAACAACACGGCCAGCCGATAGTGTGGGGGTGGCAGATAAAATCATAAGTGGTCCCAGTCATACAAGGACGTCAGTAGTGCTTATAAAAGTAGTCTATTAATGGTAAAGAGTTGAAACAAGGTATAATTAGTCTTCCCGTTATCCTTCGAGTTCTCGTTATTTTGTATATCAGGGACGAGTTTAGTTGATACCGTTTGGTTTCTCTTTTTCCCTCTTTTAATTACGTCGCTGTGGAGTGTAGTAGGGATGGCTTGGTGTCACCGGTCCCAAAAAAAAAATGAACTGCCCCAAATGAAGAATTCCCAAAAATAAATGAAAAAGCCCCCAAACAATTAATGAAAAATTATTCAATGCAAAATCCCCCAAATATTATGAAAAACACCCCAAAAAATCAATGTTATAAAAATAAATCGCGAGTGACGAGCGCGATATTAAAAGCAGTTTTGTTTTGAAAATATCCCCAAAAAAAAAAACAAAAAATTACCCAAAAATAAACCATTGGGGAATTTTTTAATTGTCCATGTCCAAAAATGAAATATCTATCTATCTATCTTCTATTTCTATATATATAAATATGAATGTATGTATGTATGTAACGTATGGACTCGAAAACGGCTAGACCGATTTTGATGAAATTTTCAGGGAATCTTCCGAATAACCCCGCGAGTAACATAGGCTACACATTGTTTGGATTTATCTACATTTAGGGGGTGAAAATGGCAAAAGGGATAAAAACTCCCCTTTCCTATATAATTTTATTTATTTATTTATTAATTACAATACAAAGTAAATTTTATATTCTAATTTTGGGTCCAAGGATAAACCGAGTGACAAAGACTATTTGGCTAGATTTTTCTAATTCACAGCGTGGCCAATTTATTTTTCCGTGAATCGGTCTTCTGCGCTGCCACTGCAAACTTTCGTGCTGCTGCTGCATTCTATACCTTTGCTGTAGACTCATCAATGAATTGGGTAACATTTGCACAGCAGTCTGCGCCGAGTTGGTTTGGAAGAAGTGTTGTTGGTCTTTTCGACGCCGGAGCCCACATTAAACATAAATATACGGCTTAATTACCCATTTTCCATGGGAAAAGGGTCAACAATATTTGGCTTATCATATGGTGTAATTGCCATTAATTTTTATTGAATATATACTTATTTTATTATAAAAACTCTAATTGTCGAATCAAAAATATAAATTGTTTGTAACGACTCCGGGCATAGGTGAGTTTTGCCCCAGGATTCAACGAAACAATCATATTCTGTTTACATACATGAATCTAAATATTTGTGGGTCAGATCAAAACACAGTAGTTTGGATTTAGGTGCCACTATCTAATGTGCCAATTTAAGATAACTGCCAAAAAAGCGAATTTTCGCTTACTTTCCTTTTTACATCATGCATTTAACCCCATTCAAAAATCCAATCATAAGAAAACTCATCAACGTTTTGCTCTCTTCCAACTTCAATCTTTGTAATAATGAAGAGAGAGTTTATGGAGCGATCTGTTAGCGGTTACCTGCATAATGGTATCAGTTAATGAATTTAACTTATTTGCATTTATATGGCCGGATAGTGGTAATTAAATGAATTTAAGATATGTGCATTTTTGGCATATGTGCTAAGTCAAAACTACTATATAGCTAAAATGTATAAAGCTAAAATTGTACTGTGCCTATCAAGATTATCGATCATAGAACATTTTTATACAGGGGTAGTGGTAACGCCCTGTTTTATTCCCACGGTAATATTTTAGAAATTTAATAATACTGTGCCAATTTTGTGGCCATCGTTCCATTACTAAGGCTGATCGAATTTGTTTACAAAAGAAAATGGCAACTGTTATATTTTTCTGTTTTCACTCGACTGAAGATGACAACTGTTTGATTTAACTTTCATATTAAAAGTAACCTAACAACTAAATGGGATATGAAGATTTTTTTTTGGCAGGCAAATCGATGAATTTTTGCAAGTCCTTGCCGTTATCCTTGAACGACCGCTGGAAGTGTTTCCCATGCTATCTCTACTTCGCACATGGTAACTAACGAAACGATAAATATTCAAGACAAATGTTCGTATTGAGACATGTTTAATAAAAATTGCAAAAGTCGTACTATTAAAACGAAATACGTCATGTCATGATTTGCTATTTTTAAAAACGAGTATGCACTTTGATATATATAAATGATATATATCCTCCTATGTAGCACGTCGAGGTTATACGAATGCGCCGAATTTTTAATTCAAAATTTAGCTCGATACAAAGCAGGTCGATTTGGGAAGAAATAAGAAAATCTGGTATGGGAGGAAATAGATCGAAATGACAATGGCTATTTTAAACGAATGTTATTTTCACGTTCGCCCAATGTTATATGCAAATAAATAAATAAATTCCCAATAGATACCGGTCATTATCATTACATACTTGAACATTATTTCAGTCAAAGAAATACTATCATACGTTATTTATTTTTATGAGGCTAGATCTAGTCAACATTTTACTTGAGGTTTTATCTTTTGTAAGAACATGTCAATGAAAGCTTTTGGGAGTAAGCTTTCCCTCTCTGGCCTTTATTAAAACTAGTTGACCAAAAAAATAGATTTTTTGTTTTCAAAATACATTTAAGTTTTAAAAACGTGGACACAAAGCACAGTGGTACAAGTTACGACCAAAAAATGGATAAACCTCCATCACGAAAGCCAAAATTTTATTTTTGAATCAATTTCTCTAAAAATACTTGCTATAACCAAACTGCAATAATAAAGATATTCTATAATAAACAATATTATCATATTAAATTTTAATCAAATTTCAAAATCTGAAAAAGTTGAAAATTTGTTAATATAAAAAAAAATGAAATTTTTAAATGCAACAAAAACATGTGTAAAAAAACCTACAACAAAGAATTTAATATAAGAATAATAGTCAACTTAGTACTGTCCGTTTATGATAGGTGTATGCTTATGAGAGAAGTACACAAGAGCACTGAAGCGGATTGGAACTGAAAAAATTTTCGTTTATGAGAGATGTCCGCTTAAGAAAGCTGTCCGCTTCTAAAATATATAGAATTATCGGATTGTAAATGAAATGGTATTCACTACCACCGCTTGTATAGCGTGATTAATTCCTAATATCTTAAATCTCTAGGGTCTCCAAATGATATCCATAAAAATTGTAGTTTCCTGAGAAACTCATAAACACTGACAGCTTTCTTCAAACAAGTTTTTTGGAAAATTCCCATTTTTCTTTCGTCTCCTGAGAAACTCATAAACACTGAAAGCTTTCTTCAAACAAGTTTTTCGAACATGAATTCCCGTTCTTCTTTCGTCTCTGTAGCCTATGTACTATGTATTTTCTCAAGCCAATAAGAAAAAAAGAAACGAATCCCACAACAAAAGTGTTTTAACTTTATTTGAAGACAATTTGAAATTCCACTTCATCGCTATTTTATCGTTTTTTAAACTTTTGTGACTTTTATGCAGCGTTTCTTTTGCTGTTGTTGTTGTCGCCGTCGTCGTTTGTAGATGAGATGCACGCTTAATTTTGCGCAGGTGTTAGATAAATATCTAAATAGTGCAAAATCGTGCATACAAAATTTGTACGTGATTTAATGTTGTAGGAGTTACATTAAATAGGAACACCAGCAACAAACAAAACAGCATCAACATCAGCCACATACAACAGTTACAGCAACATCAGACAACGGCTACGACACCATCAACATTATTCTGATTCTCTGCGAGAAGAAGAACAAGACGAAGTAGACAACAGGCCCAACAACTGTGGCATTTATCATTGGCAATCGTTGCAACGTCATATTAACCCCCTAATGCGACGAATTTCTCATGGCGACAGAAATTTATGGCCACACTCGTAACATGTGAAATATATTTGTATATTATTTTAATGGCAATATAATAAATACGTTTTTTTTTTACTCGTTAGACATCAATTCGTGAAGTTGGGACAATATTTGCTACAGCACATAACAGTGCAGGGCGACTTTACGAGTAAGAGAGCTATCTCTTCCATGTAAAACTTCCCTAGAAAAGCATTAGCCGTTCGGAGACGGCTTTAAACAGTAGGTCCCGGTCAGTGAGTATACAAATTATATCGATTATTTGATTCGAGAGAAGCTCCCCGTCTGTTCCTTCATGGAATGTTAAGGGAAATAAGTAAGTAAGTAATTGTTTACGATTACAAATAGTCCTTAAATAATCGGAATTACTGGAGATTACCAAAAGTAATCAAACACAATTAAAAGTATTCCAAAAAATAATAACACGACTACGACCCGATTCATGTTGATTATATTTCAACATTACTGCGGTCAAACATATCAAATGTCATTAATGAAGTTAGTGACGAAGACTTTCGTAGGATGAGTAGAAATATATAAAATATTTTTTTCTATTTAAATGTCCTTTAAAACTTTAAAGTCCTCTAAAAAGGACAAATGACCAGAGAATGAAAAACTGTAAACGCAGTTTTACTCCAGAGAGCCTCTAGTTTCATGTGTATAAGGTCTTGCTCATGTGTTAAAAAAAAAATTGAAATTTGTCTTACGGTGTAATTAGCTTTACAGCCTGTTTTTATAAAACGAATGGGTTTTTCGTTTCGTTAAAATAACGAAAAGAAATTCTGTTTCGTTCGTTTGGGTTTTTTATAACACGAAAAAAATGTGTTTTTTGGAATTTTTCTGTATTGTCTAATTGGATTCGTTGGAGTTACAGAAACACAATTCAGTTTCGTTTCGGCTACAGACGTTTCTGTTCGTCTTAGACGTATACGTTTTATAAAAACAGGCTGTTATACTTTCCATCTATTACTAAGTGATCTAGTTGGTTATTTGATAAGTATAACATTACTTATTTCCTTAAAAGTCCATCAAGGAACAGTAGCAGGAATTTTCTTCTCTAATCAGTGATCTGTTTCCGATACAATTTGAATACTCACTTACTCAGATGATTGTCTAGAAAGGTTTCACATGGCATAGACATTATTCTCTAAAGCGAATTGGTGCTTGTTTTCATAGCAATTAAAGTAAATCACCCAGCTGCCATTTAATTAACGCCGTGGAAGTGATGTCGGCCCATGGGTTCACTAACTAAACACACTAGGGTGTCTCAAAAAAAGTTTTACGGAGTAAAGTATTTTCTAGAAATTCAGAATTCAAATGTGGTTACCGCGTATCGTATAATTGTCCAACGCTTTTAATCCTAAAATATTATAAATAATAACTATTTACAAACATATAGCAAATTCAATTGCATCGTATGCGCCTCATTGCTTGACCACAAAAAAAACTATCTCCTGTAAAATTTTCTTTTTGGCGCGCGTCTTTTTTGCGGTAAGGGCTCGATGTGTTTGTCAATAAAAAGCATTTTTTTTCAAAGGCGGAATACGCGGCTATCCAGGGTCTCTCATCCGTTCATTGTCAAATGATAGGTTGGCCGGACGACGCACTATAGAGAAAATTCGTTCTTCAGCCGGACTGTTCGCATGTGGAATAATCTTTCATGGAAGTGTTTTTCCTGCCAGCTATGACATTATCAAATTCAAGTCAACAGCACTATTTTCTTTTTCCTCCCTCCAATATCGCTAACACAGTGCATTACATTAAAAAAAAAAGTTTATTTATAAAAATTATTTCCCATCAATGAGCAAAGTGGAAAGTTCAAACAAACATTGTTTACCATGTTATGATTTATAAGGACAAGAGTTGTAAGAATTAATATAATCCGATAATCCTTATATTGAACCATAAACCGATTTCATGCATTTTCAATAGGATTTGTGTTCGACCTAGTCTTAGCTGCCGATAACGTTTTGCACAACCTTGGGTTACTCTGTGGCTCCTAGAGTGAACATAAATGAAATCGAAGCTAATAAGATTGCAATAACTTTCGGGAGAATATAAAATGTATGCATTCAATATATTCGTCGATATTTGCCCAGTTATCATAGTCAATTTGCCCAGGGTATTCGAATACACATTTAAGCGATTAATGGCAAATTAACAATTATTTTTCAAAATACATTAAAATTTCCCAAAAGAAAACAAGCTAAATATGAGATCCGTGTTCACCTTAAAACGAACATGAAATCAATTATCATTCAAACAAAAGTGCTGCCCCCCAAAATCTATTTGTCACTCGATACTCTACTGCTATCATAGAACAATAACAAATTCATATAAAATAAATTAAGCGCCAAAATTAATCA
This sequence comes from Hydrotaea cyrtoneurina, assembly GCA_958296145.1. Classification (NCBI taxonomy): domain Eukaryota; kingdom Metazoa; phylum Arthropoda; class Insecta; order Diptera; family Muscidae; genus Hydrotaea; species Hydrotaea cyrtoneurina. The sequence goes on along the minus strand of OY282512.1, from coordinate 37,972,293 downwards.
TTTATCGAAAAACGTTTAAGACCAACGTTTTCCAAAAATTCCGGCCGATCCGTTGTATTCTTGTTGTGTTTCTCCTCCTTTTTGTTTTATGGTAGCAACATTTGTTGTCATTATTATGTAAAATTGAAATTATTAGAGATAATTTATGTTCAGCCTATTGTTTTTCAGTTTTCTGTTATTTTTTTTTCGTCTTTCTTTGTTTCGGGCGGTGGTAGCCTTTTGTGCTAGCTGACATATGTGGCACACCTCACATTAATACGGCTTTGTCTCGCATAATATTTTATTCGGCTCTTGATACTGTTAGTGTTGATATTGTTTCTCTAAAGTGTCTAATATTTATTGATATTTTTCAACCTATTGGTTCCGTTTGCTTTGCTGGGCGTTTCTTTTTTTTTGGGGATATTGTATGTTGGCCATTGGATTTCAAGATTCATTATGTAAAACTGAAAATACAAATCTCATGTGGGAATTTCGAACGCACATTTAGAAAGAAGATTAATTTGAACGGGCTTACTTGATGCGATGGTGTTAACAGTTATGAGATGTTGATGGCTTTGCTACATCGGTTTAATTAGCATTGAAAGGCACAGTTATCAGCCAATTCACTTTGGGATTGTAAAGAATATGCTTCCGTTTTCAGCAGTGATACGCCAACAACTTTTGAAGTGGCATTTCAATGAATGTTGTCGGTGTTCGGGAGTATGTGTGGGCTGGGCCGATGATTAGCGGTTGATTTATTAGACCACCAATCCCATGATTTTGTATTTTAAACATGGATTATTGGTATTCTGATTTAAAATATCAATTAGTCAAAAGACTTAGGGCACACAGGCAATATAAAATCAATTTGTTGGTTTGGTTTCACTGGCATTTGCATACAAATAATAGATTTTGGGCATTAGTAGCATTTATGGCAAAAATATGTCTCTCTGAATCAGTTATTAAAAAAATATATTTTTAGGGTTGTTCTCGATAAGTGCAAATATTACGGTATAAACTGCATCCACTGATGACAGTTTTCTATTAGCGTTTTCCATACCCCTCAATGATATACAGTGTTTTCCGTTTAGCTGCCTTTTAAATTTTTGCACGTTATTTTGTGCACTTAACCGAAAAATACACCTTTCGGATGTTTACTTAGCTGCCTCTATTGTGCACCTAACTACTTTGCACCTTTACTCAATTGCGAATAACAGCGAAACGCGTTCATCGATTTTCATGATCTTTGTCTCATTTTGCTCATAGGTTATGTGACTTTACGTAAAAGTAATAAGATTTGACATTTTTTTTCATTTTGGATTTTTTATGGATTTTTAAAAAAAAAAAAAATTTAAATCTTTAGGCAAAAAATAAGTTTTTTCCTTTATATATTCATTTTTAACTTGGAAACTGTTGCTTGTATATGAAAACAATATATGAACAGATTAAGGGAATTGTAATTTTAAATTTTTTAAAATTTAATTCAATTAAATCGGGCTAGTGGTTCCCGAGTTATGCCGGACGAAACAAATTAACCAAAAAAAATTTTTAAAATTTAAAAAAAAAAAAATAAAACAAAAACCAAACGAAAAATAAAATTTTTATTGCGTTTTTCGAGCTCATGTCAAGGTTATCTACACAGAAAAAATTATCGCATCCCGAGTACATTTTGACTGTTGACTGGTGTTATAAGAACGCAAGGTGCCGGAATTCTCTCAACGTCTCTCGCCGACTCTCTCATTTGATTTCAAAAAACACTAAACGACCAGTTAATCTCCCTCCCAGTACACATGTGCATGTATATTTTATATTTCTTTTATTTTTGTTAGAAAAAGCACCGAAAATCTTTTCAATAAGAGTCCTGATATCTGAAATGTGCTCTTACGATTGTCAACGATAAGTGAAGATTATTTTAAATGAAATGACATATGCACGTTTAATTTCTGTACCCATGACACAATTATAAATGAAAATGTTAGGTTCGGTCGAACGGGATGCCCGTGTTTGTGTTTTTGGTATTTTCATATTATGAAAAAAAAAACAAAAATTCCTTGTGTCAAAACACATAGAAAAAAATATTATATGATGATGCTGGAAAAGTAGAACAAATTTCCCTTAACATTTCATGAAGAAACAGATGGGGGACGGGGCAAAAAATATGACCTGGCCGGCTCCGAACGGCCAAGGGGAAAGTTTCAACGTGGCTTAGAGATTACTCTCTTACTTAAGATGGATGCAGTCGTTGAAAATCTTTAGATGGGTGATTTCCGCACACAATTCACATTCATGTTCATTTAAATTTATAGAACCTTAGAATTTTCATTAAAAACACATAATACTTAGTCTGTTTGCGATTTATCGCAGCTTTAAAACTCAAAAGAAAAGACTTAAGACTTAAGTGTCCAACTTTCTATAACATGGCGTTAATTGATGTATTTCGGTGCATCACTTTTAGACGATTTGTATTGAACAACTATTAAAATCCAATCTTAGCAGCTCTATATGCCCTACCCCCATAATTCCAACCAATTGCTAGGCAGATGGAAATACATTTCACATATCGACATAAGCAAATACACATCAACACTTCCAAACGAAATGCCCCTCAAACGTTTGTAAAGTGAAAAATGTCTGTAAAATATGTTCAGTCTCGTCTACTCGCCACTTGACAGAGGGCAAATACCACCAGCGTTCTGTGATTTCATGACTAAGCAATTTTCCGGAAACACAATGTATGCGAGTACGAGTACAATTTCCAGTGGAACGAAAAATCTACTCCACATAACACACACACACACACAAAACGACAATCGTTTAAGCGAAACAAAACGAAATGAAATGGAATACTCGTACTCAGAATATGGAGCACTTGAAATGCATTAAAAAATGTGAAACGAAAACTAGAAGGCCTCCTTAACTAATGTTTCCCAGAATTTCTCTGTTAACCTTTATTTTGTGTCTATGATTTGTATTTTGTCTGGCTGTTTGTTGGTCGCTTGGTGTCTGGGCGAGTCGAACACCAAGTGACGTACCGAGTCTGAGGAATATGAGTGCTGCACATACATACATAAGTAATGATTGATTACACAAATGACCTCAAAACGAAAAATCTGTTAAGTTTTTTTTTTTTTTTGGTTTTTTTTTGAGGGGGGAAATTGAATAAAAATTATAGCCGTTAACAAAACAGCCAAAAAATAGTTAAGGGGGAAGAATTGAAAATAAGTTGGGAATTTGGTTCAGATGGAGGCGAAATGATTGAACCCTTCATAATACAGACGAACATTGAATCATGCAATACTTCTGAAGTATTTAGAATGAGATGTTTACGATGTTATTTCCCTCCCTTTCCCATTCAGAAGTACCTCAATAATTTTATTTTTTTATCATTTCTGGGATTGTCGCCGCCCTGGGTCGACCTGTTTGGCACAGATGTGCCAAGGATTTGTCTGACAAAAATTAAGTTTTAATCACAGCTAGATGTTGATTTCAATCCATTTTATTAGAAGGAAATGATGTAATTTGGTTTCCCTTTCTAAGTGGCATAACGACAGGATAATTATACTGTAACCTACTAAGAGATTGTGTTTATTTCACTTCCTTATTGCATATTTTCCTTAACATTTCTCATCGAAAATGAGCAAGGAGCAGCCGTTACCGTCAACGGTGAGCTTTACTTAGCCATGATCAATGAATTTTTATTTCCAAAAATTCAAGAGAGTGATGTCACATTTGGTTTCAACAGGACGGGGTCACAGGTCAAATCGAATAATCAGCCGCAGTAGTGATCTAAATTGAGCTATTCAAATTATTTTCTGTGAGTAGCTATTAAGGATAAATGTTAATCAAAGCATCGAGAGGCAATTGTAGCCGTGAAACATGAAATCCAAGTTGCCATTGAGTTGATTCGAACCGAAACAATTGATAATGCACTGACAAATTGGGTTGAGCGGATGAGTCGTGTTACTCATATGAAAGATGTTGTGTTCCATTATTAAATGACAAAGTTAAAAATTTCCAATAAAACCAGAAATTTAAAAAAAAATATCTGTTCTTTTTTCTACAAGAGAATTTTTCTATTTTTGAATATAAGTCTGCAAGTCTCAAACATATTTTTGTTCAAATTACAAAAATAGTGTAAAATATAAACAAATTAAAAAAAGTCGTTGGAAGTATTTGCCCGTTTAATTGACCACAAACAATAGACAAAACTATCACGACCCACTATTCCGTAGCGCGCATCACAGAAATTACTCCTCCAAAGGAATGACCAAAAGCTCTAAAAATTAATTTGTTCAAACAAAATGTTTAACACATTTACAGCCCCGCAGAATACCGACAGAAAGAAAAAACAATATTTCCCTAACCATAGAAAAACACAAGTAGAGTACAGTGAAGAAGGGGCTATGAAAACTACATACATATTTATTGTGGGTCATGCAGGGAGTATAGGGGCGTCGACTGAAAAGTGTTACAGAGCAACTGCTGTTCGATTTTCTGCTGCGCCGTGGAAGAAGGTATTCTCATACTGTTCTGCCTTAACGAAAAATTAAAACTGATTTCTTTTAAACGCCTTTGGAAAATTTAATAGCCAAGAAACAACAACAGCAGCTAAAAGTGGACGAGGAACTGCCGCAAACATACACACTGCCGAACAGATGGATAGGCAGACCGACAGGCGGACGGACGGACAGCATAAAATTAAACAATATGAAGAAGCACTTAGAGGCACACGTGAAACAAATTGTGGCACTTCATTAGTTGCATTTTTCCCAATATAACGGTGGTCATCAGAATGCCTGGACCGGCAGCGCACACCTCTATGAAGTGAAATTGATTTCAATGGAAACCTGAGAAAGAATCAACTGGAAATTGAATATTACCAACAATGATTTGATGCTATCAAGCGCTGTCTTTTTCTGGATGTCTGGCCAATGCTGTTATTGTTTATTTCTCTGAAAATTTGGGTGGTATTCGTTTCTATTTTCTTCTTCTTCATTTGTTCACCCTTTTCTGGGCTGTTGAAAGCAACATATTACATTTTTAACGCTTTAATTATAAAGCGGCATTTCTGTTGTTATTTTCAATTTTTACTGATTTCTGCTGTTATCAATAACAAATATGGGCACAAAAGACCTCTGGCCAAGAAACTTTTGAAGAATGGTTTGTAATTAATACTAAGTGTGTTAAATGAAAAAAAAAAATGAAAATAATCAAGATTTTTCACTTTTGTTTTCATGTAGAGTAACAAAACGAATAACTTATGCGAGTTGAATACAAAAGACTTAAGAGACATACGAGTGGTAAGGGTTCATCGTTCTGTTGGTTTGGCGAAAAAAATAGGCTCTACGAAAAATCGAATACAAAAAACTTCTTAAAAAAAAAAATTGGTGGCTATTTGGCGTATGTTGTTTTTCATTATTATGAAATAAACATCCGATCATTTATCTCAAAAAATGTCATTTTTCTTTGAATAACAAAAAAACACCTCTTGTTGAAAAACCTCTTAAATGAGAAATAATCTACATACGAGTATATAAAATACTTGCGTAATATGAAATGCTTTGTTCTGTCCTCAGCAAACGGCTGAAGAGATTTTTTTAAAAGAGGATGGAAATGGGAAAAATGTGTCCACAAAATGCGCAAAAATTCAAAATAATCAATTATTATGATTTGTCTTGGAAAATTGGTTCACAACTATGCTTGGCAACAACTGGTGGAAATCAATTTCAAAACGTACCGAAACGGAATAAAAAGGGTGAAACAAATGTTTGCCAACAACAGGTGGAAATGCATTAGAGATGGGACGAATAGGGGGGAAAGGGGATAAAAAATGACTAAATGGAGAGAAAACAAAAAAGTGTGAAAACAATTTTTGTGGACAGGAAAGATTAAATTTTTGGAAGAATTGAATTAGATGTATGGCAACTGCAGTTTTTTGTTTTTGACAAACACTCAGGGGATGTCCCCTATAAATGCAATGCACTGTGTTAGCGAATGGAAGGAAGGTTATTGGAGGGGGGAAAGAGGGAGTAGTGTTTGTTGACGTTGGCCTTGAATTTGATAATGTCATAGCAGGCAGGAAAAATACTTGTAGGAAGATTACTCCACATACGAACGGTCCGGCTGAAGAACGAATTTTCTCTATAGTGCGTCGTCGGGTCAACCGGCCATTTGACAATGAACGGATGAGACTCCCTGGATAGCCGACCAGACCACGGATATCTGAGGAGCAGATACCGTTAAAATATCTATAGAACAGCGATATACAACCCACATTCCGGCGATGCTGTAGGGAGATAATAGAGTTGGATACCCTACCATCCCCTATCATCACCACCGCTCTCCTCTCCCATAGAAATGGACGACGATGCTGGATCTGGTGAACGTTTGTAGACAACAAACAGCACTGGGTCTTTTGTGCATTAAAATCTACTCTGTTCATTTGGTCCCACTCACAAATCGTCGACAGATCGCGGTTGAGTGAGTCGTTCATCGTTTGCCTTTTGTCCTCTACCTCCGAGGGACTTGGCCGATGTTCAAATGAGTACGAATGACAGAGGTTGCTATCATCCGCAAAGGAGTAGACTGTGAACCCAGTCTACCCCAACAGGTCGTCAATGCAAATAAGAAATAGTGAAGGAGAGAGGACAGAGCCTTGTGGCACTCCTGCGGTTAGCCTATGCTCGAAGGCCGTTAGACTCTAAATACTTAAAAAGATGGTGGTTAACCATGCTCTCCATAACCTTCGAGAGCGCAGAACATATTGCAATTGGACGGTAATTCGCAGGATTAGTAGACCCACCTTTCTTGGGGATCTGCTGAACATTGGCAACTTTCCAACGTGAAGCACGGTACGACATGTTGAAAAGATTACGCAATGTACGTGCTAGCTCCGAAGAACACTTACATAGGACAAGTGCTGAAATACCATCCGGTCCCGGAGTTTTATTTACGTTAAGATTTGCCTTTTTAACACCACGTGTTCGAAAAAATATCTGGCTCATCGAACTAGATACGTTTCCGATCACGTTGAGTGGTTGACTGCTTTCTGGTAAAGATGAATTCCTTGCAAATATTTCAGCCAGAAGGTTAGCTTTGTCAACCGGGTCATTGAATATCTGGTCATCGTTAATGAGAGTTGGGATAGAAGATGAAGAATTGTCCCTTACCCTTTTTACGAATGACCAAAATCTCTTACTTCCCCTAGGAGAAGATAGAACTTTAGCACGAAGACGCTATTCGTAAAGAAGTTTTTCCCGCCTAAGTATTCTGTCATACGATGAAATTGCCTGTTTGCGTAGCTGCTCAGTATTGGCATTTTTATTTAAACGCCAATTTCTGAACTCTTCCTTTTTGGATCTGACAGCTTCTTTGTATGTCTGATTAAACCAACAATTCCTTGGGGGTTTGATTGAAATAGTCTTAGAGGGAATAAACGTGTTTATACCAAGAAGAATTATTTTCTCCACCATTTCAGCAGCAGCATCGACGTTATTGTCTAGGAAACATAATTTCCAGTTAAATTGCTGGTAAAAATTGTTGAGCTCGGCCCAACGTTCCTTTTCGTCTATGGGGGAAACCAAAAAGTTTAATAAAATGAGCTAACAATATGAGCATAATGAGGAGACTACAATAAGGGTGCAAGACGGGTAAAATACAGACAAAAAATCATAAAAGAAGTTGAAAAGGAAATAAATGTTTCGAAATTGTTGTGGGCTAGATACCAGAAGTTGCAAAAAAGTAAAAAAAAACGGGCCAAAATGAGAAAAATTAAATAGAGTGAATAAATATTTAAAATTAATATCTATCGCCAAAAATTGGAAAAATGGATTTTGACTCCGTTCAAAGTATTTTTGTTTTTATAAACCAACGTAATTAAACAAATATTTTGTTTTTACTATAAATGGAAATTTACGCATACAAAGTAGCGTGTATTTGCTGGTTTTTTCATAAATTGTTTAGGGGATTTTTAAGAATTTTTGGGGAATTTTTCATATTGGTCTTGGGGGGGTGGATTTATCATTTATTTTGGGGAATTCTTCACTTGGAGAATTCGTAAATGTTTTTGGGCGGCATTTTTCATAGAGCCGACAAAATAAACTAAATGATTTTCGGGAAGGGCAGAAGGTTTGTTTTAGTAGATTGTCGGTTCAGCTATAAAATTTTTAAAATGTGGCATGTATTTAGTGGTGATGGCAAATAACATCCAATTGAAATAACAACCGAGCGAAAAATGAACTATGCCAGCAGGCGAGCATGTGATAATATTTTCTGGTGCATTTTCCGTTTCCATAAAACCGAATCTTTTTATGTATGTACACCTATCCCTCGATTTACAAGATAGATACGTTCCTGAGCAAATCGTGTAAATCTAAATGTTAAATTATTACATTGAAAATCGTGTAAATCGAAAATACATGCGAAAATTAGTTGAATTCCTATAATTTATATTATTACCAAATGTTGTGAGATTAATAAAATTAAGTATTTTGTTTACATTTTTTAGGCGTTATTCGCCCTATTACACGGTCAAAATGCCTGAAAGATAATCAAAACATTTTGATTTTTTTTTAATGAACCGTCAATGCATCTGATGAAAAATTCTGAACCTGGAATGTTCATTGTTTTGTTTGAAATATTGGGAATTTGCTTTAAGTGCGATTTTTGGAGTTGCCAGAAGAATCATTGGTATTCGTCTAGTTCAAAGATGAATGTTTTAACACATTAGTTAATCTAAGGAGTTGTTGAAGGCAACAATTTACGTATCAAAAATAACAATCTTAAAAACATCGTGTTTTTGTAAATCACTTAGCTTACACGAAAGCCAAATAAGTCGCGTAAAAGTGAAATTGTGTAAAACAGTATTAAATCAAGATTTAAGTGGATTTAGTAAAAACAATTGCTTTAAAAGATACAGATTTCGCGAAAAAAAAAATTGGACCCGTAGCAACGCCCTTTCTGCAAATGTTTATGTTTTTTCTATTGGTATTATGATATATAATATAGTATTACCCCTATTGTTTTTACTGAGTATACGAGTATAAGGCGGTTTACTCCAGCGAAACTTTCTCACTGGTTTATTTTAAAATTTACAAAATACGTACGAAACAAAACCAATGGAATAATTTATATAAACAATTATATTTTTAAAAATAATCCCTCAAATACAATTACAACAACTAAAACTACAATTTAAAAAGAATAAACCAATATTCAAAATATTCAAAACTTATGTTCAGTATAAATAGAAAGTTCCATGTTCCAACACCGAAATATTCACATTGGGGCCACTGTCAATGGACTCCAAGGAATGTTAAAAAAATCGCTGAAAAATATTTCCGTCATTAGAATTGAATAAACTTTTGATACACATTTTATGCAAAGCGGCCATTGATTAGCAAACCGATTAAAGTTATAAGTCCGTCACACTGGAGATTATTGTCTAAGTCTTACGTGCTATGTGGATCGAGTTATTCAGCCCTAGCGTGGGTTGATCCTCATACAATTACTACTGGCTTATGTATCTTTTGTGGCGAAACAATGGCAGGGTAATTTAATTTAAGCCCCTTTCAATCAACCAATTTGTATCAATGGAGAGGCTTTGAATGAAATTGTATAGTCACTGCGGGCATCGCATCATTGAAAAACTCTGCCGGACTGGAGATTATAGATGCAAATAATAAACCTTTTATGAATTAAATACCCCAAATCCATCTTAATATGAACGATATAAGAGAATCGACTATGCGATGTCAATCAAATGGCACATATATCAACTATTTATACAAATCTTTTATTCAAATATCAGATTCTCTTCCACTGGACGAAAATCCCATTCATACAAAAGAGTTGAGACAAATTCGTTCAAGCTTACCGATTTATACTATATAACTCAATGCCGGTATAATTTTCTACTTAATTAATTCCAAGACATTTTGCAATGGCAGAGATTTACAAAACAAAAGACTCAAGACACATACATGAACATCGTTATACTAAATTTCCATACAGAATAAAGGCTGAATTTGAATAGATTTCCAGATCAACTGTTCGCCATGAATGAATGATTTGTTTGACACTGGCTCGAATTTAGTCTTGACAAAGAAACAACTACAAAGGAAAAACCCCATACATTTATTTACAGCTATTATGGCTGATGTTGCGGTCGGAAGATCTCCACAAACACACAAAGCATCTGTCCACCAATTGTTGTTTGTCAGAGTCTTAAGAAAATGTGGTGTGCTTTAATTTATGTCTTCTGACCTATTGCCAAAATTATGAAAATTCCCCATTGAGAAAAAAAAAAACAATCTGTGCGTGTTTCTCCCCTATCATATTTCACAGTTTTTTTTTTCTTTTTGGAGCAACATAACGTTTGTTCCTCTTTAAAAGCTTAAGCTGATACGAAATATTTATTTTTATTATTTATATATCTGTGATTTTAGACAGTTATGATGATTATGACGTTTAAGAGGAGATTTCGCCGACTAAACGAATCAAGAGATATCTGAAGATTTACTTTTATTAATGGCAGTGATTAGTAACTTTCTGCTGATGTTGATTGTGATTAAACAGAATCAGAGAAACCAGTTAGAAATGAGGATGGAACATTTGCAGTGAAGAAAGATATATCGATGAACATATTGGTGATGTTGTTTCTCATTAGAATATAAAACGTTTTCATTCGCATAGGAAATAAACAACATTTTTAAAGTGTTTGTGTTATGATTGTGTCGGCTGAGAAATTGGAAGTCTGTGAAAGGTCGAAATGACAATGCTGATATCTTGTCTTTCTGACCGTTTTCATATTCACAGTTTGCGAAATATAGCCCAAAGTGCAAAAAAATATTGGGCCACATTTGGTTTACATGGGATTTTCCCTTATTTAAATACAAAACATGAAACGGCTTTAATGGAAACAATTAGGGTCCAAAAATAGATAAGAAAATTCGATAAATTACAGCACCATGTACATTTTAACGACTTTTCGAGTATGATTAATTAAAATAGGGGCCTAATCACGGCATCCGTTGTCGACAACATTTTCGACATTCTTTGGATCACGGCTTCCGATTGAAATGTGTCTTAGTTTGTAATCATTTTACTTCGGATAGCAGCAAAATGCAAAGTTTACGATCGACAACTGTAGTTAACGGATGCCGTGATTAGGCGCCATATGTGATAACATTAGGTCAGTAGTCATTGATTGTGATAGTTCACGTGTTAGCCAATCAATTTGGCTGCCATTCCATTCAAAATTTGTTTGGCACCACAAACATGTTGTTGGTCTTGGCCTGCCCCATAAATGATTTCCAAGCGTTGAACTTGGCTTCCCCAATTTTTCATACCCAGGATTTGCATGTCTTCTTGTACTTCGTACATCCACCAACGTTTGCAAATCGTGAAAATGTATTACCACAATACTTTTGTGGGAATGGATAATGGATAAGTTAATAAACAAAATTGTAGCATTTCGAGAAATGAAAATCCACAGGCCACGCAGTACCATCCTCAAAAAGTCCTTGTTTGGTGTGCACAGAGGGAATCATTGGTCCACATTTCTTCATTGGTCCACATAATGTTACAGTCCATGGGGAACGCCATAGAGACAGGATAAATGACATTTTCTTGCCTGAATTGGAGAATGTTGATGTGGATGACCATTGGTTGCAATAAGAGGGCGCTAAATGCTATACAATCAATTTATTGAAGAAAACCTTTGGTGAGCGCATTACCTCGCATCGTGGGCCTATGTCATGGTATCCAAGATCATGTGGAGGTCATAATTTTAGCCATTTCACATTCATTTTGTGATACACTTTATCTTTGCGATGGCTCCCACAGAAAATAGTACGCAGACGTTTCTCAACTGGTGGGGATTTTTTTTATATAATATGGGGAAAATTATGGAAGATTGTTGAAGAAAAATAATATTCTTAAAGAATCTTCTTGGCTCACTTCTTAAGAAAAAAAAAACTTGGTTTATATAGACATGCTGAACACAATGGTACTACAAATCCAATTTGTTTATAACTCGAGTTAGGCCGTTATGGTTTTTGACCACTGATGTACTTTTATGCGATTGATGCAAACGATTTTATATTTATTTATATTTTCTTACATTATGTTCTCAATGTATTAAACCATGAAGGTTATCTAAGAATATAATTCTTCTAAAACAAAATTTCATAATTTTACCCATATTTTTTAAAATGCAACGCAAAACTACAGTTTAGAAATTACATTTTAATAGGAATTTACAGAATAAAAATGTTGATCGATATTATTTTATTGAAAAGCACCAGTTTTTACAAAAATTAGAATTTGTTCGTGGGAACTGCCCACTCTGTGTATCTCCCACAATTGCAAAACCCCATTCCACAGCAAATTGAACTGAAATGTGTACCCTACAGCCAAAGTAAGTCCAACATATCACATTGTCAATGACACAATAAATCCAATGCACTCTTAACAAGAGGAAACCACGAAAACTGGTCATAACAATCCTACATTGGTTAAAATTGTAACAAATGTTGCCATCACAATGTAGAGGCTGTCACATGTGTTACAACCAAATGTCTAAATAGGAACCGAGGGGGGATAAACGATCTCCACACACGCACTCTTTTTTTCGGCTGTTATAAGTTGTGCACTAAATGCATTGTTCTGTTAGCCAACAAACATTTAGACAGAGGAGTGAACAAATGTCTGTCCACGCACAGCTATTGTTGTGTAGAGTCAACAGCGATCGACTGCATGTTCCAAAGGCTGCCGAGCTGTCATTTGAAGTTTAAATGGTCAATTTGACATGTCTCAGCGAGTAATGCCACACATGCAACAACAACAACAAATGCCTCACTGCCACTGCCAGTGTAGCAGCTGAACGGCGCTCTAATGAAATGTTGATCCAAAATATAAACCAGGTGTTAAACAATTTCATGAACAATGAGAAAAACAACAACAACAAAAATAAAAAAATAAACAAATCCCCCCCAACCATAAACGGCCAGCAATTTGAACTTGACATTAAATGAAGAAAACTGAAACGAAACATTGAAATCAGAAATGGTATTGGAATTGAAGTGATATCGATATTGATATTGATTTGTCTGTGCGGTGCGGTGATGATCTAGAAAACCTTTTCATATTTTTGGTTGTTGTACAGAGCCATACTTTGAAAATGTCAGTTATGTTTTAGTTTTTGTGCCGGTATCTTTCTTCATTTCTAAATCCCTCAGATCATCTTTATGATGTCGTGTGTGGTGGTTCATTTCATTTCGCTGTGAATGGCAATTGATAGGCTCTTAAGAGGTTTTTGATATTATTTTCTATGTTTTTCAGACTGTCTGTCTGTCTGTTTGTCTTCTTTCTTAGAAATATGCCGCACTTGGTGTTGCTGGCTGGCTGTAACCCTCATGTTACTTCGTCGATATGTTGCGGTTTGAGTAAGTAATCAAAAATCTCACCATGATATCTTTAATTTTACACACATTTTCTAATAATACCGCTACAAATTTAAATTTCGTTACGAAAGTACGAGTGTTCAAGTAGACTTTTTTTTCTCGTTTTCTTGATTTTGCTGTAAGCGTATTAAAATGTAATTAGAAATCATGAACATGTAGTATGAACATTTTTACATGCCAGTCTGTTTAGTTTTTCTTTATTTTTTTTTTGCAATAATCAAAAATGATGTTCGCAGTATGAAAAAAAATTAATAAATTTGATATTAAAAAAAAATGTTTTGGTTTAATGAATTTTGGGTTGGTGAATAATTTGGAACATACATACGTAATGTTATCGGCATTACGGTTATGAAATACATGAAGAAGAATTTTGAAATTATACTCAAAAGAAATTACATCCAAATTCAAGACAATAGAGTTGGATAGCCCACTATCCCCTATTATAACCACCGCTCTGCTCTGTACACGGTCCAGAAACTGCAGAAATCTCCGTAATAGGAATTATTTAAATTTTGGGCCTTATTTATGTGGTGTAAATACTTTGGAAATCAGATGAAGCCTAAACATCTGAATTCTTCTTTCGTCACATTGAATATATGGATAGCCCAGTGATCTTCGCCCTGTATCTTCTGGCTCTATGAAAAACGCCCCAAACAAAGAAGTGAAGAATGCCCCAAATGAATAATTTCCCAAAATAAATGCAAAATCCACACAAATGCCCAATATGAAAATTTCACAAAAAATTCTGAAAAATTTCCCCAATAATATATTAAAAACTAGCTGACCAGGTAGACTTCGTCCTACCTAAAAAAATGTTGACTTAGCTGACCCGGCCCGCGTTGCTGATCCTCGCGTAGATGTACATTTAAACTTGTAGCTTTTATACATTTTTACATATGAAAAATTTAATGTAAATGGAAAATCCCGACAGTTAAGGAATTCAGTTGGATTGTTGACGACTTCATTTGGATCTGTAATGGAATCGATCGACTAAAATAAATACAATTGGCCACCGATTTGAATTGATATTTTTTTTATAATTTGCTTCAATACAAGGAAATTCTCGCTATTAAATCTTCTTTTGACGTTGTGAATTGACAAAAAAAAAATAGGTGGAAGCGAAATGAGTCAGTTGCTTCGAAAACTCGTCCGCTGATTGAGCATTATGTTACTCGGCTAGTATATTTGTTGTTAAATTGTGAGTTTTCACATATCTCTATAAATTCGATGACTTTAAGTACACATTTATTTATTTCCTATAAAGTAGTTCCGATTATGGCGTGAGTGAGTGGCAGAAATAAGTTAATTAAAAAGCAAAATATCTAGTTTAAAACAATTATTTTTGACAACACATTGTCGTATGTTCAAGTCAATACTCAAATTTTTGTGATGTCAATTTTTCAAAAACCGCGTAAATCTTACGAAGTTTATTCGTGTTTGTTAAACATAATTCGTTTTTTGAATTGTCTGAGTTTTTCACTACGATTTTCTAATTTTACAATTTGAAATATCATTCATTAATGAAATTCAATACAAAAATAACATAAAAATCTTTTGAATTTTTTGATTTTGATTTTTTGGGTTTTCTAAAAATTGTATTTCACACAAACCTTGTCCTGAAAATTTCTAATACAACAGTAAAGAAATTAGTCAAACGGTCCAGCCGATCTCAAGTGATGAAGTGACATACATGCGTCAACTCATTCTTATTTGTATAGATTGCCCAATGGAAAATCCCCCAAATATTATGAAAAATACCCAAAAAACCACATTATAAAAAAAAATCGAGAGCGGGCGCGCTTAATGTCTGATAGACTTATTTTATGAAAATATCACAAAAAACAAAAAAAATCCCCAAAAATAAAAAATGGACAATTTTTTATATGAAAATATTCCAAAACCAAAAAATGAAATATTACCTAAAAATTATGAAAAACGCCCCAATTTTTTTGGGGAAATGAAAAATTCCCCAATTTCGTATAAGATTTTTTTCATTAGAAAAAAACCAAAAAAAAAAATCTACAAAAAAAGGGGGAATTTTTTATATGAAAAATGTCCCAAAAAAATGAAATGTTACCTAAAAATTATGAAAAACACCCCAATTTTTTTTAAGAAATGAAAAATTCCCCATTTTTGTATATTTTTTTTGGAGAATTCTTCATTTTTTTGGGGGGCATTTATGATAGAGCCGTATCTTCATGGCCAGAACATCAACAGTGTCTGATTTATCGATTTCCACACCACCGACACAGATTGACGACAATAAAGGTCAATTTGTATGACAACAAACATCGAATTTTGTCCTCGACCTGCAGAAGACTGGGCAAAAGAATCGAGTTCATAGTCTGATCCAAGAGGTGGTCAATGGAAATTAGAAATAGAAAAGGATAGAGAACAGAACCTTGTGGCACTCCTGCGGTCAACCTATGCTCGTTGGATGAGACCCCATCTTGAACAACTTGTAGAGAGCGGTATCTGAGAAAAACCCAACATGAATCGAGAGAAGTTATTACCAACACCAAATAGCAACATTTAAATAGGTTCAAATCTTTAAAAATGAAGCCGAAGCATACCAATGTCTTGATTTTTAAAATGAATCGATAGACAAAATCGATTTGTTCGTTCATTACAAATCGTCAAGATTGAAAGCATGGGTTTCTGACTTCATTCAATTCTGGTTTTCAGATAATTGTTAGATGTCGACATAAAAGAAGGACTCTGTTTACTGACGAAAGTCCGTTTTATTGCGCCTTCAATTTTGACAATTGGTAACCAACAAACGTTTTCGATTTACGAAAACTGGCAGATACTTATATAGTCTATAGCAATATTTAATGAAATCTGACAGTAAATTCTTTCAATTAAACATTTCCTTTGCAACTTCACTGCAAATGACTGTATCGCTTACTTTGTGAGTTGTATAGCATACAAGTTTTACTAACGTTGTTTAGCAAATTTAAGGAAACGTTTTCATACACTTTATTCGAAGACAACTAATTTTAAGAATTTTATTAATTCTAAATATACAATGAATGTCTGTATTCAAAGATTAATACATCGTTCAATAAACCATTTTTAATTCCACAGGAGACATGTTGCGCTATACATAAGAATCTGTCAAATGTGATTGTTATGCAAATGCCGGCCATCAAAGATTACGCAAATAGTAATCCATCAAAGGATGAGTAGGAAAACAAAAGACTTAAGAAACGAACTTGAAGCTATTAGCAAACATTAAAAACAAACAAAGCCACACTCAACATAAGCATTGATCATGATGTGAAATAACAAGAGAACCAACCATAAACCCCCCGCTTTGAAGAGAACCACTCATAAACTCAACAATTTAAGAGAGCCGTAGATAATTGTTGTAGAAATCTCGACGAGCACCTGCTCTTAAACACAAGCAACGGTACTTTTGCTCTTACCATATTTACTCAAATGAAATGCCAACCAAACTCTTTTGTTGGCGCACTGGAAATTCTCTTGGAAGTAAGTGGTGATCTCTTGACTTGGCTGGGCTTTTCCAACAACAGCAAAGTGTTAACGAAACAGTTTAAAGCTGATAAGAAAAGGCTTTAAAACGAAAATGAGTTTAACGCTTTAGATTAACGTTTTTTGTTTTTGTTTTTCTGTATTTTTCGGTTTGTGTTGTTGTCGTATTGTTGTTTGGCTGGTGCTGGCTGCGAATGTGGTCAAGAAGTTAAAGTAAAGACTGCTGAGTATGTGCATGTGTCTGGAAGGGGCCAAAACGCTCTTAAACTTTGAAACAAAGCCTGCTGTGAGTTTGTTCACACAAACATATGCTTTTGAGACGTTGCGACGATGGCCCAGAGTTTGCTGGCTGTCTGGCTGGCTGGTGTTTGTTTGCTGCCGCTGTGACTGTGCTTCAGCTTCTTGGTGTTGTTTTGGCCAGCAACTTCTTGGACATGATTTGTGATTTAGTTTAATTTCAAGTGTTGTGCGTTACGTGCACGTTAGCGGCTTTTTAACGGTTTCCGTACGTGTTTCGTTGCTCGTTTCTGGTTTCTTACGAGTTTTGCCGACGCCAAATTCAAAACTTTGCCTGCATGTGAACGGCAAGAATGAAATGAAAAGTGCCAATTTCGCTTTCTTTCCCTAACAAAGAATTATACAAAACAAAACAAAAATCTTAAAAATATTTCTAAATGAAATAATTGAAATAAATATAGAAAAAAACAAAAAAAAGAAGAGATAAAATTCAGTGCCAACACCTTTCGGGATGATTGGTGAAAATTGTTTTTGTCGTGTTTTGTCTGCACGCAACTCTTATTAACAAAAAAAAAAAAAAAAAAGTCTCACGAGTTAATAAATTTCCCTTCTTGGCTGTTATAAAGCAATTTGTAGTCTGTGAGCTGCTTTAATAAACATCTCAACGCCCCAAACCCATTCTGCCCCTTGTTCTTTGCCTTTCTTTCTTCGTGCCTATCGTGTGAATGGAAAAACTAAAGACGGAAACTATTTATTTTCTTAAATCTAACTAGAAAAAAAAACGCAACGTTAACGTCTGGCCGCAGTAACAAATTTGAAATCTCCAACGGAAGTCACTCGTTGAAAATTGTCCAAAGTATGATATGTTAACCGCGGCGGCTCAAAACCCAACACTTGTGTGATTTGTTTTCTGGCCGATGTCTTATCCCAGTGCGACTGGTGCCGGTGCTAAATGTCTGTGGAAATCTAAAGCCCCAAAGACGACGACATACAACAACAACAGTTTGTTATACTTTAAAGGCCATTTGTGTGTTGATTTATAAATTGAATTGAATATATTTTTTATGTGAGAAAAGCCAAAACAGGAAAAAAAAGCCAAAGACATTTTTGTGAAGATAATAAATCTTAAAGGAGAGAAACAAAAAAAAATTCAGCCCGCAATCTATCTAATAAAACCATATTACGCCACTTAAAAGCATAATAACATCTCGGAAACCAAGTGTTCAAGTGGATTTAAGAAAAGAAACAACAAAAAAATAAATAAAGAGTTTCGAGATAATTTCAAAAGTCGTCGCCCCAAAAATATAAGATTGAAAAAGATAACCACCGCTGGCGCTTCTTACCAAATGAAAACCTGTGAAAAAGGAAAGAAAAGCCATTTCTGTCAAAATTAAATTAATTTCATACGAGTGAGCGAAAGAAATACGTACAAGCGCCAAAAGTGCGCATATATTAATTTCGTTTGGTGTAGCCATTTCTTTAATAACCGTGTGAAAATTTTGGGTGCCAATGTGTTTGGGACGCCTCTACTTAGATCTTTATCACCTCCACCACGAAAAAGAAAAACAAAACTAAATTATATTTTTGTTGTTGTAGTTGTGATAATGTATTAATTTTGCAACAAGAAACGAGAAGTTTCCTAACCAGAATATGTGAAACCAAAAAAAAAGTGGAAGAAGCAAAAAACAAAACAAAAACAACAACAACAAATATCAATACAAAATAATATTAATTCAAAAATAACAAAAACAAACATGATTTAATCATCGATTGCATGACTACCAGAAATGAAAACATTAACATTTGAAATTCCAGTGGAAAACGCATGGATTTCTTTTTTTATGGATAAAAATATTTTCAAAAACTTACGAAAGGTATGTAATATGCAAGAGTGCATACCGACGGTATTTCCTAAATTTAAATAAAAAAAAATTACAAACTAATCCACATTTGCATTCGCAAAATATAGACAAAAATAATTTTGAAAACCAAATTGTACTTAGAGGAAATTAAAAGATTAGTTCAGTGAAAAGGATTGAAATTGAAAATTAAATTGTGATGCTGGATAAATTGGCAATCAGAGTGACCTATAAAAAAATGTAGTTAAAGTAAAAGGCAATGGGTGAAATTGCAATTTAGAATTAAACTTACTTACTTCAGTTGGCTCCACAACCTACTGTTGGTGTTGACCTGCTTACTAAATGCTTTCCCAGCACTGCGATCTTGTGCGTGCTTTCTCCAGTTCGGCATACCATGAATTCGTATATCTTCTTCCACTTGGTCTTTCCACAGGAACCTCAGTGGTAGTTGTCCTCCAATGACTTTCGGGCTGATGCGCTGTACATAATTACACTGTACTAAAAAAAAAGGAAATATGAATTGGCCAAATCTAAATTTTTGGATTATTTGTTATAAGAAAAGAAAAAAAGGAATTCAGAGGCACTTGTGAATTGAATATTGAGAAGAGTATAAAAACTTTAATAAAACATTTTATGGCCAAATCTAAATTTTTGGATTATTTTTTAAAAGATTTGCAAAATTAAAAGTTTTTGTGTGATATTTTTTTTAAATTTTTTCCCATTTTATATCAGTTCTGTACATGTGCCGAGTTTTTTGGTCACACCATTCGGTATGAGTGGTCAAGATGGTTTCTGTCGAGTATTATTTTGTTAAAAATGCAGCAACTCTTGTTAATACTAAATTCTTCTTATTAAGAAATTTCCTTACTTGGTTGCTAAATGGATTTTTTTTTTAATACCAACACTCAGGGGATGCCCCCGTATAAATGCAATGCATTGAGTTAGCGAAAGGAAATTAGGATATCGGAAGGAGGAAAGAGGAAAGAGGGAGTAGTATTTGTTCACATTTGTTTTGAATTTCAGAATGTCACAACTGACAGGAAACATACTTGCAGGAAGAATAATCCACATACATGAAAGATCAGACTGTTTGCTTCTTTCGAACCAGTGTGAACGGCTACTGTTTTTTCTAGAAAACGTTTTAGCACAAAAACAATTTTTTTTTTTGTTTACCCGGAAATCCGAATCTATGACAAAAACAAGAATGTTTCAATACATATGAGATTATATGTGTCACCGAGTCGGTTTTTAATTTTTTTCAGGACAGTAGTTTTAAGTTTCATATTCTTGGTTTTTTGATTTAACTTACTTACAGACGATAAGGAAGCGAATTCTTAATTTTTTTGCCCATGAAAAAAAATTGTTAAACCAAAGCTGAACACGATGTCAATAAAAACTCAATTTTGTTCTAATTTGAGTTGGCCCCTTAAGCGATCACTGATATGCGTTCCATTAAAGTGACGATTTTTCTGAAAAGAATCGGTGAAAAGTATGAAGAATTAAATTTTTAATATAATTTTTTTTAATTTTAATTAAGTTTTTATTCGAATTTTGGTTCCAAGGGTAATCCGGGTGACACAGACCCTATGGATATATTTTTAGAGCGTCAGACGAAAGCCTCTGGTGGGAATCAAACACACAAAGCACACGCTACCAACTCGCCTACCTGGTGCTTTTTTTGGCTTTTATATTTTTTAAATGTGGCCTAACCTCCATTAAAGTGAATTTATTTCCGAGCGAAATTTGCCATCGTTTTATAAATCATGGGTATAAACGCTAAGTGCAAAAATGCACTCACTTACGAATTTAAGGAAAAATTTAAATTTAGATAATACCCTGAAACTTTGACAGCTTTCAATCGATCTACTGAGGATTAAATGAAAGTAGGGGCATCGATGAAATGCAAACAAATAGTGGAAAGTTAGAAAATTTTAAAAAAGACTGAAACTGTATCCTTTGCTTTTGAAAAAATCCTTGCAAAATTGTACAACCAAAATGAAATGAAAGGTATGGTTGAAAATTTCACTGGTTTTTCTATAATAATTTATGTTAACCCTCTAAAAGGTAACCGTTACTGTAGTACAATAACTCTATATAGAGTAGTTCGATAAAGTCAAAAAACAACATTTTCAAATTTCAGGTTGACCGGGTTTCCCGCTTATAAAGGGTCCGCCATCTAACGTTTTTTTTTCAAACTATTACTTATTTAATTTTCGATATTTTCATTATCGGGCCATGTTGAACGAATTTTTGTTTACAACAATTGAAGAGGATATTGGCAACATTTGGTTTCAATAGGACGGCGCTACGTGCCACACAGCCGAAGCTACACTCGATGTTTTGCGCCCTGTTTTTGAAGATCGCATTATCAGCCGCAGAGCTGTTGTCGTTAGGTTACTGCATGGCAAGCCGAGGCAGCCTTTTGAATGAAATTATATTCCATTATTAACCGAAAGGATTGTACTTTCAAATAAAAAAATAAATTTGAGAAAATATCCAGTAGATTTTTTTTTATAGAATTTTCAAAAAAAAAAAGTTATTTGGCGGACCCTGTAGCTAGTTCACTCCGAGGTACCTTTAAAAGTTGTGGAAAAAGAGTACATAAATGGTGATGCAGAAAAAGAAGAGGGAGTGAGAGAGTGAGGGGGTGAGCGAGAAGGAGATTACTGTATTGTCGATTTGGTCCTCGTTTCCGCTATACATATCTAAGAAACCACACATAACAATTAAAATAACAATTAGTGTAATAACTATTAAAATATATGAGATACGGTTATGCAAAATCTGTAAACATTTTTTAAAAGGGCAAAAAAGTGAATTTTGGCAATTACGTCAAAATTTGATAAAAACGGAAACTAAAAAAAAATGTACCAACCGCCCACACAGTGTATTGAATATATGTAACCCCTATATATTCAATGCACTGTGTTGGCGGAAGGAATTTAGGTTATGGGAAGAATGAAAGAAGCAGTAGTATTTTATTTATTTATTTATTAATTACAATGCAAAGATCATTTATATTCCAATTTTGTGTCCAAGGGTAAGCCAAGTGACACAGACCATATGGCTACATTTTTTGCAACGACAAAGCCTTAGTTGGGAATCAAACCCACAACCCCCTCGCAGATAGGCAAGCACGTTCCCAACTCCCCTAGTTTAGGGAGTAGTATTTTTTGACGTTTGTCTATAATTTCAGAAAGTCGCAACAGCCAGGAGAATATTCCACATAAGAACGGTTCCGCTGAAGGACGAATTTTCTCTATAAAGCGTCTTCCGATCGAGCGGCCACTTCCCTGGAAAGCCGAGTATTCCAGCTAACTTTTGCGATATCGGAGACAAGACGACGATACCGTTAGAATATCTATACTTTTATGTGTATATTAAATGTATATGTTTTAAGAATATTGTAATCTTACATAGGTGTTCGAATCATATCCTAATAGGGTACAGAAGAGGAATTCCTCTCACTTGTCGGAACTAATCTTTCATATACCTCTCCGAATTTCTAATGTTTTTTCTAGACACGTTTTGAAATGGTCACAATAGATCTGAGTAATTTAAATATTTATTTTAAAAATTTCGTACCAGAATATGCACCTAGGTTTCTTGTGTGATAGTCGCACACACTTTGGGATAACCTTTACTCCGATTTTAAATAAATATCTCAGAAATTCAAAGTTATGAACATATTTTTTTGAATATATTTTTTTATTTATGAGAGTAATGGTTAATAATTCTTCATAAAATTCTATTTTTAAATAGACATATGATGGTTGCTATTATTTATTACATCTGCTCCGTTTTGATATGTTAATCGAAACTCAATCATTTAAATACAAATCCGAATAATGATTTGTATTTGAAGATTTAGTTTCCTGACCTTAAACTTTTCGATTGTACAAAGATTATTGGCATCTAATATCCAACTATATAATATGGGTAGCTGAATAACATCATTAAGGTTTCTTTTGTTTTTTGGAATCAATATTTATGTGTGAATATTGCCATGAAATAAAATAAGCCAACATAAGAACTCAGCAAGGAATCATCAATAACCAAAGTAAATTTTAATGTAATTTGCCAGAGTTCATATTGGGTACATCGTCGAGGTATGTTTTGAATAAATGTGCGCTAGTTAGGACGATGAATATTTTTTAACTTACTATTATATACTTTCACAGAAAATTTGATATAATTGCCTTAATTCCCCGGAAGTAAATTATAATTTATGAATATACAAAATTTATCAGGCAAAAGAAATGTATTTGAATTAACATACTCAAAACTGACTTGTTTCCATTAATTAATTCAAAGTAAAACGGAATTAGAAAATATTGGACTGCGTTGTTTAAGTATGTGCAGAAAAGGCTCTGTTTTTTTTTAAACCAACACTCAACACTCTGTTAGCGATAGGATGTAAAATGATGGTAAGGAGTAAAGAGGGAGTATTTCTCACTATTTGTGAAGTTTAGAATGTCACAGCATCTAGGAAACCCACTTACTGAAAGAGTTTTTCACATACGAAAAGTTCTGCTGTCTGATTTGTCACCACAACGTTCCGGTGCTTTATTTCGATATTGACATCATTCTTTCTATTGTTGTCAAAATCGAGCTACATAAATTCTTTCACTAACTTGACATTGCAAGTGTCGGCCTTCACTGTGTGACCTTTTCCACACATAAAACTGTCTCATTGTTCAGGCTGATTATTTGTATTAGAACTTCGCATAAGATTCCCAGCTATGCGAAAAGTAATTAGTTAACGCTTGACAAATGTCAGTGATTAAGATGGCAAAAAATTGAAGATGTTTTTGAAATCCATTTCATTTCAACCCCAAAGCTATACAGTAACGCAAAAAAAACCATTAACACTAATTATTGCATACATTAGTTGGTGAATTGTATTAGTTGCCAAATAGTATTATATGACCTGAGGTCACAAGACTTAACAGCCCTGAGTGTGTGTTTACATTTTTACATTTGCGAAGAGCAGTTTAAAGTTTCAAATCCCTGCCGAAAATTTTTTTCTTAGAGATTCTAAGGAAACGTATTGTTTTCCTCACTTCTTAAGGACACATGGTAATAGAAACTCAATTTTGTCGTGTTAGGCCTTAATGGGGTATATGCACTTGTATGTGTCCAAATAAACAGAAGACTTAAGAATATATCATTCATCAAGCAATGAAGATAAATCGTCATTTACTTCAAAAGTGTCACAACTCAAGATACGATTTTGTCAGTACAGCCGTTTAAAGTTTTCAATTATGTCTTACTTAGCAAATAAAGAAAAAAGCTCATAGGTTTCCCGAATAAACTGGAACCCTGGCAAATGTATGTAAAATACACCCAGAACAAAAGTCAACTTGAATATGAAATTTACAGATCTTTCTTGTGAAAAAAAATATAAAATGAGATTTGATGAGGTTTTGAAAGTGAATTTGGAATTGTGACCCAATTGAAGTAAATGAGCGATATGACGATCCACACAGTTAACATGTAAGCCAAACAAAGACTAACATTTGGCAAATTAAGCCTTCCATGGTCGTTAGCCATGGATCATTAGGATTTAGGAAAAATATTCTCTAGATATACTTAATTAAATTTGTTGCTCAAAAAATGGTAGACATTTAAATAAAAATGATAAAAAAAAAAAATTAAAAAACATCCAAATTAAAAAATAATCAAATGGAAAAGTGTATAATTCACTGTGCACAGAAAAAACATATTTTTGAAATCAATTACGAAGTTTGTATGGAATTCGTCAATTCAATTACTTTTGTAATTGATTTTCTTCCAATTACAAAAGTTGTGAATTCAATTACTCAAATTTTAAATAAGTAATTGATTTTTTTACTATTTTTTACATTGATTTCACCAAGAATTTCTAAGTTCAATTACAACATTAATTGATATTTAAGCTTAATTTCAATTACGACAGTAATTGAATATTTTTGGCCCGTATTTTTTTCTGTGTGGTTTGTAATTACAATTCTAATCGTTAATTTTTTAAACTTTCTGTGGAAAAGAAATCATATGATGGATTCGAAAGATCAATTGATTACACTATTTAATAAAAAAAATGCAAAAGTATTTGTAATGAAAAACCACTATACAATTCCGATGTACTGTTGTCTCTGAGTACAAAAATGGCCGAACATTTTTTTCTATGAATAACATAAAGTGCCATAACTCGAAAACTACTTCGGATTTGTTATAACTAAATTTTAAAATGATAAATTTTAAATTTTATAAGGAATTGATTAAATTATTAGCCTTCTTCTTCACTGTCTTTGAATCTGAATACCTTTTTTTTTCTATGAATGGGTTTTTAAGAAAATATTTTTTTTTTAGTTTTTTTGTCATAACTCGAAAACAACTTGTTCAATTCCGTTATAATAAATTTTAAAAAATGTACCACAGAGTTAGTCTTCTTCTTCACTGGCTTTGAAACTGGATTAAATTTTTTCTATGGAAGGGATTTTTTTTAAGAATTCGTTTTTTTGAGACTTAAATTGCATAACTCGAAAACTAATCGTCCAATTTCCAACAATTATCACTGAGTTAGTCTTCTTCTTCACTGGCTTTGAAGATGGATTAAATTTTTTTGTATGAATGGGTTTTTTAAATAATTAAATTTTTCCAGACTTAAATTCTCATAACTCGAAAAATACCTGTCCAATTTGGCTGAAATAAATTTTTAAAAAATTTACCACTGATTTAGTCTTCAGGCTTTAAAACTGGACTAATTTTTTTTCTATGGATGGTTTTTTTTAAAAAAATAAATTTTTGGGAGACGTAAATTCTCATAACTGGAAAACTAATTGTCCAATTTGGTTGAATTAAATTTCAAAAACTCTACCACTAAATTGTTTTTAATTTTCTTCATCATTAACTTTATCAACTACCTCAAAGTTTCAGAGTTGTAATTAAATTAAATCGATACATTGTTTTTTTCTCAATTTTTTTTTTGGTAAAAAAAAAATACATACAAATTCGAAAATAGCAAGAAACTTACATTTTCAATTGGTTTTAATATAGCCACATATCTAACAATTCAAATGAGATGTCGATTACATAAATCGATTAAGATTTTTCACTTTTATGCACAATTTAGAGGAGGTCTATTGTGGAATCGCATAAACTTTACTAGCCCCTTAGCCAAAGAAAAACTTCTCCTGCAAAAGCATTATCCGATCCAAGATTATCTTAAAAAGAGGATCCCAGGGAGTGAGTATGGAAAATTGTGTCCTCTTTTAGTTCAAACATAATGAAAAAGCAACAACATTCTGGTAGGAAATAATGAAATTTGAATACACCTTTACTGATGAGACTGTGAGCAGAATTGCCACTTGGTCAACGATTACTCCTCAAAAACAAAAAAAAATACTCTACAGTTACTAGTCCGAATGACACATCTAATGGATAGCGATTAGATGAGATTTCAGCTATATTTAAATCTTTAAATTAGTAATGAGATTTTCATATGTATGGAACTAATTATTTTCGAACAAAGAAACTTATATTTCCCTCCCGTTGATCTTTGAAAACTCGATAACAGGAATCACACAAAAATGTGAAGCTAATCGGTTAGAGTTATGTCGGCCGCATTAACATTCCCATTTCAATAAATAATTCTCACACTTTAAGAAATGCCAACGTATGGTCGACGATTCTATTCTCTGCAAAAAGCCATTCAGACTCGCCAAGACATGAATTAGCCGTAAGATAATATCGACTGTGCTAATGGCAAACGATAATGATCACACCTTAAAACAAAAGACTTAAGACACACACTTTCCTATAAAGAAATAGTTGACATTTTTTTTCGGTTGCAAATATAAAAAGCAACAGCAGATCTCAATTTGATTTTTGTATTCCCCCCAAATAAAGCATAACTGTAACGGAATGAACCAAAAAAAAAGAAGAAAAAAGAAAACGAATAACACAGGCAGCCACCACAAATACATCAGCCAGATGACTTAACAAAAAATAAAAAGCTTTTAATAACACCTCAGCAAAAATTGTCAACATTACACACACTCACACGAAACTGACAGACACATTTAAAACTACTCACAACCACAAAAAATCTTTTAATAGACACATTCCGCATACAGAAGGAGGAAAAAATTGTAACAAAATTATTATATTTATACAATAATAAAAAAAAATGTGATAAATCATGCAATAACAGACGTTGGGGGGCAAAAGTAAAAAAAAAACTATAACACAATAATAAACAATAATTTAAGGAGAAATTTTTCAAAAAAAAAAAATGTAACATGCCGAGAGATACACGCTCAAGATTGACCCAAAAATCAGAGACACTTAACATAAAGTGTTATAAAATATCACACAGCAAAAAAAAAATAACTTATCATATACGAATATACGAAACGAAAAGAAAAAAAAATAGATTAAATAGAAATATCTAAAGTATAACAAGCATAACAAAACAGATTTGAGATAAAAAAGCAAAAAATAAACAAGAGTCAAGTGTATGATAAATTAAAAACTCCCACGCGAAAAAAGGGAAACAAACTTGTAAAAAAAAAACATTTCATTAATTTACCGAAAGAAATTCAAAACTTTTTCGGAAGATGTTTGTAAACAGTCAAAAGTCGAAAAAAAAACAATATCGTAGAATGTGAGACGGCAAAAATTTATGGAGATGAAGAACACACAAGGGGATGAATATGTGGATTAGGCTACGGCGACTACATATACAGGGTTCTCCAACAAGAGGCGTTATTTTGGTATTCAAATAAAAATAGTATTTTTTGAGATAAATGATCGGATGTTTATTTTATAATTGAGAGGAAGGTATGCCGTTAAAAATGAAAAACAAAAACAGCCAAATGGCAACCACGACCACGCTTATAGGACCATATCGTTTTCATGAAATTATCCATAACCAAATCGCAAAGTGGCCCTATGTCCTCAATAGTTCACGAATTCTATCCTTGAGGTCTTGAATCGACGCTGGGCTGTTGGCGTAGACCTTATCTTTCACGTGGCCCCAAAGAAAGAAGTCGCAAGTTGTTAAATCACAAGATCTCGGTGCCCAATTGTGATCACCTCTTCGAGGGATAACACGATCCGGAAACTTTTTAGTTTTGCGAACTGTGACTGCAAGATTTTCACCATTTTTGTAGTAAATTTTAATAATTTCGTTCGCGTTGTTGATGCGTGAATCGTTCCATTTTTAGTAATTGTCAAATGTCAAAGAATAAAAGCTTCCAAAGGGACAGCTACCGAAATACCGGATGATACAAAATAACACCTCTCGTTGGAGAACCCTGTACAATTCACCTTACATAGGAAATCGCTGTAATATACGTACTTTGCTTGAGAAGCAAGATTTTGATTTTTTTTAATGAGTATCGCCTAAACAAGGTTTCATTTCCTAACGCAAATATGGTTTACAATTTTGGAATTCTACAAAACAAAGGTGCCGGAAATTGGATTTTAGTTTTAGATATCAAAATTAATTTGAATGGTAACGAAATATTAGTGAGCTACAGACCAAACTTTTCTTCTTTGTCCATACAATCTACCACAACCTTCCTCAAATCATTTCCTCAATCATTTAAAATAAAATCTTGGTTTTCTAAAGTTTGGTTTTCAAATTAAAAAAAAAATAAAAAAATTATGTTTAAAAAATATTGTTTATTTGATAGGAAATGTAAGTAAAAAACTCGGAGTCGATCAAATTTCACGAAAATATTTCAAATTTAAAAATAAAATTTTTGTTTGTTAATATTTTTACTTTTTTTATGGGAAATGTAAAAATGTGGAGCAAAATTATGGACTCCAGGCACCGACTTCAACCAAATTTTTCAGAAATTTTTCGAAATTTTTTCAAATTTAAAAATTTCTTGGAAAATCGTTTTCATAAAGTCCCATCTAATCTATTAAACGTTTACGTGCTAACTTACAGCCATTTCGGTTTATTATTGTGGACTATGGCGTGCTCCCAACCGACAGAATTATCCCAGACACTCAACGGCAGAAAACATAAACCCCATGCACAATCGCTCTGAAACTTTTAACCGCCACCACACCAACTCCAACGGCGTGCCACCATCAGAACGTAAGAAAAACAACTCAACAAAAATGATAGGCGAAAATTATGATTTACGATTGGTTATGTGCAAATAACTTGATGAGAATTTATTACTTCCGTTCTATGACGAATTCAACAAAATCCCACAGCTACACACACACACTCACTCTAAATTAGAAGAAAACAAGTGGACAAATAGTAAGTTCGGCCGGGCCGAATCTTATATACCCTCCATCATGGATCCTTAAAAAGTCAATAAATAAGAAAACTAACTGAGTTTTTGGGCCGCTCGTGACCCGATAGTCCCAGGAACCCGATCACAAATTTTATCCAAATCATGAAAATAAATGCATATTTGGGTTCGCGAGAAAATTTCGTTGCATTTCGATACCCATATGTCCATGTTTGTCAAGGGACGGTTTTTGGGCCGCTGGTGACCCGATAGTCCCAGAAACCGGATCAAAAAATTTAGGCAAATCATGAAAATAAAGGCATATTTGGGTTCGTGAGTAAATTTCGTTGCACTTCGATACCCATATGCGCATGTTTATCATGGGCCCTTTTTTGGGCCCCAAGGGTCCACGGAACCCATGAGCACGCCCATTTTTGGGATTTTTTTCCCATCTATAAATTATATAAACTTAGAACTTAAATGTAGTGAAAAAAAATATTTGAAAAATTTGATTATGGCCGGAATATATTTAGTCCCGTAAAGGGGAACTTTTCCCCCTTTGGTCCGATATGGCCCATTCTCGAACTTAACCTGCTTATGCATCTTCCTACAAAATTTCAGCTTTTTAGCGTTGGTCGTTCGCACTCTATCGTGATTTCAACAGACAACAGACGGACGGACGGACGGACGGACAGACAGACGGACATCGCTAGAATGTCTTAGAATGTTACACTGACCAATAATATATATACTTTATAGGGTCGCAGATCACTCTTTCGAGGTGTTGCAAACGGAATGACAAACTTAGTATATACTCCATCCTATGATGGAGTGTATAAAAACAAAGAAATGCATGGAAGAAAGTGAAATTTTCCAACCAGAGTTGGTTCTACCACAACTGCTTGCCGGCCTCAGCTACAACACATCTTCCTCTACTTTAGTCATCGAATACTTGGCCAACACCAAAACACTAATGTTTTGACACACACACAGACACAGAAGACTCAGTCAACGTTTTTTTTTTTACAACCTCAGGGTAATTTCACAACATTCATTATGTTTAAATGCTATTTGCAGTAAATACTATTAAAACTCATTATAAGGCTATTTTGGCAAACCAACACAACCAAATTGAAGACAGACACCATTTGAGACACACTATAAGAAGAAGAAGAAGACGACGAAAAAGACCGTCAGCCATGGTGTTATGGTCTTAAAAATTTCAACAATTTAGCACTTCTTTAAGAGTTTATGTTTCACCAACACAATGCGAAATTAAATTAAACAAAATTACTTTTGAAACGCCAACGGAAACATAAAAAAGACGGCCAAAGATAAAACTAAATGAAAAAACCAAACTTCACAACTCATTGAGTGCATCACAATAAAACGACAAAATAGCATTTGTTTTCAAAATATTTTGCAAGCAAAACTGACTAAAATCGTCTGACAAAAGCCATCCGATTTCGAATTTCAATTTGGTGCAAATTCGTTGCCAAATGAGCAGCTAGTTAAGGGATCTTTATTACACTGGTTTCTCTGTGTCGGTTGGTTTTTTTTTTTCTTTTACCGACTGGCGGACTGGAATCAAATTCATTTTAGATAACGAACTTAACGACGCGTTCAGACTTCTATAAATGCACACCGGCAGCAGCTGTGTCAGGAGGAGACAATTTGTCTGCACTGGGCATTGGTTTAGAAATCTGAACTATGTTTGATAATTTCAAATATTCTCCGTGATTTATCTGATATTTAAAGGCAATAAACGCAAACCGGATTATTTAGAAATAAAACAAATTAAATATTAATTGTAGAACTGCTAACATGAAAAGAACATCAAAGTACGATTTCGGCAATGTGGACGATGTGTTGCGGTTGTCAGCAAAAAAAAGTTGAAATTAGTAACAGATGATCTTGTTCAAAGTGGGTTGGCATCAGGTCTTGGCATCACAGTGGGTAACATAGACTAGGTAGACTAATATTGAGAAGGAAAACATCTTAGATAAATCAGGTTTCCGTCATCCAATCAACGTATAGAGCCCTAACCGCGAAAAAGACGTTAGCGCCAAAAAGTACATTTTACCCAATTGAATTTGGATAATTTCATTAAAAAGTTCCCACTGACGCTAGGCAATTTCAATTGCCGCAATTTTCAGATTGAACGAAAGAGAGGTAAGGGAATTACAAAAACAAGCCCAAAAAAAAATCAGTCCCCTCGAAATGACTCCACAATGAAAATTGGGGCTGGGGACAGTGGGGGCGTGACATCGAAAAAACGCCCCGCCCACTAATTTCAACAATATTGTACTCAAATGAAAGGAATTGTTCTCACGTTTTCAAAAATGTAGTTTTTGGCGACCCATGGGGCCAAAGATGAAATAAATCTCCTTAGATGTAGATGTAGTGATAGTAGGGTATCCAACTCTATTGTCAGCATCTTCGTTCATTGTCACATATCCCGTAGATCGCACAAAGCACTATTCTCCAGCCGAACCGTTCGAGTGTTAAATATTATTCCAGCAAGTGTTTTTACTGCCAGATATGACATTCTCAAATTCTAGTCGGATGTCAGCAAACAACACTGCCCTTTTTCTGCCACAAAAAAAAGCATGACCTTAATGTACTTCAAGCTACTGAATACATACAAAACATTTTTGGAAAAATTCTCGATTGGTAATCACCCCATTTAACATGATAACACAGAGCATTGCATTTGTAGGGTGAATACTCTTCGAGTTGGTATTCCATGAAATCCTCTCCACACCCACTTCTGAATTATGTCATCGCGTCCAGTGTCACATGTAGCACATGCCAGTTGCATTTTTTCATTTTCCATTTTTTAAAAGTCCGTAATCATCGAACAGTATCTGGCTCCATTAACCTTAATACTGCGGTCGTCATTCTTTTTGTTTAATTCACTTTTCAAGATGCATTGCCAGCTCATGAACCGCCATAGGTTACTCTTCAAACCAAATTCGGCATAACTTTTTACCCCGTTGAGCCAAACACAATCGATTACAACAGGGGATCTTCTTCTAAGTTAATTCACCAAAAAGACTAGGACCTACCGCGAGTCGCCCGGTCTCAGCTCCTGCAGAAGTTGTATTTTGTAGGATCTTAAACCGAGATCCTTATGGAAAACCTTTCAATTGACTCCGCAAAGGCCAGACCAATGGTGTGCCATCCCACAAGTGATACCTACATTTCTGCTACCATCAACTTCCCCACCAAGCATGCCAGGTAAATTCAGTAAACCAACTAAGTAAACCGCGTATGAAGCGCCCCGGTAGGCGAGTTGGTAGCGTGCTTGCCTATCAGCGTGGGGGTTGTGGGTTCGATTCCCACCAGAGGCTTTGGTCTGTCGCACTGTGGGATCGCTTCATACATTTTTGTGCAAAAAATAGAAGGAGTAGTCCGAGATCATTGAAAGTTGGCACCGAGCATTATATTGACTAAATTAAGAAAAAAATGGAATTTCATCAAAATCGGCCACGCCCACCGCCCACCGCCCATACAATCCAAATGATTTTTCGCATAAAATTTTTCCTATCCGGTCAAAAGTGTTCAAATTTGGTACATACAGTTTCTAGAATTAAGATGCGTGCCAAGTTTCATCAATATCGGCCACGCCCACCGCCCATACAGATTATAGATAAGAATTTTTTTTAATATTTTGTTTATTATTCCACAAAAAACTTTATTTATTCTTCATCTATCATTTCTTTGACTACATCATCACATTCCAAATCCTGTTTGGAAGGCTTATGTCTTAGGCTGGTTATAAAAGGGTCTGATGAAACCAGTAAGCGATGAAAAATATCAGTGTTTGTCGCAACTCTACTGCATTTCCTAGAAAACATTAACCTATACTTCCTGTAGTCCTTATTTCTTGCTTCTTCCGAATTTTTAGTTTTTATGAAAGTGTTTAATAAATTTATTTCTCCATTGCAATTAATTATTTCTTTACACAGTTCTTCATATAAAACCGAAAACAAAATCATTTTGATAATTATATATAAAAATTTTAAAAACTTTGAAAACTAAAATCGCAAATGTTGTTGTTCTTCCTTTTGTTCACTACAAAATGATAAAATAATCATGTGCTAATTCGAAAAATTATATGGTTTTGTTTTTATTTATCTCTATGCACTGTTTCGCCCGAATTGTTAATTGTTGTTGTTATATTCAATATTCAATAAATAGCTGGCCTAAAATTATGCAATACTTTTTTTTTGCAAAAATTTAATGAAAATTTGCATGACTTTTACCAGAAATTTCTAGTTTTCTTCCACTTCCGGAAGTTTCCTAAAAATATTTTTTGGTTTAATCGAAAGAAGACATTCCCACCTTTCATTTTATTAAAATAACGGCTTGGAGGAGAGTGGAGCTACATTTTTTTGTGTCCATTGAAAATCCAAAAAAAAAATTTTTTAGCGGCTTACAGATTTGGACATATCTTCCTAACGGTTTATGATATCCCCATGATTTCTTTTTTTAATTTCTAGAGAAATACTATATTTTTAAAATATATTAAAGTCAAATCGTATTATCAAGAAAATTTTACATATATGGACCACTGCATTGCATGAAAATATAAGTCATTTCTTGCTTAGCACCCTTGCAGGGACTTTCCCTCAATTTTTCACAAATAGAATACAATTTTTCGAAAAAACCATAAATGCACATTTCGTATTTAAACAGTTCTCTACAAAACTGCATCTTTAAATTTTTGAAATTCAGTAGTTGAAAATTTGATTTATTGACACCAAAATCCCACAGTGTGTCGCTGCAAAAATCAAGACAAATGGTCTTTGTCACCCGGTTTACCCTTGGACCCAAAATTATAATATAAATTTACTTTGTATTGTAATTAATAAATAAATAAATAAATAATAAATAAACCGCGTATGCCCGGAGAATCACTCCGTGAATTCCTTGGAGAATTCTTCTGTCTGGGTAGCTGTAGAAACTTACCTATTGTACCGACCCGACCTTCCCCTTAGATTTAAGCGACAAACCACATCCCAAGTGGACCGGCTAGCACACTTTGGCTCCCCACGACTTCGGTGAGACTGCGTAGCAGTGGGATTTCCATTTGACTGAGTGGTTAACTGCTTTGTCAGTAACCACCCATTATATACGGTCGATAACTCAGCTATTCTCCTACATGTTTTGGACTATAGACTAAGAAAAACTTCTTAGCACACAGATTTATAATAGTTTTAATACCAAACTATCCTCAATATTTCTTAATTAGACTTGAACTTCAGCCGCTCTTTGTAGAACACACACGTATATTTTTATAAATCTCGCGTCGATAAAATATCATTAAAGTCGTTTTAGATATAATGATATATATGTATATATATATTATTTATAAATCGTTTTTTTCACTGATATTTATCTATTTTGTGTAAACTTGTATCGAAATTTATTTCAATAAATGCTCTTTTCTTGTTTTAATAAACAACGTTTATTTTGATAAAAGCCACAACAACTTGGGACATAATATAAAATATTGTTTCGGCCCCGCATGAGGTAGGACATTACGATTGAAATAACGAATTGTAGAGCTCAGCAGAGAGACGAGCTCTGAATCGGATGTTTAATTTTAATGCATTCTGAAATACGATCTGGTCGGTATGGGAAATGTATTCCGTTGCAGTATCAATGTCGTATTATTGATTTAGTATTTCTATGCAAAGCTAAGAGTTATTTGTATCTGCAAGTTATTTATCTGCGAAATGAGGAAAAAATAATAATAAATTATACAATTTATGTGTAGACACTAGCCGTAACCCTGTGATATTTAGTATCAGGGTTTTCGGTACATTTTAGATGATGCCATCAATGGTATTCAGATTGTAGTTTTCAGGTGTTCGCAGAGGTTTTTTTTTTTTAAACGGGAAGCAGTGACCGCCTGAACCGAAACGAATAAATTTAAATCTTTCAGGCAATTATTTTTTACTACCCTGTTGATCACGGTCGGACGTTATATAGTTTTTGAATATTGTGGTTTTTTAAAAAAAATCAACAGATATTAAACGTTTTTGAAGACTGGTATTAAAAAATAGTTCAATATTCAGTTTAGGAAGCTTGACACACATACGAATCAAGAATCATATCGGTGACCGTTTGAAGGTCAGTGTGAATGGTTAGGTCAGTTGGACTATAATCGTACCTACACCGTCGTTCTTCTATTTTAAAAACTTCTGTTGTTGGACCAAAAAAGTATCACCTGCACTTTTTGGTAGGTCAAACAACAATTACTGGTTTGATTCAGCAATTTTGGACGAACAGTGGACGAAAAGTAAGACATATATAGTAGGGTGGAGTGAAAACATGCTTTTTTTTTAATTTGAAAAAGTTAACCTCGGAAAGAGATGTAGTCTGGGGTCCTAATGATGGGAAAAATAAAGAAAAAAATTAAAAAAAATGTTTAGGGGTCGCGCCACTCCATCGAAATTTGGAAATTATCGCTATTTTGGCGTTGATTTTAGAAAAATCCTAAAAATTAACGACTTAACTTATTCGAAATTTAAAAGTTTGAGCTTGTTCAGTGCCCAAAGAAAAGTATTTGAGGCAAATATGAGGATAATCGACTAATATTTGTAGCTTTGGTGGCGATTTCATTGTTCAGTCAATTTTCTGAAGAAGGGACGATTTGACTTATTTTACTTTTTGAAATTTTTGAACAATGAGAAAATTTTTTTTAAATTTTTTCATGCCCTTATTTCATTGTTTACGCTATTGCAAACATTTATAGACATAAATCTTTTTAGGATTTTTCTAAAATCAACGCCAAAATAGCGATAATTTCCAAATTTCGAGGGAGTGGCGCGACCCCTAAAAATTTTTTAAATTTTTTTTCTTTATTTTTCCCCTCATTAGGACCCCAGACTACATCTCTTTCCGAGGTTAACTTTTTTTTTTTGAATTTCACTCCACCCTAATATATAGTGTGAACTGAAACACTTTGATTTGAAACACTTTGTCTCTATTTTTATACTCCACCTGCCGCCCTACAAAAAGTATAAATTCTTGATCAGTGTAAAAATGTTGTCTGTATAAATGGTCTAGTATAACGGGCCACATCGATCAAGAGGGAAACAGATGAATATTCGTCACAAACAAAAATTTTAAAAATGTTTTCAGTTTTAGGCAGTTCACACGTCAAAGTCAATTTCATAGACTTATAAACAATTGAGTTTAATTTTCAAAATTCGTGATCTTTTGGTACATCAATAAACCGTATTGCCGAATTGTCGAAGGCTGTTCAAGAACAGAGGAGAGAACATGAATACAGACGACAAAGCGCCCAAGATTATGGTCAATTGGGGAAGGTTCTGTTCGATTATTACGGACTGTTTCGTAATTAGACGTTTTTTGTAGGGTCACGTGAAGTCATCACGAATGCTGTCATCGGTTAGATACCGCGGAAAAATTGTGTTAAAAATGCACTTTGAGAATGGAAAACGTGAACTGTAATATTTGTTTGACGTTGGACGTTGGAATTACTCTATACTAAGTAACATGTGAACAGCCGTGCTGTTGGTAGGTAGTGTATGTGACTATCACACAAGTAAACCTAGATTCAAAACCGGGTAAGATCATCAAACATTTTTCAGCTGCTGCTTCCACCTCGTAAATGTTGGCGACATTACAAGTAAGAGAGCAATCTCTAAGCCATGGACAACTTCTCTAGGCATTAGCCGTTCGGAGACGGGTTTAGACCGAAGATCCTGTCCTGGTGAGTATACAAATTATAGCCTACAAAGCTCAATGATTTGTGAGAAGTTCCTCGTCTGTTCTTACATGAGATGTTAAGGAAAAAAACTAAGTAAGTAAGTAACATGAGGATTCTCCTGAATCCTGAGTCCTTAATCTGAAGTTCATGATAAGGTTGCCAATTTACCCAGTTGCAACTCTTTTCCGCCCCATTGTCTGTATTTATTTCGTCATCGCATTTCAGCCTCATACCCTCTATGGTGAAAGGTGGCGAATTCCGGAAAACTTTCTTAAATTCACCAACTCTTGGTCGACATAACAAATTAACCCCAAAA
Organism: Hydrotaea cyrtoneurina; assembly: GCA_958296145.1. Classification (NCBI taxonomy): domain Eukaryota; kingdom Metazoa; phylum Arthropoda; class Insecta; order Diptera; family Muscidae; genus Hydrotaea; species Hydrotaea cyrtoneurina. Next base: position 37,934,959 of record OY282512.1, on the reverse strand, counting down.
AACATATTTTGATCTTAAATTAATTATTCAAGCTTATCATATGTCACATTGCCAACCGGCATGACTCACATTTGTAAATTCCTACAAACAAATAAAAAGACGGAAAAATTAAACAGTCAAAAGCATTAACAACAACAAAAACGTAGTGTAGATATACGATGTGTGGTGGTGGCACTGGCACTCGTACACCAAAGTGTAACGAAATGCACTCAAAATGTATTCTGAAATTCCCGATTTGGCAATGGATTTCAATTTTGTGTGAAACATAAGAAAACCCCCGAAAAAAAAAATACGAAACAAGAAATAAATGTTAACACAACAATACTACTACCACTACTGGCACTGTATGGACAAACAGGCCATCGTAGGGTATACCGTGTATATAACAGTATATTAGGGTGCACAGCCCATAAAAGAATTCGACAATACGCTTAAAATTTAGTTCCAATTTCTAAATAAAAGCCTATGATATGAATAATATCTCCTTTTTGGCAGATACCCTACACCTGGTATTGACGAGTTGTTAATTTGATTGTAACTTCCAAGTGGACAGGAGACAGTCTAATTGAGGCAGGAAATTGGAGTTCAATTCAATGAAAAAGCTAATTTTAGAATTTTAGGGAAGACACTTCCGCCTAAAGAAATATTTTGGCGCTGCTGAAATAATTCTGTCTCAGGAAAGTTAACCAATTCCCGAAAACAATTGACTGGGTGTCGATGGTTTTTTGTGTTGGTATAATTCCGAAAGACCCTAATACATGTATTGACTTTTTCGGGTTGTTTAAATAATTGTTTGGGAAGTTGTTGTCTCTGTCTTATTGTACGTATTTATGTTGCTGTTTTGTGTTTTTGTTTCGCATTTTTTTTTTTCCTGAAACTGTCCAAAAAGTGGTGGCATTTTTTTGTGTGTAGAGTGGGGGCCGGGGTGGAGACTTTTTAGTTTCAGTTGAATGGCAATAACGTTTTGTAAACATTTAACTGTTGCTGAAATAAAGTTCGCTCAAAGTTACTTCGCGTACTTTTGTCTTGTTGGTGTTGTTGTTATTGTAGTTTTTGGCAATTCACTGGTTGTTGTTGTTTTTGTGGGATTTTCAACTGAAATTATCGTGTTTTATATACAGTTTTAATTGGCATTCTTGAAAATTGCATTTTTACTGTTTATTATATTTATTTGGCAATGACACTTGCGGTCAAGTACAGAAAACGCACACACAAGGAAAAAGAAACGCCCGCAAACAATACTACAAAAAAAAAAGACTGAATTGGTTATGGTTCACTTTAGTTGATGGTGGGATTTCGATTTGGTGTACACAAGGAAATCTGTACAATTAAATTTTTAATTATATCGGCATTGTTTTCATAAATAGGGGATAAGTTTACATATAACAATATTGGGAATTGCCCTACTCTAGAATCAACACTAGACTACCCCTTGTCCAATCCTTATCTCATTTTTGGCACATACTTTTCTGCTACGATAAGTGGGTTGAACAGCGTTCTCCACAACTTGAGCAATTTATTTTTGCCAAAAAACCATCAAATTAGTTATTGTTTACAAATAGTTAAAGTTTGCTTAAAATTGTATGGAAACGTGGTATGTAAAATCTCATAATAATAACTGGGGGTGTACCATAAAGACTAGAGACTGCTGCCACCTTTTGGGCGATAACAACCGTCAGACCATGGGACCCCTGAAGTTGTTATTTACTCTGATCAAATATTCTAAATATATTACATTGACCCATGCACAATGTTTGCAGCAGCAGCAGCTTGCAAGCAAACAGACATTAAATCAAATGTTTGTTCTATTTCATTGACAACTTTTCTATGCCACAAAATGCAAGGATTTCCAACAAGAGGTGCTATTTTGGTATTCAAACAAAAATTACATTTTTTGAGATAAATAATCGGATGTTTATTTCATAATAAAGAGGAAGGTATGCCGTTAATAATGAAAAACAACATTAGCCGAATGGCCACCACGACCACGCCTACAGGACCATATACTTTTCATGAAATATTCCATAACCAAATCGCAAAGTGGTGTCCTCGATAACCTCACTAATTCTATCATTGAGGCCTTGAATCGACGCTGGGCTGTTGTTGTTATCTTTCACGTGGCCCTAAAGAAAGCAGTCGCAAGGTGTTAAATCTCAAGATCTCGGTGGCCAATTGTGATCACCTCTTCGAGAGATAACACGGTTCGGAAACTTCTTCCGTAAAAGAGCAATGGTTTCGTTGCTTGTGTAGCACGTATCATCCAATTCCGACCATAAAAAATCATTACTTATCTCTTGATAGCACCATCCATTCACAGTAACTGTTGATCCAACGTCATTTTCGAACAAAGTAAAATCCAATGACCCCGCGGGACCATAAACCGCACCAAACAGTCACCCGTTGAGGATGGACAGGCTTCTTAACAACAACTCAAGGGTTTTCCGAGCCCCTGATGCGACAATTTTGCTTGGACAATTTTGCACGGAGGTGGAAATGCGTCAGTCAAGATGATTTTTCGATGGAATTCCGCATCATTTGCATGCATTTCTAGGACCAAATCAGCAAAGACCCGACATTGTTGATGATCGGCCGGCTTGAGTGAACTTTATAAGCCTTAAGACGTTTTTATGCAAAATATGGTGTAATTACGTTTGTGGAATGCCCAATTCCAAAGAACGACGAGGAATGGACAAACCTTGTTTTTCTTCAACTTTTTGCGCTACAGCAGCAATATTCTCAGTTGTTCTTGAGCGACGTACACGGGTTTTATTCTGCACATCACCAACATGTGCCAACAGCTCGAATTTGTCCACCAAATTTCTGTATTGCGATCCGAGAAGGTGCTTCACGACGACCCAAAAATGCTTTACTTTTGCGAACTGTGACTGCAGGATTTTCACCATTTTTGTAGTGAATTTTAATAATTTCAATGCATTGTTGAAGCTTGTATCGTTCCATTTTTAGTAATGGCGTAGTTTCTACTTGTGAAATGACAAAGAATAAAAGCTTCAAAAGTGACAGTTACCGAAATATCGCGTGATCCAAAATAACACCTCTTGTTGGAAAAGCCTTTATAAATTACATAAATTACAAAACTTATGATTTATGTACATGAAATTAAAGCTCGAACAGTTTTCTTTTGAAATTATGACTTGTGCTTTAAATAGGGAATAATTCAGAAAAGCCGAATTTTTCGCAAAAAACCGATCTGTGGAACCTCTAAAACTTTTCCAAAAAATCTGAATAAATTATCAAAAATACTTTATACCATAAGCTTTCAAAATGGGGTTGAGGCAAAAAAAAATATTTTTTTGGACACCCTAATGTACATACATATAAGAAATAAGTAAACGGATCACACGCAGAAACGTTTTATCATGACCTCAAAACGAAAATATTGGGTTACGATTTTTTTTTGAAAATATGTGAATTTCTTTATCACTTTCAAAAAGAAAATGTTTTTATTTTTGTAAATATGTGAATTTCTTTATCACTTCTAAGAGAAAATATTTTTGATAAACGAATTTCCTTGTAAATATGTGAATTTCTTTATCACTTCAAATCGATAATATTTTCAATAAAAGGGTTACGAATTATTACGAATCACTTCACCTCGATAATATTTTCTATAAACGACCTATAAATATTTTAGTTAATATGTGAAATATTTTATCACAAATTGTCATGATTTACTATGTACAAAAAATCCCAAATAATATTTTGTTTTAATTCTTGAATTTTATAATTGAATCAAAAATATATTTTTTTCTTTATTCGGACATCAATGTCTATCATTACGCGGATCTGGCCAAATAGTCAACGATGTTCCAAATTTGTCAATACTGCAATAGTCTGCATTTTAAACTGCCAATGCTAACCCAACCTTAGCAATATTTGCCCAAATGCTCAGAGTGTTTAATTGACATGAAATCTATGTCGTCTATTATCATCCATATTATGTCTATTGCTCCTTATTTTTCAAATGCGCTGAGTTTAATTCTGTAAAAAAAAACCTAATGGTTAAGAAAAACGAGTATGTCTCTTAAGTCGTTCGTATCGCATACACCAGCATTAGCAGACACCTCTAAAATACATACATCATAAAGCTACAGTAGTAACTAATGGATTAGACATCTGTTGTTGTTGTTGTTTTCTTTTTTTCTTTTTTTGTGGTTTGGGACTTGGTCTTAAATATTTCAATTTTTCCCTAATTACCATAAAACTCAAATAAACGAAAACCAAAAATGATTGATTATGCAGAAAATGTGTGTGTGTGTGTTTTTGCAAAATGAAAAACGAAACATTTGCCAGAAAGAAATAAAAATATTTGCAAACTCTTTGTTCACTGTATGGTGGTGGTGGTGGTTAATGCAAGCCCCCTCCCTTCCCAAAAAAAAGAGGTGTTGCCGGAAGATTATTGCTTTGTTTTTTTTTGTATTTTTTTGGTACCGAACCATTTGTTTCACTGGCGTTCGCAAAATTGTATATAATAATCGTACGACTGTATCTCTATGTAGCCGAAAATGTCTGCTGTTTGGAATACATTATAATTAAGATGAAATCGTTTTTAGAGTATGGCGTTTATTGTTGTTGTTGTTGTGGTTTGTATTTGCCTTTGCTTTAGTTTAGTTAAGGTTGGCCTGAGCTGGTTTTTGTTTGGTTGGTGGGGACGGCCCTCTTAATTACATGCTTAATTATTTTTAAATTAATATAAATGTTCTCTGTGTGTGTGTGAGTGTGTGTATGTGGTCTTAACTCAATTAGATGATGTCAAAATAGAGAAATACATGCGATTATATTTAAATACAATAATTCATTGGCCGATTTGCAACAAACCTATTACATTTAAATTAGAGCCAGAACACTCAATCTCACAAATGTTCTGGCATTGTGGCGGTTGTTTTTGGTAGGAAATTCAGATCTACTAAATGCAAATCATATGTTTTTTGTTGTGTTTGCCTTTACCGCCCTGCCATCTATGACTTTGCCCGGTTTTGTATTTGCACAGTTTTGCTTTGATTTGGTTTGATGTTAGAGTTAATTGGGGTTAATATATTCCATTAGCAGTCATTTGTTGGTATTGTTAACATTTTCGTTGGCATCAGCCAGTTTAGGGCACGTTGTTGTTGTTATTGGTCGGACTGGCTGATGATGTGGCTGTTGTTGTTCAGTGTTACGTTTTTTTTTTGTTTTCGGTCGGCAATCGCTTGGTAGGAATGAGCACGGGTCACACAACTCGCTCTAACCACCGGCCAAATGTGAAAAGGAACTAAAGAGCAGTTTAGCAATTAATTATGACTTGACATTAATGATTATTTCGGGGGGTATTTAAAATTATAATATCTAATAGCCGGCCACACGGACAATTCAATAGAAACAACCCAAAATTTCGGTAGTTATTAGCAATATGTTATTTCTGTTTCACTGTCCATTGGGAGGGGACACACACAAAAACAAATTACAAAAATTAGCAAAGTTTGTTTATATGTTAATGCTAACCGATAATTCATAGCCAACAACAGCAATCGAGTGTTTGACATGCATTTTTTGTTTCTCCAATGATTTACTTTAGACTAATTGATAAATAAGCTGTGGAGTTTCTTTTTTTTGTACACAGCTTCTACAGCCGTTGTTAGTTTTTTAGTTTTTGTCTTTAGTCTTTAATTTGTTGTTGTTATATTTGTAAGTGCCAAATGTATGGCAAAGCTTTACATAAACATCAGGCTTATCGCGATTTTAATCAACGACTTCAATAATTTATGACATTACACTTCGCCCAGAATATGTGTGTGTCTCTTGTCTCTTAAGTCTTTTGATTTCTCTTCAGTTTGAATTAATTGAGGTGCTGCCTTGTTTTTGAAATGTCACCACCGAAATGGAAATTTTAAATTTAGACCACTTCGGTGTTCCCATGAGCTCTATTATATTCTGTTTATAGGCAAATCTTAATATTAACAATAACAAATAATCAATAGCTGGAGATGGAGATGGAGCCAACCAACTGCTATGAAATTATCTAAAAACTGACACATATAAATGTTGGCCAATTATTGCTTTAGGTGATTTTCATTACGGCCCTTATTCATAAATATTTTAATCTAATAAATCACATTATAATTCATTAAGAGAATTAAATTCCAAACCAGAGTTGAGCTCATATTTTTTAAAGTGGTTTCTCTGACTTTGTAACTTCTTTATCGAATACAATTTATCTTTTAATTGGGCAAACTAGAAGAGTGGCTAGCAAAGTAGAATGGATTTGAAGTAAATTAAAAAGTTTTAAAATTAAAAACCGTTTAATGTTGTTTACAGTGGAAGACGGTCGTACATTGGGGGAGTTTAAAGAATTTTTGGAAATATTTTTTTATTTATTTATTTATTATTAATTACAATACAAAGTAAATTTATATTCTAATTTTGGGTCCAAGGGTAAACCGGGTGACAAAGACCATATGTTTAGATTTTTGCAGCGACAGACCAAAGCCTCTGGTGGGAATCGAACCCACAACCCCCACGCTGATAGGCAAGCACGCTACCAACTCGCCTACCGGGGCGCCTTATTTTGGAAATAAATCGATCGTTTGTAATTGGTTTGTTGGATTTAATTGAAATTGATTTCTTAATTTCTTGCTTTGCTCCCTTTCGGACTCACAGTAACCGAGCGACGAAGGATTCTGTTCGTCAGTAAGAGACCGATTTATTTATTATGCTCATCCCGAGAGCGAGAACACGATCGAAACGACACTGAGCGATTCCGTCTCATTATTTTCGGTCTCATCAGTCGGAAAAAAGTTAAGCCCCAAGTAGTCAACCAATAAAATACGTAACGTAAATTAGAAGAACAAGTACTGGTCAAAGGTAGACGTATTTCTTGATTTTCGCTTTGTACCATGTTGTTAAACAGTTTTATTTTGGTTCACAATCCCTGTAATAAATGCAACACTGTATAAATTGTTTACTCTCTCGTTCTCTTTCACGTTGCTCTCTACTTCAAAATTTCTGCAGGCCTTTACGTTTTCACGTAAGTAAACATCGTAACTCACACTAACCACTTACACATATTTTCCATAATCTAGGTTGTGTCAGCTGATCACATGCTACGTTTACTGGTTGACTACATGGGGCTTTGGTTCGAAGTTGTCACAAAAGAAGAAGGTTTTCCAAAAGTCCTTTTACTAAAAGGAAATATGGTATGTTTTGAAGATATTATTCCACAAGTCATTCTCGTAGACGACTACCTGCAATGAGCATGGGATTTGAAATCCTTCAGTACGAGATCTTCTGGCTGGCATTCTTTGAGAAGCGACAGGATATATTTTCATTTGCAAATATATCCTCATTTTCAGAGAAAGTCAATTTTAAAACGCCTTTAACGTGTATTTTGGACCTGATGAAAACGACTTTTATTTTTCTCCGCTGATTCCCCCTAATTTCCATTTTGATTTTCCTTGAATTGTTTTCGCACTTTTAAAAAATCCTTCACACGCCATTGGCCTTTGCTTGAATCACTGAAAATTTGAAAAATAAGCCGATTCACATTGATACACTATTAGAACACACGTAGGCGAACAACTTTCTTTTGAAAATGATCTGTCACAATAAAATATGATGTTGACGTAAGGTTTGAAATGTCCATAATAGACTTCAAACGTGTTTGTTTCAAATTAAACAATAAGTTTATGTCTTCGAAAATGTCAGAAATAGTAAAATTTTGCAACTATATCGTTTTCTGTATTGTAGGTGTGTCCACGGCACGAACATAGTAAATCTTAAGTTATTTTCTATGGCTCTGTAGCCCACGCAACGAATTATGGGAATATTTCAAATATTTTCATAAAAAAAAATAGTTTATTTGTCTCCTCATAATATTGTTTTTTTTTTAGTCAGACATTTCAGGAGATACAAGTTATTGTGAATGTAAATCATTGAAAACTTGACATTTTTCTCAGTACAAACTCAATTTGATGGAGCACAAGGAATCCGGAAAATCAAAGCTCTGTGAGGTTCTTATGCAGGGTTCTCCAACATGAGGTGTTAGTTTGGTATTCAAAGAAAAATAGTATTTTTTGAGATAAATGATCGGATGTTTATTTTATAATTAAGAGGAAGGTATGCCGTTAAAAAAGAAAAACAACATCAGCCGAATGGGCACCACGACTACGCTTACAGGACCATATCCATTTCACGATAGCCTCACGAATTATACGTCTGAGGTCTTGAATCGACTCTGGGCTGTTGGCGTAGGCCTTATCTTTCAGATAACACGATCCGGAAACTTTTTAGTTTTGTGACTGCAAGATTTTCAGCATTGTTGTAGTGAATTTTAATAATTACAATGCATTGCTGAATCATGTATCGTTCGATTTTTCGTAATGGCATAGTTGCTACTTGTCAAATTTCAAAAAATAAAAGCTTCAAAAGGGACAGCTACCGAAATACTGGGTGATTTAAACAACACCTCTTGTTGGAGAACCCTGTATTATGTTGTCGTTTCACAGATTACCTATTTTGCTAAGTGAAAAAATCCAAGCAATCTCTGTAAGCTAAATGATAGTTACCACTCTGGGCTAATCCTGGAGACCAGCGATTACACTCCTCCGTGTTGGCGTTTTGATTTGGTGGAGACTCCTTTTTTGTCGACGTCATTGTTTTTGTCCATTTTTTTTTTTTCGAATTTTTGGCATATTCCTGTCGATTGCATTTTTACACATTTCGGTTTTTTCCCTTTTTTACATTTTTTATCCCGCTCTGGTACTTTTTGGGTCCCTTTCTGTTGTTACGAAGCATTTGTTTCACCATTTTGTAAGTTTTTTCTTATTTGGTACCTTTCATATTCCGTATTCATTTCCGAATGGTAGTTTTGGACAAATTTTCCAAAAAAAAAATCACAATATATGAATAATTTGAATTTTTTCTTGGTACCTTTTGGCCCCTTTTTCGTCCCTTCTCTATTAACTATTATACATCTGTTGTTACCAAGCATTTCTTTCACCATTTTGTAGTTTTATCCTCATTTGGCCCCTTTTTTTTTTGCCGTTTTGGTACATTTTGAACACTTTTTTGTCCCATCTCATTTCCACCTGTTGTTGAGAAGGGTAGTTGTGGAAATTTTTTTAAAAAAAATCACAATATTTAAATATTTTGTATTTTTGCTAGGTACGTTTTGGCCCCGTTTTCATCCCTTCTCTATTAAATATTATCCACCTGTTGTTGCAAAAAATTCGTTTCACCATTTTGTAATTTTGTCCTCGCCCTGTTTTTGAAGTTCGCATTATCAGCCGCAGAGCTGAAGTCGTTAGGCTACTGTATGGTCAGCCGAGGCAGCCATTTGAATGAAGTTATTTTCCATTATTAACCAGAAGGATTGTACTTTCAAATAAAAAAAAGAAATTTGAGAAAATATCCAGTAGTTTTGTTTTATAGAATTTAAAAAAAGAAGTTATTTGGCGGACCCTTTACTTACATTAGCCGTCCGGAGCCGACAAGTGAGAAATTTTACCCTTTACTACCGACTGATTTGAGAGAAGTTTCCTAAAGGATGTTGGGCACAAAAGTACACTTGCCTGTGTGTCAAGTCAGTTCTCTATTAAGCACATTTGAAGCTGAAAATTACAATAAGTAATTTGGGGATATTTTTTAATTTCCAGTCGACATTGCAAACAGTCAATTACTAACTATAATATTTGTCTCCTTGCACAAGGTGTTTTTCTCAAATATATTTGATTTTTAAACGATCGACCACTGTGCGCCTGACCATTCAATGGTTTATACCTCAGATTCCCGTAAATATTTCGAATGAATACTGTGAGCAGATGATGTTGTCAGGGGAATAAGAAGACAGATCGTCAACATGATAAAGCAAATTCTCTAAATAATTTTTGTTAAATATGCAAAATGTTTTTTTTTAAAGGTTTTGGATGGCAAGTATCATCTGCTTTATGGGACCTTAAATTTGTCGTTTTGTTCTCTTGCTCTCTATCTTGTTTGCTATCTCTGATTTTATGCCCGTAATGCGGATGAGGCGTTATCACCAATGACCTCTCCAAAGTCAGAGTTTTATAGATATACTCGCAGTTTACCGCAGCTCATTGGCTGTGGTGACAACATCGGTTTGAGATACACATAATATATGCAACATCTGATTTATATATAAATATTTAAAAGCTTAAACAACAAGTTGTAGCCGCTGATTTATTTTGTTTTTATTTTCGAAATTTAAATGATGAAATGTTTTGTGTGCTAAATATTTCATTTCATTAGATTTCTGCAAAATGTCTAACAATAAAGTTTATTAGCGATTGATTATAATTTTCGATTAAAAGCTAGCAATGAAATCGAACATTTGAATATGCAAAAATAATTCTGGTCTTGATTCGCAAACAGTCCTTAAATAACATCTACACGGCCCAATGCAACGCATAGATTCAAAATTATTTCATAAAAGTTAAGCCAAGACAATTTTATGTGTTTGTTTTTTTTTATTATGATTCTGTTTGATTTGTGCGACATTTTGGGGCTAAAATTTGTTTAAAGAATGACTGGGTCTATGAAATTCGACACGAATCTAATATGCAAAATTTCAGTTTATTTGCAAATTACGAATATTAAAATCCTTCAATGACACAACTCTCCAAACTGTCTGTGAGAACGAATATGTGAGGTGTGGATTGCTCCATCAGGTGGCAACTTTCTCGTGAGTATCTCATAAACAGCTGCTATGACTTTATGAATTTGATTTTTAATTGTTCAATTCCACACGATTTCATCTGTTAAGTTTTGCATGTTTTTAGAAAATCCAAAACTTTATTTACATACAATAGCGATTATCGAATTTTATATATGAAAATAATGTGATTTGAAATTTTGATAAAGTTTTCAATTAGAATTTGTTTGTTTTTAAAACGCATAATTAATGACCAATAACCGCAAAAAACCGCACTACGATTAAATCTGTTTATATCTGCCAAATACATCCAATTAAAATTATCATTTTCTATTCATATATGCGAAATTGGCCAGAGTATGAAAGTGATTAAAAAGTGATTTAAATTTTGCCAAAAAAAAAAACCGCCAAATTCGGTAAAAAAAAAAATAAAAAAAAATTTCAACAGAAGTTCAAAACATGCCCATTTGAATTTATGCAGTCAAAGTTTCAGAAATATCGTCTATTTTTGGATTATACATGATGGGAGGTTTTTGTATTATGCAAATCCCTTGTTTGTTTCACTTTCCGTTTGGAGGAAAACCAAAAACAATCTTACTAAAATAGACTGAAACTATTTTTATCTACGAGGCTGACACCAAATTAAGCCAAAGGCTAATTTTTAAAAACAATTTTAACACATTATGTTATTTTTAAACTAAGGCCTGTTCATCGTACCACATGTAGAAAATTTATGCGATTCGTTTATCAGCACTTAAAAAACTGCATAACTTATGGTACATATTATGAATATTATAATTAAGTTTGGCTGTATAAACACTTCTTAGATTAGGCCTATGTCTTTTTTGCAAATGTCTGCTTACGTTAATGTTATAACTCCTAAGTCCTTTGTTTCGAAAGGTCAACCTTGGTTGTTTTTCACAATATCTGAATTATTTTATGTTAAACTTCGTATTAACATTTATATACGTTAATTATTTTTTTTTAATTGCCAACAAGAAATCAACAATTTAAGTCACAACTGAAAAATGGAACGTATGGAAAATGTTCACCGGCAAAATGGCTTCCAATATTTAAGATTAATAAATTGCAAAAGCAGTGAAATACTTTGTGCGTAAATGCTTAATTAACTGATTAAATTAATCTAGATTAGAGTGTCAAGGGAATATGGGACAAAGCTTTAATACACATTTAGCTAAACTATTTTCACATTTAGCCAAGATTGAAAAGGATAATTTTTTACAAGAAGACATGAATATGAGGCTTTAGCCAGCAAGGCGTTGGACGTCAACTACCACGGAAGGCACAGACAGGGAAGACCGAGACCCGGGTGTAGAGTCCCAGTGAAAGAGGACCTTGGTATGACGAACTGAAGAAGCCAAACAGAAGACCCAAGTGTTCATCAATTACTAAATAGGCCAAGACCAACAAGAGGTTATACAGCGAACCTTAGTAAGAAAACGTGGCATTATGATCTCACTGCTTGTTATAAAAGACGATATTATGTAAATGGTCATTTAAGTTCAATGGGACAAACGATACAAAATTTATTGGGCCTATGGATCGTCGGATGTTATTCTAGGAAATTCAATACGACATCTGATATTGTCGATACTGTCGTTGAAATTTAGAGTACAAAGAAGCCACCTAAAACATTTCTTGGGGTATTTCAATGAAAGAAACTGTCTCAACGAATTCAAATGCGTCCTTCTTGTGCGGATATTTTTAGTGGTGTGCAAGGTGACGCCAGAGAATAACTGCATTTCAGCAACATATGACAAATTGTTTTTTATTTTTATTTGGGTGTTGTTGAAAAGCTTATGAAGAGCATCCATTAAACCGATGGTCTTCAGTTCAAAATTTTGCCGTGCTAATTTTTTTTTCAAAATTATTCGATTGTCTTTAATACTGTGTGATTTTCGTATAATTTAGGAGGTTTTGTTTTAAATACTGTATGATTTTTGTATAATTTAGGATGTATGAAATCACATCACATCTCTGGTGTTCAAGGGGTTAAATGGATGTGAAGCTGGAAGTGTCTGGTGTAGAATTGCACGTGAAATGTCCTGTCATTAGATTGCCATATTGTCAAACAAAAAATAGTGCGGTTGTTTTTTTTTGATGCCACGCCCTTTATGGAATTAAAAAATTACATATTTCAACTCGTAAGGACATTTCCTTTTATTTAAGTACCATATTGTCACAAAAAGTGGGCGCGTCCAATTTCTTCGATGACACGTCCCCAGCTCCAAATTTCACTTTGAATTTCGTAATTTTACTTTTTTTATTTTTGAGCACTGCCGATAACAGTCACTTTAGCCCTAGGTGGCATTGAATTGACGTGACGCGACGCGACGTTGACTCAACTCGCTCTTAGGTTTCAGTTACATTTGACGCATTTTAAAAGCTTTAAGTGGATTAAAGGGATAACGACTAAACGATAAGATTCTTTATATTTTGTCAATGAAATACTATCTGCAGATTTACTTGATTAAAGAAATTTGAAAAGTTTTTGGCGAACTGAAATCTTTTTCTATGGACATTATGGAGATTAAAAAAATATATGTTTTGAAAATGGATCAACCACGAAACTTTTTTCCGAAGATTTTCCGAAAATTGTGATATTGACCCTATTTAGCGAAACACCTTCTCATTCATTTTGTAATTCTCTTTATTTTGTATGCTATTTGGCACTGTCGAGAAGAACCCAGTTGTCTAATCAACATATCGCACTCTAAATACAAAAGGGTCACATCTCATAATTTTCCATAACTGACTTTTTTCCATAACTTAACACAAAATTCTTTTACATCACTATGTTCTTTAACTGGAAAATTACAGTTATGTCTATTTTTATGTTAATTGCGATGAACTAAAGATACATTTTTTTAAATGCATTAGAATATTAGGTTGTGACCCTTTTGTATTTAGGGTGCGATATTTTTGTGTAGCCAAAGACAAAATATTGGATTTTAAATATTTGCTTATCAGATATTATCACAGATTAGTAATATAATCACAGAATAAGACTACGGCACTACTGATATTCCACAAATCTATTCCCTGGTTGGGTGGCGGAGCATCTCTCACCCTTTTTTAAGTTTACACGTTTTAAACAAATTTCGAATCAAAATTTAATTAAATTGCTGTCATGCTTTGTCTTAGACATTGTTCGTGTTTGAAATTACTGCAAAAATTGACAACATTGAAGTTTTCATTTAAATATAAAACATTACAATTTCAAAAAAAAAACTATACTCGTATATCAACCTATCCCCTCCTGTTGTCGCTATTAATAAAAGCCTGAGAAATGCACAAAAACTACAATAGACACGACTGTTCCTGACGCACCACAAATGAGCCGGTAAAACTCTCCCATCTTTTCTAGTAATTGCCCCTACACACACACACACGCACACTCAGTGTGGTGTGGTAAAACAAAAGACTTGAGACACATACTACTCTATTGCCCGCAGAGCAACAGCCAACTAAAGAAGAGGGAAACCTCCCCATAAGTGGGGGCTTCACAACATCTTTTCATATTTGTGTAATAATTATTGTAAAAAAAAAAAGATGAAATATTATTTATTTTTACACTCATACACCCCGTGACGTGGTGTGTTGCCTGTCCAAATTCAACGGCATCAACGGCGGCAAAAGTCAAACTGAAACACCATCGATTTTTCCCGACAAAAGCATCTTGTTTTCTGTTTTTCTTTCGCATTATTTGACATGCATTAATAAAGCCGCCAACATACCACCAATAACACAAGCGCACGAACGGACGAACGGAATCGGTCGTCGTCGCTCATACATGATGACTATAAAATGTTTACTTAAACAGCCATTAAGACAGAATGGGGTCAATAAATGTATTTGTATGACTGGTTGTATACACATTTATGTATATATAAATACATTTACAATATAGACGTGTGTGTGTGTATGTGAAGTATTTCTGTGTGTAGCACTCTAAGAAAAACATACCGGCGCAAACATTTTTGCGCCAACAATTCAAGTAGCTTCACCATCGAAAAGGAGTTTTTGTTTTTTCTTTTTGTTGAAGAAAATCCTAAACATGACTTTTGCTTAAGACATTTCAAATATGCGTCTTTCCAATAATCGTTTTCTGGGGCTAGAAAATACTAAGTCTGTCCAACTATTCCAAGATGATCTCTCAGTGTGCGATGGATAATTTATCGGCGAGGAGGCAACTGTAGCTAAATAAACGAAACCCGACAGTTTTCATAAGCTGTTTATTAAATGCTGTCAAAGTCTTTATAAGCGAGTGTTCGCGATATAGCAACAGAAGCTGTCAGTTGGTCAGTTGAAGAGGCGGCCGAAGGCGAAGAGGACAACGTAAGGAGATCACATTAAATCGTTGTGAGAAGAAATGTTGAGCAGGATCACCGCAGGAGGCCGAAATAATAGGATCTCTTGAATGCGGTCATCTGTGTGTTATTCTCTTTGCCAGCCATTTCATTATTTTAATATGTACTTAGAATGTATCCAATACAGTTGTTAACCATCATATTTTTCTTGTTGTTTCAGCTTCAGCTATGCTGCCGTTAAAATATTTCCATCACTTTTAACCAAAATAAACAGCAGGTAAGTCACACACATGTATTCCTTTCCATTTAGATTTTTTGTTGTTTTATCTCCTGACGTTGTATTGCAGTGTATAGATCTAA
Source organism: Hydrotaea cyrtoneurina (assembly GCA_958296145.1). NCBI lineage: Eukaryota > Metazoa > Arthropoda > Insecta > Diptera > Muscidae > Hydrotaea > Hydrotaea cyrtoneurina. The sequence continues at coordinate 37,919,605 of OY282512.1, read as the reverse complement.
TTAGTCTTAATATTCCCATTATTAAATTGTCACTGATTTTATGGCTTTAAAAAATGGAATTGAAAAAATTGTTATCACCTACGAAACGAATTAGCGTGAGCCGTTTATTCCAATACGGGTTTATTGTCTGTGATTTATTTTCAAAGTCCCCAATAGCATTTAATGGCTGGCATCGTTTAAAAGCGTTTTTCTCTTTTGCAAACCAGTAACTGATTAATCAAATTGATGGGACTTTATTGTATCAAACTAATTAACATTTACTCATGTCGAATTTATCAATTCGCTAACGAATATTCACAGTATATTTAGGCAATATTCAGATTGTTGGCAACAATTCTCTGAACACGGTCCAAAAGCTGCAAAGATGTCCTTGGAGCTCCCGCCCATATATGGAAGTTATATTCCATTTTACGTCGAATGTAGGTGGTGTACATATTTACGAGATCAGATGGGGTGAAGTATTTCCTGCAACTCTTTTAAAAGCCTAAAAACGTCAATGCTTATTTCGACACTTTGAAAATGTGGCTAATCCAATGATCTCCCTGTATCTTCATGCCCAGAAAATCAAGAGTGTCTGATATGTCGATATCCACACCACCCATAGAAATTGTCGACGATGGTGGATCTGGTAAACGTTTGTGGAAAACAAACAGCACTGGGTCTTTTGTGCATTAAAATCTACTCTGTTAATTTGGCCCCACTCACAAATCGTCGCCAGATCGCGGTTAAGTGAGTCGTTCATCGTTTGCCTTTTGTCCTCTACCTCCGAGGGACTTGTTCAGATGAGTACGAATGACAGAGGTTGCTGTCATCCCCAAAGGATTTGATTGGGTTCACAATCTGCCCCAACAGGTCTTCAATCAAAATAACAAATAAAGAAGGAGAGAGGACAGAGCCTTGTTGCACTCCTGCGGTCAACCTATGCTCGTTGGATGAAACCCCATTTTTAACAACTCGTATAGAGTGATCCGTGAGAAAACTCGATATGAATCGAGAGAAGGTATTACCGACACGAAATGCAATAAGTTTTGATATGAGTGCCCCGTGGCGCCAACGTCATTTTAAAAGAGCGGGAAACGTTGAAAATTTCAAAGAAAAATGAATAACCAAAATTTAATCGGCGATACATTTTTATTTGGTGCATTCTTAATTTTTTGGTGGGGTATATTTTATAAAGCCAAGTTGGGCGTTATTTTATTTTACATATACGTATTTTAGGGTAGATTTTAATGGAAACCAATATCCCGTAACACTGGCTTTATTTAATGAAAATACTGCGCATTTCTTTTTTGGAATATATAAGCAAAAGCATTGCTTGGAACAAAATTGGATCATATGACATATGACATAGATTATTCTCGGTGACTTCAGTGCTAAAATTTATAATTAAGAATTTACTAAGGAAGTACCCCCCACTCTTCACACAGTAGAACACCAGTAAACGGTGAGCGATTTTGCCAATTCGGCGTCTGTCAACATGACAATGAGTAGCACATACTTCTCGCATAAACAAATCCATAAAGAAAAATGGAAAATGTCCGAATCGAACAAAGTAAATCAAATATATCGTGTCCTTATAAGGGACACTGTGTCTGTGTTATTAACTTCTGATTTTGTCCAGAGGAATGTAGAAGAAGCTGCACGGTAAACTGTTACCTTGTCGGACTCATCTTGCGAATTGCGAATCGTTTGCAAGGGTTGGTGACATTTATTCTACAAAGGCGTACAAATTTTTCATTGGAATCCCTTACGCAGACATGGTTTCAAATAATTTTCCGTTCGGTTTTATAGTGGAAAAAATAGTGAAACATATCTATTTGCTTTCATGGCTATGCCCAGGATGTGACGGAGTGCGAAGGTATTGAACCGCCATCGTAGTAAGGATAAATTATACTAGAAATATATTATTTATTATTTCTAGAAAAATCAAATGAAAACTTTTAATCAAAAATAGAGTGATTTTTTCCAAAAAAAATTGACGGCAGCGTTTTCCATGTTATATATCCAACGTATTCTAAGTTTCTTTTTGGGATAAATAAAGAAAAGGAATATGAGAAATTGCTTGTCCTAAATACACTGCTCATTCTAATATCCATTTTGAGAAAGATCGGAGTCTTGGAGTCGTAGTCTGAAAAATTTGCCCGGAGTCGGAGGCTAAAGCCAAATAAAGTGCTCCACTGCTCCAAATTCCAAAAAGGCACCAAAAATAAAGTTCATTATAACCAGAGTTCGTTATAACCATCTTAATATATATTTACCCTCGACACTGATTCACTGATACACTGATTCACTGACTCTGTCAGGCAGTACGTAGGAATTTAATATAAATAATAATAATAAAAAAAAAAAATATTTTTTTTTTGTACAGAAATTGTGTTTTCCCCAAATTTTTTTTTACCAACATTTTTTTTTCCCCCAAATTTTTTTTTTAAAATTTTTTTTTTTTAAATTTTTTTTTTTTTACAAAATTTTTTTTTCAACAAAATTTTTTTTTTTTTTCAACAACATTTTTTTTTTCAAGAAAATTTTTTTTTTTCAGCAACATTTTTTTTTCAACAAATTTTTTTTTCCATATTTCAACGGGCGCCATAGGCGCATTACAACTTACTAGTATGAATATAAAAGTAGAAACAAACCTGTTGGGACTTAAAGAAGGGTTCGTTATAGACGAAAGTTCGTTATAACCGGTGTACGTTATAACCGGACTGGACTGTATTACACATTTTTTTCCTTAGGGTTCAGCGGCACACACTTTGGCCACCGCTGCTATAGGATATTAGGACACATAGGCTGTTTGCTGTTAAAAATAGAAACGATCTACCCACTCCCTTGGTGAGTAATTGAATTTTATTTAGGACGATTATTTTCTTAATGGAACTTCAAGGAAATCATGGTTTTTTTTAACAGAGTTTTTGTTTTACCGACAGATTTAAACGTTTTTATGTATTTATTTTTTCCATAAATTTGTGTACGTTTTTCGAATTTTTTTTTTTCCATAAATTTATTTGAATCTTTCGAAAAAAAAATAATCCTCACCGTCTAGATGACAAACAAATATTTATTTAAAATTTAAAATTTCTTTATTTATGATAAAACGTTATTTTTTTCATATGGTTTTAAATCTGCCATTTTAAGTACTTATGGTTATTTTTAACATCGTCATCTCCTCCTCTACTTTAGGCAAATTTATGAGGAATATTAAAAAAATTAAATTAAAAAACCTGCTACATAATCTTAACATTTGATCTAACTGTTTCACTAATAAACGAAAACAAAGTTGCTCATATTTTTGAAAATGTTTTATTTCGCCCGCTCCCACTTCAGAGCGCGATGAAATGAATCCTCCCCGAGTGACATTTGATTAATTATTAAACATTAACATTGGTTTCTTATTCAAAAATGCGTTCATTATTTATTCCCCTTTGCTGTACAATTCATTCATTAATTTCATAAACTGAAAAATAAAATCACTTAACTAACGAAACCACAATGTCCGTTGATTTTATGACCGCAAACGAACGCTGCGGCCAAAAGAAACACGTTCTATTATGATCATCGCTCGAATGGAATGATAACGTATTAGAATCATTAAATCGATAAATTCGATTCGAAAATCTACGGTCCACAATAACAACAATGGCCGAATGTTAAATATGAAGAAAGCTAATATCATTAATAACATCCGATGAATACGTACGAAGAGAACAACGAAATAAATCGAAAATAAAACTAACGCATGAATTGAAGTTTTTTCGTTGGCGTTTTTATTAATTTCCATTTCGACTATTGAGGCAAAATCAGTTCGGCTTAGTGGTTTTTGCAGGGCATGTTGTTGTTGTTGTTGTTGTGGACAGGAAGAAGTATTTGATTAAATCATTTTAATAACAATAAATATCAGAAAATTAGATTAATAAAAAAACAAAAACGCAATACAATGAGCCACCTCGCTGGACAACAAGTAAATCATGTGGAATTGCAGCAGGTTTAAGCGACTGAGACGCTTCAGGTCTTAGCATTGGGCTGGAACTTGTTCCATGAGCTGAAATGATATAATAGATCGAATATCAAATAAATTGCTAAAATAGCTTTAATTGCAAAGAATATTAATCGACAAGAGGAACACTTAAATTCTTAGTTTAATCGGTTTAAAACAAATAAAGAAGTTCATAATGAAATTATAAATTTTACAGAAAATTACTTTGTAGCCTCAATATGCGGCTCTCTGAAAAATGACACCAAATTGAAAATGAAATTTATCCCCAAAACTTATACGTGAAACAACAGTAGGAAATTGTATGATTTTGTGCGGCTTAATTCCATATTTTGACTAAGGGCTATTTTTTATATACGAATTGCGATATCTGTTGGGAAATGGAATGTTAATGTAAATAAGTAAGTTATGAGGACGTAGGTCCCAAATGGAAACTGCCGTAAAACCCAAATTACGGTGGTAAACCCAAAAACAGTATAAAAGAAATAGCGATATATAGACCATTTAATTAATTGTATTTTACACTGGTATGGCGTTTTTTTCAGTTCTACTCATAAACAAATACAGGGTTATCCAATAAGAGGTGTTATTTTGGTATTAAAAAAAAAATATGTTTTGAGATAAATGATCGGATGTGTATTTTATAATAAAGAGGAAGATATGCCGTTAATAATGAAACACAACATCACCCAAATGGCCACCACGACCACGCTTACAGGACCATATCCTTTTCATGAATTTTCCATAACCAAATCACAAATTCGCTGCCCTATGTGCTCGATAGACTCACGAGTTCTATCTTTGAGGTCTTGAATCGACGCTGGGCTGTTGGCGTAGACCTTATCTTTCCAATGGCCCCAAAGGAAGAAGGCGCAAGGTGTTAAATCAAAAGATCTCGATGGCCAATTGTGATCACCTCTTCGAGAGATAATACGTTTCGAAAATTTAGCTTGTTGAGGTAGCCAGCGATGTGGAAATGGGCCTCATCAGTCATGATGATTTTTCGATGGAATTCCGGATCACTTTCATGACCCAATCAGCAAAGACACTACATTGTTGACGATCGGCCGGCTTGAGTTCTTGTGTGAACTGAACTTCATAAGCCTTAAGACCCAAGTCTTTCTGCAAAAATATGATGTGATGAAGTTTGATGAATGCCCAATTCCAAAGAACGGCGAGGAATGGACAAACCTGGGTTTTCTTCAACACTTTAGGCTACATCAGCAATATTCTCAGTAGTTCTTGAGCGACGTGCACGGGTTTTATTCTTCACATCACTAACATGTCCCAACAGCTCGAATTTTTCCACCACTTTGTGTATTGCGATCCGAGAAGGTGCTTCACGACAACCCAAAAATGCTTTAGTTTTGAGACCTGTGACTGCAATATTTTTACCATTTTTGTAGTGAATGTTAATTTTTGCGTTGCTGAAACGCGTTTCGTTCCATTTTTAGTAATGTTGTAGTTGCTACTTGTCAAATGTCAAAGAATAAAACCTTCAAAAGTGACAGCTACCGAAATACCAGATGATTCAAATAAAGTGACAGCTACCGAAATACCAGATGATTCAAATAAAGTGACAGCTACCGAAATACCAGATGATTCAAATAACACCGCTTGTTGGAAAACTCTGTGCAATGTTATTTCACCTTTCCTATGGACATTATGGCCTTGTTTCTCAATTTAAAGTGATTTTTTTGGGTGATTTTTTTTGTTTTTTTTTATAATATTTAGGGGATTTTGCATTGGGTAATGTTTCATAAATTGTTTGGGGGATTTTTCAGAATTGTTGGAGAAACTTTCATATTGCGATTTTTGGATTTATTTTGGGGAATTCTCCATTTGGGGCATTCTTTATTTTTTTTTTGGTGACATTTTTCATAGAGCCTTTTCATAACTTTTAATAAACATTTAGTCGCCACTGTAAATGTTTACGTTCTTAGCATTTTGGGGTGTAATTTCCTGATGATATATTTTTATAATGCAGATAGTTCACACATTTGGGGCCTAATTTCATTTTCAGTTTGGGTGCCTGAATTTCCTGGAGCCGCAAAGTGGCCTTAACACATGAAATGGCAAAATGCTCCAATTTTACGGTAATTCTGATAATGAAAAACTGGCCCTGTAGAAAATGTGAAATTGAGCCTCAAATAACAACAAATTTAAATAATTTGGCACTGATGTTTCTTGTTGCAAGTCCGTTAATCATTTTAAATTTGGACCCATAAAAGCACAAAAGATCTCAAAAAGTTCCAAGATATTGGGAAAACTAAGAGTGACGGCTTTCGTAACGTATCTGCATACCTTACCTGCAATCAACGCAAAGACAAAGCTTGAAGCCTTTTTTGAAAACCTCAATTCTATCAATTCTATTTTTGCAAAGAAAAAGAAATAATCAATGATCTTAAACCCGACTGACAGCAACAAACCAATATGAAGAATACAGATCAGCAATACATAAACAAAGTGAAGGAAATTATTATTAATAAGATACGAACCCAAATTAGAATAGGATAAATGTCCCCATTGGATTAGAAAAATTGCCGTTGTTGTCCTCAATAGCAAAATGTCGAGCCATTTGTTAATTTTCAGTTTGGGGCCATTCTGCTTTTGGGTAATTCAACATACGTCTGACTTAAAACCACACTGCCATCCTTCAGACTTTATAAAAACAATTATAAAACCGTGATAGACTGAATGTCTATCATTTTACGCCAAGAAAAATATAAATAAATACAAATAGTATTGTTTGCATAACATCTCGCCTCCACATCCATTAGAAATATCCAGAAGAAGAAAAAGCACATACATATTCACTTAACATCTTACCTCTGATAACTGACGAAAATTTCAATTAAAACTCAACTTAACATTCCATCACAACACCAGCTCCAACGCCACCACCACCACAACAGCCACGGCATTTTTAACTGTGGAAACGGTCTTAAGCGAAATGCATCTTCATAAATCCTGACATGAGACAACACAAACAAGCAACACCCACATTTCGTTTTCCATTCAACGTTGACGAGACGCCACATATAGTTTCCAACCAACCCACTGGGAAAAGAGGAAACCACATAGAGGTGCTGCATACTGCAGGAAAACGAATTGGGGGAAATGTGAGGCAAAGAAAAGCCATTTTCCACATTTTCCAATTGCAATCTTTTCTTCTGTCTCTGTGTGTGTTTGGTGTTGTTGTCTTCTTTATATCGTTGCAATGTGGCAATCACAATCAAATAAAATTCGTCAAGTTTACAAAATTACAGTCATGTAATGGTGGCGGCTCACGGAGTGAGTAGTGGAGTGCATTACCTTTGCTGGTGTAGTGGTGGCAAGCTGCAGATGACAACGATGATGAGGATGGTGGTGGTGGTTGTGGAGCTGCCCCATGTCCATGGTTGATGTGGCAAATTTCTTGTTTTTTTCTATGTCTACCTCCCTCCCTCCCTCTCTCTCTCTGTGTCTGTTGTCACTGTGTTTATTTTATTTTCAAATTTATTTTTATTACTAAATTAATATTATTTTGTTGAACAAATGCACAAAAAGCGAAATGTGTTTTGTTCATTTCAATTTCGTTGACACGTTAATAGTTTTCGTTGCCGTCTTGCTGTGGCTCTACAAATGAACACCAGTTCTTGGTGTTCACTTCAGCTGTTTTCGTTAAGTTTATTGTTTAGAGATTGAAGACAATTTTATTTATTTCTTATTGTTTCTTACTCAATAATCGACCGACCCCCCTTTTTTGTGGTGAATTTTCATTATTTTTATAGACCTGCTTCTTTTATGGACTTCCTCAATGTAATATTGATGACTTGTGTACACTACCATTGATAGTATACGGAGACTCTGTGGAAAAAGTACCAAAAAAAAATGAAGAATTCCAGAAAAATATTGGGGAATTTTTCATAATTTATGGGTAATATTTTTGACCTATGAAAAATTCCCCAACTTTTTAATTTTGGGAATTCTTCGATTTTTTTTGGGATATGTGAATCATATGTCGATTTTTTTTAATAATATAATTATCACATTTGAAAAATGTTTCCAATTCAAAAAGGTCCTCTATATATGAATTTTTCACATTTCTTTTCAAATGTTTTCAAAATTACCCCAAATTTGGGACGCTTCTTCATATTTTTTTTATTTTTTTTTTTTTGTTAAGAAATGCATTTTACCGCATTTGTTGGGGCGTTTTTCATTATATTTGGTAGTTTTTGCTTTGGGTAATTTTTCGTAAATTGTTTTGTGGATTTTTGTAGAATTTTTGGGGAATGTGAGTGAGCTTTTGGGTGATGTTTCATTTATTTTGTGGAATTCTTAATTTGGGGCATTCATAATTTTGCTGCTGTAGCGCAAAACGTTGAAGAAAACCCAGGTTTGTCCATTCCTTGTCGTTCTTTGGTATTGGGCACCGTATTTTTCATAAAGACTTGGATCTTAAGTTCAGTTAACACCAGAATTCAAGCTGGCCGATCATGGATTGCGCTATCGAGAGATGATCAATGATTTTAAGTGATAGGAGTTGGATGATATTGATCTGGACAGCATTTACTTTCAACAAGATGGCGCTACGGGCCACACGAGAAAAGTTTCCGGACCGTGTTATGTCTCGAAGATGTGATCACAATTGGCCATCGAGATCTTGTGATTAAACACCTTGCGCCTTCTTCCTTTGGGGCCACCTGAAAGATAAGGTCTACGCCAACAGCCCAGTATCGATTCAAGATCTCATAGATAAAATTCGTGAGGCTATCGGGCAGCCACTGTGCGATTTAATTATGGACAATTTCATGAAAAGCATATGGTCCTGTAAGTGCGGTCGTGGTATCGGGTTCCTAGATAAGCTCCTAATCGAAAATATAATGTAATCAAAGCAACTTAGAAAGCGAATCAATGATATCTTACCCAGTTTTCAAACAAATCTCTGATCTCTCCTCAACATCCAAGTTGTATATTCACTAATTACCTGTAACTTGAAAATAGGGAATCTCCGGTTCGCTGTCTACTGCCCCACAAACATTTGAAATTTTTCTCAACATATTATTTCTTTTTTTATACACATTTCGTGATCATATTAGTTAAACGTTTCGAATTTCATTTCTAGAGGCTAGAAATTCGTTCTTTTTCTTCTTGTCTAGCATCTAGCGAGAACAACTCTCTGCGATTAGTGTATATAATATATATGATTTGGCACTCATGATGCCGAAGAATTTTTATATCTCTATTTGTTTTTTTTTTATGCGACTTGGCCTTGTGGGTGGTGGCTGGGGCATCAAATTACATGAATTTGGTTTAGCATAAATATCTTGTATATCTTGGGCATTTTATTTGGGCATTAAGTTTTACTTTATTATGTTTGTTTATTTGTGGCAGAATGCGCCCAAGAAATGTTATGATATTTTATAACCGCTAATAAATTTGTTTTATGTTTGCAGAAAGTTGGCATGTGTCTATTTCTTTAAGACAAATAAATATTCAGACTTGGCATGACACATATCAGTTGGCGGTTAATATTTGAGACTGTGTTTGTGTGCATTATGTGAATATGTAAATTATTTCGTCGATTTCCATGTGTATTTTCTTAATAGAATTTTCGCAATAAGTCAAGTTACACAACTGTGTTTATGTGTAGAGATGGGCAAAATTTTCGCGATGTTTAAATTGTTTATAGATCATCTCTAGATCTCTATTATCAAAATCGGCTGGAAGAAAAACGTTAAAACTCGTTTTATATCACTAATAATGCTGCGATGGCACTCGTGTGGATCAAGTAGAAAAAGTTTTGATCTGCTGAACCGGGTTATAGGCAGGACTCGACATCGACTCCGACTTCAGTTGTTTAATAACAAAATTTCTAAAAAGGTATTTCTCTACAGCCCTGGTAACTGAGTCGCTATTTTATACCCAAGTTATAACCACTTTCCTGATTCTGTTGTAGAGAGTGGGACTATTACCGCCATTACAAATAATCAATTCTGTGGATCTTAGGCAGGACTCCGACTTCAGTTGTTCAATAACAAAATTTCGAAAAAGCTATTTCCGTCCACAACTCCTTTAATCTCTATTACACTGAAGTGCGTTTCTATCTTATTGATAAAAAAAAGTTCATATAACCGAAAATATTTAAAATTAAAAAAAAAAAAAATTAAAAGATTAACTTGTTCTCAATACATTTTATTTATTTTATGGGAAATGTAGGGAAATAGAACTCGGAGTCGAGACTCCTACTCAAGACCCCGATTCAAAACTCCGATTCCGACTCCACAGCCCTGGTTAACTGGCGGTAACTGAGTCGCTATTTGATACCTAAGTTATAACGACTTTCCTGATTCTGTTGTAGAGAGTGGGACTATTACCGTCGTTACAAATGATGAATTCTGTGGATCTTAGGGTGTTCTTCATTTCTTAAAGTGGAAATATTTTTGCTCAAATTTTCGTAAAATATTCATGAAAGTTTCGCCATTGTTTTTTTCAGGAAATCTTCATTTAGGGCATTCTGAAAAATGTCCCAAATGTTCTTATACGGTTCTCCATGCAGAAAATCAAATAAAAGATTAATGCCAAAAAAAAAGTTTGAAATGTGAAATAAAATTTCAAATTTAAGTTGTCACCGGAAGGCTTTCTTTTCACTGTGCTTGGGCGCCTTCAGTAGAGATGTGACAGTATTTGTCCTCGATCAGTAGTCATCTGTCCGTGACCGTATTTTCCTCAGGGTAACGACTGTGGCCCACAAACCCCCCAGATTAAGGACATATAAAAATCAAATCAAATCATCTGAGTACGGAATTGCACGGAAATTTTATGAACAAGGTTCTGGTAAAATTAAATTTGCTTGATTTTGCATTTGGTTTGCCCAGCAGTCAAGGATCGGAAGTTTTAAAAATAATTATAATTTAATCAGATGCACCGAAAATTTTCCCAAAGACTTATTCGAGTGAAACAGTGCGCAACCCAAAGCTGTTCTTTCCAAAAAAAATTTAAATTTTTCCCATATTCACTTTAATGATAGAAATTTTTTTTTCTTTAATTCAATAAAAATATAATAATTGAATGAATTAAAATATTGATTGAGGTAATTTGATCCACTTTACTACTACCAATTTCCCTTAACATTGCATCAAGGAACAGACGGGGAACTTCTCTCGAGTCAGTGAACTGTGTAGGATATAATTTGTATACACACTGACCGGGACCTAGTGTTTAAAGTCGGCTAAGGAAATGCCGGCAACATAACGAGTGAGAGAGTAAGTGAAAGTTAAGTTATGTTAAACGTCCCTAGAAATGCATTAGCCTTTCGCAGCCAGCTTTAAACAGTGTGTCCTGAGTAGTCCTATTTTTTGACTAGAAAAGTTTTATTTGGATTCCCCTCCTGCTTGTAAAGTACACCGACTTTTATGAGGTGAGACAAACCAAGGCCCACTCGTTTAAGCATATTTTGTATCTCCCTTGCTTGTTTTTCATTTTCATGTATCATATTCATCTATAATTGGGAAAACAAATATCACACAACTTTAATTGACCTCCACCTTTTCGGCATACACATTCGAATCATATGCAGTTAACATAAATGTTACTCTACTAGGCGAGTACTGCTATTATTCTCACAATTGCCTGAATTTGGCACATACCTTAATGGGTAACATAACGTGGCCAAATCAGAAATAAGTCAGCCACCACTGGAGCAGAAAAACCCTTTGGGCCATCACGTTATAGACAGTTATGTCAAATTTTAAGCTCTTTTCGATTTAACCTAAAATGGCACTTTGTTAACACACACCAAATGAACAAAATATTTGCCCGCCCCCGCCTTCACGCTTCACGACCAGAAGAAGCCGAAACAAAAACCCCTCCCCCACACCACCAAAACAAAAAAACCGAAACATAATTTATATTTTCATTCATTGTGTTAATTTCAATGGGACTATTATTAGCGAACACACAGAGAAAAATCACGATTTTATGTTAACAACAACGCCGAAAAAAAACCAACCGGCAAAAATGATTTTCTTAAACAAACAACACAAAGCTCGAGTCACAGACAAGACCACAAAAAAAAAATAACACCACCAGCAAGCGCCCGCCCGCTTCAACATCGTTAAAATAGTGGGTGGGTGTTTGAAGCTCAGCAAAACGCTGACTGACACAACAACTCAAATTGAACTGCGTACTAAAAAGTACTCAAAACTATACCACCCATAGTGTCTCGACCAAATGTTGTGGTGGTGGTGGCAACGTAATCAGAAAATGTCTGCAAATGGCAACAGCAACAAAAGAAAAATCCGATTTCAATAGAATTTGCATAAAGCGTAAAACGAGATGCTGAAATTAATGTAGAATTTGATTATTTTAAATGACTTGTTGAAAATATTATGAGAGTTTATGATACGCTCGAAATTATACCGTCCGGCTACGTACGGTATTGACTCATGGCAGCTATGTAATTATACTGATGAATTTGATCTTGGTTTTTAATATGCGTTCGATAAAAAAAAAAAAAATCGACCACAAAGGAGTTTGAGTTTCCTAAGAACTGGTGTGGTAGGTGGTGGGTGCGACTACCACACAACACAACCCAGGATCGAAACCGAGTGAGACCATCAAACATTTTTCAGCGGCTGCTTCCACCTCGTAAATGCTGGCGACATTACGAGTAAGAGATTAATCTCCAAAGCCATTTAAAAATTCTCTACAAAAGCATTAGGCGTTCAGAGTTGGTCCTGGTCAGAGGGTATACAAATTATATCGTGCACAGCACAACGATTCGAGAGAAGTTTCCCAGTCAGTTACTTCATGGAATGTGAAGCGAAATAAGTAGGTAAGTAATAATTTTAATGGACCCATACGAGTTAGTGCCTGTCTATCAAAGTTGAATTACAATAAGATACAAAATACATTCTGTTGTTTAAAACACAGACAAACTTAATTGTATGGATTGTGTCAAAATATCATTTGAGTCGGTTAGAACACTGCAAATCCATTCACCATATGCATTTAGTTTGTCTCCTTTAAAAGAGTTTAAGGTTTTTTTTTTATAAGCATATTCGGGTGTCACCTTCAGTTATCTTAGCAAATTTTCTTTAATGTCTTTAGTCGTCTTAAATCGAGTATCACAAAGTGGGAATTCGAAAGTCTGAAAGAGAAAACAAGCACAAGAATTCTTGAAAATTCACCAGGATACGCATCCACAAGTTCAACGAAATCCCTTTTTTTAAATTTTGAAGCTAATAAACCTCCCAAATACAATTAAACCCGCACCCCTCCAAAAATAATCGATTTACTGGGACTACATTTGGAAAAGTCTCCGATAGAATTTCAATGAATGCGACTTTGACACAACAGCCTTCATTTCAACTTGTTCAGTTGGACTAGGAAACCGAAGAGAAGAAAAACACAAAAAATTAGAATTAATCGTGAGCTACTGTTTTGCAATAATGCCCGAATTTAAATAGCCTCAATACTCAAAAAAATTAACTTGTTAAAATGCAAATTTTTGTTGTTGCTGTTACATTGTTATTTGTTAGTTACGTTTCGGTTATTTTTTGTTTCTTCTGTTTGTTTTCTCGAAGCATTTCTTGCAAATTGTTATGTTCAGAAGAGAAGAAAAAAAAATAATATGCAACACTTGGTGTTGAACAGAAACAAAAAGAAAGAAAAAACAAATAGAGAAACACCACAAAACCTAAATGCACATGTGGCAACAAGATTTGCGTGCAATATTTGACATAATGACATTATTTTTTTTTTGTTTTGGTTGCATGCTTACTGCGCAACCAACAGAAAAATCTCTTGTTAGCCGTCAAATAACTTCAGTTGGGAAATAATAAAATTTATATTTTACGAGTGTTGTTTGACTATGTCTTCATTTGTGTGATGAAAGACTGACTCGTTTTGTTTTTTCTGCAGGCGATAGGTCGCTATTGAACGCACGGTGATCTTTGGAATAACACGCATTAATTAAGTGGCAATGTCTTCAGCGGAGTTTGTCAAAAACAAAAGACATAAGCGCCAAACTTTGAATTTTGGTGATACATTCTGTATTGGTTTAGTGGAAGCTTCTTGCTAATCATATTATCACTTTTGGGCCACTGAGATGAACTAAAATAACCTAAAGTTCATTGATAAAGTTTCAAAGTTCTGATAAAATGAATCTATGGTAATTCAGAATTCAGGCTGAAATCACACCGCGGTGCACCGGACTTTTAGAGCAAAGAATTCGGCCGAAAAAGCATGTAAAAAAAAATATTGCAAAAAAAATGTATCCTTTAGAAAATATGGACCATGGACCATGAATCTCCGACATTAAGGTTTTTATTAATATCGAAAAATGCTTTCGTCTGAGGTCTTTTAGTTTCGTTGGTCATCTTCATATCTGAGCCGTTGGCCAACCACATAACTTTCTACCGGTTCATACAACACTATGCAACAAAAAAAATTGTTTTTCTAATGAATAATCACTATGCACAAAAATAGCCGAAATATTTTGTTTACATTGACGGAAAAAAGACGTTGAAAAATCATCAACACTTCTGAACAATTGTACGGTGTGGACTTATCAAATTATCGGTGAACGCTCGTTATCAAAATAAGGGAAATTCAAGCAAACCGTGTTGTCAAATTTAGTACATCGTGGATGAGTTGGCACATCGGTCTACTGATAGACTTTCGTGCCCGCATCTTATCAGTTCACGCGCGATTGGTCATACTTTTTCTACTGTTGTTCTACTGTTTCTTTTTTAATTTTTCTAAAAAAAATAATTTTTTAAAACATAACGTGTAATACCTCAAAAACGACAAATACGAATTTGTTGAAATAAATTTAAAAAAAAAAATAAAACTAAATTATATAATATTTTCGACTTTAGTCCTTTTGGAGTTATTAAAAAAGTTAAGTTATTTTTTTTTTTTGCTGAAAATATTTCTTAATATTTTTTTAAAAAGTTCCATATTTTGATGGAAAAACCATAACAGCTCCAAAACGAGTTGTTCGATTTTCTTGAAATACAACAAAATATCTTTTCACTTTAGCCTTTGGCGCATTATAATTAGAATGACAGGCTCAGGGTTATTAAAAAAGTAAGGAAGGATTTTTTTTTTTTGAAAAATAGATGTTGGGAATTTTGTTTGTTTTCTATAGTTTATCGTAAAGCCACATATATTCGTACATTTACAAACGAAAATATATGAATAAAATTCGAAAATGACAAAAAAAGTTTTAATTTACAATAACTGTCCATTTCTTTCAATTAAAAGGATGTATACACTATTAAAATCGATGGAGTATTTTCGATTTTATTCACAATTTTGAAAAGGTCCCTTCTGGAATCTCCCATACAATTTCTGAGTTATGTGTGATTTAGGAAAATGATTCCAATGGGGATCTTAAAGAATTGTGAATAAAAGTAAAAATCCTCCATCAATTTGAATAATACCTGCCTCATTTTAATTGTAAGCTATGGGGCATTATAGTAAACCATTGATAATGAAACCTTTATTTGTCATTTTCAAATTTTACATTTTTTTTAAAAACTCTGAAACAGTCATTCGGATGGAAGGGCAACAAAGGAAAAGATTAAAAGTTATTTTGTGGTAATTTTTCTAAAATTTATTTCAGGAAAATCATACAAGTCGTTTTGGAGCTATTACAATTTCTGGCGTCTATGAAAAATGCCCCAAATAAAAAATTCCCCCAAAAAAATGAAGAATTCCCCCAAAAAAACCTCAAACATAATAAAAACTTCCCAAAAAAAATATACGGAGTTTTTCATAGTTTTTCGTAACATTTCCTTAATATAATTTTTTTTGTTTTGGGGATACGCCCCTAATTACCACATTTAAAAAATGACCCCAATTCAAAAATTAATAATCTCCTCAAAATGTTACATTGACCACAACAACACGTACATGTGGGGATAATTTTTCACATTATAAACACATAATTGCTTTACAGTTAAAGCTCCGGTGGGCGGACATCAACGGTCGCCGTAGTTTTGTCCGTCCACGGGAGTTGTCGCCCCAGCGGAGATTAATTTGCAGTGAAAATACCGCATTTGTCCCTCGACGGCAGCTGTCCGTTCACGGGAGCTGACGGCGATTAGAGCTTTTACTGTATATGAATTCTTCACTTTTGTTTGCGTTTTTTTTGCATTTTAATTTTGGTTTTTTTTACATTTTAGGTTGCAGTGATATTGGGGCAATTCTTCATACTTTGGATTTTTTTTTTTAAAATACACTTTTTCTAAATTACTAAAATCTATTATTGTATTTCTGGATTATTTTTCATAATATTTGGAGGACATTGCATTGGGTAATGTTTCCAAAACTGGTTGGGGAATATTTCAGAACTAGTAAGTTGTAATGCGCCTATGGCGCCCGTTAATTTGCTCTAGAAAGTATTTGTTACTTAATTTTAAAAATTTTGTAAAAAATATTTTGAGAAAACTATTTTGTAAAAAAAAATTTCGAAAAAAAATAAAATTGGGAAAAAAAAATTTGTGGAAAAAAAATTTTTGCTGAAAAAAAAGTTTTTGTTGAAAAAAACATTTTGTCGAAAAAAAAATTTTTGTGGGAAAAAAAAATTTTGTTGAAAAAAAAAATGTTTGTTGAAAAAAAAAAATTTTGTTGAAAAAAAAAATTTTTGTTGAAAAAAAAAAATTTGTTGAAAAAAAAAATTTTTGTGGAAAAAAAAAATTTTGTTGAAAAAAAAAAATTGTGGAAAAAAAAAATTTTTGTAAAAAAAAAAATATTTGTAAAAAAAAAAACTTTGGAAAAAAAATAAATTTTGGTAAAAAAAAAATTTGGGGAAAACACAATTTCTGTACAAAAAAAAATATTATTTTTTTTATTATTATTATTTATAGAATTATAGAATGCCTATTTAAATTCCTACGTACTGCGTGATACAGTGAATCAGTGTATCAGTGAATCAGTGAATCAGTGTCGAGGGTAAATATATATTAAGATTTTTGGGGAAATTTTCAAATTGGGCTTTTGAAGGGATTCTTCATTTATTTTGGGTAATTCTTCCTTTGGGTGCATTCTTCATTTTTTTTTTAAATTTTTCAGTATCAAAAATTCCATTTTTCTAAAAAAAAATTTTTTTTTCAAAAAACCTATCCATAAAAAAAACTTGTGACATGTAAAGTGGTTATTCATAAATTGTTTTTGTTTTGTTGCATGGTGTTTATGTTTATTTTTCGCCCTCGTGTACTGCATACCTCCAATAGATTACCTTTCTGAAGTCTTTTGTTCGAGTTGCTGTTCGTCTTCCACTGATTTGAATTTCTTTAATACTCTCGAAATCATTGCAACAACATTACGTGGCAGCAACATGTTATTTTCCTTAAAAACAACACAAACACACACACAAAAAACATTTCCAACAAATTGCTTTGCATTAAAGTTGACAGCTCGGTGATGTGATTGTTTCGCTGCCAAACATACCAATTAATTTAACATTAATTAAATACAATGATGAAAAATTAATAGTGAGTGAGAAAGAAAATCAAGTCAGACTTTTTTCTTATATTATGAAAACTCCATAAGTTGTGGGCAATGTGGGTATGGTGTCCAGCAAGATGAGCTTTAGGGTACTCTACCCTGTAGTTAATACGAGGTTCAAGATATGTCCAGATTATGGGAAATATTCCATGAATTCTGTTTTGATATATTTCGCTTGAGGAGCCAATGTGTCTCGTTGTCACACCGGTAATATGTGATTCTGTTAATCGCATGTACTACAAACTTTCATAAAATTGCATTTGTTCCCTCTTGGTATTTGATTGATCTTTTGAAGCACTCCATCATTAAATGAAAGAACAAACATGGAAATTTCACACAATAATTTGTTTACCCACTGACCGCGTACTGCTCTTTACATCCGATTACAAACGGTCTTCTACAAATGTTTACATTGTTTACAGATAATTTTTTACTCGAACAGCTGACGACATTTACGAGGTGAAAACGATTGTACTTACAAGGCTACGAATCTGGTTTTGTTGAGAGCTACTCGCTACTTATGACACCTCAGCCTGCAGATCATCGCAGGCAACTCAGTGTATATTTTTAAAATGCAGAATGGAGATGTGTAATGGTAGTTCATCGACGCAAAGATAGGTTTAAATTTTAATACTCCTCTAAAGCCTATCTCAGGATTCTGAACCTTGAATAAAATCTTTGGATATATGTCTCCATTCAGAGATACGCCAAACGCTAGACAACTATCAAAATACCGTACGCTTCGCAATAGGGCAGAAAAACATAGTGACAAAGCGTTGACTCTACATTAACTGTAGTTCATGTTTGTAGCTATGTTGGCAACACCGCGATCATCATCATTGTTATGAGGCTGATGATGCCGCTGCTGTTCATTCATTACAAATGCTAATTTCTAGCGCAACTACTTTCAATAAAGGATGTATTCTCAAGTTTTTTTTTTTTTCTCTTCACTTCACTTCACTTCTTCTTCTGCAGTCTGCTGTCTGATAGAGTTTCATATAAAAGAAAATCGAAACGAAACGATTCCAGCTCAAGCTGAAGCTAAAGCTGAAGGAAGAAAAAAAAAACACCAACAGCTTAACATAAGAAGCAAATTGTTTTTTACCATAAAATGAAAAGTGAAACTCACGTTTTTCTATTTCACAGCTACAGCCGTGGCTGTAGAGCACAAATGCTGTGCATGCCTTCAGCTGAGCTCTGTTGCTAATGCCGTCCGCCAGTGCTGCTGCCGATGATGATGATGTTGGTGACGACAATGACGTTGATGGTGGTGGTGACAATGTTGTGTTGCCGGTGACGTGCCTAATAATGACGGTGATGAAAACCAACATCAGCTCACAAACAAAACTGAAACATCAACAACTGAGTTGACGAAAACCAAAAAAAAAAAAAAATGCAAAAAAACTACTAACAAACTTACATTAAATTAGCATAATAATGATACAAATGATAGTGAGAGTAAACAAAAGAGGCACAGCACAGAAAAAAAAAGCGAAACAAAACAAACAAGAGGTGACTGTCAGTTGCATTTAATGCAAAACATAAATTTTCAACTAGTTTTTCTTTTTGTAGGGAAAATTTTCCAAGTCGTTTTCATACCGTTTCGTTGTGCCATAACAGCGTATGGTGTTTTGGTGACAATGGCGACGACGGCGATGGCGACGACAACGTCGTTGATGATGACTTTAGAACCCTTCGTAGATTGTAAATCTTGAAACACACGAAAATGCCTTTTAACAAAATGTTGTGCAAAACGTATGCCTGTTTTGTTTACAACGAAAAATTGAAATTTATGGCTTAGTTTTTCACCTAATGGCGTTTGTTGCTTAAGTCTTTTGTTTTTTTTTTGCTTGCTTCCTTCTTCTTATTGTCACTTTTCGTATGCAAATTATGGTCTTAATGTGACATTACATAATGATAATGGGTATGTTTAAGGAGTCATAAGGTTTGAAACCGTCGGCTGTTGAAACACACACAAAAAAAATGGGCTATCTACATAGTCGGGCAAGGTTCAAAGGCAATTCAATAGAAATGGTACAGGGATTTTACAACTAATCAAATGAATAGTAGAAACTTATTAAGAGGTACGGAAAAGCCTTTGTTTAAATAGTTGTGGCATAGTTGTTCAGAATAACGCCAATTTTAAGATGTGAAAAAAAACTAAGAAACCAGTATGAATTTCCTACAGCATGTCGAAAAATGTTTTCCTTTTTATTACAATTACAATAGAAAGTAAATTTATATTGTAATTTTGGGTTCAAGGTAAAACCAGGTAACACAGACCATATGGCTAGATTTTTTCAGCGACAGACCAAAGTCTCCGTTAAGAATCATACACAAAACCCCTTGCTGATAGGCAAGCATGCTACCAACTCGCCTATTGGGGCGTCTAAATGGTTTCCTATATAGGTTTGGTTATGTTAATTTGCCAGCCGCCCGAAACTTATCTTTCTTGGGTGTATCAGGAGTATTTTCTCAAATTTCGATAACTAAAAAATGTGAAAATTTTTTAATATGAAAAAACATCATTTTTAAAATTCATTGAACAATGACTTAAGAATGTCTAAAAATAACTTAACAACAAAAATAAATATCGGAAAATATAGGAAAATAATTTTCCTCCCTAAAATCGAATAATACGAAAAGTAGTTTACTTTGAAAATATTTCTAAATTTAATTTAATTGTCGAATTTTGAATGTTACTTACTTATTTCATTTAACATTCCATGAAGGAACAGACGGTTAACTTCTCTCGAATCAGTGAGTTGTGTACGATTTAATTTGAATACTCGCTGACCGGGACCTACTTTTACAGCCGGCTCCGAAGCACGTACTTCTCAAGAGAGAAAGTGGAAAACAACCGCTGAAGAATGTTTGATTGTCTTACCCGGTTTCGAACTCGGTATCTTCTTTGTGATAGTCGCACACACAACCTACCACACCACCACGGCCCTACATGGTAGCCCAGTCGGAGTAAATCAGCCGATGATCTTTCATTGAATTTAAGATAAACCCCCTACTCACACCCCAGGCCATTTGCGAGTTCTTCATTAGGGTACTTTAAGAAGATAGTTCCTTCAAGAAAAAGGCAAATTATTCAGGTCAACAGAAATGTCTAATCACTTATCTTGGGAGCACTTATCTTGAACAGCAGGCCAGTGCACCTCCAACTTGCATCGTAAGTAACAGTGACTCTAGCCCATACATCATCATGCTCCCCTCATTTCAACGCCAATCCACTACCTTCTCCCCCTCCTCCCCTAAGCAAAGTTTCCGCTCTCATGGGAAGGCAAACTATCTTACTAAGGTAAATAAATGGCCCACAAGTAACGCCTACCTTTAGTCCTAGCATTCAAATATTGCTAGAAATATTTATATACAATGAAATGAATTAAAATTCTTTTCGCAATTTTCTAAAACAAATTACTTTTGTCTATGAAGAGAATTATGGATGGGTTTCCACTTAAATGTTGGCGATTTGATTGAAACTTTTCCTTATCGGAGACTCTTTTTTAGTGGGATATCAATTCTATGGTACTTTTGGAATTTGACAAATCACAAACAAAGTATGATTGCTATTTCATGAAATTCATATGTCGTATGTACAGTTAATTTGAGCAGAGTGCTGCGACTATACTTTTCTAATTTACAAAATTGTCTATTATTCGTTGAAAGGGAAGGTGTACAAATCATTCTCCAGTTTTTTTTTTAAGACTGTGAACATTTTGTTGTTGTTGAATATTGTCTGTATGTGATTCTAACAGTTTGAGTTGGATTTTTTTTTTGTAAAAAGTTTGCTGCTTAAGTCTTTTGTTTTTCGACAGCTTATTGATATATTGTGAATGCTTATGAATTTTGTGCAGTCCTTTAATGTGATAACATTTTGTTTTTGCGTCAACTCATATTCCCTTGTCATGTTTTTTTCAGAGCAGACCGCTTTTAATACAGTAAAAATATTCATGAAAATTTATCAAAAACACTTTGTGATCGTAATAGCAGCTAATACAAATTATGGGTGTAGCCCATATGTACCATTGCTGAGCATAACTGTTGCGCGCTTTTCAAAGGAAATACCTAAAATGAAAATGCAAATTATGGAATACGAGAAAAAAAAATTGCAATAAAACAATTCTCAATAAGAGTGCATGGGAGGGAGTAGTGGATAGTGTGTGTGTGTGTTAATATACCCTACGTTGCTACGTCTCACAGTGGGTAGAAGGGTATGCAAAGTGGGGATTAATGTGGAAGGGGAAGTGGTAATTTTGAAAATATTGTTAACTAGTAAGTTGTAATGCCCGTTAATTTGCTTGAGAAAGTATTTGTTACTTAATTTTAAAATTTTTGTAAAAAATATTTTGAGAAAACTATTTTGTAAAAAAAAAATTGCGAAAAAAAATAAAATTTGTGGAAAAAAAATTTTTGCTGAAAAAAAAAATTTTTGTTGAAAAAAACAAATTTTGTTGAAAAAAAAAATTTTTGTGGAAAAAAAAATTTTTCTTGAAAAAAAAAAAATTTCTGGAAAAAAAAATTTGGAAAAAAAAATTTTTGTAAAAAAAAAAATTGTAAGAAAAAATATGTGGGATAACACAATTTCCATGGTACAATAAACAAGGTAAGGCCAAGCAATCAGCTGATTTACAATTTTTTCTCGCAGCACTCTAATTGTCAAAGTTGACATTCGATGTTTTTGTTTACATTCAGGCAACTGTTGAAATTTCAAAAAACGTTTATTCAAATTATTGAAATTATTATTGTACCATGATATTTTGTATCAAATATTTACAACAATAACAAAAATTAACTGTCAGTAACTTTATTTTATATTCTTGACATATACAACTTTGACAATATAGAGTACCAGAGTTGTATCTGATTATTTGTTGTTGGGCTAATGACCTTACCTTGTTTATTGTACCATGACAATTTCTGTACAAAAAAAAATATTTTTTTTATTATTATTATTTATAGAATTATTATAGAATGCCTATTTAAATTCCTACGTACTGCGTGACAGAGTCAGTGAATCAGTGAATCAGGGAATTAGTGTATCAGTGAATCAGTGAATCAGTGTCGAGGGTAAATATATATTAAGATTTTTAAAAACGGATGTTAATAAATACAGTACTTTTTAAAACATTTCCTTCACATCACTATCTTCTTTAACTGAAACAGTACAGTTATGTCTATTTTTATGTTAATTCAGCACGATGATCTGCAGAGAATTATTTTTCGTCGCGTTAATGCATTAGCATTTTGAGTTGTGACCCTTTTGTATTTAGGGTGCGACATACTCAAATACATTAAGCAGGCGGTTTCATAATAAAACTTTACCTTTGGCAAAAATTAATCACGTAAATTATCAAAATTTTCAATTGTAACCAATGCGCTCCAAGCCAATGATAATTACTGAACACACTGCTAATAAAATGAACCACTTAGAACTTTTACTTACGCAATTAGAGATGTAGAATTGTGTCTACATTCATTTTTTAAATAATTCGCCACATTTGAGGGCGACAGCGTCTGTTTGAAATTATCTTTCATAATTACGAATTTCATAGTAGGAAATCTCCAACAACAGTTTTTTTATTTGCACTATCATTTTCACTCTATTCAGCTAAACAAAATTTTCAATTAATTATTTAATACGTATTTTTCTCAGTAAACGCCACTTAAACCCCCCGCCTTCGGTGTGGTCTGTTTTTGCATAGCAATGTTGTTGTTTTGGAATTCAGCTAATTTTCTATAAATTGTTATTGACAATAACGTTAACTCATTGGCCATTGTATGTGCTTATTCGCATATAATTATTTATTTATTTTTTTCGACTTTGCCATAAATTTCAATTGTAGTCTGGTGTGTTGGCCGTACGTTTTTTTTTTGTTTTTGATTTTAAACTAATTTCATATAAATCTATTTTATTAACTTTAAAACACGCCTCGTAAATTTACGAGCGGTTGGTAGAAATAGCAACAAAAAAAAATCGTTGCTATCAAATATATTTATGATATAAGTAAAATTTGTGTGTGGTTTTTGTAAAAAGGTGTTTAACAATTTATTGGTGATTATCGGTTTCGATAGGAAATAACAGTAAAGCACTGTTTGTCACGGAATAATTCAATATGAAGTAATTGCTTACCAACAGCGATTGATTTACCAGATATGGATTATGAATATTGTATACGACGACTGTGGCTTGCGGACAATAATATTCAATTGGAACAGGGAGAGAATTCAATTATGAATGAAATCGCTACTTGTCGAAGAAGACAGAGCTGTGACAGAGTAGAGATGGTTTGTGGTAGAAGAACTTTGAAATGAGTATTAAGCAAAACAAATGATTATTCTACTAACCTCAAAATACATGTTTACAATATTTTAAACACAAATTAGAAATATCGTTTGGAATTTTTAAACATATAAAGGAAAAATATTAAAATTAACCAAAGTTTGAGTGGAAAGAAGCCTTTATATTGCTAGGGAGAGGATCTAGACATTTAAAATATGAATATGACTAGTTCCACTATAAGTTGCAAATACGTGACTGTGGAAACACGATTGGTAAAATGAACTCCTATTGTTTTCGATGTAGTTCCTATTCTTACATTAGATTTAGATCTTCAGCGATACTATATAAATACTAGTAAGTTGTAATGCGCCTATGGCGCCCGTTAATTTGCTTGAGAAAGTATTTGTTACTTAATTTTAAAAATTTTGTAAAAAATATTTTGAGAAAACTATTTTGTAAAAAAAAATTTCGAAAAAAAATAAAACTTGTGGAAAAAAAATTTTTGCTGAAAAAAAAAATTTTGTTGAAAAAAAAAATTTTTGTTGAAAAAAAAACATTTTGTTGAAAAAAAAATTTTTGAGGAAAAAAAAAATTTTGTTGAAAAAAAAATTTTTGATGAAAAAAAAATTTTTGCTGAAAAAAAAAATTTTGTTGAAAACAAAATTTTTGCTGAAAAAAAAAATATTGTTGAAAAAAAAAATTTTTGTGGAAAAAAAAAAATGTTGAGAAAAAAAAATTTTTTTGAAATAAAAAATTTCTTGAAAAAAAAAATTTTGTAAAAAAAAAATTTGTAAGAAAAAAATTTTGGAAAAAAAAAAATTTGGTAAAAAAAAATTTGGGGAAAACACAATTTCTGTACAAAAAAAATATTATTTTTTTTATTATTATTATTTATAGAATTATTATAGAATGCATATTTAAATTCCTACGTACTGCGTGACAGAGTCAGTGAATCAGTGAATCAGGGAATCAGGGAATCAGGGAATCAGTGAATCAGGGAATCAGGGAATCAGTGTATCAGTGTATCAGTGTATCAGTGTATCAGTGTATCAGTGTATCAGTGTATCAGTGTATCAGTGTATCAGTGAATCAGTGAATCAGTGTCGAGGGTAAATATATATTAAGATATATACATATATATTTCTATATGAGAGACAGTTTTAGTCGTTTTTGATTATTTTAAAATTTCTTCCGACTAAACATTAGGAAATGACTCTGAAATTTTCAATCGGATTCAAATGTACTGAAGACAAGGATTTCAAATAATTTAGTAATACAGTTTTTAAAATTTATTTCTAAGAAATGGGACAAGTCGTTTGAATTTAGAAAAAAAAGTTTAAAAAAACCGTCCACAGTCCTGTACTCAGAGGACTACATTCAAATACAATTTTATAGTCGTTATTTTCCTTCCCAAATGTTGTGATAAACAAACAAGAAAATAAAATAAAAAATAAGTTTTATAAAACATAAGCTATGTCCGTGACCTTATAGGGAAACTGATTTTCTAGACAATCTTTTCGAGGCATTTGCGATTTGCCCGATTTTCTGAAGCACTGGTGAAAATTAACATCAAAACCTCTCATACTATAGACGTCCCTCATCTACAATAATACGGACTTTTTTTTAATAATTTCTGAATGTTTAAGAACAAATAACAAAAAATTAACTTATCTACAGTGTAAATACTAAATTAAAAGAATAGTAATTATAAAGATTCATACAGAAATATGTGAACCAGGCCGTTGTTACACTCCAAAAACCTGACAAAATGAGCCTCAGTCTGGTCTACTCTTGGACTCTGCGTCTCAGTAAAACCAAACCATGTCCGTTGCTACATTTGAATGGGTGTCAACCAGATCATTCAAGTGGCTGATTTGAATTAGGACTGTCAGAGTTTTCAATGGATTTGGCGACAAAAATTTGGCTATTTTCATGAGTTTTTACTATTTTCGCCGATTTTATAGAAATAGTCTGCTCATACCTTTGTCGGACTTACGAAATTCGTATTTAACTCATAATTACATTCAATTTACAATTACATTCAATTTATTGTCAAGGCTATTCAAAATTACCCCTTGGGAAGTGCAAAATATATTTGTTGATATTTACCAAATAAAATCTGGCATTATTCCTAACATTTTTTTTTTGGGGATTTTTGGTGCCGTTTATGGTAACGGAGTCAAAGAAAATCTGATTATAATCCGATCTCAATGACCCAATCCGTTGAAAGATGTCTCTTGAAACACTAACCATTGCGCTAGTTAAACGATAATCTTGTTAGCTTCTTTCACAGAATCAAAGAGCGATTCGGAGTCTGACAAATATGCCCAGAGTCGGAGTTGACTCCGACTTTTATTTAATTACATTTCCCATAAAATAAATAAAATGTATTAAAAACAAGTTAATATGTTAATTTTTTTTAAAAAATTGAAATTATTGTTTTGGATTATTTGATTTTTTTGTTATCTTTGCCATGTAAATCATTGCCATCTAATCAGAATATTCAATTTCCATATCCTCATACTAATTATTTCAAATAGCTTTAAGTCAAATGATCAATTAAGACCAACATTGAGCACTTCGATGAACAAACAAAAGAAAATACTCTTCACAAACAAAAGACTTAAGACCAGAACTTGTTAATGTCCAATAAATCTATGCACATAAAAAATCTAATTTAATTCTTTTAAATTCTAATTTCCAAATACTCTCAATTTCAATGAAAGAGTTTCTTAATAATCTTTTTCCCCATTTGCCGCTACCACATCCCAGGGTGTCTAGACAAGGCAACGATTTAATTAAATTCAATAACATTTAGAGGAGAAATTTAATTTAATTGCAAAACAAAACCAAATGCTTGCGATGTTCACTCCTCTGACAAAGAGAGACATCATTACACTGACTCGTTTTATAACTTATAACATTAAATAAAAACAAACAAAAAAAAACTATACAATGAAATTGTCTTTGAATGGAACGGACGGTCGGTTGATTGGATGTCTGACAATTACCATTACTGAGATTTCTTTCAACACCGGTAATACAGAAATTACATCCGTTTTGTTAAGATGTTGGCTTGGTTTTCTTTTCATAGACAATTTATAGTTCTTGTTCAATATATAGGATTTGTGTTTTGCTTTTTGCTTCCAAGCTTGTTGCTCGCATTTTTCTGCTGTTTTATCTTCATAGCAAAAAAAAACAACAACATCGACTAAAACAACATTAACAGCAATCAGTTAGTTGTTGGCTGGGTGGCTGGCTGGCTGGAAGTACGATGTGTGGTTGTTGTATGTGCTTTGTTTAAATGCAATAAATCATAATTGCCAACAGATTTGCCTATATTAGTTCATAACAATCATGGCTAACGTGAGCCATACCCTGGTCAGCCAAGAGTTTGACGTGCGCAGAAAACAAGTATCTTTAGCGGTGATAAGGTCGGTCAGCTGGATCGCTACATGGATACCCTGTACGCTGAATCCGGCATACTAACTCAGTGGTGTGGGTCGTATTTAATTGTGGTCTCTTCTAATTAGGTGAGGCAAATTTGGATAAAAGCCTGCGGTAAAATTAGCTAAACAATTGAATTTTCGATCAGCACAACATGTTTAGAAAACAGAAAAAAAATCATCATCAGAGCTGACAGAGTCGCCTGTCAAGGTCTGAAACTTTCAATGTCTTCGAGGTCGACTTTAAACAGTGCATACCGGTCAGTGAGTACAGCTCACTGATTCAAGAGAATTTTCAAGAAATATGCATATAGAAAATTTGATTATTCACATATTAATAAATAGTAAAACACTTTTGCTCTCAGAGTTAACATTTGAAATCATTTCCACAACATGGATAAAAATCCAGAGCTTTTGGGTTAGATTGGGTCCAGTCAAGGCGTTACAAACCTTATGGTAAACACAATCCATCCACCGATCGTGAGTATATAAAGAAGGCGAGTTCATATACGAACAGCAAAAACAATAGATAAACGCGCTACAAACATTTTCACTTTAATAACAATTCAATGCATGACTTTACGTTACTTTGCGAGGCAAACAAAACAACAACAACAAAAATAACAACAACGAAAAAAAACACATTGCATTACAATGTTATTAATATGGAATCCGTTAGATACGTTCGGTTTTCAATCTATAAATACTCTGTTTAAACTCCAGTATGTATATCGATCGATCGAGCGATCGGGCGGGTAATGCTGCCCTGTCTTGAGGTTTAGCATGTCTGTGTGTGAGTGTTTTTGCCCGGTTGCGAATTGTGTTTTGTTTCAAACGGCCTTTA